>OX384037.1:29860029-32260029 GCA_947534325.1 Agonum fuliginosum
TAAATACCAGGTTCCTATTTTAAATAATAATATTTTAACAAGTCAGCTGTCAATTTTACAAGTTAGTAACTTGGGTACCTTGTAAACATTTATTAATTTTCAATGGTAATGTAGGGATTGATTAAATGACATTTACAAGTGAGTAACAACATGTAAAAATTTATGTCAAAAGGTAGTATTATTTGCATCGGATTAAAATTATAATTTATTAGAATGATTTTTATTGATTAATATCATGTAAAATACTACTCCTTTTATTTTTATAATTACTAGTGATAAATATATTTTTTAAATAATCTGCCCGAGTAACTTTTTCTCAAACAAGATTTTGCTGTTGATTTTAATTAACTGAATATCTGAAATGAGATTAAAATCAGACATCGACTTAATTTTCTACTCACGCACTCTTAAACTCTCACGTCCCATTAAATAATATTTTTAAAATTGCAATCACTCAAATCTTTTTATTTGCAGTCAATCGCAAACCTCTTTTCCATCTTCGATACATTATTTATTGGTCTATTTTTCTCGGTGTTTGCCGGTAGTTTTATTTTAATATCAGAGTAAAGTTTCCCAAGTTAAATATTTATGTCATGTGAGTGATAAGTTTGCTAGTGTAGTATAAAATTTATTTAAACTTTGTTCAAACATCAACACCGTGTCGACGATGGTAACTCGACAGATTAGTGTTCGAACTAAAGATTAACTCTTTGGATTATCTCGTCTTTTCGTCTTGTTTGTTTCTGGTTTGATCAGATTCCATTATTTTCAACTTTGCAGATTCGTAACCAATTTGCTTCCCTCAAAAGAAGCATGTTTATAATTTGTAGATAGCAAAAAAATATTGCTTTTACTTTGAAATTATTATATAGTAGTTTCAACTAAAATGTTTATAATAAATTGAACAAAGAATTTTAAAAGTCGGCAGATTTTTTATCAAACAATGTCTGATACAGAAGGTTTTGTTAGATTCGAAAACTAAATAGGGAAAATTAATTTTTTGCCTTCCGTTTGCTTGAGTTAAACGAAATTTGTTTTTATTTTTAGACATCTACCGTTCACCGGTTCTCCTATCCTAAGATAAGCTGTACTTCATATTTTTACCATATTCCTGCAAAGTTCAAATATCATCCATATTTCCGTCTGATTCGGCTGAACCTTCGACTATACAGGATGTATCAGCGAAACTAACCACCACCTATATTTTCTTTATTATTATAGTTACAAAAAAAATTATAAAGCAAAGTTGTAGGAGACCAAGGTAAACACCTGCTTAAAGAATAAAATAATTTTCTAAACCAGTGGTTCTCAAGTTACAACACAAAGTTATATTTTTTCAAATGGGAATACACATATTTTGTAGGCCTATATCCTTACATAATAAAAATATTGACAAAAATTCAATTCAATTCAGTAAAAAATACTCTATCGAATAGGCCTACAAAATATGTGTATTCCCATTTGAAAAAATATAACTTTGTGTTGTAACTTGAGACCACTGGTTTCAAAAATTATTTTATTCTTTAAGCAGGTGTTTCCCTTGGTCTCCTACAACTTTGCTTTATAATTTTTTTTGTAACTATAATAATAAAGAAAATATGGGCGGTGGTTGGTTTTGCTGTTACACCCTGTATAATCTAGACAAAGTATACCAGTAATTTCTTGAAGCCATCATGTGCAGACGGGGGAAGGACAAGTTTCCCCCATGGATCATTGCTTGTTGCCTATTTTACACATTTTTAAGTATAATGATACAATAAACGTTCAACAAATGACTGTGGAATGCGCTACTTACATCTGTCAATCTGACGTTTACAATTCTAGATTTTAGATGCATAAAAAGTTTAGACTGTAGATATCAACATTGCTATAGCAATATTTCCTGAGGCCATCGTGTACTAATATTTATTTATACAAGCAATGTATTTTGCATTTAAGGCATAAATAAACAAAAATGAAGCAGTCAAAGTAGCACTTTGAAATTTCGACGTACACAATCATATTTATTTAACACAAAACTGCTTACCTAACTGAAAGTAGGTAAACAATATTTGATGCTATGCACAAGTGCAACTACACGCAATAGAGTGGTGATGGAAGCTGTCATTCGCGTTTGTTTTGTGTATTTATGATTTTAAGGTTAAATAATGGATCTCCAAACGACTATTTAAGAGGCTTTTATCACAGTAAAAAAGTATTTAACAAATTACTCCCAACCTATTAATCCTATAAATCTAAAAAAAAATACTGTATATAGACAAAGGCAGTAAAAAACTAGCTACGTTGTCGAATTTTTTAAATTGTTATTATTATTATTTATAAACAATTAAATAATAATAATTCTGAGAAAACATCTTCGTAACTGTGATTGCATTGTAAATTTAAATGTTTGTATCACATTATTATATAAAATTATCAAATAGTAGTCGAGTAATATTTTAAATAAATTTAAAAATTGCATGTGCGCTACACAATCAAATTCAGTATTTTCTATACAAGAATGGAGCGGAACATAGCAATTAGATAAATAGAGACAACATGTGCTCATGAAACATCGGCTGTCAGCGCGGATACCTGATATAACGGGGATTTTTGTTCTAGCAGCGCTGAGCGATAAAACCCCCTTAAGCGAAAGCAATATGCATATAGCCGCATGTGGCATTTCCTTCACTTTCCATAAAACGAGAATAAAAGTAAAAGCGCTGTACGGACATCCCCTGCATCTGTTGTTATTGAAACAAATTTGATACAAGTTAGAATAGGAGCAAATAATATCTCCCGTCGCTATTGCGTGTAATAAGGGTGTCTTTTACAGGCTGCAAGGGCAAAAAGTCAAGTCAATAACTCTACTTTCCCTTTATGTTTCTAGTTAAATTATGTGGGCGGTCCGAGAAAAAAGCGGAATGAACTCTTGTTGAACTTGCGACGTTGCCAACAGTGCCGTAGATTCGAGAAAAAATTCTACGCCTTCTACCGCAAGCTCTGCTCGCTTCAAAATTTTGTGTTTACGACGTTAAAATAGTTCACGCATTTAAAATTTTGTATGAAGTTGTAAAGTGCGAAGATGAACGTTTATATATATTTTCTTTTGATATGGGGTTGTAATGAAGTATAGAATATAACAAATACATAATTTGTTATTCATTTATTCTCTTTTCTTTGTATAGTCATTCAACAGCAAAAAATTCCAAGAACAGAATCTTTGATAGTTCGTTTATTTAAATTATCAGCATTTTTAATTTTAATTTCATTTGTGGACGTAAAATGTCAAAATTATGAACCTACGTCATAGCTCATTTTAACCATTGATGGTTCTATGAACGAAAACATTTTTTTCTTATTTTGCTAGTAACCATTCAACAAGATTTACTCCTAATTATAGAATGAGAGCTATTTACCTATTTATGATATATACTTGATGGGTTTGAGTGCGATTTAATGGGCTACTTGCATGGTATTGAAAATTTCTATTCTATGTACCTATAAAGTTAGGTCGAAAATATCTGTAAAAATAAAAATTTTACTTAAAAATTATTATATGGTTTTTAGTAAATTGAGAAAGAAAATTTTATGTAACGTCATTATTTTGAACAAGACAAGGGACGCATTATTAAGAATGTAACCTGTGGTTGGCCGTTTTTGCTTAAAACACTAGTTTGTGTCGGTACTATGGGTTACGGCCAGTCATTGGTTCCAGCCGTCTCTACGTCACTATTAATATTAAATTTTCATAATTTTTTTGGGACTTACTGATAACTTTTTTTTGTCAAAATAAAAATATGTGTCCTAAGTTTTAATCTCTTCTGAAATAGTTATTTAACTATATAGTGTATTAATGAGGGCGATTAATAATTGAGTCATATTAACGCGTGAGAGAAGCAAACGCGTTACCTGATTGTCCAGATTATTTAAAAATTCATGCAAGTAACTAATTGCAAGTTTTAACGATAATCCCGTCCAGCTACTGCCTATTTACTGTACTAAATAAATCATTCTATATATCTTTAAAAATATTTTACAGATTCTAAAATAATGCGACATCAAGACAGACCATTTTGTACCTAATATGTGACTTTACATAAGATATAATAATAATATAAGATCAGTATGTTTATATTTAAATTTTATTGATTCCATCCTCGAGTTTGCCCCCATTTGTTCGCCACCTATGAGTCTTCCTTGTCAGCGTCTTTGATAAAAGTAACCACGGTAACTCAGCCCCAGAGGTGAAAATTTCTCCGGTAAAATGCTCTTAGAAGTCATCTACATTTTCTCAGAGCAAAAGGCTTTGATTTTAGAATACCGATAAGTGATGTGACTTTATTTAGACCTCAAGGAAGACTGAAATGCGAAATACCGCAGGAGCATGCGCTGGAAATGTGATGCAAGGTGTACTTCGTGAGGTTTTCAGTCTTTTGTGCAACAAGAAATGTTATGAAATTTTGCTTTTCTCGCCAGATTGAATGGTGGAATAACCAAAAGTATGGAACTCTTGCTATGTTGCATAAATCTTTAAATTGAAGGAAATGAAATAACTCTGTCGTATTGGTTATACATTATTGGTCAAGTCGTATATTGGCTACAAATATAATCATATAATAATGATAATATATAATATTAATTTTCATTACAGCATATTCAGTCAACATGCAATATTTATTTCATTTTGACATTTTGTACTACTAGGAAAGTCTGTGTTGTAATTAACTGTTTTTACCTCTCGACTCATATTCTATAAGGGAGGTATTGTGACAGGTCAAAATTTTCGAGTGTGAGTTTTTGGCAGATAAGCACGTTTTAGGGTCTCTAGAATACGAATTACACATTTTTGAGATGATGTCTATGCGTGTGTGTGCGTGTGCGTGCGTGTGTGTGCATTCGTTTGTTCGTTCGTATGTTACAATTTTTTCGGAAACGATAACTAAAATAAAATATCATACATTTAAAAACCAAATTTTATATCTTGTAGTCCATGATCATTTAACATTTGTTACTACGTAAAATTTAAATGATTATGACATATGACAGTGACAATGACAATAGTAATATATCGTTTATATTTTCTTCTGCAGTTTAAATAAAATGACTAAAATATATTTGTGAGTAATAGTACCTACATTAATATATTTGTATATAATAAATAAAGTATAAAGTAAGTATGGCGGGAGGTCTTTTGGTGGCCACATCAGATTTTTTAAAGTTCATATTATAGGCAGGGATGTAAAAAATATAATTACAAATAATAATAATTTTTTGATCTGTTCGTTCGTTTGTATATTACAATTTTTTTGGAAACGATAACTCAAAAATTATCAAACATTAAAATTTCAAATTTTATATTTAAGGATTTAATACGAATCTTAATAAGCAATTATATTTTTTGTTTCAATCTACAAACCGGAAGTAGTACTTTTTTTAAATATTTAGATAATTAATTAAAAAATCGTTTATATCTTCTTCTGCAGTTTAAATAAAATGACTAAAATATATTTGTGATTAGTAGTAGGTACCTATATATTAATACATATATTTGTATAATAAGTAAAAAGAATAAGTAAGTATGGCATGAGGTCTTGTGCTGGCTACATCAGATTTTTCGTTGATATAACTGACAATGTTTTGGTGCAATATTTAGGTGTATAAATAAAGTTAGCATAATAATGTGACATCACACAAATAAATTTACATTCAAAACATTGAATTAACGTTTAAAAGTTTACTGGATTGTAATTTCGCTTTCTGGTTATAAAATGAATATTTATAATTTAAATGTACGTATATTAATAAAACAAGGTATAAAAGATAAAGGAAATAGCGGGAGAACGTCGTAATAAATTCCTGTCCTTTGTTCAATTATAATAATTCCTAGAGCTCATTCTTTTGATGGCCTGCATGTCTAGTTTGAATCTGTGCAGCAACGTATTCTAATGATGTTTATATATTTCCAGGGCGACGGCAGCAGGCACCGTTCAAAGAAAAGAAAAGAAAAGAGAAAATGTAAGTAAGTTTGGTGATTTCCTATAGTCATTTTTCATTTCATCCGTGGCGCATTTTGATATCTGGAGTCGTTATATGTAAAACTCAAAGTTTTTAGATATGCGGAAGAGTCTTTTTTGACACATGAGATATTCTTGCCATTGTTAGGTTGCTTAATGTTTGCTGCAGTTGGAATATTTTTTAGGGAAGAATTATACCCTTAAGCGATTCTTTGATAACCTGCAAATGGTGAAAAATCGCAGGATATCTATAACTCCTATCTTACTATCTTGAAGGATGATGTATAATATATTTTATTATTATTTTCATTGGATAACGATTTTTGTCTACGTTTTCAAAAATACAATCTTTAATCAAATTCTTATTTTTTAATAAATAGGTTGTCCATGATTCTTCATTTACCTTATTATTAATGGTATTTTGTTACTGTTATTGTCTTCTAGGCTATGTCAAATTAAATAGTCACTTTTTAAAATACATTAGATGCAGCTTCACCAATAAAGTGTAGATGTCTAAATTATAAAAAAAATATTACAACAATTTCTAATGTTAATAATTAAAAAGACTACGATTTAGGATTTACATAAGTAGTTTTTAGTCAAAAAGGGTAAATAAAAATTATGCTCCAATTATTGTCTGCGTCTTGATTTTAACATTTACTTTTGAGGCTCTCTAAACAGACATGTTAAACTATGGCTTATAGGCATTAGGTTTTTGAACGTTTTTTAAATTAAAATCAATTTTCGCAAGAACTCAAACCGTATAAATTATCGGTTCAGTTCGGTTCGATTTCGTTTACTAAACTGTTATTAAAAGGATTCAGTTTAGTTTCTGCATGTTTTTGTTTTCTTCAAATATACCGGTAACCGGTTTTCAAAAAGCGGTTCAAGTTCTTGTTTCGGTTCAATAATTTATTGAATAACAATCAAGTTTTTAAAACATTGCTTCCAATTTTGGACTAAAATATTTAAAAAAATGAAATTGACTCAACTACAGAGAACAATTTAGTAGAATTTTAATGAAAAAATATTGAATTTTAGTTACCTAATGCTTTTAATCGTTTCGAACCGGTTCACAACCGTCAGTTCGACTCCGGTTATTGGTTTACCAATTTATTTCGGTTCAGGTTATGTTCCGTAAAATAGCTGACAGATTGTTCCGGTTCGAATCTCTTATTTCAAGAAATTTTAAATTTGGTACTGTTTGAGAATATTAGTTTACCTTCTGTATCTCCAAAATGGTGATACGTGATACCTATACCTATATTTAATTTCTAGGTTCTACTTTCAAAAGTTTACAAAATTTAATTTAATTCTTAAGAGTAAATTTTTATAAAGAAGTTTTAAACAACGCAAGAAATTTATATGGTACATCTTCATAAAATAATAAATTTTCAAAAATTAATTACAAGACCAAGCGAGTAATATTTTGTTGAGAAGACAGCATTTGCAAAATAAATTTAATACTAAATTAATGTATCTCTCGTAAGAGTTTGAATTAAAACACCCTAGCTATTAAAATCCTCGTCCCTATCGCGTCCTTAAGTTCTACAATCGCTTAAAAAGCGCAACATTTTATTTTGTCTGTAGAAAAGTCAGAGAACGGAATCACGGTACACGGTATTCAAAGACATTTACGGCACATAACAAAATGAACTCGAAGGGGAGGAACAATACTCTTACAAATAACATTAACTTCATTCTTTTCATACTAATGAATGACAGGAGACTTGGGTCGTTGCTTGAATGCTAACGGGTGGAGGACGTGACCCATCAACAAGACGATTTTCTTCTTATTTTGGCCTGGCTCAGTTGGGGAGCTGGAAACACAATACAATAGAAATACTCCGCATTTTTAAGTTCAACTCGACTGGTTTGCTGTTTTGCTAATATATCTTTACGCCTACAATACTGAATTTCCTAAGACGCAAACTTAACAATCGTTTGGACAAGCAGTACTGTTGGTTTTATCTGGTGGCTGTTAAGAGGCCCGTCTACTACCTAAAATCCAGTATAAAATGTACTGACGTAGCGAGTGTTTTGTGGCCAGTACGAGAATGGTAAAATTTTATTTCAACAAGGATTTAATAGAGACAGATGTGTCTTTTTAAAATTTTGATTAAAAATTTGTACATAAATATAAAAATTCCGAAAAATTCAAAAAACATTCCAATTTTATGAAACTTTAGAACGAGGAAATTTATCTACTTGAACTTTTAAAATTTATCATCTACGCTAAAAGGGATCGAGTAGGTAATTAAAAAAAGCAACCAACTCGTGCTGCTTTTTATGAATTTATATACAGGGTGGGCCATCAGTCACTGAATTTTTGATATAATTATTTTATTTTTTATTGAAAATTACAAAAGATAGTTTAAATCATGGAGAGTTTAAACAAAATATTAATTTAAAAAATAATATCTTTTAGTTGTCTGCCATCAGCCTCTTCGCAAGCTGCTACTCCATAACTGCTGGTCCATAACTGAAGCCAAAACTGGTTCAAATTGTGAAACGATACGGTTACTAAAAACCGTTCGCAGCAAATTCATTGTTTCCCTTGCAGTATGGGACGAAGCTCCTTGTTGAAACCACATTTCTTCAGTTATGGACCAGGTACAGCAATGAGCAGCAGTTTGCGAAGAGGCTAATGGTAGGCATCTAAAAGATATTATTTTTAAAATTTAATTTTTTAAAAATTGTCCGTGATTAAAACTATCTTATGTATTAAAAATTATTCATTTTCAATAACAAAATTATATCCAAAATACAATAATGTTCAGTGACTTATGGCCCACACTATAGAACGAGGAAATTTATCGACTTGAACTTTTCAAATTTATTATCTACGCTAAAAGGAATATCAAGCAGGTAATTAAAAAAATAGGAGCAATATCGTTCTGCTTTTTATGAATTTATATACAAGCTAAAAATAAAATTATATGTGCTAGTTGCCTAGCGCCGTGAGTCCCACTCCAAAAACTGGATATACTTGTGGCGCATTTCTCGGTGCGGTCAAAATTTCTGTCGTCGTCTCCCCCAATGTGGCGTTACACTTCAGTCGAGCTGTTTCCCTCTTAAATCACTTTTCTTCCCCCTTAGAATATCTTTAAAATTGGCGTCGTTATCGATTTCAATTCGTCTAAATTTTCCCGAATCAGAAAAGCAACCAACAGAGCCAAATGCATTATTTCACTTTGGTTATTCCTTCAACAGCAAAATGAAAAACATATATCAAACGGAAAATTTCAAAGAAGAAATATCAAGAATTAGGGTTGAATATAAGCCTGCGTAGCTGTACTGTATATTAAACATTTTTTAAATTGCATTCCGACAGTTATTTACATTTTGGCAATAAAATATATCAATAACTTCAACCTACTTTGAATTTCTAACATTCAAAAATCTATAAAGCTTTTATTTAGGTACGTCAAAGTCTACACGATTTTTTTATTTGGCATATTTTATTACTTTATTGTTAAACATTTGTGACTTATAAGTCCATAATCATAAATTAATTAAGTACTACCAATTAATACCTAATCAATCAAGTCCTATTAAGCCTCATTCTCATAAGCATATTTAGTTTTAAGGTTTACATTTAAGTTTAAGGTTCAGAAAGTTTAAATTAATATAACTAAATATGAGCATTCACAGTGCTTGAAAGTGGGAAGTGTGAATGCTTGTATTTAGTTATATTAATTTAAACTTTCTGAACCTTAAACTTAAATGTAAAGCAGTAAACCTGAAAACTAAATGCTTATGTGAATGCAGCTTTAGTGAAAACGTAGTATAAAATGTCTTCATAGTGCATGTGAATGTTTCAACTTTTTTAATTCACTTATTCATTACCTACCATTGATTGAACTAGACCAAATGATCTAGATTTGTGTGATCTTTGATTTGAATTGTATCATCTTATCTTTAAGAATCTTGATTTTGATGTAGAACAAATAAATGATCTATGATATTTTTTTAATAAGATCCGAATTTACCTACGCAATGCAAATTAAAATTAAGTAAGGTAGTACGACTAAGTATAATGCTTAATATTTTTAATTTTAATTAAATTGCATCTCTTCGCGCTTGTTTGCATTTTTTCTCTCTTTTTAATGTAGGGGAGAGTTGGTCAAAACAGGCTAGTTTCTCTGAACGGCTGTGGCAATTTATCCGAGAACGTTAAAATCAACCTCTGTAAACAGTCACCAATCGTAGGTAAAGAATTCATCATTATTCTTTGAATAGTGGCAGGTCGATTGAAAAAAAAAATTATATTCCATGTTACTTTTGAATTAAATAATGCTAATGGCTTTTTTCTTTTGCGTTTTTCTGGATAATTAACCAAGCAATATGATCGCCTGAAGTATCATATTGTGTACAAGTATAGATTTTAATTTTGAACATGTTTTGTATTTTTAATTTTCATCCCAAATCAATTAGGTACGGAAAAGTTTAAAAAATTGTATTACAGACTTCAAGAAGACTACCAGTATATGAAATAAAAATAAAAAGTAGGTTGCTTAACTAGGTTATTACCTAATTTTTAAATAATATAGATGACATTCAAAATATTAAATCGCAAGTATTTTTATAAAAAGACAACAAACGACGGTTACTACAAATAAGTGAACCTGTTGGAAACTAAAACTTGGTACGTCGTAATATGAAAGGATTTAAACTCACATATAAATTTCAGATTTGCGACACAGTACAAATGGCAGATTTATACAAATATTGATGGTTAAAATGTAATCAAAATGTAACGAACCTACTTTACGACAGAAAATTAAATTTAAAGCAGCAATTTCACAAGTTGAATAAAACACAAACCGTTAAATTTTATGTGTACGTGTATTTAGACGGAAGATGTTATGTTATATGTAAATATACCAAGGAGCAATTTTAGATACGATTCAAATATATTTAGGATAAGGGTAATGTTGTTCTTGTACTTAAATCAACAACGAATTCCATTGATTTTGATATAATTTGGTACTCGTCAAATATTTCTACTGGTCTAATAAATAAAACTGACTGACGTATATTATTATTTATATTAAATATTGATTTAAATTAAAGCACCAGTGATATAGAAGATTCTTTAATATAAGAGGATGAAATTTTAAATTTTCATATTTGGAGCGAAGCGTAAAAATCTAATTTGTGTCTTGAGAAATTCCACAAGCTTCATTTTGTATTGTATGTATTTTAAATTTAAATTTAGAAAGATGTAAATTATAATACAACATAACTTTGAAATTATTTTTTTACAGAAGGTATTTTGAAGCACTAATTCTACCTCCCTAACAATTCATCATTATGTCTTTAAGGCATTGCAAATTAAGGCTAAATTTAAATTATTATATTTTGAAAATGTTAATATACAATACAATGTGAAAACAAATCATAAAACAGGCATGAGCCCCATTTACATTTATCGGAATCAAACTTAATGTCAATTGGACATAAAGTTTTATAAATAACAAACAATAATTTTTTCAACAATATTTTAAGTATACTTTTCCAAGCAACGGATTATTACCTATATTTAAATATGCTTTAACCAGGGAACACTATACTATGTACCTGGAAGGGAGTCGTAGCGCACTACAAAACAGCAGCAACGAGGCAAGTTGAGAGAGAAACAGACTTATGGCGTATAACATTTGGGGGTATCTCTATCAGTGTCTAACTCATGTAGAACATGAATAAAATACTTCCATTAAGGGTATCGTCTCCACGTAGCTCAACACCGCGTTTGTCCTATGTTAATGCATAGAAACGCTCGCTAAAAATACGGAAAAGCAGTCTAGCAATTTCTACAATGCTGTCTAGCAATTTCTACAATGCTCACGAAGTTTTATAGATAAAGCTAAATTTCATAAATTTATTTACAGACGAAGAATGCAACTAGGATTATGCCGAGTTACATTTTTTAATAAATCTCTTAATAATAAGATAAAGCGTGTAAAAAATTGCTGAAAACACACTTTTTCATTAATTTTTTTATATGGATTCCAAAGATTTTTTCAGAATTCTAACTCGGCATAATCCTAGATTAATTCTTTCACAAACATCTAGTACCTGTTTTTCCTTCAAATTTTTAATATGCAATGAGTAAAGCAGAAACTGCTATACCTCTAAACACGCAATATTTTGTTACGGAGACGAGACCCTTAATACAATAAGTTCTATTGGTCGAAAGCCCTAATACAATACAAGTTTTATTGGTAAAAGAACCAATTGAATAAAAATTATTTTAAAAAAACTTACTAGTGGGGCACATTATTTACTGCAAAAAATTTTATTTAAAAAAAATGTACGCCATCATTATGTCGTCACTAAAACTGTCTACATAAAAACATGTTTTGACACCATATAAATTATTTTATCTACGATAGTGTGTAAAATTGACAATTAGTTGTCAGTTTTTAGTTTGTAAAACAATTGTTTAATAGCAAGATTTCATTAGTCACCGGTTGCGCAGCAACGAGTGGTTAAAGTTTTTAAACACGCATTAACAATCGGTAACTAACGTAAAAATTTTCTTGTCAAAGCAAACTTGTTTTGATCCTAATTCAAATTTAAAAGAATTTTTTTATATTTTTCGAGTTTTTTAAATTCTATCGTAGATAAAATCTTATACGATACACATACGTAAAGCATATTTAGTCACTCACGGATCTTAAAACACTCGCTGCGCTCGTGTTTCAATTCGAACCCGTTCGTGACTAAATATTTGCTTTACGTACTTGTATCGTAAATAACTATTTTGCACGATCGAACTTTTCTAGCATTTACTGGCTCTGTATCCAAGGTAGTAGGTTTTTGTTTACAAATTAGAAGCTGATAAGCAATCTTAAAAAGCGGTAAGAGCTCATGAAAAGACGGTAAGAATTAAACAAGAACAGAAACCAAGGCAACTACCTCAAAATGCAAACTAAACTTACATAACCAAACATGATTTTCAAATTTATTTTTATTGTATCGATCGGGCAAAAATATTATAAGCATCACGAACGTTGTGTGCATTTTGTACCGGTTTCGGATAATATTGGACATTATCCTCAACCGGTAAACTGCACATACTGCCCTAGATACTTAATATACAAGGTGATTCATCGTAACTTACTTATTTCAAAACGCAATAATGCCCATTTTATGAATCAGAAACTTTTTATTTTTATTTTATAATGTAGGTACCTACATATATCTAAAGTTTTGTTTTACCCAGTTTTCAAAATCATATCAGGTAGGTGACACCCCCATTGTCTATACACTGAATAAGCCGATTTCTGGCATTTGTCATAACCCTTTCCAGCATATGGCAGCGGGTATGTTGGCAATTGCGGCCCGGATGTTGGCCTTCAGGTCTTCTAGGGTCCTTGGACGGTTGACGTAAACGCCAAATTGGGCCACTCCAAATCGCCTCTTATTGAGATAAGGCGCCCCGGGAAGTGTACGTCTCGACTGAAAACACACGCTGCTCCGTGCTCCAACGCATGATGGCGACTGACTGGGTGGGGAACAAAACTTTAAAAGTGCACCTGTCGAATGAGATCACTCTCTCTCTCTCTACTACGATCTGTACAGCCTGAATGGCAGCCATTTTATAAAAGAAAGTTATGATGAATCACCCTGTACTACAGTTTATTTTTCTTGTGGTAGGCTTCACGTCATCATTCAAATTCGTACGAATCAAATCAACAGTAGTGGGAGAAAATTTGGGCGTCACGTTTCTGTTCAGCCATACAGATGAAGCGATGTTGCTCTATCGCTAGTGTTTCTGTCGAGACGAGACGAGACGAGAAATCACCTTGTCTCGTCTCGTCTCGTCTCGAAGAAAAAAAATCAAGTCTCGTCTCGATTTTTTCTCGTCTCGGACAATTAAATCTCGTCTCGGTCGAGAATCTCGTCGAGATTTCTCGACTTTTTAAAATACCTATATTATATATATTTTTTATATGTAAAAATGTTAATATTTTTGTTACTGACCTATAAATATGTGCTGCAATTGTTTGTTATATAGTGACAATAAATTAAGAAGATGAATTAATTATCTTATATAGAATATTTAAAAAATATGTGCGGGTATGTGAATACTTTTAATTTTGATAAAATAAGGTAATTATTATTCAAAATTATACCTGATATTTTAGTGATCCCATCTGTACACTATATTACGATTTGATAAAATGTCCAGATATAGGTATACGCAAGAACGCAAGCGTGTCAGCCAAACTAAACTACCCCATGAAATTATTCACATGAGAAAAACAATGATATTCACCCAACTTCATAGTTGTACACTCATTATTATTATATAAAGTGTAATAGGTACGTAAGATGGAACGCTAATCAAAAATCGTTACCAACAGCTAATATTTAGTTTAATTATTAAAAAAAAATTTCTTGATAAAACGTGATTTTAAATAGTTTTTAAAAATGATCGATTTTGTCGAGAAATCTCGAGCCAAATGTCGAGAATCGAGAATCTCGACATACCAGTCTCGTCTCGACCTTCATTTTTAAAAAGCTTTCTCGTCTCGCCGAGACGAGAAATTTCGAGACGAGACGAGACGAGATTCGAGAAATTTCTCGTCTCGACCGAAACACTATCTATCGCATTTTATGTCTTTAGTGAGAAAGAGATGCAGTCATTAGACAAACGTAGAATTTTAAGATAAGTGGGGTAGGCACGTGTAGGACGAAGACAGGAGATATGATGTTCGTTAATTCTTAGTTCGGAAAATAATGACGTGAAGCCTACCACAAGAAAAATAAACTGTATATTTATGGGTAGTATGTGACCGAAGTTCTACACTTGAAGTCGATTCGTCAATAAGTTTCTTCTCGAGAAATTTATAAATTATAAATTAGATAATTGGTTACATGTCTGGACCAACTTCACCATACATATTTTCACCATCCGGTAGCAGTTTTTCCAATTTCGTAATTTCGAGTTCCTGCAAAAGTCTTGCAAAGTTTCCTCCGTTTATCCCTATTTATCTTCTCTGCAACTCGCAGATTGCGATACAATATTTTTGACAACATAATCGCACGGCGGATGAAATAAGACATTAATTTTACTTTCGTGGAGTCGTGTCGAACTCTCATCGTTCGAGGAAAAACGAACAGTGGGCTGTGGAGCCTTGTCAGGTTGTCTGCCCGGCTTTCATTATGATGAATGTAAGAAGAACATAGAATTCTCAGGTTAGGTTAGCTACTACTCGCGGTGATCATAAATAATGTTGCTGTACAATACCAGGCTTTTCCTGTATGTTTTTTTTGCATGAGTATGGCAATGAACAAAGGTGTTTGATTGAAACAATGGCGGGGGCATCGAGACCTCGATAATATTTGCAATTACTTATAAGTGCAGAAAATATATTATAGTAATTAGTTCCTAAATTTTTGAAACGTGTAAACGCTAATTAATAATTAACTGAAGTAAATTTACATTTAAGTAACTAATTAAAATAATTGCCGGCCACGTTGCCCACGCGGACAAACGTGCATAAATTTACAGTCCGATCAACTGGCGAGGTTGTGGGTTCGAATCCTATTGAAGAACATGAACGCTGTGATAATCTTAGATAATTCCACTCCTGTATAAAGTAAGCCATAAACAAAACACAGTTGCATTGAAATGGGGCCAAAGTATGCTGAAAATATGCACAAAATTAAACAAATATGCAATATTTTACAAATATATGCATGCATTTGTGCATATGCAGATATGCAACATAATTTTATTCATTTTACTAATAAATTATTTTTATAAATCAGAAAAATACTGTATTTTGTCAACGATGCACAAGAATATAATATAAAACAAACAAAACAACGTATAACTTCTGCAATACAACTTGTGTGCCTACCTACGTTTAAAATAAATGTAAAAACTACTGTAGGTGGTATCAAATTTGAGCGATTATAAATTTTATACACATAAAATTTAAAAAAAATTGAAATTTTGGGTTAAAAGGTACAAAATATGCAGTTTTATGCATTTTTAATAAATATATGTAAAAAATATTGAAATATGCAAAAACATATTCCATATTTTGATTTATTTTTGTATGAAATGCAAACATTTGTAAAAAAATACTAATATGCACAATAATGCAATATATGCAAATGCATATAATCCGCACTTTAATGATGACAGTTTAATTTATATTTTAATAGGACAAAGATGCCAAATATAAAAATTAGTATAAATTATAAAGAACTCATTTTAAGACTTTTTTCGCACTTGTCCTTTAGTAAACTCACCTCAGGCTCGTTTTTCTAAATTTGGACGCGTGCGAAAAAATCATGTATTATAAAACTTGCTCTTTAATATACTATTGTTCCACGTTCATTACTTAATGGCCATCAATTAAATTAAATTTAATTAAAACAGTAGACATCATTGATTCATATTAGGAATGACGACGGGTACCCGGATACCCGGAACCGACCCGATAATAATGTACCCGGGTATAAAATTTATTACTCGATTACCCGATATCTACCCGTTACCCGAATTATACCCGATACCCGAAATGTACCCGATACCCGAAATGTACCCGTTACTTGTTTATTACCCGAATACCCTAAACCTAAATCTACGCGTTACTAGTATACTCGCACGTCGCGCAGGCGTGCATGATTATCATTAATTTTATTTATTTATGTTTATTGTTTTCTATACACATTTAGACACATTGTGTTGTTTTATTTTTGTATGATTTGTGTATTTCTTTATATTCATAATAAAATATGAAAACGATAACAAATAATTTTATTTAAAAAGTGAACTTCTAATTTAAGAGATCAGATAATTTACAAATATCAGGCACTGAAAGATAAGAGGTAATTAAAGGGTATCGGATAATTAACGGGTATCGGGTAATTAACGGGAATCGGGTAATTATCGGGTATCGGGTAATTAACGGGTATCGGGTATTTAACGGATAACGGGTATTTAACGGGTAACGGGTATTTAACGGGTAACGGGTATTATCGGGGTAGTTGTTTCGGGTACCCGGGTGCCAAAATTTTCGAATTTCGTCATTCCTAATTCATATAAAATCCTTTCTTTAACTAAATTAACAATCCACGATGAGTAAAGTTACTGCTCATTTAAATACTACATTATCCCCCCCTGTGTAAATAATTCGCTCATATCTTCGTTCTTTCCCTTGGCGTATCCGCTGTCAAAGACCTCTCGTCGTGGCATTTGTGTGACAGACACATTTGCCTGTCGAACGTCAGGACGGCGTCACAAGGCGTCACGGCGCCGTTGTGATTGTACAGTGACGTGTACGTGTACATGCTCACACGTCTCGCACGCTAACAGGGACTGTGTGATGCATTCAGATGCCATATTCCCACACCGAGACAGAGATAGCGCTTGTTGTTGATGGTTTAGCCCCAGGAAAATGTAGGAGCGTGATTTCTAAATTTTGTACAAGTGTAGGAAGTAGAACGTATTGTGTGCCTATTTTATTTCTTGTTTTAATAGAATTTGCATTCTAAAATTATTCGTAAACGCATGAGTTTAATACAAGATTTTGAAATGTGTGAAAAGTGCTCATTGAAAAACTAGTATGGTAGTATGACACTTGGAGCACGAGCGTTATCATACGAGTTTTCTATTATCAGCCGCATACTATTTTTTCTACGAAAGTGGGAAATATTTAAAAAATTGGAAATCAAATCAAAATTACAAAGAAAAATAAATCAGGTAGGCTTGCTGTCAAAGCTGAAAACAATAACAATATCTATAAACTGACAGGTCAATTTTGTAATTTTGCATTTATGGTTTAATTTATGATAAAAAAATTATGACATTTTATGCAGAATATTGTAGTGATAGTGAAAGTCAATTTATTTGTACCCTTCGGATATTTTACGGCAATTGTGAATCTTAACTTTTGTCTCTAAAGTCAAAAATATCTTGATAGTTTTGACCTTCCAGCAACTGCAGAATTTCTAATTCAGCAGAATTATTTATGTCTCAAATTCACTGAAAATGACCCACATTGTGGGTCGAAACGTCCATATGTATTAACAAAAATAAATAGTTATAACCAATAAGATGACCACATTGTGGGTCGAAACGTTCATATGTATTAACAAAAATAAATAGTTATAACCAATAATTGGTTCACTATTTTCAACAATCGATCCCGGATTGGCCATTTAATCACAAATTGTATACTTTTAGAAAAATTCTCACTTAGTAGGTACACAAAATGAGTGTGGAAATTATTTTCACCACTCAATGTTTCAAAAGCCTACTTTCACCATCAATTTTAGGTTTTCAAAAGAGCATGGTATTTAGTAACCCTTAACAAGAATTCTGTAATAAAATTTAAGTACCTAATTTATTTGTGTAAATTGATAGTTAAACGTTAGTTACGTGATTAAATAGTTCATTACAATATTTATTAAATACCTGTTACCGACGAGTGGCATTAAATATCTCTTGAAAAACCTTATCCTTTATTTTGCGAATTTTCTGAAAGTTCTTTGGAATTAAGTATCAGGACTTCGAAATGTAACTAAAATCCAGTGGTATTTTGTCGAACTATGTAAGATCTAAAGTTTCTAGGAGTTTCTTTTTGTTTAACAAACAAATTATGTACAAATATAGGTGCCTAATTCTTATTATATATAGTGGCTTAACACTCCCGTGGGAGTAGCGCCGCTTCTCATGAAGCTTTCTAGATCCTTTTATCGGAGGGGATCAGTTTTCACCCATTCATCATAGTACAGTCAGAATCTCAATCCGTGCGGCGATCTGTGGTTTCAACCACAGCTGCAGCGGAGATATTCTTAGTGCAACCAGGACTACATTTAAGGTGAACAAGTGGATAGCTTGTAACACTCGAGTGTGATAGAATGCCAGACCTTGGGCATTTTTAGTTTTACGACAAATCACACATTGTCGCCCGACGAAGACTCGAACCATCGATCTCACGTTGACTGACGTCACAGCACGTTAGCCGGCGAAAGCCAGTTAACACGCTGGACCACGCTATCTTATTCTTATTGTCACTTAAAAATATAGGTATTCCGTGTTTGCTTGACAACCCAAAACAATCTTGGGATTGAGTTATAAAAAATTACATAAAATCCGAGATATGGATGTTGATTTTGTTTTTAGAGTTCAGTATTCGCTTCAGCCAATAATAAAACTTAGTGTTGTCTCGTTTCGAGTTTGTCTTGTAATACGAAATCTTCGACTTTTAGTTTGAAAATTATATACTTCTTGCGTATCACCTTAGTAAAGTTCATATCCATGAATCCTTGTTTGCAAGATGTCTGATCTCGTTTTTCTTCATTCTTATCTCGAATAGAAATTGTTTACTTTGTCACAAAAATCGGAAATAATATCGTCAAAACGAAAAAAATTAAAAGCAGTCAAAACAAGAGAAATAACTAAGTATTAGTCTCGTTTCGCGGTAAAATTTTATTTAAAAATCTTGTATGGGTTACTTGCATAGTATTGGAAATGATATATATCTATGACTTGTTACAATATTTTAAGGGCAGACAAAATAATAAATAAAACTTGTTTATTGATCAAAATTATTTGTATGTCTATGTTATAGATTCCAGTGTATCCGATCTGTAAATAAATTTTTCTAACTTTTAAATTAAGAAAATATCTCATTCCCTAGAGTTATCTACATTTGCCAAAATATTGTAGGTCAAAGTCCCTCACATATAATGTTTTAATCATCTCTCTTGTATAAACGTTGGCACACATGTTTGTGTTTATTCACAAAAACCTTGTTGTTTGCGGATATTATTTAAATGAAACTAATTACTAATTAATTACACTGTCATCATGGATTATTTATCTGACAAAAGCAAATAGATGAAACATTCCACAGCGTGCAGGGCAGAGTAACAATGCATTTTCATCAGATGATGATACAAATTTTTATGCGATCAGCAAAAATAAATTATCAATATTTTTTGGTGGTGGTGATTATATACTGATTTTATTTAGATAACTATGGTTATTAAAATCTGCGTTTGCAATTTTACTTTTAATGGGCTTTCAGCAATATGTTATATTTATCTATTTTGGACATAAAATAAAAATGCTATAAACAATACATATATATTTGGAAACAGTTTATTCCTACATTATTTTGTCGATTGTTAAATAATTTATAGTGGGATTCTGTGCATATCTGTAAGTTCTACAAATTTGTAAATCTTTAAATATTGAACAAAATCACATCAACATTTGTTGACAAATATAAAAATGTTCATATGCTTATAAATTTCATTGCGATTTTGTTTAATATTTACAGTTTTATAGATCTGTAGCAACTACAGATTTTCAAAGAATCCTACTATTAGACTAGTGTATCATTATATAGATTTTTTTACTTTTAAATTCAAAGCGGCAACGGATAGATTTTTATGCAACAAGGACTATCTTTAAGGCGACCAAGTGGTCAGCTTGAAGCATCCGAGTGCGATTTAATTGCAAGATGTTTTACAATTTAACGACAATTACATTCACACACTGCCGGCCGAAATACTTCAAACACGGAACTCCGAGTTCGTCATCATCACATCACATGCAGAGATCTGTGCTTAAACCCGCGCAGCTATTGCCCTGACAAAATGTTATTTAAATTATTGGTTTTGAGATTGAGAAGAACATAAGTATAAATTTGCTAATTAAAAAAAATTACCTAGTTCTAGTTGCACCATCTTCTATATCCAAATATTTTATGCTTTGGTAACCATAGTGACCAAAGATTGCCGTAAGGATTTAGATTCTGATTGCACCAAAGAGCAAAATGAAGCTGTAGATGGTCAAAAGATTAATAAAAAATAGTTTAATACAAATTATGGGTTAATTTATTATTTATTTCTCTGATTTTTTTTTAGTTGTATGTTAGAAACTGTACAACTAAGATTTACTTATAAGAATTAATTATGAATAGGTAAACAATGTCACATAAATTTATATTTACCAATAATAATAATCTAATAGCTTTAATTGTTTAAATATAAAATTGAGACATTATTAAATAGATACCTACCTACTTTGTTTATACATAACAAAACAAAGACACAGATTTAATAAATAACATAAAAATATTTAGATAATACTATATTACACAATAACGTTATAATATAAAAGCGAGTTAGGATTTTAATCATAGGAGGGAATAATAGCCATTATAGCTAGTTGTGTACTGTATACTTTATCTACTACTGCTAATTTAATATGTACAAGATTTTAATAAAATAAATGTCAATACGCAAAAATTTTAGCATTGCCAAAAATGTCAATTTTCTATCACCATAGTTACATCATTAAACATTGCAATATTTTCTAAAAATAATTTGCACAGACAAATTGATTCAAGCAAAGTAATTATCTGATTGATGCAGATAGAGGGAATCATGACTATTATTTCTTGCGGAACTTAAATTTATGCAGCAAACATCACACATTTAATGTTCGTGTTATTCATTAGTCGTAGATAAAATAAATTTTAAATGGTTGATGAATCCATTCCAAACGGAAGTTTCTGCCAAAATAGAAATAAAGAAAATAAATTGATGATCAATATTGGGTGTTCTTTCTCTCTTATCACGAACTCTATTTCTTTCTCTCATTTCTTTCCCGAGGTTGTTTGTGACATTGTCTGCTCTAAGAGTAGTTTAAACATTTTCGACTACAACAAAGTAAATAACTGGAGGATAAAGTCTTATTTAGTCAGGTCAACCCTTCATAACTTGCAGCGAGGTAAAGAATGTCTTTCTGTAAATATATCTCGGTTATTTCTTGACAGCTTTATCGGGAAAATAAGAAAAAGAAGCGGAAAATACTCTGACGGGCTTTGAAATATTGAAAATTGAAAATGGTATTTTTAGATTGTTGCTTTCAAATTTAATTAAATTGTTACTTTATGGATGTATCCATACGGAACAATTACTTATTAACATCTTGTTCATTAGGGCACTTAAAATATTATTCTCCTAACATCAAGTATTTTTAATCAACTTGTTATTGATCTCTTCAAATTTTTTACCAAAGAAACACTTAAATGATGAGTTTTTAATAATTAATTACTTGTGTTGTTAACTTGAGAGTTGAAATGCAAATATTTATTTGTAGGTTTGTTATACTTACATGAGTAATAATATATTATTTAATAAGCATATAATGTAGGCTATAATACAAGAGAGTGAAAGTTTATGTATGAGCTGAAGGCAAGTGTATAATCATCCGAGTGAATTATAGCCATTATATGAGCGTGTCCAAAAACAACGTTTTATCTACGATTTTTTAATAAACCATTTTTACTTCCTTGTACGGAGTAATAAGGAAGTATTGTAATCGCGAAAAATTTCGGTTTTCAGATTTTGATGGAAATATCCGTTTTGACCTTTTCTGAATCCATTATGACTAGTTTCGTCGTGACGTCTGTACGGACGTATGTGTGTCACATAACTCAAATACGGTTAGACGTAGAAAGTTGAAATTTTGTATTTAGGACTGTTATAGCATCTAGTTGTGCACCTCCTATTTTTGGTTTCAATCTATAAACCGGAAGTAGTACTTTTTAAAAATATTTTGATAAATAATTAATTTTAGACAATTTTTTTTATTTTAAATGAAAGATTATGTGATTATTATCTACAATCGGTATTTTATAAATTTTTCTGTATCTTCTATCATTTAAGAATAATTAAAGTATATACTTATAATTTAGTATTTCTGTATCTTGTAGTCCATGATCGATTAACATTTGTTACTACGTAAAATTTAAATGATTATGACATGACAGTGACAGTAGCAGTGACAATAGTAAAATATCGTTTATATCTTCTTCTGCAGTTTAAATAAAATGACTAAAATATATTTGTGAATATACTAGTATAATAAGTTAAAAGAATTTTTTATATTATTCTACATTTTAGTTATTAAGAAAAGTATGAACAAACAAGGCGTACAAGGAAGTCATGTGGTGTCCACGTCAGATTTTTTATTTACAAATTTTTATTTATTATAATATTAATATAACCTCACATATTAATGTGTTGACATTCATTATATTAAATTATTACTATTATGGTCGAGTTAAATTCAACGATTACTTTCTTATTTAAAAAAATATTTTTTGTCATACCTGCACAAAAAGTAACCTTTTTCGTGCCTGTTTTACGTGCGCAAAGTGGCTTATTTTTTAACTAGACAAAAATGCGTGCGCAAAGTACAAGCGTGCGGGAATAGCGTGCGCAAAATTTCACTTTGCGCACGCAAATTTAACACTCACACAGTTTTCTCTAGTTACCGACACGAAATGTGCGCGTAGCACTAGCGCCACACACGTGATAATCTAATACTACAAGCACGTGAACAGCTGTAGTAGGTACCTACTTCTCTATGCATAGTTTCTACTGTCGACTATTGTGCAGATTGTGCATTGGATATTGGATCTAATGGACAATAATATTTTATTCTTATATTTTAACGTTCTTTTCTTTACTGTTAATAATTAGTTTCTTTTGCTTTTACATGTAGGTAAATATTGGTTACTTTTTTATTTTATACATATTAATTTTAAAAGTATTTATTTTATCTTTTAATAAGTAAGGTCACTCAAAAGGTTACTTTTTGTGCAGTAATGACAAAAAATATCGTGTGCATCTCGTGAGCAAAGGCGCAATTGCGCTTGGCTTCGTTGCAGCCCTCGCCGTAGCGACCCTCGGCCACCTCGGCTCGCCTCGGTAGGCCTCGAGCCGCTACTGCTCGGGCTGCAACTCGCCTCGCGCAATTGCTTACTTTGCGCACTAGATACACAATATACCTACTATACCAGTTAATTATTTATACATAAATAATTAATCTATCATGTTGAATAATTGACTCATAATACAATACTGTTGAATTATGAATTCATAGTACAATATTATACGGAGGAGTTTATCTTTAACTACATAATGAATGTATTATTCTATGATCGTAGATAAATCAATTTATTCACTCGCTAAAATCTGCTCGATTATAAGTGAAATATGCTTCTGTATACTACTAATAGGTAAAGTACATCCTTTTCAGTCGCCCCCCTTGTGAACAGTTCCACAAGCTGCGCGCAGCAACGTGTTTGGGATGGTAGGGTCAGTTATAGCTTTAAAAATAAAAAATATAAGTCAGCATTTTGGTCACTATATTATTCTTACCCTTAAACAAATGTTTTATTTATTTATACAACTAAAATTAACATTCGTCGTAAGTGTAAATAATAATCATGCAATTCTTTCGGTCGAGAGGTAAAACAGGCAAACAATTTGCACAAAAGTGTCCGGTTTTCGAAACAGCATTCAGTGCTTCGCAACAATTCAAAGCTTTTTATTTCGAGTAAATTTTGCGAATGAAAAAGTAAAAAGCGGTAAAAAAATTCACCATTCATGTATGTAAATTCAACTGTCCGCATTGTTATTTCATTGTTCGTTTTGTTATTCATAATTTCAAACGCAAATATAGATTTTAATTAATTTAATTTTTATTGCTTAACATTTATTTGTAAACTATATATAGCGAAGTTTGCATAAAATAGCTACCGGCAATGACCGTCATTAAAAAGAATAAACTGTCGCGTAATTTATTGAAAACATATTTCTTTTATATTACTGTAAATCTACATAATATTGATTTAATATTGCAATAATTTATAAAGTAAATTTGAATTGAGAAATATTTTATTTGTAAAATTTACATTCATTAAATTACTTGGCAAAAATTATCAAATTTTAATATGTTATATACCTACCGGAAGTTCTAGTTATGAACATCATAGAAATATTATTAGGTATCTATATTGTTTAATGTTTAAAGTTAAAAATCAATTCAATGTTTTTACGATTGTGATGAAACTTTGGTGAGTTGTTGTGTGCACGCACGTGAAGGTTTCTGACTTAGTACAATTCGCCATCTTGGAACAAAATGGCGACTAGTTAACTCACAATGTACTGCATCGATTGGGTTCAAATTTGGTAAGATTTAACTTATAACATGAGCATATTACTATGTCAATCCGCCATCTTAGAACAAAATGGCGGCTAGCTAACTCAAAGTTTACTGCTACTGATATAGAATTTTTTTTTAAATTTACAAAAATAAGAATAGTGAAAATATTAGTGCCACTAATTTGAACGTATTTACCTGTTTATTAGTTATTTATAAAATTAAATTATGATTATAAATAATACTATCATACCATGTACAAATACTTACGTAATAATTACCTAATAAATAAACAGTTAAATGGACTTTCAAACCAGTGGCACTAAAATTTTCACTACCCTTATTTTTGCGAATTTTGAAAAATATATTTTCTTTATATACTCCAGTATATCAAATTAAATAACCTATTAAAGTTTCGTGCAGAGGTATAAAAACACCCTGTATAGATATTGTGAAAATAAATAATTCAACAGTAACATTCATTTTTAATACTAACGAGTTACGAAATTACAAAAAATATAGTAAATGCACCACCTAATACATGAAAAAGATTTACCTACTAATATAAGTTAAATATCAAATCACTAGCTACTTATACTGTACATATAATTAAGAAGTATAAAAGTACAAAAATATATTACATTCTAAAGCTACACACCTAATATTATGCAAGAAGGTTTACTGGATATTTATTACCAAATCACTATATATATATATATATATACAAATTTTACAAAATTTTGAGTGGAGGCCACATTGTTTATCTTCCATTGAAGACTGAAACTGGTGTTATTAATTTTTATTGCATACATTTATTCATAAAATATATCGTGAAACAAAAACCGCTCCAGGCAATGGCAGTCAATAAAAAGGATAAACTACCGCGTAATTTATACAAACTTTTTTCCTGTATTTTGTTGTAAAACTACAATAATATTTTATAGCTTTTCTTCCTCCATCATTCATGATAAAAAAACCTAGTTTTATCTTTTGTTATCACGTAACAACGACAGCTAACATAGCATCGGAAAATGTGCATATACGTTACGTCCTATACGTTACGTTGCCTGACACGGCAGTAGTAAATGTCGGCTGTGACAATCCAACAAACAAGTTAACTTGACTTACGTGTCATGCGCCAAATACCGGAGTTTCTGAATAAATTATGACGAGTAATTCTTGAACATTATCAGACATAAATTATGAAATAAATACATTAGGAATTTATGATGTCTGTAAGACGTTTTCGGGTGATATAGATAATGAAATTTCTTTGTATTACATACCAAGATCAACTGGGATTAAGTTTTTACGCCGTTGCTGTGCAAATTACTTTAGAGAAATATATCAAATAAACGTTGTAGAGAGTATTATTTTGAATAAAATATAATACGAAATTGAAATTTGTAATCGAGAAAATTTAGTATTTTAGAAAAAGTAAACTTTTATTTTCTAGTTAATCTTATCTATGTTTATTGCAAGGATTTAATTAGCCATATTTGAAAATATAACAAAAAAGTTGATGTGGCCAGCACAAGACCTCCCGCCATATACCTTACTCTTTTTACTACTATACAAAAATACAAATATAAATAGGTAGGTAACTTACAAATATATTTTTGTCAAGAAGTCAACTGTAGAAGAAGATATAAATGTGTCACTATTGGCATTATGAATCTGTCACTGTCATAATCAATTAAATTTTTTGTAGTAACAAATGTTATACAACAAGATACTGAAGTTTCATACTATAAATTTCATATCTGAAGTACTATGACAGAACAATTTATAAAATAAAATATACCTAATCTTTCATTTGAAATAAAAAATTGCGATAAATTAGTTATTTATCAAAATATTTAAGAAAAGTACTACTTCCGGTTGGAAGATTGCTTCCAAAAACTAACTTGGTTCTTAAGATT
Source organism: Agonum fuliginosum (assembly GCA_947534325.1). Lineage (NCBI taxonomy): Eukaryota > Metazoa > Arthropoda > Insecta > Coleoptera > Carabidae > Agonum > Agonum fuliginosum. The sequence continues at coordinate 29,886,948 of OX384037.1, forward strand.
TGTATTAAAACGTTAAATATAAAATTTGGTTGTTAAACGTTTGTACGTTTTTGAGTTATAGAGCCCGAGAAACATGTTACATACAACGGACACACACACGCACACAGACTTCATCTCGAAAACAATTTATTCGTATTCTATGGATTCTAAAACGAGCTTATCCTAAAAAATTCACACTCGAAAATTTTAACCCATCACAATACCTCCCTTATTGAATATGAGGCGGGAGGTAAAATCGAATTTCAAATTTATTTCAGGAAGATCTGTAAATTGTAAAACGTTTATAAAAGGAATTGTCTATTCGGACTGCGATTGTACGAGATTGTACTTACGATTGGACGAGATTGGACGAGATTGTATTTAAGATTGTACGAGTTTGCACGTAAGATTGAACTTAAGTACTTTTATATCCAATCGCGATTGTACTTACGATTGGACGAGATTGTATGTAAGATTGTACGAGTTTGCACGTAAGATTGAACTTAAGAACTTTTATATTCAATCGCGATTGTATGCGATTGTACGAGATTGTACTTACGATTGGACGAGATTGTATTTAAGATTGTACGAGTTTGCACGTAAGATTGAACTTAAGAATTTTTATATATAATCGCGATTGTATTTAAAAGTTTTTAAATACATTCAAAGAACAATCTGATCATATATCAGCCTCTAAATGTCGGAAATAGAATTAAAATTCATTAAACCGTTTAGAATACGTATCTGACAGGTTATGAGGGATCTAACCTAGTTCAAATTATTTGACTCAATTCGGATGCGGAACCACGATGGTTTTTCGTGCCGGAAAGTGATCGGAATCCGAAAAACATAAGGGATGAATTTTTTTACCTCAATGAAGCACAGAACCCGAAATTATATATGTGTACATAGGTGATTAGCATTTCATTTTACATTTATGTAGATTCCTGCTCCCCATTTCTACGTAGAAATATGGTAAAGGTGCCAATCGAAAGGTCAAATTATTTCACACTAGATGCAACTAAAATTTCCTTAAAATTTAATTTTAATGAACAATATTAGGTAATTTTAAATTCGATATTTTCAAATCCAAACTTACATTGCTATGGTAACTAGGTACAACAAATTTTAAATTTGACAGAGATGTCAGATTTATTTGGTATTTAATTAATTCATTTAATTTGAATTTTGTTTATTAATAAAATGCAGACTTTTATGCTTTATAACATTTGTTTAAATCTTTTTATAATTAATACAAAATAAATCTGACATCTCTGTCAAAATTTGAAAATGCAATGCTAATCGCCTATGTACAGATACTGCAAAAGTGTTTTATTTCATCCTGTGTCAAATTCAAATACTTTACGTCAACAGTTTGAGTCCGGGAAAACGCAAATAACGGCCTTTATCCGGTAAAGTGTTGGTATAGAAATTAATCAACGCAATAACAATTAAACAATCGCCAAATTGCAGTTGTTAATTATGTTTCGAAAATGTTACTAGATTTGGAGCATTAGGTAAATTATTTTGAAATTAATATTACTGTTTCTTTAAAACAGAATTTGACACAGGATGAAATAAAATACATAACGACATTCGTCCGTGAATTCTTTTAACAATACTCGTTTCGAGTTTCAAGACTCGGCTCCTTCGTCGCCTCGTCTTCAAACGTCTCACTCGTACTGTTAAATATGAATTCCCGGACTTGTAACGTTAATTACTATTACTGTGGGGAAAGCTGTGAACATAACAAATGCAATATAACATTAAACTATTTATGGTCTGTTCCAAATAAGAATATAGTATGGGGCAAGATAGGGCTTACGATTTGAGCGTTCTGATTGTTCTAGCCGGAAACCAAGTTTACATCAGCGAAAAATTTGTGATATGCGCGCATCATTTAGCTGTCGAATGCCGTAGTAGTAACAGCTGGTATTGTTGAAAAAGTGAGTCGTTGATTAGCGTCAGTAGCGCGTGACGCGCGGAACATAACACTATAACAAAAATATCGCGCCACGTTTAAATTTCTATTTAATGTATGTAAAACGGGCTGGCTCCGCAGCGCCATCTACTATACTCTTATTTGGAACAGGGTATAGTTAACAAATTCGTCTTTCACAAAGACCGCTTTACTATAATAAAATGGTCACCTGGTTAGCTTTAAAAAGAATAATTTGATGTCTGAATGATATTAAAAAAGATGGTCCCATTGAAGTGACTCTAGACTTCACAGGTCTAATGGGTTTTCTCTTTAAAACTTGAATCAATTCAAATAAAGTAATATGTAAAATAAAAACAAACCAAATCAGGTTTATTTATCGTTTTGCTATTAATTGGCTGAGTAGATAAAATCTGAGTGTTTTGTATGTCAAATTTTGTTACTTTAGTCTTTAGTCCATTTTTTAGACATTTGTTTCACTTTGCAACATATGTTTCTAATTATCACCATATTTGACTTCACATAATCGAAAAGTAATTATTCTAAAATAGTTTACGAAATTTTGCAGAACTTTACAAATTTGAATATTTTTTAGAAGTTTGGAAAAACAACCTTAACACCTTCGACCATAGATACCTTAGACCCCGCACGCAGTCATTTGTTGTGAAGACGACACTTCTGTCAGTTAGCCCACAGTTGGTGTAATGCGGGTTGCATTTTCACCAAAGTTGATGTAATGCGGGTTGCATTTTTGATTTGACAAGTGACAGTTCGTGATTCACATTATTGTTAGTATTCAATAAAATACAATCAAAATGCACAAGATAACTTCTAAATATACAAAATTGTGACAGATGACAACAAGAATGAAAGAATCCAAGAATTAGCAATAAATGTCACTTAAAAAGTGTAAAGTATGCAACTTGCACTGCAGCATCTTTGGGATCTCTATCTCACTTCACACAGCCTCTCTGTCATTAGTGCTGGCTTCAAAATCCACTGTACATTTAAATAGGCGTTACGTGTCTAGAACATATATGGTCTAAGCTTAACACGTTATGCCTATGGCACACCGGTCGAGTAACTCATCGATGGAACGATAGAACGCACCCCGTCCTCGACGAAAAATATAGGCGCCGCTATTTTCATCGAGTTGTTCCTCGAAGAAACGAATGAGTCTCATTTCAGACGTATCTTTTGTATTTGATTTCGCGCAAAACTTTGATGTATTTGTCACCGATGAAATAGAAATCCATCGCGGACGGGTGCGTTCTTTCGTTTCATCGATGAGTTACTTGATGCTCCTCGACCGGTGTGCCATAGGCATTACGGCGTATTCGAGCAACATTCAAATATTAATAAAGGACCGACAATTCAAGTCACATAAGTGCGTCCTCTTTATTAATAATTTCTCAGAATGCTGCTTGAATACGCTAATGTACTATCCATCTAACTTTGCCGGTCAAGTTTCCCAGACTGAAACAGAGGACAGCAATATCTGCTGCAAAGGTTAGAGTAGAGACAGAAACATGCACACACACATCACTAAATGCCTATGGCACACCGGTCGAGGAGCATCGAGTCTACTCGATGAAACGAAAGAACGCACCCGTCCGCGATGGATTTCTATTTAATCGGTGACAAATACATCAAAGTTTTGCACGAAATCAAATACAAAAGATACGTCTGAAATGAGATACATTCGTTTCATCGAGGAACAACTCGATGAAAATAGCGGCGCCCCTATTTTTCGTCGAGGACGGGGTGCGTTCTATCGTTTCATCGAGGAGTTACTCGATGCTCCTCGACCGGTGTGCCATAGGCATAATTCGAAAGCGTTTTTCAAAATTTCGGGTTCTGTGCTTCATTAAGGTAAACAAAATTCATCCCTTATGTTGTTCGGATTCCGATCACTTTCCGGCACGAAAAACCATCGCGGTTCCGCATCCGAATCGAGTCAAATAATTTGAACTTGGTTAGATTCCTCATAACCTGTCAGATACGTATTCTAAACGGTTTAATGAATTTTAATTCTATTTCCGACATTTACAGGATGATATATGATCAGATTTTAAATACAATTGCGATTGGATATAAAAATTCTTAAGTTCAATCTTACGTGCAAACTCGTACAATCTTAAATACAATCTCGTCCAATCGTAAGTACAATCTCGTACAATCGCATACAATCGCGATTGGATATAAAAGTTCTTAAGTTCAATCTTACGTGCAAACTCGTACAATCTTACATACAATCTCGTCCAATCGTAAGTACAATCTCGTACAATCGCGATTGGATATAAAAGTTATTAAGTTCAATCTTACGTGCAAACTCGTACAATCTTAAATACAATCTCGTCCAATCTCGTGCAATCTCGTCCAATCGTAAATACAATCTCGTACAATCGCAGTCCGAATAGACAATTCCTTTATAAAAGGTTAACGTCAACAGCAAGCGAGCCTAAAAAATTACGGCAAATTTTATTCGAAAAAACAAAGCAATAAACAATACCACGGCTCTTATTTGAGTAGGTATACAAACATCGGGAATATGATACTTTTTGTTCATATCAGTAAACTACCTTTATTTCCATTTTTAAATCAGAAAAACATTTTTAAAATGTTTGTAATATCAACATGTATGGTAGTTACCTCCACGTATACGTATCTCTCTTCTGATGTTTCACTAACAACGTAGAGTAAAAACCGATGGAATATTGTTTCATTTTTGCAACGCCGCCTTCTCCAATTATTTTCGAAGTACGTTTAAGTATCTTTTTTACAATTATGGCGCTACACTTGCTGTAAAATTCAAAGCAAAAAACGTGTTATGCAGCAATATTTATTAATTTAGTTTAATTTAAAAAATTTGAATGTTACCATTTCACTTGAAATAAATTTCCCAGAACATTTTAAGAATGTGAACATCTCGCAAAAGGGGTTAAGCGACCAGAATAAAACTTTACAGTAGCGTGATTCAAAATTTGAAATAAACGTAAATTTGTGATTAATCGTTTATAGATTACCGTTTTAGAATGATTTTTTGAAGTATTTTATTTGAAATAGTGCTCTTTCTTATACATGATATCTGTTTATAAATGAACCAGCATTTATCTCGCTTATTTGATGATTTAGCGTTTTTTGTCAAATACATGATTTATACAGTAAATTATAGCGGATGTGAATCTTTGGTATCACAAATGGAACATTGTATTTTTTACGAATTTGAAAAGTACATTAAATTTGCTTTACGGTGGTATAAAAAAGGCATATGTTGTATTATTAAAATATTAAATTACGGGCACTTAAATTATTCACCTATGAACGCTGAAATAAGTAGGCCTTGCCGCGAAACAAAAACAATAGTTGAAGGCAGTTACCTGTCAACAATCAGAAATGCTTAAAACCGGATGTCGATATCTTTATCCGATAAAATATTACAGTCATTTTCCTGTGTAATGAGAAAAAAAAGATTTTATAAATAATTTGGAAATATGCAAAATGCATTATCTTGATTTTCTAGCAAATAAGACCATTTACAAAAAATCTATATAGGTACCTAAATATATCTTGTAGAGAATGTTGTGCTCTACAATTCCGTTTACCAGTTTTTTTTTTCGTAATGTAAACCATTTGCAAGATATACGCGAAAAATTTAAAACGGAGACAATTTTTTCAAAATGGCGGCTGACTTAGATACTTCCGGTGATGCCACCACCCCTTAATATACTGAATAAAGATGAGTTCAATGAGAAAAAAATTGAAATTGCTTTTGACTCGAAGTGCATAATTCATATTATTACAGTAAGTCGCCGGACTAGAGTTAGAAAATACGTTATACCGACTTTCGTTAGGTACATTAGCCAATCACGATCTAGGCAAAGACTTTCAAGACAATAATAGTCGCTAGTGGTACTACTATCACAAATTGTTGTTGTTTCCTCACCCCTACTGCATATATCTCTGCGGGTAATGTAGCGCAAATTGTTTTCCGCGTTCGTACTTTAATTTGATTTTTTATTCGGCAATATAATGCGTTTTATATTTGTTTCGTATCCGGGCGTCCTAATCGTTTTCCATTTTCGCCGTTGTGGGTCTGACTGCGCGTTATGCTCGCGATATTTCCGATGCAATTCTCTTTCAATTTGTGCGATTTATCGAGCACCGTAATCACTGTGCGCCAAGTCTTTGATGTCGAAGATAACGAACATCCGAGTTAATTGCAATCAAAGAGACTTTTCCTCAATTTTTTTATGGTAAATACTTTTTTGAACTTCAAAAGTGGATGATGCAGTCGGGAACTTTACGACTGAAGTGCATAAAATTGTGAAGGTGAAGTTCGGAGCCTGTGCACACCAATGAGATTATTTTTTAGAATTCGCTTTGAAATTTTAAACTCTATTCTGTATTAAGTTTTAGTTACTTTGTGCGCTACTACACTAACAACCAGCTGTACTACCTAGTTTTTTTTTAACGTTTACTAAAAGGAAATAATGAAGTGTTTAAGTCTCCGAGCTGAAGGTAGAATTTTTCACGTTCTAGGTAAATTTGGCCGATTGGGATTAACTCAAAATTTCCTATACAGGTTAGTGGAGGTGAAATGCGAACATAGGGAAATATATGACATTTGAGTTATCATGCTAGGCATCTTGATATACGTGGAATACTGTTAATGTCAAAGTAGCTGTCATATTATTGAAATTTTTATTTTATTTAAAATATTTTCTTTGCATGAATGTGTACGAGCAGAACGAGAAAGTTTCAAGAAGAAAGAGTGACAACCCTTGATGAACTGCAAATTTAAATTATAGATGCATTTGGAATAATTACGCTATAAATGTTTATAATGTTAGAACTGGATTTTACAATCGTTTAGGCTACTACTCGTATTTAGCAGAGGGAGGAAATTTGTTTGAATATTTATTGTAAATTCTAGTTAAATTATTATTGTTGTTTTTGCTTTATAATTTATTTAACAACTAAAATAAATATGTTCCTGCTTTGTTTTCATAATAATTATTTTTACTATACTAACATTCAACATGCACTTTTAGATTTTATTATTATTTCTGTTATTCATTACTCTTTTTGTCAGCCAAATTCACATTACTTCGTTTTGTGACATTACTACAAAATATATAAAGATACCTCTGACATGAAAGTTCGATTGTCATGTATGTTCCCTATGTTCACTTTTCACCTCCTCCAACCTGTATAGGTAGTGTACTCTCTACCAACAATGGAGCGAATAGTCGAGTATATTATTTGGCCGACTGTGTTTGAATTAAGTCTGACCTGCTGGTACACATACAAGTTTAATTACAACAAAATTTCTTTGTGATGTACATTCACTAACAACAATCAGTATCCGTGAATTGACGGCTAGCAACCGCACCTACAACATACAAGTGCGGTAGATTTTATTTTACCAGGCGAGGCTTTGTGTTACAAAGTACGACCGAGCGATGTACAAATAGATACCTTGTCTATAAATTTTACGTGTTTATGATTTGGCATTTACACTAAAATAGCTTTTGTTCAATTATCCTTGGAACAATTACTTAGTTTTATTTATTTTAAACTTTATTGAATAATAAGTTATGGTATCTAGCGTTTTTGTAGACTCTCTTTATTATTGCCAAGCATCTTTTTTCTGGAATGACCTCTTAAAGATAGATAAAATGCTTCTATGTAGACCGTTGCTAATAGTGAAAATATTTTTAGCTCGCTGCTTAGAAAAATCTGTTCCAGTAATCATAAATAATTTATAAGGATTTGCTTAAATTTATATTATTACAATTTCCATTCAATATTCTTTCTAAATATCAAATTTGTTTCGTAGATATGGTTATAGATCAAAATTAAAAAATTCCTATTAATTTGATTATATTTATAATTATAAGAATCGATAAATCGCAGACAAATTATCTATTGTGTATACTTCTGGCTGAATTTTTTTTTTTTGCAGACTTCGACTAGTTGCAGCCCTCGCTGCGCTCGTGCTACAATTTCTAGCCTTAATCTGCAAAAGGCTACTTTAAATGTTAAATGTCAAAAGATTATAGATTATAGTTCAGAAAGAGCTGATTAGATTATTGTCTCTATTGTTTCTTATTATTATTGTTTAAAAATGTTAAACCATGAAATTTAGAAATAAGAACTTAAGTGTATAAAGAAATTTTTTGTTGGAGCTTGCAAGTTACAAAAATAATTGTTTCAATAGCTTTGACTTTGACTGAAAGTATAAGTTATTATACATAAAACCATAACATTTTGATGTCACTCGAAATTAACCATGTACCGAATCAGGTAGACAGTATGTTTTTTTCTCTCTCGCTTGCCTCACCGTACCTCCCGTTTGTTGTGCGTTACGGGTTCCTTCCAAGTACATAGTATAGAGTTCACTGTTACCGGTATAATTTTCGTAAACGGTACAATGCTCAAGGCGGGAATGGCTTCAACACAGGAAAATAAAAATCTCGAAGTTTAATTCATAGGCAGTTGCATGCATAACATAATGCAAATCTAGAAAATCCATACGAAACAAAATACATACATCAAATGATTCATTCACAGGAAAATTCAAATCGAGAATTTCAGATGTACACAAATGAAGATGGAAACACAGGATATGCAAATCAAGAAAAGTGTTCTAGTCAAAACCGAGTATGTGGGGCTAACGAATGATAAAAGGTTGCTCATTCTAGTTCAGTTTACTTAATTTGTGTAAAATAAATTTCCAGATTTGAATCTTCGTGTGGTATGCATCTTCCTATGTTTGCATTTATGCCGAATCATAAATTCTAGATTTGAATTTTCCTGTGAATGAATCATTTGGTGTATGTATTTTGTTTCGTATGGATTTTCTAGATTTGCATCATGTTATGCATGCAACTTCCTATGAATTAAATTTCGAGATTTTTATTTTCCTGTGTTGAATAGGCACCCCTCAAGGCCATGTATCTCTAAATTGAACTTATCAAAGATAAATATCAGCTACATGTTTACTTGTACGCACAATGATCGTTATAGCCACGCGGTCATACACCAGTGATTTCTTTCAATCCCAGTGATTAACACCCTCCCCACACCGCCAAGTTTCAATATCTCCGGCTTAGCAGGCCGGGTTATTGGGGGTCCAGTAACTCGGGCCGACGTAGGCCGTGGTTGAGAAATGGGCTCGGAGCATGGAACCGAGTGGGTGGAAAATAGGTTATTAGTTGTGTTTGTCACTCGTCCGTGTGGCGAGGCGGCGGCGGCGGCGGCGGCTGGAGGCGGCGATGTGCGGGCATCCGAGCGTGATCGATAGCGCTGCAGCAGCGGGGTGGGGGGCACCTGCACCCCAACCTGGGGGACACTGCCCAGATATTGTGGATTAATATGCGCTTCAAGATCGTATCTGTGTCTTGTTCATTTCAACATAGCTTTTAGTGTGGTCGAACATGGCCAAAGCTGAGCTGTGCAAAGTACCGAAAAAATGTACTCGAGTACTGAGTACGAGTACTGATATTAAAAAGTACTGTTGCTTATTTTTCTTGAATATTTGAAAAACTTTTCTGTGATGAGACACAAAAGTACTCAATACTATATGAGTATTTGTATAATAATTTTTATCAACTTACCAGTTACCATGCCTATTTCCAAGACAGTATGTTGATCTTACCAGTTATTAGGCTAAACAAAACGGTACCTAAGTAAATTAACAGAAGGGTAAATAATTTACTTACCGTTCTAGAACGGTAAGTAAATTTATTATTAGTTATGAAGAAATCAATATTTGCGTATGAATCAAAAAGACCAATAGTGCAAAAATGATATAAGCATCACGAACGTTAAGGAATTACCGATGTCAGACAAAATTGGAGCCTTCGCTTCGCTCAGTCTCCAAACATTGTCTTCCATCGGTAAACTGCCCTTACCGTTCTTGATACTTAATATAGGTACTATTTACATATTACGGATTAAATGTCAATATTTTGAATTTCAACAAAGGGTAACCATGGATATATTCTAGTACCTACCTACTGTGGTTTTATCAAATTTTATTGCTAAAAAAAACTTTCTTCTTCGAACAAATACAGCATTTTAATTGGTCAAAAATCACGAAAATATTTCCTAGTGTCATGACTGAAATTTTGGTTATTGTAATTTGAATATGCAAAATGACCCCTGTCTCTAGTGACTTTTTGTTCTGTAGTATTCTAATGTGACAGCTAAAAGATATTATGTTTTATGTATATGGTTAAATATTTTCACACATTTCTCACTGTTAAAGATTAGGTTGTTCAGGCGATACAATGGAGGTTACCTCTGTGTTGTATTGTACAAAGTCTTAAATATACCATTGTAGTAAAGCGACTAGAAAGCAAATAATGTACTTTCCTATCATTTTATATAAAGTTATTAGATTTATATCAATCTATAAGAATGGTAAAACGATTTATTTTTATTCTGGTATATTCTCAATTATTCCTTATTAAAACAATTTTAAAATCATGTAAGCAAAATATTGTAAATATTAAAAATAATGTTTTCTTTTACTGGCAGAAAATAAAAATACAAACAAAATTTCAATTGAATTCAAAGAAACAATATAATTATTTGTTATTCCTTTGTCGTAAAAAAGAAATGTAATTATATGATGTAAATCATTTTTCTTATACGTATCTGCTTCTGGTTCGTATCTAACATAAGATTAATATTCATATAAACATAAGTAAATAAATAACAAAAGCGGTTAGAAATAAATTTGCATAAATAATCAATTTTTTGTTTGGTGCAGGATTGTGCAGGATCGTAATAAATTTTTAAAAATGAACAAAAATCTTTTCACTAGTGAGTTCGTACCTACAGGAAGTATAACTATGTGACAAACTACGAGTATATTCGGTATAGTTCGTATTGAAAAGATAAATTAATCGCATCGACAATAATTCTAAAAATTGTAATTTGTAATACAATAAGATAAAATAAATGAGATAATTTTTGCTCAAGGTTAAAAACGTTAAAATTGAATTTTCAGAGATGAATAACACTTTTATGTTCCAGAGATTACTTCAGAATCATCACAATTTTTTTTTAAACATTTTACAACTTGTACCTACATTTTTAGATGAAATTCAATGATAAACAAGTATTTCTTGTTTATTAATTTTTAAATGGGGTTTTATACAGGTGTTTCACACCTTCAGATTAAAAATTAAATGGTAGATACTTTATGACAACACGAATTTAAAATATTTCTTTCGAATTTCACAAAATAATTCGCATCTTAAATGACGTACACATTTTTAGACACACGACACTATTTCAATTAGTATTTTAATATGATTAAATTAAATAAACCTAAAGATAATACATCACTCAACCAATGTTGTATAATCTAATTTAATAAAATTCGGTGATGTGGTAACTTAAGTATATGTAACCAGTGGCACAAAAAATGTATCATTTAGAGTGCAATTGAATTTGCGAATTTTTGCTTCGTGATCCAGTATTTTCCTTTTAATTTTTATGCTAAATTTGTGAAACATCCTGTATTTAAAAAATGATTAAAAATCCACATCGTCTATGGCCCACCGAGAAATTTCTCGGCATCTATCTCGAATCTAGCTTGACTCGATCTCGCTCATCATTTTTATCGATTGATTGATATTAAAAATCGTGTTGGCAGCGGTGGGATTCGAACCCACGCCTCCGAAGAGACTGGTGCCTTAAACCAGCGCCTTAGATCGCCTTAGACCGCTCGGCCACGCTACCACCTACTTACAAATAATATCTATTTTTATCAGAAGTTATCTCGAGATTAAACTCGTGAATTGCCGACTGGTGCCAGCACACAGAGAAAAATCTATTTATACTTTTATACATCACTTTAGTATGTAAGGTGAGACTACGCGATAATGAGAACCTTACTCCACTTGGGAGCGTAGGGCACCTTGCGGTGCTAAAGTTTCTAGTGGCAGGATCCTCAGACCTGCGCATTGTATTCTTTAATATATCATTTTTCTATATTTTAAATGATTTTTTTTTCATTCCTCCCTATTTGAGCCTTTCTTTTTACTTTTACCCAAGGAACATGTAACTATGTAACTCACTTGACAAAATAAAATCCCCAGAACATTTCAAGAATGTGAAGATCTCGGCTTATTATGTTACTGGCTATTTTTGCACATGAACTTCCTATTAATATCCTAACGATTGGTATTGCCCGCCCTTGGTAACATTATCTATGTAACATCCCAATGTTAATAATTTGGTTGTGGAACCCATGTAATTCTCTGAGATGTTTGTAATGAGTACCTATGTAATTTTTGATTGTACTCAGTATGTGACTAGGATATACTTACGTAATATCACAAGAATAAGATATTTTTAAACGTCCCATGGACAAATTCATGTTATGTGGAATGAAGCATATTCAGCTCGAGTGGAAAGTTTGTGAGACGAGCCGTAGGCGAGTTTCACGGTTCCACGAGAGCGGAATAACCATTCCAAACGTGTTGCAGACTATACTTTCTCTACGACTATAAATTTAATTGCATTTAATACATAACCTAAAACTATGAAAATAAAAAAATATGTATTTATAAATTAATATTCTACATAAATAATAAATATAATAAATTAATAAATCTAAACGTATTTTGAAGCTACCCAGCAACCAAAAATATCGAATAAAGTTAAATTATTACAACTCGCCACATTTCATTCCATCACAAGTGACGGAATGAATCCATTCCGTAACAAGTGATAGAATGTAACCATACCATAATTCAAAATGATGTAAGAATTATGACATTCTATAACAGTTGTATAGAAAGCAAATTTCATAATTGTATTATTCGCAGAAGGTAGGTACTTCTAAGACACCTATTGTTAAACAAAAAATAACTGTCAGTTGAAAATTTGACAATGTAAGGTCTGCCTCTGATCCATTTCAGGAATGACGTGTTATTTTTTTGTTATGATACAACGTCAATCTAGCACCACTTTCAGCATACAATCTTCTTCTGTTTTTCTTTCGCTAATCAGAATCTAAACCAGCCAATCTACGTTTGATTAAGGTAGTAACACCTGCAGTCATAGTTGTTTATTCCTCCTGTGGCAAAATGACGCGCATTTCTCTAGCAGAACGCTGTGCTATATTTGCTTAATCAACACCTGTTTGGTGTTTGTTTATTTTAGGTTGCAGTAAACGTTTGATGAAACTGCACAGAATATCTGAGAAGAGAGAAAATATTCACAGTATGAATTTTAAATTATTTGCTCTTATTTCGCGATATATTTATACATTCTTACATAACAGATAACAAATAATATAACTTTCCTATACTGTGCCAACTAGTAAAGTAGATATACAGGATGGTTTTGAAGTTAATGTCATAAATGTAAGGGTAAGTAGTATGTCATGTGTAGATTATAGGGAACAGAAAGAATTTTTTTAAAATTCGAAAAATTAAGGGTAGTTTATCTGCAGAATTTTGTAGTACTGCACTAGGATTCGTTTTCCTATTAAACACAAACAATAGAAGTAGGTAATCAACATCTTAAATAACATAATACTAGTAAAATAAATTAACAAAATTTAATTGCTTTTAAAGAAACAATATTTATTCCACCCCAGTGGCAGTGGCAACAAAATATTTTTGACTATGGAAAACATGGAAATAAATTTTGCGATTAAAAAAAATCTTTCTGTTTAGTCATGTCATACTACTTACCCTTAAATTTATGTCAATAACTTAAAAACTACCCTGTATGTATATAAATTAAACTACAGTTTCGTAGATTTTTGATTCTAATCCTAGAGTATTTTGTAAAAATTTTATTTTTTTAATCAATTTTTTATTTATTTCAAACAAATTTGAAATGATTTTTTTTAATGAAGTAAAAATTATATTCAAGAAATAAAAACATACTAAGAGTGAAACCTAAAACCTACGATGCCGAATTCTAACCTAAATAAAGACTAATAGTCATTACATTTGTTAATAAAATTTAGAAACCAAAAAGTTTTCAACCTTTTATTAATTTCGGAAAATTGCGCTTATGAAATGAACTAATCTGTATGAAATAATATGTAGTCCATTTTCATTAAAATACTGTTTAAACCGAGTTTAAACAGTATGTTAATAGCACTTTTAAATACATTAAGATGATATTTCACATGCTTGTTTTTGTTTACATACTTCATAAATATAATTTTCCAATAATTTTCTGTGACATGCAGGAACAATGTTAACAAAATAGCATTTATCCACACCCCTAAGGTTTTCAATATAATTTACCCAATAAAGAAATGTTTAAAAAATCCTATTCTGGACACCGGTAACCATTATTTCAATCCGTCTAGATATTAGAGCAGATTAAACACAAAAATTTCAAGAAATTACAAAAATGTTTTTTTCTCTCTCAGAGAAAATCCCAAAATAAACCCTCTCCTATAGTCCTAAACAAACAAAAAATACTGTACCTTATAGAAAAATGATTGACAAATCCAATGCCGAAAACCGGGTGTCTATATTACTAATCGATCAGAAGTTATTTAACCAAACGTTTAATAGAAATTTTAAACTATGAAAATAAAAAAATATGTATTTATAAATTAATATTCTACATATACATAATAAATATAATAAATTTATAAATCTAAACGTATTTTGAAGCTACCCAGCAACCAAAAATATTGAATCAAGTTAAATTATTACAACTCGCCACATTTCATTCCATCCCTAGTGACGGAATGAATCCATTCCGTAACAAGTGATAGAATGTAACCATTCCATAATTCAAAATGATGTAAGAATTATGATATTCTATAACAGTTTTATAGAAAAATGATTGACAAATCCAATGCCGAAAACCGGGTGTCTATATTACTAATCGATCAGAAGTTATTTAACCAAACGTTTAATAGAAATTTTAAAAATTTTCTTATTTTTTCTCGTAGAATAAATTTACACGGCAAATAAGTAAGAGTCACAACAATTTTGTGAATTTGTTTCTTATAGAGAAACATTCCAGCAATCGAATGCAAAAAACCGGAAGTCAATATCTCAACCCGTTAACAAATGGCAGCTGTTTTTGTGTGAAAAGTAACAAAATTATAACTGAATATAAAAAGAGTGCTGTTTAAAAACAAATTTTATTGATTTTCTCCAAAACTGTACTATTTATAAAGAAGTTTTTTGTTCCTATGTTGTAGAGAATTTTTTGCTGTACAATTTTGTAATTGGACTTTTTGTCGTAATGTTAACCGTTTCGCGTTAATCGCAAAAACTAAAAAAGTAGGGCATTTTTCAAAAATATTGCCAAAACTGCCACTCATCCGGACAAGCACCCAATTTTTTTTTAATCACTAGACCATTAGTAACAACTTCCTCATGGGTGCTTCTCTGGTAAATGTATGACACACAGAAGTATGCTCAGCGGTTGTATTAATGTAGGATTAGGTGAAATATTTTTATTTATAATATTAATATGATAAACATAGCCAGACGGGTTTTATTTATAACAACAACAATCTATAAGTTAAAAGTTGAGCAAAGTAGTAAAATAGAAAAGTAACGTAAACACTAATCTATCCAGTGAATCCAGGAGTTAAAACTTGCTGAACTTATGCATCGCTAATAACATCCTAAATTTAGTGTCTTTCCCGTTCATGTTGTGTAAAAATTCTTGCTCCAGTTCGCAACTGCATCGAACTATGCGGCAAAGTTTAATTCTGCGCTAAGTCTATGGGAACCGTGGTATGCACTAGTGGTTACGGTATTGTTTACTAATACATCACCATGTTGGTTAACTGAAACCAGACGTAGCAGCTGGTTTTGCACGTAATCCATAACAGGCTCTGGTTATCACATATCCTAACTTGGATGCGCTGTAACGTGTCAGTCACCAGACAAGTTTGCCAATAAGTTAAAGCGATATTTAGAAGAAAATTTGAAAATATATACCTAGATGTATTTTACGTGATTTATCATAAGTAATATAATCAGTCAGAAAGGACAACGTTATGTACTTTGTGATGTGTGAAAATTGGCATACATGACAATTAAACTATTGTTTCATATAAAAAGTGGTACCAGAAACGGCGCTTTTTTAAAAAGTTTTTTTTTTATCTCGTATGGTTATTGTAACGATAACAATTGTTATATAAGAAATTGTAAAACACGAAATTTGTTATAAACGGTATTATATATTTTTATGTATTTCGTCATTTCAAATAAAACTGTAATTTTGTCTTTTCAAACAAAAACAGCAGTATATACAGGGTGTAACAGCGAAACCAACCAACGCCTATATTTTCTTTATTATTATAGTTACAAAAAAATGTCAAATAGCAAAGTTGTAGCTGACCAAGGGGGACATCTGATTAAAGAATAAAATAATTTTTTAAACCAGTGGTTCTCAAGTTACAACACAAAGTTAAGTTTTTTCAAATGGGAATATACATATTTTTAGGCCTATCCGATAGAGTATTTTTTTCTGAATTCAACCATGTATTCGTTTTATATCCTTACATAATAAAAATATTGAGAAAAATTCAGTTGAAATTTAAATAATTTCTAATTTTTAATATTAATGTGCAGTAATCTATGGATGAAAAACAAGTGATTATGAATGTAACCATACCATAATTGATGTAAGAATGATAACATTCTATAACAGTCGTATAGAAATTTATTTACAGGTTTGTTAATTTTAAAATTCCAAAATAATTTATTAGAAAATTCCAGCATTTGAATATCAAAGTATCAAAACCATATTGCATTTTGCGTTCCAAAGTATTTAAAAGCAGCTTGACAGTATTAAGAAACAAATCTAGATTCCTCGTGCATATTTAGTAAAAAGTATCCCCCTTTTAGGGAAGCATTTAATATCGCGACAACATAATTCCGGTAAACACGGCACTAATTGCTTCGCTTCCGGCCGCCATTAAATTGGCATCTGCGACAAAGGTGGTGCGACTTGCCGATTTTAATTAAGAGGCAAGGAAAAGTTCTCTGTCGTTCTGTCGCCGGTGCGCGCTTCATTAGCATGCGGCGTGGAGAGAACTCACCCCACCCGACTCAAGGTCCCCGGAAGTGGGTAAGCCGGAAACACGCTGCTGCGACACGGACAGTAAGAGTGCGATGAGTGTGGCGAGGCACGTTTTTATTCTTACTCGGGATTTTTCAACTGAAAACTTTATCAGTTAGCTCGCAACAACACAACACACGGGGGATGTTGTGTTTAGACCTGTGAGGGAAAAGACAAGGCTTAGGTTTTTTATGTTTCAGTTAGTGTACTGATAAGAAGGTCTTGTAACTGGCTACGATTGAAAAAAAACCTGCTGTGGCCACTGCAGTACTTCCCTGACTATAAGTTTTTATAACTTACTTTCGTAAAGGCTTTAATTTTATAAAGTGATTATCTAATCGAGTGTAGTGATTTGTAAGGTTGAAAAATTACTCGAAATATCAGTCATACAATATAATAAGATAAGTTCCTTACTAAGCGAGTGGTAAAGATGTAGGAATTGTTTATAAACAGGAATGCAGTCAGTATTTTAATTTAGATATTTATTTGACGAACATCTACGTTTCGTAGCCAATTGCTACTTCCTCAGGATGGAGTCAACTAGTATAAAATTGCGGATGTTTACAGATACATCAAGATAATGATGATAAGATATACAATATAATATTCTTCTTCTTACATAACCGACGTTTCGGTTTACACTGCAACCTTCTTCAGGGTCCACAAACAAACATAAATCATTACAAAAACGTCCATAAAAATACTCAGTACACTTACTAGTACTAGTAAGATTTTACAAAAATGTATGTATCAAATACATTCGTTAATAAAAGTTCAGTTGGCAAACTTCGAACATACAGAAGCATAAAACATACACATCCAATTACTCTCAAAATTAACTACGGTATAAAACCGGAAACAACTTGTTTGGTGTCAATTTAAAACTCCGCGGAAGATAAGTTTAGTAAAAACGTAAAAATGATATTTATGCAATTTTCAATAGTTTCTCAAATAATTATTCAAATTTTTTCGAGTGTATTATCAAATTAAAGCTCTCTGGGGAAAAAATCTAGGTAGTCGATGAATCAAAACAACATTTGAACGATGGTCAGTTGTTTTTACTTCCTTGTACACGGAGTAAAGGGAGTATTGTAATCGCGAAAAATTTCGGTTCTCAGATTTTGATGGAAACATCCGTTTTGACCTTTTCTGAACCCATTATAACTAGTTTCGTCGTGACGTCTGTACGTACGTACGTACGGACGGACGTACGGACGTATGTGTGTCGCATAACTCAAATACGGTTAGACGTAGAAAGTTGAAATTTTGTATTTAGGACTGTTATAGCATCTAGTTGTGCACCTCCTATTTTTGGTTTCAATCTATAAACCGGAAGTAGTACTTTTTTCAAATATTTCGATAAATATTTAATTTAACACAAATTTTTTATTTTAAATGAAAGATTATGTGATTTTTACCTACAATCGGTATTTTATAAATATTTTTGTATCTGGTATCATTTAAGAATAATTAAAGTATATATTTATAATTTAGTATTTCGGTATCTTGTAGTCCATGATCGATTAACCTTTGTTACTACGTAAAATTTAAATGTTTATGACATGATAGTGACAATAGTAAAATATGCTTTATATCTTCTTCTGCAGTTTAAATAAAATGACTAAAATATATTTGTGAGTATAGTAGCAGTAGTAGTAATACTAGTATAATAAGTTAAAATAATTTTTTATATTATTCTACATTTTAGTTATTAAGAAAAGTATGAACACACAAGGCGTACAAGGAAGTCATGTGGTGTCCACGTCAGATTTTTTCACATGTTATTCAAATTATGCTGAAGTTCAGGAAAAAAAAATTACTTAAATTTTGCTGAATAAAGCATAAAATTAAAGCCTTTACAAAAGCAAGTTATTAAATCTTATAGTCGGGGAACTACTGTGGTGGCCACAGCAGATTATTTAATAAATTTATTTTCTAGTAGATACACAAATAATTATGAAATATTATATTAGTAAAATACATAATTGGGTATGCAGTAAAGTACTCTTTCCTGTTTATGTTTAATCAAATTGTTCATAGTTAGATTCATATGTAGGTCAATATTTATGACTCGTGTATTACTTCTTCCGTTTTAATTAATTTGTTAAACAAGCAGAAAATTTAAATTCCGCTAATGACTAGAAATAATTTCATTAATGAATTTTCCGTTGAAATATTTATTTAGAATGTTTTTGAGAGTAAATAACGCACTCGTCTAGTTGTTTGTGTGCGAGTACATGTGGTATAAAGATTTATTTTGGTTAATTTTTGCGTGGGACAGATAATAAATTTGGCGTCAACAATGTTTCCGCTTCCGTTGTTAAGTCTGACATCTGGTGGATGCGTAATTAGAATTGTGGTGCTAGCTTTTCCACATTTTCAGATAACGCTTTTGACTTTTACTTTGCCCCAGAATAACTGCGCAGATTTATTTTGGCGCCTTACATTTACATTTAAATGATAAAATAAAAGAGTAGTACAAGAATACATAATTTTAAGTTCAATGATGAATTTCTTTTAATTTAAAACTTCATTGTATGAAATCAAGAATAAAAATACCGTACCGTAGTAATTAAACTAATTAGGTACTTTTAATTTTTAAACTTGACGTAGCAAGTTATAAGTTTTGAGAACTCAATTTATCTTTTACTAGAGAGGTTTATTAGAAGGATTATAAATTTTTCAGGCGACCACTACCGAAACTAGCCATAAATATATAATAAACTACTACGGAAACAAATAAATAACACATACTATCATGTTATTATAAAGCCGCGTACTGACTAGAGCACTTTTGCGCGCACGTACGATTTGCGCGCACGAACGTTTACGCGTACAGACTTATGGCTTTTAATAAAAATTCTTTACGTGCGCGCAAATTAGTACTCCAGCCATTCGTCCAAAAATGTCTGAGACGGTAACAGCATGCATTGCATAATAGAAAAAAAGAAGAAAAAATCAAAACGATGGTGTGTTACTCAACTATATAGAAGCAGAGAAAAATATGGTGGTAACAACTTATTATGTGACTTAAAATTTCAAGAAAACAGTGGATCTAAATATCTAGAATCCCATAATATTGGGAATTTTTCATAATCGTCAATTAACTGCAAAGCCATACCATTTGACCACTCCATTGTAATTTCTTGTAACTTAAATCTTTTCCCTCTGCTGTCAGTTGCTACGTACGTGCGCGTAAACTCTTAGCTGCCAAATACACGTCCACACTGAGCAAGCATACGCGCAAAAATTCTTTGATGTACCGACAAGCGACGGATAGCGTTCGTGTGTGCTTAAGAGGAATGCTGACCCCTACAAAATTAAGCAAAAATATGTTCTCGTTGGGCCCATGAAATCGACTTTAATTTTGGTCCGATTTGTTTAGTCTTTTTTTAAATTTAAAGATAAAAGATGTCTCTAGGTCTGTCTAGTGCCATTTTTTTTTAATTTAAATTTTTACATGTATTTTTTAAGCTCCAAAGTTAGTAAAATTTTAAGAACTTTGAGGATAAAATATTAAAAAACTAAAGTAAGAATTAAAAAAGTGACACTAAGCGGACATAGCCTAGACTTTAATCTTTCATTTAAAAAAAAAAATGTTTAAAAATATTTAAAATTAGTGGTAATTTCATGTGCCCCACGAAACCCCTTTTGTAGTAGAAAATGGCTAAATACGGTTCATTCATCGAATCAACCGATGTCGTCACAATGGGTAACAATGGTTTGTGACGGCATCGCTTTCATTCGTTAAATGGATCTTCAAAACTTCGATGCTACGAACACCTTCCAACGTCGAACGTTTGATAGTTCGTCACATCGTGTGACCTACGTTCGAACCTACGAGCTACAAACGTCAAGCGTCAAACGTTCGCGTTTGGACACGTTCCGGCCACTGTCGGTCTTTTTGACCCGAGTCAAAGGAATGCCTCGAACGTTCGTAGCAAAACATTCGTTGATTTGATGCACGGCTACACGGATTGGTAGTTTGCAGTTGAGTAGGGCTGCATTAAATACTGAAAGTATCTTGCATTTGTATTTTTCATGTACATTTTTCGTTAAAAATATTGATATTTGGCAATTCTTTAACTGAATTAGTGCATATTTCTTAAAAATTACACATTTAGTGATAATACTTGTTAATTATTTTATTGGAATATATGTTTACAACTAAGATCGACGTTATTATTTAAAATAAACCGAGAAAGTTTATCAAAAATTAAAATTAATGCGCAGCAGCAACAATGATGCATGTATATTATTGTTTTTAGTTACAGCTCTATATAAAATTAAATATTCTGGTTGAGTATTTAAAAAAACAATCTCGTCCTCCATTTTCAATAACTATACTCGTAGACGACGAATTTTTGTACCAGATGTATCGAAACAAACGTTCACCACACCGTGTAGCAGGAACATTCGTTACACCAACTGTCGAACTCATTTGACCCAAATGTTCGGTCCAACGTTCGTTTGAACGTTCGACGCATCGTGTGGCGCCGGCTATAGACTGTGCGCGCACAGATAAAACTTACGTACTGAGCATTCTTGCGCGCAAACCGTTCGTGCGCGCAAAAGTGCTCAAGTCAGTACGCGGCTTAACACTTCGAGTTACACTATTTGACAACAGATGGTGGCTACGAGTAAAAACTAAAGTTAATAAATAAAAATAAATTGAATTAAAGTAATAAATCGGAATTTTGTCACATTTTGTACCATAAGTTACACATAAATATTCAAACCGCCAATATTTAAAAATAAAACCATCTATCGGTAGTAGTGAATAGAAAAAACATTGTAATCTCAAATTAAATGATCAGACTACAACACAACTACAACTTAAATGTATTTAATTATAGTTTTATTCGTTACAAAAAACATTGTACAAACCTCTTACGGGAAGACACCATTCCAGAATTCGCGTAAATAAAACCGCTCATGTGGGCTAAAAATCTTCCAGCATTTGATTCGTAAATAACTATTACCCAGTATTTTTCTTCAAAATAACATTACATGGCTAAGATGCGGTAAAATACGGGTTTCGAGCAGCCGTAGTAGTGGGAAAGGGAGTATAATAAAAAAAGTGAAATTGAGAATATCAATCCAAACTAATCACATCAATTTATGAACATGACATATACATTCTTCTTGTTTGAATATGCAATATACCCAGTGTTCTGGGCATCAGTGATCTGCTCAGCTATACACTAATTCGCTAATGAATGCACACACACGCCCGGTAACACATCTTTATGTATGATAAAGCGAGACAGACTTCAAACACGGCTCTAATGTTTCCATCATCGGTTAGAGAGCTCTCGTTACCGGGTTACACCGGTAACACTGTTGGCAGAGGTTACGAGTTACCGGTTTGACTAGCGGGGAAGATAATCCAGCAGCAGATTAAAACGAAGGGTTATTACCCGTAGGCGCAGAAATGGAACGAATTACACATTCCCGAAATTAAAACCAGTGCTATAGGAAGATTTTTTTGCTTTAAATCTTGTATCCATCTCTCGTAGCGCGTAGCCAAAGGGGCTGCAGGCCGGTAGGTAAAAAAATAATTGATTTTGAAAAAAAAAACATCAATGACAACTAAACAAAATCTGATGAGGCCAGCACAAAACCTCCCTACTCAAGATACCCTACTCTTTTAATTCCAGTTAGTATTATATCTATTATACCTTAAATATATTTAAAAAAGTGTAAATGAATCTCTTTGTACAAGTTGGAAAAAAGTTGATGTTCCGTTTTCCCCTTTTTCCAACTTTAAAGGCCGATGTCTCAAGAACAAAGCGAGAAATCAAACTCTAGTCTGCAGCATTGTATTTCCAACACTAAAATTAACCTATAATTAAATTTTCAGAATTTTGAAAATTTTGTTAATTTTTTGACCACCCAAAAATCAACCAAAAATGGTGCAATATATCGACTTAATTTATTCACCAATGAATTCCTCGCGCCGAATTACATATGTGTACCAATTTTCAGCTCAATATTCCGACGGGTATACAAGATTTATCACGGTTTCCCCATTTTTGAAGATTTCTTAATTTTTTTTACAAAAATCGACAATGTTGGATAAATCTTGTACCCTTATTTCAATGCATAGTGCATGCATATTTGATCATATTTGCCTGCATATAATACACACTCTACTCTCAGATCTCACGGTTCTCAAAATTCTGAAAATATCCTTCTGTCAAAATAAATATTTTTATTCAATTTTGATGTTTTAAACTGCTATTATTAACTTCGTAGCAACAACTTTAAATAAATGTTTATTCACAAGTGAATTAAATTTTTTTTAAATCACTCAACACATTTTTAAATCACTCTGACGTTTTAAATTGTTATTATTACGTCAAAAATGCATAAAAACAATGACAACTTGCCACTAACGACTACTTTGATTAATTTTTTTGTTATGTCAAAATAAATTTATAATTCATATATTTGAAATAATTTCGTCAAAATTGAATAAAATATTGTATAAACCACGGGAGATACGAATGTTTATTCACTCGAAGAAATTATCCCACTCGCCCTTCGGGCTCGGGGGCTAAACTTTCTTCTCTTGAATAAACATTCATGTCTCACTTGGTGTATAAATATCTATGATGCATTGTATCTTTATAAATTTATTTTATTTTCTGAAATTTTCGTGGCATTTTATATTAAAAATATTTCATTACACCTGTGTCAATTTAAATATTTCTGGCTCGTTTCATGCACGCCATTTTCTAAATAAACAACACATCAAAGAAAAATAAATTTGTTTTCATCAGGGTAAGTATGCGAGCTGAGATCAACATGTACTCTTGCAGCTGATAAGAATTTTTCAAGGATACAATACACAAAATAATATCCGACGCAGAGAATATTACAACCAAGGATATAAAATGGAGAAAAGGACTTTGTAAAAATAATCTACAAATGTTCAAACGTTTTTAATTAAAATCTCGCACATTTACTCGCCTAGTTTCAATTCAAAATATTTTTAAAAACATTTTTGTAACATCTTTTTATATAAAAGAAGGTGTCAAACACAGTAATCTACAAAAATAAAGCTGAAATATTAAAATTATTTATTTTTGATGAATTACGAGGTATTATAGCCAAGGATAGGAAACATGCCATTTTGTAGATATTTTATAACAAGTGTGGAAAATAAGAAGTGATTCCGAAACGTATGCAAGTTCCCCGATACGAGCAAGATTTTTCTGTAAACCCCCTCAAAACAATACAAAATACAGAGTGATTCATCATAACTTGCTTTTTAAAAATGCGTGCCATTCAGGCTGTAGGGATCGTAGTGGGAAGAGAGTGATCTCATTCGACAGGTGCACTTTTAAAGTTTTGTTCCCCACCCGGTAAGTCGCCATCATGCGTTGGAGCACGGAGCAGCGTGTGTTTTCAGTTGAGTTGTACTTTTTCAATGGATGTTCTGTGATCGCAACCCAGCGTAACTTTCGAAGGCGGTTCAATGCCCGCTCGCCCGATTTGGCTCCTTGTGATTTTTTTGTGGGGTTTTTTGAAATTCCGCGTTTGCGTCAACCGTTCAAGAACCCTAGAAGACCTGAAGGCTGCGTTTTTTATTAACATTCCAACACGGCTATTCTACTGTTTGTCAGTTGACATTTTCGAAAAGTGCAATGAATGTCAGCAGTGCGATTTTCGTTAGTAGGCGTAGAAAAATTACCCATTACACCCGTTACAAGAGAGCGCATGTAAAATTTTAAATACTTTAACCATTTCATCCTAGCATGAATTTTTAACAATACACAACATAGTACAATACAGTCACAAAATTACATCTTTCCTAGAGAAAATAACAGCCGAGCGCTATAGAAAAATTTGCCTTTGTAAGTGAAAAATATACTTCAGATGTTTTAATTAAATGTAGTATATTTACCGGGTAAATTTCATCTAGTACATTTTACAAAATACAAGTAATAACATGTAGCGTGGTACAAAAGTAACCCGGAACACTATTTGTTCTATTTAAATACACGCTCTGTGAACGTTTAACGTTAAAAGTAATAACAGGGCTGCGGTGCGCTCCGCTACGCTGCGTTCCGGGCGGCTGTTTGCGCTCCGGAGTTCCGGGAGGCCTTGTGATTGCCCGGAGTCAACCAACTTGAGATTGAACTCACACATTGAGCCCGAAATGCTGCGAAATTTAAATAAAATAACGGGAATATGCAATACTTGAAACATGAGAGGCTTTATCACAGTAAAAAAAGTAATTAACAAATTACTCCCAACCTACTAATCCTATAAATCTAAAAAAAAAAATACCGTATAAAAACAAAGGCAGTGAAAAACTAGCTACAATGTCGAATTTTTTAAATTGTTATTATTATTATTATTTATAAACAATTAAATAATAATAATTATGAGAAAACTATTCGTAATTCTTATTGCATTTAAATGTTTGTATCACATTATTATATAAAATTTTCAAATAGTAGTCGAGTAATTTGTTAAATAAATTTAAAAATTGTATGCGCGCTGGACAATCAAATTGAGCATTTTCTAAACAAGAATTGAGCAATTAGATAAATAGAGACAACATGTGCTCATAAAACATAGGCTGTCAGCGCGGGTACCTGAAATGCCGGGGATTTGTGAGCTAACAGCGCTGAGCGATAAAACCTCCTTAATTGCACAATACTATTTTATGTAGATCATGTTAAAACTATAATAATATTTAATTAAAGTATTTTAAATAATTTAAAATTTTGTTTGTTTTTTGTTATGTATGTTAATAGTTAATTTGAGAATATGAATCATAAAACCACTGCGGATATGACAGATTCTAATAATAATAATTGTCGAATGTAGCGTCAGGCTCGACAGCAATGAGACGTATTCTGTGTTCCCAATAGGGTAGTTTACCTTTTTTTAAAGTTTTTTAATTGAAACTTCATGTTATTTGAAAGCGGTTGAGAGTGCTGATAAGCCTTAATTGTTCTTAATAAAGCTGTAATTAATTTTTAAAGGCATAACTGCAAATTTTCTCAACCCATGGGGCTGGAATTAAAATGTACTCATGTAAAATCAACTGTTTCTAAATGTTACAGAATATAAAATACAATTTGGTAGTTTTTTTAATACTGTATTAAGAATACACGTGAAACGCACTACTGTGACGTAGATGTATCGATACGTAAAATCTCAAATATTTAAAGAACTATTAATTTTTTGAAAACTTTTTTCATGAAATTAACTCATTTTTGAGGTCTCCTTTCAATATAATTGACTGGATTGCTAATTTGCTACTATGGTAAAGTATCCTATTGTAAAATGTAGCCTCAGGCTCGACTGCAATTATGAGATGTATTCTGTTCCAAATTGCGAACATTTCTGTATGATTTTTGGAGCAGATTGATTGCCGATTAAATACTGCATTGAAACTACTTCACTACATCATATCTCTGAATATCTGTAATCAGTTTACGATTTCATCCCAGTCGGACTGTGGAGACAGAGTTATAATCTGAAATTAAAACGTCCGCACTGAATATTCCCGCTCCCTGTTTAAATTTTGAAAGCTAGCATTGTTCGTCGATCGCCCAAACTTTATTTCAGCATTGTTCACTTTAATCCGCATTATATTCCGCCAATTGCCGTGCTCCACTATTTCTGAAATTTAAATTCGACTTCGCGATACCTGTATTGAGTTCTCACCACTTTTGAGGGATATTTAGGGGTTGTTTTGTTTGCGGGCAGCAAATATCTCCCCAGGGTTTCATGAAGAGGAATTTTGCGCATATTGACTACCTACCACTACTTTCAATACGTCAGCTAAATATGATTTATAGACAGTTTTTGTACGACATGAAATTTTACACTGAATTTAACAATTCATAATCCAGCAAAATAAACTTGACCTTTTGTATTTTATTCTTTTACTTGAATACTTATAAATCCAATGCATAGTACATCAGAAATATGGTCAGTTTTTCTCTAAAAGTAGGTAATAGTCAAAATACCTACAATAATAATAATTATGCCAGGTTCTTGCTCAGGCGCGCAGCCAGAAGGGGGGCTGCAGTGGTGCAGCCCCCTCCCCCCCAAAAAAGGTAAAAAATAATTGATTTTGAAAAATAAAAAAAACATCAATGACAACTAAAAAAAAATCTGATGTGGCCAGCACAAGACCTCCCTACTCAAGATACCCTACTCTTTTAATTGCAGTTTAATAATAGTATTATAACTATTACTTAAATATATTTAAAGATGTGTAGATGAATCTCTTCGTACAAGTTGGAAAAAAATTGATGTTCCGTTTTCCCCTTTTTCCAACTTTAAAGGCCGATATCTCAAAAACTAAGCAGGAAATCAAACTCTAGTCTGCAGCATTGTATTTCTAACACTTAAATTAACTATAAACACATTTTCAGAATTTTGAAAATTTTGAATTTTTTTGACCTTCCAAAAACCGACCACCCTCGATTTCTCAAAAATGGTTCAATATATCGACTTCACCAATGAATTCCTCGCGCCGAATTACATATCTGCACCAATTTTCAGCTCAAAATTCCGACGGGTACAAGATTTATCACGGTTTCCCCATTTTTAAAGATTTCTTAAGGGGTACCCCTTACGATTTTTTCTAAAATCGACAATGTTGGATAAATCCTGTATCCGTCGGAATTTTGAGCTGAAAATTGGTACACATATGTAATTCGGCGCGAGGAATTCATTGGTGTATAAATTAAGTCGATAAATTGAACCATTTTTGAGAAATCGAGGATGGTTGTTTTTGGGTGGTCAAAAAATTTCAAAATTTTGAAAATTTGGTTATAGGTTAATTTAAGTGTTAGAAATACAATTCTGCAGACTAGAGTTTGATTTTTCGCTAAGTTTTTGAGATATCGGCCTTTAAATTTGGAAAAAAGGGGAAAACGGAACATCCATTTTTTTTTCGACTTGTACGAAGAGATTCATCTACACTTTTTAAATATATTTAAGTAATAGATATAATACTATTATTAAACTGCAATTAAAAGAGTCAGGTAACTTGAGTAGGGATGTCTTATGCTGGCCACATCAGATTTTTGTAAAATTGTTATTGATCAATCAATTATTTTGTTACCTTTTGGGGGGCTGCAGCCCGGCAGTCCCCCCCTCCCTGGCTGCGCGCCTGTTTCAACACAACTGCGTGCTATTCTAGAGTATACTCGCGTGTAACTTATTGATAAACCATCCAAGCTATCACCAGTAGCAAATTCCCTGAAAATGCTTCACCGTTAGTGTCAATTTCTCGGGCGAAGTGGCTTTCCACATCGCATGAATAATTACAAAATTACAATTGGGTCCTGTGGGAGGTTCCGACTAACAATTACCTTCGTAATGTATGAGAAGTTCGGAAATACAGCGCCTGTGACGGCGAGCACTCATAAACATCACGGCCTCAGCACTGACAGCATTCACAGTCGCACTCGCGGCGCACAACAGTTAGAGTTATTCATTATCCGACGAACTACCGACGCCACCGACGCACGGCGTAATTGATTACAGCGGCGCAGAGACGCTAAATAGATTCCAACGGGACGTCACGACGGATTATGCATATTTTACGATGTGTGAAATGGAAAGGACCACACAAGTTCAGATGACCGCTACAATATATCGTACCATGTGTGACCTATTATTCAAAATGTAGAACGGATGAAGTTAATATTGACAAGAGTATAAGAAATTGTCGATTGTTCGATAGTGACAAGAACAAACTATCAATATATCGATATATCTATTGTCACAAACAATACTAGATATTTAAACGATAGTTTATGTTTATCGATAATTATATCAACTGTAATACGAGTATTACACAAGAGATTTTATTTCGCCGGATAAATTTCTGTTTGTATTGAAATCGTGTTGCCTAGCAATTTTAAAAGAAAAATTGTTTAATAAAATCACGACACGGTAGATGGTGTGATTTTATTTTAAATCAATTTTTCGAGTCGAATTACTGTCAGGTGACAAGGTTGTCACACAGATATTTATTCGGAGGAAATAAAATGCTCGAAAGTGTAATACAACGAGATAATATAACGACTCATTTGGTTCTTCTTCACAATATTCCTAAAATCATTTCACTTTTCAGTCTTGGTCCTGTAATATTTTTATTTCGAGATAAAATTTCAACGTGCTGCCTTCTTCAGGTTAAAGAAGGCAAGTGACATTTGTGCTGGCCACATTAGAGTTTTTAACTGATGCTACAATTATTACAATGCAGCGCCTGAGATAATGTGGAATAACTAATCATTATTCAATATTTCAGTATCAAGCTTGCAGGAAAATACATTAAATAATTAAAAATTGCAACAGCAGTAGAACACCGATAGAACTCTTAAACACAATAAATACAAAATGTTAGCTTGAGCTTGTTGTACGATTACAGATTAATTTTAATTTTAATTCTGCCGTGAATTATAAACAACTTTATTTACTCAAAAACTGGTATTACAAATTAATAATGAGTTACAGTAAAGCCTGCTCTGTATTTGTGTAATTTATTCAAAAATAATTAGTTACACTCCTGCTGAGTGCAAGGATCCTGCTAAACACCAAAAAAGTGTAGAAAAATTCGCTCTACTTTATTTCGGAGCAACATTTGTATGCGCTCATAATAAGTCAGAAGCAGACAAAAATAAAACGCTTAGAATTAATTTTTCACGTGGAAAATAAACTGAGAAAAGGTAAAAAAACTATATAAATAAGCTTCAGTACTTTAGAGTAGTGAATTTTTTACTGAAATAAGAGAAGCTAAGAAAGGAGTAATTAGGAGAGCTTGGACACGCAGCACAAAATCGTATTAATATTTAACTAAATACTAAGTATAAGCTATAAAAACAGGAAACTTTTTTACCATTTGAAAAAAATTTATACTGAACTGTGTAGACAAGAGGACCAGCCCTAACTAAATTCTTAACTTCTGGCAAAAATCAGAAACATAGATCCCCAAAAAAATTATTTTATTATTATTTTAAATTACTATATGAAAATAACAACAACACCTACAAAATATAAGGTATTAACCTAATTAACCCACAAAAAAAATCACAAGGAGCCAAATCGGGCGGGCCACTCCAAATCGCCTCTTATTGAAATGAGGTGCCCCGGGAAGTGTACGACTCAACTGAAACCACACGCTGCTCCGTGTTCTAACGCATGATGGCGACTGACCGGGTGGGGAACAAAACTTTAAAAGTGCACCTGTCGAATGATATCACTCTCTCCCCACTACGATCCCTACAGCCTGAATGGCACGCATTTTAAAAAAGCAAGTTATGATGAATCATCCTGTATTATCAATTTTATATCAAGCGACAAAAATTGTCAGATGTATCAAAACCTTATTAAATAAGATTACAATTTTTTTTTTAAATTATTGTTTGTTTCGTCTGGCTACTTATTGTAAATATTTCATTCCAAAATACATAACTGATTTTCAATTTTCAAATGATATTTTTGTATCATAAAATTGATACAAAAATACACAAGTCTCTTGATTAAATAGTTTTCAAAAATTGGTAATACCCCTGATTAATTTCTAACATTACTAGTCTTATATTGTTGCTATTCTTAAAATGAACTCTTATTACAGCACATTAACCTCAAAAGTAGACCAGTATTATAAACCCTCTTTACAGAATGGTTGAGGTGAACAACTCAGTGATTCCCAACTAAAATATTCTTACGTAATGTCATCTTCTTTAGTGTAAAGCATTAATTAATCAAGAATTCGCGTTCA
Source organism: Agonum fuliginosum (assembly GCA_947534325.1). Lineage (NCBI taxonomy): Eukaryota > Metazoa > Arthropoda > Insecta > Coleoptera > Carabidae > Agonum > Agonum fuliginosum. The sequence goes on from OX384037.1 coordinate 29,917,718, forward strand.
AAGCGTCTTCTCTTTCTCACAAAGTTACAATTCATATCAGATTCTGTCGTCGTCGTTCGTTGCAGGTACGACTGCAATTTAAGTCGTTTCTATTCTGCATCAGACACACGACTGCAAGACTGGAAGACTGCATCTTTGCATGCGGTGCAATACGGTGCAACTTCAGAGGAAGTAGCGAAGCTAACTGCATTATAGTTTTATTTCAAGATAAAATTTTATGATATTACGGGTTTCTTCCATAACGCGTTTGATTTTCGAGATAGGAAGTTTTTGTAATTGGAGGGAGTAAATAACTATTAGGATGTTTAGACTATTTGAACAGGAGCTATTTTTGTGTTATTATTATTAACCCACATCTACTGCCACTGCCAATGGTTAGCTCCGATTTAAAACCTTTATAATCAAATGTATGATACTTATTTAAACGATGCAATAATAATTATAGAAAAAATTAACGGTAAAGAAACCAATACAATTTCGTTTTGACTAGTAGGTAATTTATTGACTCAGATTAATGCAGAATTTCAAATTTCGAGCACAATTTTTATATCATTTATTTTGTATTTGCTGTCAGTTATAAAATGTGAGAACAGCATTAGTACAGATTATTATATTATCTACTAGTGTACCAAATATATTTGTTTTTCTAAAATTGAGAACATGATATTGCTCGTTGGCCAATTCTCATACTAATTTTTCAATGAAGTCCGTTCCACACTTGTATTAACAAAATACTATTTTCGACGGTTGGTATTAAAAGTTTTTATTTCTCTTGGTTACTTGAAAATGAACAATTGCGAACTAATGCTTCTTTATGTGACCGTTGCTAAAAGTGACGCTCTGAAAATATTTTCAAACCACTGCTTAAACAAATCTGTTCCAGTAATCATAAATAATTAGGTAATTAAGATTTATTAAAATTTCTGTTGATTGCAATCAATTAATGGTAGAAAAAATGTTGTGTATACTTCTTGACGAAAATATTTACAGACTTCGACTAGTTGCAGCCCTCGTGCTATTATAATCTCTACCCTCAATGTGGAAAAGGCTACTTTCAGCCCTTGGCATACTAATAACTATGCAGTTTAATAATAATAAATAATTGGTATTTTTGAAGGAATACACTGATTTCAGGGATATGTCAGGATGGCCGAGCGGTCTAAGGCGCCAGACTCAAGGAATTCCTTGCCTGTGATTAGCAGGCCGAGCGTTCTGGTCCTCTCTGAGGGCGTGGGTTCGAATCCCACTTCTGACAGTTATTTTTGTCTGCCGAATTATAATTAAAAATCACTTTAGCTTCTTGTTCACCAATGTTTCAATCTAACAGTTGTAAAAGAAATATTTTATACATATTATAATAAAATGTATTTATAGACGACAACATAAAATGACTTGTGTTTAAAAATAGGGTTTATTTGTGTCTTGAAGCAATCCACTTGCTAAAAATATCCCACAGGATCTCCGGTATGGTCTAGTGGCTAGGATACCTGGCTCTCACCCAGGAGGCTCGGGTTCGATTCCCGGTACCGGAATTTTTATATCATGGGCCTACTTTTGAGCGCAGTGCGCTATAAAAAAGCGTCAAATTAATGCAAATAGTTTAGATTTTTAATAAATGTTTAATTCAATAATGACAACTTTGACATTTATATTTTTGTTTATTTTCGGATTTTTTTTGGTATCTTAGCAATAGTCAAAGAATTTAGTAAATTTTGTAAAGAGCTAGTAAATTATATTAATTAGTTTATTAGACAAAACCAATCATTTGCTTCAAATATTTAAATTCTGATCAATGACGTACATAATATATCGACACAAATTGTAAAAATGCCCTAGGGATTGTGAAAATGACAATTTTCCCGTTACATTGCTATGACTACCAAGTATGACAATTTTATTGATTTTGCATTGTTTTCAATAAATTTTAATTGAAATTAAAAGTGTCAAATGAATCTTTTTGCGACAACTTCTTACGATGAAATTTAAAAAATATCAAATGTAGGTAACGCAAAAATAAAGTTACGTCAAAAACCTTAGTTTGGAACTTATTATTAATAATGAACTTGTGAAATGAAAGAATCTAAAATTTTGTTTTGCAGGTAAAATTATTTCTTAATATTGTTCTTTCTAGATAACATTCCTCGACAAATTGAATGATAAAAGCCCTCGCACCCAGCTCGGGATTTTTATCATGAAATGTGTCTCGAAATGTTACTAAGCAACAATTTTTTGAAATAAATTTTCCCAGCAAAATAATGGTCCCTTGATATAATTACTATTGAAAATATTCAACCCTGCATAAAGTTGGGTATGTACCACGTGTGTAACTTGCTTTTATGACTTTTGGCGTTTTTTTAGCCCTCGGTTAACAAACAGTTCGCAATGTAAACGATTTTTGAGAGCATATAATTATTATAATAATAATAAACTTTATTTATTGACATTATGTCAATATACTTACTAAAATTTTTTCATCAGTTGTCATCATTTCAAATTAGCTTTTAAATGATTAATTATTCAGTATTATTGTTGTAGATAAAATAAAATATTCTATTTGAGTTTAATGTGACAATTACTCAGGCAAATATAGTTTATAAACCATAGACACCCACCGAACTGTCAAACTTGTCATGATTATTTTGTGCGGTCAAGCCGAAATGAATTTCATTAGTATCCAAAATATATCGCCCGAAGTGCGAAACCCCTAAGGACAGGGGTTGAAAATGGCTGCTGGCCACAAAGATGAAACGTTTATGTAAATATTTTCGAACCCTTATTGACCAATATCATCCCTTACACAATATCACGAGGGGCGCGATGGCAAATGACATATCCTCCCCTACTATATTATAAAATCAATAACTTCCAATCGAATATTAAAACTGCAAATTATTTTTCGCATTATTTATGTAGGCGCTTTGAATGTTAAATGAAAAGAATATTCACAATTTGTCAAATATGTCGCTTGAATTGCATATGAATATTTATATTTGACAATATATTTGGTAAATTTAGATGCCATGCATATTAAACAAAACTTGTTATTTGCTGATGCAAATGTTGTTTGTATTGCAACTAGCACGGAATAAAACGCAAATTTGTGTAGAATTATTGAATTATCTTATTGTGTGAATTATTAATATTGTAACTATGAACCGGATATTAGATAATTACAATTATTGACGCTTAATTAATTTTGTCTTCTAACTTTGGTTGTTATGGCAACACAGTTAATTAGAACTGGGAATTCAATTAAATTATTTTACCTACACAGAAATATTATTGATATTTTGTTCATTTATTAAAGTATGGCATAATTTGTTTTAAATTAATTCTCACTGAGATTCACTCATATAAAATATTTAATATTTATATAGCTAAAATGTTTTATTTTTATCATTATTTGTTAATTATTGTTTACACGTAATTACCTACCAATATTTTTGAAGTATAAATATTTATTTTGTTGTCATTTATGCACAAAAATGTTTATTGAATGTACATGAAAAATATAAAATTGTGTATCAAAAAATTATGGATAATAATTATAAATAATATAAAAATAGTACAAAATTTTTATCAAATGGAAATGAACATGGTCGTAATCGTAGAAAAAGTATAGTACACAACTTGAGTTGTAAAGCAATTACGCACTCGTGAAATTACACACTCATCTACGGCTCTTGTGTAACTTTTTCACTCGTACGTAATATGCGTCTTACAACTCTTGTTATGTAATATACTATTTTGATAACACTAACAATTTCAATACTCAGGCTATTTTTTGGTGAGCTACGCTTGGAAATCTACGTTAGGTACAAATAGAAAATACAATTGGTACTTTAAATGTTTTAATTAAATTTATAAAGTCATTTGTAGCTTGTGCAGGGCGAAGAAGAATTTATTTATCTTCTGTTTTTGTGTAGTTTCCATGGAAGCGTTGTTAATTAGGTCCACGTTTTGGAATTTTTGTATTAATCCGTTTTGCTAAACGAAAAAGAAAAATCTTTACAAAAACTCCGTCGGACAGAAAACAAGCGAATCATTAATTCTGTCCCAATTATTTCCGACTAAATAAAGTCGGACAGTAGTCGCTGCTCGGAGCAACGCGGCGGAATCATTTGTAATAATCTATATCATTCAGCGAAACAGTCATCATAATAAAGCACTAAATTATAAGACAGCGGCAATTCATTAGCAAGAGATGTAGGTATAAATAACAGGGTTAATAATTTCACCAGGGTTAGAAAATATGTACAACATTTAATTTTAGTCGAACTGGTGCAAATGAATCACTCGCTGCCGAAAAACCCACACAGTCATTATTTACTTCGTCTGACACGTGACGTGACGCAATGTTACGCAGCAGGGCGGCCAGTGCCGCAGGAGACGGTTTTCACTAACAACAGCTCAAACATTCAACTTCATTTTTAAGCTCATTAGTCACTATATCATCGAAATAAATGCTGTTACGGAAATAAATAATAATTTAATTCACGTTTTTGGATATCAAGTGATCACTTCTACAAATATGTTTTTTAAATATCAACATCTATTCTAGTTGACCTGAAGATGGTCATAATCATGACCAAAACGTTGTCATAACTTAATATCATTGAATAAAACTAGAGCCATGTTATCCAAAAACGTGAATTAAATTATTAATTCTTTCCTTAACATCCATTTCGGCTCAACAATAACCATTTCTAAAATAAATGCTGTTATGACAATAGTATTTTACATAATATCTACCCGGGAAATGATGCATTACAGCCGAGCGCTGCATTGAGCCCTGTTCGCACGAGAATTCTTTGAAAACTCTACCAAGAATCTGAATCCTGCAAAAGAAGAAGTTTCCTTCATTCTAGTGAGAATTACCTGTTTGAATCTTCAATGAGTCTTTGAAAAGAAGAATTTATAATTTATTGTTTGCTTCAAAACCATGAATTTTTTTTCAAGATTTAGAATCCTGAAACTTCTTCTTTTCCAGGATTCAAAATCTTGGTAGCATCTTCAAAGAATCCTTGTGCGAACAGGGCTTTATATGACCGAGGTAAGCTATAAGTGCGAGGCTGGAATAAGCATTCCCGCAAAGTTTGTATACGATTTTACTCACAACCCAATCGATTAATAATATACGCGTTTTAAACATTAATTTTATAATATTTTTGACAGTTGTTTTTTAATAATTTGTTTAGCCGACTTGAAAATAGAGATTTATGACAGAGTTGCAAAGTAACTTGAGAATTTTTGTTTTGATTTTGTCAATTTTATTGAAAAGCAGTGACCTCTAATAATTATGGACGGGAAAGCCGTATACTTTCAACACATAAGGGGCTGGCTTCTGCGAACTGTCATGGGAGAGAGTTCTTCCTTGTCTTTTTTAACATACCATCTCTTTCTAATGTAACGCATTGTGCATACTCTAAAATTTCGCAATTGCAATACTGTCGTTGGTTAGAAAGAGACAATCTCTCTACATTGTTGCGGGTTGCATACGATTTTTTTGGAGCCACGGGCAGATGTTTTCTTTCGGTCCATAATTAATAGAGGTCACTGTTGAAAAGTGACATTTAATTAGCCGGGAAATTATTTCCAGCTAGATAGCTGGAAAATGAAGCTAACAATGACTCGCATCCCAGCTGTCTATAAAGTTTGAAACACAGAGATTATTAACAGATTGTGAGTAAATTTTTTTATCAATTACATTTATAAATGTATTTAATACTTATTTTTGTATTTTTCTTGTTCTAATGTTAAATAATAAATAAAAACAAGATGGCTGCAACTATTTGACAGCTGTTTTTGATGTAACTTGACGGATCAGTTGATGATACGTCATAGCAGAACGTGAGTCATAATAAGTTCACGCCTGCGAAGGATAATAATTTAAGAAATTTAACGAGCTGGTCTGATGGTTATGAGAAGTGATTAATAGTCAGTACCCGAACTTATTTTATAAAATAAATTTCAAATACCAGCTCTTATAGGTATAAATAATGACATCAGTTTCCCATGAAATTTTTATTTAATTTTATTGCATGTTGCTATTAGCAGGCGAAAAATGCAAATTTGCCGGCGTAATAGACTATTTTACAGCTATTAACTATTAATTGTTACGAACCACATTTACAGGGTGATTACAACTTTGTGCATATAATATTTAATTTAATATTTAATTAAATTTGTGAAGGGTAGTTTTCGCAGGACTGCACATTGCATAATGGATATTTGACTTATGAATAAAATAAAATTTTATTAACTATAACTATACAATGGCAAAAATTACTACTTACATTTATAGCTATATATCTAGAATATTATATGGTTTATATTCTTCGAGGATATTCCTAAGTGAAAAGGTGGAACCTAGTCTCTTTAAACATCCGAGAGGGATTAAGTAACTTAAATTTTAAGTGTCACTTAAATGAAAAATATCGAATCGAACTCATGACGGTAATGTTATATCTACGTTTGATAATTTGATTTTGATTCGATATTGTTTATTTAAGGAAAACTTAAAATTTAAGTGAAAGCGGTGCAATTTAGCTGTCATGTAAAAACAATTAGAAGGTTTTGATGTTATAACGATGGTATTAATGTATTAAGTTCGTAACTAATGTGTAATGAGTATACCTACTTAAATAATTAATAGATAGTATTATTAATAATTATATTATAATTATATAGATAATTACTACTATCAATAAATAGATTATTATAAGCGTAAAATAGTTGATGATTCGTTATTACAATTAATAATTAACATAATAAACTAATTACATTTTTGCGCAACTGTCAAAAAAGTTGACATTGACGTACGCAATTCAGGACGCGAAGTATAAATAATAATTTGTGTACAAAACATTTCAAGGACTGAATTGCCAACTACTGTAATTACACATGAGCTTTATATTTTTCCGAATAAATTTCTGTTTGTATAAAAACCTTGTTGCCTAGCGATTTGGAAGAAAAATTGTTTAATAACATCACGACACCGTCGGTGGAGCGATTTTATTTTAAAACAATTTTTCGAGTCAAATTGCTGTCAGGTGACAAGGTTGAGATGTCAAACAGAAACTTATTCGGAGGAAATAAAATGCTCGAGTGTAATTCAACGAGATAATTTAACAACTTGTTTGGTTCTTCTTCACAAATATTCCCAAAATCTAATCATTTTGCTGACAAATATTAGAAATATGAAGTAAATGACATTTTAGTGTTTTGTTTGGTTTGCTAAAAAAGGTTTTATCACTTGCAAAAAGTTACCTTCCTCTTTATCCGCTGTCAAGGCGATAATATTGTGTTTTGTTTATGGCTTACTTTATATTGGAGTGGAATTATCAACGTCAAACATTTTTTGAGCCTCGGTCTTTGGCTCTACTAAAAATTCTTTCGGGCACTAAACAGTCATTTCGCAGTCTAGGTGTATAAATAACTATGCATAATAGAAACATTGGTCCAAAACTGTTTATTTAAAAACCTGAAAAATTTAAAATTTTATAAAAATTCTTGCAATATCCTGGTCAGCAAGATGAATTATGTATTAAAATATTATGCATGAAGTTATATTTATAACAATATGTATTATTTATTCTACTCAATTCTCGTATAAAAATCTTCTTGTGAGGTGTTCGCATTGATTGGAAAATTCCAAGTTCTACGACACTGTCTTGCCTCTGCGCGAAGGATAGCACCGGAAACGTGGTAAATAATGTCCGTCCGGAACTCGAAGTCTTCGCCAGCGACGCCGACGCTCACACCGACGCCGCCGCCGGATTCTACTTCGCCGGAATTAGCTTCTGTGCAAATTTTCAGACCTTAGTTTTTGTGTGGATGTGTCGGAGCCTATGATATATTACATGATAATTGCTGTGTTGAGTAGTTAGCACACTGTGTGTAAAAGGAAATGAGATCGTTTATGTTTACTTGATCTTCTGTCGACGTTTTTTGCTAGAGAATAATAATATTTACAAATTCATTTATGTCTAACTAATAGAGTCACATACTACAATGCTTGTGTCACGTTTTTTAGTTTGCTGCACAGTTTCTTTGAATGTAGGGGAGAGCGAACATCCCTGGGATACATTGCGGAACATTTTTTTTTCTGTCGTTTAATAACACAAACTTAAATATTGTAATATAAAAAATGTGGTAAACTTCGCTTTAATATTTTTATATATTGCGCGCTTCAAACTTCAGTAAAAATTATGTAACAAACACGTTCAGACGGCAATCGTTCAAGCGCTGATACTGAATTGAAAGCTAAATGTTCGTGATACTAGCGATATTTGTTAGTTATCCAAAGTAAATTCCCTTTAGTTTAAGATTATGTGAAATTTAAACCTAAAAGTTGTGTTGAATATTTGGTATAAATAGAATTTTGATGGTTGAAAGTAACAGTGAAATAATTTAATTTTTTGTGTTTTTTGTTCTAGTGTCTCGCGAGACGAACTGTCAATGGTTTTGTTGAAGATGAGGCTACTTATATACGATGCCGAAATTGTAAGTAAAATACATTTTTTATTTTAATGTTCACTAACGGCACTTTATTTTATGTTAAGCATTACTCAAAATCGATATTTTATTAACGCAATATCTACTACTACCACACTATTAGATTATTATTAAGGTATTAAATATAGCTAAAGATGTGGCTCAAATTAAATTCGCTCTAGTTTACCAAACTACCTACTTTACTGAATAATAAAGTTCAACACATTTTAATACGCTATAAGTATGGTGTTCATATTCTGCAACTGCAATATTATATTAGTAAATTTCCACCAAGTTCAGGTTCTAAATTGCGGCTTTGTCATAATAATATAACGCAAATCCTATTATCTACGAATAAACTATAGTTCGGTAAATAAAATTAATAATTTTTTATTCATTCTAATCTAAATTATACTCCGCAAAAAAACGAAAAGCGCCACTTGAAAATGAACCAAAAATTTCTAATTTTTTGACCGATATAACACGGTTAAATGACAAGTTTCCTCTTTAATCTATACTATATTTGAAAATGACTGGCAGTAATAAATCATTCTGTCAAAGACATTCCAATGGCGCGTCAATAATTGTTTGCACAGGGATAGTCAAAATGACTAAATTCGGTAGAGAACTATCGTTTTAGGTCTAAGTTGTTTTTCAGGGAAAAGATTTATTTTAATAATAATGAGTGAGACAGTTATATTTGAATATTAAAAACTTTTATTTTTAGTAAATGTATAAACAGATCACTCCTATCTACGTCTATGACACAGTCCGAAGGGGATTATCTTAGCGTTGATGACGGTATTTCTATTGTTCGAGAAGTAAGTTTTGTTTCAGGTACAAAGCGTGCGGCTTATTTTGACCATCCTAGTGTAGTTACAACTGATTTTTCTGGTAGTTTTATTTGCCGCATTGCTGGAAAAAATCCAATACTACTCTTGCAAATAATGATTTATTACTGTCAGTCATTCTCAAATGAACTGTAACTAAAATTCATTTCACCCACTGCCACCTCCTGAGAAAAAAATGTTTTTGATGTCAATCTTTGACAACTTGTACCGGGGGGAAAAAATCGTAGGCTCAATCCACCACACGATTAAGTTCATTCATTATCCTTTTGGGCGAAAAAAATAATTGAGTACCCGCGATGATTTGGCGCGAACTTATGAATATTTGAAAAAATGCATTTTTAGACCTATGAACATTTATAGAAATTGTCTACAAATGTGCACCCTACCATAAATTGAAATGCTTTTTTGTTTAATGTTGTTGTGATCGTTTTAGACATCAATCTTAGATAGTAGAAAATTTACCGAAAAATGACAAAATAGATTAAATTATTAAAGTTAAATTACTTAAGAAAAATCAAAATGGCGACGAACTATCTTAGATATAGATTTTTTTTATTGGAAATTTTTATTACCTATTTATTGTCCCATCTTAATAAATATATGGTCTAAATATATATAATTCCGATATTTATCTAGAAAGTATTATCTAGAAACTGTTAAACAGATCTGTGTAATCTAAAATCTTAACGTTAAATTTATTTCCTCCATTTTTAATACCTAAATAAAATAAGCGAAAAGCTAATTTAGTGTAATGACTGTCAACGGTGGAAGTTTAAATGAATGATTTTTAAAATAAAAATATTTTATTTGTATAAGCATAGGTACAGGTCAAAATAAAGTACTACCATCAAATATAATCAAATAAATAATAAAGGATTATTAATTCGAGAGAATTTGTCCTATAGTTTATTAATCTACTAGTTTAAAAAAAAGTGAGATAGATTTTTAAAAAAGAACTGTTTCGTGATATAGCGTGTGGGATATGTTAGTGATTATTAAATTAGTCGCCCGGTTTTATAATTAAAGACAAAACAAGCAAAAGAAAAACTAATGGAAATCAGCTATCGATCTGTTGTTTAGTTAGTAACGCTGTACAAACTATAAACTGTGAGCTAACTGTAATCTATTTTTAATTAAACACATTTTGCGATGAAATGAAACAAGCATACAGCATATTTCTAAACGCTTAACTGCGAAGTTACATTTAATTAAAGGATTAATTGTTTTACAAAGTTGACATCGGTGTGCTGCAGTTAATCAGACAGACGAATTCGCTCAAACATTGTAGAATTATTTAAAAATCAGCTGTACGAACTAAATGCTGGCGTAAACCTCTTACTAATTCTTTGTACACTCTAATTACAATCCTTTTTGTGATGTTGGAACATAAATGTCTAATTATTAAAACATTTGAAATCTTTCGATAAAATCAATAATCCCAATTATATCAAACTGAGACTCATTGCAATTTCATTGACATAGCAATATTTATAATTTATAAATCTTGATGAGATTTCTTGTTTCGAAAAATTATTGCTTTATATATTTCGAATATGATACGATACGAACTATACTTACATTTTTCTTATGCCCATGTCACACCGGCATGGCACGAAGCATGGTGCTCGATGGAACAAATGAATATCGTAAAAATTGTATCGCCGCTATTTCGTCGTGTATTTTGACATTATATGGAAATTTGTTGCTGATTTCACACAATTTTTGACATTTGGTGAATAATTAATGTTAAAATAATAACAGTAAGTAAATAGATAATAAGAATATAACACTTTAAGTTTTTGTCAATTTATAAACTAATTATTGATTTTATTAACACAAAGAATTGATGAATTTTAATTCTCAGCTGTCAAAAATAATTTTCAAAAACCTTCAAAGTACGAAATGAACTTAGTAATATACATACAAATTTTCGTATGTCATTTTGCTATACCGGTGTGACACCCTTTTGAAAGCTTTGAACGAAGCAAAATGCCACAACGCGAACCGTGCTTCATGCCACACTGGTGTGACATTGGCATTACGAAAGAGAACACCGTAGCTTTTTTGCGATTTAAATATTTCTCACTTTCGATCCTCGTTATGAAATATAGGTACTATTTCTAAAAAAACAAAATAAACTAAAAGTATGGAAAATTTAAACACTAAAAACATTTTGAACCTAGAACATTATGGTCTATTTTTCAACTAGGCGGGGTAAGAAAACCTAAAAAAATTCCAAAAATCTCAATTTATATTTTTAGCTCTACTCGTATGTAATTTAATCAATTGCTGTAATAATGCACAAGTTATTTGATTATATTAAATACAAACATATACTAATGACCCTTTTCTTTTTACAAATTTTAAAGACAAACATTGTAATGTTAATTTTTTTGTGTGTGTCATACGATCATAATACAATGCGTCGGGAAAATGAATAAATCTTGGAACACCGGACAAATAAATCTAAAAAGATTTATCTCATGCACATGTTATTAAAAGAAAATTTACCCAATGTTTCCCGTATTAACATACATCATATTTTCACCGGGTAATCGCGATTTAATATTTACCTTCTGTGCTATGCTATCACACAAGTAAACAATTGAAGACAAAGAATAAAAAAGAAATGTGATTAACGCGGTGTTTTATTTCTTCTAAACGCCAGTTTAATTTAAAAAATTCAAAATTACACTTTCATTTTGAATGCCTTGGTTGTAACAGTCAGGAAAATTAAAGGCTCACTCTGTTGGAAATTAAATTCTTCGCATTTTTATTCTGCTCTTTTGGGAAGAATATTAACTTGGCTTTTAGCAATACTCGACATAAATATCAATCAGAATGTGTGTGTTTTCCAATGTAAAAAGAAATACAAAACCCTGGAGCCCTCCGCTTTAATACTATATTAAAAATTATTCTACCTTTGTTTTTGTTTGAATCATGAACCTTGTTAATCAAAAACATTGATTTACTTAAATTTACATACATACATAATCTACGCATTTTATTCAATATGGGTGTGGATGCCACTCATACTGGTTGGACGGATGAGAAGTTGACCCACCCATACTAGCCCACCCTGTTAAAATCTATCGTAATCGTTAGTTTTACGTTAGTTGAGTTTAGTTTTGTAGAAAATTGCGTTAGTTTTGAAAGTTTATACGTATTTAAAAAAAATAATATTTAGGTGGGCTAACTTTACAACAACTCAACCCTTTATTCGAAAGTGCGAGGAAAACACATTAATAACTTTTATATAATAATAATTGATTATTTGATGTTCGTTGTGAAGTTAGCTCACTCAAATATTATTTTTTTAAATACGTATAAACTTTCAAAACTAACGCAATTTTCCACAAAACTTAACTCAACTAACGTAAAACTAACGATTACGATAGATTATAACAGGGTGGGCTAGTATGGGTGGGTCAACTTCTCATACGTACTGGTTGGTGTGTAAAGGTACATATTATATTTACTTATGGCCGTTTTATACTACGCTAAATATTGAACAACAAATTGCGCAACAAATTGAATAATATCTTGTGCAATAAATTACTTTGTTTTTAATTAACTGTGTTTTATACTGAAACAATTTTATATACCTACCTATACAATATTTAGTTTGTGGTTCTGCGCAGTTCGCATATAATAATAATTTGACAGCTGCGCTTATCTATTTTTTCAGACAATTTTGGAAGCAATGCGATATTTCACACAATTTTCTGTATGATACTACACAGTTTAGATTGTTTCAAAAATTTAACAAGATCTTGTTCAAGATTTAGTTTAATGTAAAACGGGCTTTATAATAGTTTTCATGGTTGTTAATTGTTAGTGAGGAACAGCGCTTTTTGATCGGTCTTCGATCGTCATATTTGATCGATTAAATCGATCGATCGATCTGGATCGATCATTCGTGATCGATCTAATTGATCAAATCGATGTGACTAATCTGATCGATCTGATGAATTTGATCGATTAGATCGATCTAATTATTGATCCACCTGAACTAAATACTAGTGATGCCGTGCGACGAGACGAGACGAGAAATAATCAATTCTCGTCTTGAAAATTTGAGACGAGAAATTTAAGTTTTCTTGTCTCGGTCATTTTCCGGCTGTTCAATTCTTTCCTCAAAGAACTCGATTCTCGTCTGGGCTTAATTTTTCGAAAAAAAAATTGCTGGCGTAAATTTGAAAAGCTAGAAGTTAATTTAGAAACCCTTTTGTACCTACGTTTCTATTAAATTTGCACTCAATTCTTGTTTTAGCAATAAAAATATTTATATCGAAAACTTCTTGCATTCATATTTAAAATTTAATGAATCAAATACTGCGTTATATTTAATAAAAATATTTGCCTAGTTGTACCCACCTTTGGACAATAATTTGCGTGTACCTTGGGACATGGTTCCAAGGCATAGATACATGTCTTCGAGGATATGTAAACTTTAAATTTAATTTTAAAGGATAATGGAAAATATAATTGAGTACATTTATCGCTAAACTAAAATTGTAAGTATCGCGCTACGGTATAGACTTTAAATCGTATAAAATGGCATCATTTTATTTCTCTTCCCAAACTCAATTATATTTTTTTGAATAAATATGTGTAACAAAAAAATTTATAAAATGTATGAAATTTATAAAAATACATTCGTTTGAATATTTCTTTTTTTCTTATATTTTACGTGTCCCGAAGTACAACCAGCTCTGTTCCAAAGTTCAACACCGCATTGTACCTTGGGACAGTTTGCCAGATTTGACTATTATTCTTTCAAATATCTTCACAATAAAAATAATAGTTATTAACAAAAGGTAGTTGTTGTTTAATGTACGATCATTTTCCGAAAAATAGAACAAAAAATGTAATTTTTGTCCCAAGGTAGAACACCTTCTCCTACGTATTTTATTTTTGGTAGGTACCAAGTAGCAAGTATTATATTTTTTGCATGCACTATTTCTTATGTGGACGTTTGGAATTGTTATAAAATTAATCATCTTGAAACTGAATTGGGCAGACAGTTGTCCTTCTTGCATTGAATGTTTCCTAACCAACACAATCAATTCGACATATAGAGTCATCCGGATTTGTTTGCAATCACTTCACGAGTCTATTCCAGTCCGCACACACGCACAGTGCAACGCGGTATTGTGGGCTTTTATTTGTTTAAAATTTAAAAGGCTCACGTCCTCCGTTATGTGTACGGAAAGTAGGCTGCATATGTCACAGCCTCCTGGGATCCTGGCGGCTCTGGAAATCCTCCCTGGACCCAGTCAAAGATAATGCCATGAATTTGTCAAAACCTTACCTCCACCAGAAACTTCCAAACGGAAATGCAGCCGCGTTACTCATGAAAGCCTATCGAAGGAGACGTCAAACCGGCGGATTTATCGACAATATTTTAGTGCGAAAAGGACTTTTTGTTATATGTTTCACTCAAACTGATAGGCAATTCAATTATCTAGTCAAAATTATTCTTTATATTTCATTATTTATCAATGAACTTGATGTAATATTGTATAAAAATAATCTTTCTAAATTGACTATGTACCTACCATTAACTACGGAATTCCGTAGTTAATTTTAAAAGTAATTGGATGTATATGTTTTATAGGCCAGTCAAATCGAACAAAAAAGACTAAAATTGCAAAGCGTGATGTAGTTCGTAAAATTTAATGAAAGAAACTGGAAGACAATATTTTTATTCATTCAGAAGTTACAGTTAATTAAACGCAAAATAACGAAAAAAGCTAAAAAAATCAACTTTTATTTTTAGGAATAAATTACCTAGCCATGTAGGCAAATTATAAAACACAATCACTCAAGAAAGGTATTAGATTCTATATTTAGTTCAGATCAATCAACCATAACCACGGTTGTCGTGATTTTGCCCAGCCCGAAAAAATCTCACTGGAGTTTTTTCCAGGGGTTTTCAGAAAAAACTCACCTGAAAAATCTATATTTATAAATATAAATTTTATATCTTTTGTAAATAAAATCCATCATAAACCAGCCAATATCCCACTTAGTTTGAGATATTATGCAGCCTCAAAGTTGCATATTGGAAAATATGACAAATGGGGATAATTCAAAAACTAAACAAATTTGTTACACATGATATCAAAACTGTTTCGTGGCGTTAAACTGTTCAAAGCACAAAACCACCTAGTAGAACCAAAGTGTAAGATAATCCTCGAATTTTTCTGACCTAAAGCCCTGTTCGCACAAGGATCCTTCGAAGATTCTGGATCCTGGAAAAGAAGATGTATCAAGATTCTGAATCTTGAAAAAATATAAATTCATGGTTTTGAAGCAATCAATAAATTCTTATTTTCCAAGACTCATTGAAAATTCAATTTAGCGGCACCGCAATTTAACAGGTAATTCTCACTAGCAAGAAGAAAACTTCTTCTTTTCCAGGATTCAGAATCTTGGTCCAATCTTCAAAGAATCCTCGTGCGAACAGGACTTAAGAGTGATTTTAAGGTAACAAATACCAATTTGTTAATTACGTTCCTACATTCTCAATTAATTTTCTAGCAGATATAAGCTACGAATATCGCATTTCTCGCTGTAAGGGTTGTGGTTTGCTTCCATCTCAGCGTCAGAGAGCTGACGTGATAATGCTCTGATATAACAGCGGCGAAATTCGAACGTTTAGAAAGCTAAACAGATTTGGAAACTAGATAATGCAACATATGTTATAACAGCTTGTATATATTCTATAATGGTATCATTGCCTGAAGGTAGTAGTAGTTTCATACATGCCTAAATCACGTGTAGAACGCTGGGTGTCTAAATAGCGCAGTGATAACGGGGGAGCGGGTTGGGAATAGATATTATTGAAAATAATAGAGAGAGAAATTCATGCCAATTTAAGCTTGTTTTTAAACTAATATAGAAACATATTTAGAATAAAAGATATAGAAAATATAATTCAGCGTAGATATTATTTTTCTAGGCCATAAAATTAAATAATTCCTTTTAATTCCTATAAATCCGAAATCAGTCAAAATTAGTTTTTAGTAATTTAAACTCGAAGTTACCAAGGGTGTGAAAACTAGTTTTGTCTATGCAAAACGCGAAGTTGCTAAACGCTAAACTCGAATAATTTTTGTTTCCAAAGAGCATAACTTTACAAAATGACACGAGCTGATTATAATTTATTTCTTAAAGGAGGTTAGGTAAGGTTAGCTTAGGTGGTATGGTATACAAGTTTAGTGTGCAGTCAGTCTTGACTGCGAAAAAATCGAAGATTTCCGATTGAATATGAATAGGTCGGAAAAAAAGTACGGGTGATTCATCATAACTTGCTTTTTTAAAATGCGTGCCATTCAGGCTGTAGGGATCGTAGTGGGGAGAGAGTGATCTTATTCGACAGGTGCACTTTTAAAGTTTTGTTCCCCACCCGGTCAGTCGCCATCATGCGTTGGAGCACGGAACAGCGTGTGTTTTCAGTTGAGTCGTGCACTTCCCGGGGCGCCTCATCTCAATAAGAGGCGATTTGGAGTGGCCAGCCCGCTCGTTCGATTTGGCTCCTTGTGATTTTTTTTTGTGAGGTTTTTTGAAATTCCGCTTTTACGTCAACCGTCCAAGGACCCTAGAAGATCTGAAATCGGCTTATTCAGTATATAGACAATGGGGGGCGTCACCTACCTGATATGATTTTGAAAACTAGGTTAAACAAAACTTTAGATTATGTACCTACATTATAAAATAAAAAGTTTCTGATACATAAAATGGTCATTATTGCGTTTTGAAATAAGTAAGTTACGATGAATAATCCTGTATAAAAATAGAAGGAATCTCGGATGGAAATTGAACTAGAAATCCAGCAAGAATCTAGTCGAAAAAAGTATAATGTAATTCAGCCTTAAGAATCATGTAAAACGTAAAACACAAATGCGCCCGGGAAAACATCTCTAATTACAGCATAAATTAATAAAACCTCCCCTTGGTGTGTGTGACATGTAAAAATGTTTTAATTCCTGCCGAGTTTAACACCATCAGCATTCTGGACCCTCTAGCAGCTGTCCCTCTCCCTTTCCTCGGCTCTCCTTCTCGCGAATTAGGGCAATACTGGCGGAATTCAAACAGGGGAAGCTTGATTATTTTTTGAGTGGTGATCTGATTACGCTCAAATGAAATAAAAATTAATTTTGAAATGTCATTTTGTTTCGTTCTGGCGAACAGGCGGGTAATATGTTACGGATCCGCGGATAATGCCGTGTTGATAATGGGATTTTTTTATTTGCTGGTTCAATATCAGTCGATTGTGGTCATTTGCATATATTATACTCTGTAAACGTTTTCATTTCTCTCACAATGTTCATGTGGAATTACAAAAACAAAAGTAGTAATGAAACAACAAACTGACCTGGTTTACTGTCGACAGAGCTAACGTATAATGTCGCTGGAACGAGAATGACTAAATTATTGTTCTTAAAATTTGAGAAGAAACGTCTATATTTTAATATTATAATTCATGTATCACGTGGTATATATTTGACTAATTTGATTGGCTGAAATAGGGTTAGTAAGAGGCTTAGTCCAGGCAATAGAGATTTTTACCTGCAAAGGTTTAAGGGCTCGGGGGCTAAACTTTCTTCTCTTGAATAAACATTCATGTATCTCACTTGGTGTATAAATATATTATATGGCGAGTGTCGTATTTCATACGAGTGCATTAATAGCCATTATACACGAGTTTCATACACAATTTTTCAACTTCCATGCCTTCTTTAAAATAACTATTCATTTCCATAAACTTTACTTGAAATGAAAATCTATATCGAAATGAAAATCTGTTTCTAAATGACTGGATCCCCTAAAATATTATTTTTATTCGATTATGTCAAAAAGTGACGTTTTTTGGTTAAGATATTCGGACGAAAAGCTAACCTTTTAGGTAGAGTATTAATATTTGTGCCGTTGCTAGGTGATCCACTTTTCGTCTTAGGCCGAGAAGTACTTTTCGTACGCAAACGCGTTTTTTTAAGCCAACTGACACAGTCGAATAATTTTTTGTTCTTTTTTGTTTCATTTGTCTGTTTCGCAGATAACTACAATTAGCAAACTAAACAAAAATTTAGAATAATTTATAATAAAATATTAATATTCTAGTTATTTTAAGTTCTCACTTACAATCGAATAAAAAATAGTGTATGATACACGGACGAAAAAGCTCTCGTACTCCTAAGGTTGCCGAACGAGGCAAAGCCATAGTCGTACGAGAACTTGCATTTTTCGTCTTTGTAACATAAATAACTATTTTGTACTCATCACCTTGGAAATGACATATTAAGCACGCAATTGACAATCGGAAATGTAAATTTCCCACTGTAGTCAACCAGGAAAAATGCAAAGAACACTGGCTTTTGTAAACATTTCAGAGTGAAATCATATTCATAATTATAAAATTTAGTTTATAAAGTGCGGAATTATAATTAATGAAAGTTATCAAGACCACCGAAAACCGCCCATATTTAAAAATAAAAAATAATAATCTGTCGGTAGCAGTGAGAAAAAAAACATCGTAACCTCAAATTTAATATTCTTAATAAATAACTTTTTCGTTCTTGTTAGCTTCGAGATGTTCTGCAAGAAGGTTGCTTTAAAAATTTTGACATTTTGTGTTATTTAATGTTTTACTTATTTTGCACGCTAGTTGTGTTAATTAACCCTGAGGAAGACGTATTTGGCGTCGAAACGTAGATTCTTATTATAACAACGTATTAAATAAATTAATTTCACTGACTGACAAACTCCGTTATTTCTACACATTTATACTATTCCAGTCAAAAAATTCATACTCAAATTTAATGATCAGACTACAACTACAACTGGAATGTATTTGATTATAGTTATCTTCTTTACAAAAATCATTGTACAAACCTCTTGCGGCAAGACACCATCCCAGCATTCGCGTAAATGAAACCCTTGCTTCGCTCGTGTTTCAAAAAACCGCTCATGTGGGATCAAAATCTTCCCGCATTTGGTTCGTAAATAACTATTTGCGAAGTAGCGATTTTAGACAGCATTATTATATTAAAAATAAATTTTGGTAATTTTATTATTATTATTTTAAAACATTAATATTTTTCGTGCAAAGATTTCAATTTGTTTCATTCATTTAATAATAATTAAATAGATTGCAACATAATCATAATCCAAGTATAAAAATATAAATATATAAAATAATATAAAATGATCAGAATAAAAATTCAAAACCTTAAACCGCGTAAGAATGTTCTTGTAAAGGTATTTCTCCGAAGCAAATGAATAATTTTTTGACAGCATTGTGTCGTTTGTGGCCGTCTTTATAAGAATGTTTTTATAAAACGATATTGTATTTTGCATTAAGAAGATTAAAGCACTTAAACCCACCCCCTCGCTGTAGGTCCCGCCCAGGCATTATGTTTGGAGTGAAATGTATTGTCGCGCGTTCTTCTGTGACATATTTTTTGTACATCGGGGATTTCTTAGGTACACACTCATATTTTCATCTCTGTGCAAACAGATCGTATGTTCCACTCAACAAGACACGTACGTCACACGTTACGTTATGTATTTTACGAAAATCTCTCACATGTCGTCATAGACGTCGCTATCAGGGCAAGTGATCGTTTGCCCTTTTCTATGAAATTTGTAATACTTAAGGTAGATTTATAACACGCACACAGTGCATAAAAATAGTTATTTACACTATAAGTGCGGTAGGGTTAATTTTACAACGCGAGGTGCGCTTTAATAAAACCGAACGCTGTACAAATACTTAACGCACACATTATGTATTCTATTTTTTCGGCTGACATACCTATTTATTTAAAATATCGTATTTTCTATGAGGTTAAGTGACATGCATTTTATATTTGCACTAAAATTTCCTTTTGTCAAGTAGCCTTGACACAACTGCTCTGAGATGTCGCCATTAAATGTCACATTTAAAATTAATCAGTTTTATTTATTTGTAGACTCCTTTTTATTTTAAAGTTACTTTTTTAAATGGTATATTTAAAGAAATAAAATTTGATACTCTTTACCGAACAATATGCGGTAAGGTCAAGGCATGCGTAAAATCGCAACTACCATAGATGTCAACGATGTGTGGTTATGTTATTCGGTGGTTTTACTCAACATAAATTTCTTCATCGATTCCCTGGTCGTGTAGCATTAAATGGACAAACATTGCGGTGTTTAGATGCTCGCCCCGAGGATACTTGCTCAACACGGGACAGTAGCAGACGTAGCCGACTCTGGAGCTGTAGTTTGGTTTAGAATACTTCTGCTGTGACAATGACAATACTGTTAGGTACTATGAATTGTACATAGATAAAATCAAGAACTAGTGAGCACTACAGAACCATAATCAACGACAAATTGGCGAACTGGGTTTAGAGAACATGTGGGTTTAGCAGGACGGTGCAACCGCACGCACAGCATGAGCGACAGTAGACATTCTGAAGTAAGTGTTTTCCGACCTCTGCTTGATTCCCGTTTCGGCGATTTGAACTGACCTGCGAGATCGCCCAATTTGACCGTTCCAGACTTCTGTCATTGGGTTTTTTAAGTCATGGGTGTATACGAACAAGCCACAGTCCTTGGCGTCCGTAAAGAAAACCATCCAAGAAGTAAAGAATTTATCGTTAGAAGTTTTGACACAAGTCATTTAAAATGCTGTAAAACGAGCCCGAATGTGCATCAACTGTGGCGGCGAACACTTGACTGATATGATCTTCTTGAATTAATGGAAAAAAATTACATATTTATGTAAACATAATCAGAAAACAGAACCAATTTTTTTTTATTTACAAAGTTACTGCCTCGGTTACTGCCTTAGGAAATCGGGTGATTACTTTTGCGGCACGTTGTATAATTAATATATTAAATTTAATATATCATAAAAAAGAAATCCTAGTGTAATTCATAAATTCTCTGATAAATATTATAATTAAATTAAATTAAGAATGTATTTTAAATAATAATCAATCACCTTGTACAATCAATTTCCAAATGACATTTTGGATCTTGACATCTGATATTTCGAGGTGTTGTCTGTAAATTACAAGCATAGATATGACCTTTAAATTATCTATTTTACTCTTATATTCAGTTATTTGGTTTATTTCGATTCAGTCCCGAAGGATAAATAAGGCCTAACAAATTAATTACAAAAAAATCTTTAGCTAGGTAGGTAGTTAATCCTACGCATACAACTGCTTCTCCTGTAAAATTAAAATTCATTTATGATTTATATTTAATTTTAGTAGGTGTAGGAAGGTCTTAGGAACTCTTTATTATGTAGATATCTTTATTATTATTTGTTAAAAGTATAAAAACATTTATATTTAATAAATATTCTTCTGGTAGAAATCCTAAATACTGCCCTGTATATAATCTTGGAGCACATGAAAGACTATCAACTGCGAGAAGAACTGTGGAAGATGATAGTGAAGAGATCAATTCCTCGTGATTATACGTGTAATTTGAGTGATTGTTGTTCATTGAGCGACGTTAACTGAATTACTGTGATTATGTCCCTGTCTATTATTTGATTCGTTGGAGTTGATGTTCATGCCAATTCGGTCCGATTTGTCGCTCTAATTCTGACTGACACTTTGCTGATTCTCTCACAACTTTACACGAGAACTAACACAACTTCAATGGCTTCAATTCTCTAAATAGCTGCCTATCAATTTATATTATACGATATTACGTCACGGCGAAAATGATTATTTCAAAGCTGACTGTATTTTTATAATATAACTTAACTTATTAGCATCCCCTCTCTACCCGCACCATCTGATTGAATATCCTTAAGGGTCCCGTCTCCGTAAAAAATATTGCGTGTTTACAGATGTAGCAGTTTCTTTTTTACTCATGGCATATTAAGAATTTGAAGGAAGAAGAGGTACTAGATGTACTAGAATTAATCTAGGTTTATGTCCAGTTAGAATTCTCAAAAAATCTTTGGAATCCATACAAAAAATTAAAGAAAAAGTGTATTTTAAGCAATTTCTTACATGCCTTATCTTATGATTAAGAGATTGATTTGAAAATGTAACTCGGCTTAAACCTAGTTCCATTCTTTGTTTGTAAATAAATTTATGAAATTTGGCTTTATTGGTAAGTTGGAAGTTGAAAAATACTGTAAACATGGCTCCAGTATTTCTATAATAACTTCTGTATTTTTTAAAGAAATTAAATAAAACAAAAATTATTGGAAAAGGGAAGCTAAGCTGAATGCTTCTAGCTTTTTAAATTTTTCTTGCCATTTATAGTAACCGAAAAAAATCATATGAAATAATGACAAAAAACCGCAAAAAACGTCATTTTAATTTTTTTACTTCAAATTCCTAGGCCAAAGACAAAAAATAAAAATATAGAAGCATTAAGACATCCTTTGTTAAAACACTCATATGTAAAAGCATCATATTATATTTCAATTATAATTAAAGTAAACTGGAAGGCGTACACCTCTGTAACGCTGTAAAATTTTAGGGTAGACGTACACCTTAAGCGAATGTTTCCATGCATTACCATAGGTCATAGGACAAACGCGGTGTTGAGCTACGTGGAGTCGATACCCTTAAGTTCAATTAAATTGTAAACAAACACAACCTACTACAACTTGCTTTTTTACATACAGATTTATGTGGCAAGATGAATGCGTAGGTGTAAGCATATTACATTTTGTTACAAAGTTCTATCCGATTTCTGAAATATGCTTTTTTTAACTTTGATATAATGGTCTTACTTAGACTTACCAAATATAATGGCAGACATAATCTTGAATATTGAGTACTTGAGATTGGGAACTTACCTGAAAAAGAAAATCAGTTGTTAGCATTGTTGTATAAATAAGACAATAGTTATTTACTTTACAAGTGGCCAAAGTAAGGAATTACCCACGAGGGAAATCTTAACTCACGAGGCCACGTGTGAAGTATAACGTTTTATCCAACACCTCTTAATAACTGCTTAAATATTTTAAAAATATTAAGTTTCAACCTAAAACAGTGTTTCTATGGTGATTTCCAACAAGCAAAGTAACAATTTTTATTAAAGCCACTTGTGGGTAATTTTTTACTTGCTTGTTTAAAATCACCATAGTTATGATGCTTTTATTAAGAGTGGATAAATAAATAAATACGTAAATAGTATTTTGGCATTCAGCATTTGCATGTATTAAGTTAGGTATTGTAAAATTGTGTATAAAATTGCGAACGTTCTCCGTATGATAAACGAACAAAAATATTTTTTTTTAGAAATCGTAAAAATTATTTATAAATAACAACGCAGAGTGCAATTATTTATAGCAATATTGCAAAGTGCTCTTTTGATACTAAATTCAATTATAAATGCTTTGACTTTCATAAAAATTTTAAACTATTCACAAAGGTCTATTATAATTGTATAACTATTTTACCGTAGAAGCAATTAACTATCTACCGAGTTTAAAAATATTTTGACGTCTCTCAACGTCATTCTGTACAGATAAATATTTTCCTCTGGAAATTTCTCAAAGTGTAAAACTCTTAGTCAGGATTAAAATTTTCGACAAGATAAAACTTTGTAAACGCCAAAAGTTCCAATCGCAACTGAATCTATGGGAAAAGTGAATTAAAGATACGTTGCTGTTTTGTTCTGAACTGATTTTATACTTTGCAAACATCATTTCGATATCACAATCGCAGTTCAGAAGTTATCAGTTTATTTATTACTTCATATTTTTCCAATTACATACTTTTACGTTTTGTATAAGAGAAACATTGGATGAATTAAAATTGAATAGATATATTGAGATTATAGATAGCTGAATTGTAAAGTAAAGGTTATTTTACACGTTTGCACTTTATACAGGAATCTGTAGTTATTGATATATGGTGAGATACTGTGCATATCCATATGTTTTACAAATTTGTAAACTTTAATTATTGAACAAAATCACATCAATGTTTGTTGACAAATATAAAAATGTTCATTTGATATAATGGTGAGATTCTGTGCAAATCTATATACGTTTTACAAATTTGTAAATCTTTAAATATTGAACAAAATCACATCAATGTTGGTTGACAAATGTTCATATGTTTATAAATTTTCTTGTGATTTTGTTTAATATTTACAGTTTTATAGATCTGTAGCAACTACAGATTTTTACAGAATCGTACTAATCGTTATTTGACAGAGGTCGATAAAAGTAAAAAACAAATAAAAGTAAAGAAGTTCTTAGAGAATTCAGTCAATTTATTAAAATACACACCAAAGTTTTGACTTCAATTAAGTCCTCTTCAGGGTGATAATTGTCAAAAATTAGAATATAGAAATTGAAATTATATAAAATTTATTACAGAAAATGTTCGTCCAAGGATGGTAAAATAAATTGTAACACACACACACACATCATTCAATCAAGTACAAACAACAAAGTCTATATTGTATGGTAGGAGTTAGTTTGTATGATTTCTTCTTGCTAAATAGTAGCTAAAATTTTATGTGTATACACAAGAATTATGAAATTTTCTCTGCTTTCAACGAGGCAGCAACCAACAAATAATTCTTTTGGAGTTGACTTTTTAAACTAAACAATACAAGACGTCTAATTAAAGTAAGGCAACACAGAAGTGGTTTCTAGAAGATATTACAGCAATTAATTTCTGTCTCAATTACCTTTCATTTAAATTTTAATTTAATGGCAGTGTTTGGAGAACAAACAGACTGACAGAATCCAAACCCATGCACATAATTAGGAATACACGGATTGCGTTTTTAAGAAAATTTCACCAGTGACAGATGGACGTAATTGCCTTTTATTCCAATACTCAGCGGAGAAGGCTGGAAACTCGTTCTAATTTAAAACGTTATTCTGATATAGCGAAATTTATGGAGTTTCGTCTCGTTTCATTTTGATCCGTCTCATTGATCAAGACGGGGAACGTTCATTATTTTATACACAATTTTACAATACGTCCTGTACATTCAAATGCTAAATTCCTCCAAATGCTAAAATATTTACGAACGAAGGTACTTTAATATTGGTAAAGAATATTTGACACCGGTTTTTCTTGCATTAATATAAACAAAAAATATAGTCAAGCACGAATGCGCAGAGAGTTCCGTCAAATGTTAAAACTTATTACGTATACAGGATGTTTCAAAACTTCGAGTACATACGTTAATGGTATACCTATGATGTTTGATGCTGATTACGAATCTAAAAGATATTTTTTTAAATTCGAAAAATTAAATCACGAGTACCTAAAACTAGTAGTACACTGCACTGGATTCGTTTTCCTATTAAATACAAACAATAGAAGTAGGTAATGAACATCTTAAATTACATAATACTAGTAAAATAACAAACGAAATTTAATTATTTTTAATGAAACAATAATTACTCCACCCAGTGGCAGTGGAAACTTTAGTTAGGTAATAGACACTTTATTTCACTAATTTGCGTTAGGGTATGAACTTCGTTATTTCACGCAATGATCTTTATTTCACTCTTTTTATTTAATAAAATATACAAATATAAAACTACATTTATTTAAAAAATTACAGACCACATTGTAAAGCAACTTCAGTATAAAATAGTTTTGACTCGCAATCCCATATTTCATGCAGTTTAAATTAAGAAATACTCAAATGAAAATATCGTTTGTATTTAACCTCATTTGGATGTTTTTGATTTTTATGTCAAAATTTATAAATAATGTCAAAATTTCATAATTTAAAAAAAATATCACTGCTTCGAATGAAAGTAGAAAAAATGTATACAACACGTAATCTTACTCATGTGTTTACAGAACTCGGCTACACCTCTTGCTGCTAATTTTTTCGTTTCCCAAATTACATAATTAGCTATGTGAATTTTGAATTTGTTTATTTATTTTTCGTTTATTTTAAATCATAGGAGTTATAATGTTTTATAAAATTAATTTTATTACATAAAATTTGAATAACATCAAACATAATTTTCCAAATATTTTATTCCCTCTAAAATGATAAAATAAATATAAATTAATATGTATATGCATATTTAATAAAATAATTTTAGTGAAATAAACTAATTTGATGCTATAATTATTACAATATCATTAAATATATAAACAAACGCAATATAATAAATATTATAACCATATAACAACCGTCCAAAATTCCACAATTTACGTGTTTTAATCCAATGTAACAACTGCAAAGTTATTCTCTGTAAATTGCACCTTCAACTGCAACTGCTCGTTGGAGAAAGTCGTAAACTTGCTGAAGATATTTTAACACTGTCAAGAGACCTTCCAAGCACTTGTGCTTGGATTGTTGCTTAGATGTCGTTGAAGCCACAAAACACACAGAGAGTAATGTAAGTGCAAGAGAACCAACAAGATGGTAATGGTACATTTATAAATAATAATGCAACTTGTAATATGGGCATTGCAATTAAATTAAAATAGAATAAAGTTACAAAATGCACATGAATGTTTATTGTAAGAGTTGCAAAGGGGTTTCATAATCATTCGAATTAGTACTATAATGTTATATTAATAAAATGTAGAATAATTAATGATTTAATTATAGAGAAAATAAATAATGAAACAAAATGAAATGTGTTTATTTATATAACACAATGACAATTGAATTATAATAACTGAACAAAGTATAAACATAAAAATAAAATAATTAGTATGCTGATCCAAGGCGGATCGTCAATTTGAAAAAGTTATAAGAGTGAAAAATGAAAGACTTCTACGCAACAGAAAAATTTAATTCCATAATTACTAAAATTTATATACTTTGTCCTATCAACAAACTTTTATATTTAAATTATGATATTGACGCATCTATCTTTCTCCAACCGAACAACGACGAAATACTATATCCAAAACTTGGAGTTTGCATGCTACGAGAAAGACTAGACTAAAACAGTATAGCTGGAATCGCTCAGCCATATTCTCGTATGTCAAACTTTTAAGATTATGTTCGAAAACAAAAACTGTGACTATGTAAAGAGGTGGAAACGTAGCTCAAGTCGTCAGTATAATTATTTTTCAAGTTGGCAAAGTAAGGAATTGCCCAAAAGGGAAATCTTAACTCACGAGGCCGAAGGCTGAGTGAGATAATTTTCTCGAGTGGGTCATTCCTTTTTGCCCACGTGTAAAATATAACGTTTTATCCAACACCTCTTAATAACTGCTTTAATATTTAAAAAATGTGAAGTTCCATTCCAACCTAAAACATCGTTACTATGGAGACTTCCAAAAAGCAAAGTTACAATTTACCCACAAGTGGGTATAATTTTGATCAAAGCCACTTGTGGGTAATTTTTTACTTTGCTTGTTTAAAATCACCATAGTTATGATGTTTTTATTAAGAGGTGTTGGATAAAATAATTTCCAGTCATAATGTTATACTCCTACTAACTGGTTAATCACCAATAATAAGTTGTCCATGACGGTATTGCTGCTTCATATTCTCCTCACACTGCGTTCTATTCCACATCTCGTATAAGTTTTATATTTCGAAATACAAAATGAAAAGAACTGAAAACGTGAAATTGAAATCTCCATCTCTATCTCCCCTATCGGAATACAAACAAGAGATTGATATTTCCAACATTTTCCATCCGAAACTGCGGAATGTCGCCAAGTAAACGAGATTGTTATTTACTACATGCTTAAGACGTAGTTATGTCGGGAATTTATTCAATTTTGAGATCTTGAGACGCGCTGAATACCCGAGACCTGACGACTTGAAGAAGCTAGTATAACAATTAAATGTGTTCTTTTCACTACTATCGGATTCATTGTTATACTTAGTTGGGTTTAAAGAGATGCAACGAATAGTAAATGTGCCGAATACCGAATATTCTGCAGGACTCTCTGCCAAATATCCGAATATTCTGCACCCTGACCAAATGAAAAACTAAAACAAGTACTGAGGAGGCTGTTTTGAATGCAGAGAAACTTATTTTTTGCTCCATAATTTGCCGTTTTCAAATTTTAGTAACGAATAGTTCATTTTTATTTTTATCAGAATTACAAAATAAAGTTTTTTAAATTATTTTTCTTATTTTAGTAATAATGATTAATAAAAACTCAAAAATAAACATCAATTTTTTTGTCTGTCAATAAAATATCTAAATAAAGACAATCGCTGTTCAAGTATTGTATGTTCCTTGTGACGTTAAACTATTCGGTATTCGGCCGAATAGTAAACTAATATTTAGTGTTCGGCCGAATAATGAAAAACGTGCCGAATAAGCAGAATACCAAATAGTTGCCTAATATTCGTTGCAACTCTAATTTAAAGGTGAACAACTTGTTGAAGAATAATCCAAGAAATTTGAACCAAACTTTATACTAAAGTATGCATATTTCTGCGTTATTATATAAAATTTCAAATTTTTAAATGTATTTGTGTAAAAATAACAACAATTTATAGCAAAAATGAGCTATGATTTTGACACATTTTTAGAAACTGTTAACTTCAATGATGTCTACTGTCAATATAAATCATAAAAAATTTCTTATTTTAGTACATTGTAGTCAAAAGCTTTGCTTAGTTATTTGTTGACGTAATTTTATTAAATGTTTATAATAATCAAATAAGTGAACATGTACTATCTTGGTTACTGGTAATCTTGTAAGATATTTAAAAAATCTGACGTGGACACCACATGACTTCCTTGTACGCCTATTAAACTGTTCATACTTTTCTTAATAACTAAAATGTAGAATTATATTATACAAATATATTAATATATAAGTAACTACTACTGCTACTATACTCACAAATATATTTTAGTCATTTTATTTAAACTGCAGAAGAAGATAATATAAATGATATTTTACTATTGTCACTGCTACTGTCACTGTCATGTCATAATCATTTAAATTTTACGTAGTAACAAATGTTAATCGATCATGGACCGAAATACTAAATTATAAATATATACTTTAATTAATCTTAAATGATACCAGATACAAAAATATTTATAAAATACCGATTGTAGGTAATAATCACATAATCTTTCATTTAAAATAAAAAAATTGTCTTAAATTAAATATTTCTCGAAATATTTGAAAAAAGTACTACTTCCGGTTTGTAGATTGAAACCAAAAATAGGAGGTGCACAACTAGATGCTATAACAGTCCTAAATACAAAATTTCAACTTTCTACGTCTAACCGAATTTGAGTTATGCGACACACATACGTACGCCCGTACGTACGTACATACGTACAGACGTCACGACGAAACTAGTCATAATGGATTCAGAAAAGGTCAAAACGGATATTTCCATCAAAATCTGACAACCGAAATTTTTCGCGATTACAATACTTCCTTATTACTCCGTACAAGGAAGTAAAAAGCTTGTGACTACACTATACCAAAATATTAATTTTTTTGGATGATGTATATTAACAGTAGACGTCATTAAAGTTAACACCTTCTAAAAAATTGTCAAAATCATAGCTTATTTTTGCTATAAATTGTTATTTCTACACAAATACATCTAAAAATTTGAAACTTTATATAATAACGTAGAAATGTCTGAATGAAATACTCCGCTATAAAAATTTTTCATCTTTAAACCCAACTGACTATAATAATGAATCCGATAGTAGATAAAATGCAAATGTTATTTCTTTGAAAGAGAAACTTGAAGTGCTTCTTTTGGTTTATTCATACGAGATGGAAATGTAGATATTAATATTAAATACAAATGGAAATTCGAATTATTTTCAAAGGTTTCACTAAAATGGAAATCGAGAATGGTTACTATTATCTATTTACAATTATTATACAATTTAATAGATATGTGTAACTTTTTGTTTATTATTATTATATAGAAATATCACGTATTATGGTACATTACTAATTAATTAATTGTTATTATTTCGCTTTCTATGTTATAAGGTGTACACCTTTGGGAAGATTACGATTTAAGTAAAATGCGTTTCGCAAGATTACGGTTATGCATAACTGCGATTTAACAAAAATACGTTTTGGATAAATTCCGTGTTGAATTATTCCAGGTAGGTATAGTTGCGTTTTGGTTAAATTACGGTTTACCTGAAAACGATTTGACAATATAATATTAGTCGAAGTTGCGGTTTGGTCAAATTACGGAATGTGAAATTACAGTTTGTCTAGAATACAGTTTGGCTAAATTACGGGTTGGCATATTTACGGTTTGACAAAATTCCACTTTAACAAATTACAGTTTGACTAAAATACAGTTTGGCTTAATTATTTTTGGTTAAACTACGCTTTGACAAAACTATATTTGACTAAATAAGCGGACGCCCTGACAAGCAACACATTTTAAGCTACTCTCGGACACTGCCATTGTGCAAATAATTTTAAAAAAACCTCAAATACACAACAATAGAGGCTCTTACTTGGTTCCAGAAATGGAAACATACCTTTAATTTTATTATTTTTATATTTTTCAATAGAAATTTAATTTATGTTTATTGAGTAAAATAATATGTTTTTCTTTCTCATGTAACTTTGGAATTATTAATAATAAAAGTTTCAAATTTAGCCACAATATTTTTAACATTCCATTATAAATCGCAGTTCCCCATGATAATATGTAATGCTTTTAGATAGCAAAATACAAGGGTGTGGTATAATTTTTAAATAACTTGCTCAGTTTGTATCTTAGACACGCTTAATAATGTACAAATAACAAAGTTGTTAGAAAATAAGCATAACAAAAAACAACAATACCTAACATTTATAATTATTACTTATTTGGCAGGGACGTAACTAGGATTTTTTAGGTGGGCCAAAGATGGGTCAGTAAAAAAGTAAATGGGCTACAGTATATTTATAATGAAGTTTTTGTTTTGAAAAATATAGGAAAATGTCGAGCGGAGCGAGGCGAAATTTTTTTTCAATGCAGAAGGAATTTTGACTTACTTTCTCCTTAAATTAATTTCGTAGAAAAACAGTACCCACTTAAGAATATGATATCAAATATGTATGCATAGATAAAAATTGCACGAGCACTCAGATTGACAAGTTAATACATTTTATATCCATTCAAAAATACAACATTTACCAGCAATAAATCTATATCTATCCGCTATTCATATTCGTAAACATTTCTTTGCTTCAATTAAGTATAGATCTCTTCATCTCTTCCCTAATATTGTAAGGCATTATTAAATATTTTAAATATAAATATCTCATATCTCTTACTCTTAATTAAATATTGATTTTTTTCGGGTGGGCCAAGGCATTGCAGGATGGGCCTTATTACTTTATTCTGATTACGAATCAAAAAGATTTTTTTTTTTAAATCGTAAAATTCATTTTCATGTTTCCCAGTCAAAAAATGTTCATTGCCACTGCCACTGGGTGAAGTAATGATTTTTTCATTAAAAATAATTAAATTTTGTATGTTTATTTTACTAGTAGGTATTATGTAATTTAAGATGTTTGATTACCTATTTCTCTTGTTTGTGGTTAATAGGAAAACGAATCCAGTTCAGTACTACAAAAAATGCTGCAGGTAAAACATCCTTAATTTTTCTAATTTTAAAAAAATTATTTTTGATTCGTAATCAGAATATCAAACATATACCTTTCATGTATGTACTCGAAGTTATGATACACTCTGTATAGCGAGATCACTTTTTTGTACCGCCTTAAACTGGAATAAATGTGTAACTATATTCGGATCAGAGTTGTCATAAAGCATAGAATGTATTTAAAATGAAACGATTCTTCGATTCAGAATAAATGTTTCTTCACATATCCCGGCTTCCGTATACTTTGGTAATTTCAATCAGAAAGTTCCGTGCAAAAACCAATAGCGTGTATTCGCTCGGCAGTGGCTTAAACTAGAAGCCGAGTGCATTTACAGCGGATCTAGAGTCGAGTCTACAGATCCAGCGCCACCCACGTGAACCCGGAATTAGTTATATAAATTTGATTGCGCCTAATCTGCAAGAGCGATACGGATTTAGTCTAACGAAGTAACGGTGTTGAAGTAAAGTGATTAACATAATTGTAATACATTTATCCAGAATACTGTTTACAGTTCGGCAGAAAAATGCTGATTTCATTCTGAGATTAATGGAAAGAAGGATAGAGGAAGAAAGAGAAACTTAGTTACCGTAAACCGGGGCTACTTTAAGAAGTAAATATTACTTTTTTGTTTATAACTTCTAAGCCAATAATGATTTTGACATGAACTTAAGGAATTAGAAAGAGCTTAGTTATCTGAGTACGAATATATACCAAAAAAATTTTTTTTTCAATTCCTTCATTGAAATTTTTTATTGTTTGTATTGAATCAAAGTTATATTCAAAATGGGGCTACTTTGAGACCCCATAATTTTATTGTACCATATTAAAGTAGCCCCAAAATAGAACCCAAATAAAAAATAAAAAAAAAATTTTGTTGCATAGTTTTTGAGTTATTAATAATTTTACATTGTGGGGTAACTTTGATACCTCGATTTAAATGTAAATATACATTTATTTATCTTATTATTCATCCAAAAAGTGTGTAACAAAATAGGCACTCAGTTCCTAGTAGGTAATAATTATCACATGTAATATTACTTAACAAAAAATTTAAAAATATATAATTCTGAGTATTTATGAGTAGGAAAATAATACTAGATATATCATTTTTTTTAAAAAAACAGGTACACTTTCTTTAAACATACATCTTT
This sequence comes from Agonum fuliginosum, assembly GCA_947534325.1. Lineage (NCBI taxonomy): Eukaryota > Metazoa > Arthropoda > Insecta > Coleoptera > Carabidae > Agonum > Agonum fuliginosum. Next base: position 29,950,763 of record OX384037.1, read on the forward strand.
AGCGGCGGAAATTTTTGTTAATTATATCTGGAGAGAAGATGCTCCAAAATATCACATTTTTATAACAATCATCTTCATTTAGTTTAAAAACTCTATTAACTGTATCAAGCGATTTCAGTCCTACTGTTTCAAGTTCATCAGACGATATAATTTTCTTAACAATTGCAGCATATTTGTACATCTTTTTCTTTTCTGATAAAACTTTTACTAATACATACGAATTAATCGCAGTATCTTGAATAACACTATCATTATTTCCTGTAGTTTCAGCCGAAATCGTAGGGGAATTATTATACCTCTCTGAATCTTCTGATAATGATATTTCAGTACTAGATAATTCTGAACTGCTACTACAAGTGAAAAATAACACAATGAATGTATATCAAAGTAACCCCAAAAAATGATCAAAGTTGCCCCACATCATAAATCATTAAATAAAACTATAACCAATATACATTTTCAAGCGCTTTTCAGGTTATATACTCATAAAGGATCAAATAATGCAAAAACACTTTCATCAAACTTGTATTGACATGAAGCAACTCTGTGCACTTAAAAGTATAACGCTCTAGTTTTTCATGCAATTGATACCCTTATTTTTAATAATTAATAATTGGAAACCTATAAGACTTACATTTATGCTGTTAAACCAAAAAGAGAATTTAATGTCAGTGCTATCATCTATGTTATAAAAAAAATCACTATCGAACGCAACAGTGTTGCACACAGCAAATAAATAACTTTCCCGGGAAAAATCAAAGTTGCCCCGCGAAATCAAAGTAGCCCCGGTTTACGGTATGTTTACTTTACAAAACTTTATCATTTTTTAGTTTCAATGATTTAAACTTTGTTACAAAAGTTAATTATAAATTTAACAAGTTCCGGAGTAGAATCGGTAAATTTATTAAATTAATGAACTTCGAACGCCAAATATTATTTCTCATTTCGCAAACAATTATTTTAACAGAAACTGTACACAATAACCAGCTTATTAAAAAGATGATTTTGAAACCTTCTTTTCTTATTTATCAATGACAATATTTGGGAAGGCTCCTATTAATTATGCAAATATTTAAAGATTATTGAAAGATTTGTGTAAGTATTCTAGTAAATTACTTTATGATTATTTAGAAATAAATTCAATTACAAGTGTTTCTCAATCATTTTGTGTTGATGACTGCCTTCAACTATCAAAGTAGTCTTTTACTTGTGTCTAACATGGAAAATATGTTTTCGTTAAACTTTGAATATATTATTAACTATGTAGTATATTGCAGAAAAATGGTTTTAGTTTCATATCTGAATCAAAGTAATACCCAATATAAAATTATTTGAATAGAACATGGTAGAACCTGTTTTCAGGTAGGATCTTTTGGTTCTCATTTTTACGAAATAAACCCTAAACACACTAATACATTAGATTATGTATAGGTACTGATCAGTAAAAGTAGGTTTTGATTTGGATTTAAAGCAAAAGCCTTCTTGCTTTTTAATATATATATATATATATATATATATATATATATATATATATATATATATATATATATATATATATATATATATATATATATATATATATATATATATATATATATATATATATATATATATATTATAAAAACAACAATAATTTAAATACAAAATGATATGAGTTCCAAAAAACAACTTATGGTTAACAGTTAGATTAGGATATAAATCGGTTTATATTGCAGGAATAAGAAATAATAAGAATAAGGAACAAGCAAAACTAGGTCAACTTTTAACTTTAAGCCTTATTCTTATTTCTGACAGACCTGTCATAATAAAAACAAACTAAATATTGTATGACATGACTTGAAATAGCCTGAATTTATATACATTTTTGAGGGTGTGGGTAAATTTCTTCATATAAAAATATACAAGTTAATTATTAGTGTTATTAATTTTTACCTTCCGCTTACCTGCAAAGGAAGGTATTGGAATCATGCTAAAAATCGGGTTGTGAGTTTTTAGTAAATGAGTACGAATTAGGGTCCTTACAACTCATTTTTGATAGTTTCACGATGATGTCTGTATGTATGTGTGTGGTCAAGACCGGGGTGTAAGTCGAATAACTCAAATACGAATTTCCCAAAAATTTTGATATTTGGTATTTAATATTTGTATATAAATTGGATTTTACTACAAATATCTTCACCGAAACTGGCAAGTTCACATACTAGCGCTATATAAGTCACAAGTAAGATTTAAATATATTAATAGAACGGAGAATGGATTCAACACAGAAGAGTTTTCCTGTGAATGAGTCTTTTGATTCAGGTGATGCAAATTTCTGTGTTTGAATATCTTAGATTTTTATTTGTATATTTTATGGGCACCGGATTGTACGTACCTATATATTTATGTTTATAAGTCTAGATATGGCGGAAGGTTGTGTGCTGGCCACATCAGATTTAATTTCTTATTCCCTAACTGGCAGCATAAACACCACTATCGCAATATTTAAAATTATTCCTCATTCCCATTCTTAATTTTTTTTAAATAAACTCGCCTTTAATGTGTATTTATTTGAATTTTGTTTATGATTTATATATGGCCTGACGAATCGACAGTTTCGTCTAATCTCATAGCTTTTATAACAAATAGGTAGTATCTATTTCATGATTTGAAATATGCCTTGCAAATGAAGCATCTAATTTATCCTAGCGGACATATCATCTAAGGGCAGTAATTACTTGTCCCCGTGTTAATTTTATCATGTTCATTGTATAGTAATTACGCTAGTTAAATGGCATTGTTAGCTGACCAAACACAAGGCGGCTGCGACGTCTAGTTTAGTTCTATATCATCGCGTCCTTGCTGAACGTTCCAGGGATGGGACACAATGTCACAATGCTTTATTGAATCAAGTATACAAAGTTACAAGGTAACTGCAACAAATAATAAGCCCCAGACATGAGATGGCGCAATTATACTCGCAAGGAATATAAATGACAATTCTATACGACAGGAACTTGACACAATGCTCAGGAAGGATCAACGGGGATTTGTATAATGGATCGTGACGTAACGCCAAGTATCACGCCGTAATTAGCGACTCACTACTATTTGCGTCAATATAAAAACATATATACATCAATCACATGTTGCGTAGTACGGTAAGCTAAAGCCTTTTACACAATGCTACAAAAAAAGTTAAATTTATTCAGTTTCAGAGTGATAACCTCACAGAACTACAAATTTCGGTACAGATGCTTATTTTAGTTAATAGTAATTATTTTGTTAAAGCTATTTAAATTGTTGTTGTTTTTAATACATACCTACTAATATAATAAAGAGGAAAGATTTGATTTTGTGTTTGCATTGAATAGGCTCCGAAACTACTGGACCGATTTGAAAAATTATTTCACCGTTTCACAAAATAACATAACAATAGGCTATATTATATTTTCAAAAAAAATTTCTTATGACGAAAATGTACAGTGATTTGTCACATAATTGAACAAAATAACAAACAGATTAGATAACCAGATATTTAATTAGATAGGTATACTGCATTAGTCGTTGAATAGGAATTTCGAATTCAGTTGGCCTAGGTTTTTTTGAAACAAAGTTGTGGATTGTTAAAGTTCATGCCAAATAGAAATGGGAATGAGATTCGATGCGCAGAAGACGCATTTGCGTTTGCTCCACCCTCCTTACTTGAACGGGCCAATGCTATTTCTTTGTACGCTGCTGGTGTGAGACAGTAGATGCGCGAGGAATGATTGACATTCCCATTTCTGTTTGGCATGAACTCTAGTATTGGTTAGTATTAATTTTATTTTTATTTTTTTGATGTTTATAACGATGTCAAATTGTTGTCGGCGGCTATCTAATTCAGAGTTTAGTGCACCGATTGAGTTCAAATTTGGTATAGTAATAGCTTACGATGTAACATATTATGACATGGGCACAATAAAATGGCGGTAACCGATTGGGTTTAAATTTCATTTCGCATGGGGGTGCGGGGGGTGTACAACTTCGTCAAGCGCGTTCAAATTTTGTATAGTAATAGCTAAAAACCTGTCTTGAAACATAAGTATATTAAAATGTTAGTCCGCTATCTTGAAACAAAATGGTGGCTAGCTAACTCAAAATGCACTGCACCGATTGGGTTCAAATTTGTAATGGTTATAACTTATGATCTAACTTATGATATGGGCATACTAAAATATCAGTCCGCCATTTTTAAACAAAATGTGGTATGGTATCATGGGCGTAGTTAGAATTGTCACCATATATGGTATGGTAATAACTTAGAATTCTTATAACGAGACTCTTTTAAATTGGAGTTGGCGGCCTAGCAACGCGCGCCGGGTCCGCTAGTATGAAATAAATTTTGAATTTATTATGGTGCCTTTTTATTGACAAATGCCCGCCTGTGGATTATCCTAGTGACGCCACTGGTGAGGAGAACATCACACAGGAGATTTTGAGTTAAACTGGAACGTATACCTGACTGGATTCGAACCTGAGTTATCAGAACCACAGTGGGTCGCATAAAATCTCGGTTTAGCTCCAAATATCAATGATTCTAACTTATTCAGTGCGAGTTTTGCATCTCTGCTGAAATAAGTCGTGGTCTCGGTTGTCATAATCCCGCTTCCCTCTTCCGGTTGGATTCCGCACTGGGCTATTGAATCTTCTGGTTGGCAATGACGTGTGACGTGAGCAAAATTCAGTGGTGCACGCATGAGGCCATCGCAAGATGATTCTGTTTTTATGTCCGCCGCCCGTGTTGCGTCTCTGAGGTGCCGTTTCTCTCCGATATGACATCGGATAGTCTAGACCGGTTTTTGGACGCGAATTTGATACGTGTTTAATATGTTTGTGGCAGCCTTGATGGGTGGTTTATTTTAGGTTTATGGTTTATTGCTGATTAGGAAAAGTTTGGAGGGTGTCAGTTACAGATAGATATAGCGCATTTTTGTTTTTATAGGAGTGTAAATAGGCACTGAATTGAATTAACTACTGCCTTCCTAATTTCCTGTGAAACATTATTTTTAATTACGTTATAAAATACGTTTTAAATAATAATTGGTGATAGTGTTTTTATGCTTGTTATTCACTAATGAAAATAAGTACTAACACATGATCTGCCCAGTTTACAATTTTTTTAAAAGGGAGAAAGGGACAGATACCTTATAGTTTCTGATTGCAAGCTAAATTGAATTATGTAAGTACTAGTGAACAAAAAATGTGGTACAAATATTTATAATAAAAAAACATGATACTATCGTACATTTAAAGTTCTGTGATTGTGATGTCATTTGTACAACTTCATTTGAGAAGTTTCCGAATAAAATAATAAAGTAATCCGTTGGCAGCAGTTCATAACATTTATATTTCAATTACTTTTTCTTAGTAAAGAGACTTGGGCCCGCTCTATTAGGAAAAAAGGTCACATTTTTTAAATCAATAAAAATATTACCTAATTTACGGAGGTAAAAATTAAAACTTGGCTATATTTTGTCTTGTAAGTGTTTATATAAATTCATAATAAGGAACACGGGATTCGAAATATTATTGTTGTTATGAGATGTTATTTTAATAAGTGTACTACAAGCAAATTAGATAACTCATGAGACAATAAAATTCTTTATTATGTACTCATATGTGAATTTTAATTTGATTTATTATAGACCAATTCGAGAACAGAAACAATAATTGTAAAAAAAGGTGAATTAATTTAAAATTCGTCCTAATTTGATACCAGTATAATTAAAATAACTTGTGAATTACAATTAAGGTGATTTAAGACAAAAATTTTAAATTAAACGAAAAAGAAAATTCCAGTTATATTTTGGATTTTTTAAGGGTGTAAATCTGACTATATTTTACTTCTCCTAGTTTATAAACTTCTGTTCTGTTTTATTGGAAATGGATAGTAAATTATTATAATTTAATAAAAATGTATTATCAGCAATCATAGAAATTATAATTAATTTATTTATTAACAAAACAAATAAAGTTACTAACCTACGGCAGTTTCAACATTTAATTGAAAATTACGACTAATTCATATCATTAGCATTCGTCGCCACAAAGTGTTATTCACTCAATTTATATTATTATTTCAAACTACTCACAATTCAATCTGTTTCCATCAAATAAATTTGCTAATCATAATCAGTTTAATTATTGATACCAGCAGTATCTTTTACGAATTTATTGTTATTGTTGTGTTGGCTGCAACAAAGAGATTGAATCAGGCAGCACAATTAAATTAGAACGATAGCGAATATAATTTCACAATAATAGCAAATATGAATTCTGTCGCATAATTTAGCGATATTGTTAATATTATTCACCAGGAGTTTATAATTTAAATTTCTCATGACAATTACAGTTTTTTGTCATATTAAATTCTAATAGATCAGTAGAATGGAATAGGTATCTACTATATCTACACTGCTCAAAACAATTAAAGGGTCAAGATTTTTTTTATATAAAAATAATGGTTGCAATATATCAGGAACACCTATATTAAGAATATAAGTTGCCTTATGTATTGTTTAAGTATCTGAACTAGTTTGATCTGTTTGTCTTATGTCCTTATTTATGAATAAAAAATGAGCGAAACTGGAATGAAATTTGCCCTATTTCGATATTTTGTTAAGCATTTACTAAAGTATAGCAGTTAAGTATCAGTGAAATTTTATGAAATGGATCAAAACAAAGGCCACAGAAGATATTTTATTTTGTCTGAAGCAATAACTTTGCTACAGAAGGACGAAAACAGCGATATGCAGCTCGACGTCTAGGAGTTACACAATCAGTTATCTGGATGGCATGGAAGAGACACTAGGAGACCGGGTTATAACTAGACGTACTTTGCAAGTCCGAGGAAGAACAATAACTACCAATGAAGACTGATTTTTAAGATTCCAAGGCCTACTTAAGCGGTTCGCTACAGCTCGAGAGCTACAAAATGAGCTCTCTCGAGCAAATGGTAAAAGAATTTTTGATCAGACTATACGAAATAGTCTTTTTGTGGGACATTTATCTTCTAGAATTCCTACTAAAGTACCTTCATTAACCAGGAAGCATAAAAGAGCCCGAATTCTGTATGCATGGCAACATCGAATATATCAACTGAGACACTCGAGTGCTGCACTTTTAACTGATGAATTAAAATTCAATTTACACAAGCTTGGTGGACCTCTTCGAGTCTGAAGAAGAACAAATGAGCACTACATCCAACACAATATGCTGCCACATGTACCTTTTGGCGGAGGTTCAGTTATGGTCTGGGGTGGAATATCCATCAGTGTTAAAACCGAACTTGTCATGACTCGAAACGGCACTTTGACTGCACGGCGCTATGTAGATGATGTTCTAAATGTTCATGTACAACCGCTTGCTCTTTTTGCGCCGAACAGATGTGACAGGTTTGTCTTAATTCAAGATGGAGCCCGCGCGCATTCAGCTAGACTAGTCACACGGTACCTTGTGTACAACAATTTTGAAAAAATGGAATGGCCAGCATGTAGCCCTGACCTCAATAATATTGAACACCTATGAGATCAACTTGGACAACGCATCAAAAGTCGAGTTAACCCGCTTTAGACAATACGGGAACTGAAAGATTCTCCAGTGGAGTTATGGCAAGAGATTCCACAAGAAAACAAACGCAGGCTTATCCGCAGCATGCCACGTCGCTGCCAAGCTGTATTTAATGTTAACGGAGGTAATACACCTTATTAAATTGTAAATAAGAAATAAATCTTTAAAAAAATTACTAAATGTTCAATTTTTACACTTTATTTTTCGCAGATTTTCGTTCTGACTGATCATGTTCAGTGTTACGTATTAATTGAAATTGAAATTTAATAAAATTGTTTAAATAAAGGTTTAAGGTATCTATAAATAAATTTTCATATTAATTCTACGTTTGAAAAAAAAGTTATTCAAAACAAAAATCTTGACCCTTTAATAATTGTTTTGAGCAGTGTATAAGTATCTGTATGAATATTACAATATATGACATAATGAGCGAGGAAAATGATTGATGAGTGAGAATGTTGACACACGAGGCTTGCCGAGTTCGGAAATCTCACGAACATTCGATAGACACTTACACCAGAATACAGCAAAAGTATAGTACTAATTTATTTGGATAAATCACTTTTAAGGCTGGGGGATAGGCAAAATTGAAATTTACGCTCATATTTAATCTCTTGTATTTTTCTACCCAACCGTACTTATATTTTGTAATTTTTTCTTATGAAAGGGTAAATATTGACCTATATAGTTCAAATTCCAAGGTCTAACTTTAACCATCTAGCGATAAAAAATATTAAACATGTGCATTTTTTAAATTTTCTGTTTCAAGGAATTTAAGTAGGTATCACTTATTTGTTAATTAATATTTATCAAATTTGATTTAAGCATAAAATAGCCTAACATATTTTTTAGTGCATGACATAATTTGTTTAACTATTTTCTAAGTATATTTGTTATAAATAAAGTTTGGATCTAATCTGGTAATTTTTATAAATTTTAATTATTTTTTTTCTCTTCTTATATACAAGTTATTGAAATAAAATTTTTATGTTGCAATAGCTATTAACATAGTGATATACATATTTTTTTTAATGTTGTTCAAATTGTAAACACATCAATTCAATAAAATAAATTTAATATTCTAATTGTCGTATATAAAACAATTATAGTTTTAGCCAGTCATTTGTCGACCCAGTTTACGGATATTTTAAAAGAGCTGTTTCAATTGCAAAGGAATTTAATCTCTTTTTCTTGGGTTTCAAATAAAACCAATTATGTGTTTCTTTGTTTTATGTTCTCGACGAAGATAAAAACTATTCAAGCTGATTTGCATGCTAAAAGAAAATGAGATATTTTGTAATTAGTGACGGAATCTAAAAATGAAAATAATTCAGTTTTATCTAACGAATTATGATAATTGTAACATTGAAATTCCTTTGTTTCCATTTCTTTTATTTCTTTTTATATTTAAACTAATTGCAAAATCCTTTTGTAAGTCTGGGCTGCCGTCTGCAATAAACATTAGATTTTACGTTCTAAATTTTTTGATTACTGAGACATCCGGGAATAAAAGAAATATAAAAATCTAATGGGGTCAACAGACAACCTTCCGCCTTATCCAGAAAACTGAAATTTTAACATAAATATGGGTACAATCACTACAATATTTGATTATTTATCAGTTAGGTATCACTTTATGTCATTTACTGTCACCTGCTCTGTTTACATTTTTTTACTCAGAAATAAATAGCAGCTGATCATAGATTACAAGATTTTAGCAATTTATCACTTATAATATCACATGTGCATTAATTCTTTCTGGAATTTTTTTTGAGTGCTTTCCAACAACGTCTTCATTAATTAGAGTGGTACACGAGAGCTAATTACGTTGTTGGAATGCACGATAAAAATTTCCTGGATATGAATGAATGCACGAGTGCATATTCGGTAAGAAAATTGCAATGACAACGCCGCTCTATTTTTGAATTCTTTTTACAATAGAAACTTGAAATATTTACTAAATTTGTATTTAACATTAACAAATATGTATTATTTACCTTATTAATTGCTTATTTATACTCAAAATAACAATTTAACCACTTTTTAATTTAATGTCAGTGAGAGATGCCGGGAAAATTTCCACTTATTAATTTCAGTTAAGTTACTCAAGCTACTAGTAAAAAATTTCCGAGAAAATTTTTATATAACCGTGGTTACTATTATTGTAATTAATTCATCCATTGGCTGTTATTTGTATCATGCAATTTTCTGATAAATTATATTTTGAAATTTTATTACAATTCTTTTTCTTTAATGCTACCAAACAATAGTTATTTGTCCAACTAGAGAGGAAAGCGCTTCTTTTTCCCACCCGAGCTCGAAGTTTGTGTCACGAGCGAAGCGAGTGAGGCAATCGAGCAAGAGTGGAAAAAGAGCTTTCCTCTCGTGTTAGACACAACATTTTTTTCACGACATATTTAAAAACATTGTAAATGTAGAAGAAACACATAACTAGAAGTTAGGTTATAACTGCCATCTGTCAGAATGACGTTTGAAAACAACGAAATGCAGCCAATATGCCAAATTAAATTTAAGTTGTAAAATCGTGAAATAATAGAAAAAGAAGTATAAAACAATAATTGTAAAATAATAGATTACAGTATATTACTATAAAATCAGAATTTTAAATAAAATAATAAATTTACTTACAATTTTTAAAATATTTCATCGTAAAATAACTCTGGTGGTAACACTGCTTACTTTCCTCTCTAGTGAGGGAAAACCTACTTTCCTCACTATTTCGCGAGAAGAAAATTGTGTTTTCTCCGCATGTCGTGAAAAAAAATATTTTTTTTATAAACCCACTTGACATGAATCGTCCGTTTAAAAATATCTTATTCTTGTACTTTAAGTACTTGTACTTAAAATTAAATACTCAATAAAAACATCTCAGAGAATTACATAGGATGCAAAGTAACAGTTGACCCACTAGTGGGTATAATTTTGATCAAAGCCTCTAGTGGGTAATCTTTTACTCTACTTGTTTTTTACTTCTTTCCTTTCTGTGTTTGGTTACACGTTTAATAAGATATTAAGTTTTTAATAATTAAATGGTAAGATTTGTAAAAAACATCCGTATTGTCATTTTCATACCACTATGATATAATACTGTTCTTATAACGTGTAGTTTTCAATTTTTAACAAGTTTTGTATTTACAACTTTCGTCTAAAATGAGTAGGTAAGAAACTACAGCAAGATTTAAAAAACTCCATTGTTGTTCCCGATATTTTCTATAATAAATTTCAAGTAGGTAGTTACCGGGTATATCCAAACCATGATTTTCTGTTTTTATTTAAAACAGTAACAAACGATTGAAAACGATTCATCCTGCTTAATATTCCGGTGCTCTATATTACATTAATTGGAAATTTCAGTGTCCTACAATCACACATAATGCCAGTACAGTAGTATTTGGTCGACTCAGCAACCAATAACCACAACTAAGTTGACATTGGTGCCGCGTTCCATTCGAACTTACACAATTACAGGCCCAAGGCCTATTTGATATCACAATATTGAATATAAGGTTTGCTTGGATGTATATGTAGCAGGTCGTTACGAGTGAATCATTGGAATCACTATAGATGAGACCCGTGCAAATGTGATTAATTTGTATTGTTAGTCGTAATTATTATTTGTAAGTCGGGTATTTGGTTTATTGTTGTCAATAGCCGGGGTAAAGAATAATTATGTTTACTGACTGGCCACGTTTTTCTTGGCAACAACGGTCAGAAGTTGAAATTAGTTCATAGGATCATAGGTGTCTCTGCTGGTCACTATGTATACGAATTCATTATGTCACTTGCTGTCACTGAATAGTATTTTTGAAAAACTGGTTAAATTAAAAAAAAAAAAACGACCAAGTTGTCTAACTGATTCTAAAAGAGAGACGCGATCGACACTCCCTGCCATCCTTGAGAGAGAATTTGTTTTTTAAAAGATTAATGGCCAGTTACACCGCTTCCACTTAAATATTAAGTTTTCCTTAAATGAACAATATAATTCGATTCGGTGCAAATGGCCATAAAAAATCGTTGCCTGACAAATTACAGATAACAAAATTTTCATATCATTTGTTTTTAAATTTGTTATTTATTTTAATTTCTGTTCGCGAATGAGGGGCAAATATACGTGATTTCGTCCACATGGAGAAACTTAACTTTTAATGAAACAGTAATTACCCTTCAGAAAACAGTACTCCGGCAATATTTTTTATAAGAATTCGCCCTCTTCCTACACCTCCATCCCCCGAAAAAAATCTGATTGTGGCTCTGATTGACACTGTGTAGCTACATCTTTTATTTGTAAACTGCTTCAATTCGTTATGTTGTGGCGTATACGTAATATCCACAAGTCTTTGACTAAAAACTAGACGTAATAGGATACCTAGTGATTTTATTGCGAATAAGGTTGGTTGTAACTTGAAAAATGTCTAGTTTAATTTTTTATTTGAGATTGTATTGCAGTTTTCAAAAATATAAGATAGATTTACCTACATTATAGAAAATTGGACTATTACTTTTAAGTTAAATTATAAAAAAATATCTAAAATACATAATTACTAATTGAGAATGAGATACAAAACACTTTTCAAATCAAATGCTCATTTTCATCGATCATCGTAATTTCATTGTTCATTAGCAAGCTAGTATTATAAAAGTATCATTATAATTATCTTTATGATTATTAAATTCTGTCATATTATAAACTGTGGTTTAAATTGACATGGTTATGTCCAAAAATTAACGTAATATTATTATTTCATTGATTAATAACAAGCCCCACAAATAATAATTGCGTAAATAATTTTATAACTAATTATGTTTACTGCAACTAAATGAAATGGTTTTCAAATTTGTGGGGAAATATAATAATTAATACATTAGCTGTCAATATTTGCGAACATATCTTTTAATAATTAAATTTACTAATTAACATCGAGGAGATACATTACAAATTGTTATTAAATTTGAAAAATAAATTCATTAATTCAACTGGAAAGTCTACGTCAAAAACCTCTTGTAAAGAAAGCTAATTTGATTACAAGATACAAATTTGCAAATTTAGGCGGCGCGATTCGACGCTCCATTTCACTAAAGCGGAACACGAAGTCGCACAACGCTACACATTTTCAATCTGCATGTTAAGCTTGGTAAACAAACATTCGCATTAGGATTTATTAGTACGGATTAAGTGAAAAGCTTCGGGTAAATTAGAAACGTACTATTGTGCAGCAGTCATCAGAGATGTAGATGCGAATGTGGAGGAATAATATTTTATCTAATAACTAAGTTAAGAAGATTTGTTGCTAACGAGGGAAATTACTTTGTGGGTTGGAAAAACAAACCACTTCACATGTTATTCTATAAAGGATGTTTTTATACTTCTGCATGAAACTTTAATTAGTTATATAATTTGATATTACTGATTAAAGAACAAAAATATTTGTTTTAATTTCGTCAAAATAAAAATAGTGTTCATGACGTGAGCATTTTTTGATGTTTGCTGATACATATTATTGTATATTAATTTTTTACATAATATTAAGTGATCATTTGTAAGTACCTATAGTTTTTATAATTTTAACATAATAAATTAACAGTTTATATTTATTTTGAATACTTCTCTCTATAAAAAATTGATATTTTGGCTTAATGGACGCCCTAAAAAGTTTTTAAAATAACGTATTTTATAGAGAAATGTTCGTAAAATTTAATAAGCATTCAAATATTTTGTATTTATTGTGTTTAATGAGCTGTAACTTCTGAACAGATAGAGTTATCAACTTCCGGTTTCTTCTACGAACATTTCTCCGTAAGATGCAGTATTTTAAAATCTTTTATGGGTATTCATTAAGCCAAAATATCAAATGTATTTTCGAGAGAAAATTGAGAATTTTTTAGTTTTAATATTTATTGTATTCAATGAGCTGTAACTTCTGAACGGATAAAAATATTGACTTCCCGTTGCTTTTATTAAATTCTACGACCACGAGGGGAAAACCGCTACGGCATTTTAGTGTACATGAGGAGGCATTGTTTCGGCATTTTCGGCATTTTGCCGGCATTTTTGGCATTATCACGGCATTTTCGGCATTATCACGGCATTTTTGGCATTATTACGGCATTTTTCGGCATTTTTATGGCATTGGTACGGCATTTTTGGAATTTTTATGGCATTAATACGGCATTTTTATAGATGAGGAGAAAATAAAATGGTGGCATTTGAAGAGATCATATTAAACATATTGTCAAATGAATAGTGTCCAAATTAAATAGATAAAGAATTGGAATAGTCGGATAGTGGACAGGTATTGCGTAAAATTATTCGGAAATTACTAGCAACGTTTCGCTTTATTTAAAAGCATCATCAGGATACAAAGTACAGAAAACGAGAACGAATAATTTTTTTCTGTACTTTGTAGCCTGATGATGCTTTTAAAGAAGTCAATGCCTATATATGGCCTAAAACTGATGATGTAGCTGATGTTCACAAAAAATATATTTTTTATGGTCATGTAGATTTAATAGGCACTGGCCCTTTTCAAATAGAAACATCAGATTTACTAAACGTTAATAAAAAATATTAATGTGTATTTTAATTCTATAGCAGTTTTTTCGTTGTTTTGTTTTTCATCGGTATTAGGTTCCTAGTTTATATCCTCAGTATAAAATCGTATATAATGTAAAGTATATATAAATTCGGTATCAATAATGTAATTATTTAAAATAACATAATTAAACAAACATTCGGTAATCCACGTCATTGCATGGCATTATTTGGCATTGCACGGCATTGTACGGCATTGCCCGGCATTGTTTGGAATTGAACGGCATTATTCGGCATTTTACGGCATTTTTGGCATTTTAGTGTACAAAATTGTGGAAGCGGTTCTCCCCTCGTACGACCATTTCTCCATAAGATATATTATTCTAAAAAAAATTTAGGGTGTTTCTCCGAGAGAAAGTAAAGAGATTTTCAATTTTATTATATTTATTGTATTTAATGATAATAAGTTATCGACTTCCGGTTTCATTTATTAAATTCTTCGAACATTTCTCTATAAAATTCATTATTGTAAAATGTTTTAGGGTGTTCATTGCGCCAACATATCAAATGTTTTTATAATAAATACGAAAGATTTGAATACTTCTCTCTAAAAAAAATGTTATATTTTGGTTTAATGAATGCCCTAAAAAGTTTTTAAAATAGTGTATTTTATAGAGAAATTCTTTAAAATGTAATGAAAGAAACAGGAAGACAATATTTTTATTCAATCAGAAGTTACGCAGTAAATTAAACACAAAAATAACGAAAAATGCTAAAACATTCATTTTTTTTAAACTGCAAATTTTAGAAGTTTCATATCTCGGAAACTATTGGACGTACAGAGCTGAGATAGAATTGTTGCAAATTTAATGTACTTTAAAAATGATAATATCGACTATGTATCCAAAACGCATAGTTTATGAGTTATTAGGCAACAACTGAAAAAATTCGTAAAATTTTGCAGGTTTTTACGTATTACGCAGGAAGCAGAGGTTTTTCGAAGCTGCAAACTTGTATTCACACTACCCTAACTGTTCCTAACAACATATTAAAAAATCAGAACTACAACACCCTTTCGATTTTAATGTCCAATATGACTGGGCTATAAGTCTAGGCGCCACATTTATATAGTATGTCTAAACAAATGAAATAAGTATACTAATATAGGTAGTATTTAAATTTCTCGAACTCTCAAACAAGTAAACGTTCATTACAATATTTCTCTCTTGCCTCATATAGAACTAAAACCACCACAAGTCAAACAGAACACACATGCTCCTCCTCTTCTTGTTCTGCATGTTCCGTCTTTATCTAACAGAAGTTGACTGCAGCGAGATACAAGCGAATTTACGATGCGGTGTACAAGCAAACTAGATTTTCTGCACGTCATCAGCGATACAGTCTTGTAACAAATCAGCCTAATTTATAGATGCACATTTGCGCGATTCATACGAGAAGCGACTTCTCGTCCGCTTCGCAGGAAACTCGCAGGGAACTTCTGATGGTCAGGGAATTTTTACAGGGAGTTTAGTCAGAGTAATTTAATCAGGGGTTGAATTGAATGTTGCTCTCGCAATTAGTTGCGGGTTATTACATTGACAGTAGGGTTTGTATTTATATAAAATGGAATTTTTTATGCCCAGCGCTGATTGGTTGATGCTGGTTGCTATTATACAGCTTCAGCTTTAGAGTTTCTATTAACCCATTACCCGCCAATGTCCCATTTTTGGGAGTATGCTTTAATTCATCACTTTAGTGGGATGTAATCTTCTGTATATATAAAAATTAATGCATGTTTTTCTGGTCACACCACAACTTGAGAACAACTTGACCGATTGACCGATACAGGAGTGGTTTTAAAAAGAAAAATAATTGAGAAAACCCAAAAGAATAGCTGAAAAATCGAAAAATTCAAAATTGTTTCATCTTATGACGAAAATTTACTGTGATTTGTCACTTAATTGAACAAAATAACAAACAGATTAGATAATCAGACATTTAATTAAACTACTATGTATTAGTTGTTGAATAGGAATTTCGAATTCAGCTGGTCTAGGTGTTTTGAAACAGACAGTTGTGGATTGTTAGTATTGGTTAGTATTGAGTTTTTTTTTATTAATTTGATGTTTATTATTTATCTATTTGATATTATCCATTAATCGTAAAACGAATACAATAAATGCGTTTTTACTATTGATGCCGTGAGACGAGACTAGACGAGAAATAATCAATTCTCGTCTCGTCTCAAATTTTCGAGACGAGAAATTTAAGTATTCTCTTCGCTGTCATTTCCCGGCTGTTGAATTCTCGTCTCAAAAAACTCGATACTCGTCTCGTCTCAATTTCTTGAAAAAAAAAATGCTGTCATAAGTACCTATTTCAAAAGGAACTTTTTTGTTCTTGTTTTAGCAATAAAAATATTTAGTATAGTTAATAGTTTTAGTTTCTAGAATTCTCCAATTTAGAATTCTCGTCTCATCTCAAAAATCCGACACGAGAAATTTATTGGTTCTCGTCTCGGAATTTCGAGACAAGACGAGAATGAGACGAGAAACTCCTCTCGGCGGCATAACTAGTTTTTACTAATAGAAATGGTATAATATTATACATACCTATTTCATTTCCAAAGTTATAAGAAAAACCTTTTCTAGCTAATAAAAGTGCGGAATTTCTTTTATGCTCTTCATATTGAAATGTAAAATAATTTATATTTGAAACTATCTTTCAATAGTACTATATCAAATCACAGAGATATATGTGCAAATATGATCTCTATTCCCCATTCGCAATAAAGTATACCTACCTAATCGTCCTTTTCTCGTAGAAATAAAGTTTCAGTATAAAAGTGATGACGAGTAGAAAACGAAACATATTGAGGAGACGCGTGCAGTATCACAAAATATTCCAGAATAGTCTTTTTCTGAATAAGCTGAACTGACTTTTATTCATTCATATTACAGATGTCACGAAATATGTGGCTGTATTTTATGAAAGCTTTTTTGCAGTTAAATCATTTAAATGAAAAATATTTATATAGCGAAAATTTAATAAATATTTGCACGGAATGTTTTTTAAATAAATTTGTATGCAGCTTTATTTTTATGGTACATATTTATCTGTTAACCAATACTTTATTAATTTCAAATATTTTTAAAAGTTTATCAATTTTTAATTTGTGGAAATTATTGACGAATGCACACAATTTTTTAAAAATATTTTGTTGTTTCAATCAATTTTACTAAAATTAATTTTTTAATTTAAAAATATAATAGAACAAATAAAATTTAAGTTAGTGAAACCCAACTATGTATATTATATTTCAGTTTAATATACAAATAATAATAATAATTTAATTAAAAACAAAATATTTTAATTGACAATTTAAATGGAAAATGTATGAAAAATAAAATATAAACAAATGTAAAAATAACATATACATAATAAATTACATTAGTTACTTCTAAATTCAAAAGTGTACTTACCAAAAATTAAATCTGTGTCAATGGCATGTAGTACTAAACTTCTGAATAAGGAATTAATAGAATTTTTTTTAAAATTCGCAATTTGACTTATAGATTTTTTGATCAAACTGTTTTGGACCAATGTTTCTATATGGAATTTCAGAAGTTTAATTTTTAACTGACTAGCTATTGTATAATTCATTGAAATTGTATTTTATTCCATTCATAGATAGTCAGATATTTATTACGCAATCTTTAATTCAGTGGTTCCAAAAATGTGTTCCTCGCAAAAACAGCCTTAAATTTACGAATTTTAAATAAATTCTGTTTGTTCTATGATCATGATCAGAAAGCTGAGTGCTATATGCCATTAGTTATGAATCACCCTGTTTAGACCATCCTAGTTTATTTATTTATACATTTTTTGAACGTAATATCAGTCAACATTCGTTTTTAAACACCTTTTAAATGCTTCAATTCAATTCACCCTTTTAATGTTATAAATTAATTTGTGCAATATTTGTGCTGTTTAGTAAATCAAACAAAAGGATTGAAACATTAAAATCAATATTCAACTTGTAATTAAATTTCGATGTTTACGATTGATATCAAACCAATTTGTTTTGCAGAAATACATGGAAATAAAACGCAGCTATATTTAATGAGCTATTAAATTATTCCAGTATACGACAGCAGGCAGCGGGGTTTAAGGACAAAATAATTGGAAAAATATTGCGAGGGATGTCGTGCAGAAATTATGATTATTAAGAAAAAAGGATTAAGTATTGTCGGCGGCATTGTTCCAGACTTCAGAGAAAGGTTTATTATTTTTGACATTGTGCAGTGCAAAACTTTGCAAAAGATAATTAGCAAAAATCACAAAGGTTTTTAACTGTCATAATCAAAACTGTTGGTTTTTTCCTTTCAGCAGCGTCCCCTTCACAGGATTTGAACTTGGGGTTAGAGTCATTTATAACGGGGAGAAACGGGCGCTAAAAAGTTATTTTTGTAAAGGAATTTTCCAATATACCGTCATCATTGTTATATACTGTCCGTCAGGATAAAAAGCTACGAAAATTTATTTTCCTTATAAAATTTTAGCTCCTATCTTCAATATCCAGTGATAAAATATGCTCTAGGTTACACTATACTACAAGTTTAGAATTTTAACACTAGATTCACCAAAAGGGTTTCGGTTACAGGGCATAATCAATGTAGTGAAGGAAATAATAATTTTTTACGCTTAACACCGAAATTCGTATTTTTTATTTTGAAAATCGCATGACACAAATAACAGCCAATGGGTGAATTGATTACAATAATTGTAACCATGGTTAAATTTTCTCGGAAATTTTTCCTAATAACTTGAGAAACTTAACTGAAATTAATAAGCGGAAACTTTACCGTCAGCTGTCACTTTGACATTAAATTAAGAATTGGTTAAATTGTTATTTTGAGTATAAATAAGCAATTAATAAGGTAAATAATACATATTTATTAATGTTAAATACAAATTTAGTAAATATTTCAAGTATCTATTAATTGTAAAAAGAATTCAAAAATAGAGCAGCGGTGTCATTGCGATTTTCCGAGCGATTTTCTTACCGAATATGCATTCGTGCATTCATTCATGTCCAGGAAATTTTTTATCGTGTATTCTAACAACGTCATAATTTGCTCGAGTGGTACACGAGAGCTAATTAAGACGTTGTTGGAAAGCACTCAAAAAAAAATTCCGGAAAGAATTAATGCACATGTGATATTATAAGTGAAAATCAGGCATGTGGAAATATATTGCAATATGATTCCAAAACTTTGCGTGAGCGTGCGGCAATGTACGAAGTGCATACGCTTTTCTTTTGTTCCTACAATATGAGTTATTCGTTACAAATCAGTTATATGCAGTGTTTTCGATTAACATTCCCAAACGTTTGTAAGTTGACATTTTCGAAGCGTACAATGCATGTCGGAATAATTGGTGACTTGAAAATGACAATTGCAGACCAATGCTTCTCTGTAAACCGTTGCTAATAGTGACAACCGCACATACGATATAGGCAGTATTTTATATTTTATAACCAAAAGGTAGAATAATACAAAAACGACACTTACTGTAGTGAATAATATTTACGAACCGATGGTTTAATATTGCTTTTTACTCTTTCGTTTCCTCTAAGGTATAACTAATTTCAGTTTGCGGTAAAATTTTCATACAGTTACGATGTCGAAACGAGGAGATTATGGAAAAGCAGTTTTTGATGATACAAACAAAATTGGCTGTGTCAGACGATGTAAGACCGTGTTTGGTCCTTTACATGTTATTTACAAAGGTCAAAGATATAATAACAAAGGTTAACAGTCTAATAAATTTATCCGAACTTTGGATAAAATAATTATCGTATTTTACCTGGGAAAAGAGATCATCCTTGTGAAGCGTAAACTCGATAATTTATTACCTAAAAAGAAATCTATTTGACGCTGGGTTATTGGTTTGATTTTCACTGAATTTCAGTGGCTCTAAAAAGAAATGACCAATTTCTTTAACAGTGATTTCAGTGGGCTTAGAATTAGGATTGTAGAAACTACAGTTTTTTTTTTCTGTCACTCTTTGCCACACGTTTTGGTTCTCTAATTATTATAATCAAAGTAACTTCAACGATGAAATGTTAATTTATTATTTCTTTACGACTACTCGTATTAAACAATACATTTATTATAATATTGTTTTCAGTGATATTCTAAGATAAACCATTCAATTTTATAAAAGAAGGTTCGAAGAAGGTATATTGTATATCAAGTGTCGAAATAAAATAAGTATCTTACTTGTGAATAATTTATGTTCGGCACGGCCCGAAAAAGAATTTTGCAAGAAACGTAAGAGCTTTGTAGGAGCTTTTCGACAAGTATTGCACACTATATTTTTTCTAAAATTCTATATTTACTTACATTTTTATTAATTTCACTTTGACACATTGACATTTATTATTTTTCATAGCAACAGGTAGGAAACATGCATTTAAAAATCATTTTCCGTTGATCGTTTATTAATGACTAATGAGTATTATTAATGTAAAAATATCATACATTAATGACTCTTATTAATGCATGATTTTTATTAATCAACGATTTTTTTAATGCGTTCAACACACGTAATACAGTATTATTAGGTAGCACTAAGTTGTAGAAAAATGCTTAACAGAATTAAACGAGATTATTTCAACAGATCTAGCTAAATGTTATTCACATAAAAATGATGCTCAGCATTACCAAACTTTACTAACCTAAGATATTTTCTCCAAATTTAAAAGATATGACAACGGACAAATATTGTAACTAACTTGTGTGTTAATAGGCGATTAATAATCTCGACAATTAACGCGTTCGCTTCTCTCACGCGTTAAAATGTCTCGATTATGAATCGCCCTCATTAACACACTAGATTGTTAAATAACTATTTCCGAAGAAATAACTGGATAGTTGCTTAAAGTTGTATTTATTTTAATTTAAAATTGACGACGTTTCTGCTATGGGATGTAGCCATCTTTAGGTCTGTACAAGTCCTTAGATTTAAAGTTAACACAATTTCAAATTTTTAAAGTATTATCTTTAAATCAATGTTGTTAACGAAGGACTTGTACAAACCTGAAGATGGCTACATCCCATAGCCGAAACGTCGTCAATAGGGTTATGCATAAACATTTTTTTATTTTTTTTTCTTAAAATACAGGATAAACTATATTGTACTGTGAAAACATGAGTGGAAAATTCCTATTAATAATGAAGATATGAATTTTTAAAGTTTTAATATTCGAACGGTGACGTCATCCCTGTAGGTTTTTGATTGGTTGTGGCTTTCAAACGATGGGCCATACAAGGTCAAAAATTTAAAAGAAATAATTGATTAAAATATATATTTGAAGGAAGATACAACGTATCATAATGATAAAAGTAACTTAAAGTGAAAAAACAAAAACATTGTCAATAATAATAATTAAAATGTTAGTCCGGTAACAGAACAGTTTGATGTTATACTAGTGCTGACATCTAGCGCTATGTGCCGGTGTTGACAGCTGACAGATGAAAACAAAAACAAATGGTTTATTTGTACTAATTTGTCAAAAACCACCCAAAACTAAATTTTTATACGTGTGACCAGCAACTTAGAAGAAAGGAAGAAATGGTTTGCTGCTATTTTTGGTAATGCAGCAGAGTAGGAATTATATTTTCACGATCTCAATAGATTCAAACACTAATAGTAGAGGCAATATTAGACAAAATACGAAAAATATAATAAAAGACAAACAAATATTTCTAAAACACAGATATTTAGACGTTTCTCTTATAAAATTCCTAAGCCTGTAGTTGACACTGACAGTTGATTAGGCATTCACTCCGCACCGCTCACCGTACGTCTCTTCTTTTCATCATGTGCTCTGCATCCAATCAAAACCTTACAGTTCTGACGTCATAGCTTATTACAATCAAAGTTTATTCGCTCGTAACTTTTAAACGAAATGGTTTTTAAACATTATTTTTTCACTATTATTCATGATTTATTAATAAGTTTGTATTCTATATACTAATATCTCTTACTTTGATTACGGTGCATAACCCTATTTTAAATTAAAATAAACACAACTAAACATTACTTCCTTCAGTAAAAGTAAAAATCATTCTAAACATCATTTTGATACGCTCATGCTGCATTTTCGTTAAAAATTCCCACACAGCCATTCTACTTCGTAATATTCGAGCTCCATTAAGTTGTAGTCCAATGTCACCTAACTCTCCCTAGACTATAATGCTCTGAATGTGCTAAGTATGTGCTTTACTGTGCGCTATATATTATATTATGTGCGTCCATACAAAATGGTCCATATGTGTTTGTAAATTGCGACTACAAGTAAATACTAATAAACAAATATCAGAAAAGTAAACATTTATCATGATAGTAGTAATGTGCCCCGTATGTGCTTCTTTGTGCGCTATGTTTTATGACGTGTGCGTCATTAGTGTTCCAGCAATTCACTTGATAAAAAATGCGACTCCTGTTCCATAGTCGCAAATTCCTTCTGAAACTATCATGCTTTGAATGTGCTAAGTATGTGCTTTTCTGTGCGCTATATGTTATAGTATGTGCGTCCATACAAAATGGTACATACATGTTTGTAGCAATGTACCCCGTATGTGCTTCTTTGTGCGCTATGTTTATAAACTTAATAACGAGATATTAAATATTATCTTATAGAGGTGTAACAAAATAATTATACTTAATTAAAATAGTTATTTGTATAACAAGTTTTGAAATTATAGTTTTGTCGATCGCGAACGAAAATTGCAGCCCGAACGAAGGGAGGGTTGCAATCGTTTAAGTTCGACAAAATATTTTCAATACGTGTTATACACACTATTTTTTCTACTCCTGCAAAACAAGAAAGTTAAAAAATACAAAAAAAACCATTAATTTTTGACATTTACTGTCAAATTTTTAAATTTTTGTGAAATATCAATGTTGTTTCGAAAACAATGGACATTCGAAAAAAAGGAAAACTGTATTGCAAAGTGCCCATAAGTGTGCAAAAATAGTACATTATATTATAAGTGAGTGAAATAAGTCATTATATATGAGTGAGATGATTAACGCGCGAGCACGTAGCGCGAGTGTGATAATTCTCACGAATATATAATGACATTTCACTCACGTGTGATATACGACGTTTTATCTTACAGTAGCAGCTTATTATATGAAATTAGTTTAAATCTATATTTGAAATATAAAATATACGAAAATGACGTTTAATAAAAATTACTCAGAGAAGGTCATGCGGTTGCTATAGTTATACTATTTAAAAAATGATTTGTTGATAATTAATTTTGTTATTTTCTTGCGACGTGTGAATTGGATGACAGCTTTGGGTTTATTTCTTGCAAAATCAAAGGATATTTTTTATGATAATGAATATTCACTGTATATACAGTTTTTGAAAGACGAAAATTCTGAAGATGTATTGCTGGCATACTTTTCACAAAAGGTAAATTTTCAACTTTTTTAAAAATTATTGTAGGTATATGGAGTACTATGTAATTGTCTAATTCCAATCTATGGTAGGTATATTTACAAATAGACAAGGAAATATAAATCATCCTCCTTGTGGCCATAATTCTATGTTGAAAAATACCTTAAGCTGACTTCCATTTTAAAATGGTTTAAACATCGGATGATGCATTTTTGTTGATAAAAAAAATGTAGCTAATGACCTAACCTATGCATTATAATGTATTTTTGAGATGTAATAGTATAAAATAAATAAAATTAATTTTAAAACTGACAGTACTGTGTATAATGAATTATTTGAGTCACTTGTGAATAAGAGTTATTTTTAGTCACTAAAAACAAATGCATAATGTACATCAATAGCCACTACTGTAAGATAAAGTACTTTGTCACACACTTAGGTAGGTACTTTGCAACACAATTAGGTACTTTGCAACACACTTGCGACAAACAGCTGCTTTCAACATTAAAAACAATGTAGAAACGTGAACTTTCAGAAGCAGACGTAGAAAAAGTACTTTGTTGCACACTTATGGGCACTTTGCAACACAGTTTTGCTTTGTTTTGAATGTCCATTGTTTTCGCAACAACATTGATATTTCACAAAAATTTAAAAATTTGACAGTAAATATCAAAAATTAATGGATATTTTTGTATTTTTTAACTTCCTTGTTTTGCAGGAGTAGAACAAATAGTGTGCATAACACGTATTGAAAATATTTTGTCGAACTTAAACGATTGCAACCCTCCGTTCGTTCGGGCTGCAATTTTCGTTCGCGTTCGACAAAACTATATTTTCAAATTTTGTTATACAAATAACTATTGATTCACGATCAGTGCGTCCAATATTATACATAATACCTATGTCACACCGGCATAGCATAAAGCACGGTGCTCGATGGAACAAATGAATAACGTAAAAAATGTATCGCCGCTATTCTATCGAGCATTTTGACATATGGAAATTTTTTGCTGATTTCACAGTGAGTCCTCAATATAATTTTTGACATTTGGTGAATAATTGATGTTAAAATAATAACAGCAATGACAACAAAAATCGGTAAAGATAAAAATTATACGTCCCCGGGTGCCACACCCCCTCCTTAATCCGCCACTGGCTACTGGCCCTAAGGAAAGTATGCTGTTGACCTCATATTATTCTAACACCCTTGGCCTTGATACCTTTAATTACTATAATATGGTTTACTCCGATGTCATATATTTTGTGGACCACCCAGAATAGCGCACAATAAACCTTATTATAAGCAAGATAGTCAGAAGGGATTTTCGATTATGACATAGAAGTTGAATTTTTTATCGAGTTCATTTCTTGGATACTAATAAAACATAGAGCACAAAGAAGCACATACGGGGTACATTGCTACAAACATGTATGTACCATTTTGTATGGACGCACATACTATAATATATAGCGCACAGAAAAGCACATACTTAGCACACTCCAAGCATGATAGTTTCAGTAGGAATTTGCGACTATGGAACAGGAGTCGCATTTTTTATCAAGTGAATTGCTGGAACACTAATGACGCACACGTCATAAAACATAGCGCACAAAGAAGCACATACGGGGCACATTACTACTATCATGATAAATGTTTACTTTTCTGATATTTGTTTATTAGTATTTACTTGTAGTCGCAATTTACAAACATATATGGACCATTTTGTATGGACGCACATAATATAATATATAGCGCACAGTAAAGCACATACTTAGCACATTCAAAGCATAATAGTCTAGGGAGAGTTAGGTGACATTGGACTACAACTTAATGGAGCTTAATATTCGTTGACATTTTCGAAGAGTACAGTGACTGTCGAAAATGCGATTTTCGGGGATAGGCGTAGAAAAATAATATATGTTTACGTTCGTCTAAATCTCATTGAAAAAGTGCAACAATTTCATTTAATTGAAAAAATAATATGCATCTTGTCTCGTCTAACGAGATAAAGATGAGAGAAGACGAGACGAGATATACAATTCGATTCTTTTTATGGGAACACTAGCTCTAGATGCTTAATTTACTATTACCTTCTACAAACTTGTATTCTTTGTTGGCTTAAGAGCAGATTAAGTTTATCAATCTGTAATTTCTTCTTTTTGTTTGAAAATAGGGGTCATTGATTTCCTTTCATGGCGAGAAATTCATTTAAAGCGCGCTTTATCCTAAAAGACCATTAAGTATATTAATTTACCCCTTTAAATAAGGGTAATAAAACGTGAAAATGCGTATAACAGTTCTAGAAGACGAAAAAAGCGGTTGGCTACAATTTCATTTCCAATTCAGGCGTATGGCGAACGTAAAATCCCGCATTACGCGAGATTAAGCGAACGAAACTGCTCGGAATATTTATATATCCACATGGCCCTAAACACCGCCGAACAGCCGGCTTCTATTTAACAAACCGATACCTAAAATACTCTAATGCCGGGTTAATCTCCTGCTTGTTCCTATAAATGTATCGCTTTTTACCGTTTTTACATCGATACCAGATATCTACTTTTTGTAGAGAACCTATTAGAGAACTCGCTGTTTACAAAACTAATGCTCGCTTTAAACTTTTACCCGACGTTCATAAATAAAAGCATACTGAGATTTAAGGAGGTTGGTGACCATAATTAAATTGATGATGACAGGCTGAAATTTATTACATTTATTGAGATTCTAAAAAATAAATTTTAATTTTCGTCTATCCGGTTTTTGACTAATTGAATGTTGAAATTGCGTTAGTTTTACATGAACTCTTGTAGCAATTCACTAAATCTTTGTTTTGCATGTTTTAAACTATATGCAAATAATGATAAAAATTTCGTAGAACTTGTATTAATATTTCCTATAAACTTTTTTGATTTTGTGTACTTTTTCTAAACCATTTGCAAGTTATTTAATAAAATGTTAGCATGCCACTTCCTTAAGAAAATATAAAAAAACGCCTTCTTTCAAGCAAATATTTAATTATCTCTTTTCGGCACGAAATATGAGGTTGTATTGCACACTTTATTTTTACGGTCTTAATGTATAGACACAGTTATGATATTTTACTATGACATAATAATCTTATACAAAGAACAAATTCAATTTTATTCCCTTTCATTTTAAAAAGTACGCTCCAATCCAATGCATTGATGTCAAAGTCAAATTTGTAACCATGGATATAAAAAATCCCATATAATATTACGTTTAAATAAATTCACTAGGTTAGCCAAGCATACACTTTGCATTAAAGAACATAACCTAAAATTATTAAAATAAAAATATATGTAGGTATTTATAATATAATATTCTACATAAAATTAGTGAATTATTCAATCTAAAC
Source organism: Agonum fuliginosum (assembly GCA_947534325.1). NCBI lineage: Eukaryota > Metazoa > Arthropoda > Insecta > Coleoptera > Carabidae > Agonum > Agonum fuliginosum. The sequence continues at coordinate 29,977,758 of OX384037.1, forward strand.
GTATTTTAAAGCTACTCATCAACCAAAAACATTGAATACAGTTAAATTATTATAACTCATCACATTTCATTCCATCACTAGTGACGGAATGAAACCATTCCGTAACAAATGATAGAATGTAACCATTCCATAATTTAAATTTATGTAATAATGATCACATTCTGTAACAGTCGTATAGAAAAAGTATTCCTTTAGCTTCTACTCGTAATACCTTATGAAATGTATAAAAATCATATCACAAAAAATATGATTAAAGATAATAAGTTTTCAGTTTTATCACTCTATTAAGACGCTCCTATAATAAGCATCGGGCCAGAGTTCCACCGGTTTCATTGACCAATACAACTTGTATTGAGTAGTTCAAGTGTTCAAATAACAGCCTATAAGGGATTTACTGCTTGAAGAGGATTCTGAACCACTCATCATAACAGTTCGAGTGGCATCAAACTAGCATTACAAACTGGATTCGAAACATATTCAGTATTTGATCTCTCAACTACCAAGCTTATGCCTTTTCGAATCTCGATTCACGTGATTTCGGAATAAGCAAGTAATGAGAAATTATTACCAGAATGAGCGACGGATAAAGCAAAACGCAAGTGTCATACCGTGTGATACAAATACAAGAATCGCAACAACGAATTAATGAGACAACTTGACAGCTGTCTACAATTCTATGGAATAAGAAGTTAAGTTTACTACGGTATAAGTTACTCTTAAAATCGCAATCGCACTGTAGTGAAGAAAATGAGCTAAATTGCAATATGTCAGTTGATTCATCTATGGAAAATAACTACTACATATTTTACGTCTATTTTATAAACTCAATTATTACAGAAATGAATATTTTTACTAGTACGAAGTATGTATATATTATGTAGTTATTTTTTGAAAGGGATGTCCCACATACAGGCGCGCAGCTAGGGGGTGGAGAGGGGTGTGCTGCCGGGCTGCAGCCCGCTCCCTCGAAAGGTAAAAAATAATAATTTGAAAAATAAAACAAAAAAATATCAATGACTACTTTTAAAAATCTGATGTGGCCAGCACAAGAGACCTCCCTACTCAAGATACCCAACTCTTTTAATTGCAGTTTAATAATAGTATTATATCTATTACTTAAATATATTTAAAAGTGTAGATGAATCTCTTCGTACAAGTTGGAAAAAAAATGATATTTCGTTTTCCCCCTTTTTCCAACTTTAAAGGCCGATATTTCAAAAACTAAGCGAGAAATCAAACTCTAGTCTGCAGCATTCTATTTCTAACACTCAAATTAACCTATAACCAAATTTTCAGAATTTTGAAAATTTGTTGACCTCCCAAAAACCGACCACCCTCGATTTCTCAAAAATGGTTCAATATATCGACTTAATTTATTCACCAATGAATTCCTCCCGCCGAATTACATATGTGTACCAATTTTAAGCTCAAAATTCTGACGGGTACAAAATTTATCACGGTTTCTCAATTTTTGAAAATTTCTTACGATTTTTTGTAAAATCGACAATGTTGGATACGCGCCCTTAATAATTAATATACTATTGTGCACCTACTAATAAATTATTTTTTTTAAAGGGTGTGAATGTGAAGTGTAGTAGAGTTGTATAAAGTAAGTACCTACATTGTTTTTACAAAATGTTTCAATTACTCGTCAGTTTCTTCATCAAAGTTAAAAATTAACAAAATGTGTAGGAACTTAAATAATTCTACTCTTATTGTTAAATTACCTGCTAATCTTAAATAATTTAACCTCCCTCCGTCTTGAGAAATGCATTAACGAAATGAGAATTAAAATTATGCAGGGTAATAGAAGTAGTTATCATTAGTATTCCGTGAGTATGTGAGAGGCATTAAAAGAGAATTTGGCTAAAACGTGTGTAAAATTAGCAATCAGTGTAATGTAACACACTAATTAATGTAACTCCCTCTAACTTTTCCTGATTAATAAGCGCTTTAGATTCGCGGAGCTGCAAATCTTAATAATACATAAGATGCTGACAAGGAGATCTTCTCTTGATTAGGCATTAAATATGGGATTAAAGTGCTGAATTTTTTAGCAAGACAAACAAAGAAAATAATTTCAAAAACCTAAATTTGCAGGTGTTCCCGTATTACTGCGATAAATAAAATAATTTATTATTTTAAATTAATAATTTATTTTTTTGTGTATCTCTATGGTCAAAATAAAAATATTAATTATGATATTGTTTTAAGTGCGTGTTATAGACTTATACAAATTTTATTTAATTCGACTTTAATATAAATAAACCTATACCTATTATGGGTTTTGGTGAATATAACTTCGATACTACCATTTATCCAAACATAATAGTTTGTTGTTAAGCGATCCGTCTAGGTTTTTTTTCCAAATTCCTACAATATTCTTGATTTCACTTTTTCTTCAAATTCTCTTCCTTCCCTACTAGCTGCCCGAAACCAGTCCGAAACTCGTATTTTGCCGCCTCCTAGCTATGCAATGTCATTTTGAAGTTGAAAAATACTATAAAAGTGTTTTCGTTGCGAGTAAATTATCAGTTTGGAATTGTCTTCAAGATAATGATTTTTTAAACATTTAATAAAGAAAGAGCGGGTCTACAGATGTACCTTTTTAAAATAAATTTCTATAATGACATAAACACATAAACCGTGTAAAGTTTGCATAAATAGGAAATCTTTATGAATTTTTCGGATATTTTATAACCATGTAAAAAAAAAATTAATTTTAAAAAGGCACAACTATTAACTGATCCTTTAAGTATATAATCATTGTTGAAATGCAATCCATTCTTGTACTGGCCACAAAACACTCGCTATGTCAGCACATTTTATGTAGGATTTTAAGAGGTAGACGGGCCTCTTCACTTAATTACCTTCTTTAAACTCTCATTGAATAATGTACAACTGAATACGTATAGATAACAAAAGATTAATTTATTATAGAAAATGATGACTTATTCGTTAATCCGTGCTCGAATCAAATAAAACAATAATATCTAATATGCATGCTCCATCCATTAAACTTTCAATAACTAATGAATTAATTCGATTTATTGGCACAATAAAATGTAATGTTTAAATTGTAATTTATGGAAACACAGTCCAACGAATTCCGATAGGTTACATTTTGTTCAATAATTGACTTATTTAACCCGATGGTCAATTGCCTTTTTAATGTTATTTAATATATTTAAAAAAATAAATACTACATTTAAGTACTTTAAAACTAAATTAATATCTTGAAGATTGATAGCAGTTTTGAGAACTCATAATGATAAATAAATTATTTTATCTACCACTATTATGAAAACTATTATTCGGGTATAGTTCTTTATGTTTTTATTTATACAGGGTGTTTCTGTACTTCTGCACGCAACTTTAATAGGCTATATAATTTGATATACTCATTACAGAAAAAAAAAATCTGACGTGGCCACCACAAGACCTCCCGCCATACCTCCTTTATTGTTTTTACTTATTACCTATACAAATATATTAATATATAAGTACTATTACTACTGCTACTACTCACAAATATATTTTAGTCATTTTATTATTATATTATTTATTATTATTATTTATTTATTATTTTATTATTATAAGTACGTATTATAATTTAATTATTCTTAAATGATATCAGATACAGAAAAATTTATAAAATACCGATTGTAGGTAATAATCACATAATCTTAAATTAATTATTTATTGAAATATTTTTCAAAAGTACTGCTTTCGGTTTGTAGATTGAAACCAAAATTATATTGGGCTTTTAAGAATCGTATTGAAACCTTAAATACAAAATTTGGTATTTAAATGTTTGATATTTTTGGAGTTATCGTGTCTATTCTAGAGACCCTAAAACGTGCTTATCTGCCAAAAACTCATACTCGAAAATTTTGACCCAACACAATCCCTCTGTTATACAAAATTTGCAAAAATAAGGGTAGGTAGTGAAAATATAAGTTCCATTGGTTTGAACGTCCATTTAACTGCTTATTTATTATGTGATTTATAAAATAATAATTGGTATCAGAGTATCTACAACTACAAATAGTCACTTCTTATGTAATAATTAATAAATAAACATTTAAATGAACTTTCAAACCAATGGAACTTATATTTTCACTACCCTTATTTTTGCAAATTTTGAAAAAATCTTTTTTTTCTGTAATCAGTACCTACCTATATCAAATTATATTTTTCTATTAAAGTCTCTATTAAAGTTGAGTGCAGAGGTATAGAAAATCTTTGCGTTCCCTTTGCCAGGTAATAAATGAATGTTGTTATATAAATTAAAAATATACAGAACTATTAATTACCCAAATAAAATAATTCATTTAAATATCTTGTGTCCTTTCGTCTGCGATAACTGCAATTTAAGTTTAGTAAGTCCGAAATGTGAAATAAAAGTAATAAAATTAGCGATAAATAACAATGATGTACTCGTAAAAACAAAAGTTTTATAGAGATGCAAATTCAAGCGAAAGGCGAGGAAAAAGATATAAAATCGCGGAGTTTTTAGGAGATTTGTCCCCAAAGATTTGCTTTAGAAAGAAAATTAAAATTTATTTCAATACGCAGTGACCTTTTAATATTTTGCTTAGTTATTTTTCTCGAGTTTCTGAATTATTAACGTTTAAAGTTCCATTGAAAATTCTTCAACGTTTCCTGCTGCGGCAAGAAAAAGAACCAGGCAAACCTCTGCGGTATAAACGTGGAAAATTTTACCACTTCGCAGATAATAAAGATTTCTCATTCTCTTAATCTTCTGGGTTTTTATTAATTTTAATTCTCACTTATTATTTTTACGTTCGCTCCGAAATCCATTTAGACACCTTTGTTCTTCCACCATTCTTACAGTTTGCTTTTTTATAAATTTCAATCATTTCTAGTAGTAATTTAAAGTTTCTTTCTCGATTATAACGTGATTAGTTTTTAATTGCACGTAGTACTTCAACATTTATGTTGTTTTCAACAACTATAAAATAATATAGATAATAATTATTCGATATGCGCTTACATAAACTCAAACAATTACATAACGATATTGTTTTTCAATTTTATTAAATACAATATTTTCAATAACAATCAAACATTTATAAATAAAATATAATTTTGCTCAAGTGTTAATTATCAAATTTACAAACAGCAATCTATAGGTAGATAATTGATTTAATCGTATCATCAACTGTTATTACCTTTTAATATACAACATTTATTGATAACTATATACAACATAATACGTTAGTTACATATAATACGTTAGATACTTACACGGAGAAAAAGGTTTCTTTGGAATTAACAAATATATTTCTTTAACATTTTTTTCTTTGAATCAAATAAGCATTATTTAAATTGAATAAGCACTATTTCATTTCAAAAAAATCGTCTATTTGTATGAAAAAATTTAATTCTTTAAATATTTTCTTTGGTTGGAACAAATATTTTTTTCAATTTACGAAATATTTTTCTGTTCTGTTAAACTCAAAGAAGTAGTTGTTCCAATTTAAAAAACATTTATTTCTTTAAGTTGAATAAACCATTTTGTTGCTATTAATATATTAATTCTTTAAAGTTTTTAAATAATATTATGATTTCTTTGGATAAAAGAAACCAAATTTTAAACCAAAGTCCAATTTCTTTGAATCAAATAACATAAGTTTCGCCTTTCGCGGCACTAGAAATCATTGTTTACTCACAAGAAAGACACCATACCGAGCACCATACATTTAAGTGGCTGTGGTAAAGATTTAAACAAGTGCATCAATTATTGTTATATTGAAGTTATAATAAATGGATTTTAGAGAATTTCAAACATACATTAATATACATTCAAAGGTAGGTAAACATTGATGGCAAATTTATAATAAAGTATTTCTTTTAACCCTTTAACCTACAATGCTAAAATAGATAAAAATTGCGTAATACAATGTAAAGAACTCACATAATGAAAATTAAAATACTTTATTTTTTTTGCTAGGTACCTTTGTATACAAGTACTATTATTTACATTTTATTTTATTTTCAGAACGGTGTTTTGTTTTGTTTTTATCGCCCTGATTATGATTAAATTAAAATTGGAATATTGGCCGAATTTTTAAAGAAATTTGAAGATTTTAAACTATGGCACTGGTATCGAGACTAATGCAGAAAATATTGTAAGTTAATTAATATTTCTCAAATCTCAAATAAGTATTAAAACATAATTTTCTAGGTATATTATGATGATAGCGCTGATAGGGTTTCGTCTAGTAGGTAGAGCAACATCCAAGAAGTGATAAATTTCAATTTCTATTGAGAAGCATACTCCACCTGCTGTTCCAATTTTCCCTCGAATTTTCCACACACCGCAAACTAAAAATTTTTATGGCAAAGATGGGCAATGTAAACTATTTAATCCCAAAAAATATTATTTGTATTATATAAATTGTAAATTTACGTCAAGGTAATGTATTATACAGAGTGTATCATTACTTCGAGTAGGTACCTATACATATGTTACGTTAAAAGGCTATGTACAGTTTAGTATACTGATTACAATGACTCAAAAAGAATTTTTCAGAAATTCGAAAAATTTACGGCATAGTTTACTTACACGATTCATTTCTATAGTAGCACTGGATTTGCATAATTTATATTCAATATAAATTCAATGAAACCAAGTTGATTTGAAAATTGAAATTAATTTCTTGAAGAATTCTTTTTCATTCGTAATCAACACTTCAAACTGTACACAACCTTAACGTAGTATGTACCTACTCGAAGTTATGATACAACCAGTATTTATTTACATTAAAGAAATGCGTTATTTATTTTAAAGAAATGTATTATTTATTTTAAAGCAATGTATTATTTGATACAAATAAATAAATGATTTCGTGCAAATAAATGAAGTTTTTATAACAAAAAAATAATTTCTTCCATTTAAAGAAAGTTGTGTTTTGCTTTAAAGAAATGTGTTTTTTTCATTTAAAGAAGAAGATTCTTTTACTGCAAAGAAAATATAGTAAAGAAATAATTTATTATTACCAAACAAATATTTATTTGCCACTATTGAAAGAAATAATTTGTTCGGGTCAAAGTAATTTACTTAAATCCAAAGAAACCTTTTTCTCCGTGTATAATTCATTAGTTTCGGATTTAATACGTTAGATACAACCATAATAACATCAAAACCTTCCATAATATGCGAACTGTCAACTAATTGACAGATAAAATTGTTGATTTGTATTAACAACGCGATAATATTTTTTATATTATATTAATAGCTATAATAGTATAATATACTTCTTGTTTTTGTACTATTTCTGAATCTGAATATTCAAAATATAAATATAAATTTATTGGAACAATTCAGATGCGATGTTACAGTTTATCTTATAGAGATCGAATTTGTGACATCACATTATTTCATACCACAAACATCACAGAGATGCCATATTTTTAACATTGCTGATACCAAATCACGGAGAAGTTAAATAAATGATATCACTTAAAATTGCATTTTTGTGATATCCCCTTGGCGTTCACAAAAGTGACATCGTGAAAGTAATGTCGATGAGAGATGCATTTCGTGAGGTCGCATAGAGATAACAAGAGTAATATCAATGAATGATCAATTTCGCGAGGTTGCTTTTGATTATTAAAGTGATATCGCAGAAAGGTCAATTTTATAAGGTCGCAGAGTATCACAAAAGTTATATCGCCGAGAGATAAATTTCGTGAGGTCGCATAGAGGTTTTAAAAATGATATCGTAAGGACATTAATTTCGCAAGGTCGAAGAAGATCACAAAAGTAATATTGTAAATATACATGGCCAGGGAAATCAACTTCTAATATTATGTCTGATCATTAGTTTGGTTAAAAATAATCGCTGAAAAACTGCCTTCTTCTAACATAGTATAGAGCATTCCATATTGGATACAAATGACGTGTATGGAGTTATTCCAAAAATGTACTGAATTTTTAAACTGAAAAAAAAATACGTTGAGCCTTTCTTCCTGCCTGTGGTGCCTTCAAAGCTTTGTTTCATGCACCTAGTCTTTGAAATAAAAAGTCAGCAGTAGTACAACTATTTTGTTAAACAAATGACAATTTTTACTACTTTTGAGGAGGTTGGTATTTTTTAAATTTTTTATGTAGGTATCTAGTTATGTAACAAAGTGGCTGTGGCTTACATTATTGTGTAATTACCAACTAAAGTCATGTGAGCTTCGTAGTATTTTTCCAGTGCAAATGACAAGATTACAAGCATTGCTTTTGACGGATTATACAACGAAACTCGCGTATCAAAGGCTGGTTAAATTTAAAATAGTCGCACAATGACAATTTAGCGCAGTTCGAGCAAGATGCAGCTCACAATGCCTCTAGTTCCTAGAACAAAAGCATTACAATTTCATTCAAATTCTACTAACGTTGCTATTGAAGTGCTAGTGCCGCAGCAATTTGTGTCTGTGGCTGTTAACCACGGTATATAATTACAAAGTCGCTGGCGATACACAATAAAAACCGTATTACCTTTGTGGGGATTCCGATATTGCGTGGGCAGGAAATGTTGCGAGTGATGATTAAATCAACTGCAATTAATGCTGTTTCTGTGAATTTTACAACTGAAAACCTTTGTAACTTGTTGTTTTATTTGCATACAACATATTTTTACCGTGGTTGACTTGACGTCGACAAGTAAGAGTATTTATATTTGCAATTAGACAGTAATTAAGCGACAACCATAGAAACTAACATAATAATTTATTATATCGTCTGTATGTTTAAATATGCATGGAAATACAGCTTAATTACCTATGTTCTACTTACTTTTACATTTATCTTATCTTGAAATTTTAAGTCTATTTTAAGTCCAATTAGACAAATTTATTATAGAAACAAATAAGGTATAATTTACTGTTTCGTTTGCAACTTTATAATTATGCATATTGATTCTAAAAATAGAGCTTTTAACGATCTTAAGTATCTGTGATCTTTTTTTTATCAATTTGAAGAACTAAATTTTTACTAGGAATAACAACTATTCGGCATCAGTCATAGAAAAGAAGAGGTTACAATTTAATAAGTCAAGGCGCTAAAATTTGAACACTCTTGGAGTATGAAAAAACTCATGGCGGTTTGAAGTTTTTCAGGATATTGGCGTAGATGTTGCTGCCATGAGTTTTTTCATACTCCAAGAGTGTTCAAATTTTAGCGCCTTGACTTATTAATTGTCTCATAACTTGGTATGATCTCTATTATTTGTTTTCACTTAACGTTGACTGTCACACATGTCAATTGCTTTTTAATCTGTATTTTTTTACTTTTGTAATTTTATTACATTTTAAATGTTAAATTAGTTCCAATGTTTTACGTTGTCACACCGCGACGGAAGTTGAACGCTTTGACAGCCTCAACATTCCAATGGTTGACAGTGAACGAGATCCACATGTGGTTTATTATATTTGTTACGATTTTATTGTACATAATGTTATTTTGCGACAGATTATTACCTACCAATCATTACTCTAATTATCGTAAGTTTTGTTGTAGCACTGATGATGGCTGTCGTGCAGCCGAAACGTTTGCTTTAATAAAATATTAAATTGTAACCTCTTCTTTTCTATGACTGATGCCGAATAGTTGTTATTCCTAATAATTATAACAGTCGAGAAGTCCAACATAAATAAATTTTTACAGTAAAAATTCTTACAAGTTACAAGAAATATCGTGCTTTGATACACTCATTGTCAAAATATGATATTTTTTCTATCCATTCCGTTGTGTCTTTTCTAGTAAAGTGTGGAAAACTTTATCACTAATGTTACGAAATGTTATTTTAATAACGTACTACAAGCAAATTAGATAACTCTTGAGACAGCAAAATTCATTAGCTAGCCTCTGAGATTTCAGTCTAATGGTAGTGTTCGAGAAGAACAGAAGATCATAAATCAGTAAAGTGTATATGGTTATGTGAAATTGATCGTGTTAATCTTTCCTGGTGAGTTGAGCTCGTGTGTGCCTATGGTGTGTATATAATATTACTGTTAATATTATTCATTATTCAAAATATTGTGTTGTAATTCAGCATAATTTATTTGCCTACCCCTTAAAAACCCTAACTGCGCCACTGTTTAGATTAATAACATTATGTAAACTGAATAACTCTTGGTGAAGTAAATAATGTAGTCAACACAAAATGCGATTAGCAGTGCATACTGTGATAAAGCAAAGTTTTAGTTTAGCAGTTTATGAATGAGTAAGTAAACAATATCATCATAATTAAGCACTAATTGACTAAATAATAATAATAAAGCTCTCGCATAGTTATGTTTCATTTCATCATGTCATACCACAAAGTGCCGGATCTAGGGGGCGGGGGGGCATGCCTACCTCCTTTGGGACTATTTTTACTTTTAAAGTTTATGAAATTATGCCTTACATATTACAGATAAATAAATTTCTCAATTTTCATAATAAACAATAATTAGCCAGTAGAGACCTACTGATTTTATTAATTATAATTTATTTGTTAAGTATAAGTTTATTTTTATGGGTATGATTTAACTGGGAATTATCAATAGATATGTGCATTAAATTTCATACTTTGCGCATTAAAATAAAAAATATTATCCTTAAATAAATATACTCGTATCTATTTAAAATTGTGCAATATTTTATTTCTAGTGTGTTTTAAGAGTTTTTACCAAAACCAGAGAATGTGGGATTCAAGAAGGGTAAAAGGTTCTTTTTTGTTTAGTTTCATTATTGTAACAATAGATTTTAATTCAATTATCATAATTTTTTATTATGTTTTTGTTATGCAAGGGTATGAAACTAATATCTCGTTGAATTCAGAAAAAATACTGAATCGAAAAAGCGAATAAAAAAATTGGTTCCTATTTGAAATAAGAAAGTTGCACCTCGTAGTTTGAGAACCACTGGTCTAGAAAAATTTTGTTTCATTCATAAAAGTAGTCATATAAAATAGAATTTTTTTGCTAATTTAACCAACTTCGTAGCTATTATACTTCTCAAGATAGCAATGGTGCGCCACTTAAAATGAACACCCTGTATACTAAATACTGCTCAATTTTGAACTCTTTATTGGAATTAGATATATTAATTTAAGTAATGCTAAATATTTTTAGTTTAATGCACAAAGTAGGTATTAATTTTAATGCACATACTACATGTATACCAACCAACGTACTTGTACCTCAATGCTTAAACGAAACATTTAAGTACTTCATTGATAAAAAAAAAATTGTTATTAATTTTAAATTCTACACGAAGAAGAATTTCCCCTCAATGAAAATATTAAACCTTTAATGACACAGTCGTTTACCTTGAAATCCAGAAATTGTCGCCAGAGCGCTTTTTCACATCTTCATTAAAGAGAACAGTGCCCTGGTACTATTTTTTTTAGAATTTGCCCTCCCCCTTTAAAGATTTTCTGGATCCGCCCCTGTGTTATACAACAAACTGATTTGCTTATCAAGCGGATTGTATGTTTCGATATATCAATATTCTAAAAATGGCGGTAGATGAACTTCCTCTCTCTTGAAGTACGACATAAGTTTTCTTTGGAAATAAATCATTTCTATAGTCGTTAGTCGAACTTCGCCCTTATTTTTTGTATTCGGAAAAGGAAGTCGACGCAGGGACAACAGTAGATTTAATGTTTCTTCTTCAACGTTCCTTGGACATTTCTCCGTCGGACAAAAACATAAAAAGAACTGTTCCCAATCAGTTTAATAGTTTTTTCTCGTCGATAAGGACTTTCAATTTTCTGTTTTATATTGATTTTGTTAAATAGGTGACCTGGTCCTAGCCATGCAACATGTGCCAACAAACAACGCGCACTAAAATGGAACTGTGTCACGGAACCAAAACAGGAATATCTTTGCTCTTTTTACACTTTTCAGGGTTCACATTAAACCTTAAAAAACTTCTAACCACAAATATATGCGGAACTTCGCATCCGCATTTCTGTTCTCTACACTATGTTGTTCTGGGTTACACTGAATAATATACAATACAGGGTGCCCACTATGTATGGAATATAATATATATCCCGGTAAATATCAACTTTATAAAAAAAATTGTATATAAAAGTTTACATTTTATTTTCCATAATAAGACAGCATTAAATTTCTTGTATTTCAGAAAACAAATGAGTAACGAATAACACTTTAATTTTTTTAAATAACAATGTACCCTCTCATTAAACCTATGGTGTCGTGATTTTATTTTAAAACAATTTTTCGAGTCAAATTGCTGCCAGGTGACAAGGTTGAGATGTAAAACAGAAATTTATTCGGAGCAAATAAAATGCTTGAGTGTAATTCAACGAGATAATTTGACGACTCCTTTACAAATATTCTCAAAATCTAATGAGTTCGCACTGACAAATATTAGAAATATGAAGCAAATGACATTTTAGTGTTTTTGTTTATTGTTTGGTTGCTAAGAAAAAGGTAAATACGGTTTTATCACTTGCAAAAAGTTACCTTCCTTTTTATCCGCTGTCAAAGCGATAAAATTGAGTTTTGTTTATGGCTTACTTTATACTGGAGTGGAATTATCGAGATTAAAATAACAACTACTTTCTCATTCGACATTAGAATTATGACGGAACTCGCCTGCGGCTCCTGTAGTAAACTTTTATTCTACTACTTATTCTACTTCCACACTGAAAGAAAGCTTTTTCAAAAGAATAGGAATAAAATGAGATTTCTTTCTGAAAGAATTTCTGTATTCCTTACTAGAAAAGTTAAACGAGAACGATTTAAAATATGTTGTATGTTCTACTCGTATGTCTTTTGCATGTTTAATTTAAATATATAAAATATTACTGTAAAAATAAAAATATAATGCTTATGCCAAGAACGAAGAAATTAATACATTGTTTCTTGCAGTGTGCTTAAGAGCCTATTGCATGGCAATAATACGCATTGAAAAAGGAGTAATTTTTGTGAGCATCTCAATCTAATACTGTTATACGTATGATGTTGAATTTTTGTATGTAGATTAAGGAAGAATACTAAAAGTGTGGAATCTTCAAAATCTTTAATTAATGTAATTAGTTTGGCTTTTATAATTATGCGAAATTCGCCGAAAATTGTACAAGTTTAGATATAATTTATGGTAATTCTGTAGATAAAATTATAGTTTTATTGTTTTTCCGCCCTTTTTACATCCATGTTCTTCTCATTTTGTCTTTAAACTCAATGATAACTTTTATAGTTTATACATGAGATCCTCACGAAATTCTAGTGTTTAATTTCTTTTTATCTCTAATTGTTGTCGGAACAATATATAGTTTGAATTTTTCAATTCAACAATGCTTTGTCGTTACAAATGTAAAATTTCAGATTTTTATTTTGAGCAATATAGCCAGAATCGTGAATTCTGATTCTTATTGCACTCAAGAAGTATAGCCCCTTAAAGATGATTCTAGAAAATACCCAGTTCTTAAGTTCTGGTTTACGAGCTGTATTTAATTCTTACAAAGTTAATGAGGACGTACTGCGTCAAGAAATTTAATTAATTTGTTGATTGTTGTTTACTTCACTAGCGCAAGTCTCAAGTAATTGACTATTCTGGTACCTAAATTAGTGATTGTCTAGGAAAATAATTAGTCATCATAAAACGAATAAAATTTATTTTGTGCTATTGTACCTACACCTATATCTTTTTTAAAGTGTTAGTTTGAATTTTGCCTTAGATAATTCGAATGAAAAATTCAAGAAAAATTAAGGCCCTTATCTCTTAGCTTTCTAATGGTATCAAGAGTAACATATTTTTGGGAAATTCTATGAACACAAAGCTACATCGAAATTCTATATCTCGCATAATTTTAAGATGCTTTTTCATAAAATCGCAAATTTAATAATTAAAAAATCAGGATAATTCTAAAACTAAGCGAGATATTGGATTGTAGCATTTGTTCATTAGGAATTTAGTGTACCAGTACCAGTATATTACTGGACTGCCGATATAGATATAGCTTATGATATTCTAATGCTATGTCATTAGTTAAAACATGTATACTATTCTAATGAAACTAATCATAATCACTAATCACGTATTCATTTCAAATGCTTTTGTCATGTTGGCACACAGGCATTGACAAAGACGGTGTAATGTAACCTGTAACCAATGCAATGAGGAATAGTAATATACAGGATGTAACAGCGAAACCAACCAACGCCTATATTTTCTTTATCATTATAGTTACAAAAAAATGTTAAATGGAAAAGTTGTAGGAGACCAATCTGATTAAAGAATAAAATAATTTTTTAAACCAGTGGTTCTCAAGTTAAAACACAAAGTTATATTTTTTCAAATGGGAATATACATATTTTTAGGCCTATCCGACAGAGTATTTTTTTCTGAATTCAATCATGTATTCGTTTTATATCCTTACATAATAAAAATATTGAGAAAAATTCAGTTTGAATTTGAAAAAATATAACTTTGTGTTTTAACTTGAGAACCACTGGTTTAAAAAATTATTTTATTCTTTAATCACATGTCCCCCTTGGTCTCCTACAACTTTGCTATTTTACATTTTTTTTTATAATAATAAAGAAAATATAGGCGTTGGTTGGTTTCGCTGTTACACTCTGTGTACATGTTCCATTTCAAAATAAATCAACAATAAGATATTTGATATGATACGTCTATCCACACGAGCTTTAAAGTTTAATCTTAATTTTAAAAATGTCCGACATTTTCTTGAATGCAAAGATTAACTCCTCATTGTTCCTCACATTTTTTGTTTTTTTTGTGTGGTTCATAATTTTAAAAATGCACTTATTATACATGGTTGAATTCAGAATATTGCGTAGAATTCAAATTTAAAAAAATATAATACAGGTCGTTTTATTTAAAATAAGGAAGTTGGGGTCAATTCCAGTTAAACCGGCAATAGAATATAATAGTTACAGTGAATCAAATTGATTTAGCCACATCTTTTACCTTCAAAGTAAAGAAACATTAAACGATATTGTTTGTTTGTCAATACTCCTCCGCACTGAATTCAAATGTTTCTTGCTTGGATTCCTTCATTGTTGCAGCACAATAATATAATTTCCCCAGTCGGAAGAAACCGGATCTCAATCAAACAAACGCCACCCCCCTCCAGTTCGCTTTAAAGAAACACCAACAGCAGCGCGACAAAATCAGAACCAGCTCGCGATCATGTTGCGCGGCGTAATTTAATTTATAGGTTTTTTTCTGAATTGAAAAGGCGGCGTTATTTATTACATTGAAATGTTGCTGTCGTAGCGATGTCATTATCCTTTCTATCCGCTACATGACATGCAATACACGTAGAACTTCGGAGGATTAAATCTGTTATTTTTTAAAACCGTTTGACTGAAAGTCACCGGATGAATTACTAATACGGTAGGGGTTTGAAGCGCGGCACTTACTGGTGCTATTTTTCATGGAAACCTTTCAAACGAAGGGAGTTTATGTATTACTTCGCTTTCGCTCACCTACGTTTTCACCGAAAATATTGTACTTTGATGTACCTAGAAGTTTTATATTAAAAATTTATTACTTTCGCCTGTAAGTTTTTTTTAAATCCAACCAGTTAAATCTAATACACTCGAGTATAAAAGCTGAATGTTTGTATGTCTGTCTGTCTGTTTGTATTGTTTTTATATCTGTCTGTCTGTTTGTATTGTTTTTATATCTAGACCGTTTGTTCAATCGTCATGAAATTTTGCATGCAGGTCTCTATTGACCTGGATCAGATTTTAAGGTATGTTTGATTTCGATTCTACCATTGGTGGTGGAGGAAAAATTAAAAATCGCTCTGACTGACGCAATTTTTGTTTCTTTTGTAATGAAACTCGGTATATCTCTTTCAGGGGCGGTAGATTAAAATTTGAACCACCAAGTAATACAACGTATAGCGACGGTGATGCAAATTATAAACCACCTAGATTAAATTTCATGGTATAGTTTGATTATTATTAACAAATATAAATTTACATATATTTTCGTCGTAAATAAATAACCTAATTTTTTTTAAAATATAACCTACCAAACATTATTTGTAAATACCTAATAAAAGCTTTGATTGAGATTTTGTTAATAATTTTGGACTAAATTATTCTCTTACATTATTATTTCTAGAGCGTGTTTTTGATCTTTATGAAATTTTGCATACATGTCTCTTTTGAACAGAATAAAATTTTAAGTTGTCTTAATTCGATTGGACAATTAGGATGTTGGAAGGTCTAAATAATGGGTACATCAGTCACAAAAGTTGTTCATCAGGACAACTACAATACATAGAACAATATACAGGCATACATGGTATTTTAAACAATTCAAAATTTAGAGACAAAGTATTACAAACCAAAATGTCGATTGACTTATTTAATACACAAATTCGTATTAAAAACTTTAACAATGATGTCCACATTGTTGTCTGTATGGTTGTTGCTCTGAAAAAGGCTAAAAACGTAGCCGAAACGTCGACTTTATGAATAAATAAAAAAAATCTACAACTTTTGTAACTGGTGTGGTGTACCCATCCTTCGACCTTCCAACATCAAAAATTAAAGCTAGTATTTTACCTACCCTTTCATTCACGTTGCTAGACAAATATCACATTTGAATAAACGGAAAAAGACAGGTTTGGTGTTGTATAAGTTCGATATGATATACACAATAATTCGTGTATTACAATAAATTATATTAGTTATTGAACTAGACTGGCTTCATGTGGTTAACCTTCTCGCGTGACTAATACACATCATAACACACCAGACTCATAAATAACTATTTCCTTTGTCGTGAAATTTTGTTAAGTCTTTGTGACAAGAAAGTCGCCTGAAACTGAAATATTCCTTTGCGTTCATATTACAGTTTCGAAATCGTGCATTCCCCTGAATCGGGAAACGGTTTAACATCTAGAAAGTAGTTCAAGGAAATATGCAGAGAGTAAACACGACAAGAATAAAATTTGTTTACATTAGAAAATTATTTAAACTACTCCGAATGCTCTGCAAAACATATTTAATACCTCTCGAGTCTTTGAGATGCGCGAACTATAACATCTTCATATTCAACCACGCGAGATTTCAAATAAAGATTGAAATATTAGATATAAGTTTTGTAAAGAGAAGTACGTAGCCATATATTCAACTTATCTTGAATTATAGCGTGTTGGTATGTATGTCTCTATTTACAAGAAGCAAAACTTTTATAATAAAATATCTTGAAACTGGCGAATAGTTCACAAGCAGTAAGAATTCTTAGCGGTTGTAAAATGACGAAAACAAATTTTATATTCGCGCAAAACATACATGGCGGGAAATTTATACTTACATTTCATTACCCACTTATTGTAGTTATAAATTTTGGGAAGTTTTTGTCAAAAGAGAGCAAATAATCGTTTTATACTGGGAAAAAGTGACAAATATAAACAAATATGTCATTTTTGTAAAAAATAGCAAAAGAACAATTTATTTTTGAGAATTGTTGAATAAAATACTAAACTGAAATAGGTTTTTAATTCACTGAGTATTAAAATAGGAAGAAATAGGTAATTAGTGTGCACTGTAAAAATTTTTTTTGTCAAATTACTACAATAATTGTTACTGGAATCCAAATTGCCTAGAGAAATACCTATAGTACATTTACATAAAAATGTAATTTATCTTACTAAAATACTAAAATTACATAATATCATATTAAATTAAATACATAAATTAAGTAAATTTACATGTTTTTACTTAACTTACATACTAAATTTAATATGAAAATTATGAGTAGGTACCTATGTAATTTTACATAATTACATTTTCTTATGTAAATTTACTATATTTCGCCTAAGAAATTTGAATTACAGTAAGAATTATAGTAATTTTACAGAATTTTTTTACAGTGTAGTTTCAAAAAAAATTACAGGAATAGATAATTAACTAAAAAATAATTACTTAATAGGAAACCGTTTATGAAATTTATTTGACATGAATACATCAATATTAGAAATACTGGGAATATTAAATTATTTATTTTCTAGCTAGGTATTATTTTTTTCTCGCCTTCGGCTCGTGAATTGAATTACACCCTCTGGATTAAATCATACACTTTAGTCCATTTATACAACTAACATACCTACCTACTATTTTATATAAATCTCAAAATGGGTTATTGTTGCTGAGGCTAGTTTTTATTTTATGTTGATGTTATTGTCCTGAGGAAGGACTAGATCAAAACTCCTATCTTCTGTAAAAACTCCCTTAATATTGAATTAAGCTTTTATTTTTTTCTTCTATATTAAAATTTCATAATTCTATAAATTTTGTATTTGTTACTATAATATTAGTAGGTACCTAATTCATATTTGAGGGAATAAAGAAAATATTTATGACTTTCAAAGATTTCTAACTCGAGAGTTTGTGAATTGCCCGCGAGGTGTATAAGATTGTGGTACGTTGAAAACATTATTTCTTATAATATTCATACATTTAACCTAATTAATGTCCCAAACATGGTACTTCACTTAACACTTCTAATTTTGTTGATAATTTACAGCATCCTAGAAACGGAATACGGACAAGATATTTAGTAACTTCTGATGGAAAACTCTATTAATATACCTATAAATATTATCGCTATATGGTTATACAATACAAATAAATAAAATTATGTTCTTGGACATAAGAAGGAAAGAAGGTGCGTGAAGGTTTCTTTAATTTTTTACAGTTAGTACTGAACATTAAATTTATTTATATATTATTTTTAAGGTTGTTGCCTACTAAAATTGATGACGTCAGAAATAAATAAATATTTTATGGGACATTATTTATCTGACAATAATACAATTTAAAATAAATTATCAGGACTATGTATATAGTTGTAAAGTTGACCTATTTTACATTGCAAGCATAGGAAATTAACTTGATATCGTGCGTTATTAAATTAGCGTATCTAAACCAGACGACAGATTTTAACGAGAAACTAACACAATATTAATTGAATATTGAAAAAGATTGTATTAAATTTTCAAGGGAATCGTCTGTTTTATAAAAATGATATTTAATTTTAAAGTCAATTTATCGAAGAATTGAGGCAAAATTATTTCTATTTACCAGACATTTCAAACGTAAAACTTATTTCCTCACTAAAACTATAATACATACATGTACCTCTGTGGTACGGTAATGCCAAATTTGTTTACTTTTTTACCCTCTCCGAAATAAGCTACACTTCATAAAGTCTACCGTCCGATGTCGCTAATTTCGGTAGACAGCAACCTTAAGATTGACAAAAAACCGAATAAAAAAAGTTCTGTGATTTACTTTCCTCGATATGTACTTTCGTGTTTATAAATAATTCCTCATTCTCAACCACCCTAAATTTATCTCTCCCTAACAGCGTTATATCTTGACCGATCTTATCATTCCCAGCTGCTCAACTTCCTTGGCTTTCTGTTAATTTACATTAATTATTACTCGATAAATTTCCAGTGATAGATTTGCATGTAAATGAAACCTCGAATGGCGGCAAGTCTGTACTGGTCGGTAATTAGTAAAAACTCGGTGCGTAGATCAAAGCCGGCACCAGTTCGAGCGTGTTTACCACGGGTTTCTACCCCAATAATCGACAGGGGCGGTACAGGGAAGCGATTGGGGTTTACGCAATTTCAAGAAATATGTTTTCTTCCCCTTCAATATGAATTATACATAAGTCATACTGCAGGCAAGAATAATGAACTTATAATAACAGGGAGATTTCATCGGGAAATAATATTTATTTTGGTGGAAACGTGGTAATTTGGTTGACTGTTTGAATAGTATAAATCTAAGAGTTGCACATCGGAGAAGTGATACCTGAAAATTTCAGTATAAAGAATTTTCAATTATTAATAATAAAAAAAAATTGCTGAAAAGTATTCAGACATATAAGTAGACTGAAATTATCTATCAAATTTGATATTTATAATTGTTTTTAATCTATTTTATATTCTTCGAATTGTAGGCCTTAGGAATCCATGGATTAGTAAATAAATCGTTTTTGGATCCAAATAAACCTATATTGCTGTCTATCGAAAATTGCATTTTTCTTTTTTCTTCAACTGTCAAAAAACGTTGACTTTTTTGAATCGACAATAAGGCACGAAGTTGATGTTTTTTTCGCAATCTTTTTGTTATGTTACCTTGATAATCATTCACAACTGGATTTTTTTGCGCAACTGTCAAAAAAAGTTGTCATTGACGTCCGCAATTCAGGCCGCGATGTAAAATATTCGTGTACGATACATTTCGCGGCCGCATTGCTATTAGTAACGGCTGCGTAGTAAAATTATTGAGTCGTGTAAGCAAAAAAAAAATGTGTGTTTTTCATTACATGCATTGCAATTGCACAAAAAATATTGTGTATAACTCGTTAGCGAAATGTGTTTAGTGTCCTCAAGTATTTTTACGACTCGGCTTTCGCCTTGACCAAAAATTCTGTTGAAAGCTAAACGGACATTTCGCAGCCTAGGTTTACAAATACCTATTTTCATGGTTTTGGTGAACACGGTTATTGAAAATGAAAAAATTTCAATTAATTTAACAAATTTTAAGTAATAAGAAGTTATATTTAGGTACTTAATATAAATGCTTTAATATACATTATTTCTGTAACTTATAAAAATACATTTTTAATATCAAATTGTAAATGTTACTAAATGGCAGCTGTCCAACTAATTAATTTTTCTATAAAACGATTTGCTTTTCAAAAGTGTCTACATTTCAAAAATTTAAAAAAATCGTGTTATTTACAAAATAATGTTCGATAGTCAATGACACTTTTTGCTTAAAATAGCCTCAGGAATAAGTTATTAAAGTTTGTTACGTTCTGGAACACCCTGTGTAATGGCTGTACCATTTCGTACCTGTTTCCTTATTAATGTATATTTATTGGAAGACACATGAATATGTCATTGTTTTGTAAACTTCAACAAAGCTTTTAAGTTTAGAAAACGTTAGAAAATTCGTCTCAATATCGCAACATCGCAAGAATTCAAAACTTACAGAGTACCTAACCTAACCTACATTCGTTAAAAATCCCTCTTGAAGATCAGGAATGCAAGATAAATATTCATTGTTCCTGGAGAATCTTCTTCCTCGTGGACAATATTTGAGTAAAGTTTCGTGACTAGAAAGACAGAAGTCAGTCCGCTCTGCTCTGTGCTTAGTGAATTTTATGAATGGACAGTTCGTGCACCTGAGTGATTTAAGAACATAACGTGCGCACGAAAACTAAAATCGTAGAAGACAGGAGGTAGATTTCAGTGGGCACTAGCTTTTCAATTGGAATATGAAATATTGTCTCTTAGTTTATACCGGCATTTAAGAATGTAACGTGAATAGGATGGGCAAACTAAAATCAGAGAAGAAAATATAAATTGATTATTTTTACCTTCTACCATAATATAATCTTAGAGCTAGTAATAATTGTTTTGAAAAACGTGTGAACTATCAAAGTAAAGTGAAATTATTTTGACATAAGACAGTGTAATATTTAAATTAAAATTAGTTGAATTGTTGTTATAATTGTTTTCACGCAATTATAGTAAAATAAATAAATAAATCATTTTTTTTTAAATTTGAACACGAAATCAGTATTTTTTTGTCATGTTTTACCGAATCTGCCCACATGCATTCACATTTTTTTCTATAGTGTATTTCAATAACGTATTTGGATTTTTGTGTTCCACTGGAACCAATTAATACGCTGTTATAAAGGACGTGAAATTAATTTCATAGACTAATTAATATGCATGCTACATAATAATTCTAATTAATTACTAATTCTTATGTTTTTGTAAAAAGTTTAAAAATCAGAATATAATCTTTGAACTTAAAAAAAATATGAACAATTTTTATATTATAATTTTATTCATAATTCATAAAATAAAATGTCTGATGTGGCCAGAACACAACCTCCCGCCATATCTAGACTTCTAAACATAAATATATTCACGATTCATTCACAGGAAAACTCTTTTGTGTTGAAGCTATCCTCCGTTCAGTTACTCCATTATTTAATATCTTACTTAACATGGCATACAAGATTTTAACGTTTTATTTGATAAATTTATTTTTTAAATTTTACTTTATTATTTTATAACGTAAGTTGCAAATAACTTTTTCCTTTATTCTTATTACCAATAAATACTATATTTATCCAAATTTATAGAAATTTTTGATAATTAATCTTTTAAATCTTCAAAAAATTCATTAAAACTGAACCTGAAGTTGTGAGGCCAGGGACGTAACTAGGGGTGGGCCATTTACAATATTTTTACATTAGTTTACTGAAGAGATACCTAAATTCAAAATATTTTATAATGCCTTACATACTAGAGAAGAGATATAGATTTATAGGTACTAATTGAGGCAAAAGAAATGTTTATGAATATGAATAGCGGATAGATATAGATATATTTCTGGTAAAAAAAATGTTATATCTTTGAATAGATAGATAGATCTTGTCAGTTTGAGTGCTCGTGGCCCACTTTTATTTTTTACTGGCCCACCCTTGGCCCACCTAAACAAATTATGTGTGAGGCCTAGTCAGTCACATAACGCATTCGGCTATGCCAGCTCTAACAGATTATCAAATACACAACACCGCATTTAGAGTTCTGTAAAGCATAATAACTCTTGGATAATAACATTCCTGCATAACTTGTAGCATACCTCAGCGCGGTTTGGGGGATGTAGTCGGATAGATCTTGGGCCGGATACAAAACAAACCTCAGATACAGATAGCTTTAATTGAGTTTGCAAACTGCTATCTACGATCGAGGCAAGTACTAAATTATTAACCGAAAGAAAGAGCGAGAATGGTTCTAGTGTCGCGTGCTTTGGATACTTCTAGATAACTTCCTTCCCTCAAGCGGGAGAGTTATCAACTGCAGGCAGGTACCATCGGAGGATATTTCATTTTCAATTGAAAAATAGCTAAATCTACCTTTCCTACGAGTGAGAATTGTCTCCTGGAGATTTAAATCACTCAGGCACGATCTGAGAAATGGAATTTAATATTTTAATTGAAAATACGATGTGGATGGCTTATAACCTTCCGCCTTGTTCTATTTTTATAACGAAAAGTGTCGTTTTCGTAGTTCAACTCCATTATATCTATCCTATGGTAACGAATACTAGTGTTGTGTGTAGTGTAGTGTTATTTTTAATGATATTGATATTATATTAGATACCTAAGAGTAATAGTTAAATTTCTTTATCTTAACCTAAAATCACCTCAAATTCCGTTCATAAACTTTTATTTTATTATTTATGGTTAGTGATGCAGACGAGACCAGAATTTTTCGAATGTCGTCTCGTCTCGTCTCGAAATTTCTCATTTCTTCGGGACTAGAATGATTTTTGTAAAAAAATCGAGACGATATTACAATTGTAACATTGTAAGTACATAATGTAAGAAAAAACATTAAATATGTTAATCGTATCATCAACTGTTGTTATTACCTTTTAATATGCAACATTTATTGATAAATATAAATAACATAATTCGTTAGTTTCTTATAATACCTTAGGTAATAATACGGACTTAATACGTCAGATACAACCATAATAACATCAAAACCTTCCATAATACGCGAATTGTCAACTAATTGACAGATAAAATTGTTGATTTGTTTTAACATAGTTGTCTTTGATTTTACGATTAAGCTTTGAATATAACACGAATATATGCGATTTAAGCGCCCTTGGATGTTCAAAGAGACTCAGTTTCACCTCGTCGCTTAGCAACATCCTCGGTATTATAAGGGCCGGTTGTTCAATCTCAGCTTAAACTACGTTTATGTCAAAACCATGGTTACCAAGTTTTTCTGTTGTATTGTTGCATCTCATTGGTTAACTGTTTTATTTTAACGCTGGAGATTGGCTGGGAAAACTCGGTTTAACTAAGCTTGAGTTTATGTTTAAGCTAACACTAAACTCGAATTGTACAACCGGGCCTAAGTCGCATAATATTCTTGTTATATTAATAGCTATAATCGTATCATCATCATCAATTGTTATTACCTTTTTCCATGCAACATTTATTGATAATTATAAACAATATAATACGTTAGTTACTTATAATACGTTAGATACTTATAATTCATTAGTTACGGACTTAATACGTTGGATACAGCCATAATAACATCAAAATTGTTGATTTGTTTTAACATCGCTGCCGTTGATGATACGATTAAGCTTTGAATATAACGCGAATATATGCGATTTAAGCCACCTTGGATGTTCAAAGAGACTCGGTTTCACCTCGTCGCTTAGCAACATCCTCGGTATTATAAATCGCATAATATTCTTGTTATATTAATAGCTATAAAATATTAGGAAATATAACGTCATGATTAATGTCGCTTCCAAATCATTTCTTTCCAAAATTGTTATCCTTTAATCCTGTATTCTACTGCTTCAGCTTTTTCAGTATTGTTACAGAAATAATTTGACAATTATGTATAAATATACAAACAATTATAAGAAAACATTTTAACTTTGAAAATCATTGCATAAGTGATTAAAATCTAGTGATCTGGATAAATTCTAACTGCAGTACAACTTCTGCAGGAGTAAGCTAGCAGGAACGCGTAATAATCTCCTCAGAAGTTTAAACTCCCGGTAAAATGTGGTAAAGTGTATTTGCAAATCACTAAGTGATTAAGAATCAATCAACTGATCAAATAGACCAACAACGGAGCCCGGCGTTCTTCGTGCCTGGTACCATTGTCTTTTTTTGTCCGTTGTTTGCATCCTTGTCTTCGCGACGAGTCGACGCAATAACAAATGCCAACAAAAACGAAACGACAGCAAAACAAATAGAGGTATTAAGATGTAAAGCAATTTAAATAATTCACAGGATACTTTCAGCCGTGATTTAAGAATGAGCAATATTAATCGACTGGAAATAAAAACGGCCATTAGAGAAGACTTTTCTCGCATTGTCTTATTGAACATTCAGATTGAATGTGTATTGAACTTCGGGATTTGACTCATTTGGGGGGTCTATACTTCATTCCAGTAAGAATAGAGCATTGTTATAAATTTTTAATTAGTCAAAGTCAAGGGCGGATTTAGGTGATGTTCTTATGAGGGGTAATTATATAAAATGTAAATAAATTATTTTTTTAAATTAAATTTTCGGATATTGACAACAGTCTTTATATGTAAAAATAAGTAAAAATAGGTATAAGCGAGGGTATAAGTTAGTAAAAAATGGTATAGGTACCTAATAATTGAAGAATAAATTGGAATAGTAGAAAGATATATGTTGTTTGATATTCTGATTACGAATCAAATTTTTTTTTTTAAATTCGAAAAATTAAGGTTAGTTTACCTGCAGCATTTTTTGTAGTACTGCACTGTGGATTCGTTTTCCTCTATTAAACACAAACAAGAGAAATAGGTAATCAAACATCTTAAATTACATAATACTTGTAAAATAAACATACAAAATTTAATTATTTTTAATGAAACAATAATAATTACTTCACCCAGTGGCAGTGCCAATGAAAATTTTTTGACTGGGATACATGAAAATTAATTTTGAGATTTAAAAAGAATTCTATTTGATTCGTAATTAGCATATCAAACTACATATATTCTTAAGTTATGAAACACTCTGTATTTAAGCTTTTTACAAAAAAGTTAGTTTTACGTTCGTTCATGAGCTTTAACTTAATTAATTACTTTTTAAAATTAGTACCTACGTGAATTGAATCATGTCGACAGGAATGTCATGAGCTGTATTCCGTTGTTGGCAGTTTGAATAGAAGTATCATAATTTTTACATCTAATTAGCCATGAAACGTAATCTATATATTTCAAGTAATTTAATCCGCAGGTATGGTTTTACCTTCTATCGTAAAGGGTGGTATGAGAATAGTAACAAAATTTGATGTTGAAATTTTTGTGAATAAGCACATTTTGATATCTTGAGAAACCTTTATGGATATTTTCATACAGCTGTCTAGATTTCTACGGTTGCATCTATCTATTTTGCGAAAAAATACTTTACCACTATAAAAAATTATTATAATGTAGTGGAATACATACAATTTATATTCTACATTCTTAACAGGAATCCCGAAAACTCAGAATACTGCCAGGATTGGTTTTTTCAAACGTGTAAAATATTTATGTACTGTGTACCTACTGATAAATGAAAAATCTGAAAGTATTGAACCACCGAATACATTTTAGGCTGTTTTATTTAAATAATTAATCGAAATTATGTTTGAAGTTAGCTGAAAGTTGTTTCAATGTAGGTTGGATATTAATAATAATAATTTTTCCAATTTTTTTTATTGGATGATTTGCTTTAATGATGTTAAATATACAGTAATAGTTACAACGACGTGTTTCGACTTATACTTATGTCCAAGTAAGCAATTTAAATAAGTAACTTACGTTGTTAAATTTGATGAATTATGAATCAAAAGTTTTATGAAGTGTGATTACCAATAGCCTTAAGTCCATTCAAAACAAGACGCTGATTCGTATTTGTATAGATTACATTATAATTTTTAAAATATTTTGTGTCGGGATCAGGATTCTATTTTGTTATGATTTGGCGTATTCGGATATTAATTTGACAGGATATCGGTTGACCAGTTTTTACTTGTCAGGATTATTATCAAAATTTGGTTCATAGCTCTTCGTTTCGAATAGGATTTCAGAACTTGCCACACACGATTTATTATTTTATCTTATTTTATTACTTATTATTAGTTATAGCCAACCTGGAAGAAGTCCTTTGTTCTAGAAACTAGCTAGTTCCCAGTACCTCTGTGGTTGTCTAGTAAATTCTATTCCAATGCTGATTTCTGATTCGAACCCAATATAAAGAGTACTAACGCTACCGCGAACTGTGTCCAGCGACCAAAGAGAAGAGTGCAACCTCGGCGTATGATTCAAATTGAATGTCATCAGTGAAAGAGTCAACCTCCTCATTTTTCAAAAGTGAGATAGCACTGGCTATTCAGAGCGATGATAGATGTTGCTCGCGCTTAATGGAAACAAATACACGGTACACAAATGACTGAGTCGCGTGTTGCGTGTCTTCTGTCAGCGCCCGGACCGACGCAGTACCGAATTTACAAATTTGTCGCTATACGCAGAGTAATCCGTGCCTTCCACCCTTTGAGTTGCATCCAATATATTAATACATGTCAAGGAATATTTTCTTTTTAGCCTCCTGAAGTGTAAACATAACAAACACACATCGTTACTTATTATTCGGTAAAGAACACTTAATTTTATTGCTTAAAAATAACTATAAAATTAAATATCTGCTGTGGCCTGCACACGACCTCTCGCCAAATCCTCCTTATTCTATTAATCTAATAAATAGTTTTACCTACTTTTTCATAGTTTCATGTTCATGTAATATGTAGGTACGTCTATGGAAGTTGCGATTTTACACATGCCATGACCTTACTCATTATTCGGTAAAGAGCACCTAATTTTATTGCTTAAAAATAACTCTAAAATAAAAAATCTGCTGTGGCCAGCACATGACCTAATTCTGCTTATTCTACTAATCTAATAAATAGGTAGTTTTACTTACATTTTAATATTTTTATGTTCATGCAATATGTATACGATACTGTACTGTACTGTACTGTCGCTGTCATAACAATTCAAATTTTGTGTAGAAACAAATTTCATATCATGGACAATAAGGTACTGGAATTTCAAAAAAGTAGATTTAGATTGTCCCACGGATTGTCCTATAGTTTATAAATGGTAAATAAAATTCTTTAAACAAATTTTCTGTTATATTTAGTGACACATATATTATCATAAATGCTTTATTTAACGAATTTATGAAAAGTCATATTGCTCTATATGAAAAGTCTTACTTCCGGTTTATGAATTGGTACAAAATTAAATTGGTTTATTGAAAACCGTATTTAAACTTCAGTATTAAATGTAAGAGATTCGCAAAAATCGCGAAAGTTAAAGAGCGAGTACATTTTTTTTGAGATAGCCTGTGTATCACCACTTCTATTTATTGTCATTTTTGTTAAATGACAACATCAATTTATTTTTCTCGATTCTGCATCTATCGTTGTTCCATAGCGTCGTATATGTCTCACAAGATTTTTATTATAATATTTAATAAAGAAAATAGTACAAATAAAGAAAAATATTTTTCATCAAAATATCTGTCAAAACTTAGTTCTTCTTAAAAGTAAGTTCAGCTTTAACTGGCGGGAGGGCATATATTCGAACTCCGTAAGAATATGTTATGTAAGGTAGGTAACCTAGCTTTTGATCCTGGTTTCAGGGACTATTTGATAGAACGATATTGTGATGCAATAACATACACCCTACTTTAAAGCCATTGTGAAAATCATTGTTAGCTAGAGAGCCGTAATAAAAAATTGTGCCTGATTTTACCTCTTGCCAGAAATGACTTTTTGTGTTAATTCAAGTCTTGCCTTCAAGAAAATGTAAATATAAAATTTGCATGCGGGGTATTTCAAACAGGGCGCAATTTTAAAGAAGTGTTGTAAGATGTACCAAGTGATTTATTTTACTACTTCTGGTAGGTACTTGATGTACATAATAAGGGGCATTCAAAGAAATTATTAAGCACCACGCCAGAAGAATTTACCGAAATGCGCAAATTGAAGAATGTCATGGTGACATGTGTCAAAAACCTCGCACGACGTTTTTCGATATTATGCGCACTTCGAATCACTTTAAAGCTTCTGCCAGACATGTACATTGTACAACCGGTAAATTTTTCAGCCCTGATATGCTTAATAATAAATTTCTTTGAATGTTCCTTATTATGTACATCAAATACCAGAAGTTGTAAAATAAGTCACTTAGTAGGTACTTAGGCTATTGGTAAAACACTTCTATAAAAATGTATATTTACATTTTCTTGAAGTCTTCGTTCAATCTTTACAATCTATTAATTATTAAAGAATCACAAAAAAATATCTACAGTATTGCATCTTTGAATATCCATGCATAATATAATATTTAAAAATGTTAGTACAGCAATCTGATTAACCCATTGTTGCTGCTGTAACATTTTGCCGCCCTTATTGTGTCTCAAAATTTATTCTTTGTAGACTAAAATAACCAAAAAATCTGACCCTTGTGTCCAACTTGGGCCAACTATTATATTGTTAGATGATATTGTATCACAAATAAAATTATACAGCTTTACAACTTTACTGGGTAAAATGTCCACACAGTTTGTTGCTACATGCTACATAAATGCAGATTATATGCGCACAAAGTTTACACGAAACTACAGGTGAAGAACTTAACTTCAACATACCAACAACGTAAATATTTACCTGAACGCAATGAATCTGCAGATATTCATTGTCGATACTAGGACGTTTTTGCTCGTTAAGCTGTGCACATATGTGATGATGTGTATACAATTATTTGTGGTTATATGATACACGATACAATAGCTACCTTTATTATAATTTCCAACTCTGAATTTCGTATACACAATTTTCAAAGAGCACGGATGTATAATTATGGACAGAATTGTGTACATAATAATAGATAGAATTTTTATGAACAGAATTATAGACAGAAATATGTGTACACAAATTTAACGATGCATAATTTGAGACGTAATTCTGGTTTGGATATGTTAGCATTCCAATAGTGTTGTCACCTGATCTCGGGTCCATGACATTGTATTTCACCACAAACAATGAACATACAAACTAAACTACTACGTTTTTAAATGATAAAACGCAATTATTAAACTTGCTACCTGCCAAACATAGATCTGCTGGATCAAAGAAGATATACTCTGCCCTTACTAATGCGCATTTTCTGTCCATAAAATAGAACATGTTCTAATTATATAGACAGAAAAGTAACCATGACAAAAATTTGTGTACGCGATGATCTATAAAATTCTGTCACATAATTACAGATTGTATGCGCTTAGTAAATTAAAGTTAACTTCTCTCACATCTCTTATTAAGAACGTACCTAAGTTTAACTGAACGAACGTACTTATTTTGTCAGCAGTTAGGTACTACTACGCATAGTGTGAACTTATTGTAAAGCTATTCATTTGTCTGTGGTGTATAATATTTATTAGTAGATACACTTAAGGGTAAAAGTTTCTTTATAATGACAAGTGACAAACATATTCTTAACTGAACCCATTTTATCTGCAGTTATACATAGGTACTGAGAATAGTGTATGGTGTATTTCTTCTTAAAGCTATCCATTATTATGTGGTTGTATAATAGATTCTGCTATATACGTAATTTTAAGGGATAGGTAATTACAGATCTGGACCACATTAGATAAGTAAGTGTACAGTACTGTTCTCTGCTAAAAGTGGTTATTGGCTTTAAAATGTCAGGTAAAAAACATATTTTTAACTGAACTTATTTTATTTGCAGTTATACTAGGTATATATTTATTCCTAAAGCTTTACATTTATCTGTGGTTGTTCAATAAATAGGTACTGCTGTGTACGAAATTTTCAAGTAGTAGGTAAATACAATACAATGCCGAACCACTTTACATAGATGAATGTCCAAACATTTCGTTACTACATATCTAATGTAAGTTTACTAATTGTCACAAATGAAAAACGTAACTTCAACTTAACACATTTTATCTGCAGTTATACTAGGTACTGAAAATAATATGACCGTATTTCTTCCTAAAGTGGTAGGTAACTAAACGCTGGATAGTGTTATAGAGTCAAATGTTCATACAGTTCGTGCTACATAACTAATTTAAGATAAATTAAGTACTATATATGATTACAGGTGAAGAACGTAACTTTATCTGCACGAATTAATTTATCTGCAGCTGCTATATAAAGTAATAATGTGAATGTATTTTTTGTAAATAATATTACATTTTGATAGAGTTGCAGCGAATATTAGACAGCTATTCGGTATTCTGCCTATTCTGCAGGTTTGTCATTATTTGGCCGAACACCGAATATTACTTTACTATTCGACCGAATACCGAATAGTTTGACGTCACATATAGCATACAATACTCGAACTGCGGTTATCTTGAACATTCTCCTGCAAGTGCTTTTATTTACATATTTCATTGACAGCCAAAAAATATATGTATATTCATGAGTTTTTATTAATTATTATTGCTAAAAAAGAAAAATAATGTCAAAAACTTTATTTTGTTTATTTTTAGCTGTTCGTTATTAAAATTTAAAAGCGGCAAATTATGGAGCAAAACATAAATTTCTCTGCATTCAAACCAGCCTCGTCAATCATTGTAAGTTTATCATTTGGCACCAAAAGGATCCCGAATATGCGCCGAATATTTGGTTATTCGGCAGACAGTACTGCATAATATTCGGTATTCTGCACATTTATTATTCGTTGCATCTCTACTTTTTAACTTGGAACGCAATTTTCATGGGGAAGGTAAATACGGGATTTAAACACCTTACAGGCTGAATCTAATGTCAGTTCTTCTCGTAGTATCATCTTAACGCATTTCATCTGCATCATTTCTTTGTAAAGTTATATTCTTTTGCGGCTGTCCGTAATTTTCGAGATTAAAGCCACATTTCCACCGATTGTTTTAGTGCATAATGCATAATGATTTGTGCATAAGGCGTAATGCATACTGATTATTTATTAGATGGCCATTTCCACCTATTTTGTTTAAGGACTAATTCGACAGAGATGACAGTTGTCGAATTTTGTAATTAAATCATTACCGGCATTTTTGCGCTATTAAGTAACGGAAGAACTGTTAATTTCATAAGTAAGGTATTGAGTTCCGTGATTAGAAAGAGACATAAATTGACAACTCGAAACAAATAATAAATATGACACATGTCAATCATTATGCTTGTGCATTACGCCTTATGTTTGGAGTTTGAAAAGTTTTGTTATTATGCGTTGCTCTTAATACTTGTGCATTAAACATAGTTCTTAAGTGTTAAAACAGTCGGTGGAAATGAGGCTTTAAACACCTCACAGGGCTCAATGCCCATACAGTTTGTTGCTACATAACTAATGTCAGTTCATATCAACGCATTTCATCTGCAGTTTTCTTTGTAAAGTTATATTTCTTTGCGGCTGTGCGTAATTTTCGAGATTTAAACACCTTACAGGGCTGAATGCTCATACAGTTTGTTGCTAGTGCTACATAACTAATGTCAGTTCTTCTCGATGTATCAACTCAACGCATTTCATCTGCAGCATTTCTTTGTAAAGTTATATTTCTTTGCAGCTGTGCGTAATTTTCGAGTAGTAGGTTGCTGTGCACTGCAATTTTTATGGGGAAGGTAAATACGGGATTTAAACACCTTACAGGGCTGAATGCCCATACAGTTTGTTGCTACATAACTAATGTCAGTTCTTCTTGATGTATCAACTCAACGCATTTCATCTGCAGCATTTCTTTGTAAAGTTATATTCCTTTGCAGCTGTGCGTAATTTTCGATGGGTAGGTAAACAGTGCGTTGTGCAATGCAATTTTCATGGGGAAGGTAAATATGGGATTGAAACACCCTACAGGGCTGAATGCCCATACAGTTTGTTGCTACATAACTAATGTCCGTTCTTCAACTCAACGCATTTCATCTGCAGTATTACTTAGTAAATTTTCGAGGGGGTAGGTAAACAGTACTCTGGCGGGATTTTTATACTAATTGCGTCCCTTGGGAGTGTTACTTACCAGGGGGAGCAGGAGCAACGAGCAGCAGCGGTAGCAAAGCAAGTAGCCGCGGCATCCTGAATCACAGTCACAACACTGAACAAACAAACAAACAAACAAACACAATCACATCCCAGCATCCGGTGTAAGATCCATGATCACTGCACTCGCGACTGTCGACTGTCGTGCGTCTCACGTGGTGTGCGCGTCTCGCGGGCTCGTGGCGGAGTGGCGCGAGCGGCGCCAGGCACCGCGACGCTGCACATGCGCACGCGCAGCCCCGAGGCTTCGCTGACCCCCTAATTCCATTATGATCGCAACAGTCACTCTTGATACCGGAGATTTCGCCAGCAGCAGCAGCAGGACCCTGGCCTAACACCAGCCAACGTTCATTTCCTACATGAATTACGACATACGTAGTACCAGAGATGTGGCAAGAACGAACCGGTCAATTCATCCGGTTCTTTTACGGTGCTGCCTTTCAAGAAACGTAATGTTCTGTTTCGTGTTTTAATTCATTCTTAAATACAGGATTTTGTAACTTCAGGTAAAAATGATCACGAGTAGTGTTGCTGCCAAGACGAGAAATTCCTCGTATCATTCTCGTCTCGCCTCAATATTACGAGACGAGAACCAATAAATTTCTCGTCTCGGATTTTCGAGATATAACGAGACAAGAAATAGTTCTCGAAAAATCAAGAATTCTCGAAACTAAAGTCAAATTTGATATTAGTCTCTTCAAAAATTTTAAAATATATTTTATTTTACTTTGTTTCTAGCATTTTATTGTTTTGATATAAATATTTTTCATTTCAAAGATGATAATTTAACAGTAATATACGAAAAAGTTCTTAATGTCACATCTAGCTTTTCAAATAGATGGCAACAAATTTTATTCGAGAAATTGAGACGAGACGAAAATCGAGTTCTTTGAGACGATAATTGAACAGCCGAGAAGTGACCAAGACGAGAATACTTAAATTTCTCGTCTCGAAAATTTATTATTTCTCTTCTCGTCTTGTCTCACGAGTTTTTTTCAAAATTCGTAAAATACTTTATGTTCGATTGTATCATATTAGCTTGTTTTATAACACAGTTTACTGTCTATTAAAACACCCTGTCTGTGTCATTCTTGAAATACCATTTCAATAATTATTTCTCTCTAGATGAACGACGAGAGTCGGATCAAGAAATGTATGATTCACAAACGTTCGTTTAAATAAGCTGACTCTTTACTTTAACAATTATTATTGAAGTCAGATCTTTTACTGTTTCTGTGAGACCAACAAGAGCTGGGATTAGTACTGCTTTTCTCGTCTCATTTCGAAATAATAACATAATAATAATAACATAAACAAACGATACAAGACGAGATAAAGACAACAGAGTTTAGACGAAATGCCCTTTGTTTCGTCTTGTCGTCTCAGTTTTGTTTAAAAATTGTCTTCAAGCTTTATTTTGTTGTACCTAAATAATTTTGATAAGTGTCTTTAAAAGATAATAAAATAAACATTTTCTGATAATATTTATCATAATTTTATGTGAACCAGTGAGCCAATTAAAAATGTATTTCCCTTTGTAAAATTTTTTATTTTTCTACTATCTGTATTAAGTAGAGCTTTTGGACTTCATTTGGATACTTGAAAATTGCAGACAAATGATTCTTTGCAAACCGTTGCTAATAGTGACGGTCTGGAAATAATTTCACACCGTTTATTCTTCTTTTCCTTGCCC
Organism: Agonum fuliginosum; assembly: GCA_947534325.1. Classification (NCBI taxonomy): domain Eukaryota; kingdom Metazoa; phylum Arthropoda; class Insecta; order Coleoptera; family Carabidae; genus Agonum; species Agonum fuliginosum. The sequence continues at coordinate 30,012,181 of OX384037.1, forward strand.
TTATACCCTAAGTTGTCTGTTCCTCTATCCACGTCCGAAATTCGATCCCATTCAGCGGCAGTTGTTTTGACTACAGCTATCGTTTTGTCTTTCCCTCTGCTATTCTCTTAATTGTATCCATCCAGGTCACTCTAGGCCTTCCCCTTCCTTCACATCGTTGCTGCTTATCAAAATCTGTTGCAGTAATTAATAATAATTTATTGAAATTTGGACTTTATATTAATATTACAATTGTCGATCAAAATTCTTTCTAAATGTCCAATGTATTTACATTTAAGCTTTTTTACATTCTACATTCATAACTTTAGCTTTTATACAGACAAAAAATTTATGTTGATTTCTAATTAGTCCAGTCAGGAGAGGTTTTGACTGAAGACTAATACATAACCAAATGAAATTTGGCATGTGAGTAGTTAAGAACATAGAGAAACAAAAAAAAATTCGCTCCACCTCGGTATGCTCCGCTTCCCACAAAAATTTTCAGTTGAAACTCAAAATTTTCTTGTAACGCATTTTCCTCGAAAACTATCAAAGATTTTGGAAAACTGTTTTGACAGGATGAAAGCTGAGGAAATTTGCTATCAAAATGGTCTTTGAAAATTTTTCATAAGTAGCACCGTGTAGGCACCAGCCGTTTAATATTCGAATGACTTGAGAATTTTCTGTATAGTAGGCGCTACATTGAGAATGAAGTAATAAATTCACCGCTACAGAATGAATGTGGTATAACTTCGTTAAAGAACATAATTTTGTAAATATAAAAATTGCATTTTATTCGTCGAGGCTTCCACTTTCAATTGCACTAATAACATTTGAATTTCAGACCCCGTTTATACCGAGAAAATTGCTTTTTAAAGAATCATAACTCAGTATTAGAAGACGTTGAAAGAATTCTCAGTATTTTCAATATCTATGAATGAAATTGTAAACTCGTGGAGGATTATCCTCACCAAATCAACCCCCAATCACATGCAACTATTTGAAGGGTTGTGTGTTTTACGTCCGAAAAGAAAACTGGTTTTCGCTATCTCATAGATTTCTTTATTTATCGCGGGCACGAGCATTTTTGAAAATAGACCACTTTTTGGCCCCGTAAATTGATTTTTAATGAGCTTATCGTGAAGTACAAATCCTAATCAACAAGATTCTGTAATTTGTTTCATCAATTGTACTACTACGTACATAACAGATGTTTTCCTAATAAAAGATCATAACCTATAAATAAAGAAGGTAGCAAAAACCAGTTTTCTTTTCGGACGTACAACATACAACCCTCCAAATAGTTGCATGTGATTGAGGATGATTTGGTGGAGATAATCCTCTACGAGTTTACAATTTCATTAATAGATATTGAAAATATTGAGAATTCTTTGAACATCTTCTAATACTGAGTTATGATTCTTTAAAAAGCAATTTTCTCGGTATAAACGGGGTCGGAAATTCAAATGTAATTAGTGCACTTGAAAGTGAAAGCCTCGACGAATAAAATGCAATTTTTATCTTTACAAAATGATGTTCTTTAACGAAGTTATACCACATTCATTCTGTAGCGGCGAATTTATTACGTCATTCTCAATGTAGCGCCTACTATACAGAAAATTATCAAGTCATTCGATTATTAAACGGCTGGTGCCTACACGGTGCTAGTTATGAAAAATTTTCAAAGAGCATTTTGATAGCAAATTTCCCCAGCTTTCATCCTGTCAAAACAGTTTTCCAAAATCTTTGATAGTTTTCGAGGAAAATGCGTTACAAGAAAATTTTGAGTTTCAGCGGAGCATACCGAGGTGGAGCGAATTTTTTTTTTGTTTCTGTATGTTCTTAACTACTCACATGCCAAATTTCATTTGGTTATGTATTAGTCTTGGGTTTCAATCAATTTTTGACTCTCCTGACTGGACTAAATAGAAATCAATTAATTGCAAAAAAAATGTTATTTATACTTCGGGCAGAAAGTATTTTTACAGACTTCGGCCAGTTGCAGCCTTCGCTCGCTCATGCTACATTATCTAACCTCAATCTACAGAAAGCTATTGTTGTTTTGCTTATTTAGATACTTCGCAAAATTGCAAAATTCGGGTGTGTCGAGTTTCGTTCGATCCTTCAAGTTCACCCACCCGACGAACGACCGTAAATCGAACGATTATTCGCTCGCTCAACTCAATTGAAGTGCAGAACAATGAACAATGGAAATAGATCCGAATCTCAAAGAGTTTGATTTTAGATCTGGATCTTAAAAATCTGATTCCCAGAGACCGATCTCGTTCGTGAACAAGTTTCAGTAAATAGTTCCGGATTGCCCTTCTATACTAACACCGCTCTCCACCGTTCATTTCCTACATGAATTACTACATACGTACACACATACCTCGCCGGCAGCAGATTGAAAAGTTTGCAGCTTCTTGTGCACGACTTCTGGGTTCTAGTCTAGCTCTAGGGTTGTTTTATTTTAACTACTGCAGCGGACGACTCTGGGACTGGAGTCTGCCGTAATCAGTTACTACCTTCACGAGAATTCTAAATTCTTTCAAACTTACACCACAACATATTCTACACGATTACGGAAACTTACAAACTATTTCTCTTTGCAATATAATACAACATAGGGAAGATAATCTGTCATAATCGTAGTTGCAAACTTCTGTGATACTAGAACATTTTTATTACGACCTAACTATATTTTTCCAGTACATTATTAGTTATACCAGGTGGCGCAATAGTAATCATCCTGTAAGATGATGCTTTCATTTTTTTCAATAATCGGTTGGTGGTTTTAACTCAACTTAAATTTCGTTGCCGATTCCCTGGCCGTATGGCATTAACACTGCGGCGTTTAGACGCTCGCCCCGATTTGACCGTTCAAGAGACTTCTTTCTTTGGGGTTTTTTGAATCATGGTTTTATACGAACAAGCCACATACCTTGGTGTTCCTAAAGAAGACCATTCAACTAGAATTGAAGAATTTATCGCCAGAAGTTTTGACACGTCATGGAAAATGCTGTGAAATAAGCCCGAACGTGCATCAATTGTGGAGGCCACCACTTAACCGATATGATCTTCGCTACTTCACAGGAAAATATTTACATGTTTAAGCAAAAATAATCAGCAACAGAACTACTCGTATTTTTTTTATATACAAACAAAGTTACTGCTTTAGGAAATCGGGTGATTACTTTTACGCCTTTTTTCCAACTTGAGTGTGGCAGTCTCACAAACCTGAAGTCATTGGTTATATTTAACCGTGCGTGTGGTTACTACAACTCACTTGACAAAATAAAAGCCCCAGAACATGTCAAGAATATGAACATCCCGACTTTTTAATTGCTATCTTTGCCAATTAACATCCTATTAATATCCTAGTGATTAATAATGTCCGCCCTTAGTAACATTATCTATGTAACATCCCAATGTTTATAATTTGGTAATAATATCCCAATTATGTATACCATTTAGTTCTCTGAAATGTATGTATTGAGTATGTAATTTTTGATCGTACTCAAGATGTGAATAGGATTGATTTACGTATCAAGATCAAGAATAAGATATTTTTAAATATCCCAAATACGATTCATGTCAAGTAAGTGGGGACTCACGGGTACTCAGAGTTCAGAGTTGTTATTGTGAGTGGATGGTACACCACTGGAAAAATGTCTGTGCAGTTGAACTGAAATGTGCACTCGGCTATCCACTTTACACACTCACTAGATTCTTTATAGTAACTTTTATTATCAAAAGTACTTTTGCTATCCATTTCTAGGATAGCAAAAATGTCAACAAAATATGTATATTACCGTAGAGAAATTTAACGTTCTGAACATCGGTCATTATACCTTAGGTTTACCCCAAGGGAATTTTGCAAACTCTCAATCGGAGACCCTCGACTTGGTAAACTTCTTGCCATTGGAACATATCATAATGCCTTTAATAAATTATGATTATCATGTTCTATTGGACGAATAGTTAAATACGTAACGTGATCGACTCTGATTGTGGCATCTCATTTTCGAAACCTGTAAGGTACACAGTTTAACTGCACCAAAATCTCCCCTGTGATGCATTTTCTATACTCGTTTCTTCTAGCAACTGTGAGATAACGGCTGGTAATCCCGCACACAGATGACTAGTAGTTAGTAAAATGTATGATATGTATGTATGGTATGAAAACAATATCGTATGATGGTATGGTATGAGTATGACATTGTTTTTTAAACCACACTATGTTCCTATTTTAGTCATACATTAATATAACATAATCAATATTTTGTATGATACCTATTAATATTGATTACATCAACTAATATCAAAAAGAAAAGAATAAAAATATGCTAATCCAATAAAATTTTATTAATCTAATATAAATTGTAAGAAAGGAACTACTTGCATTTCCAAGAAACTGGAACAAAGCTGAGTTGCAGAACTGTTAACACTACAAAGTTTTTCATTCAAATATTCAAAGGAAGTAGAAAATATGAATAAGACTAAACATTTAAAGAAACTTTACAGGAAAGTTATGGAATGTTAATTTTCTCGAACTCTATTCTTGCATTCTTTAATTATTTAATCTTACGTTTATGTTGATGAAAAGTTTTATTAAACATTCCGGATACATTGTTAAATATAAATTTAAATGAATTTATAGAAAAATATGACTAAATGAAGCTTCTTTTTATACGTACTACCTATTTAATTAGTTTGAATTTGTAGTTAAAACAATAATTGTGAATTTTACAAACATTATTTCTGTGCATGTTCAGAAAGTAGGTACGTTATGTACGATAATATTTAATTTTTATCTCTCGCCTTATATTTTATGGGTCAAAATTTTCAAGTATGAGTTTTTGGTGGATAAGGATAAGTTTCAGAGTCTCTAGGATATGAATTTCCTATTTTCGAGATGATGTCTCCGTGTGTGTGCGTTTGTTTGTTCGTTTATTACGAACTTTTCTTTGACGATAACTCAAAAATATAAAACATTTAAATACCTACTTTTACGTTTAGGATTTTAATAAGAACCTTAAGAATTTTTTATTTGGTGGGCCAGTAAAAAATTGAAGAGGGCAACACTTTTATAGTGTTTTATTTTATTTCGAAAAATACAACATTTTCACTGCTGAAGAAATTTGACTAAATTACTCCTGTAATTAATTTCGTAGAAAAACAGTACCCATTTAAGAATATGATTTCAAATATGTATGCATAGATAAATATGGTACGAGCACTCAGATTGACATTATAATCTATTCAATAATACAACATTTACCAGCAATAAATCTATATCTATCCGCTATTCATATTCATAAATATTTCTTTTGCCTCAATTAAGTATAAATTTATATCTCGTCCTTAGTATTATGTAATATTTTAAGTAATAGGCATCTCTTCCGTTAACGTATCTAAAAATATTATAAAATTTTTGGGTGGGCCACTGATTGGACCGTGCCCCACCCAGGCCTACCTTTAGTTCAATTCGCCAACTTATTACTCACCTGACAGCAGTCGGCTTTTTTTCATTATCATTTCATGATACTCTATATCCGCTCAATTAATATATTGTATCCCTACTTGGAATTATTTACCCGTCCATCTCTCATATCGCGTATATTAAGTATCGTACATATAGAAATAAGAGGAGGAGAGTTGTGTCGAGAGGTCATGTGCAGGCCACATCAGATTTTTTCCCTGTACAGTAAAATTTCGGAATGGAAACCCTTCTTTTTATCTACGCCGCTGGTCAAATACCGGTACATTATTACAAGCCTTGTTTTATTACACCGTTTAAACATCCAGCAGATAATCTTCCCCTGCGAGTAAAATTTGAATCAAACAGCAATAACATTTTCCTTCCAGTGTTATATCTTTTTTATATCTCTGATGTAGTATCAATACGATCTCAGACTGCCCTCCACAATAGTTCATCCATTATTTGTCGCAGTTCTAATGGAAGCAGAAGCAAAAGCAGTCAAGTTGTAGTTCAGTGCGTTTTGGCATCTCTTGTTGAATGAAGAGTCGGGCAGCTTGCGAGGGGTACGGCGGCGCAGGGGGTGGTAAGGATTTATAGCCCGGGAAAATAATAACCGCAGCGCTGTGCGACGCTCGCCGAGGGACGTAATGACGTGATTTCCGTCCGGTTGCGGCGGCGCCATTGATGGACATATTTTTATGGCGACATCGCCATGTGTCACCGGAGAAGAACTTCTATCAAATTACATATAATCGAGGAGCTGTCGTTTTGAAATGCTGGAGTAAATAAATAAATGGTGGATGCAATGTGGTTCTAAAGATTATTTGTATTCGTGGTTCATAGTCAAATTATGGGTTTCGGTGCGCGGTCTGTATTACTTTAATACACAAAGAATTAAATTATATATCTTTGTGATTGTGTAGTCCAAAAAATTAAATATAAAATGAATCAAGTTCAGTTTTCCTTTTATAATAGGTTTGGATATTAAGATTAAGACAAATAACACGTTTTCGAATATCTTGAAGTTGTACCCTTTTTGCTCAGTGCCACTTTTACTTAAACTAACACAGCTTTTCTCATTTAATAAAGTCATTTAAAAAATTTAAGTACTTACTATATTTAATTTCAACAGAAATTAGTATTACCTACAATTAATACGTCTGGGACTGGAGTTGTTACAGTAGTTGTTTATTTTCTATTAACTGAAAACTGAAATTTGGCAAGCATAACAAGAAATAATAATTAAAGAATTATTAAAGTAAGTATTTACATTGATGTGTAAAAAAAATTAAAAACTTACGAATTTATAAAATATCCATCTTTTCATCAGATCTTTTACTGTACGGTATTTCGAAGGTTTTTTGTATTTCAGTTAGTGGTTTCAATGCTACTTTTAATAAAAAATTTAACATCACAAGGATAATGAGTAAAAAACATGATCAAAAATCTTTAATTTATTTGGCCTTGCTGAGGCCATCCTCAGGACTAATATAGTCAAAAATTTAAAACACCAACAACAATAAAATAATACAAAATACAATGAATTGATAAAAGCAGATATACGAAAACACATAGTTATAAGATAATAAACCAATTAAGCCGTAAAATGTGCCTGGTATGAAGATCATAAAAGTATAAACAGTTCATAATAATATAATATATTATAATTATATATTATAACATATTATTAACAGTCCTGAGGAAGGCTTCGGCAAGGCCGAAACGTTGACATAATATAATAAATTATAGAGTTTTGACTGAAAATCCAGCGATCCTGTTTTTTACTCAATAATAAATAGATTCTTATAAAAATACCATCAAGTACATCCACCTCTTGGTCGAGAACTTCAGATTTTATGTTTCACTCCTTAAATAATTGCAGATTTTCTTCAAAAACAGGACTATCATTTAAGAAATCGTCCAAGTGCGTTGGTGTACCTGGTCAGTTTTATAATCTGAAAAATCTTTATTAAAAAAATAAATTTCTGAGCCTATAAGTTTAAAATTATAATAAAAAGTTACCATAAAAAGTGTTATTGTTCTTCGAAACCACGTTTATATTATAAGTATTGCATACGAATTCATCGCGTACATGATGCACAGTAATATTTGTTTATTTATTTATTTAGTACACTACAGACATTGTCCAAATGGTATAATAGAAAATAGCCCACAAGAAGTGCGATATTAACAATAATTATGTATAAAAAGATCGCTAATTACAATATACTAATATAAAACTTCTTACAAAATTAGGTACCTACTTTAATGACATTTTTAGTTAAAAGAACAAATAATTATATATTGTTAACACAACCACGTTAACCTTGGCGCTACAAATGCAATATTGCCAATTTAAGAGGAGTCTCCATTGGTTCATAAAACATGATTTCGTATTATACTGATGATAATAATTATATTAACAATCTTAATTTTTTTCTTAAATAAAGTTTAATGCTTACGGCTCCTTTATATTGTTTTAATTTTTTTTAAATTGTTATTAATTAAATAATAACATCCAAAATATAACATACTTTGCGATATTTTAGACATAAATCTATTTCAATGTAGTGTAAGTTTTATTTATGAAATTTGTACGGAACTGTAAATTTTAGTACAAAAAAGTCTTTTTCTTTACAAATTGGCTAAATACGGTTCATTTCTCGAATCAACCGATGTCGTCACAATGGGTAACAATAATTTGTGACGGCATCGCTTCATTCGTTAAGTGAACTTCAAGACTAGTGAAGATTCCTCTTAAGTACAATATATTAAACACTAATATATAAAATAAAACCAAATAGAACCAGATATTTAAAAAATATATTTTATTATTTATTATAAGGAATAAAATATGGATAGGTATTTGTGTTTAATATAGAGGAGTTAAAATTACCGTAAATATAATGTTAGTATAATTTTTAGGGTAATGGTACAAATACGTATAAATTCAAATATGTATATTAATGACTAAAACTCTAGTTTTAAATTGTTTTTAATATATATTTTTCTCAGTAAAATAGCTTTGATTTTCGTTCCAGTCCAGATTCAGTTTTCGCTAAGAATTTTTTATTTATTGTTGTGTGTCACCTTAACATTGCGGGCTTTGATATCTTTTCCCATAAGTCCAATAGTACTATCTCTTACCACAGTATGCTGTGAAAAAATGTTTACATTAATTAATAGTATACCTACTAATATTAAAATCGAGAATAAATTTTAGAAATATGTTCTGCATAAATTATATTAAAATCAAAATAAAGGGTAAACTACTATTTTCGACAGGTAGTTTTCGAGGCTTGATGTTGCAAAATAAATAAAATGGCGATATATACACATACAGATACACAAATACAGACTTTGTTTCCATCAAGTAGGGAAATTAATGAATAAATAATTTACAATACACTGTAAGTTTGTTGACGACCATTATAAATGTTACTTTTTAATTAGGTATTAAATTTATTATTTTATAAAAAAAAAATCTGACGTGGACACCACATGACTTCCTTGTACGCCTTGTGTGTTCATACTTTTCTTAATAACTAAAATGTAGAATATTATAAAAAATTATACTTCTTATACTAGTACTACTACTACTGCTACTATACTCACAAATATATTTTAGTCATTTTATGCAGAAGAAGATATAAAGCATATTTGACTATTGTCACTGTCATGTCATAATCATTTAAATTTTACGTAGTAACAAATGTTAATCGATCATGGACTACAAGATACCGAAATACTAAATTATAAATATATACTTTAATTATTCCTAAATGATACCAGATACAAAAATATTTATAAAATACCGATTGTAGATAATAATCACATAATCTTTCATTTAAAATTAAAAAAATTGTCTTAAATTAAATATTTATCGAAATATTTGAAAAAAGTCCTACTTCCGGTTTGTAGATTGAAACCAAAAATAGGAGGTGCACAACTAGATGCTATAACAGTCCGAATTACAAAATTTCAACTTTCTACGTCTAACCGTATTTGAGTTATGCGACACACATACGTCCGTACGTACGTACGTACAGACGTCACGACGAAACTAGTCATAATGGATTAAGAAAAGGTCAAAACGGATATTTCCGTCAAAATCTAAGAACCGAAATTTTTCGCGATTACAATACTTCCTAACTCCGTACAAGGAAGTAAAAAGATTAAATAAAAAATACTACAATTTTCACACTTTTCTTTTAGATTATGAACGACACTAATATACAGCTCTAGTTATTATACCTACATTGTTGTTTAGTTACCAAATATTGTTATTTTTAACTGGGGGAAATTATTTTTATGGTATACACTTACGTACATGAATTACTGTTCTAATAAGTACTTACATCACCTCCATGGAATGTGTTTCTGGTATCGTCGCTGTTAACCCTACTTTGGTTGTGATCTCCAATCGTAGCCTAAAATAAAAAGAAATATTTATTTCAGCCTGACGTATATAATAAATTAATCAATTAAATAAATGTAAACAACGTGAAAATAAGTATTTCCGTGGCCCGTGAAGATAAAAAATTAATATCTCGTCTTCTCTCTTTCTTATTTTAGTTTAATTTGGATAAAATTTTGTCTCAATTTTAGAAACGATACAAAAGTTAGAGTTAAGATATGGATTATACGAAACAAGATATCCAGATGAGAATATAATTAATTTAAATTGACATTATTTCAGATTTGATTCCTTACCAAATGAGCATTTATACAGATGATTCACTACTTCGTGCTTATAATGGCATTATAATAATTATTATATTACTCAATTTGCTGATCATAGAACAGAAATTCTTAAATTTTTAAGGACAATTTTCTTCCAGGAGCATATTTTTGAAACCACTGGATTAATGGTTATCTTATCTTTATAGGAAACTATGGATGAAAAAATTCAATTTTAATTAATTAGGCAATGGAAAGAATAATTACTTGTAGGTACAGTTTAAAAATAAGTACATTTATAAATATCCACACGGAAACAGTGGTCCAAAAAACTTTTTGATTAAAAGATCTGGAAATTAAAATTGCAAATTTTGAAAAATATCCCAATTCCGTAACCAGTAAGTTGGGTACTATAATATGTATGCCTCTAAAGTTTAAATCTTTAAAATATGTATATGCACGAAGTTGTGAATTATCCTGTATTTAGACATTGTAACGTACAAAATTATTATAAATACAAATAAAGCTACAAAAAACTTTTCGGCATTTTTCAGATAAAGTTCTAATTTGATTGTGAACATAATACTTATTTATACTTACATTTCCAGTTGTATTTTGAATTTGTTGTCCGTGGTCTCTTTGCTCCTGTCTATGTGCTGGTCGCTATATCAAACAATGATAATATTTAACGCTATATGAAAATATATTTATTATTCTTCAATTTACCTTAGAGTACAGTTTGTACAGTAAAATAAATACCAGGCCAAAGAGGATTACAATAATCCCAACTAATAATTTTAAATAGAAAATAACTTCTTCTAGATCCATTTTCTAATTCTGTACAAAATCATGAAAATTAGTTAACGAATAAACACTTTCAATAAGTACTGTAAACTTACCTGTACAGATCGTTTAGCACTGAGAATGTAAAATTCAACTGCATTTTGCAAAATGCACCAAGGTATATATAGGTACTTCCTTACGTTATCAATTTTTGATAAGGTTTCTAAAGATAAATCGAATAAAATCAATGAAACATCACGGTTGAATCATTATTCATGAGGTGATGTCATCTTATATACTAAAAGGTTTAAAGTTGTTGATTTTTAGCCAAACTAGCAACGCGTTTAGAACTGCACAACGTTATGAACGAATTATCCGATTTTCATGATTTTTTTACGAGGTGATAGAGGGTGTCGAGACGCAAAAACCTTTGTATAGTTCAATTGTTTTTGATTTTCTTTTGTTTGAGAAAAATGCCAAAAACTGACTTTTTGATTTTCGTTAATAACAAATGAATGGTTTAATCTATCGATTTAAAAATTGGTATACATAGTAAGGGATTAATAGGGAGTCCATGCGACCAGGTCTCAATGTTCCAGATATAATAGTTTTTTAGTTATTAATGAAAAACTGAGATTTCATCAGTGAATCAGTGCTTTGAATGCTCAAATGTTCAACAACTGACTGTTGAATAAAAAACAATGCTACATTGTGTCAAACTGACGTTTACAATTCGAGATTTCAAATGCACTTTTCTAAATTAATATAATTAATAGAATAAATTTGTTAATTATATTGAGTTATAATAGAAGGAGCGTAAATATTTTTAATATTTTCATCAATTTTAGTACTACTTTAAAAAAATTAATTTTATTTTGACAGTCATTACAAAGTACAGTCACAGAAAAAGACGTCAGAAGTTTTAGTACATTCAGGGTAAAAATTGTTAACATATTTGGGAAAAAAACAATGCTATGTTCTGTCAAACTGACGTTTACAGTTTACAATTCGATATTTCAAATGCATATATCTTACGTTATATTAGTAATAGAAGCAATTTGTAAATTATATTAAGTAATAATCGAAAGAATCATTTTTTTGTATTTTTATCAATATTCGTATTTTTAAAAATATTTATTTTATTTTGACAGTTGTATCAGATACAGTCCAAACAAAAGAAGTGAGCACTAACTTTATAAAATTGTTGAAAATGGCGACCAACAATAATTTGTTTTTATTCAAAAACCATATCGAGTTTGATATCAAATTCAGGGGCTAGATAAGGGCTACCTAATTAATAAAATTATTTAAAATGGTGGCCGACGATTGTCATTTATTTTTTTTAAAACAATATAGAATTATATCAACTTAGATATCAAATAAAGGGCTGAAAATGGGCTACCTAATTAATAAAATAATTTAAATCGGTCAGGTGAGCACTACTTTATAAAATTGTTGAAAATGGCGACCAAGGATTGTCATTTGTATTTAACAAAAAATCATATCGAGTTTGATATCAAATTCAAGGGCTAGATAAGGGCTACCTAATCAATAAAATTATTTAAAATGGTGGCCGACGTTTGTCATTTATTTTTTTTAAAACAATATAGAATTATATCAAATTTGATATCAAATTAAAGGGTTGAAAATGGGCTACCTCATTAATAAAATAATATAAATCGATCAGGTGAGCACAACTTTATAAAATTGTTGAAAATGGCGACCAACGATTGTCATTTGTTTCTATCAAAAAATCATGTCGTTTGATATCAAATTCAAGGGCTGGATAAGGGCTACCTAATTAATAAAATTATTTAAAATGGTGGCCGACGATCGTCATTTATTTTTATCAAAAACAATATAGAATTATATCAGTTTGATATCAAATTAAAGGGCTGACCATGGGCTACCTAATTAATAAAATAATTTAAATCGGTCAGGTGAGCACTACTTTATAAAATTGTTGAAAATGGCGACCGATTTTCATTTGTTTTTATAAAAAAATTATTAAATCAAATCGAATTTGATTAAAAATTAAAGGGTTTAAATTAAAGGGTTGAAAAATAAATGCTACCTTATTAATAAAATTATTTAAAATGGTGGCAGAGGATTAACAATTGTTTTCAATTTAAAAAATCTGACGTGGACACCACATGACTTCCTTGTACGAATTGTGTGTTCATACTTTTCTTAATAACTAAAATGTAAAATAATATTAAAAATTCTTTTAACTTATTATACTAGTATACTCACAAATATATTTTAGTCATTTTATTTAAACTGCAGAAGAAGATATAAACGATATTTTACTATTGTCACTGCTACTGTCACTGTCATGTCATAATCATTTAAATTTTACGTGGTAACAAATGTTAATCGATCATGGACTACAAGATACAGAAATACTAAATTATAAGTATATACTTTAATTATTCTTAAATGATAGAAGATACAGAAAAATTTATAAAATACCGATTGTAGATAATAATCACATAATCTTTCATTTAAAATAAAAAAAATTGTCTAAAATTAATTATTTATCAAAATATTTTTTAAAAGTACTACTTCCGGTTTATAGATTGAAACAAAAAATAGGAGGTGCTAGATGCTATAACAGTCCTAAATTCAAAATTTCAACTTTCTACGTCTAACCGTATTTGAGTTATGCGACACACATACGTCCGTACGTACGTACAGACGTCACGACGAAACTAGTCATAATGGATTCAGAAAAGGTCAAAACGGATATTTCCATCAAAATCTGAAAACCGAAATTTTTCGCGATTACAATACTTCCTTATTACTCCGTACAAGGAAGTAAAAAAACAATTCGAGTTTGATGTCAAATTAAAGAGCTAGATGAGGGCTAATTAAAAAAATTATTTAAAATGGTGGCCGACGATTGTCTTTTGTTTTTTAAAAAATATGTTAGAATCATTCCTATTGAGTATGATATCAAATTAAATATCTTGATAAAAGAGCTAATACAAGATTGTTCAAAATGGAGACCGCCGATCGTCATTTGTTTATATCTTAAAATTGTAAAAAAGTAAAGGTCTTGATCTTGCTGATGAGGAGTGATATACACAATAAGTGATAAATATGATAGTGGGTGATTATGATTAGCTTCTGTTTTTTTCCTTTCAAAATAGTAAAATAATTTCAAGTTTGTTATATCAAATATAAGGTTTTGATAAGGTACCTACAATATTGTTTAAGATGACGTTCGACAATAGTCTATTGTTTTTAGTTGGATAACCAGGATACCTATTTATTTTTAATGCCTTTACTAAAATTTATATTGAAGAAGGCGGAAGATGAATAATTTGAAATTGTAATTAAATATTTTTTTCGTTAAGAGTCTAAATGGTTAAATCGTTATAATTGAGGCACGAAGTGCCGAATCCTTCCATATTCAGAGTCCGCGGAGCTTGAGCCCGCGAAGCGGGCGAATCCCCCTTGTCGCGCGGCAGCGCGACCTAGCTGAAGGCCCGCGTAGCGGGGCCTGACGCTAGTGTATTAACTAAACTTATTATTTGCTAATTAAATATTTGCCCATATAAGGCAATAAGGCGCTAGGAAATAACGAAAAAGTCGGCACTTACTGAGGCACTTACCTACTAAAAATAAAACTTAGTCACAAAAAATATAAAAATCAAGATATAAGTTGTGTTGCCGAAATCCTTATTCGAGAAAATTTCTGCTTTTCATTTATTTCTACATTATTTATTAGGTACTGCTAATTTTAACAAAAAACATATTAAGCTTTAAAAACATTTGTCTTTATTTAAAGACTCTTTAGTATTTTAAAAATTGATTTTAATTCATTTATTTATACAAAATGTTGTGGAAAAAAATTATTTTAGAGAAACGGTAGTTATTCCATGGAATCATTTTACCGAGAATTAATTGAAATTCAAGCTATATATCAATTTAGGTATAATCATCTTCCTATCGCAATTTGAAAAGGATTGACCATCTGGTATATGAAATATAAATAGCAAAATAAACATAACATTTTAAATTATAACTTTTATATCCATACCGAAACTTTATAGTGGGGTAGATAAGCAATTTAATTGTGCACTTTGTGATAAAAGCATGAAAGGTACCTCTTTCTATTTATGGATATTGGGCCACACGTGATTTTGCCTCTGAAGGGCTTATAAGGGCTAATACTATACATCGAATTTTCGTTTTTCGCGATTATTTCGTAAATGGTTAACATTGCGAAAAATAATGTTAAATAGAAAATTATAGAGCATAAAATTATCTAATCAAGGTTATAACCAATTTTCATGTGAGTGTGTCTTTGAACAATTCTGTATAAGATAGATTATTTTATTTTTATCAAAGGCCTGAGTGAAGCCAAAATTTTATGATTTTCGTCGCGGGAAAATTGAGAAATTTTAGTTTATAAAATTTATTTTGTGTTTAATGACCTGTAGTTTCTGAACGAATAAAAATTTTGATATCCGGTTCCCTTTACTAAATTCACTAAACAATTCTCTATAAAGATATCATAATTTTTATTCGTTTAGAAACTACAGGTCATTAAACACAAAATAAATTATATAAACTAAAATTTCTCAATTTTCCCGCGACAAAAATCATAAAATTTTGGCTTATAAGGCATTCACTATAAAAATAAATTAATCTATCTTATAGAGAATTGTTCAGAGAATTTAATAATTCGTACAGAAATTACAGGTCATTAAACACAAAAAAAATTGAAAAACTAAAATTTCTCAATTTTCTCGCGGCGAAAATCTTAAAATTTTGGCTTTACTCAGGCCTTTAAGATATAAATTAAATAATATATCTTATAGAGAATTGTTCAGAGAATTTAATAAAAGAAACCGGATGTCAAAATTTGTATTCGTTCAGAAATTACAGGTCACACACAAAAAAAAAATAGAAAAACTAAAATTTGTCAATTTTTCCTCGGCGAAAATCTTAAAATTTTGGCTTCACTCAGGCCTTTAAGATAAAAATAAAATAATCTATCTTATAGAGAATTATTCAGAGAATTTAGTAAAAGACACCACATATCAAAATTTTTATTCATTCAGAAACTATTGGTTTTATGTGATGAAACAAAAATTATAAGTTGGTTTAATAAGTAGTACTGTATTGTAACGATACATTTTCTCTATTTTCTCGTAAACCATAACACTCACATGAAAATTGGTTATAACCTTGATTAGATAATTTTATTCTCTATAATTTTCTATTTAACATTATTTTTCGCAATGTTAACCATTTACGAAATTATCGCGAAAAACGAAAATTCGATGTATATAATTAGCCCTTAAGCCCTTCAGAGGCAAAATCACGTGTGGCCCAAAATCCATAAATATAAAGAGGTACCTTTGTGCCAAATTTCATGCTTTTATCACAAAGTGCACAATTCTGCTGTATTTTGGCTCATATCTGCCCCATTATTAACTACAAACTACATAGTATGTTATGGAATACTAATTTGCGGATTTAATTTAAAAATTTGAAAATTATTGACCACCTAGGTTTAATTTTATTTCCTCTAAAATGGTTTGTCATTACTCATTTCATACCTTTGAAATAATGAAAATATTATTTTAATCAATATTCATAATTAACATTAACTTAAGCCAGTGTGTAGTGTACAACTTATATTCTTGATTTAATTAGATGTTATAAATATAAAAAAAAATATTTTTTACTTAACATAATTTTTAATTTTTCTTAAAAGTATTATTAAACTAATTGTATATTTTTCATAACTTGGGCAAGTGTGTTTTAAAAGCGACATTATCTGGATATTATTATTTCTTTATAAAGTATTTAATAATTCATTATTTACGAATCTAATTATTCACAGTTTCAAATTTTACATCAACTATATTATATCTAGATCCAATACTTTCTTTTTCATTCCAATAGTAAGAACTAACAATTTCAGGAACTCTCCTATAAATAGAATCATGCTACAATATAACTCTAGTTTTGGACACATTGATTTTTTCCATATCTCTCTGTACAAATTTAAAAGTATCATATCAACTTATTTAAAATCTCTTTGAGTATTGTAAAAGAATATGTTTTGTACACTTTTGTTTCTTTGTTAAATCATTCAATGTTATATTATCTTTGCTGGGAATATTTGTAAATTATTATCTTTTCTGTTTCAATTATTGTGTAAATTGCGAGAACCTGTTTTTGGTCCTTCTGGACTGTTGGTCCTCTGTTTCTTTAAATAAATAAATAAATAAATATTAACAACATCTGTTATAATTATTACGCCATACATTGATTTATTAAATTTTACACTAACTGCAATAGGATTTAACAAAAAAAAACTAAGTATCAGTCAACGTGAAAACTAAAACAAAGCCTTCGTCACTTCTACAGTACTGTTACTCACTTCGTCACTTCACACCGCATACGTGCAGAGTTCTCGTCCAATGGAGACAGTGGCGGGCCATTAATTTAGAATTATGCGATCGGGGTAACAACTTGTTTTATGAGAGGCATACAGCAATTTTTAAATTCAGATAATATTCTTGTACACGTAACAAATAAGTTCATAGACATAAATACTGTCTCATAATTTCTAAATTAATAAAATGAGGTTTACATAACTCTTTTGTCTTAAGCCGGGTTTATGCAGGCCTGTCATAAAACATAGTCATAATAATAATCATAAGCATAGTCATAAGCATAGTCGTAAAAATGTAACCGTTTATGCACAATTTATATTCGACGGTTTAACCTTAATTTCTTTTGCGTCACTTTATACTGCATTGTTCAAAATGTTCTTAACCATTTTTACAATAAATTATTGTTACACAATCACAATGCACAAACAGTTATATGTTTTATTTCGTATATCAGTTGTCTTCTGACAGTGTCGAGGCATTCGCAGATTGAAAATCATCGTCATAGTCATAGTCATAAAATTAAAATTTAACCAATTCGTTATGATAACGACTATGCCTGTGATTATGACAGCGCTGCATAAACAGATATATTAAAAAAACAAGTTTTAATTCTTAAGACTAAGACTGTGACTATGATAGTGACTATGATGATGCTGCATAAACCCGGCTTTACTCTGACCTGACATAAGCGAATTGCTCTTTACTGCAGAATAAAAATTCTGTTTATATCGGATGAACCACCCCATTGTAATATTTTATACTTTAAACTTGAATGGATACGAGCAAAATAAAAGGTTCTAGTGATGTCTAAGTAGCAGAATTCGCTTAGTTGTCGCAGAGTAAAACAAAGTGTGCTAGTTATCTGATTAGTTTGCGTAAACCATTTACCAATAATTTTTTGTTGTTTTGGTTGTATTAATAATAAAATTCTTGTTTGTAATAATGACTAATTACTTCGAAATCCGGAATAGATCAAAATACAATTAAATTACAGATTGACAGAATTGAATTAGTTTTTTTTCTTCAACTCAGTGATAGGTACAATACAAAAGATACAGTGTAACTTATATTAAATAAAATTAAACTAAATTATAATTCTAACCATTCCAACCTTGTATGTACAAATACTCGTAAAATATAAATTTAGCAAACAAAAGCAAAGTATGTTAAATTATTTAAATAATCCGATATCCTTTCACAACAATCGATTTGACTCCGGTTATAAAGTTGCTCAATTTTTCAGTTCAACTAAAATAGCAGCTGTTTATTTGGTTTTCGTAACAGTTTTATTTCAAGTTGCTATATACATACCTAGAGTTTTTATCTTATCTTCGGGTAGTTACATTAACATCCCCGGTATTGATTGGTCCTGTACCCATTCCCAAAATTCCAACATTATTATTATTAATCTGTGAAATAATGTTTACATTAATATTATTTACTTGTATTAAAATCAAAAATAAATTTGTAAAATCTGTCCTATATCAATTGACAAAATTTTAAGTGTCTTTAATTTCAACATATTTTTATAGTACCTAACTATATCTATAACATAAAATAAAATGTGGCCAATAAAAAGAATTCAAGAATAATAACTTACTTACTTAAAGGATCATTAACAGTTGTGCTGTTTTTAAATGTAGGTACTTGATTATAAAAATTTTTAATCTATGCAAATTTTACAGTTATATCTCATGAAAGAAATTTATTTTGAAAATATTAAAAAGGCACACCTGTAGATCCATTCTTTCTCTATTAAATTTTTATAAAAACATTATCTTGAAGTCAATAATAAACTAACAGTTTACTCATAACGAAAACATTTTTACAGTATTTTTTATCTTAATATTATATTAAGCATAGCCAGGATGCGACAAAGTACGAGTTTCGGACTGGTTTCAGACAGCCCTAGTAGTGGGGAAAAGAGTGGAATAAATAAAACAGTAAAATCGAGAGTATTCTAGGAATTCGCAAAAAAGGTAAACGGGCAGATATTACAATCAAAATCAAGGTGAACTACAATTTTCGATAGTTTTCCAGGTTTGTCAATCAAAACAAGTGCGGAAAGTCGAAAATGGCGATACATACAAATACTGACATTTTTTCATGTAAGAAAAATAGATGAGTAAAATTTACTATCAATCAGTACACTGCACTGTAAATTGACAGCCCTGGTAAATTTATAATTTTAAATTATTTAATTGATTATTTTGTAAATAAAAATTTATATTAGTAAATAGCACAATTTTAAACATTTTCATTAAATAAAAATTCAAATCTACAGGTCTGGTTATTGTATACGTTGTTGTTTAGTTGTCAAATATTGTTATTTGTAAATGGTGGTAGTTTTTTAAAATGACATAGTCTTACATACATTACTTACTCTACTAGTTAGTACTTACATTATTATTATGGCGTGTGGTTATGGTATTATTGCTGTTATTCGTATTTCGGTTGTTATTTCCATTTCCAGTCGTAGCCTAAAATGATAAGAAATATTTTTTATTTTAGTCTGAAATCTATAGGTGTCTATACTTCGGGAAATTTTTTAAGGATATTTGAATGACACGCTGAGCACAAAATAAAAAGAATTTTTTTAAATTCAAATGGATGCCATTTAAATAACATACCTCTTTTATTAAACAACATAATTGAAATGAATTAACAACACCAGACTTTTATAAAACGTTGTAACTGACTTTAAAGTAGATACTTTAAAGTTTTTCGCCCGCAAAGATTCATCGAAATCGATTGAAAATATGCCGAGTTATGGCGGTTTGAAAACGGTTGAAATTTTTAAGAAATTCAAGTGTTTAATTTTTTTCCACCAGTGTATTTATAGACGCTATAAAACCTCATTCACTTAAGCATTTAGATTTATGGTTTCATTCATGTTTACGTTTAACAAACAATTGGCAAGCTGGCAAGTGTGAATGCTCGTATTTAGTTATATGAAATTAAACTATTTTAAACATAAACATAAAAATGTAAATCTTAAAACTACATGCTACATGTACAAAACTGTAGATCGCAAAATAAAGCTACACAGGCTGGCCAGCCTTAAAACGAAACAAATTAAAAATGAAACGAAATAGAGGACATCTCGTCTAATCTTGTCAACACGATATCGCGAAAATTCTGTTTAAAATTAAGATTTCGAGTTTCAACATTTTCAGATAATTATTAAACTATTTTTGAGCAAAACTTTCAGATTATGTCTGAATTTGGTTGTGAAGTCGTATAATAGTACTTACAATTCCATCAGTAACAGTTTGGTTGACGCGGTTGTCTCTTGGCTCCTGTTCCTGCCTCTGTGCTGGTCGCTATATCACAACAAATATAATATTTAAGACTATTCAAAACTGTTCTTTTTTATTCAGTTTACCTCAACGAGCAGTTTGTACAGTAAAACAAGTACCAGGCCTAGAAGTAAAGCAATAATAAATTCTAGAGAGGAAATGACTTCGTAGATTGGTTTAACAAAAATACGAGCCATCTTTTAATTCTGAACAAAATCACGTACAACGTACCTGTACAGATCGTATAGCACACAGAATAGTGATTCTTACATTTACTATGAATTTTATACTATATACTGAATGCACATACGTGAGTTATCACTTTTGAGAACATTTTCCTTAAGATAAATCCAATAAAAAATATAGCAGCGTAGCAAGAGTTACGTAATTGATAAAATGATATGATTCATGAACTAAATATGTAAGTGTTTAAAAAATATTGTATTTATTTTATTTGTGTTTGATTTTATTTTATAATTTTAATTGCAACCAAATATGTTATTTAAGAGCCACTGAAGATATACCGATATCGACGTCAAAAGCAAATATACCAGATTTAAAAAAAAACATATCTCGCTCAATAAACGGAATTTTCGCACCGCGTTTTCATTTCGCCATAGGTTCTTATATAGATTTATAAAATAAATACAGTGGAAGAACCTACTGCTGTCGCAATAATATGTATTGTATTAATTTATCATTAATTTGACTATTAAATAATGCTTTGTCACTACTCTTTTAATATTTCATTTATTAAATAATGAAGGTATTATTTAATCAAATTATTGAATTCTTTATTTAAATAGACGTTATAAAAATCTGACTTCCTTGTACTCCTATAAAACTGTTCATATTTTTCTTAATAACTAAAATATAGAAAAATATAATAATATAATAACTGTATTAGGCTAGACATATTAGGATTCTCAGAGGAAAGTTTTGCTATAGTTTTGATTTTCTTTTTATGTTTTTTGGGTCACTGAACACGAATTTGAAGTTTGCGGGCAAAATTTTTCCCGGAGCTTTATTTTTTTGGTACTTTTTGACCAAATTTTAGCACTTTTTCAGTTTTTGGCCTATATCTCAAAAATGAAGCGTTTTTTCGACAAGACCATTCCATACAAAATTAAAGTAGATAAAATTTCCTAGATTTGTCATATATAAGGTTTTTTTCCAAGACTAACCGTATCGCCGCTTGAGCGCGCCCAAAAGGGGCCATATTTCCATATCTAGTGAAATTTTAGTATTTTAAAATTTTTGTGTATTTAATCACGTCCAATTTCTAAAAGGATATTGACTTCCGGTTTGCGGCTTTGGATTCCTAAGTAAATTTTACGTTAGATACATTATATTAAATTTTTTATGAGGCCTTTGATAACCCAAAATTTAGTTATTACCTTCAAGTGAAAATTGCAAAATTTCAGAATTTTAAATATTTTTGTGTTTAATCAACTCTACTTTCTGAACGGATAAAGATATTGACTTCCGGTTTGCGGCGTTGGATTCCTTAGTAAATTTTACGTTAGATACATTATATTAAATTTTTTAATAAGGCCTTTGATAACCCAAAATTTAATTATTACCTTCAAGTGAAAATTGCAAAATTTCTGAATTTTAAATATTTTTTGTGTTTAATCAACTCTACTTTCTGAGCGGATAAAGATATTGACTTCCGGTTTGCGGCGTTGGATTCCTTAATAAATTTTACGTTAGGTACATTATATTAAATTTTTTAATAAGGCCTTTGATAACCCAAAATTTAGTTATTACCTTCAAGTGAAAATTGCAAAATTTCAGAATTTTAAATATTTTTTGTGTTTAATCAACTCTACTTTCTGAGCGGATAAAGATATTGACTTCCGGTTTGCGGCGTTGGATTCCTTAGTAAATTTTACGTTAGATACATTGTATTAAATTTTTTTATAAGGCCTTTGATAACCCAAAATTTAATTATTACCTTCAAGTGAAAATTGCAAAATTTCAGAATTTTAAATATTTTTTGTGTTTAATCACCTCTACTTTCTGAGCGGATAAAGATATTAACTTCCGGTTTGCAGCGTTGGATTCCTTATTAAATTTTACATTAAATACATTATATTAAATTTTTATGAGGCCTTTGATAACCTAAAGTTTAATTATTACCTTCAAGTGAAAATTGCAAAATTTCAGAATTTTAAATATTTTTTGTGTTTAATCAACTTTCTGAGCGGATAAAGATATTGACTTCCGGTTTGCGGCGTTGGATTCCTTAGTATATTTTACGTTAGATACATTATATTAAATTTTTTATGAGGCCTTTAATAACCCAAAATTTAATTATTACCTTCAAGTGAAAATTGCAAAATTTCAGAATTTTAAATATTTTTTGTGTTTAATCACCTCTACTTTCTGAGCGGATAAAGATATTAACTTCCGGTTTGCAGCGTTGGATTCCTTAGTAAATTTTACATTAAATACATTATATTAAATTTTTTATGAGGCTTTTGATAACCCAAAATTTAATTATTACCTTCAAGTGAAAATTGCAAAATTTCAGAATTTTAAATATTTTTTGTGTTTAATCAACTCTACTTTCTGAACGGATAAAGATATCGACATTCGGTTTGCAGCATTGGCTTCCTTGGACAATTTTATGTAAGATACATTGTACTATTTTTAAGAGGCTTTTAATAATCTGAAATTTAATTATTTCTCCTAGAGAAAATTGTAAAATTTTAAAATTTTAAAATTTTCTTGTGTTTAATCAACTTTAATTTCTGAACGGATCACGATAACGACTTCCGGTTTTCGACATTGGATTCCTCAGACATTTTTATGAAAGATACATTGTACTGTATTTTTTGAAGGACCTTTAATAAGCCGAAATTTACTCATTTTCTCCAAGATAATAAGAATTCTAAAATTTTATAATTTTCTCTTGGAGAAAATCATTAAATTTCGGCTTATAAAAGGCCCTTCAAAAATAGTACAATGTATCTTAAATAAAAATGCCTGAGAAATCCAATGCTGCAAACCGAAAGTCAATATCTTTATCCGGTTAGAAATTAGAGTTGATTAAACACAGAAGAATTTAAAAATACTAAAATAAAAGAAGTGAAAATCGGTCGCCATTTTCCAAGATGGCGGTCGTAGCACAACATGCATGAATGTTGATTTTTGATATGTTGTTACTGGGTACTAGTACCTACTACATACATGAAGCATGAAGCACATATTAGAATGGCATATAGTACTTAACGTACTGATCACGAAACAAAAAGAATTTTTTCAAAATTCCTATAAATAAGGGTAGTTTACTTAAGGAGAACATTTTTAGTATCACTGGACAATATTTATTTTGAATAAAGAAATTAATTATCGTCATTACGTAAAGTAATTTATAATTGAAATTAATTTATGCTATTATAGTCCAGTCAAAATAGTAAAATCAGAGGAACTAAAAATACTAGTTCCAATTTCTTCAGAAATGTGTAGGAGAGGGTCCCCCCAACAAGAAAAAATAAAGTCCCTCCAAATTCCGGTGCCGCTGGGGGGTGAGGAGGGCTTTAAATGTTCAATTTTTCAGTTTTTCGCTTATAATTCGAAAACGGTGCGTTACAGTGAAAAAGTACAAAATGAAAGCTTATTAAATTTGCAACAATTTAAGCCCAACCGCAGCTCTATACGTTCAATAGTTTTCGAGATATGGCACTTCCAAAATTAACAATTTTTTCCAAAAAAATAAAAGTTGATTTTATTTGCTTTTTTCGTAATTTTTGTATTTAATTAACTGTAATTTCTGAACGAATAAAAATATTGTCTTCCGGTTTCATTCATTAAATTTTACGAACATTTCTCTATAAAATTCATTATCTTAAATTTTTTTAGGGCATTCATTAAGCCAAAATATCAATTTATTTTTCAAGAGAAGTATTCAAATATTTTGTATTTATTGTGTTTAATGAGCTGTAACTTCTGAACGGATAAAGTTATCGACTTCCGGTTTCATGCATTAAATTCTACGAACATTTCTCCATAAGATGCATTATTTTAAAATCTTTTTTGGGTATTCATTAAGCCAGAATATCAAATGTTTTTCAGAAAGAAAATTGAGAATTTTTTAAATTTTTAATGTTTATTGTGTTCAAGGAGCTGTAACTTCTGAACGTATTTAAATATTGACTTCCGGTTGCTTTTACTAAATTCTACGACCATTTCTCCATAAGATACATTTTTTTAGGGTGTTCATTAAGCCAAAATATAAAATGTTTTTCCGAGAGAAAGTAAAGAGATTTTTAAATTTTTTATATTTATTGTGTTTAATGAGCTATAACTTCTGAACGGATAAAGTTATCGACTTCCGGTTTCTTTTATTAAATTCTACGAACATTTCTCTATAAAATACATGGTTGTAATTTTTTTTAGGTTGTTCATTGCGCCAAAATATTAAATGTTTTTGTAATAAATACGAAAAAATTGAATACTTCTCTCTCGAAAAAAATTGATATTTTGGCTTAATGAATGCCTTAAAAAAAATTAAGATAATGAATTTTATAGAGAAATGTTCGTAAAATTTAATGAAAGAAACCGGAAGACAATATTTTTATTCGTTCAGAAATTACAGTTAATTAAATACAAAATTACGAAAAAAGCAAATAAAATCAACTTTTATTTTTTGGAAAAAATTGTTAATTTTGGAAGTGCCATATCTCGAAAACTATTGAACGTATAGAGCTGCGGTTGGGCTTAAATTGTTGCAAATTTAATAAGCTTTTATTTTGTACTAAAGTACTTTTTCACTGTCACGCACCGTTTTCGAGTTATAAACGAAAAACTGAAAAATTGAACATTTAAAGCCCTCCCCACCGCCCCTCGGCACCGGAATTTGGAGGGACTTTATTTTTTCAAGTTCGGATGACCCTCCCCTACACATTCCTGAAGAAATTGGAACTAGTATTTTTAGTTACTCTGATTGCCCATTTTTGGTCTAGATTGACTGGACTATACGTAAAGCTTCATAAAACCAATATTAATTAATCTGTGTTCTAGGGATGCGTAGGTAAAGAAACAAAATATTTCAAAATACTTACTTTATTTTTATAAAAACTGTTCAAAATTATTTCCATTAACAGATAAACATATCGCAGCACGTTGAATTAAAGAAATTGTACAAGCCCGATGAAATGCATGTTCTTGTCTAATTCTTTCAGCGCAATTTTCAATTCGTTCCCTTAATTCTTCAAGGGTTTCAGAAGCCTCTTGATTGTCATAGATGAGGGATTTAAAATGACCCCAAAAATAAAAATCTAATGGATTCAAATCCGGAGATCTAGGATGCCAAGGTACAGGACCTCCTCGACCAATCCATCTGCCCTCAAATACTCTATCTAGGTGATTTCTAACATTTCCGCTAAAATGGGGTGGTGCATCGTCATGCATAAACCATGCCTTTTGACGTACATTCAGAGGAATTTCTTCTAATAATTCAGGCAAATTATTCTGCAAAAATAATAAATAATCCTGGCCATTCATTCTGTTAGGCCCCAGTAACGATCCATTCACCATCCCAGCCCAAAGATTTAGCAAAAACCTATGCTGAAAATGACTCCTGACAACAGCATTCGGATTTTCTTCAGCCCATAGTTGTGACAATTATAAATATTGTGTATGCCATAACGAGTAAATATTGCTTCGTCAGAAAATATTCTAACGTAAAATTAGGATCCACGGCATGTTGATGCAGAAGCCATTCGCAAAACCTTACTCGAAGAATATGGTCGGGTTCAATTAACGCATGGACCCGTTGAAAATGATAAGGATATAAGTTATTATTATTTAAAATTCTCCAAACTGTCATCCGCGGCACACCTGGTAGTTGGCGAGATATTCTCCTTGTACTAATTGTTGGGTCATTGCGTACCAAATCTAAGACTGCATTTTCAACATTTGCTGGTCTCTGACGAGCTCCACCGTCTCTTCCCGGATTAGGGCGCAAAGAAGCAGTGTCGCGAAGGCGTTGAGTAAGATTAACAAATGTGCGAGGATACGGATGCCGTCGTCCTGGAAAACGTTCGGCGTAATAGTGCTGGGCTAATCTAGCGTTTTGCCCTGCTTCGCCATACACTAGCAACATATCCACTAACTCATTGTTACTGTAATCATTCATTTTTGCAACAATCACAAGAGCGCTATCAAGACTAGATTAATAATAAACAATGTCACGTAACGAATCGAACAACTCACCACCACCATCTTAATAGCAAAACTGAAAGTGTTATGTGACCGGCTACTTGAAACTAAATTTAATTATTGTATTATGCAATCATTAGTTATAGGTACAATGTAATATTTAATATTAAAACTACGTATTCAACCAGTGGCCCAAAACTGTTTTCTTGACAAACCTCAAAAACTAATTTTCGAATTTTGAAAAAATTCTTTTTGTTTCGTGATCAGTACGTTAAGTACTATATGCCATTCTAATAAGTGCTTCATGTTACAGGACACCCGTATATGCAAAGTATCATCTTTTAGGGAATTACTTCTAGGTGTAGGCTAGGCATATTAGCAAAAAAATTGTTTTTGGGTCTCTGAACACGAATTTGAAGTTTGCGGGCAAAAATTTTGGCCAAAACTTTGTTTTTGAGTACTTTTAGACCAAATGGTTACAACAGTTAAGTATCACAGCAAGGACGATTTCTGCGTAAACGGTGAATTTCACTAGATATGGAAATATGGCTCCTTTTGGGCGCGCTCTAGCGGCGAAACGGTTAGTAAAAAAACCTTATATATGACAAATGTAGGAAATTTTGTCTACTTTAATTTTGTATAGAATAGACTTGTCGAAAAAACGCTTCCTTTCTGAGATATAAGCCAAAAACTTAAAAAAGTGCCAAAATTTGATCTAAAAGTGCCCAAAAAACAGTGCCCGCAAACTTCAAATTCGAATTCAGTGACCCAAAAAACAAAAAACGGTGAAAAATCAAAACTATAGCAAAACTTTCCTCTGAGACCCAATATTTTTACTAATATGCCTAGCCTATATTTGATTTATGCGGAAAATACCAAAAAATACCTAGAGCAAAGTGCCCCTTTGGCACGGACAATCGAAACCAAAAATAGGAGGTGCGCAACTAGATGTTATAACAGTCCTAAATACAAAATTTCAACTTTCTACGTCTAACCGTATTGGAGTTATGCGACACACATACGTCCGAACGTCCATACTTTTGTCCGTCCGTCTGTCCGTCCGTACGTATAGACGGTACAGACGTCACGACGATCTAGTCATAATGGATCCGTACAACTAAGTAAAAATTACTTGGAAAAATAATTACCTTTTATTTGAAGCATTTTTTCCTAAAAAATAACCCACAAACAATTAACAGAGAAAAAATAACGTTCGTAAGTCATCCTTAATCATTTATTACGCGACCCCCACAAATTTTTATCGTATTTTAATTAACAAACCAAATTAATTTACCCCTGTCGGACACGAATTATTATTCCGTTAAATGCGAAAGTTACAACTTTAGCAAATTAACAATTTTTGCGTGCGATCACGTCTGAAATATTAAGAAGAATATTTAGCGCCGTAAGTTCTTCGCAAGCCCTTTTATTAATTTATTCTCGGTGATAACGAGTCTCAGCGATAGTTGTCTTCACGTGAACGAAGAACGCACCACGGAGTAATTAAGGCCGTGGACGCCGGCGCCAGCGCCAAGACGACACGTCATGGACGTCCCAAGGGGAAGAAAAAGGGGCGCGCGTCCCTCCTAGAGGTTAATTAATATTCAGAAAAATGTACACAATTATGAAACTTATACTGACATTATTTATTTACCCGGCTCGCGTTGCTACGCCTCCAACTCGAATTTAAAGGAATCTCGTTATAAGAAATCTAAGTTATTATTAAATTTGAACTCAATCTTAATTAGATAGCCGCCGACAACAATGTGATTTGACAACGTTATAAACAACAAATAAATAAAATAAACTTAATACTAACCAATACTAACAATCCACAAATGTCTGTTTCAAAACACCTAGACCAACTGAATTCGAAATTCCTATTCAACAACTAATACATAGTAGTTTAATTAAATGTCTGGTTATCTAATTTGTTTGTTATTTTGTTCAATTAAGTGACAAATCACTTTCTTTTTCTTAAAAAAAAAATATAGCTTATGTCACCCGGGGATAGTGTAGCTTCCCAACGGTGAAAGAATTTTTCAAATTGGTCCAGTGCAAACAAACAAACAATAAAATCTTTCCTCTTTATTATATTAGTATGGATTATATTGTATCGTTCATAAAATTTATATTTTCGGAATAAAAAAATTTAAAGCAAATTGATATTGACAAATTATCAATATGAATTCATTGTTAGGATACTAAATCAGATTCTGTTGTATGTTTTGATAAACATATTCCAATCGAAATAAGAGTTATTGCTGTACGAAAATAGTTATTTATTTATATCAAGTATGGATGAAGCATTTGTTGTTGTACGCGGCGAGAAACTTGTTCAGACGAGGCGAAGCCGAGATTGACGACTCGCCAAGGGCAACAAACAAACTTTATCCAACGAGGTGTACACAATATTTTGTCTTAAATTACAAAACTGGTTCAAGATCCAAGTCTGTTAAAAATTAAGTTTTTTCATACAGAGAAAATTTTATAACATTCTATCCTCTTTCATGTATAAAAATTAAAGCAAAAAATAATAAATTTAATGTTAAGAGATGTTATTTTAATTAGATAACTCTTGAGACAATAAAACGCATTACCTATCCTCTTAGATTTCAGTTTAATGGTAGTGTTCGGGAAGAACAAATCAAATCAGTAAAGTGTATAATATGGTTATGTGAAATAGATCCGTGTTGATCTGGCCTGGTGAGTTGTGTCTATGATGTGTAGAGTGTGATCAGAGTTGAGACGTTGAGTACGCGGATCGTGGTTGGCCGCCAACGATACAGCGAGCAGCTTTGGGCTGTAGTGGACCGTGACTGGCCGCCAACGATGCAGCGAGCAGCTATGGGCTGTAGTAATCCTAGTCAGATTGCCAACGGTGCAGCGAGCAGCCGTGGGGCTGGAGTGGCCCTAACCAGGTCGCCAACGAGATACGAATGTTTTAATGTGATATGTGTAATGTTTGCTTATGTTTTCTTTGCTTCCAGAGTTAAACGTGATCTTGAGCTCGTCACCTAATTCCTTAAACCTTACGACAAGGTTATCGCTGCCAGGTATACTTGATATTTGATCTAACAGTAGGCATCATAAGTACAGGAAAAGTAGGTAATCTAGTTTATTTGCCTATGTCATTAAACTCTAACTCAGACTTAGATGCGCTTCGTATATAATTAACAACTCTTCACATTAAAAAAATTAATAAATCAATTGTTTTATTTTAGTATTTAGATAACAGTTGAAGGGTTCACCTCAATCTCCTCTGGCTACTTCGGTTTACACGTAAGTTTTAGTGCAATAAGCAAGTGCAAACCAACTTTAATTCTTTCCCAAGAACCATTCCCCGGCCATGGTCTTGCCCATAGTAAATTAGAAATGAAGCCATCTCGTTATTCATAACTGCGATTGTAATTACGTGGCGCTGAAACCACAGCACGGCGCACTCCGGGCTGCACGCGCGCCGTGCTATCGCGACTCTCTCGGGCCGGAACGCGTCCGCTAATTGATTGATTGTGATTGATCGTAAATAATAAGACGCCGCGGAATTGTTGTATAATTAATGAAGAAGCTGCCGAAAGGTGCACCGAATTTCTGATCAATCATGGCAACTTTACTGGGGAATGTGCTCGTGAACTTGGCTAATTATTTAAAATGTTAGGTCGCAAGGATATTGGACACAGTCAAGCACTTTTCACTAAGTTCAAGAATCTTCTCTAAAAATACCTAACTTGTGTCAATATTTTTTTACCACGGATTACAAGATTTTAGAGTTTTAATCTTACAACAATTTTAAAAAATTCTAGGTAGTAGATAAAGAAAAAAATTAATATAATTTGTAGCAAATAACATTTCGTCTACTTTTTAGCATGTTTTCAAAACTTCCCTTGCCTACAGATATGTTGCGGGAGGTAAAAAAAGATAAAAGATGTTTTCATGGTTATTCTTATTATAAAAAGAAAGCTAAATTTTTTTTATATATAAAAGTATTTATTGCTGACTAGTAATACATACAGTGTGATTACAATATTTGTGTATCTACATTATCTGAGCTAGCCCATTTCTGTAGTCTTTTATATTAATTACATATTTGCGTTACTAATTTTGTTGTTCCTTTGCATGTAATTTGTAGGAAAAAAAAACAATTTGAAACAAAAAACCTACACTTTATAATAGTTTGTATATCTAGCGGTGTACATCTATAGTATTGCATGTTTTGTTCTTTTATGTTTGTATTCCTTATAATTTAAATTAAGAGAGTTTAAGTCATATTGTCCTATTGATTCTATAAGTGGATTTGGATTTAACTCACACCTTGAAACGAACTTTTCACTTAGTAAAGCTAAATTAAGTTTTATTTCTGGATCCTACAACAACTAAATTTAAAGTTATTAGAAAAGCTTTGTTGACATAAACTTTGAAGAATTGCTTATTTAAGGATAGTTAAAACTATAGTCTGAATTTTAGATTCCATGAAAGAACAGAACAATGAAAAAACAGAACACGAAAAAACAGAACATGAAAAAACAGAACATGAAAAAACAGAACATGAAAAAACAGAACAATGAAAAAACAGATCACTGAAGAAACAGAAAAATGAAAAAACAGAACAGTAAAAAAACAGAACACTGAAAAAACAGAACACTGAAAAAACAGAACATTGATAAAACAGAACATGAAAAAACAGAACACATAAACTAATCTATGCTAACATAACCCTTCTTGAGTCCAACAGAACTCCGTTTTTTTGACATAAACTAATCTATGATAACAAAACCCTTCTTGAGTCCAACAGAACTTCGTTTTTACCTTCCGCTTACCTGTAAAGGAAGGTATTGGAATCATGCAAAAAATCGGGTAGTGAGTTTTTAGTGAATGAGCACGAATTAGGGTCCTTACAACTCATTTTTGATAGTTTCACGATGATGTCTGTATGTATGTGTGTATGTGTGTGTGTATGTGGGTGGGTATGTATGTGGTCAAGGGTGTTAGTCGCATAACTCAAATACGAATTACCCAAAAATTTTGATATTTGGTATTTAACATTTGTATATAAATTGGAAGAGCTCATTAGATTTTGGTACAAATATCTTCATCGGAAGTGATATTTTTTGAAGATTGAAAAGGTTAATTGTCAAAATTGTATATAAATTTGGATAAATATAGTATTTATTTGTAATAAGAATAAGAGGAAAAGTTATTTGTAACCTACGTTATAAAAAATTGTCTTTATCTGGTAGCATTAAAGAACTGCAGTAAAATTTAAAAAAATAATTTACCAAATAAAACATCGAAATCTTGTAATCCATGTTCGGTTGATTTTTGTTTCTGCGTAAAAAATATTGACAGGTGAGACGGGTGATAAGTTGGCATACTAGCGCTATATGTATAAGTCATAAGTAAGATATTAAATGTAGTCATTGAACGGAGGATGGCTTCAACACAGAAGAGTTTTCCTGTGAATGAATATTTTTATTCAGGTGATGCAAATTTCTGTGTTTGAATATTTTAGATTTTTATTTGTATATTTTAAATGAGCACCGGATTGTACGTATACCATTTCTGTTTAAAGTCTAGATATGGCGGAAGGTTGATGGCCACGTCAGATTTTTTTGACATAAACTAATCAATACTAACAAAACCCTAATTGAGTCCAACAGAATTCCGTTTTTTTTAATAAACTAATCAATACTAACAAAACCCTAATTGAGTCCAACAGAACTCCGTTTTTTTGACATAAACTAATCAAAGCTAACAAATCCCTTCTTGAGTTCTGTTTTGTCATTGTTATGTTTTTTCATATTCTGTTTTTTCATGTTCTGTTTTATCAATGTTCTGTTTTTTCAGTGTTCTGTTTTTTCACTGTTCTCTTTTTTCATTGTTCTGTTTCTTCAGTGTTCTGTTTTTTCATTGTTCTCTTTTTTCATTGTTCTGTTTTTTCACTGTTCTGTTTTTTCATGTTCTTTTTTTTCATGTTCTGTTTTTTCATGTTCTGTTTTTTCATGTTCTGTTTTTTCATTGTTCTGTTTTGTCCGGTCACCGAATTTTATAGTAGGTATAACAAGAATCAAAAGCGGTAAGTCCAGTTTACCGGTTGAGTATAATTAAAATACCATGTTTGGAATTTGGAAACCAAAATACAGTCTATGAAACGGGTACTTAGTGATGCCGTTTGTCGAGAGTAGTCGAGAATGCACCCGACTCTCGTCTCGACTCGGAATTTCCAAAACTAATAAAAGTCACTCTCGTCTCGTCTCGAAATTTCTCTACTAATCTCGACATGGAGTCCAGAGTCTTGAAAATCTCGAATCAACTTGGGTTGTGTGGTATTTATTTATTTGACATGCAAAACAAGTCAGTATTAGTTTGTTAGTGTTAGTGCGGCCTAGGTCCAGTCATATGGGATTACTTATACGTATTTTTTACGAAATAACTCTTTTGTGATATATTTAACTCTAACTAATACATGTTTATTTTCATCTATACTTGACTAGTTAGGTACCTAAATTTATAATTTTTTAATTAAAATTAATTTTTGTTAATTTATAAAAATGTTTCGTATACCTACCTATATCTTTACTAAACTTATTATTTTGTTAATAATTGTTACATAATTTTAAGAATAGGTATTTTTTTAAATTAAATATCTAATTGATTTATGTAGATCAAAATAAAGATTTTATTTTTAAACATGTAAGTTTGTATACATTTATTGTTTGTTGATCTTGGGAATATTATTTATTTCATCCTGTGTCAAATTCAAATACTTTACGTCAACAGTTTGAGTCCGGGAAAACGCAAATAACGGCCTTTGTCCGGTAAAGTGTTAGAATAGAAATTAATCAACGCAATAACAATTAAACAATCGCCAAATTGCAGTTGTTAATTATGTTTCGAAAATGTTACTAGATTTTGAGCATTAGGTAAATTATTTTGAAATTAATATTACTGTTTCTTTAAAACGGAATTTGACACAGGATGAAATAAAATACATAACGACATTCGTCCGTGAATTCTTTTAACAATACTCGTTTCGAGTTTCAAGACTCGGCTCCTTCGTCGCCTCGTCTTCAAACGTCTCACTCGTACTGTTAAATATGAATTCCCGGACTTGTAACGTTAATTACTATTAAAATACAACTTTTTTGTAAAAGATCCCATTTATGTTTCCAGCATCATTAGCATCTAAAAGTGAGTCACGGACAAGAAGGGAAAATTTTTTGAGAGTAATTGTACAAAATATTAACAAAAGCATATTTCTATTAATTTTAATTTTAAGCAAATAGTTACTAATCAATTAGGTATATAAGACGAGACTCGAGAGTCTCGACTAGACTCTCGGCGAGACTTGATACTGGTCTCGTCTCGGTTCGAATTTGTAGTCGAGAGTTGCCTCATGGTCTCGTCTCGATTTTCTCGACAAGGCGAGACGAGACCGAGACTAGTCTCGACTCTCGCGGCAACACTACGGGTACTTCACGTCTGTGACGCTTATAATATTTTTTACACAATGAAAATAAACTGTAAAATATGGTAAATATTTGAGTATTTCATCGGTTTTGTTTGCATTTCAGAGGCCCGTCTACCTCCTAAAATCCAGCATAAAATGTAAAACGTAGCGAGTGGGCAGTACAAGAATGATTTTTTTCTTATTTTTTTAAAATTTTATTTCAACAAGGATTTAATAGGGAGAATGGATGTACAGATGTTTAAATATTAAACTGTTGATTACATTTTTTTACATGATTATAAAAATTACGAAAAATTAAAAAACCAATTTATGCAAACTTTGCACGATAGAAATTAATATTTAAAATGTTTGAAAACCACATCCGTAGATCCATTCTTCCTCTATAAAATTTAAAAAAATATCCTGAAGTCAATAATAATCTGACAATTTACCTACTCGAATACACTTTTACAGTATTTTTCAACTTCAAAATGACATTGCATAGTTAGAATACTGCAAAGTACGAATTTCAGGCTGGTTTCTGGCAGCCTTAGTAGTGGGGAAAAGAGTGGAATAGAAAAAAAGTAAAATCGATAGTATTCTATGAATTCTGAAAAAATGCTTAAATGGTGCCTTGGTTTCTTTTGTTATTTAATACATGCCGCCTTCTTTGTGAAATACTTACTGCCTTGTAAACAAAATCTACTACATTGGAAACAGAGCCAGAAAACGCTAATAAATGAAAGATAATACAAAAATAAGTGCCAGTGTACAATCTTTTTACATTAAAATCTATGATTGTATGTCTGTCTTTGGTTCATCCCGCATGCCCTTTTGGAATCAACGAAATCTTTTAGGAAAAATATTTTCATGAAAGGCTTAGTGTGCGACTGAAGCAATCGCATCTAATATCCTGGATTCGGCCCACATTCCTGGCTGGTTGACATCTTTATTTGTTTGTATAAACTTATCATGGCGTTATCTTTATAGCTGTTGTTTTAGGAGTGCCTAACAAAGTAATGGGACAGAATATGGTGTCACGTTACTACATTCTACGCATAATAATTTAGGGACTTGCATATTTTAGCAAGTGGGACGTTTTAGATGGTGCTGTGATAATTTGTGTTACTGTTCCCCACTACGCATAAATATGCATAAAGAAAAGTATGTTCGGCCTATTTTAATTGCTGATTTAATGTTCTCCTGTCAAAACAATGATGAGGAAATCTCATGAAGTCATAATCAATTCTAAAATCTAGCCTAACCACCTAATCTAACTAAATGAATTGAAATAATATAATAATAATAATTCAGTTAAAATTGATTCCTTATGTTTCATTGTTTTAAAGATCGCTTTAATAACGAGTACATCGCTATCAAATTCGAACCCATGAACATAAAAATCCCATGTTTCCAGTTAAATAAATTTTCTGTGTGTGAAAAACATATTTTGCGTGTGTGTAAGGAACATGAGCATGTAAGAGTTTTTCGACACGTGTTGCACAGTATACTTTTATGTACTCGTAACATAGGAAATAACATATGAAGCACGCAATTGACAATGGGAAATGTCAATTTCCCAGTGTAGTCAATCAGGAAAAATGCAAAGAACACTGGCTTTCTTGAGCATTATACAATAAAATCAGCTACAAAATTATAAAATTTATTTTAATAAATGTTACTTTCCACGATTGACATGTTTTTAAACTTATAAACACCATCGATATATAAAAAAAATTGAAATAAATATGCGCGACTAGCTCGTCATCTGTCTGTAGTAGTGAGTAGAAAAAACATCGTATCGTACCCTCAAATTTAATGATTAGACTACAACTTCAACTTGAATGTATTTAATTATAGCCTTATTCGTTACAAAAAACATTGTACAAACCTCTTGCGGAAAGATACCATCCCAGCATTCGCGTAAATGAAACCTTCGCTTTGCTCTTGTTTCAAAACACCGCTAATGTGGGATAAAAAATCTTTCCGCATTTGGTTCGTAAATAACTATTTCTACACTATGATTCTACTTACGTTTTCATTAAGTAGGTAATATGCATTGTATGACATATCGCTTTGACACATTCACATTAACTATTTTATCTGATGGCGTGTCATAATGACAACATTATAAGCCTCAATATGGAAACCATTATAGCATTCATTGTAGGTCAAGGAAAATAATGAGTACCTACTCAGTACCATAATGAAATAACATACAACTCGTTACTAAGGAAACGAGTAAGGACGTTTCAAAAACAACATACCTACCTATTTTTTTAGATTTTATTTGTCTTGTTCAAAACCAAATAAGTTATTTTTTGCACAATTGGTCTTTTTTATCAACTTACCATGCCTGTTTCCAAGACAGTAAGCATTCGCAGGGCCGGATTTAAGGTTGTGTAAGCTCCGGGAAACTGGCGGATCCAGATTATGTAATTATAAAATGGCGCTGCAGGCGAAAATTTGTTTGAGTTCAAGGTCAAATACCTGAAATGAAATTTCAGATGAATTATACTCTATTTATGTGTGAACATAAATTAAAATGTAATTTTTACTAACAGTTTTCGATTTTAAAATCTGAACATTAAAATATTTTTATAAATTTTAGCGATGAAATATTTTGTGCGCCTCTCCTTAAATCCGGCCCTGGGCGCCTGGACATTCGTATCGCAAACCCATACGTGTTGATGTTATTCCTGCAAGTTCTTCCTGCTGCACTATGCAAGTTTGCGAAGCAATATGCAGGAATATGTATAAAGAATTGAATTTGCAATGAGTGAAGAAAGTTGATTTGAAGTTGAAGTCGTAGGTGAAGTGGCTGGAGACACAATGGCAGCCGAACGATGCAACAATTCCGCAACCGCTTCTGCTGCGCTTCCGTGCGATTTGTTTTCCAATTGCATTGGCGCGAACCTCCGGTGCTCGCGAAAGGAGGAATAGGTACACCACAACGAGAAATATTAACATTAGAGGAATTTCAAGGCGTCTTTAACGTGTAACAGTATATTGAAGTGTGGATTCTGGATTATATGTGGTGTACTTTGTTACAAATTTATATTTTATTTACATTCGAAAGGTTTGCTTCAAATAAATCATGACGTGAGAGAGTGGTGTAGCAATGTGCCAGCGGCAATATTTCCAATTGGCAATATAGCTACATTGAGAATATTCCCGGAAGTTGCTCAAAGACTTAAAAATTTCCAAATTTTGGGAACATTGAAAATGAATATTGCCCGACATTTATAAATATTGCCGGAAATATTCTCAGCAATGTTGCCAAAGTGCATAATCAATTTTTAGACCTTGAGCCATTCGCACAGGGCACAACGCACTGCGTATGTATGCAAGTAGCAATGTGCCATCGGCAATATTTAGAATGGGCAATATTGTCACTTTGGAAATATTACCGGTAAGTTGTAAAAATTATAAGAATTAAAAATGGAAATATTGCCCGAAATGTAGAACTATTACCGACAATATTCCCAGCAATATTGGCATTTTAAGTTTTCCAGTAGGTTTTTCTTATCTTTATAAAAACTAATCGGAGATCTATAAACTTGAGAATCAATTAAATCATGAAACTAATTTTATTTAATAATAAGCATCAATTGCCCTACATTTCCATTTTTTTGCAATATTTCCATCAATGTTACAAGCAATGTTGCCTTGATTTTAAATTGCCGGCAACGGCACATTGCTAGGTGTGACACTAAACAAAAAATCTTATGTGGCAACACATAACCTCGATCGTGAAAAAAATCGATGTCGAGATTTTTGTCAATAAGGTACATTTAGAACCTATTTTAATTATTTTCATGAGAATGTCTGTGTGTATGTGTAATAATTAAGAACTGATAAGATTTTGACAAAAATCTGTCAACCGGAAATGGAACTTTACTTGCACAACTATAACATTTCTTGCAACAATCTTAGAAAAAAGTGCGATAGTTAAATTTTTCATAGGACTCATGAAAGAAGAAGTTTCATTATACAATATTAGATCTAACTTTTTTCTATATCTCTTACCAATAAAGAAATATAATTTTTCAAAAATATATAATTTTACCTACTACGATTTGTAAAGCACCAAATAGAATAATCTGATCAGGCCAACACATAACCTCATTCATTTAAGGTAAATTTTAAATTTTATTGGTACTAGCAAAATTCGAATTTAATGCAGTTATTGTTATTAGAATCCATAATGAAAAAACGAGGTAGCAATTTTGGTTCTGTTGATCTAAAAATAAAAATAAATGTTTGTCGGTGATAACTTATTATTAACAATGGTGAAAATTTAAAATGTAATTACTAGACTTGTTTAATAAGAAAGTTTTATTATGGTGGCTAGTTTCCAGTTTCTCATTTCTCGGCAATTTCCAATTAAAAATTATATAAGGTAAACCATTTTTCCGCTACAAAATAATCTAGAACCCTTAATCATATTTATAAGTATTTTCAACTTTACTAATTATTGAAACTTTGCCGTTGCCTTAATTGAATCTTACTTACTATATTTTATAGATCTTTTAATAACACTTTTTTTAAACTACTTTAGTGCTAGTTTAAACGATGAAAACTAATCGAGAGTAAGAGCATCTAAGAGATTTGTTGCATCGATCCTTCGGTTTCTAATTATTATACATCAATACATGTTAGATGTAACACAAACCTATCTGGCAAAGTGAATAATCCAAGAATTGTTTAAAGAATCTAACCAGATTATGAAATGCAAATGCATGTTTCTATATAAAAACAAATGCCAGAAAGAAACAAAACGTGTTTATAAAGAGAGCTTAGTAATTGAAACAAGTACCTATATTATATGATTGAAAAAAATCACTATTATACAAGGTGATTCATCATAACTTACTTATTTCAAAACGCAATAATGCCCATTTTATGAATCAGAAACTTTTTATTTTTATTTTATAATGTAGGTACATATCTAAAGTTTT
The DNA here is from genome assembly GCA_947534325.1 of Agonum fuliginosum. Taxonomy (NCBI): domain Eukaryota; kingdom Metazoa; phylum Arthropoda; class Insecta; order Coleoptera; family Carabidae; genus Agonum; species Agonum fuliginosum. Next base: position 30,051,399 of record OX384037.1, read on the forward strand.
GTTTTGCCCAGTTTTCAAAATCATATCAGGTAGGTTACGCCTCCCATTGTCTATACACTTATTAAGCCGATTTCTGGCGTTTGTCATAATCTTTCCAGCATGACAGCGGGTATGTTGGCAATTGCGGCCCGGATGTTGGCATTCAGGTCTTCTAGGGTCCTTGGACGGTTGACGTAAACGCGGAATTTCAAAAAACAACACAAAAAATCACAAAGATTCAAATCGGACGAGCGGGCTGGCCACTCCTTCGAAAGACACGCTGGGTTGCGATCACAGACCATCCATTGGAAAGGTACGACTCAACTGAAAACACACGCTGCTCCGTGCTCCAACGCATGATGAAGACTGGTCGGGTGGGGAACAAAACTTTAAAAGTGCACCTGTCTAATGAGATCACTCTCTCCCCACTACGATCCCTACAGCCTGATGCCTGAATGTTATGATGAATCACCCTGTATTTTTTTTTTTTGCTGGGTAACCAAGTTGTGACAACTCATGTTGCAATTCAGTTAGGTTCACATTCCAGTTAACTGCACAAAATTTCCCTAGTGGACTGTCCAGTCTCCACAAGTACCCGTGAATTAACGGTAAAATATATCTATACTTATGACTCACAGTATGTCAGACTCCCCTAAGTTGTTAACGGATTTTTAATACTGTGTTTTGTATTATTTTATAAACACTCCTTAAAATTTTCTTCAAGAATCTCTGCTCCATTATGTGTACCTACGTATTATTGCATTAGGGGTTCATATTAGAAATACGAACGATGTGTGCGAACTTAATGTAGAGTGCCACTAAAACCAAATATAACTACTAAGGAACACTCTCGGGAACACCTTTGCCTAAGGAAAGGTTTAAGATGCTGTGGTTTCCTTAGTAAACATAATATGTTCAGTAAAACTGATAGCAACTTTCAACTATGGAACATGCGGAACTCGTAAGAAATAAGAACGAATTTGATTCTAAGTAACAAAGTAAGTTAGGTACAAGAAAATTCACAAATATGACACTTTATACAAAGCCCTATATTACGATTTTCCCAGTGGCGTGGTGTCCATGGAAGCAAGGGAAGCACCGCTTCCCTTGTCTTTTATGTTGTTTAAAATGTTTCAATATTAAAATAAATATTAAGTTATATACAATATTTTCCTTTAAAACAGTAACATTTTCTAAATTTATATAAATGTTGCATTCGTCATTCGTATTTTGAGCAACACCCGTTACACATAAGTTATTTTGTGTAAAATAACGTAAACTGTAACATTAGAAGCACATTCAAACTCTGTATACACGCATGTAAGAATTCCATGCACTCGGGTGAGTCCGTAGTACTTCGTTCGGTAGTTCGGGTTAGATATGATACGTGCTCACTTGACTAAGGGAGGCTCAATCACTTGTGCGTCTCTTAAGAGTTTTTCTGTAAAATTAAAAGCAAATATTGACTTACACTGAAGCTAAATTATATTAATGCAATAAGATATAATATATAATATAGATCTAAATAAATAAATTTACCAAATTTGGATGTTTCAAGCTTGATCGTCTTAAATGTAGTCCTGGTTGCAAAAAAGATCTTCGTTGCTACTTTGAATATCAATGGATACCACTCATAGCAGCTACTTACAATTCTATAATTCATTGTAAAAAATCTGACGTGGACACCACATGACTTCCTTGTACGCCTATTAAACTGTTCATATTTTTCTTAATAACTAAAATGTAGAATTATATTATACAAATATATTAATATATACTACTGCTACTATACTCACAAATATATTTTAGTCATTTTATTTAAACTGCAGAAGAAGATATAAACGATATTTTATTATTGTCACTGCCACTGTCACTGTCATGTCATAATAATTTAAATTTTACGTAGTAACAAATGTTAATCGATCATGGACTACAAGATACCGAAATACTAAATTATAAATATATACTTTAATTATTCTTAAATGATACCAGATACAAAAATATTTATAAAATACCGATTGTAAGTAATAATCACATAATCTTTCATTTAAAATAAAAAAATTTGTCTTAAATTAAATATTTATCGAAATTTTTGGAAAAATTACTACTTCCGGTTTATAGATTGAAACCAAAAATAGGAGGTGCACAACTAGATGCTATAACAGTCCTAAATACAAAATTTCAACTTTCTACGTCTAACCGTATTTGAGTTATGCGACACACATACGTCCGTACATACGTACCTACGTACGTACAGACGTCACGACGAAACTAGTCATAATGGATTCAGAAAAGGTCAAAACGGATATTTCCATCAAAATCTGAAAACCGAAATTTTTCGCGATTACAATACTTCCTTATTACTCCGTACAAGGAAGTAAAAATAATAAATTGTAAAAAAGAATGTAAAAAATAAAGTCATATTGTCAACAGCAACACAATATTCATAAAAACAGTTTGGGTATCACTGATTTATTCAATTAAATCAAATAATATTATGAGAACAATATTCTTATAGAGGAGTAAACTAAACCTGTTGAAACCTTAATTGCGCTGAGCTAGGAACCGATGTTTACGAGTTCAGTATACCGTGGATTGTCGTAGTGCATGTATTAATGTTTATAAGGTTAAATTAAAAACTTTGTGTATATTTGATATATTTAAATGTAGAAATGTCTATAAATTGAACTTTTGAATGCGTAAAATGATATAAAATTAATAACGACTATTTCAAATTGAAAGTGTAGTGCCATAAACTATTTAATGACTTTCTGGGACACCTATACAGGATGCACCATCGTCAGAGGTCAGAGTACAACAAAGGTTAGCATTTTTATTTATATTATAAAGCTAGCAGAACTCATTGGACAGAATCACTTTTCAAACCATATGAAAAATTAAAGGCTAATACAATGAACTTGCCCTATTGCCGAATTTGAAACTCTATATTTATTTAAATAAACATGAGAGTTACCAACTTGTAGAATGGCAAAAAAAACTTAAATACAAATAAATTACAAAATTTGTTTTTATTTTGGAATGGCCAATGGCCTCCCCCTTGGATACACCCCTGGAATTTACATCCATCAAATGCATGCAAATGACCATCTCTGCTGATTCATCTTTTACACGATGTATTTTTATCATGATTCCTAATGAATAAAACTAGACAAGTATACACACCTAAATATCGACGATAAAATTTACGTCAGTTAAGTACACGTTTGCATGCTTTAAGAGGCTCGTCCTAACTTTTTTTCGAATTCCTAGAATACTCTCGATATTACTTTTTTTCTGTTTCACTCTCTTCCCCACTACTACGGCTGCCCGAAACCAGCCCGAAATTCGTACTTTCCCGCATCCTAGCTGTGCAATGTCATTTTGAAGTTGAAAAATACTGTAAACATGGTTACAGATTTCCATAATAGCTAACTTGTGTATTTTTTAAAGAAATTAAGTAAAATTATTCGAAAAAGGAAGCTTAGCTGAATGCTTCTTGTTTTTTAAATTTTTCTTGCCATTTACAGTGACCGAGGAAATTAATATCAAATAATGACAAAAACCGCAAAAAATGTCATTTTCAATTTTAATTTACTTCAAATTCCTAGGCCAAAGAAAAAAAATAAAAATATAGAAGCATTAAGACATCCTTTGTACACTCATATGTAAAAGCATCATGTATTTCAATTATAATTAAAGTAAACGTGGGAGGCTATAAACACAATATGAGTCCGATAGGCTCTGCGTTACAAATTTTTAAATTGTTTATTTATAAATAATTAACAGGAACAAAAATGTTTATTTATCATCAAATACAACATAACACATAAATAAGAGAATTCTAAATGCGGTATCGAATATATATTACCGGATTATGCGTATAATAGCTTATGTTAAATGAGTCCGTTGGACTCACCTTGCCCGGATAAGGGTTAATTATTATTTTAATATTAATTAAATTTTCTTTGTTTTAGGTAAGTTGCTCCAGTTCTACAGTATTCTAATTATAACAGCTGCCAGGCTATGTATGTTTTTTTTTTTTAAGAATGTAATAATTGACGTGATAAATTAATTATTTTTATCCATAACTATTATAATTCTTTATATTATAAATTTGATAATAAATTTCAGAACTCATTATTATACCAGTAATTCTTTTGGTTTAAAGTGCTGTAATAATATATTAATAATTTACAACGTTTCGATTCAATAAACGTTAATTTTTGAAATTTAAATAACAAATAAAAGTACATACCTTAGAAGTTGAAACCAAAAGAATGGTCTTACTGATATCCTTTATGCAATTGTTGCAGTGAATAATGTTCAGTTCTTCATAACTCACCAGCAACTTTTTATAATTATTTAAATGGCTTTTTGACCAATAGAATTTCGTATACTGAAGCATATTAAAACATTAATGTCCGTTGTTAGGTTACATACAAATGTTTAGAAAATACAAGATTTTAACAGCTGTCATTATTTATCTTAGTGGATAAAGTAAACTTTCATGCTCGTGAATAATGACTATCGGTAATCTCTCATTTTATAATGCACTAATTATATTTGTATGAAATCTGATGTGGCCAGCACACAACCTCCCGCCGTATCTAGAAAACCGACTTATACCTAAACATAAATGTATGCGTATAATTTGGTGCTCATTTAACACATACAAATAAAATTCTAAAACATCAAACACAGAAATCAAAAGATTCATTTACAGGAAAATCCAAAACAAGAATTTTATATTCGGTATAAATGCAAGATGCAGACACAGGAAATAGTAAACACAGAAAGATTTAAACTTTTAGGAAGGTGCAAAATAAGGTCGAATGAACTAAATGAACAACCCAGAACCATTCTTCTCGCTCACATAGGTACTCAGCGAATTAATCTTTTGATATGCTTTTGATGCATATTATGTTCAGCTCATGCGCTTATTGACATAGAGAATTTGCAGACCAGCAAGTTATTTTCTGCTGCAGAAAACACCTATGTCAATAAAAATAGACAGTTTTTTAATATCCTGCAAATTACGCTTTTTAACTTGTTTGCAGAAATTTATGCAGATAAAATGCATAAAAATGAATGGAAACAGTTTCAAGCGCGACCTTAAGAGGCCCGTCTACTACCTAAAATCCAGCATAAAATGTACTAACGTATATAGCCAGTGTTTTGTGGCCAGTACAACAGTACAAGAATGGTAAAATTGTATTTCAACAAGGATTTAATAGAGAAAGAATGAATCTACAGGTGTGCCTATTTAAAATTTTGATTAAAAAACTGTACATGAATACAAAAATTCCGAAAAATTAAAAAAAAAGTTGGAGATCCATTCTTTCTCTATGAAATGTTTATAAAAATATTATCCTGAATTCAATAATAATCTGACAGTTGACTCGCAACGAAAACACTTTTACAATATTTTTCTTCAAAAGGACATTGCATTGCTAGGATGCGGCAAAGTACGAGTTACGGGCTGTTTTCAGGCAGCCGTAGTAGTGGGAAAAAAAGTGGAATGAAAAAAAAGATGTAAAACTCGAGAGTATTCTAGGATTTCGGTAAAAACGTAGACGAACCGCTTAATATATGAGATAACGAATGTCATTTAAAATCTAAGCTATCGTCGAGTTTAAAATATGCGTTGAATGGCATATCCTCTGAATTTCAGTATCAAGTGATTCTTTCTTTTGTGAAGTTCGCTCGCTCGTAATTAAGACGTGGAGGGTTCGGCGGCGGAGGGGGCACCGGCGTTGCTCTTGACAGTTTAGTAATTTGTTGTCGGAATTATTATTTTATGCGCGTTCCAAATCGCGAATCCAGAGTCGATTATGAGGCCGGCAGGTGGGCCAGCGTTCTGCGTGTTTCAAAAAGCGCTTAGGGAAGTTTGACGGTGAGTTTTTCTCCGTTTGTGATGAATCGACGGGTGTCGGCGGGCATCAATTACAATGATACTCGGAGCGAGTTCGAGTTAGCGTGTGTGATGCTGCTGCTCTGTGACGCGGTATCGATCAGGGGCCCGCGCCAAACGCCGTGGAACTCTGCCAACGCCAGGAACTGAACCAGGCGAGCCGACTCCTACACACAGGTGGATGTGGAACGTGGAGAACACTTCCTACAGTTATCATTCAGCGCAGCAACACTGCACTATGCTGAATTCTTGCCCAATGTAAATTAAATGCTACCATTCATTGTTTGGATTGCATTGTAGTGTTGTTAAATTGTTTCAATATGCAAGGTTCAAGCGCAGAGCTGGGCAAAGTACCGAGCAAAAGTACTTTTGTATTTTTAAAAATGTACTTAAAGTACAAATACTTTTTTATTTAATAAAATACTTGCAAATACCAAGTACAAGGAAAAGTACTTATAAATTTGGGTGCAAGTACTTTTTTACTTTATAAGTAAATAATGTTACTTTATGAAATACAAAGTACTAAAGTACCAAATTTTGATGCAAGTACTTTTTGTCTGTAAGTATTTATGTTACTTTATAAAATACCAAGTACCTACCTACTCAAATACCAAATACTTATAGAAACAACAAAATAAGTAATGTGGTGACATTTCAAATACTTTTAATTGCACTTAGATAATACATAGAAGCAAAGTTTTTTTACCAAATACAAAGTTCCGTTCGAAAAGAGTATTTCAAATACAGTACTTGAAGTACTAAATAATATTTGCATACCTGTATCAAGTATCTACATTTAATGCAAGTACTGCATAGCTCTGTCAAGCGTTCTGATGCAACGACTAACATGACAAAATCTAAATTATTGTTGGGTTGTGATTGTGGACTTCAACATCAGTCACGACCTCAACGTTGGACTCACCATCTTGCAAGACGGTTCATATATTTGTTATAATTTAATTATTTCAACTTTTCAAAATTTAACAATGTAATTCTGCTTCATATAAATAATTCATTGGTAAGTTCGCAATGTAACTATTTAGTTTAAAAATTATTTGTATTAAAAAATTTTAGGCTTGAAAATGGTCAAAATCAGACCGAAACGTCGCCATTAAAGATTTATAATTAAAAGATTGTTTAAAATTTAAAAATTTATTTTTCGATGCCTTATCCAATATAAAATTGAATCAATAAATTATTGCCGTTCGGTAAATCAAAAGGAGTTGGAGTAATGAATGATGGTTGATGGTGAGGTGTTAAAGTGGGGTTAAAGGGGTGGTAGAGTGAATTCGGCAAGAAAACTCGCACTTTGAATTTGATTGACAGTTGACAACGAGAATAAAGAAATTTAAATGGAATTAGAAGCATCTAAACTGCGCTATGCTGAATTCTTGTTCAATGTAAATTAAATGTAACCATTCATAGTTTGGATTACATTATAGTGTTGTTGCTTTGTGGTGTAACAGTATGCAAGGTTCAAGCGTTCAGATGCAACGACTAATATGTAAAAATCTAAATTATCGCCTTTCGGTAAATTAAAATGAGTATGAATGACGGAGAGGTGTTAGAGGAGTGGTAAAGTTGGAGTGAATTCTGTACGAAAACTCGCAGTCTGAATTTGATTAACAGTTGACAACTAGAATAAAGAAATTTAAATGGAATTAGAAGCATCTAAAATGATTTGAGATGAATAATTTTAATGCGAAATAAATCATAGGATATAAAATCTTTCTTTACTAGCATTACCAGGTTAGCCTTATGGCGGCAGTATACCTTCACGCTGCACACAGGCAGGCGTTCGTAGTTTATTAATAACTTGCTTTTTCTCTTTTTTACTTCCTTGTACGGAGTAATAAGGAAGTATTGTAATCGCGAAAAATTTCTGTTTTCAGATTTTGATGGAAATATCCGTTTTGACCTTTTCTGAATCCATTATGACTAGTTTCGTCGTGACGTCTGTACGTACGTACGTAAGTACGTATGTACGTACGGACGTATGTATGTCGCATAACTCAAATACGGTTAGACGTAGAAAGTTGAAATTTTGTATTTAGGACTGTTATAGCATCTAGTTGTGCACCTCCTATTTTTGGTTTCAATCTATAAACCGGAAGTAGTACTTTTGTCAAATATTTCGATAAATATTTAATTTGAGACAATTTTTTAAATTTTAAATGAAAGATTATGTGATTATTACCTACAATCGGTATTTTGTAAATATTTTTGTATCTGGTATCTTTAAAGATTAATTAAAATATATATTTATAATTTAGTATTTCGGTATCTTGTAGTCTATGATCGATTAACATTTGTTACTACGTAAAATTTAAATGATTATGACATGACAGTGACAGTAACAGTGACAATAGTAAAATATCATTTATATCTTCTTCTGCAGTTTAAATAAAATGACTAAAATATATTTGTGAGTATACCTTAGTAGAACTTATATATTAATATATTTGTATAATATAATTCTACATTTTAGTTATTAAGAAAAGTATGAACAGTTTAATAGGCGTACGAGGAAGTCATGTGGTGTCCACGTCAGATTTTTTCTAAAAAAAAAGCGTTTTTGAGAAAATATTGACAGTTCGATGAATTTTGTTTTGAACAACTTGAGATAAAAACAACGCCATAGTAATAATTGTCAATCAAAGGATAAATTGTTCTGTACTTATTTATATTTACTTATTCTTGATTCAGTGTTGTCTTCTTGTAAATTTGATTAATTAAATGAATTGCTTGCCTCGCACAATGAAGTCAAAGGAGTATATACTAAATCAAGATAAATCAAAACCATCAAAGATTTGTAATGATGCATAATCTAATTGAACAATTAAAAGGCTCTCCAGTTGATATTCTTCGTGTTCCGTGGAAGTTATCGCAGTATGTTTAGAGTTCACCTCACTCCCCACATGATTTCCTCGGTTTTCTTCGTCTTCTCAACACTTTGATCCTTTGTAAGTGCAAAGCTCTCAGTGACCGCGAAGCTCCCCGTCTCGAGCGAAGCCCCCCGATTGGTATGTCGAAAGCGTCGCGAACTTTGGAGTATTAAAAGTTGATGGGGCGAGATGCTAATGCCCCCCTACCCCATTCGATGCTTATTTACACGGCGGTCGTGGCGATGCATGAGAAAGAAACGCCCCACTGCGTCTAATTGTCGTTCGTCAATTATTTTTTGCACGATCGATCATTTTACTGGCTCTGTTTCCAAGGTAGTTTTTTTGTTAACAAATTAAGAGGCTGTAAGTTTTGAAGACGGAAGTACTAAACAACAACAGAAAGCAAGGCAACAGCACCAAAACCAATATAACCAAACATTTGACATTATTTTTAATTTTTGTTGTTCTATCGATCATGCAAAAAATATTATAAGCATCACGGACGTTAAGTGCATTTTGTACCGATTAGGTCTCGATCTCCAGACATTAACCTCAACCGGTAAACTACACTTACCGCTCTTGATACTTTGAAGTACACTGGCGGAAAAAAATGAAACACTTGAAATTCGTAAAAATTTTGGCCATTTTCAAACCGCCATAACTCGGCGTATTTTCAATCGATTTCGATGAATCTTCGAGGCCAAAAAGTTTGAAGTGTCTATTTTAAATTCATAAATGCAAACTTAAGCGCAATATCTTCCGCCCCCTCTTTCAATTCATTTTTAAAGAAGTAAGTAAATCTCACGAGTTTAAAGTTTACAGATCTATAAGCAGACCTTCAATATCGAGAAAATTTAAAAATGAAATTGGATATTTCGTGTAAATAACTCAAATTGCCTAAAAAATTTGAAATTTAGAAAGAAAATTTCATTCGAAAAACTTCTGACTTATGAGTCAAAAAATCTGACGTGGCCATCACACAACCTTCCGCCATATCTAGACTTTAAACAGAAATGTATACGTACAATCCGGTGCCCATTTAAAATATACAAATAAAAATCTAAAATATTCAAACACAGAAATTAGTATCACCTGAATCAAAAGATTCATTCACACGAAAACTCTTCTGTGTTGAAGCAATCCTCCGTTCAGTTACTACATTTAATAGCTTACTCTTATGACTTATATAGCGCCAGTATGCCGACTTGTCACCCGTCTGGTCTGTCAATATTTTTTATGCAGAAACAAAAACCAACCGAACATGGATTACAAGATTTCAACGTTTTATTTGATAAATTTATTTTTTAAATTTTACTGCAGTTCTTTAATGCAACCAGATAAAGACAATTTTTTTATAACGTAAGTTGCAAATAACTTTGCCTCTTATTCTTATTACAAATAAATACTATATTTATCTAAATTTATATAAATTTTTGACAATTATCGTTTTCAATCTTCAAAAAATATCACTTCCGGTGAAGATATTTGTACCAAAATCTAATGAGCTCTTCCTATTTGTATACAATTGTAAAATACCAAATATCAAAATTTTTGGGTAATTCGTATTTGAGTTATGCGACATCCGGCATCGGCCCGGACCACACACATACACACACACACACATACACACACACACACACACACACACACACACACACACACACACACACACACACACACACACACACACACACACACACACACACACACACACACACACACACACACACACACACACACACACACACACACACACACACACACACACACACACACACACACACACACACACACACACACACACACACACACACACACACACACACACACACACACACACACACACACACACACACACACACACACACACACACACACACACACACACACACACACACACACACACACACACACACACACACACACACACACACACACACACACACACACACACACACACACACACACACACACACACACACACACACACACACACACACACACACACACACACACACACACACACACACACACACACACACACACACACACACACACACACACACACACACACACACACACACACACACACACACACACACACACACACACACACACACACACACACACACACACACACACACACACACACACACACACACACACACACACACACACACACACACACACACACACACACACACACACACACACACACACACACACACACACACACACACACACACACACACACACACACACACACACACACACACACACACACACACACACACACACACACACACACACACACACACACACACACACACACACACACACACACACACACACACACACACACACACACACACACACACACACACACACACACACACACACACACACACACACACACACACACACACACACACACACACACACACACACACACACACACACACACACACACACACACACACACACACACACACACACACACACACACACACACACACACACACACACACACACACACACACACACACACACACACACACACACACACACATACTTACAGACATCATCGAGAAACTATCAAAAATGAGTTGTAAGGACCCTAATTCGTGCTCATCCACTAAAAACTCACTACCCGATTTTTTTCATGATTCCAATAATAGGTAAGCGGAAGGTAAAAACCACAAAATGTACTTTTTTTAAACGCCCACAACTTTGTGCCGAATCGTTGTAGGAACTTTGTTTTTTGAGTCCTGCGCATGTAATTGAACAAATTTCAATGCCCTTTTGGTGGATCGTGTCGACAAATTTTTTCCAACTTGCTACACATCGCCAAATTTGGACGTTTTTTGGCCCAAAAAACGTTTTTTTTTTTTGTTCGAGTGTTGAAGGGTATGAAAAGGGATCATCCTAATCTCAATTTACCTCCTTAAAGTAGAGCCACAATGGATTTTTTCCCGAAAGAATCGTCTAATTTGGTTGCAAAGTCTCTGAATTATGTGCGAAAAACCTAAAAATGCACAACTTTGTGCCAAATCATCGTAGCAACTTCGTTCTTTGAGTCCTGCACAGGAAATTGAACAAATTTTAGTGCCCTTTTGGTGGATCGAGTTAAAAAAAATTTCAACTCCGTACACATCATTTTTTTTCATTAAATCATTTTTTTCACAGGAGGCGGAAAGACTTTGAAGTAGACACTTCAAAGTTTTTCGCCCGCAAAGATTCATCGAAATCGATTGAAATACACCGAGTTATGGCGGTTTGAAAATGGTCGAAATTTCACGAATTTCAAGTGTTTCATTTTTTTTCACCAGTGTATTATGTGTAATAATTTTGAAAAAGACTTATTGGTATAATTTGTTATTTACCGTCCACTTGTGGGTTATCATGGTTGTTGGTGGAAAGAAGAAAGAATAACACCATACAGGAAATTCGCATACAATATTGTACAAAAATGTGTACCTAAACACAATAATTCTAACCTGAGTTTTGTACGTAGGTACTCCGATATCTGCCACATTGTAAAATATTACCGCTGGTAGGTAGGTATGGAGCAGTGTCGATAGACATTATTATTAGTAAATATGTCTATGTTTACAAACAAAAATAGTGTGGAATGCCAGAGTAGCAATAAAAACAGGAGAGGAAGGCCACAAAAGATTTGGGAAAAAATATAGAAGAAATACTTAGCAACAACAATGTCAGTTGGCAGGAAGGAAGAAAAATATTGAAGAATAGAAAGAAATGGAAAAAAATAATTAAAGGATTAAAATAAATAAAATCTTATCTCGACACCCGAAAGGGTATTAAGATATATAAAAAGTTAGTTAAATAGTCAGTTTTGATACAGCGATAATTTGACGCAGTGACAAGCCCGGGGAAGAAATAAATTGATTCGCTCTGAACGGGTATAACAATACCTCGGAGCATTATTCAGAATCCATTAGTCGATCTTAAAATATGATACGCATCGGTCTTGTGTCGTTTGCAAGTCTAATGCGGCTGCACCGCACCTGAGAGGCAGGATAGTGGATGCCGGTCCACCACAGTGCCCACATACGAACTACGAATACCGGAATTCAATTCCCAAGCAATGCGACGTTCAGCACGATGGATGCACGGTCATATTCTACTCTGCACGTTGCGCTCTAGACTCTACGACAAAAATTATTCCTTTCAGTTATTTGTTCGCTGTCTAATCAAAGAAGAGGCAAGTTTTACTGCTTTAATTTATGCGTTGTAATCGAGCATAACTACTGAATGTAATAATTTTTTCTGAAATTTATTGAAAATGTCAATTATTATCAATCTTCTAATTTAATATATAGTTTTTCTGGCTTGAGCAACTGTACATTTTAATTTATTTTGTGTATTCTTACATGTGTATTTTTTAAATCTTTTGTGAAAGATCCATCGGAATTAAGTGCTAAAAATAAATAGGTACCATCTCACCATTCTCGACATTTCGAGAATATAGGTAATTTGGTTTATATGCCTCCGGTCGGCATCGCTAGTTTTCCATATCTCAAAATCCGCCAGAAACTCTTTGTTGCCAACCTAGGCCGGCAAACAACCGGAAGTTATAGTTTGGCATCTTGACATTACTACAGTTGTCAAGCAGATGTCAATTTTATGCGTTGAATATTTTTTATACAAGATCAAGATTTTGACAAATTTTAGACGTAAATCGTTAATAGAAACTGAAATAAATATATTTTAAGCTCAAATGCAAGTATTCAGTGCACAATTTTTTAGGTTATGTATAATTATTTTATATTTTTGTAATGAAATCGGCACATAAAATATTGTGTATTACACGTCCAGAAACTGTTATGCTAGTGTTCGTAATTTGCAAGCCTCGCCTGTGGCTCGGCGTGTCAAAAATACTCGCTCTTGCAAAAGGTCAGTTTCTGGCCTTGTGATACAAATAACTATTTGGGAACTCCGAAATGTAAAGAAATGTTTTATTTAAAAAGTCGTATTTGACTCGCACATAATGGTCCATTAAATCGGATGATGATACACTCGCCTTCAGCTCGTGCATAAACTTTTTATCCTTTTGAATTATAGCCTACATTATGTGCTCGTTAAATAATAATACTATTATCTATAACTTGGCAATAATACATGTATTATGCATTAAATATTCTCTCACAAGAAAGTGACAATAGAACTTCCCGTATTGTATCGTACCAAATCCAAACATATTCTCCGTTTAAATAAATTCAATTTAAAAATATGGCATTGTTTTAAATTTACAGCGCTAGGAATAATAAAATAATTTAAAATAATTAAGTTAAAAACTCAAATGTTTGCATCCTGTATCACTTTTTAGATACAGGTTTGTATAAATAAATGCGATTCCATTAAAAGCGACAGATTTTAACACGTCAAAACCATTTGTAAAATATTTGAAATTTATTTTTACAAATTAATATCTACAGTCTTATCGGCAATATTCAATGTTTCAATTTTGACAACAAATAATTGTGGTAGATTTTTTAATAATAACGCTATAATTAGCAAAGTTAAAATATATTCCTACATGATCTTAATTACAAACTTAATTAGTTAATATAATGCGGGCCCTTAGCAAGAAATAAACATTTTATCCGTCTTGGATCCGTCTTCGAGAGTTTAATTAACGATAAAACGTTCGTTAGAAATTCAAGCCTTTGTCAAAGTCAACCAGAACTCTTGTAAATAATAGTACAGCTTAGTTCTAATCATTTACATTTTAGATCCGAGAGCTTTAAATAAGACACGGTCAAATGTGAGACGCGAGACAGAGGACTTACTTTATAAATTTGACAGTAGATTTTACAGACATTATTCACTTCACTTACACAAGATAGTTCTGCCGTGAAGAGCTTATAATATGAAAGAAGCCTGATCAACTCTATCTACATTATTAGAGAACGAAGATCTATTAAATCCCGAAACCTGTATAATTAAAGATTTGTAGGTACGTCTAGTTTAATTAAATGCTCAATAAACTACAAAATAATTGGACGAAGTTTGATTCAATTTTATCTCCAACCACTTAAATTAAGCGTGTATGTATAAGGAAAAATCTGACGTGGCCATCACACAACCTACCGCCATATCTACACTTTAAACAGAAATGTATACGTATAATCCGGTGCCCATTTAAAATATACAAATAAAAATCTAAAATATTAAAACACAGAAATTAGTATCACCTGAATCAAAAGATTCATTCACACGAAAACTCTTCTGTGTTGAAGCCATCCTCCGTTCAATTACTACATTTAATATCTGACTTATGACTTATATGGCGCTAGTTATGTCAACTTGTCACCTGTCTCACCTGTCAATATTTTTTACGCAGAAACAAAAATCAACCGAACATGGATTACAAGATTTCAACGTTTTAGCTGATAAATTTATTTTTCAAATTTTACTGCAGTTCTTTAATGCTACCAGATAAAGACAATTTTTTTATAACGTGAGTTGCAAATAACTATGATTCTTATTCTTATTACAAATAAATGCTATATTTATTCAAATTTATAGAAATTTTTGACAATTATCTTTTTCAATCTTCAAAAAATATCACTTCCGGTGAAGATATTTGTACCAAAATCTAATGAGCTCTTCCTATTCGTATACAATTGTAAAATACCTAATCGCAAAATTTTTGGGTAATTCGTATTTGAGTTATGCGACATCCGGCATCGGCCCGGACCACACACATACACACACACACACGCACACACACGCACACACACACATACATACAGACATCATCGAGAAACTATCAAAAATGAGTTGTAAGGACCCTAATTCGTGCTCATCCACTTAAAACTCACAACCCGATTTTTTGCATGATTCCAATACCTTCCTTTACAGGTAAGCGGAAGGTAAAAAGGAATCATGGACAAAAAATTATGTTTATTATTTTATGTCTAAAACGTTCACGATATTTCGATATGAATACCTGGATCGTTTAGACCTGGTTTATGTAAGGTGTACTTTTGCTAAAATTTCTATCGTGGATAATTCCTTACTGTAACTATTATTACTTACCTTTCTGCGTTTACACTTTTAACAATTATGCAAAATTATTAACTTAAAAAAATAAAACGGTAAAATTTATCAAAAACCATTCATTTCTAACACCATATGGCACTTTGAGATAATACTATAAATGGTTATTGTCTCGAAAACTAACAAACTATGATCGACCAATTCGGTAGTTTTTAGTTCTTGACAAGTTTTGTATTTACAACTTTCATCTCAAAGCAATAGGTATACGTAACAACAGCAAAATTTACAAAATAACATTGTTTGTAGTATATAACACATTGATGAAAACGATCTTAAATGATAATAAATCTTTGTTTTTCTGCAAATTTCAATTTCAAATGGCTATGAAATTATTTCAAATTTCTGAAAGGAATAAACAATAAACAATTTAATAAAAACAATACAATAATATTTGTTTTAAATAGACTGAAACGAACTGTCATTTAGGCTGTCAAAATAGAAGTTAAACAATCCGTTAATATCAAAATCCTTGCCATGTTTGTTTCTCTGTTTACTCCTACGTGGTGGAATGCTCTGCCAAGACATTCTCTTCCTACTTTTTGTTGAATTCCTACTCTGATTCAAACAATTAAATTGTTTCTTACGAGTAGGTACATTCTTTGTGCACCATACATTGTACTTTGTACTTATTTCACTCATTGTTAGCACTAAGACAATATTTACATAACAGAGACAACAAATAGAACAAATGAGTAAATTATCATTGCGCGGTGTGTTTTACAATTTGCCGCATTACTGACAACATTTTTGTTTACGCAGCCCACTTGTATACTAACAAATAAACCAGCGCAAAAATGAAAACCGTGCACCGTTTTTTCAGGTTCGACTCTGCAATTCCACATCAGGATCGGGCAACGGATATTAGAACGAGAATTGATTCACAGCAACAGCTAGTATTGATGCACTGAAATGACAGTTTTCAGAGCTTGTACTATTGGTTTTCAGTTCGGTTTTCAGTGCATGCTTCGATTGTTTGTCACATAATTTATCTGCAGTACAATGAGTTTATAAAACTATTTTATTTTATTAATTACTATATCGTCAGTGAAACCTACAGTTATTATTGATATTTTTATACGATCGGGTATTTTAGCGTGTTCATAGCAATAGAATTTGTTAACAAATTACTCATCGGAAAGTTTGGAGGACGAGTGACGAAGGAGCGAGACTCCCTATATCCAGTGAGCCCAGTAATAGTATAGTGTGCAACTAGGGACGAAAGTGGCGTTTTTCCGACAAGTGCGGAGTTGGCAACACGACCGAAGCGAGGCTACCACCGCACGAGTCAATATTGGATAAATAAAAATAATCTAAATAATTAATTTTGGAATCCCGCTTAAAGCGGTAGGAAAAGTACTTTTATTCCCTAGGAAAGTAAAGTACTGACCGGTCAAAATTACCTCACTTTCGTCCCTAATAATAGGGACGAAAGGTGGCGTTTTCGAGGTATTGAAAAAAGATTATTTGCAAGCCTGCCACGTACAAAATTTTATTTCGACCTTCACAGCGTTTTTTTTTTGATAAATTAACTTTATAGTTTTAAAAAAAGGTACATTACATTTTGTGATCATTTTCAACATTTATAAATAAATAGAAAATAAAAGGTACAAAACAACGATCAAGAAGGTTTAACTCTTTATTTCAAATATTGTATCCAGTTCAAATAAAATCATAAAACCTTTCTTTAAAGACCATTGAAGCCACCTCTTACATGTAAGAGAAATAAAAAGAACTTTTGCAAAATTTATTCATTCTTTTCGCGAATCTAAACGGTTCTCATTTATGTCACAAGCTGGGCTTTTTAGAATGTATGTGTTGATGAATGCAAACTAATATTTACCGCGCAACGTGTTATTTCACTGCGTACATTTTAGTTCGTTGCACATTGTCATTTGCATACGTATACCTTGTGCACAGGCCCGTCTTAAGGGGAAGAAAGACGAGGAAGTACTTTAAATTTGTTGCAGGAGTAATTAAATTTTACTTGCAGGAAACTATAATTTAGAAGTTTGTCTGGATGGGAATGTTCGCAATACATTGAACTATTAGTCACTAGATATTCATAGTGTGGAAATAGAGCTGTCAAACCGCCATGTTCTGGAAAATATCAAACCATAATCAGAATATAATAATAATAATGTAATCCATGATTATGATACATTTTTTCTTTCAACCTAAAATTTTAATTATTCTGATAGAGACAGTTTATTTTACATTTTGATCTATCTGAAACTAGTAAAATTGGTTTCATAATTATGTAAATATTTTACTAGTGGAATAGGGCGAGTAGAGACATAAATGCAGGCCACATCAGATCATTTTATAAAATGTTTGACATCTTGATAGGTTCGGCGTTTGCAGAATATGGTGAAACCAATCAGGAGCGAGCCTACCTATGTCTACTATAAAAATTTAGTCACTATAATATTGAACTCTGTGTTTAAGAGGAATACCCACTTCCTACTTTTACGCTAACGATACGATAATAAACTAGATGGAAGCAGTTTTTACCAAGTTGGTGGATTGAAGAAAATTTTCCCCCACCTAAAAAATTTAACCCAGGTGAATATGTATGATGACCTACCGATTACCACAACTCGGACAAACTATACCTATTAATGTGAGTAAGGTTACTTATTATCACGGAGTATAATAAGACAGGAGATGATACTCGATTGTTGACTATGTCACACTTTTTGACTCCATGAGGAACTAACTTGGAGGGATGAGGGGCCACATAATCTGAAGTTATAAACATAGAAATGAAAATTCAATTAAACTTGTATTTTATAATAAGTTTCTTTATTCAATATTACCGATTGAAATTATTATTTTTAACACGAACCTCAATTTTAAATAAAGATTTATTCACTTGTGTACTAGATAGTTTTAAAATTATTGTCTCAGACTCGCAAAAATAAATTCATAACATGTTATTATTATGTCAAAATTAAATAAAATATAATATACCTAAACCACGTAAAAAAGTTCATAATGAGATAATTGAGATAATATCTATTTAAATTTTAAACTGACAACTCGCCACTAACTTCACTGCGGCCTCCTCTTCCCACCCAATTTGATTGTTTCGGAGTAAAATTGTGTGAAATGGAAATACATACAAAATTCATCATAATATCCTGTCATATTATACTTCGTGCTTATTATTAACAATTGTTATATCTTTTCTCCTTGTAGTTACTCTGATGAAGACACAAGTTTGTATTTTTAGTAATAAATGTATTTTGACTGCAATCCCGAATAATTACGTCCTTCATTATTTTAAAACCACGCTAGTGTTTCCACTGCATTCCCTCTGATTACCCCCCTGTTCGATCCTCTTGGTGTCAGTATCAATTAACACTACCTTGAGACTTGCATCTCCTGCACTTGTCAGTCACCGCACGTCCGGCGGCGGTGCGTGTGGGGCATGTGTGTGGTGTGACCCCCCCCTCCCCGCACGCGCGCCACTGCCCCGGCCTGATTGAATCCTGACGCGGCGAACACAGAACTAAGTAATCCCGCGAGGACGGCTCGCACGCCACTGTGACGTAATTAAGTGTTGGTGTGGACTAAATCACATAAATTCTAAATAAATGACGCAAAAATGCTGACTAGAGACACGGGAAGTGAGGCTTATTTTGTGCTTCGGTGGGCTAGGGGTAATTGGAATTTTGCAATTTTAACTGTTTACAACTGCATGGTAATGTTTAAATCACGCTATATATGCATTCTCGGGAAGTATTGTACAAATAAATGCTTATTCGTGTAACAAAGTAGATTTGTTGGTAATTTTCCGTAATCGAAATTATTGCTAAGTTGAGTTTTGAAAAGTTATTCACCCTTTTGACCACGCGCGGTTGGTACACATGCCTTGAGTTTCAGCGAAATTATTGCGATCTTGCATTTAGTATTAGAATATACTTAGTAGGTAAATTAAGTAGGTAGAAGTTAGTCAGTGATCACCCGATCAAGTAGTCATCCATGAGATAGTCATCGACAAAGACTGATGAGTGACCGATCAGTCAGTCATCCGCAAGTAAGATTAAGGATGAACGAGTAAGAAGAACTTCGTAAGTGACTATCTTTACGATAGATATAATTTGTTAAACGTTCTGCCTGTAAATTTAATGTAATGTTTATAATTTTTACCTTATATTATTGACAATAATAAATACCTATATATTTTTTCATGTCTTATTTCACTTATAAAACATTTCCAGCACGTCAACAATCGAATTGTTAAGATTCGAGAAATTCGAGAATCAGAAACAACCCGATTTGTTACATTCAGATCATTATTTTTTAAGCCTCTATTTTAGATACCTGCCTCCTAAAATCCAGCACAAAACGAACTAACGTAGCGAGTGTTTTGCGGCTAGTACAAGTATGGTGTATTTCAACAAGAATATATTAATCAATCAATTAATAGCTTTGCCTTTTTTAAATTTTAATAAAAAAAATTTACATGATAAAAATTTATTTTTAAAATTTAAAAAAGGCACATCTGTAGATTCATTCTTTCTCTATTAAATGTTTATAAGAACATTACCTTAAAGTCAATAATAAATTAACAGTTTACGCGCAACGAAAACATTTTTACAGTATTTTCAAAATAACATTTCATTGTTAGGATGCGGTAAAGTACGAGTTTCGGGCTGGTTTTAGGCAGTCGTAGTATTGGGGGGAAAAGTGCAATAGAGAAAAAAAATCGAGAGTATTCTAGAAATTCGGAAAAAACCTAGAGTGGCTACGACCCTGGGCTGAATCTCGTTCATTGACAGACATAAATTAAAGTAAAATATAAAACATGCAAAAATCTGCACCAAAAATAATAAGTCATATAGGTTTTGATACCACACTGGAGTTTGTTTATTAAAAATTTTGTTAAACGTATTTCGCTTATTTATCGTGTATTTATATCATTCTTTAATATAATAGTAGGATTATTAAATATTTCGACTGATTAAGATCTATAAACATTACACCCCGTACCAAATTATAAACAAACATAATCTATTATTAACCATAATCAACCCTCGTAACAATTCGCTTTCTTCGCTAATGCGGGATATTTGACTTCTTCCCCTCCATTAATGCAACAATACCCCAATTCCCCCCGCACTTCCGGCGCTTCGGCTTCATTCGTGTGCAGCGTGCGCGCCGCCAACACCTGGTGA
This sequence comes from Agonum fuliginosum, assembly GCA_947534325.1. Lineage (NCBI taxonomy): Eukaryota > Metazoa > Arthropoda > Insecta > Coleoptera > Carabidae > Agonum > Agonum fuliginosum. The sequence goes on from OX384037.1 coordinate 30,072,440, forward strand.
ACTTCCGGCCGCAGGAAAACTGTTTTGAATTCTGAACTCGATGCCAACTATTGACATTTATGTAGTTGTTCCCCGCCGAATGGTACAATAAAGCCCGAAACGGAAAGCAAGGGGAGGGGGGTCATGAGCCTATGGAAAGTGCTGGTCTCGAGGGCGGAGAACGTTGGTTTGCAGTATGAATTGGACAAAAGTGAAAACGGGGGTTTTCAGTTATTTGTGGGTTCTTACAGTTGCTGTAAAAGGTCGTTCAGTTTTCAGCAGGTTGTTAGCGTTTTATCAAATTATTCATGTTATATAGGACGCAAATTATAAAACTATGTACGTCGCATAAAAGTGAATCCAAAACACTGATAGTCTGCTAAAGATTAAGCGTTTACCACGTATACATACTGTTTTGGATAACTATATTTACATCTTTACTAATTTCAAGACCGCAACCAAGGAAGGATTATTGAGGTTCATACCGTTTGTACCCTTCCCGTTCAAAATTTTTCAATGATTATGATGTAACAAGCCTAATTCAACACAATATAGTATAATATAAATATGGTAGTCTTTCTATTGGATCAATTCCATTAATAATCAATAAACATAATATGTATAATTTTTATACCTACTTATTTTATTTTGAAATACACGCTAAATGACTAACTGTTTACCACGCGTTTTTACAAACATTTGCTATGCATAACTTAAACAAACCTAAAGAAATATCTAATTAACGGCCAGTTGTGACACAATGGTTCTCTTGGCAAAGCGAACTTTATGTTCCTAGTCCCAGATCGATCACAGCAATTGAAAACAGAAAACACTTATCAATCACCAGGTCAATGACACTCGCCATTCAATAAGTAATATTCTTATTTATTCTTTTGTACCTTATCAATTAAAATCTTGAGTAATAAATCAATAATTTGTCATCTTCATTATTTTTCTGTTCACAATTTTTTCTACTCTCCCGAGTCAAAAATCTCTACATTTCTTTCAGGGACCACCTTTTCCTCTTTTAAGTGCACAGGTGTCTCGGTGGTACTCCGGAGTAACTCCGGGCGACTCTAGAATAGAAGAGAAAGGACGCAGCCCGGAAAGTTTTAATAATTAGCAGCAAAAGTGATGTATAGCTCGGCGTTGTGACCTCTTAATAAACACAAAGAGCTTCCTTGATTTACTGTGATTTTAATTTGTTTTAGATCAGAGGAAAGTTCTTATCAAATTAGCCTCTTTAAATATTTCCTTATAAAATAGAAATTGTTTGTAATTTGTAGATTTCTTGCAATTTTTTAATTTTTTATCAAACCATAATAGAACAAAAACCATGAACTTTTATTTGAAATGTTATTTAGATAAATAAAATTATTATGAAGTGACTCAATAATCAATATTTTTTTACAGAATTGTAAAAAAATCTGATGTGTCCGGACAAGATCTCCCGCCATACTTTCTTTATTCTTTTTACTTTATACAAATAATATAGTATAGGTACTACTACTCACAAATATATTTTATTAATTTTATTTAAACTGCAGAAGAAGATATAAACGATATTTTACTATTGTCACTGTCATGTCATAATCATTTAAATTTTACGTAGTACGTAACATTTATTAAACAATCATGGACTACAAGATACCGAAATACTAAATTATAAGTATATATCAACTTTTATTATTCTTAAATGATACCAGATACAGAAATATTTATAATATCGATTGTAGGTAATAATCACAAAATCTTTCATTTCAAATAAGAAAAAATGTCTTAAATTAATGATTTATCGAAATATATTAAAACAGTACTTGTAAATCCGGTTTGTAGATTGAAACCAAAAATATATTGGGATATTAAGAATCGTATTAAAACCTTAAATACAAAATTTGAAATTTTAATGTAGGTATTATATTTTTTGAGTTATCGTGAACCAAAAAATTGTAACATATGAACGAACACGCGCGCGCGTACACACACACATACATACCCCAAGTAGCACACGAAGCTGTAAAAAAGCTGCGGTGACGTTGCTGCAGCAAATAATAACAGCAATATAGCTACCGCAGCTGGCATCGCAGCGTAATTATAACGTTGTTAAAGAGTTGTCATAGCCAAAGTGGTAAAAGTTTTCTTGCTTTGAAAATGTTGTCACAGCCATTTAGCTGTGACCACTTGGCAAGTAATACAGTCAAAATACAGCCATTTAGTTGTTTGGCCTTAAAATAACTATTTGGTTGTAGTACGTAGATATAATAGCTGTATTTTGTATGTCTATGTTACATATTTATGCGTGTACCTAAGAAGCTAAACTTACAAATATACATGATACCTATATCATAATCATAAAGATTATAAGTCAAAATTTGCAGTCTACAATACTCAAAATTTACAAGAAACATCATTTGGTCGTTAAATGTAGTTGTGATACTTCGAAATAAAAGATGCGCTTCAAAAATAACAATAATTTAGTTATTAATTTATTAATATGGAAATTAATTTAATTTTTCTTTATTGCTAATTATAGTTTTTATATGTTTACAATGCAAAAATATCAAGTTACAAATGGTTTTCCGTTATGTGTAATGCAGCAATAGTGATTAAATACTTCTTGTTTAAGTAAAATTTTCGTGTTTTCAAAATGGCTGTCTCTCTTCACGGCTACTTTGATTAAAAAGATGTCTACTTGTCTGAAATACAGACATATAGCTTGTGTGGAATGAAATATTGCCCAATAATAGCCATTTGGATTATACAGTTATTTGGTTGCAATATGGTTGTCAATGTACATGTACATATACTAGAAAACAACTATTTGGCTGAAATGATGTACAATAATTTACATACGAAACCCAAATAGTTGCAAGAATAGTCACTGCAGCCATCTAGTTATATTCATCCCTACTGCAGCTACCTACCAGTAATTATGAAAATATAAACATAACCTCTGCATAAAATCAGGCTACCTTATTTTTCAAGTAAAATGTTCAAATTCAAAATTGTACAAACAATAGAAGACAACAAGGTGACACTTTGTGTTGTGCCCGAAAACTGGAAAAATGTAATATTGTTTTTGTTTCCGGATAAGAGGGGCGTAGCTCTTAGAAAAGATGTCAACAATTGGCTCAGTTACAGTCAGTTTTGGAATTGTGGCTGTATTTGTAATTATTCAGGTAGACTGAAAGTTCATTATTTTTAAGTGTTGTTTTCTCTGATACACTTGATACCGACTAAATTTGGCCATGACTTTGTCGGTTAAGAATATAACAAATGGTTTACAGTTAAAATTGTGGAAAATTTCGTAGATTTTCTAAGCTTCAGAATGTATTTTATAACCAAAATTACGTACAAATTTTAAAGCTTTGATTTGGTATTTATATTTTGCTTCAAACTACATTTTGCAACTAAAATTATGGACATATTGCGACAGCTGTTAGTTTGTATGAACTTATAGCTGTAAAATACATTTAATAGCTCACAATACAGAAATAAAGCTTTAGCTGTTATTTTTCTATATAAGTTAGTAATCAAATCTATTTTACAGCTGAAATTGTGGACAATAAAGCTGTGGCTGTATTTTTGATGATTGTAAAGCGAACTTTACAGACAGAAAAATGGTTGGATGGTTAATATAGCTGCAATTTAGTTTGCGATAACACTTATTTGGACAAAAAAAATAACACAAAATACAGCTAAAAATAAAGCTAATATATAGCTAAAACAAGGCTGCCACAACGTTTTAACAGCCTTGTTTTAGCTGTGTTTGCCAATTTTTCCAGACTGTGCTGCTTGGGACATCATCTCGAAAATGTTAAATTCTTAAAACGTGCACATCCACCAAAAGCCAACACTCGAAAATTTTGATCCATCACAATACCTCTCTTATAGAATATGAGGCGGGAGGTAAAAAAAACGACCAGTGGTACGTTTGTACCGCATGTGTTATTGATATTTGTTACATGTTATTTGTGCTTTGTGCAAAGGGACCGCGAATGCAGGCAATTTTTTTGTAAGTGCTTCGCATTCTTTTTATTCAAACACGCATGACTTTGTTTTTACACATCGTAGACACTTCGTTTTTCATGGAATTTACAGGCGATTGATTGAACTTTATTGCTCGAATGGTGAATCGATTTGAAAAAATTTTTTCCAGCTCCGTACAGATCGCCAAAGTTGGACGTTTTTTTAATAAATATATTATTTTCATAGGGGGTTGAGGGGGTTGAAAGGGATTACATCTAAGAATGCATGCAAACACTTATAACTTTCTTTTTGTACTCATAATCTAGGAAATGACATTATAAAGGACGCAATTGACAATCGAAAATGTCAATTTCCCAGTGTAGTCAATCAGGAAAAATGCAACGAATACTGGCTTTCTTGAGCATTCTACAATAAAATCATCTTCAAAATAACAAAATTTATTTTAATGAATGTTACTTACCACTATTTTCATGTATTAATACCCATTGATATTTATAAAAATTTTGAAATAAATATATGCGACTAGCGCGCCATCTGTTGATAATAGTGAGTATAAAAAACATCGTAACCTCAAATTTAATGATCAGACTACAACAAACTACAACTTAAATGTATTTAATTGTAGTTTTATTCGTTACAAAAAAACATTGTACAAACCTCTTGTAGACACCATCCCAGTATTCGCGTAAATGAAACCTTCGCTTCGCTCGTGTTTCAAGAAACCGCTCATGTGAGATCAAAATCTTCCCGCATTTGGTTCGTAAATAACTATTTCGTCAAAGACTCGTCTGAATTGGTAAAAAACACACCGAGTTATGACGGTTTGGAAATTGCCAAATTTGACGAATTTCAATTGTTTCATTTTTTGCCGCCAGCTTATAATACTTTGGTATTTTATTTATTTCAGTAGTTTAATAATGAATATTTAGAATTCTTTCAGAAATATATGGGGCGCGTTTTTACTAATACTACTACACTTTTACATTGAACATCGAAGCAGTACACAAATAGACAACCGGCTGGAGAGGCCACTTTGGTGTCGTATGAATGATAGAAGTGTCGAACATATCGGGATCGTGTAGTGTGGATAGTTTGTTTGAGAATATATGTCAAATTATTTTTGTATTATTTTGGACGCAGTGATATATCGTTTGGCTGGGTATTTTTATTTGATTTTCAACTCATGGACGCCGTCACGTCATGTCCTATATCAAGGCAAATTTTCACTCAATTTTTTATTGTTTCTGACACGTTGCTCAGACTACCAATATGCTTTATTCCGACATATTTTAAAGTCTTTTAAAAACTTTCATGCAAAAAGTTGTAAGCACAAAAAATTAAACAAGAAAATTTAATTTGCGAGAAGTTTTCATGTTCTTGAAGTTCAACTAACATAAATTACAATAGTTGACTAAATGTTTCTTTGAATTCTTGATTTATTACTTATGAATTTTGAATACCTTCCATTCAACGCATTCATTAAAAACCTACTTATCGTTTGTTACTCACAAAAGTCAAGTAACTTAATAAGAGACATGTAGTTAAAATGATGAAAAGTAAAAATTTAAATTTTTGACATTAATAAGACATTTTTGAATAGTTTAAGGATACTTTTTACTTTAATAGCAGTTTTTCAGTTTTTTCTTTAATATTTTTTGTGCATGGCTAAATATGGCCTATTTTGTAAATAATTAATACAATATTACTTATATTTAAAAATTCAAAAATTCTGTTAAATTTGCACACAATTCTTGTTTTAGGAATAAAAATATTTATGTCACAACAAAAAAAACGCTACGAAATATTTTTGTTTTGCATTATCGAAGTTTTAGTTTCGAAAATTCTCGATTTCTCGAGAACTATTTTTCGTCTCGTAGTTTTGAATTCTCGTCGCATCTTGAAAATCTGAGACGTGATATTTACTGTTTCTTGTCTCGTAATTTCGAAATGTGGCGAGAATGAGACGAGAAATTTCTCGTCTCGGCGGCATCACTACTCAACCTATTCAAAAACACAATTTACTAGTGAAGCTGGTTTTCATATTTTTTCTCGCAATCAATTAATTAAAAACTTTCGTTCAAAATTGGAAACAATTTTTTCTCGGGTGTCTTTCGAGATTTTTGTGTGTAATAATAATTCTACAGGATCATAGCTACGATGCCTTTATAAAAAGCATATAACAACAAAATCGTCAAAACCTGCCAAAGTAATCCCTACATTTAAACTTTAAATTTTAATTGACGCTAGATACAATGTAATAAAGAACTGACAAGCTTTCTATAAGCTCTAATTATGGTACAGGTTCTCGAACCGTCTGCCAAGCAGCAAGCAGCCAAGCTTAGTACATGCTGCACAACAAACACTCTATCTGAATGCAGGCCCTGTCCACCATGATCCGCTGTTTACTTACCTGATTATTGCTAGACTGTTGACGTGTTGACCCAATTATTATGCGCTTATTTCGGCGTTATACATGATACGTTTAGCAAGCGTAATTGCTGTTTTAAATAAGTCGCAGTGAAACTGAATGTGGTAATTTTATGGACATGAATATTGTATGAAAATGGGAACAATTTCTATTCACTGTCAACGAAGTAAGTTATTAGCCGACCGGTCCGAGTGCATGTATGCAAATCAAATCTGTGTATTTCTAATAACATTAATTCAGTATGTTTCATTCAACTATTGCATTGTGTAAATTGAATTAAACTTGTAGATAATTGCTGTCTAATTTAAATACGAAACTGTGCGTGATTAAGTAATTTAATTAAAGTTATCTATGTCTAAATTAGACATTCATTTATATTAAAATAGTTTCTATCACCTGCGTAAAATTCCTGAAGGTCAAATAATTGTATTTAGGTTTATTTAAAAAAATAACAATTAGAATAATATTTATTCTTATACTATACAACATATCATATCCAAACACAATAAAGTCTCATAAATTACTTACATACTATACCGGGTGTCTACTTGAATACTACGAGTATTATAAGACAACAATTATTTTATTTTGTAGTAGTTACCTACCTGTTAATTTTAGCCGAAAGTTGTAAGTATTTATTCAAATTGAAAAATTACAATACAATATGATACAAAAGAAAATAACCAATTACAGCATTATTTCAAAGTGCCACATGGATCTAGAGATTTTTAAAATAAAATAATGTTACCATTTAATTTTTTAGTTAATAATTTTCAATAATAATTATTAATAGTCAACTTAAATACAGACAGGAAAATATAAAAAAAAGAACTCACGAGTTACGTGACAATCTGAAATAATGCTATAATAGGTTGGCAGAAAAAGAACGTTTAAAAAAATTGATTTATTTGTATATAAGGTATATTTTGTTGATTAAAAAAACATGCTTTAAACAAACAAGAGTTTTAATCACCAAGAAGCGATAATTATGCTGGGGATTCCCCTATCTACACTTATTATTTATTATCAGGTTATGGCTATGGGTGACATCTAGTGAGAAATAGTATATACTATACACTATTATTAGCAATAGGAACTTTGTTTGTTTGTTTTATTACGTACGTAAAGTATTAAACATGTTTTAAACACTTGCTTTGATTTAAACAAGTTTTAAAGGTTTGTTTAAAACTAAACGTTTTAAGCGTGCCAACCAAGTGCTATAAATGGCTATTTTTTCGAGAAGTATCAACTCAGTAATGTGCACTTTTTCATTTTGATACCGATTTGTATTTACAACTTTCGCCTTATATCAGCAGCTAAAAAACTACTGGAAATTTTAAAAATAACGTTATTTTTTACTACATAGCAAATAAATTTGAAATTAGTGTCATACTATTTAATATATACATGAAACATTATACAATTTTTATACCTTAATAGAACAATAAAAGTTCAACTTGTAATCGTTCCTGTAACTATTGCAGCTGCCCAAATATCTTATGTTGTTGAAGACAAATTCAAATTCATTCCTTATTAATTTTCATTTTAATACATTTAATTCGTACCTATGAATAAAAAATCCTATGTTTCACGGTTAAATAAATTCACTGTACAATATTAAACACCTGATATATAAGAAAAACAAACCATTTACTTAAAATAATCAATAATATTTAGAATCGTTGAATATTCTATGCGTTTGAACGAAGCATCCGCTATTATTCTTCTTAATTTTATTTTCGGTATAAAATTATATATATATATATATATATATATATATATATATATATATATATATATATATATATATATATATATATATATATATATATATATATATATATATATATATATAGTCGATGGTAACTCTTTTACCGTTAAGTGTAGGGTTTTCTTGTCTTTATTCGCACACAAACTTTTTTCACTGTAATCTGTCTCTTGCGCACATTTTTGCTTTTTGCATTGTCATTTCTTTTTTCAATAGTAGTTTTCTTACAATTCCATCCCAGTCTTCTCTTGGTCTACCTCGTTCTCTTCTCTCTCTTATTTTGGTTGTCCATATCTTCTTTACGGGTTTGTTGTCGTTCATCCTTATCAGGTGTCCCCACCAGCTGAGTTGTCTCTCCTCTATAAACTGTAGTATCGGTTTTGTTTCTAATTCTTTCCTAATATCTTCGTTTCTTATTTTGTCTATCATTATCACACCTTTAACACTTCTCAGGTATTTCATTTCCAAAGCTTGGAGTTTACTCTTCATTCTTCTGGACATAACCCAAGTTTCGCAGCTATAGGTTAATATCGCACGATATATTGTGTTAAACACTGTAATTTTTGTTTTCTGCGATATTTCTTTTTTGCCTATGAGACTGTTTTTCAGCATGTAGAATATTTTTGCTGTCTTGTCTATTCTTCTGTTTATATCTTCATCTTGGACTCCGGTACTGTTAATTAACACTCCTAGATATTCAAATTTCGACACTTGTTCAATTCTGTCATGTTCCATTTTTATGTTCATAGTTTCGTACTCATTTGATATAACCATTACTTTTGTTTTATTCACGTTTACTTTCATATCAAATTCTTTTAGTGTTTTGTTCCAAACATTTATGTTGTGTTGGAGATTCGTGTCGCTACTTGCTAAAAGTACTACGTCATCAGCAAATGCACATTCTCCAATTTCTATTCGTTGTAGGCATCTGTATCCTATTCCTAGTTTCTTTATTTCTGGCTTACATTTCTTGATGATGTCATCCATGAATATTGTGAAGAGAACTGGACTCATAACTCCACCTTGTCGTAGTCCTCCTGTAGTTTCAAATACTTCCGATGTTCTATTCTTCCTGATAACATAATTTAGATTTTTCTTGTATAAGCCTTTGATTGCATTAATTAATCTTTTGTTCACTTTTCTTTCAGCTAAGCTGTCCCATATCTTCTGTCTCTGTACTCTGTATAAAATTATAAATTACATAATAAAACAAGTCCAGTGAAATGAGGCTGAAATGGAAAACAAAGTAAAGTCTCTGCCAATAAAAATGTCCAAGTAACTTCTCTTGAAATTGGTACATAATTCCGCAAACGTAATGATCATTTCTATTTTTAGCGGGGGTATTACTAGTCTCCATTGTGACAATCCTTCCGTTTTTTCCCATCTAGTGAGTGTTGGTCCGCCTGTCGCCGGTCTTGCGGCTGCATTTAATAACGTGGCGTGGGGCAACCAGCCGTTAGTAAAGGTCTGAGGCAGGCACTTCCGGTGCAGGCAGCCGCAGAGTGGGCCACTTTACACAGGAAACAACAGCGGACAAGCAATCGCCGGCCGCCGCATCACGCACAAAGAGATGCAGATGTAAATCAATAACAACATGAAAGACTGAGGAAAGAAACGGTGAAGAGGAGATTAAACCACTAGGTGACGGGGTTTAATGAGTTTTCTGCGATTTTGTTCTTTTTTAAATAACGCAAGCTATTTGTTGTGTACTTAGACAGGCCGAGTTAAAAGTTTTTCTACCAAACCATGTGACCTATTCTGTGAAGTTATCACTAGTAAATTGATTTGTTTGTGCTGCCATCTGTGAGAATTGAGTACGAAATCTCGGTATGACGTCATGTCAAGTGTAAGAGTTACCACCACCTCAGTAGCTGGTGTTAGAGACTTATCAACGGTGGTAGTTTCATATTATTTTGTAACAATTAAACTACAAATCATAACAACTAACCCAGATGACCAGAGTAACAAGAAACAAACAAAATTAACACAAAACAAGGTAAACATAACAAGTAAATAAGTGAAACTAAACAAAACAAGAAAAACACTGTTAACAATAATAGTCTTCAAAAAGGCTAATTGATCAAAACAAAGAAAATACAAAACGCTATATACTCACAGACAAAAGCCAAACAAATAAGCCGTATGTTTCATATTTTGAAGGTATTGCCAACCTAACCGTTCAAAAGAAACTAAACTATCACATTTAAACTACCACCGGCTGACGTCATAAACGTATCACAATTGATAAGTGATAACTTCACAGAATAGGTCTCCAGTTGGCATAAACAACTGATAACAGAAAGCATTAAGGATTAAACTTACTGCTCCGTATTCCGGTTAGATGATTTTTCCTATAATTTATTGACGCAATGATTATGTGTATTACAAAGCATGTTTTATAGCACTATGTCAAAACAGTCACAGTGCCACAGTTCGACAATCACCGATTATGTCCGAACTATATCCGACGGAGATTGACGTTGACTCACAGTTTAGTTGCTAATAAGCAAGAGTCAGAACTTTCGGATTCTATTGTTGCAATAGGTCAAATTCCTGATTATCAGTAAAGTATACATTACTATAATATATTTAAAAGCGTGCGTATAGCATACAAATTAAAATTTTATAACGCTCCAAAAGGGTACAGTTGACAACCCTTGTGGTGGTACTAAAATGTATAGTACCTACATCATTTAGAGTGAAATTTATTTTGCCAATTTAAAAATATATATTTTTGATTCGTGATTAGTACATCATGTTGTTGTTGTTGTTCGTATCTATACTAGAAGTTGTAAAAAACCCTGTCTTACCAAATAAGGTATAAGTACCATATTATTGTACTTTTTACGTGTTTCAATAAGATAATGTTACGAAATGTTATTTTAATAAGAGTAAGTACTACAAACAAAAGATAACTCATTAAACAATAAAATTCATTAGCTAGTTTCTTAGATTTCAGTCTAATGGTAGTGTTCGAGAAGAACAGATCCTAAATGTGAAATAGATCCGTGTTGATCTGTCCTGGTGAGTTGAGCCTTGTGTGTGTCTATGATGTGTAGAGTGTGATAAGAGTTGAGACGTACGCGGACCGTGGTTGGCCGCCAACTATACAGCGAGCAGCTTTGGGCTATAGTGGACCGTGACTAGCCGCCAACGATACAGCGAGCAGCTTTGGGCTGTAGTGGACCGTGACTGGCCGCCAACGATACAGCGAGCAGCTGTGGGCTGTAGGAATCCTAGTCAGATTGCCAACGTGGGGCTGGAGTGGCCCTAACCAGGTCGCCAACGAGATACGAATGTTTGAATGTGGTATGATGTTGAGATTGATGTGAGAGTCTGAGGTGGAAGTGTTACTGCTCCTCACTAAGCATGTTTTCTTTGCTTCCAGAGTTAAACGTGATCTTGAGCTCGCTACATAATTCCTTAAGCCTTACGACAAGATTATCGCTTCCAGGTATGCTTGATATTTAATCTAACAGTAGGCATCATAAGTACGGGAAAACTAGGTAATCTAGTTTATTTGTCTATGTCATTAAAATCTAACTTAGGCGCGCTTTGTATATAATTAAGAACTCTTTACAATAATTCTAAATAATTGCTTAAATTAACATTAATACACATAGGTTAAATAAACAGAGGATATACAAATACATAGGTACGAAAACTAATACTAGCAAACAATAACAAATAACCACATATTCGCCTAGTTAACTAGTTAATAAATAGATTATTCACATATTACTGCTATATCTGATAAGTTATTCAATGCAGATAAATTACATTTTAATTAGTCCTATTATATATTATAACAAATATTCTATTGTAGTGCCCCGTTAATTTGCAAATTTAATATTGCGTTAGTGGGATGAAAGAATCTAATTTCCAAAACTAATAAACGTTTGCAATAGTTTAAATTTCCACATTATAATTTAATTAGCAGCTTGAAGCTGGCGAATTAGGTTCCTAAATTAATTAATAACAACAAAATTATTACTACACATTTTTTCACTGATTTAATAATATCAGGTTTTACACTCATGTCCGAAACCATTTAATGAATGTTTTTTGAATTACAAAAAATATAAATACAATAAATGGGCATCTCATACATGAAATAAATTAAAGTACTGACAGAATACAGAAAAAGCTACAAATTTCAATTACAATAAATACAATAAATTGGTATAGCCAGTGTTGTAATAGAAAACAATATTTTGAATCTAGATAGAAATAACTTACTTACTTTTTTTTTAAATGGTCGAAGTACTCATTATTGTACGATTTCATAAAAAAATATACACTACATGGTATAAGTATAAACTCGTCCCTAGGAGGAAAAGTACTTTTCCTCCCGGTTCTTGCGGGAATCTACTTAATGTTTTCCTACCTAGGGAAGAAAAGTACTTTTCTCCCGCTTTATACGAGATTCCAAAATTGATTATTTAGATTATTTTTATTTTTCCAATGTTATCATCATTCGGTTCATCCTTTTCTTCAACTTCTAATTGCTTTTCGGTGCAGGTATCGAAAAAAATATCGTGTGCATCTCGGGACAAAAGTGTTCTGCCGACTCGCTTCACTCGTGTTGTCAACTCCGCACTCGTCGGAAATACGTCACTTTCATCTCTACCCACTTGACAAAATTAAATCCCGAGAACATTTCAAGAAAGTGAACATCTTGACTTATTATTTGCTATATTTGGCTATTAACATTGTATTAATATCCTAGCGATTGCTAATGTCCGTCCTTAGTAACATTATCTATGTAACATCCCAATGTTAGTAATTTCGTAATAATATCCCAATTATGTGTCCCATGTAATTCTCTGAGATGTTTGTATTGAGTATGTAATTTTTAATCGTACTCAAGATGTGGCTGGGATAGACTTACATAATATCACTTAAACTTAAAGTACAAGAATAAGATATTTTTAAACATCCCATGGATGATTCATGTCAAATTTATTGCTTCACTGTTAAGAACTCAATATTATTATCTTTGGATTTAAACACGTTTGACCTTTGACCGCCTGCGGCAAATTTTTTCATAATTTTTAAATCCATCAATATATGTTCGCTTTTGGAAAAATTCAAGTTGGCAACCCTAAATACGAATCGAAAGTTATTTTTTGCAATGTATTGCAGTAACAAATTTGTCTTACAATTAACAAATTCAAATCAGCAACACTGATTTTTCTCGCAATCAGAAATTAACAAAATAAATCATGACACCCGTAAAATTACTCCGTGTCGGCAAGGAAGAAATCTTGCAGGAAGTGGGGGCTGCTTTTAAAATTAACGCATAGCGCATCGCTCGGTGCTTCTTCGCGTTAAATAAACATTAATTAAATGAACAATATGAAGGGGGCGGCGTCGCTCGCGCGGGGTGGGGCGGGGGGTGGCACGCGTGATTTATTCACGGACGACATCCGCGAGGACGAAACGGAAAGTGCTGAGACACGGCTGTGTTTTTATTAGCTCGTGGGTAGTATTTAGTTATGGTTGAAGTAAGACCTCCCTACTCAAGATACTCTACTCTTTTAATTGCAGTTTAATAATAGTATTATATCTATTACTTAAATATATTTAAAAAAGTATAGATCAATCTCTTCGTACAAGTTGGAAACAAATTAATGTTCCGTTTTCCCCTATTTCCAACTTTAATGGCCGATATCTCAAAAACTAAGCGAGAAATCAAACTTGAATCTGCAGCATTGTATTTCTAACACTTAAATTAACCTATAACCAAATTTTCAGAATTTTGAAATTTTTTGACCTCCCAAAATCCGACCATCTTCGATTTCTCAAAAATAGTTCAATATATGGACTTAATTTATTCACCAATGAATTCATTTTGCGCCGAATTACATATGTGTACCAATTTTCAGCGCAAAATTCCGACGGGTACAAGATTTATCCAAGAAGATAAGATTTATAAGAAATCTTCAAAAATGGGGAAACCGTAATAAATCATGTACCCGTTGGAATTTTGAGCTGAAAATTGGTACACACATGTAATTCGGCGCGAGGAATGCATTAGTGCATAAATTAAGTCGATATATTGAACCATTTTTGAGAAATCGAGGCTGGTTGGTTTTTGGGAGGTCAAAAAATTTCAAAAATTTCAAAAGTCTGAAAATTTGGTTGTGGGTTAATTTAAGTGTTAAAAATACAATGCTGCAGACTACAGTTGGATTTCTTGCTTAGTTTTTGAGATATCGGTCTTTAAATTTGGAAAAAGGGGAAAACGGAACATCAATTTTTTTCCAACTTGTACGAAGAGATTTATTTACACTTTTTTAAATATATTGAAGTAATAGATATAGTACTATTATTAAACTGCAATTAAAAGAGTAGAGTATCTTGAGTAGGGAGGTATAGTGCTGGCCACATCAGATTTTTTAAAGTTGTCATTGATGTTTTTTTATTTAACAAATTCAATAATTTTTTTACTTGTTTTGGGGTGGGAGGCTGCAGTTAGTTATGCGCCTTATTTAATGTATATTTCACATCTCGACACATACTTTTCAGCGTTTTTATATTACCTACATGTCAATGATATCAATAATAGTTTAATAATAACTATCAATTATCAGATAAGAAACAACTATCGTTTAACAGAAACTATCGCTTAACTCAGCGTTTCTCAAATTGTGGGACGCGTTCTTACCCCCAACCACTCCCAGGAGGGCGCAGACTATTGTAAAAGGGCCGTGAAAAAATACAAAAATTGATAGAAAAAATAAAGCCTTTTGTACTAAATATCATGAAAATCTACATCATTAATAAATTTCTATAAAGAATCAAACAGACGTTCGGACGTTCGGAGCCATTTTGAAATAACGTCTCCCTTGACTGTACAACATTCCACAGTGGCTCCTCTTCGTAAATAGTTTGTATTGACCTTAAGTACATAATGTGCAAAATATTTTCATTTTATCATACAGTGCAGGATTCTTGAAAATTTTGCCGTGTACCGGGTGTACTATAACTCAATTTGGGTTAGGTATAACATAAATCTAATAAATGTCAGATGTTGATAATTAATTTAAATTATGTAGCTTTCAATAAAATACCTACACTGCTTAAAAGGTATTCCTTAATTTTGCAAATTTTCCAAAATAATTTCTGTTCCATACCCAGCACGCCATCATGTAATATTATAAACCCTCCAATTTTTTCCATATAGAATATGACAAATTGTGTTGACGGACCCATTGCATACATATTAATAACACCAACGTCCATTTCAATTCATCCCTGAGGCCTACTCCTCTGCAAGATAGTGTCGGATAGCACTATCGCAGAATTAGCACTTGGAGCAACCCCCCCACCCCTAACCTCGAATCAAATTCGAGAGATTCACTTTAATCCTGCTTGGCTTTGGGTTTAATTATAGATGGAACACAGTCAGGATGATTATGACGATTATCCTTTATTAGTGGGTTCATAATAGCGATCTGTTGTTACATCGATAATGACGTCCGGCACTAGGGCACTTACGCACGGGGAACTAAGAGGGGAGGATAATGGCAATCACGAGAATTGAAATTAATTCAAACGGTTAAGGGGCAGGGTTGAAGTTTTACTGAAATGAGCTGGTTGTGGGGTAAACATCATCGTTTGTTTTTGGGTTTGCAGGTAAATTTTTGTTTACAAAAAATGTACAAATGAAGATGGAAAAGCATTGGAAGGGTCCAAAAGAATTAATTGTTTAATTTTAACTATGCGACTTTATTTGATCAAAGAACGTGTCGGGAAAAACTGTGTCCATCACCAGCTAGATTCTTGTGTTGGATAGCAGAAATATAATAAAATATTTACGAGCACCAGGGCCGTAGCGAAAGGGGGCCAAAGCAGGGCCATGGCCACTCAACTAACATCGAAATAAAATCGACGTGGTCTTTTGTTGTTTTTTAACAAAACGCAACAATTAATTAAGAATTATATTGGATATGGCGCATTTAGGAGTGGCTCTCTAACTATTAGTATCGTTAAAAATTAACTTATTTGTTAAAATTTCTTGCCGGTACCTATTCTGTACCGGATCCCTAGAGTAGAGTAAGATTTTAACATTTTCGAGATGATGTGTGTGTGTGTGTGTGTGTGTGTGTGTGTGTGTGTGTGTGTGTGTGTGTGTGTGTGTGTGTGTGTGTGTGTGTGTGTGTGTGTGTGTGTGTGTGTGTGTGTGTGTGTGTGTGTGTGTGTGTGTGTGTGTGTGTGTGTGTGTGTGTGTGTGTGTGTGTGTGTGTGTGTGTGTGTGTGTGTGTGTGTGTGTGTGTGTGTGTGTGTGTGTGTGTGTGTGTGTGTGTGTGTGTGTGTGTGTGTGTGTGTGTGTGTGTGTGTGTGTGTGTGTGTGTGTGTGTGTGTGTGTGTGTGTGTGTGTGTGTGTGTGTGTGTGTGTGTGTGTGTGTGTGTGTGTGTGTGTGTGTGTGTGTGTGTGTGTGTGTGTGTGTGTGTGTGTGTGTGTGTGTGTGTGTGTGTGTGTGTGTGTGTGTGTGTGTGTGTGTGTGTGTGTGTGTGTGTGTGTGTGTGTGTGTGTGTGTGTGTGTGTGTGTGTGTGTGTGTGTGTGTGTGTGTGTGTGTGTGTGTGTGTGTGTGTGTGTGTGTGTGTGTGTGTGTGTGTGTGTGTGTGTGTGTGTGTGTGTGTGTGTGTGTGTGTGTGTGTGTGTGTGTGTGTGTGTGTGTGTGTGTGTGTGTGTGTGTGTGTGTGTGTGTGTGTGTGTGTGTGTGTGTGTGTGTGTGTGTGTGTGTGTGTGTGTGTGTGTGTGTGTGTGTGTGTGTGTGTGTGTGTGTGTGTGTGTGTGTGTGTGTGTGTGTGTGTGTGTGTGTGTGTGTGTGTGTGTGTGTGTGTGTGTGTGTGTGTGTGTGTGTGTGTGTGTGTGTGTGTGTGTGTGTGTGTGTGTGTGTGTGTGTGTGTGTGTGTGTGTGTGTGTGTGTGTGTGTGTGTGTGTGTGTGTGTGTGTGTGTGTGTGTGTGTGTGTGTGTGTGTGTGTGTGTGTGTGTGTGTGTGTGTGTGTGTGTGTGTGTGTGTGTGTGTGTGTGTGTGTGTGTGTGTGTGTGTGTGTGTGTGTGTGTGTGTGTGTGTGTGTGTGTGTGTGTGTGTGTGTGTGTGTGTGTGTGTGTGTGTGTGTGTGTGTGTGTGTACGTTCGTTACGCCGTGTGTGAAACTAAAAAAAAAAAAAACATTAAAATTCAAATTTTTATATCCAAGGTTTTTATACGAATCATAATAGCCCAATATAATTCAATCAATCTACAAACCGGAAGTAGGTAATACTTTTTTAAAATATTCGGTAAATAATTCATTGAAGACAAATTTTTTATTTTAAATGAAATATTATTTAATTATTATCTACAATCGGTATTTTATAAAAAAATATTCTGTATCTGGTATCATTTACGAATAATTAAAATATATACTTATAATTTAGTATTTCGGTATCATGTAGTCCATGGTCGTTTAACATTTGTTGAATGTATTATTTCGACCTTCCAACATCCTAATTGTCTCATTGAATTAAAACAACTTAAAATTGGATTCTGTTCAAAAGAGACCTGTATGCAAACATGAAGATCAAAAACATGCTCTAGATCTTGATGTTTTTCTCTCCACCTCTTTATAGTCCAAACGTATTTAAACATAATTTATAATTTAAATGCTTATGACATGACAGTGACAATAGTAAAAAATCGTTTATATCTTCTTCTGCAGTATAATAAAATGACTAAAATATATTTCTGAGTAGTAGTACCTATATATTATTTATTATATTTGTATAATAAGTAAAAAGGTCTTGTGTTGGGCACATCAGATTTTTTACTGCTCATGTAAAGTACATCACAGGGAAGACGAACTGAATGTGCACCGGATTCGAACCTGAATGTTCGGACCCACACACCGCCTCGGCTATGCACCCATGTTCAACTGCCCTGTTCTAATCTCGTTCCTGGTGAGGCGGTACACATGCACCACGGTTAGCGCTCGGTTCGCGGGTTTCACGGACGCGGCTGAGTTCCAGCTGAGCCGGGACTAATCAATACCGCGTTGTTGGTATCACAGCGCAACACTTTCCTGTCTTTCGACTTCGGTTTGTCCAAGAGACATAAGAACGAGGATGCTTTATAGTTTTGTTTGTTGGCGGAAGAAACAACACCGAGAATACTCATTAAAATCGTTGACATTGACAGTTGATAATCGTAGAAAGGACACTTTTTCAGCTCAGGCTGTTAATTTGTTTCTCACGACGATATGCGAAACTAAAAGTTTCCATACCTAGCTTCGAAATAGACAATATCACACATCCCGTCAACTCGTTCGTTATGTTATTGATATAACAGGTTTTATAAATTTTGTTTCACCCTATAGTAGGCGAGTTTAAATTAAAGTAGTACCTACTTTTGCTGCATCTGGTATAAGTAATTTATAAATTTAAATAGAATTTATATTCTTGTTATAGTTTTGTTTTTCTGACATTAAATATTATAATTTATATTCTTGTTATAGTTTTGTTTTTCTGACATTTAATATTAAGTATTTTATGATAAATTGCATTATTCCATTAAAATGGACAAACACGGCATAAAAAGTGATTTATTCACATAAATTAAAGTAGTACCTACTTTTGCTGCATCTGGTATACTAAGTAATTTAATAATTTAAATAGAATTTATATTCTTGTTATTTAAAATCTTGTATCATGTATATTTGTTTTTTCGTAAATTAAAATTATGATAGATACATTCATGAATAAAATGTTTGGTATTTATGGTGGTGGAAAAAATAAGATACCTACACAACTCTCAGGAAAGTGTCTATCGAATTTCGGAACTCGGCAAGAAACAAAAACGAGAATATTTGACAACATATACGGGTAAAATGACATGTAATATTATACAAGTTAAGTTCAACTTTAAGGTAGGTAGATATTCTATGGTCTTTTACTACTCAAGAAACAAACAATCATGCACGAAATCGATATTGACAAAAATAAAATGTTAGTTTACAATGCTGATTGAAAATAAGTTTGTACTGACTTGAGAAATATTTCCACAGTAAACTTATACATTATTTTCATATTGCACATGAACGAGCTGACCTATGCGTTTCTGGTTGTTAGTCAATATAATTTTTTAATAAAAATTTTAAAAAGGCACATCTGTAAATCCATTCTTATTTCTCTATTAAATCCTTGTTGTAATAAAATTTTACCATTTTTGTACTGGTCACAAAACACTCGCTACGTTAGTATACATTTTTATGCTGGATTTTAGGAGGTAGACGAGCCTCTTAACATCAGTATTATTTTTATATAAAAAACTATGTCAGTGAATCGTGAATTCATTTGTTGATATGAACCAGTGTGTTGCCGTGATTGTTGAAGTTATGTGAAGAGCAAGAGCTCCATCGAAACTACGGTAAAATACCCCAAGACTAAAGTTGAAGAGAGGTAAAGTTCGCTAACTGGCGAACAGTACTTTGAGGTAACACACTTTATTCAAGCACTACTCGTACTTTGAATACTAAGTTATCGCGAAAAACCCACACATGCACGGGTACGAATAATCCATTTTCATTTGGAGCGAAGCGCTTCATAATTCGAAAAATTTTACACACTCAAGTGCATTATAATGTGAGTATTTTTAGCAGCAAAAAATAACTTTTCTGAAATTATAGATAGTATAGAAACATATTTCAATAATACTGTGCAATAATTATAAATGTTACTTGTCAATTTCCATATAGGAACAAATGATAGCAATGTAAAATCTATTACAGTAAGTACCTACATATTTCTTTTTAAATATAAAATATTTCTCAAATTGAATCTGTTAATGTAGTATTGATTTGTTTATTTAGAAAGAAAACAAAAATTTGATTATTAGTTTCGTTTCAGTTAAGCGGCCGTTTAGGTTTTTTCCACATTCTTAGAATACTTTTTTTTCTATTTCACTCTTTTCCCCACTACTACGACTGCCTAAAACCAGCCCGCAACTTGTACTTTATCGCATCCTAGCAATGCAATGTCATTTTTTTGAAGTTGAAAAATACTGTAAAAGTGTTTTCTTTGTGAGTAAACAGTTAGTTTATTATTGCCTTTAAGGTAATGTTTTTATAAACATTTCATTTCATTTCATCAGGAGATATAACCCTGTAAAGTTTGCACAAATTGGAAATTTATATGAATTTTTCGGAATTTTTATAATCATGTACAATATTTTTATTAAAACTTTAAAAAGGCACATCTGTTAATTAATCCTTTTAGTCCTTGTTGAAATACAATTTGATCATTCTTATACTGACGTACGTTTTTTGTTGGATTTTAGGAGGTAGACGAGCCTCTTAAGCTGTCAGCTAAAGCGTGGATTATGCATTTGCATATATTGTATTTTTGTGCATATTCGTTCTTTACAAATGTTTGCATTTCATACAAAAATAGATCAAATGTTTAAAATGTTTGCATATTTTGTATTACTTACTCGTATTTCAAAATTTTTACGTTGTTTTTATTTATTTATTTATTTATTTATTTAAAATATTGCATATTTAGATTACCTACGCATATATTGGGAATATTCTTGCCTTATTTAAATGCATATTTCATTCACATTTTCTTGCATATACCTAACCTAATTTAACATAAACGTATATAAATTTCAGCAAATAATTTTGGAACCTTATCGAGATTTTAGCTCGTTTGCATTCTCATAAGTAATAACTATTATTACACATTACATACTGATCTTGGATCTAGGTACTACTTCTGTATTGTATTCTTAATAGTAAAATTTATATTTCATAGGTATAATAAATTCATTTCATTATCCTTGTCAATAACTGGGCGTATTTTCCTCGACCGATGTTTATAAAGTTGACGGTTTAATTAATATTTACCTTAAAGGTATTCAATTATTTTAAAACAATATACAGTTACACAGTATAAACACTCTCACAGGTAATGTTATTGAACTGTTAATTGGACACAAAAAACACAAACAGAAATTCATTTTTAAATTAGTTTCTACGTTACGCTTCATTAAACAAAGTTAAATACTAAGAGAAGAGAAAATTTATTTAGACAAGAACACCATTCAGTGTTAGTTCAAGGAACGATACTTTACAACATAAACAAAACACACTTTCAGTCAAATTTAGTATAGAATTTCACAAATTATTTAATGTGACATTTTCTTACTTTACATAGTAAATCACATTTTGTTACGTTGGTTACTAAAATCAATAAACACAATACCTGATAATAAAGGCCAAGTTCAGATCCCAGCGGAACCGTGTGGAGTAGGTAGGTACTATCTTTTGTTTTCTGTCAGTATATTATAGTGTTTAGGCGAGATTGTAATTCAGATACCTAAATTGTAAATTAGTGTGACCTTCATAAGTCTAGGGTTCAAAGCTCTCTCCTATAGAAAAATTTAAATAATTTATTTACTAGGTACCTACTAAATAACACATTTATTAATTACTAACAGAGGTGAGTCTGAGTACCCACGTAGCGAAGTGCTTTAATAAAACCGAGGGTTGTACAAATACCTAACACAAGCATTATTTATTATATTTTTGGCCGGTATACTTATTTATTTAAAATATCGTATTTTGTATGACATCATGCACTTGACATTTGTACTAAAATTTCTTTTGCCAAATAGCCTTTAAACAACTGCTAAGAGGTGTCAGCAGTATATGTCATTTAAAATTAATCTATTTTAGGCTCTATTGAACAATAAATTGTGTAAAGTAGTGTTTTCTAGGCTCTCTCTTTTATTATACAGCAACCAGAGGTTCTCAAACAGCAAAATAAATTATTATTTTTTTAAATGGTAACCTATATAAATTTTTAGTGCATTAGATAGAGAATTTTTTCTGATTTCAACAATATAAATTATGACATGGGGTTGTATAACAAGTATTTTGAGAAAAATGGTATTAAAAATCAGAAATAATTTTACAATATAGAAGTAGGCTATGCAATAAACAACTATTAATATGACTAATATTACCTAGGTTACAATTGTATTATTATTTTATATCTGAAATAACGTGTTTTGCTAAGAAATTAATTACAACAAAAAAGCGCTGGTTGTGTTAAAGGAAACACCCTGTACAAAATAACGGGGAGGACGAAGGACGATCACCACAGAAATGTACTTTCAGCATGGAGTCCTTCATTTTAGATAAATTGGCTGCACTGCTAATTCCATATTTAGTGTCTTTCATTTTAGCGTTTGTCTGTATTTTTGATATAGGTACTGGCGGACATTTTAAATAAAAAATACTAAAATAAAACACTGTAAACCAAAAAAAGATATAACAAACGAACAAACCGAACAATGTAAATACAAAATAAAAACGGCTGTCGATGTGATATATTCTTACATAATTCACCAACTTTAATAAACATAAAAAATAAAATACACTAATTATGGGGTTAGCAGTGCTGCCAATACATCCAAAATGGAGGGCTCCATGCTTTGAATGTACAGTACAAGTCTTATGGAGATCGTCCTTCCCGTTTTTGTATATAGTTCAATGTCCAGCTGTTAAAACAGTTTGTTGTATTTTCATATTAAAATTATTTTCTATAAACAAACATCCCCCCCTCCTTGTTTTCCACTAAAGCTTTCCCATGTTTTCATCCATCTAACATCTGATCCCCTATCAGTCAGCTAATCGTCCTGCTTCCTCGTGTCCGTTTCTGATCGCAATTAGCCCAGCGAAGACTCGTTGCTTCTTACCGCGACTTGTTTGATATTTCACCCGTGTGGGGGCGGTTGTTGGGGGGCGGTTGTTGGGGGGCGGGGGTGCGGTGGACAGGGTGGCTGGGTGTCTAATGCACGCTGGGGGCAATCCATCAACTAAGATGGGGATAGACAGCTGCCGCACGAGGGTTGGAGGGATGTTGAGTGGGATCGGTGACAGGAGGGTGGAAGTGTAGGCGATACACTTGTGATTGGAGTAGCTTATGATTTCCAATGATTTTGTCTTTAGAGACAATGTGAGGGTAACTGGAATGTGAATCTGAATGGATTCGAAATTTGTTCTTGAATTTGTTACATAGTACGACTATGTAAAGAAATTAAACCATTATTGTATCCAACGCCTCTTTATAAAAGCATCATAACTATGGTGATTTTAAACAAGCAAAGTAAAAGATTGCACACTAGTGGCTTTGATCAAAATTATACCCACTTGTGTTGGAAGTCTACAAAGCAACGATGTTTTTAATAGGAAATATTTAAGCAGTTATTAAGAGGTGTTGGATAAAACGTTATACTTCACACGTGGGCAAAAAGGAATGATCCACTCTCGTAGGTAATTTCTTACTTTGCCCTTGTAAAGCAAATAACTATTATAAGGTATAATTTTTAAAAGGCAGGGGAAAATATTTTATTTTTGAGGCTTATAGAGGTTTTTACGCAGCAAACTGCGGTAAACTGGAATGGTTGTATAGTCAATAAAAAAAATCGCGTTGTATGTTTTATGGCCAATAAAAAAATCCCATACCTAAAGTAATTTTAAAACATTGCACTACTACCTGCTACGAGTAGTTATGAAAGAAATAATCGGGAATGCAGAAAATATATTAACTATGATACCAACACTTGTGTCTTCATCAGGTTAACTGCAAAGATAATAGACATAGATCAAACAGTTTAAAATACCCAATAGAAATTATGTTACGTGTAAGTAATTTTACATATTGTGAGTACCTATTTTAAATTGTTTGATGTTTGTTCATTTCTATAATCTCTAATGTCTTCACAAAACTGAAACCAATTCAATCTGCTTTCCATTTCACAGCCAACTGCATACTGCTGGGCTTCCGCTTTTTTGTCAAATATTGTTTTATCAAAGCGTAGTTTGACCAAACTTAATGAAGCCAAACTGTATTTAAGTCAAACTGTAATTTGTTCAACTGGAATTTTGTCAAACCATAAATATGCCAAACTGTAATTTAGCCAAACTGTATTCTAGACAAACTGTATTTTCACATTCCGTAATTTGATCATAC
Source organism: Agonum fuliginosum (assembly GCA_947534325.1). Classification (NCBI taxonomy): domain Eukaryota; kingdom Metazoa; phylum Arthropoda; class Insecta; order Coleoptera; family Carabidae; genus Agonum; species Agonum fuliginosum. Next base: position 30,096,633 of record OX384037.1, read on the forward strand.
CGCAACTTCGACTAATATTATATTGTCAAATCGTTTTCAGGTAAACCGTAATTTAGCCAAAACGCAACTATACCTAACTGGAATAATTCAACACGGAATTTATCCAAAACGCATTTTTGTCAAATCGCAGTTATGCATAACCGTAATCTTGCCAAACGCATTTTACTCAAATCGTAATTATCCCAACTGTATTTAAGACATACAAGCACAAGAATAAGATATTTTTAAACATCCTATGGACGATTCGTGCCAAGTGGGAATATAGCACTATCAAAGGTTTGACAGCCTATATAATACACAAAAAAATTGTACTTATCACTTAGGAAATGACATATTAAACACCAATTGACAATCGGAAATGTCAATTTCCCAGTGTAGCCAATCAGGAAAAATGCAAAGAACACTGGATTTTTGATATTTCAGAGTAAAATCATCTTAAAAATAATAAAATTTAGTTTATAAAGTGTTACTTATACAACATTTAAATATAAAACTTGTGTGCAGCGCGCCATCTGTCGGTAGTAGTGAGTAGAAAAAACATCGTAACCTCAAATTTAATGATCAGACTACAACTACAACTTGAATGTATTTGATTATAGTTTTATTCGCACCACCCCAGCATTCGCGTAAATGAAACCGCTTATGTGGGATCAAAATCTTCCCGCATTTGGTTCGTAAATAAATATTACCGTCCACTGTCCACTGTTGTTCCGTGTGTGAAATCAGGGCTGAAGTTTCCCTGCCCCAGTGACTGAGTGCACAAGTGCACCGCCAATTAGTGACCTCCCGGTCATTACAAGCCTCGGGGACTATTAACATAAACAGCGAAGCTAGCGCCACAAACGCGCCGCGTACCTGCGGGTAATTACTAAAGTTTTTCAATTTGCTTCTTGGTTGTCCGCGGTCGCCGCTTTCCGCTTACCGCTTCCTGTCTTCTTGTCTTTCCCCCTTTTGCTCCTCCAAGGATTCTATTTAAGAGTTTAAAGGGATCATTTTTTAGAAGGCTGTTAAAGGATCAAGGACTCTGATGTGCTTCAACACTAAAGAAATAAATTTGTATTACGAATTGACTGAGTAACTAGTATTGCAATATAGTTATTTGTTTCATTAATACAAAAAATGCATGATTTTGGGACGAGTAAAACGGTTGCCGGACGAAGCGCAGCGGAATTCGGCGATCTTACTAGTTCCAAAATCATGCATTTTTTATGAATGAAACATATAATATATAATAGATGTAATTTCATAATTTCATTTAAATTGACATATCCTCATATTACACAATTGCATCAAATACGTCCGGTTGGCGAAAATGGTTATTATTATACGGACAATAATTATTATTGTTTTGAAGTTTCTATGAATATAGGTTATGCAGATAGTTCAGTTAAGGTTTTTACCACTCGCCTCATATTCTACACTGGTGGAAAAAAATGAAACACTTGAAATTCGTACAAATTTCGACCTTTTTCAAACCGCCATAACTCGGCGTATTTTCAATAGATTTCGATGAATCTTTGCGGGCAAAAAACTTTGAAGTGCAACACCCTCCACCCTCTCTAGCACCCTTCTGAAAAAAATGTTTATAATTTTAAAAATGTCCAACTTTGACGATGTGTACGAAGTTGATTTTTTTTTTACTTGATCCACTAAAAGAGCACTAAAATTTGTTGAATCCCTGTGCAGGACTCAAAGAACGAAGTTCCTACGATGATTTGGCACAAAGTTATGGGTGTTTAAAAAAGCGCATTTTTAGGTTTTTCGCACATAACTCAGCGACTTTTCAACCAAATTAGATGATTCTTTCGGGAAAAAAAAACCCATTGTGGCTGTACTTTAAAGAGGTAAACTCAGACTAGGTTGATCTCTTTTCGTACCCTTCAAAACTCGAACAACAGAAACACGTTTTTGGAATGTGTACCTACCGAATTGGAAAAAATTTGTCGACTCGATCCACCAAAAGGACATTGAAGTTTGTTCAATTACCTGTGCAGGACTCAAAAACGAAGTTCCTACGACGATTTGGCATAAGTTATGGGCTTTTGAAAAAATTACATTTTGTGGTTTTTTGACTCATAAGTCGAAAGGTTTTCGACGAAATTGTTTTTTTTTTCACGAATGAAATTTTCTTTCAAAATTTCACAAAACACGAAGTTTTTCTGATGATGAGGCAAAAAGTTATGACATGTATTTTGGCGATTTAAAAGTATCGAATTCTGAGAATAAGAAGTAAGCAAATCTCACGAGTTTAAAGTTTACAGACCTGTTATCGAACACCCTGTAAATAACATCCTCAGTGTGTGATAAAGTTATCGACATATTTAGGTTATTAGTGTAGTTATTTATCATCGATCCTTTCTGAGAGTGTAGACCTTCCTTGCGATAAAGACGCGTCATTGTCACCGTCCGCGTCTTGGCTTTGAGGGGCTTTACAAGATCGTGCTCCGGGGGGCGGTTGGGGGCAGGGGGGTTGTCAGGGCGAACGACACTGGTCTATTGTGTCTGCAGAGCGGGGGCGGCACCACTGCACCAGCGGCGGTGGCGGTGCTTAATTTAGCCATGAATACGAGCCACGACCGGAACTCTAACAAACAGAGCCAGCGAACAAAAACAACCAATTCACGGGAATCCGCGCGAGTAATTGCTACACTGCACCGGGATCTTTCACGTGGGGAGCGACATAAGCAGGTTTTTATGGAGTGACACGGAGAGTTCACTTGACCTCGACTTTGTTATGGTCAAATTTAAACTATGCTGGACGTGCCCCGGAAAGTTTTAAATTGCTCGCTCCAGAAATACGTCTTTATCTACGACTACGACTCTTATTTTACGATTGTTTTCAGTGAGTAATGGTTTGTATTATACACGAGTAACTGATTTCAAATAACTGAATTGCGATCAACTGGATTTTCAACCAATAAGACTTCTTGCATGGCAATTCTCCTATAATATAATCTAAACATAATATTCTTGCTGGGTAACCTATATAATGTTAAAAATGAATGAAAGTATGAAAATAAAGAAGATGTATTCAGGTATTGTCTATACTTTCTTCAGTAAGATCCTTTTTACTTCCTATTCCAACATTCCTTTACAACATTTTTCTACATAATTTTATTGGATATGAAAGAATTGAACCATAACGATTTAAAATTAAATTAGTACCTATATTAAAGAACGAATAAGTTTTTTAAGTCATGTTCACACGCGCTCGAATAAATACTAAAATTTGTACGTTCTCAGATTTGATACTCCAATACCAACCTTTTAAAACAAAGCTTTTCACAAAAAAAGGGCGTCCGCTTATTTAGTCAAATATAGTTTTGTCAAAACGTAGTTTGACCAAAAATAATTAAGCCAAACTGTATTTTAGTCAAACTGTAATTTGTTCAACTAGAATTTTGTCAAACCGTAAATATGCCAACCCGTAATTTGGCCAAACTGTATTCTAGACAAACTGTAATTTCACATTCCGTAATTTGACCAAACCGCAACTTCGACTAATATTATATTGTCAAATCATTTTCAGGTCAACCGTAATTTAGCCAAAACGCAACTATACCTAACTGGAATAATCCAAAACGGAATTTATTCAAACTGTATTTTTGTCAAATCGCAGTTATGCATAACCATAATCTTGCCAAACGCATTTTACTCAAATCATAATCTTCCCAACTGTATGTCTTTATACAGAGTTGGGAAAATTACGATTTGAGTAAAATACGGTTGGCAAGATTACGGTTATGCATATCTGCGATTTGACAAAAATATGTGTTGGATAAATTCCGTGTTGAATTATTCCAGTTAGGTATAGTTGCGTTTTGGCTAAATTAAGGTTTACCTGAAAACGATTTGACAAAATAATAATAGTCGAAGTTGCGGTTTGGTCAAATTACGGAATGTGAAATTACAATTTGTCTAGAATACAGTTTGGCCAAATTACGGGTTGGCATATTTACGGTTTGACAAAATTCTAGTTGAACAAATTACAGTTTGACTAAAATACAGTTTGGCTTAATTATTTTTGGTCAAACTACACTTTGACAAAACTATATTTGTCCAAATTGTGTGCTCCCAAAAAAAGCTTTGACACATTGAATTGCGCTTCACAAGTAGGTATGTCTTTGTGAACACCAAATAGAAAAAGTAATATTGTGGTAGGTATAATGATAATATATTTTTGGAAAATATTCATTTATTCATTACCTATTCCAGTATTTTAATCACTGCTGTTTCCTATATTTTCATGTTCTATGTGAAAGATTTTAACCATAACACTGAATACTACAGTTTATAATTTTTTAGTACATGCTCTCTAAAATCGCTACTCTGTGAACTATTTTGAGTTTGAGATTGAGGCTAGACATTGTAGCACGAGCGCAGCGAGGGCTGCAACTAGCCGAAGTCTGCAAAAATGCTTTCAGCCAGAAGTATACACAAAATTTTTTCTTACGATTAATTGATTTTTTTAGCAATCAACAGAAATTTTGTAATTTTTCATTGATATCTACATATCTGCGAAAACTAAAATTTTTAATGTAGAAAACAATACAACACACATAAATGTAAATAAACTTGACATTAGAAAGAATTTTGATTGAAAATTGAAATGTTAGTATAAATTTAACCAAATCTTAATAAATCATTTTTGATTAGGACTAGAACAGGATGTTTGTAAGCAGCGGGCTGAAAATATATTCAGACCGCCACTATTAGCAACGGTCTTCAAAGAAGCATTGGTCTGCAATAAATTGTTAATTTTCAAGTAACCAAGTTAAGTCTAAAAAGCCTACTTTTAATAAAGATCGTAGAAAAATAATATTTTAGAAGATCCAGTCGTTTATAATAACGTAACCCAAGCAATGAGCTGGTATTTACATTTTATAGGATTATTTTCACTGATTTTCATTATTTCATCGCCTACGTTTCTCAAAATTTTATTTTAACACTATATTTTAGAATTATTTAGAATAGTATGTACTAATATGAGTGAGAAATTTTCTTCGATAAATTACAATAATTATTGCTAAATAACAAATATTGATATTAATTAAATTATATTACATTGTATGATTCTATTAACTAACCTACGACCTACGCCATTAAATTTGCAGGACAAAAAATAAAAATGCGTCCGGTGAAAGGCGAGAGATTGTGTTCTATTACCTAATTTAGAATGTGTGCACCGTGCAGCTTGCTAAACAAACCACAAAGGGACAAAAACTAATTATCCAATTCGATCAACTGACCATGTGCCAAATTTAAGCGCTTAATATCAATTTTATACTTCCTTTAGAAAAGAAACAATTACATCATCTCTGAATGTACTTTACATTTGTTACATTTTCTCTTCTCTGCTCGGGGTAAATTTACTGGAAAGAGTTTATCATGTGTAAAAATATTAATTCTCAAACTATTCTACTTTGGCTGCAGATATTTCGCAAGAACTTCACTTTATAATTCAAATGTAATTACCTTCAGTTTCATTATTTTCTTCTTCATTAAACATCTGACGAGTTTTTTCTTTATTTTACTTTCGTTACTTAATCATGAGGAGCGCTGCTTGATTTATTTTATAAATTGAATTAGAAAAATTCAAACAAGAGGTTACTGTATTTTTTCATAACATGCACGTGTCAAATGGTTATGTTCTTTTTTGGTTACCCGAACAGTTCCGGATTCCTTACAGATTGTCTTAAATTTTCATATTACGAGAAATATATTAAGACACTTGCAAGTGCATTTATTTCCGAACAATAAAAATATTATAATTCCTGCAATTCTGAATTTTGGTAGCAGAGAACACCTAATTTGATTTTGATAAATAATACCACAGATCTTTTTGAGATTTGTGCCGAAATAAAAATAACATACTTCTACCATTCAATTGTCGAATAAATAAATAAAATAGTTTCTATTTTAAAAATCATTGATAAGAACGATAATGTTTGTCAAAATCTGCTAATATTTTTATGTTAATGATTGCTTTTTCTATTAAATTATTGTTTCTTGGTACAAAAATAATGTTTATGTCAATAATTATGCAAAATATAATTTTATGCATTAATAAAGAAATAATCTCAAACATCCAATTGCAAAACATAACTTTCTAACTGATGTCACAGTAATGCATCGCCTGATTTAATACATAATTAACTAATGATTTGTTATTCTTCATGCTACATTTTAGTTCAGAATTATCAATAATGTAATAATTATTATTATTGTTGATATTGTGCTGATATATAAGTAGCTAGCAGCACTTGAAAATGCCCATTTTAGGAGATTGGTGACTATATACTAAACACTCTCAAGCGAGTCATGTAGGTACACTATTTTACCCACGGCTAAATAATAAACATTTTATTCATGAATAGATTTTGACGTTGTGCTACATATTTACCATTCTATTTTTACCACTCCAACTTTTACCACAGCATTTTTACCACCATTCTTTTTTACCACTATCCTGTTTTACCGTTAACCCATTTTTTATCACTCAATTTTTATCACTCCAATTTTTACCTCTGCATTTGTACCACTATACTTTTTACCACTATTTCGTTTTACCACTAATACATTTTTACCACTCTGTTTTTACCATTATAACTTTTACCACCATACTTTTTTACCGCTATTCCGTTTTACCATTAATAGTTTGTGGGCTATAGTACGGTTTTGTTAGTGTAGTAAATACCAAAACCGAGTTTGTGGGGCTCTAGTACGGTTTTGTTAGCTTTGTTAGTGTAGCAAATACCGAAACCGAGTTTGTGGGGCTCTAGTACGGTTTTGTTAGCTTTGTTAGTGTAGTAAATACCAAAACCGAGTTTGTGGGGCTCTAGTACGGTTTTGTTAGCTTTGTTAGTGTAGTAAAAACAAAAACCGAGTTTGTGGGGCTCTAGTACGGTTTTGTTAGCTTTGTTAGTGTAGTAAATACCAAAACCGAGTTTGTGGGGCTTTAATACGGTTTTGTTAGCTTTGTTAAAAAAGAGACGGTGGTAAAAATGGATTGGTAAAAATACACGTTGGTAAATATGTTGGTGGTAAAAAGAATTAGTGGTAAAAATAGGGACGGTGGTAAAAAAGAATTGGTAAAAGAATACGTTGGTAAATACGTTGGTGGTAAAAAAGAATTAGTGGTAAAAAGGGACGGTGGTAAAACATGGATTGGTTAAAGTATAATGTTGGTAAAAAATGGATTGGTAAAAGAATTACGGTGGTAAAAAAGGGATGGTGGTAAATAGGGAAAATTAATATGGGGGCAAATCGATTTTGATGTCAACTGTCACTGTCATAATTTCAATTTTACGAAGAAATAAATATACCACGATCATATAATACAACATGATACAAGATTTTCCATAAAAAGTATTATACCACATACAACAAAACTACTTATGATGTCGATAAATAACTTTTAATGTCGTATTTGTCCATTTTAATGGAATAATGCAATTTATCACGAAATACTTAATAGATAAAAGATACCTAAATAATTAGATGATTATTAGATAATTTATAGATAATTTATAGATCATATAAAGAAAAATAAATGACATGTTATAAACTATAAGCGGTGATGATTTATCTAGATAAAATTATCTAGATAAGTTACAACTCTGGTTATTATGCTTAAAAATGAAAGGCGAACAATCGCTGAACGTTCTAAGCGATGTATTATGATCTACAATATTGAATCTTCGTGTGTACGGCCCTGCTTGTATTTCCGCCCGCCCCGGAAACCCGGAATTGTGCTCACTAAATTATTCATTCTCAAAACACGTTATTGCCGACGTGTGTAATTAAATTTATGTTTGATTGATTTCGCGGCTCCCATTCACTGACGTCGGTATTTTAAGATGACTGGAATCTCGGAATTATTTATCATCTTGGAATAGCTCGAGGTGAAAATTTACACCGGATTTTACCCTAAATCTGCTAATCTTAGCTCAATAGGTTACATAATTTACATTGAGATCATACGTGACACGTGACTTTCTCGAAGGTAGGTATTTTTGTTGATTATGTTATAATATAAACCTGTTTATAATTAATAAGGCTTGATTGTATGTCTAGGTCCAAAACATAGGCGTCTACTATGGTGGCCTTGTTTCTCTACAAAAAATGTCAATAAAAATACAGGTATTTTTTTACTTTACATTTAAAAATTTTATCGTGAGCCGTTTTCGAATCATATTGCCAATAATTGTAATATTTATATAGTTACGAGAAAAACGAGCTTTTTGTTCTATACACAATAAATAGATATGCATTCTTTGCAGTTGCCAGTCTAGAATGTTTATTTATTTTCTGCATTGTCAACATTGTTTTACAAGTGTCATGCATAATAAAATAGGTAGTAAGTACAATATTGAACGACAGAAAATAATCAGTGATAAAAATAGACAGTGATCAAGGCTGATTTATGAGAAGCAAGCTATTACTTGCATTGGTTTTTTAGTGTTTCACGGTTATATAAATTAATTTACATTATAAGAAGTTTTGCAAATAAAATAAATAGAAATTATTTAACAACATAAAGCAATTTCTTATAAATGATAGCAATGCTAAGTCAACTGCTAGTTTTTTTTATAGGCATGCAATTCGCAAGATCCCAAAGAGCTCAAACGGTCACGTTATCTTTTAATATAAAAATATGATTTTCCGCGTTTTCATACAGCATGCCGATGAACAGAATTAATATTTGTGTCATAAAACACCTATAACCAAATTGGCATGCAGTCCTCGTTGGCCCAAGGGTAGAAAATTTAGGAAAAGTTTTGTGCAAGTAGAAACGCAATTTCCCATATGAGTGGTAAGCGTGCAAGGGTTTAATACCCGTTTTTCTATGTTGTCCATAGGGTCAATATGCTATCCTCCAAAATGCATGCTGTATGAAATCGGAAATCACCTGTCATGAGCTCCTGGTCTATAATGTTTATATTAAAAGACAAACAAAATGTGTTAAATATTTAAGAGGATCATAATATTGATTTCTTCTAACATTTCTTACAAAATTCCCTCGAATTTTTAACTGCAGATAAAATAATTAAATCAAATACATTATGTCGGGGTTAGCAATCAAGTTGATTGTAATAATAATTAATTATAGAAATGCAAGTGTGCTAATGAAATTATGATCGTGTTTGTTTGTTCGATTACGTTAGTACACTTGGGTGAAGATGAAGATGCTCTGATACGAGTAGCACGTGCCCGGGAATTGCCACCTTTCCTTATCGTCACAGTTTGTAGATCACGTTTAACTGGTCCATGACATGCGTGGTGAATGTGTGAATTATTTGGTGTTCTGATTAGTTAACTATTCCAGTAATTGCACCTTTTAGTAGTTTCATTGATCACGTAACTGATCATCTATTGTCCGCTCCGCTCGTACTTCGACACATATTATTCTAGTATTATGAAAGAAATGTTATAAGTATAAGCATTGTATTTAATAATTCTGTAAGCAAGATACATAGTACGTTTTACGTAACAGAAAAGAACAGTAGTTGTTAATGTAGATTTTTTGTGTAAATTATGAAGTACATCTCATTCATATTCTCTTTATTTCCTGCTCTGAATCTCCAAGTTTACAGTAGCGTCCCGATTTTATAGTGAGTGTTCTAAGATTTAAGATGTCAGAAATAAAATCTAAAGTTTCCGGATTTAAAGCCATAATCTAGCAACAAAACCTGGGTTGTAAGTTACGTTCCACTAACATCATTTAATGCTGTAACGCTGTAAGATTTGCTATAAAAGTAAAGCTGGCATGGGAGAGAACTAATCCTGGACAGAATTGAACGGCGGATAACGGATGGCGTTTGATGGAAGAAGAATAAGACTCTTTCATTTACGTGTTTTACAGTACCAGTGCTGTGATTGTTATTGTTTTTATTTGCTTCATAGAATTGCGGCATTTATTGCTCGGGTTGAAAACTAGATCATCAAGAATCAACAGCTATCGAGCAGAAGATTTATATAGGTACACATAACAACACATACCTACTTTATTTTGAGAGTGGACGATGTGTGATTTTGCAACCAAAACGCGGTCGTGTTTTGTTTATTCCTATCTTGGATATCTAGATTATATTTTAATTAAAAGTTTGGCATGATCTGTCAAATTAATTCAAATTGCCCAGTTATTTTGCTGTTGTATGTTCCAATCGCCCACAACATGGATGAGTTAAAGAGTTAATGCAGGGTAACACACATAGAAATAATTATACCAAATAGCTTTTACAACTGATTTATTCCTCCAAAGCTTCTCAATCAATACTAATTACATTCCCAAAAATACACGATTAATATAGTTCCTACTTATGTAACAATAAACAGTAATTAATTAGCAAATATAACAAATAACTAATGACGTTACCGCAACTAACATTATCTAGCATTAACATTATCTAACATAATATTAACATTATTTAATGCGAGCGAAATATAATATTTTTGAATAATTTATTTTGACAGTATGAAACCATGGCAACCTGGATGCAATATGGCGCCAATGCCTACTCTTTAATTTTTGTATGTTTACGTTTTAATATCAATATCAATGCAATCAACTAGACGCTCGGTTATGTGAACTAATAAAACCAGACCAATTCATTGAATCGAATTATTCATTTAATAGAAAAGTAAATAATAATCTTCTGTAGTGAACTATACTGCCGTCGTAAGACAAAAGGTCGTAACTTCTCTTTTTTCGAGTTCTTAATATTTTATGTAGGGTATGATGTGCATAAAATCTATAACTTTGCACAAAGTCTAATACACGTATATTTCAATAATTTAATTAGTGATTTTTACTTTAAGTATTAGACGTAGCTATCTCTAAATTTTTCAAAAAAATAAATCGATAAAATTCTAATTTATAAATAAAATCTCATTCTCACTTCTGATAAAATTTTGATTAGTTTTAATTTATATTAATCTTTGAAGGAATAATGGAGGCTTCAGGAATCCATGTAAAATAAGTTAATTCTTAATTTATTGGACGCTTCGGGAAGAGTACTCTTCCCATCTTCAGCTTGTCATAAAATTACAAAATTTAGAACATTAAAAGTCACAATTTAAACAAGGAACATCGCCATCCACAATTGAAAACGAAGGTATTCGTATTACACGAAACGTTGGTAATAGTTATTTACGAACCAAATGCGGGAATATTTTTTATCCCACATGAGCGGTTTTTTGACACACGAGCGAAGCGCGGGTTTTATTTACGCGAATGCTGGGATGGTGTCTTCTCGCATGAGGTTTGTACTATGTTATTTTGTAGCTAATAAAACTATAATCAAATTCATTCAAGTTACGACTAGGTATATATAATAAATTTTATAAAAAGTAATATACGTGTGATACCAGTCATCAGTTGCTAAACAATTTGTTGTTCAGTACGAAATAGTAATTTTTGTTTTTATTGTAGTTGTAGTCTGATCAATAAATTTGAGATTACGATGTTTTTTCTATTCACTACTACCGATAGATGGTGTTAAACGCGCATATGTTTATTTCAAAATTTGGTTTAATACATGAAAATAATGGGAAGTAACATTTATTGAAACAAATTTTTTTATTTTGAAGATTATTTTATTCTAGAATGCTTAAGAAAGCCTGGGTTCTTTGCATTTTTCCCGATTGACTACACTGGGAAATTGATATTTCCGATTGTCAATTGCGTGCTTAATATGTCGTTTCCTAGGTTATATGAGTACAAAAAGAAGAAAAATACTTGAAGCTTGGTGCATTGTCTATTGACTTACGTCAACTCCTTAAAGTACATTCAAAGTAAAAGTCAAATCCGTGTCCAATCATTTACATATCCTAACTGGGCATTCCTAGGTGCACCGCTGTCAAACACCTCATAAGATAACTCACAATCACTATCTCCATTCCCTCGTATTCAAATCTCACGATCACGACGAGACCCGAGGCAATGGAACTGCGACTGCAACTGCACAGTAGCCGGGCTAGGCGGAGTCGCTGACCGTGGCATATGCAGCAGCCGTGTTCACTTCGCGACAACAGTGTGAGAGGCACTTGTTGTATAGGGTGACCGGTGCCTGAGCACCGGGAAAAGCACGCCAACCGTGTCGAACATGAGGCAATGGTCGATTGTATTTAGTTTTAAAAATTGTTAATATTAGTTTGTAGCAGGGAAAGTAAAACTTAAAGTCGTTTGTAAATTATTTCGGAGGAATATTTCGAATACAAGTAATTTGACGAGTATTGATTCCGCCTAGACGAGAAATTTGTCGTCTCGTCTCGAAATTACGAAACAAGAATCAATAAGTTTCTCGTCCCGAGACGAGGCAAGAGACGAGGATTCAAAACTACGAGACGAGAAATAGTGTTCGACAAATAGAGAATGCTGGAAATTAAATCTTTGAAAAAAAATCTGAAGTGGCCATCACACAACCTTCCGCCATATCTAGACTTTAAACAGAAATGTATACGTACAATCCGGTGCCCATTTAAAATATACAAATAAAAATCTAAAATATTCAAACACAGAAATTTGCATCACCTGAATAAAAAGATTCATTCACAGGAAAACTCTTCTGTGTTGAAGCCATCCTTGGTTCAATTACTATATTTAATATCTTACTTAGGACTTATAGCACAGATAACTTATAGCACTAGTATGTCAACTTGTCACCCGTCTCACCTGTCAATATTTTATACACAGAAACAAAATTCAGTCGAACATGGATTACAAGATTTCAACGTTTTATTTGATAAATTTATTTTTTTAATTTTACTGCAGTTCTTTGATGCTACCAGATAAAGACAATTTTTTCATAACCTAAGTTGCAAATAACTTTGCCTCTTATTCTTATTACAAATAAATACTATATTTATCCAAATTTATATAAATTTTTGACAATTAATCTTTTCAATCTTCAAACAATATCACTTCCGGTGAAGATATTTGTACCAAAATCTACGGAGCTCATCCAATTTATATACAAATGTTAAATACCAAATATTAAAATTTTCGGGTAATTCGTATTTGAGTTATGCGACTAACACCCGGCCTTGACCACACACACACACACATACACACACACATACACACAGACATCATCAGGAAACTATCAAAAATGAGTTGTAAGAACCCTAATTCGTGCTCATCCACTAAAAACTCACTACCCGATTTTTTGCATGATTCCAATACCTTCCTTTACAGGTAAGCGGAAGGTAAAAATTGATATTATTCTAAATTAATTATTTTATTTGGGTATAGTTCTATATGTTTTTATTTATATACCTATACAAAGTTCCTTTCGTCAGGTAATGTAAGTGAAACAAAGTAAAAATATTTTTATAAATTTTATTTTACTATGTTCGTAGCATTTTGTTGTTTTGTTATACGTATTTTATTTCTACAACAAGAGTTGTGTGCTTTAATAGAAATGTACGAGTACAAATAAATTCCTGAATTTACTTCTAGCTTTTCAAATACATGGCAACAAATTTTTTTAGAGAAATTGATACGAGACGAGAGTCGAATTCTATGAGACGAGAATTGAACAGTTAAGAAAAAACAGAAACGAGAATACTTAAATTTCTTGTCTCAAAAGCGTTTAGACGCTCGTCTCGGGACTGGCTCAACACGGGACAGTAGCAAACGTGACCGGCCCCGGAGCAGCCGTTTGGTCGAGAATATTGCTACTGCAGAAACACTATTACTGTGACTAGTGCATAGATAAAATAAAGGGCTAGTGAGGGTTACAAAACCATGATCAATGATTTATTGCTGCCGCAAATTGACGAATTGGGTTTAAAAAACATGTGGTTTCTCGACAGGTTGATTTGCACTGACACTCGAAATCACCAAATTTGACCATTCGATATTTCTTTCTTTGGGACTTTTTGATGACGTCCTTAAAGGAAACCATCCGACCAGAATTGAAGAATATATTTTTTATTTAAGAAGTTTTGACACAAGTCATGGAAAATGCTGTGAAACGATCCTGAATATGCACTAACCGTGGTAGCAGGCACTTAAACCATATTATCTTCGGGACTTAATGAAAAAAATTTACATGTTTCAGTAAACATAATCAGTTCCATGTATACTTTTAACAAATAATAAAGATGTCCACATAATAAAGCGTTTCCTAAGACCTTCCTACACTTATATATAATATTGGACCCTTCACTTTATCTTTCTCATTAAACATAATCAGCAAACAGAACCATTTTTTTTAAATTTACAAACATTGTAACTGTCTTAGGAAATTGGATGATTACTTTTGAACCACCTTTTGTTTCACTTTGGGCCCGTATAACGAGTATAGTGCATATTTTTCAATCGCTCCCCATGTGGCAGTCCCACAAGTTGCGCGCAGAATGCTAGAGTCAGTTTTAGATTTGAAAGCATACAGTGAATATTTTCTTACAAGTATGATCCGTACTGAGAGAAAATAGGTTAGGATATTTTCTTTCATATTAATAATACGAAACCATAATTTCTGATATTGTAGAACCGTATACGGATTCGCAGGACTAAAGAAGTCCGTGTACTGAACTTTAATATCTGTTACTGCGGAGTAATATTATACGGATCCGTAAATATATCCAACTTCAAAAGGTAATATTCGCGGTAGGTATGTTTCTAAAACTTTTTATGTATTATGTAGCGTTGAGCTATTATTTTTATTTGTTGAATTCAAATTAAAATTATTGGAAGAACACCACGCCAAAAAATATTTAATACTATTTCACATTATTTCCTAAATTTATTTAATTACAATCCTTGTCATTTTAGTTAATTATTTCAGGTCAACCATAATCATATTGTTGTGACATTTGAATTTAATTTTAATTATTTATTTGTAGTATTATTTACTGTGCTGAACGGATTTAGTGGTAAGGATGACCTAGTACGCTGGCCGGACATTGAACTATTATGTCATTACCAATCATGATGCATCATGGAATACTCTTGTACTTGGTGATGTCACATTATTATTGGATGATAGATCATTCATTTGACAATCACATTGTATTGTACATCGTAAAAATGAAAAAAGTTACAATACAATAATGGGCTCTCAACCGTATTTTTAATTTTTTTATGAAACTTTGTAACAATTATATCGATCAGTGAAAATCCAGTTTGAAAATTCTCAGTATTAAGACGGATATGATTTTTTTAAAGTTTAAAATTAATTTGTGAGGTCATCTGTATAAAGTAGTGGCAGTCAACCTTTTTATTTTAATGCGTAGATATTGTATTTTCACCTTTTTATATTTGTCAAAAGTGTAAATATATATTATTATAATAAGGTAAAATAAACACCTGTAGTAACCTTCAACTATTATATATTATTATCTTACAGTTGTTCAATTATTATCTTTAATATGACAATAAAAATTAATTACATAATCAAACATTATCATACATTTTGACATCCCTGATTCTGATTTTGATTTTCAATGGCGCTGCTGAGCTAGTTAAGTCAATGAGAAGCTTCATTTCAAAGCTAACACAGATGACATCATGAATTTTATAAACCTTATGTATCTGAACTAAATAAATTTTTAACAATGTTTCGTTTATTAATTATAATTATTTAGCATGTGATTACTAGTTCAAATACAAAATTTCCATAATTTGATTATGGTTGGGGTGCCCATTGAATCAAAACAGTAAAAGTAAGTCTTGGAATCTAGAAAAATATCGATGGTTGAATACTGATTTTTAAGTCCCATTAATTCGTTTGATCTTTTGCTGTCCATGGAAGTGTCTATGTGTGTCTTAGGTTCCATTTGTTTAATATTCGTACATATTCTTAAAAAAAGAATTGGACATATCTCTGGATATATGCAACTTGCCTGTCTTTCTCAACACAATATTTGTTTTTGTTTTTTCAAAAACTTAAGTACTTACCTATCCTGAGAGATATCTCCAAACGACAATTTACATTGTATTTCCTACATTTCAATAAAAAATACAAGAAATACAAATGTATAACACGCGTTTAATTGAATTGCCTGAACTCAACCTTTCATTTTGCATCACAAGTGAATGAACAGGAAGATCAGCATTCATGAATGAATTACATCAGATGCTACTTACACAATACTTTCGCTTGCATAATAACACCTTACGATACATCGTAACCTCATGAAGAATCAAGACACAAGGTCAGACATGGCGAGACTTTCAAGTATGCAGTGTACATCAGTGATACCTATTTATAATAATTATTTCCTTCCTTGATCAGCTCTCGATCTCTCAGTATCTCTAAGAAAGTGAAAGCCTTACTTTGCTCCGGATCCTGCATTCGAGCACGAAGAATCCAGGGGGGGCATGAGGGGGATTTAACCGCATGGTTATGCACCAGCCGAGCCGAGCAATCACGACGCGCTGTAGTTAATTATATTGTGGATAATTAATTGGTTTGTGTCGCGCACGACGCCCTTAATTTGCAGTATTTTATCAGCTGGAAGGGGGAGGGGGGTACACCAGTGGCATTTTTGCTGCCAGGGTGGAGGGTGTGTGACGGTATAAGCAAATAACAGATATTTTGTAGGAATAAATAGTATTAATTATTTGTTTAATTGGATTGGGATATTTAATTATTAGGTAGGGTTTTATGAATCCAATTATTTTTGTTCATTAGTTGTTATTGTTTTGGTAGGGAACACCTGGAAGTAAATATGTTCTTTTAAACTGAGAGTATTAATTGAAAATACAAAAAATCCCAAGGAATTTATTACGTTTTAGCATCTTTTTTCCAACTCAACAGCAATTTACAACTTTATAATAGATATTTATACACCAAGTGAGATACATGAATGTTTATTCAAGAGAAAAAAGTGCAGTATAATTTCTTACTTACCCACTCATGATGGTTAATAACTGACTGCCATCCAAATACTTTATTTGAAACAAATTATTACTGCGTTACCTCACAATACTAAATTTATGAAATTAGCTCTGAAGTCAACATTTCATAATAATATAAAATAAATAAATAATAAGAAACAAGATGGATGTATCAAACGTTTACTTTCTACGCAACAACTGGTATAAAATACATAAGATCAGGCAATCATATCAATCAGTATTATTTTCGTTGTGTGGTAGTGTGTTTTTCTTCTAAGTTGAAGCACACTGTAGCAGAGTAGCCACCAAAACACCATGGATGATTATCAGAGATAAGTGAAAGTAGAGAAGAAAACCCAGTGTACGGGAAAACAAGGAATAAAACGGTCTAGGGATTTTTTCCGGCAATCCAAGCAAGATATCAACTAAATGCACTTTGTAAACGTGATCGTAACTAGGTCGATATAAAGTTAGATATCGTGGAGTTTCTGTAATAGTAGCAAACAATAACTTTCTAGTTTAAAAAATAATAAACAATAAGACAGAAACTTATTTAGATAGTTCAAACTACAATAAATTGACAAATTAAATCAATGCTATTACAATTTAATTTGCTATACATTATCAGTTCTCATGCAGATAGAACAAAAACTATGTAGGTACTAACCTATACTATTTATACTGATATAATAAAGAGGAAAGATGTGTTTGTTTGGTTGCATTGAATAGGCGCCGAAACTACTGGACCGATTTGAAAAATTCTTTCACCGTTGGGCAGCTGCACTATCCCCGGGTGTACAGTGATTTGTCACTTAATTGAACAAAATAACAAACAGATTAGATAACCAGACATTTAATTAAACTACTATGTATTAGTTGTTGAATAGGAATTTCGAATTCAGTTGGTCTAGGTCTAGGTGTTTTGAAACAGACAGTTGTGGATTGTTAGTATTGGTTAGTATTAAGTTTTTTAATTTATTTGATGTTTATAACGATGTCAAATTGCATTGTTGTCGGCTGCGACTTCCAACAAACAATTTTGAGCAAAATCACTAGTGGGCAATCTGATATTTTGTTGTTTAAAATCACCAACCAAATGTTATAATTATTTTCGCGAAGTATAGTACCACCTGTATTTCTGTAGGTACCTAGGTATACATTACAGGTGGTACAATTTCTGGTTTTATCGAATAGAAAACATGTATTTAATAATAATTGTAAATTATTTATTTAAGTGCTATAAATTAGTTACATATTTATGTACAAATCCAGTGACACTTGCAATTATCGATATTAATTACAAATAATTACCATTCAAAAACCACTACAAGGTTGTCACTAGAAAGTATGCATACAACAAAAAATCTTACAAATATAGAACAAACCAGCAATATATAATAATATATTGATTATTGAGGTTCACTAGGTTTTATTAACATTTTATTTCAAATATTATTCACACAGAAAACATTCACATAAGTTGGTAAATAAAATTTATGACAAATTGTGCTCCAATACTATAAAACGGGTCGGTGTGGTCACCCGTAAACCACGGAAATTTCCCCATGAAATTCCAAATTATGACCGTGCAAATTGTTTGAAAAGGACTGACAGATGACGTATTGATCAAAGTATGCTGGGTTTCGCTCGTGGGAAGTCGTCCACAAATGTTTTCAGTTCGATGTATTTTTAAATACATAATACCCTGTTTAAGTACCTACATTTACTGAAAAGTTCATTTTGAACTGGATTTTTTAGACTGTATTAATGATGTTTTAACTTTTAATGGATTTTTATTTTTAATGAATGATTTATTGAATTTTTAACATTCGTTACAGTCTCATAATAAATTTTATCTAGATTTAAAGGATACGAATTATTTAATTCTTCTTTCAAAATGTTGTACTAAATATTATTTTTTCTACGAAAGTGCGAATTCACATGATTTCAGATATTAAAATTGATGGTGAGAGTAGGCTTTTGAAACATTGAGCGGTGAAAATAATTTCCAAAGTCATTTTGTGCATTGAGTGCGAATTTTTCAAAAAGTACATTTTTCATACCTAAAACACTTTACTTGTTACAATCTACGTAATAAATATTCAAATGGACAATTTTCACAGAATTTGACACATAAATCATTTTTCTGAACTAGAATTTATGCAGTTATTAGAAGGTCAAAGCTGTCAGGATATTTTTAACTCCAGAGACAAAAGTTTAGATTTACAATTGCCGTAAAATGTCCGACGGATTTCAAATAAATTCCCTTTCACTATCACTACAACATTCTGCATGAAATGTTATTATTTTTATCATAAATCACACCATAAAGGCATAATTACAAAATTGAACTGTCAGTTTTTATATATTGTTATTGTTTTCAGCTCTGACAGCAAGTCTACCTGATTTGTTTTTCTTAAATTTGTAAATATGTTTCCAAATTGTTTTATTTATTTTGAATATTTCCCACTTTTGTAGAAAAAATAGTATGTAACGCACTTATAGAAAAGGGACATTGAAAAACTCGTATGATAGGAGAACTCGCTGATGCTCGTGCTCCAACTGTCATACTAGTTTTTCAATGAAGTACTTTCCACACTACTTGTATTACAATATACTATTATCTACGATTTATCAACGAACATTAAGTAGGTAATGTCTATTAAATACTAACTTTTGAATATTGACAATTTACTTAATTACTATTATAAGAGTTTTTAGCACATTTAATAAAGTGAAGAAATTAGCGAAATAGTATATTGTAATACAAGTGTAGAAAATGCTTCATTGGAAAACTAGTACATATGACAGTTGGAGCACGAGCATTAGCGTGTTTTCCTATTATACGAGTTTTTTAATGACCCAGTTACATACTGATGGCTGTTCTACTCTGGTAACATTATATATGCAAGACAGTATCACCAGTAACTGGATCAATGGACGAAAAAATAAATAAATTTGGAAACCATGTGCTTAGCAATTTCCTACATCAAAATCCTCGAACAATTCCCCACGAACGATCCCTACAGTCCCAGTTCCCGACTGTACCATTTAAGTTCTGTTCACTTCACATACAACACTTGCTTCCATCAATGAAACTCGCTCGCTGCCTTCCAACTTGCCTTAATCATGTCACTCGCCTTCTCTGCGATCATAATGGTAGGAACATTAGTGTTACCTCGAATTATATTAGGCATTATAGATGCATCCACCACTCTAAGTCTTTGAATACCGTGCACCTTTAATGTATGATCCACAACAGAGGACTTGTCACTCTTAGGTCCCATCCGACACGTTCCAACAGGATGGTAAATTGTTGTAGTATACTCCGTTGCAACGCACTCCCAATAGTTGTCTGAATCGAATTCAAAGTTTTGACAAGCTGGTAATGGAGTAGTTACTACCCTAGCGCCTAAATGAAGCATTGTATGGGTGTCTAACAACCTTAAAGCTATCCGAATACCTTCTATCATAGTTTGCAAATCAGGATCAACAGTAAATGTGTTGGGAAATATAGCTGGATCTCCCCAAATTGGATCAGTTTGGTTCAATTGAACTGACCCTCTACTTCTAGGGTACAACAAAATAGGACGCACCATAAATCCAGTATAGTATGCTACTGGGAATATACCGGTTTGCATAGTCAAAATTGGATCTGCATAAAAGTTGTTGACATCAACAGCATCGAAAGAATATTGCATATCTGGTCGAGGATCATCCGCGTAAGATGTCTTCAAAAACACGTTGACTTGTAGTGGTCCTGATGAAGCTAACGGTCCTCTATGGGTTTGCAAATAATATTCCAAATCGCTTTTGAATTGAGATATGTCCCTAGTTGTTTTATTAGTTAACGCAAATACTACTCCATCGATGGTTGTATGGTCTTGAAGATTACCCCCTACATGGAGGTTCTTCAAAATTGGTATATTAAACTGTCGAAGTTGTTCTTCAGGTCCTACTCCGGAACACATTAATATTTTCGGGCTGTTGATCGTACCAGCTGATAAAATAACCTCTTTGTTTGCTATCGCGTAGTTTATTTTACCATTTCGTACGTATTCAACACCAAAAGCCTTTTTATCTTTCGGATCAATCATGATTCTAGTAACATGCGATTTAATTCGTACAACCAGATTTTCTCGGTGATACCTAATTGGTCGAATATAAGCAGTATTCGTACTAGCTCTTGCACCATCTTTTGCAGTATTTTGCAACAACATAACCCCAATTTGTTCTCCGTTATTTTGGTCAACTTCTGGAAGACCCAATTCTTTCCAGCCTTCAAGAATAGCTTTGGTGTTTTCATCTTGGTATGGGAATCTTTCAACAGATTGGTACCCGTCAGTACCGTGGTATTTGTAGTCACTAGCAAACTCTGGATCCATGTTATGTTCGAGCTTCTTGAAGTAAGGCAACACTTCGTGGTAGCTCCAGCCAGGGTTGCCCAAAGCATCCCACTCGTCGTAGTCGAGTTGGTTGCCCCTGGTGTAGATCATGTAGTTGATGGTTGATGAGCCCCCCATGACTTTGCCACGGGCCCAAGCGCAGCCCCCCATTGGGCGCGAGCGGCACGAGTGGGGCTGGGGTTGGGTGCGGTACGACCAGTCGATGCTTGACTGTTGCAACGTGGGCGCCATTGCTGGGATCTCCGCTACTTTGGGTTCCTCGGACCCTGCTTCCAGGAGCAGAACCTATGGGCAACATACATTATTAGTAACACAATTCAGAGGTCATGAATCTTATTATTTTAAACATCATAATGAAAACAGAAACATTTAAAATGCCAGGTATATTTAAATTTAGATCCTAGGTCAATCCAGTCTCTATTGTAAGCTAAAACGCTAAAATGTCTCCTTTATCATTTTATAATGAACTGAAGAGTAATACTTTAGTTACAATTTGTTTACAGTAAATAAAACAGAACCTTGGTGGGTTCGGATTACCAATCGCTGACGAATAGGTACTATCGAATCAGCTCAAATATATTAATTTAAACTCCACTAGATATGAGCGAAACAGCTTGAAGATGCTGTAGTAGGTTTTTCAGTTGTTGTATTCACCCATAACTTGTTTTTGTATCATGTACTCATAAGCATTTTTGTGACCGATCTAGATCAATTAATTGATCTAGATCACCGATCTAAAATAATAAGTTTGTGACCTATCTGACTAAGCTTGTTTGTTTTCATTTTTCAAGCAACTATGATTATTGAATTGGTTTTTTGTACATTTTTTGGGCTTCTTCTATATTTGAAATAAATATAATTTGTTGTGTGTTAAGAAAACATTTTTTTCGGTTTTCTAAATGTGACCAAAATATTTTCAGTTCTGCGCAATATCCTATGAACTTTATAAATACCAAGTTTCATTATTTTATCTTTTTTCGTTCATGAGTTATTGAACATTCGGACGCACACACATCCATCCGTCCATTTATCCATTCATCCACACAAATACAATATTATTGAGAAAATGGTGAAAACGAATTCAGAACTTAAAACGTAAAGATTTAATCATAAAAATTTATCTATGATCTGATATAGATCATATTAAATGTGAAGATCTTGATCAGGATCACGATCCTTTTTGAAATGATTTGTCACAACACTGCTCATAATTTAATTGTAATAAAATACTTAAATTGCTTTTTATTGTAATTTTCAACCTTTTACTTATTACCCAATAGATATGATAGATTTATACATATACCGTGAGATATAGGTACCTATAGATATGGATTTTACCGTGTATCCATGCGATTATCAGCCGTCAACTCATGGTTTTTAGTGGAGAGTACACCTTAAAGGAGATTTCATCGGTCACATAACACACTCGGCTTTCAGCCCCATATATCCTTAAATTATATATCACTAATATTCTGGTGTATTTGTGAAAATAAGGGCAGTGGAAAATATTATTGGCAAGCAAAACTTCGTTGAAAAATTACTCCGTCTTCCTTAACTTTCATCATTTATTTCAACAAATTTTCGTTCCACCCACGTAGAGCGAAACTAGTCTAACGAATACAAAATAAAAGAAAGTCGAGTTGCAGCTTATTTCTTTTGTTCTATTGGATTTAAACAGAGAATTTCATTTCTACCTTATAATCATTAATAAAACAAATCTATTTCAAGAAAAAGCGTTTCCAACTACATCATTTCTAAACGTTATTAATCAACGCAAAACATTGGCAGATAATATTATAAATTACGCGTTACATAATAGAAATTGAAACATACGCCAAAAGGATAACTTAATTCCTACGTGTGACATTATTGTGATTGTTTATTAGATCTGTACGCAAATTTTGTAGAAAGTGAGTTTATTGGCCACTCTTCCGCATTCATTATAAACATGCACATGTAAATACAAACTATAGAAATTTGCATTAAAATTTTCATTTTACATATTTGGACCCAGTGAATATGAATATTATTATAAAAACACCTTTTCGCTTCGTTAATAAGCTATAATTAATAATCGATTTTGGACAAATAAAATCATGCTGTAACTAATGAAATTCAAATTGTTCGAATTCGAAATGATTTCCTATTTTTATTATCTTTGTACATCGTACCCTCCTTTCTTTTTCTCAAATTTGTCAAAAATATAGGTACATAAATTAAAAATCTCATTATTAAAAACAATAACTGAAAACTGGAACCACCACTATTTAATTACAGCTTGGTTCTATTGCTCTTAACGCAAATTTAAATTATGTACATTTTGTTTTTGAATATACTTAATGCATTTAAATATTTTCCTTTATTCTTAAAAGTAAATATTTTTGATTTGTCTGATATTTTTGGTTAATATTTAAGTAAGTATACAGATTACTAGGTCAGTAATTATATTATCTGTTTCGAAAAATATCATTTCACATTATGAAAATAGAAAATAGTGTGAAAGTAATCCAGTACCTACAAATATGTTAGGGGGTAATATAACAAGTGCAATGATTATCATCGGTGATAGCATGAGTTGGTCGATGAAAATTGACCGAGTGCGCAGCACGATTTCAATTTTCTGAAGACTTCACGAAAGCTATCACCTATGATAAGCTCGAATTATATTTGTGAAGAATATATTATAATGAATGAGTTCAAATGTTGGGTTATGTTTTTTCAATAGTTGTCAAAAATGTTTATAAACTCTATTTACCTTTCTTCACTATTATCTCTATCCTGACACATTTTAAGTCTGTTTTTTAACAAAGAGCAATTTCTAGTTGAGAAATTGACAGTACCTACGTAACTAATAAACAAAAACAGTTGACATGAACAATTGGTAAATTTAACAATCAAATATATAATCTGGACAATTTCCATTCCAAATTTAACTTATAAATGAATTTATAATTCAATATTGTCATTGATAAAGTACCTACAAATTATTCTCCTTCCGCATATTATGACAATTTATCATAAAAATCAATAACTTTTTACTCTTTATTAAAATATTTAATCTATATTTTGAATATTAAAATACAAGTTTTAATTCTTGTTTATTTAGTAGGTACAAATGCCATACCTACTTTATTATTTCAAAGGCTAATTATTTATTAATATTGTGTTTAATTATTTCTATTAATGTATTGAAATTCTGACAATATTGCAATAATTACTGTATTGAGCTATTTACATACATCATATTAATGACTGATTATAGTTATTAATACAGCGCTACCTAATATAGGTATATTAAATGTCAATCTATATTAATACTACATAGATTATTAAACATTGAGTAAACATTAATAATTCGAACTGCTCAAATTGCTACAATTTCATCATTGTAATTGTAGCGTTTTCTAAATCACGTAAGAATTCGCTTCTCGCTCCACAATGCAAATAAAAAACGTAGCGCCCTTCCGGCAACTGATCGACTTGTCCGACTATAAAAACTCTGTCGAATTAATGATAGTCGTAAGTTCAGGTCACGTATAAAATGTAAATGTTCGAAACTAGGAAGTAAACTGCATCGCAAATCACAAGAAATCAATTTTTGTCGGCGCAAGTGCGTTGCAAGGACAGTCGAAGGTGCAATCGTTTCACCGAGTATTTGTCCTGTTGTAGTTTCTACGCGAATTATAAACTTTTAACAAGCGCTTTTCGATTCAAGAATGTTTTTAGGGTTCCGTCTTTGATTTGCAAGATCAGGATCTCTTATTAAAAACTCATTTTTTGTCGTTGTCGTATGTCATAAATGAATAACTTCGAATTGGTTAATTTTAGGCAGTTAATACTCGGTAGGTACCTACCTATATAAAGAAATCAGAAAATGCCATAGATAATCATGCTATCAAATTGTATTTTTTTATCTCCTATCTAAAGAGGAGGTATTGGAATTGTGTAAATATTGAGTTTATTGTCAATCAGTAGGTACATTTTAGCCCCGTAACCTATTATTATTATTTTCATGATTATTCACATCATCTGTCAACTGTCAAAAAGACAAATAAAAATGCAGAATATTGAATTTCACAGCCAAACAAAAGCTTAAAATTTAGCTAATTTACGCATTTCAGAATCACCATTCCCAAATTATTGTACATTTGTATGATGAATTTAAGTAATAGTTGAAAAATTATGTTTTCGTATATTTATCTTGCATAAATTTATAATTCGCACTGCACTTTTTATTTTTCCACTTTACCTACATTTTGTGTTCAGCTGCACCTAACCTAATTTAACATATTTGTCATGGACTCAAATTTGTTTTTCTTCAAATTAAAAAGGTATGATCAATAGAAAAATATTGTAACTAACTCATGTGTTAATAGGCGATTTATGATTTTGACAATTATTAACGCGTTCGCCCCTCCTACGCTTTAAAATATCTCAATTATTAACCGCCCTCATTAACACAAATGATAGTTAAATTAATTTTTTTCCATAAGTATAAAGACACCCTACTTACACAAAGTTTGAAATATTATTACCGTACAGCATTATTAAAGTATACCTATTATTTGACATGGTATCTATCGATCGTTGTAAACTTACTAAATAATGCAAACTGCATCGAAATCAGAAATCACAAGAAATCTATTTTTGTTGGAGCAAGTGCGTTGCAAGGTTGTCCGAAGGTGTAATTATTTCAGCGACTTTTTGCTCTGGTTTCTATGCAAATTAGAAACTTTTAACAAGCGCTGTACGCACACGTTACTCGGCACTATATTAAAATGTTGATACATATTTATGTTATATTGCGGTAGTTGTACAATATTTTCTAAATAACAATACACATCACAACTACTCTGTCATGCTTTGTTAATGAAAATGCGATATTTTCGTTACAAAATGACAATTTTGTGAACTGGAAGTTTAAATTATAAAACGGTGTATTGTTAAATTTTTATTAATATTTTATTATACTACAAAGCTTTAAATGAATTGCAGTGAAATTATTAATGAAATCGGCGAAATGCATTCATTTTTAAAAGCATATAAAAATGTTTTTTTTTTAAATATGATAAATTTTATTTTAATTTTCAATAGATCAAAATCCAAACCAATACGGTCGTAATTTGTACGAGTGTAAGCATGGGAGTAGAAAAATTTATTCATTTGCATGAAATTTACTTGGGTGTTCCATAATGAATATCTGTCTCGTAATAAATGCCATTCAAGTACAGACAATGCATATTTAATAATAATAAGTAAATTAAAGCATGAAAGTAGAAAAATTAAATTTTCACTACGCCACTATTGTGTGTAAGTTTAATTCAATTTTAACTCTTTAATGCAAAATATATTATCTGATTTTAATCGGATTTTATTTATAATCAAGTTCTTTTTTAATAAAATCGATTTTAAATTCCATCAACTTTAAACCAAAATAACTCACATTCTTCGCTCCCAGATTTTATAATTATCTATTTTTGATAGCACCATTTCGAACATCACATTTATTTCACATTTCAACCACATATGAACTCAAATTGTAAATTATTAATTATAATAATGTCAAATAATCATTTGATGCAATTTTTACAGTATCCTATATTTGAATAAATTATAAATCAGTAGATATCATTACTTTCTATTGCCTATTTAGAAAACCTTAAGTTTACGACCATATAAAGAAGTGTGCATTAAAATAAAAGGGCATACTTTCACACTTAAGGCGAGTCAACCTGTGTCTACCCCGGGTCATTCATTTATATCAAATTATATCTAATAATAACAAAATAAATAATTAAAAATTATTTAAAATCACTTGTCAAGTTGCACAAATTACAGTATCTGAATCAACCTTTCGGACATTTAACAGAGACCGGCCAGACCAGTCAGTAACTACAGACGCGTTATATTATATTTTAATCAATAATACATTTTTTCTAAACGTTTTATTTCCAACCCTCAAAAAAAAGAAGAAAACAAATAGATTTATCGTAAACATAATAGACTGTAGAATAGTTTCAGAAGCTAATACCCGTGCTTCATACTACTTATTAAATTTTTGTTTTTAATTTGTGATATACAGAAAAATTGCAAAATGAAGTTATGATTATCTAGTCATATAAAAACAACTGAGAATAACTTGACATTAGCGAATCAAGGGACATTCTAAACTTTTTGAAAATATACTATTTATTTGTTATCAAAAATTTTATTTTTAGTTCAGTTTTTAAGCCATTTTGTGGGTAGGGGTTATTCGCCTTAACATCTAAGGGCAATATATCCTACACTAGTAATTAAGGAATCAAGGTCAGAAGACAATAATGCTTAAAGTCAACAGTGTATCCTCCGAGGACCTCCCGAGGTGTGTACGTTGATCGTAGACATTATCTATCACCCGTTTAACTCCCATGGTGCGTTCAACGTGTAATGTCCGACTAGTTTATTATTTTATTCAATTTTGACGTTTTAAACTTTTATTGTTCACTACTTGTGAATTTAAAACTTTTTTAAATTACTCAACATATTTTTAAATCACTCCGATGTTTTAAACTGTTATTAGGTATTTCCTGAAAAATTTATAAAAGCAATGATTAGTTTTTTTGTTATGTCAAAATAAATTTATAATTGTTAATATTTTTGAAATAATTTCATAAAATAAATTATTGGCAAGATGGTTATATAACGGGAATGGTAATAAAAATTTGTGGCATAAACGTACGTTGGCAGACAGAGAACATAAATTTAATTTAATGACGAAGTAAAAGAAAAAAAAGGGTGATAATTCTGAGTCTATTGAAGAAGAAATTAATATATTAGAGAATATGACAGAGTGATATAATACTTCTGATTTAGAACCACTGACACACTTTTCAAAACGCAGTTAGGGAATGCAATGTATAATAATATTTTTCTCCGTAGTCATGAAATTTTCTTATTTTAGCCCTACTGATCATTTTTCAGGAGTTGTTATGTTTTATTCCTGATTTTTTTCCCATATTTCCAATGTTTCCAAATATTTCCTTTATTTCTGGAAATATTTCCGTATATATATCCCAAAAATATATTTCACTAATCGTTACCGTTGTATATCGTCATAGAATGCATGCTCCGAGCTGGCCCGTATTCTCTGTCTCTCTCTAAGATGTAAACATAAAGGCCATACTTCATCCGCCCTAATATCCACTCCTGTCATATATTATACTTCGTGATTAAAACATTTTACTTTAATTGTGCATAAAAATTAAAAAAATACTCACCCTCCAGTGATGAATCTCCGACAGTCTATTCGCCAGGACACACCCGGCCGAACCAGCCCCAACGACAACAAAATCAAAGCGTTCCGCGCCGTCCCAGCCTCCGTTGCCCCCGAAGCCGTGTTCGTAGAAGTCATCCTCGAAGGTCCTGAAGTTCCCGTGCTGCTTGTTCTTGTCGTCTTTGGAGAACGCCAGCAGGCTGACCACCAGCTGCAGGAACATCACTCCCTGCGGGCCGCAGGTGGTGATCTGCGCGTGGTAGTCGTCCTGGCAGAGCGACGCCATGTCGCGTGGTACCCACGACATCCTGGGGCGCTCTGAACACGCTCACCACACAAGGGGACACTTGCAGTACCTACTTCCCTTGGTGTAATTACAGTGCACTATTATAGATACTCTCCTTGATGTAGGCACACGACTGGGTGTACTGTACACTACTTGGAGTAGAGGTGTACACTTGGTGTAACTTGGTGTACACTTGGTGTAACTACTCGGTGTAGTTACAGTGTAGATACTCTCCTGACCACTTGGAGTAGAGGTGTACACCTGGTGTACTAATCGGTGTAGTTACAGTGCACTAGTGTAGATACTCTCCTGGGTGTACTGTACACTACTTGGAGTAAAGGTGTACACTTGGTGTAACTACTCGGTGTAGTTACAGTGCACTAGTGTAGATACTCTCCTGGGTGTACTGTACACTACTTAGAGTAGAGGTATACACTTGGTGTAACTAGTCGATGTATATACTCTCCACTACTTGGAGTAGAGGTGTACACCTGGTGTAACTACTCGGTGTAGTTACAGTGCACTAGTGTATAATATACTGTACACTACCTGGTGCACTCTGTGCTGCACTGGGTGCACTCTGGAGAACTGACACTAAGCACGGGTGTAGATTGACTGAGAAATGAAGGAGACAAGTGCCGTTTAAACGGATACTTTCTAGCGTTGGGGATTTTCATGGTTTAGATTTGTGACAGTTACGAAAGAATGTTTTATGCTGAGAGAACGGAATTACCCAGTGGCCAGTGGTGTGTTCGTTTACGTTATAATTTTAGGAATAAATTTAAAAAATATTTTTGATTATACATATCATCTGTCATCTGTCGAAAAAATACCAATAAAAAGCAGAATATTGAATTTCATAGCCAATCAATATCAGTAGAAATGATTATTTTGTACTAGTAAGGTCAGGTGTCGACTATTCACTATTACCTAGTATTTTAGGTTAATTTTTATGATCTTTATTTCCATTTTTAGTGCACAATTTCTATCTCTAGTTTTTTTTTTAAGGTTCTAGAACATTTTTCACTATATTATTTATAAAGAAACACCAACAAAATTCAATAAATAATCTCTTGAATACCATTCCTAGTCATAGTTAAGTACTTAGATTATTTTTCTGGTTAAGTATATTATACACTCATGTACCTTGTGCTTACGAATATTACTCGTGAAGTACAAGGAACATTCGTAATACTACCAGAAAAATAATCGATATAACAATGACTATGATATTAAAAGTGACAATTTTAGGTTTTGGAAGAATGCATAAATAATAAATCTGTCAGTATCAAGATTCTTGATTCAAACGTAATTTTTTTAAATATGTACCTATGTACTCAGTGAATTTATTTTAACGTGAAACATGGGATTTTTTATTATGCATGTAACTAATTTGACAGCAATGTATTAGAGCGTTCTTTTTAAAATGAAACATAGGGAATGAATTTAACTGAATATTATTCTTGAACAACATAAGATATTTGGGCAACTGAAATAGTTCCAAAGGACATTTTAAAATTTTAATTGTTCGAAGAATACATTGTATTTCCTGTAGCAGAAATGTGACAATAATTAACAAATTCAAATGTATCCTCCTCTCTGCTCTCTATGAATCATTTTAAAAGAACGCTCTTATACATTGCTGTTAAATTCGTAACCATAGTATTAAAAATCCCATGTTTCACGTTAAAATAAAATATTATATACAGGCTGATTCACAACTTTGTGCATATATTTAAATGCAAAGTATTCATCTTACTTACTTAAGAATCGCAATTAAAATTTCCAGGTTTTGTAATCTAATAGTATAATGAATTTATTTAATTTTTATCTGTACAAATGTACTTCTTGCCATTGCATAATTAATTAAAATTTGATTTAATTGCATCCATAAATATTAGTTTTTATACAATTTTCAATCATGTGCACGAAATTATGAATCACCCTGGATTTACTTTATTACTAATTTATTAATAAAGAATAACCCCCAAAGTTATCATTTTATTTATTATTTATATTAAAAATATACGTAAATTATTACATGACACACAACAAATCAACAAATCATAAATGTCAATTACTTGACAGTATGCATAATATGGAAGGTTTTGATGTTATTATGGTTGTATCTGACGTATTAAGTTCGTAACTAATAAATTATATGTATCTAAGGTATTATAACTAATGTTTTATGTTGTTTATAATATTATCAATAAATGTTGCATATTAAAAAATAATAACAGTTGCTGATACAAATGAAAATTATATTAATTATTTCTTCACTAATAACAAATAAAATTACCTATACGTTATGTTAAAATTTTTGTATAAAATAATATTTCAATTATAGTTTTAATTAATTAATATAATGGATAATACATATATCTCTAAAAATAATTATTGCAAACACATGAAAAAGTATCATGAATATTCAATTATACCTTTAGGCATTCATTAGTAGCAGCAGAAATAAATGCAATTCACAATAATTGGTTTATTCAAAATTACCGGTTCATTTCAAAGCAATCAGTGATATTTATATCGTAATTTTAGTTATACAAATAACAAAGAATATCCAAATCGCTAAGTTTATTATAAATGATTTCAATAAATCACGACTATGGAAGTAATTTAGGTAGATAAACTTTTGATTCAAACATTTTTATTAGAGTTTATTATTTCGGTCACGATATTATATTTCACTGTTTTGTTTGTCGTGGAATAATTCATGAAAATTTGTATGTAATTTATTATTGCTACGTTGTTTGTCAATGCAGATTCATAAATAGTAACAATAGGAGCATAAATATCTGATTAAGGATAATAATAATATTAAACAAGCATTTTTTTGTTGACCGTTTATAGATTGTAAGAGAAACATATCAAATGAGAGTGAAAACGTTTTTTGAACGATTTTCGGCGAATTTAGTAAACAATAATTTATTAGGTATTCAATTAAGTACCTAGTTCCCATTTTTAAAATTATGTTAAATGATTATCTTATACCTATGTATTGTACTGTATTTATGAAAATAAGATAAGCTGAAAATATTAATAAAAAATAAAAACCGTAGATGAACATGAAGTTGGTAAGTATAGAATTTTATTTGCTCATTTCTGTCAAATAAATAAACCAATATAATGCTTACATACCATCGCTACAGGGCCGGATCTAGGGTTGTGAGCGCCCCGGGCAAAACAATCAGAAATGGAATTTAAGTAAAAAAAATTTGGCGTTTTAATATATAAACATTAGTTCAATGTTTTAGTGTCTATAATACGCAGTGAAATAATTATTTTTTATTTTACTGCATCTTGTTTGATAATATTGAAATGCCATTCGAGATAACAAAAATTTGTGTCACTGTCAACTTGTAAATTATTTCGAATAAAATATTTTATTAAACATGTAGTAAACTTCCACTGTCGTAGGTACCTAATTCTCATTTAATCATATTCTATTATTAAATAAATTACTTCAATCAGACAAACCTAAATAACAAACTTAAGTGTCAAATTAAAATATTCCTTATTAATTTGAAATAATTTACTACAAAATTAAATGTTCATGTTACTTTTTCGATAATCATATACTTTAAAGTATTTGTCTTTGTTTTGTATCAAGAATACAAGGTAGAAAGGAAATACATCGTAGGTATTTGTGAATTATATAATAATTCATGTGCCATTAAATCCCAGAAAACAGTTAACATCTCAAGAATGCGTAGCCAAATCTCTTCCTATATTTGGAAAAACAAATCAGCAATTTCACTTCCACTATTCCGCGATTGAAAATATTTTTATAGCGCCAAACAAGTTTACAGAAATACATACCTTTCTAAATCATGCATACTTGCATTTATTATAATTATAATTATTGATTAGTTAGCTTAGCTAAAAGAAAAGCAAACTGCAGCGATAAAACTATTGCGAACTGCTACTATCTTGTGTGTTTGCATACATTATGTATACATGGTGTCCCTTGGGTCCGAGTGACATAGTTTATGCTGCTCTGGATTTGCATTGCATATCGGGATTTAAAAATGTTTGCTACACTGTGCTCACATTTACTAAAAACACACTTTTGAGTTTATAATGATGAAATTATGCTAGTTTTTAAACTAAATTATGCAAGTGGGTACCTACTTACAGGTACTAAAAATAATATTTTTATCACTACCTAGCCAATGTTAGGTGGAAAACATAATTAAAAATATAAATTTTATTTAGAAAAAATAAGTACTTAGTAACTTGAGTAAGAAATTATTCTGTGACGTAATTATTTTGTATTGAAAATTATGGCGGCTTTTTGGCCAATCGGGACAATAGTTATTTGTCCAACTAGAGAGGAAAGCGCTTCTTTTTCCCACTCGAGCTCGAAGTTTGTGTCACGAGCGAAGCGAGTGAGGCAATCGAGCGAGAGTGGTAAAAGAGCTTTCCTCTCGTGTTGTACACAACATTTTTTTCACGACTTATTTAAAAACATAGTAAATGTAGAAGAAACAAATAACTAGAAGTTAGGTTATAACTGCCATCTGTCAGAATGACGTTTAAAAACAACGAAATGTTTCACTGCAGCCAATATGCCAAATTAAATTTAAGTTGTAAAATCGTGAAATTGTAAAAAAGAAAGTATAAAATGTAATAATTGTTAAATAATAGTTCACAGTATATCACTATAAAGTAAGAATTTTCAATAAAATAATACATTTACTTACAATATTTCAAATGTTTCATCGTAAAATAACACTGGTGGTAACACTGCTTACTTTCCTCTTTAGAGAGGAAAAACTCACTTTCTTCACTATTTCGCGAGAAGAAAATTGTGTTTTCTCCGCATGTCGTGAAAAAAAGCATTTTCCCGACTCGTGCGTTGGCAGCCTTCGCTTCGCTCGTGTTGTCACTCGTCGGAAAAACGCCACTTTCATCTCTAGTTGCACAATATACTATTGATTGCCAGATTTCTTTACTTGACCGCCCATAAATGTTGTAACTTATCTAGATAAATCATCTAGATCAAATATTTTAATCTTTAATATTTTATCTATGTATATAGCTAAATTTTTCTTATTTTTATTTATCTTTATCTATTATCTAGATAATTTCTTCAATGATTATCTATTATCTTATCTAGATAAAAAATGTTATCTTTATCTAGATAAAAAATATTGTTATCTATTACAACACTGCCGTCCATGAGTAAGTTTTTACCTCTCGCCTCATTTTTCGTTCACGATAACTCAAAAAGTATCAAAGCTTTCATAACCAAATTTCATATTTCAGATTTTTATAAGTATCTTAACATCGGGTAATATTTTGGTACAAATCCGAAAACCGGGTGTAGTAACTTTTGAAACTTGGTATAGTTTTTCTTAAATAAATTGGTACATTACTAAACTGAATGAGATATTAATTATCGTTAATACCATTTCCTGTATTGGATTTCGTAGGGCATAAGTTACAAAAACCCAATAATTAAGAATCTTTGTATTTCATACAAAACCGGATAATAAAGTAAAACTGATTGATGTTTATGGAGCCATTCGTTACACTGTTTATATCCTTCATATGAATGATATAATCTAATGAGTTATTAACAATTAAACTGTAAAGAAAAGAAACTAATACAGCAAGTAATTTGTTTATGAATTTACACTCTCAACTCTAAAGCTTCCGTGCCACGTCATGTCACTTGTTACGTCACTCACCATGAGTGCATTCTAAGTGCAGTAAAAGTGCAACTGCAATTTATCACATCACACTGGGCTAAAAATGTCAACATACAAGACCTTTGCAGGATGTTATTTATTACAAGCTGATAACATTTGCACTGAAAAATCAACTAGCAAAAGAGCGCAATTTCCTTTTTAAGATTTTAGATGTAGATAAAGAGAATTTGTTTCATTATTCATTAGGAGAGTATTATCATTAATCTGTTGAAGTTATTCAATTTCAAAACGGACTATTTATGCATGGATAAATAATAAATTATGGATTTCCATTGTAAATATTAATAAATTTCTGCTATAAAAACTGGGACTGAATATTCATTAATTCAAATTTTAATCCTTGTTTTAATAGTAAAATATTAATATAGCCATATTATATTACTAAAGTGTAGAGTGTTCGCGCTTATCGACTTCAATACCCGGTAATTAACAAAATACTACTAGATTTGAGTGGTTAATTACATCGCTATTCAGTGAGGAACTAGAGACCAACCCCGTTCGAATTAAATTGTTAATAAAATCCTAACAAGACTTAAAATTTAATAAATTTGCACTACTTACGGCATTAAATTCCATTTTTGATTTTATCGTTCAAATTCACTCTACTTTATGAATAATTAGCTATTTGAATTAATTAAATTCATTCTATTTAGATTTTAAAATTCCATTTAATCGTCGCATACTTCAAGTAAGTAAGTAGTTTTTTTATTGCATTTAATTACGAAGAACATAGTTGCTCAAATTAATTCTTGTTTCTTAACGTTTGTATCAAAATTTTGAATATTATACGACAATAGCTCAATAGAATTGTTTTTTACCTCCCGCCTCATATTCTATAAGGGAAATATTGTGATGGGTCAAAATTTTCGAGTGTGAGATTTTAAGAGATAAGCACATTTTAGGATACATAGAATACGACTAAAGTATTTTCGAGATAATGAAAAAGTTACAAAAATTTAGCAGCCAAATTTTATATTTAAGATTTTAATACGAATCTTAAGAGCCCAGTAAATTTTGATACCAATTCATATACCGGAAGTAGTACCTACTTTTTTAAAATATTTCGATAAATAATTCATTTAAGACAAAATTATGTTTTTATATAAAAGATTATGTAATTATTATCTGCAATCGGTATTTTATAAATTTTTCTGTATCTGCTATCATTTATGAATAATTAAAGTATATATGAGTACTTACAAAAATGTGTACACATAATATAATATACCTAATCAAAGCATGTGATATATTTACGTAGTATAATGTTTTGTAAGATTGGCATTTCAAACATCTGACTGTTTATAAGGCTTCACATTAAAAAAACATTTACTGTCACCGATTTAAGGAAATATTTATAACAAATAAATAATGTGCATAAATTGTAATGTTTTTATAAAACAGTCTGCTCAGTTTAACTAAATCATTTTTTACAAATACTTTTTCATTAATATTTATAACAACTTTATGAATAGAGGTACCTTTTATGTTTTATGCTTTGAAACTTGTACATATATTCTAAACTTTTATTGTTATAAAGTTTAATACGAATTTAATTAAAATTTTAAAGCTGTGAAGGGTTAATTAAAAATATTTTAATAGCAACAAGTAACTTTGACATAAATGTCTACGTCTCGGTATAAATTAAACAAACAATAATACTGTAATATGTAATTAAATTTAAATGCTAGTGTAATGAGAAAACAAAACTCAAACAAGGTAAACTTTCTATGAAATAATTCATGGCGATCTTTATTATTCATCACGAATTACACCCTTACGAATTATATCTGTCAACCCAAAAATTTTATTACTTGTTATGTGATGTGTTACATTACCTCATTTATATATTAAGTTGATGATAAATATAAATAAATAAATGAAATTGTTCTGAGTGAATAATATACTAATCATTGAAATGAATTAAAATTTTACACTAATTAAAAAACAGTCGTGACAAATAAATTGAAAAATTGGAATAAAATATTATTATACAAAAGCTTTCAAAATTATTATTTTTTATATAAATAGTATATTTATTTAATTTCTGTTTATTTTAATTTTATATAAACATTTCGACAGACTCCAAGTCTTTCTCATCATGAATTGACAATATGACAATTTGCAGTAAACATACAGAAAGTTGTCATGAAAATAAACCTCGAGACTCGAAACTAGTCTCGATCTCGTCTCATCTCGTCACGAAATTCGAGACGAGTATACAAGGCAAGTCTCGACTACAGATTCGAGACCGATACGAGACCCAAGTTAATTCTATACTCTCGACTTTATATCGAGATTAGTCGAGCAATTTCGAGACTAGAGTGACTTTTTATTCGTTTTGGAAATTCCGAGACGAGACGATAGTCGCGCAAAGCTAGTTAAAATTCAGTCTTCTGGAAGAAAAGTATTCTAGGGAAGAGCAAAGGCTCAAATCCTCCTGAAATTCTTCCTAGATTATCAAAAAAATCTCACTTAAATCTTGATAAACGATGGATTTCCTTGTTAATTTATTTTTGACAGGTAATCATGCTTTGTTGAGTTTAAACACAAATTGGCAACAAATAATGTCAGTCGTAGATAAAATTATGTGTGTATGACGAGCGTAAAGTGTATTTGTTTCTCTTGCACTATTGCAGCTCTCGCCTTCTGATCACGCTGTAATTACCGTGCGCGAGTTACTTTACGCTCTTAATACACAAATAACTATTAAAGATAAAGTTTAAATATCATGAAAAAGCAGTAAAAAAATACCTTGAAGTCTAAAAAATTTATTCGCAAAAGCAACGCAAGACTCTTTTTCAATTTGTTGTGTGTTATTTAACTTAGAATACCAATGCCTCCGCAAAAAACGTGTTTGTCGCAGCGTTCACGTATCACAAATCTTTTTTCTCTTAGAGCGAGTCCATCTTTTCCGCCATTTACAACGTAAATCGATTTGAACGAACGTCGAACTCTCATATGATGAGTGCTGCTGGCTCTGATAAAAGTGTTAGTGTACGTGGTTCGTTTTTGCGTTTTTGTGGAATTAGCGATAGGAGAATTTGGTATGGATGCTGGCCAGCACAGCTTTCCAGGTCTCAATACGAATAACCCCCCTCGTTTTTTATGGATCAGCAACCCTGCAAGGTGCACATTGACGTTTCTATGATTTTGTTATTTCTATGCATCTAACCTACTAAAATATCGTATGATAAAAATATGTTTTATTTTTTAAACATAATATTAATTTTGATGGTAACACTTCGACAGGTTTAACTCACTATTACATAATTATTTCAGCTGAATAATAATAATGAAGATTATTCATATTATCTGTCATTTATTGAAAAAAGACAATAAAAATTCAGGATTTTGATTTTCACAGCCTATCAAAATCAGTAGAAATGATTATTTTGTACTAGTAAGGTTGTGTGTCGATTATTCTCTACTAGTACTTTTAAATGACTATTTTAACACATGAACATTCTTATTTTAACCTGTATTTCCATTTTTAATGCACAATTTCTATCTCTGATTTTTCTTTAAGTGGCCCATCTAAGTTTTTTCTGAATTCCTAAAATAGGTACTCTCGATTTTACTTTTTTTTCTATTCCACTATTTTGCCCACTACTACGGCTGCCTTCAACCAGCTCGAAACTCGAACTTTGCCGCATCCAAGCTATGTAATCTCGTTTTAAAGTTGAAAAATACTGTGAAAGTGTTTTCGTAAACTGTCAGATTATTATTAATAATTAATTAATAGAAAAAGAATGGATCTACAGATGTGCCCTTTTAAAATTTTAAAAATTAATTTCTATCATGAGATATAACCGTATAAAATCTGCATAAATTGGAATTTTTTAAATTTCTTATAATCATGTAGGTACAATTTTTTAATTAAAATTTTAAAAAGGCTCATCTTAAGATCCATTCTTTATCTATTATATCCTTATTCTTTATCCTTATTCAAAATTTTAAATGTTTCTCAACGGAATTAAAATACGCATTAAAAATTGTACAAGATTGCTCATTTAACCGACTACAGTTGTCGAGATCCCAATGGTGACCTAATCAATTTGGGACAGCCTGTATGAAATATAAACCATGGTTTGCCTAAAATTGTTTTATAAGTCTCAAAACGTTCATAAAAGTAATATGTCCTTCACTACTATAGCATAATATACATTTTCATAAATAATTAATAATTTATTCAAAATTAAAGAAATAGAGTATGATACTTATTAATATTTACAATAAATGGAAACTGACGCATGTTTCGAAATTTCAAAACCACATTATCATTCCATCTAAAGATTAGTTTAGCAATAAATGCATTAATTTTCTTAATCATCACAGGTAAATGTAAATATAAACAACAAAATTTCCAGATTATTATTCAAAAATGTATAACGGAAACCGCACATTTCATGCATATTATATTTATCTAAAAATGATATGCATTATGTAAACATTTGATGCATATTTCCGTGTTTAGTAGCATACCCGGATTTTTACATTAGTCAGAAGAAAATTAATACTATTTAATTACAAAATATGTGACAAAAACTATAAAACACTTTTTGTGATGCATTTAAAAATTAAAACAATGATAAAATGATGAAAATGATTCTAGGTTCCAGGGCATGTACAGTTAATAATTTTTACATATTTTTTGTGTTGTCCAATTAGTCGCTCTTTCCCTACAAATTATTTGTTACTATAAATGTGCGCAACGCTTGTATTAATTTACGTAAATGGGTTTCGTGTGCACTCTACCCCTTTATTAAATAAATTTAATATAGTAATTGGACAAAATTTTTATTAATTTTTTATTTAAATTTTAAAGTCACACACACATAATTTTTTTAAAATATTTCGGTAAATAATTAATATTTAAGACAAATAGTTTTATTTAAAATGAAAGATTATGTGATTATTACCTACCTACAATCGCTATTTTATAAAAATTTTCTGTATCTGGTATCATTTAAGAATAATTAATAATTTTGCGATAGCGCAGCAGTTTTTTTTGCTAGCACTGTTGACATAATTTGCTAGCAAAACTGTCAAATTTTCACTTGTACACCAATCAACGTAAAGAAATTCGATAGATTTGCTAAGTTCATTGAACGCAGCTAATAAAATGATTAAAATATATTTGTGAGTAATAGTAGTAGTACCTACTCGTATGTTTGTATAATAAGTAAAAAGAATAAAGTAAGTATGGTGGATGGTCGCGTGCTGGCCACATCAGATTTTTTCTACTTGTATTTATATTATTACTATATTCCCAATAATAAATAAGAATCTTGTAGGTGAAGCATGAAACAATATTTAACTGGCATTTTAATCATTCATTATACATATTTTACAAGTACCTACAACACTATATTACAAATTTGTATTTATTCTTTAACGTTATGTTTTTGTTTCATTGTATCCAAAGTCCGTTTTACATTACACTAAATCTTGAACAACTACAAAATTTAGATTGTTTCAAAAATTTAACAAAATCTTGTTCAAGATTTAGTGTAAAGTAAAACGGACTCAAATTGTCAAATTCTATTTTGTTGGTTTTAAAAATGATTCGCTTGACTGCTTGCGAGCGGGCGCACGACTGCTTAATTAATCTGCTCAGTTCTGCACAGCTACGAATTTGTTGTCACTAACGTGAATATGAAGCAAGATTGTGCATTTGAAAGTGTTTTTAAGGTGTTTATTTAGTGGTTGTGTGGAAGCGTGAACTTAAACTGCGTATATTGTGCGTGAACTGGATATATACCTTTGGTAAGCAGCCCTGAGAATCGCATAAATCGACAATGTACGTTTTGAAATTGCTGTGGTTTACATTAGAAGAGATAAAATTTATAAATTGTTACATTAAGGCTATACACTTGCTAGGAAATTTAGAGCAAAATAGGGTGCTACAATATTCAAGATTGTGACTTTGTTTTTGAAATCTATAAACTCATACCTATTTGAAATGTAAGTTTATAATTTATAAAGACTGTCCGTAGGGTGCCACACTATTTTCTTGAAATACCTAATAGTCTACTGGTGTGAAAACCGGTGAAATCAATCAATTTCGCCAATTTCAAAATATTTTTAAACTTATTGTTTGAAGTTTTTTTTAAACATCGTAAGGAATCGGTCATACTTATCAAACAAAATTCAATTGTATGCATTAATAAAGTAAGAATCTTGAATATAAAAATGCAAAAATTAACTCTTATTTTCGTTAATTGTTGTAATTTTATTTTTATTTTCAGGGGTTCGTGTCAATTTCGTTCATGGAAATGTATGTAAGTATACATGCATGTGTGTATTTAATTTCCCTTAAATATATTATTTGCTAAACTGAGTCTTGTAATATTAGCCTAGGTAATTACAGGACAAAAGTGTAAACTGGGTTAATACGTAGACGGTAATAAATATATTTGTAGTTAATTACTATTACTCTTGTGTATTAATATATTAACAATATACGCCTGCATATAGTACTATCAAAGTTATAGGTACCTAGGTCAGAAATAAAAACAAAAGAAAATGTATGAATATTAATGTGCTATTGTTTCTAATTTAATGTATTAAATATTATTATAAGTAGGTATCTTACGGTACGTCGTGTGTGGTTCCAATATACCATAAACAATATTTTTCTCAATAATTTACCAAAAAAGCTTTGTGACAAAGAAATTAGTCTATGTCTTACAAAGTATGAAATTTTTATTTCCTGTCTTGAGTCAAGGTTATCAATAAATTTGAATGGTGATATTATGACATTTCATTAACTTTTCCACCAAAAGTTACTTATATTTTTATTATCCAATTAGAAAAATATCTATAAAATTGAAATCTCGAAAATAATTTTCATGTAAGACATAAAATTGAATGTATCACGGGCATTACTTGATGTAAACTGTTTTTCTATATTAAAAATTTAGGTTTGGAAGATATTAATGTGACATAGATAAAAAATAAAAATCAATTAGGTAATCAAGAAAAAATTTCACAATTGCCACAAAATGTTCGGCGACGTACGAGTACAAATAAACTCACTATCACTATCACTACTTCTTTCTACAAGAAATTCCATTATTTTTATCACAAATCACACCACAATGCAAAATTACAAAAATTAACTGTCGCAAGCCTACATGATTAGTTTTTCTTAAATTTGTAATTATCATATACTACGAGTATTTTAAAAAAGTCATTATTTTCAATATTTTCCACTTTCGTAGAAAAAATAGTATGCAACACAATTGCGGAAAGGGTCAAAAACTCGTATAGTAATAGGAGAACTCACTATCGCTCGTGCTCCAACCGTCATACTAGTTTTTCAATGTAGCCCTTTCCACACTTGTATTACAATATACTATTGCAGACTTCACTATAGTTTCAGCCCTTGGTATACAAATAACTATGTTCCCTAGGCATGAAAAGTGACACTTGACAGGCTGTCAGCTGTCAAAAAATAGCACTTTTAATGTCAACCGGTGAAAATATTATTTA
This sequence comes from Agonum fuliginosum, assembly GCA_947534325.1. Lineage (NCBI taxonomy): Eukaryota > Metazoa > Arthropoda > Insecta > Coleoptera > Carabidae > Agonum > Agonum fuliginosum. The sequence goes on from OX384037.1 coordinate 30,138,649, forward strand.
TTAGCAACGAGCGTAAAAATTTATGTTACATAGTAAAGAAATTAGATTTACATTACAAGATCAAAATTAATCAGGTAAAAGGATATACCTTCTATTGAAATGTCATAACAATAATATAATAAAACCTACTTTCCTATTAGTAGGTAATAACTAGATTACAATTTTTATTGATTAACATCTCTGTAATTTTTTGCGTTATGAAGCTTTATGTTCCCTCCACTGTGGCGCAGCAGCTATTATTAAAATTATTGACAGTTCACAAATCACTTCCATGTCCACTACTACTCGAAATAAATAACGATTTAAAAATCCCCATATACATATGGAAGCGACAGTTTATTCGTTAATTTAAATCGCTTGTAAGCTTTGAAATTAATGGAATATTCGTTAAAATGCGCTGATCCATCAAAAAAAAAGGAAATACAGCATCCGCACATCCGTTTAAATGGGTTTATCTGGAAAGTGGGGGGAGAGGGACGTAGCACCTTTGCAGCAGGAGCCCGAAGCACTGAATGGGGAAAAGTGGGTGTTTTACTATAACATCTGTTTGCAGGAATGGATTTAGAGATATTTGAGCTCCAGATGAAAATTTATTTTTTAGTACCTGATCTCTAAAATCGTTACTTTGCGAATTTGATTTAGCAAAATAATACTTTAGGGGATCCAGTTCTTTAATATAACATAACCTAGGCAATGAGCTGTTATTTACTTTTTATAGGATCATTTTCACTGATTTTCATTGTTTCATCGCCTACGTTTTTCAAAATTTTATTTTTAAGTTATATTGTAGAATAATTTTTAATAGTTACTAAACAAATTTGGAGAGCATGTATAAGTACCTATTAAAAAATGTTGTATGTAACACGTACACAAACTGAGTTTTAGAGGACTCACCTAATTTAAAGACGGCTTGCGCCTCGTCCGTATATAGATTCGACTTCGAAAACTCTATTTTGCGTACTTGTTACATAAATAACTATTATGCACGGTCGTATCATAATTTGGCAGTTATACACGAACTACTTTATAGCGCAGTGCACCATAAAAAAGTCAAATTAAAGTAAACAAGTGTATATTTCCAATTTTCCTCATATAAACTACTAATAATGTAAGAATCCTGTAATTATTATTTTCAGGGGTAATACCATAAGAGATGATAATTTTTTGAGAATTGTTTCGTCGTTTTCACGGCAACTTATTTCTAACAATTTCACGACATAAAACATCATTTATCAATTTCCCGAAACGCAGTTGAGGGGAATTGTCAGATGATGTTTTGTGGAGTGAAATTGCAATAAGTTACCGTGGAATAGACAAAAATTATCTCAAAAAATTATTATCTCGAATGGTATTTAGGAAGAATATTTTTCTTGTTAAAAATACTACCAAAACGACTCATTTTGCTAAACATTTTTGACGTTTCATGTGACAAATTAATTAATTTTTTGTTACTGACGTAACAAAATAAAACCTAATCTACAAAATTATGTTGTCAGATACATCATCTTACATTTTCAATTCTATTGGTTGCATTACGTCATTTGACGTCACCATTACGCAATATGATTGGTTAAACCATCTGTCAAAAAATATTCAGTATAATTATTAGTTATACAATTTTTTATTTAAATAACATCATTTTACTTACAAGTAACTATATAAATTTCATGCAAATTAATAGTTTTTTAACTTAAAACTTGGGAGAAGAAAAAATGTTTGAAACTTCGCATGACGTAAATATTTTTAAAACTTAGAAGACGAAATTCGGTAACTTTTATTTTAATTTGCAACTTACTTAATGAGACAAAGTCTTGATAAACATTTTTTGCGGTGATTGTTAACACACATAATGAATTAATTAAACTTAAATTTTGTTTCAAAGGTAAATTCAATATAAGTATAAGAAAATTATACATTTTATGGACAAATAGGACAGTAATAAGTAACAGAGCTCTAATTTATGACAATTATTGCTACATTTTTATTTTAACGAAATGTTTCGAAAATATACAAAAAATATCAATACGCAACATCAGTCTCATAATACAAAAACATAAAACAATGTAACAATTAATTATTTATAAATATATAAATTAATTTTAAATTATGGCAACCCCACGTACTTCTAAATATATAACAATGAAAATGGGTCAGATAAAAAAAAATCAACAATTGATATACCTATAGAAAAAACACATATTGGGGTAAAATTTACCTCACTTTCATTATCGGAGGGTTAATATTTACGTATCAAATCTATATAATTTCCATTGTACTAGGAAATGTTTTACAGGCTACCAGTGTTGTAATAGATAACAATATTTTTTATCTAGATAAAGATAACATATTTTTATTTATCTAGATAAGATAATAGATAATCATTGAAGAAATTATCTAGATAGGTAATAGATAAAAGATAAGTAATTTTTTTCTAGATAAGTATTAGATAAATCATAGATAATACAAAAAAATAAATGACATGTTCTAAAGAATAAGTTTGATTACATTTGAATTGGATTAAAATTTTTAAAAAATTGGTTCTAATTTTACAAAAATTGTTATTTAGATGATATTTAAAAAATAGCTAAATAAGAAAAAATTATCTAGATAAGATAATAGATAAAAATATATTATCTAGATAAAATTATCTAGATAAGTTACAACACTGCTGACTACTACTGCACTACCTTATGCTAACGTAGAAAATGTCTTCTCAAAATTTATGTAAAATTATTGAACAATACTTGAAAGTTTGCTCCTAAATCTTCTTAACAAAAACTGAAGTTTGAAACTATAAACTATTAGTTTTACTAGAAGATTTCACTATCCGATTTAATATGAAAACTTTTAATTATAGCCAGGGGGAATTTAACGAAGTTCTACTTTAAGTTAATATTCTCATCATCGTTATTTGTATTTAAGAATGACACCGTTTTCATCATTATGCACTAACGGAATTTCTAGAATACCTCCAAACTTGCTTGCCAGTGCTAAACTTCACACGAAGTAGCGACGAAGTAACGCTGTAAGAAACACAGTTGTTAGTTGAACGTTGTTTTTTAAATATTTACAGAGACCAGACAGAGAGAAATACCGGATAAATAATGGACCCGGTTCAGAGGGATGGTTATCGACCTATTGTTGCCGATTCGACGGTTTATTTGTTTTTAAAATCCTTGAATAAAAGATAAAAGACTTCCTTCATTTCCTCCTTTTCTCAGAAATTGGTTGACGGCGATCGACTACTGACCGAAAAATGAAAATAAGAACAGCGAAAATAATTCGTGTTTAGAATATAAAATGGAAGAGTACACATTCATACACATCATCACTCCTTTTAGTCAATGTAAATGTGACAGTCTCCCATAATTCTATATCAGTTATCGGTAACCAGCCATCAACTCACAAATTTTCATGGTTGTTAGTGGAATGTTCACCAACTGAAGTCGAACTTGAGTTGTCAGATCTATACAAGTTGATCATAAACGCACTTGGCTATTCTCAATAATGCAAAAAGATTTTAATTAGAGGCACGTTACATGATAATATTTTTTATTCAATTTTGACGTTTAAAACTGCTATTATTAACTCCATAGCAACAACTGTAAATAAATGTTTATTCACAAGTGAATTAAAACTTTTTAAATCACTCTGATGTCATTTTTTCGTCAAAAATGCATAATACAATGACAACTTGCCACTGACAACTACTTTGATTTTCTTTTTACTTCCTTGTACGGAGTAATAAGGAAGTATATTGTAATCGCGAAAAATTTCGGTTTTCAGATTTTGATGGAAATATCAGTTTTGATCTTTCTGAATCCATTATGACTAGTTTCGTCGTGACGTCTGTACGTACGTGCGTACGTGCGTACGTACGTGAGTACGTACGGACGTATGTGTGTCGCATAACTCAAATACGGTTAGACGTAGAAAGTTGAAATTTTGTATTTAGGACTGTTATAGCATCTAGTTATGCACCTCCTATTTTTGGTTTCAATCTACAAACCGGAAGTAGTAAATTTAAAAAAAAAATTGATAAATAATTAATTTTAGGCAATTTTTTTTAATTTTAAATGAAAGATTATGTGATTATTATCTACAATCGGTATTTTATAAATTTTTCTGCATCTTCTATCATTTAAGAATAATTAAAGTATATACTTATAATTTAGTATTTCTGTATCTTGTAGTCCATGATCGATTAACATTTGTTACTACGTAAAATTTAAATGATTATGACATGACAGTGACAGTAGCAGTGACAATAGTAAAATATCGTTTATATCTTCTTCTGCAGTTTAAATAAAATGACTAAAATATATTTGTGAGTATACTAGTATAATAAGTTAAAAGAATTTTTTATATTATTCTACATTTTAGTTATTAAGAAAAGTATGAACAAACAAGGCGTACAAGGAAGTCATGTGGTGTCCACGTCAGATTTTTTTGTTATGTCAAAATAAATTTATAATTCATATAGGTATTTGAAATAATTTCGTCAAAATTGAATAAAATATTGTATAAACCACGTGAGATACGAATGTTTATTCACTCGAAGAAATTATCTCACTCGTCCTTCGGGCTCGAGGGCTAAACTTTCTTCTGTTGAATAAACATTCATGTATCTCATTTCCAATTGATGTATAAATATCTATTATCATCTCAAAATCAACAGGTAATTTACTACAGCAAAATTTAAAAAATAACATTGGTTTTCCTAACATTCGCTATATGCTATACTTACTAATAATGATAATGTTTTATTCATAATTTTTATATGTATTTTTATATGACAATTTGCGTATTTACACTCACATGGTACTTTAACCATTCTTGAATCAAATTTTCTGTTGGCTATTATTTTGTGTCATACATTGTCCATAACCCTGGAATTACTTAATACACACCATTTCAGTTAAAAATATAGTAGGTAGGTAATATCATTTCTGTCCTGTAATTAGTCAATTGAAAACCAAGTTCACACAGCTAATAAAAATTAACATATAAATGTCATGCACTACTGTCAGTTGTTGGCCGTTTAAAAAATTATCATAAATTAATAACTGCTAATTAACAACGTATTTAAATTATTTCTATAATTTATTTAGTTCAGGAAATGCATAAGTATATTTATTGTTTATGTTAATGCGTGTGAAACCGAAGTTTCCAATTTTCCATTTTTCGCTAATATAAGTATAGTAATTCCCTAGGGCAGAAAAATGTTAGTTGCAACAAATTTTTAAATCGCATATTATTAAAATTCTTGTTAACGCCTTTTCAATTATTCGTTTATCTCGTTTACAATTTATTGAATAATATCTGTTGTTATCTTAATACTGATATTATTTATTGTAATCTGATGACCATGGCCTTACTGTTTACTGTACGCTATAGTAAGTGTAGTGTAAAATAACTTTCTAAAAGTACAAGTTATATTACCTAGTTTACGAACTAATAATTATTGTTGTATAATTCATTATTAAACAGCATTATATGAGTCAAGTTAGTTGCAACAAATCATTAAATGATAGTAAAAGTTCATTAGGTAGGTACTGATTTTATTAACACAAAAAGTGATTTACTTTCTATGGATTTTAGGATAAATTAAACTAAAAATGTGAATTCATTTGTAATGGTTTTTCTAAAACTCTTACTTTCTGAGCAAATCAGGTTAGTAAGAAATCAGCAAAAAGTTGGATTAAATAATATGCAATGAATAAGTTATCAAGTTTTTACTTTAAACAAATTTGTATTTCATTCTTTCATTGTTTGAGCACTTCACAAAAAATATGCGCAATAATTATTCAGCGTTATCTTTATTTTAAATTCTGACGTTTATTTGCCCACATCAATTCTGCTCGCTCTGTTCACATACTCGAGTTTTCTAGCTATATTCACATTTATATAGTAGTTGTTGGATTCAATGAATACGTTACATTTCTCGTCATTTTTTATGTTTAATAACTTACTATTCACGGTTTTATAAAATGGTAGAAATATCATTCAGTGTTCTGTATAAAGTATATCTACATACTTTGATAACAAATAAAAAATAACACTTGTCCAATAATATAAAAGAATTAATAGTTACATAGATATTCTTCGGAAGCCATGAAAAATTAGAAACATTAAAAGAAAGATTCGATGATAATTAAATTTAAAGTTTTTGAGAGGCTCGTGGTTTTTTTGATGAGCACGAATTAGGGTCCTTACAACCTATTTTTGATAGTTTCACGGTGATGTCTGTATGTATTTGTATGTGTTTGTATGAATGTGGTTAAGGCCGAGGTGTAGGTCAAATAACTCAAATACGAATTACCCAAAAAATTTAATATTTGGTATTTAACATTTGAATATAAATTGGAAGAGCTCATTAGATTTTAGTACAATTATCTTCACCGGAAGTCATTGTCTAAAATGTATATAAATTTGGATAAATATAGTATTTATTTGTAATAAGAATAAGAGGAAAAGTTATTTGCAAATTGTCTTTATCTGGTACCATTAAAGAACTGTGGTAAAATTTAAAAAAATAAATTTACCAGATAAAAGGTTGAAATCTTGTAATCCATGATCGGTTGATTTTTGAATCTGAAAAATATTGACAGGTGAAACGGATGACACGTTGACATACTAGCTCCATATAAGTCATAAGTGTAAGATATTAAATGTAGTAATTGAACGGAGGATGGCTTCAACAAAAAAAAGTTTTCCTGTGAATGAATCTTTTGATTCAGGTGATGCGAATTTCTGTGTTTGAATATTTTAGATTTTTACTTGTATATTTTAAATGGGCATCGGATTGTACGTATACATTTATTATTTGAACACATAACAAAAAGATAATTGTGGAAAAAACACCAATTTCGCAATTTTTGTTAACAATACAAAAATGTCAACATTTTTTGACTATTGTAGAAAAATAATTATATGAGAAAATTTTTCTAATCAACCGTAGAGTAAGATTTATTGGTAAAGTACGATATTTGATGGTTTTCTAGACTTTCCATTATTCTAAACAAGTGCGGAAAATCGGAAAAAGCGTAGATACATAGGAATGTGTACCTGACTGGATTCAAATCAGAGTTATCAGAATCACTGTCGACCACAAATCATACTCAGATATCCTCCAAATATCAAATTTAAATATTACTAGGGTATATAATAATAATCATCGATTAACAGAAGTGAGTCAGAAATAAAAGGTTATCTAATATGTGAGAAATTTCGTGAGAGATATCTCCGTTGTGTAAAGTACGTGTGTGTTTAAATTTTTTTCGAGAGAAAGAAGCAGGAAAACAAGTCGGGAATGAAAACATGTTAACAACAAAATCCCTGATTAGTGTTTTGCGACAAAATCTTTTCGCCGCATGTTGCCAAGTTGCTAAAACGTAAAACTTTCCCTGATTTCGCGAAACTCTGGCAAAATCTGCCAACGTGGCATGCTGTACCTGCCTTTCCATAAATCTCACTAAGTCACTCTTGCATCACGGTTTTTTGTTTCGAAAAAACGAACCAATTAATGTGAAACTGGTTAAAAACATGAAAAACGAATTAGGAGAGAAGCAACGTTGGTATTCATTTGCAGCCAACAACTATTATGTGAATGTTAATATCATGTCTGCAAAACGCAAAACCATAAATCCCAACATTTTAAACACCACAACATTGCTATTAGATTTGTTCAAATGATTATCGATCTTTCGACAGCTATATTAAATGTTTCATGAGATAATTTAAATTAATGCGTTTTTGTAATAATAACCTATTTTTGTTTTCATGCTCAGTATTAATAACATATCACAATAAAAATTCCCGCCAACATTCAAGCTGTGTAAAATATAGTCCAAGTAGAATATTTAGGATCCAAAATCATGTCAATGGTTATTCGTAGTTAGTAAAAGTATAGTTGTTATCAATATCATGATTAAGAGTCTCGTCTCCGTAACAAAATATTGCGTGTTTAATAGTGTAGCAGTTTCTGCTTTACTCATTGCATATTAAAAATTAATTTGTACCATGAGCGAGAATATAATCGTGTAAAGTTTGCATAAAATAGGAATGTTTTTGGAATTTTTCGGAATTTTTATATTCATGTACAATTTTTTAATCAAAATTTTAAAAAGCCACATCTGTAGATCCATTCTTTCTCTATTAAATCCTTATTGAAATAAATTTTTACCATTCTTGTACTGCGGTCACAAAATACTCGCTACGTTAGTACATTTTATGCTGGATTTTAGGTAGTAGACGGGCCTCTCAAATTTGACAGTATGTGTTTTAAATTTTGTATTTTATGCAAATTATTTGGGGGGGACGGGATAATTTTCATTTTGGAGGGCTATATTCCCCCTAGACCTTCTCTAGTTGTGCCTATGACACTTTTATATATGGCAGGGAATTTATACGTCAAATTATTGTGGGTATTATGAAATGAAGAAATCACTTCAAAAATGTTTAAATGAACTTCGAGTAAACTCTATAACGCAATCTCAGGGTTAAGAGTAGTGATGCCGTGAGACGAGACGAGACGAGACGAGAAATAGTCAATTCTCGTCTCATCACAAATTTTCGAGACGATAATTTTTAGTATTCTCGTCTTGGTCATTTTTCAGCTGTTCATTTCTCGTGTCAAGGAACTCGATTCTCGTCTCGTCTCAAATTTCTCGATTCTCGTCTCGTCTCAAATTTCTCGACAAAAAAATTAGAGCCACCTAACGATTTTTGCAAGAACTATTAGATTTCGCGTCATGCCCATGTCACACATGTAATACTTGTACACAGTGATCGGAGTGATCAAAACAAACTGATATAGTCACGTGACCCGCAATTTTCCTAAATGATATTAAAACTAGACTTCTAGGAAGAAAAATTTGATTTCCAAGTTCATGGGTGTGCGACTTAGGATAATAAAGATTTTACACACATTTGCACTTATTTTATTATTTACATCCCTACTATTTCTATGTTTGATGAAAATCTTATTCCATTTGCTTTTGTATATAACTTTCCAACTCTTAACCATCAGAGCATAAAAGTACAAATTATAGGAAAAAGAAGATTTTTTTTTCTTAAACTATGTAATGTAATGATTGTTTCATGTAAATTAAACAAATTTAAATTTCTCATGTAAGTTATTGTTCTACAGTATTATAAAATATTTTCTTGATTGTTCTTTTAATAATGTAGCTCCTGATGATGACTTATGTGACGTCGAAACTAGTCGACTGAGAAATAAAATATCGTTGACTGCATAACAGTAATTTTTCTTCATTCCTGATTAAAAAAAGTTATTTTTTAGTAAAAATCCTCGAGTTCTCGAAGAGTATTTCTCGTCTCAAAATTATGAATTCTCGTCTCGTCCCGAAAATCCGAGACGAGAAATTTACTGATTCTCGTCTCGTAATTTCGAGACGAGACGAGAATGAGACGAGAAATTTCTCGTCTCGGCGGCATCACTAGTTAAGAGTACCTAAGTAGTCAATCTTAAATTGTTTGAATGATTTCTGAATTACTTTATTCTGAATTTATATTAATTTACTTCTCATGTTCTTCTACAAGCTATTCTTACTGGTAAACAATGACTTTGCAGTATAAAACTCTATTGAAACCCTTTGACAATGTGTGCCAATTCTTCTTCATAACAATCACACACAGTTCTCATTAAACATAAAGTGAACAATTACCAATGCAATGCAATCATCGTAGCAGCGCGGCATAATGCAATGCTCGCAATTATTAATCACCGATTACCCGCATAGTTAATCGCTGCATACAATTTATCCTGCATTCAATGTAGGTGATAGGTGAACAGGATCGTACTAGCTGATTTATCCCCGAGGGAGTTTGTCAATTTAAATTGCACGCAGGGCCGCACGAAGGAGGTACGAGTACCTTAAATAAAGCGCCCTGAACACAGGGACATTACTAGGATTTATTTTGGGTCGGCCAGTCAAAAAATAAAGTGGGCTACAGTTTTTATAGTAAATAGTATTCAGATATTTTTAAATATTTTAAATACTTACATGTATCTCTTCCGTAAACTAACGTAAAAATATTGTAAAATTTTTAGGTGGCGCCACTGAGTGGGTCAAGACTTTGCAGGATGGGTCATAGACCACTCGGGCCCACCCTTAGTTACGTCCCTGTCTGAACATTTAAAATAGATACCTACATCATGAAAATATTTGTTTGAAGTCGTTCTAAACTTGAACGCAATAATTAAGCATTCGTTAGATCTTCAGAAATTTGAACTTGTGCTGCACACTCGGAAAATTTTCATTGACGTACGACAAAGATAAATAATAATAATATGGTTTATTTGTTCATGATACAGATGGAGATGACTATGAGCTTTCTTCTCACAAACTATCAGGGTTGAAAAAAAACGTTTTTTTCAATTTTAAACAAAACGTTTGTTTTTTACTGTTTAAAACTGTTTTTTTGGTTTAAAACATGTTTTTAACTCTCCACAAAAAAACATGTTTTAAACAACAACAAAAAATGTTTAAAACATGTTTTAAACAGGATATCTGTTTTAACTAAATATTGTTTCCATCGAAAGATGTCGCCAATGCTACTTTTTGTGCGAGGACGGGGATTTACATCGCTCTAGTTGCGTAGCACCGATGGTCGGTGGTTGAATTTGTTTTGTTTGTGTCATGCGTCATGAATGGATTTCGGTATCATTTATTCACAATAGGCGTTAAGGGATAGTTAATAAGTTCATAGTACAGTCAAGTGCACATTAAGTGTAGTTCTATTTAATATTATGTAATTAATATTCTTTCTGACCTGTTCACACGAGGAAAGTTTTCACTAAAAAGTTTCTTGAAAGTAAAACAATTGCTAGGAGTTGTCATAAGAAAAAACTGCCAATGTCAATACCGTTCATACGGGGAATGTAATTATTTTTATTAAATATATTTAAGATCACTAATAATAATACATTATAAAAAAATAATTCCCCTACGGTTTCTCCATGACCGGTATTGACAGTTTTTTTTATTACAACTCCTAGCACTTGTTTTACTTTCAAGAAACTTTTTAGTAAACACGTTCCTTGTGTGAACAGGGCATTATGTTTATGAATAAAAAAATTCTCAAAGATATTTTAGAGACTTTTTTATACTCTATAAGTACCAGCGAATGATTTAATTAATAAATTTAATTAAACGTAGAAAAAAAACAGATTTTTTGGATTGTTGTTTTAAACATGTTTAAAACAGTTTTAAACACCTGATTTAAAACACAGTTTAAAACATGCAATAAAACATTCGGCCGTGTTTAAAACATGTTTAAAACAGTTTGTTTAAAACAGTTTGTTTAAAACAAATTGTTTTAAACAAAACAACCCTGCAAACTATACCTTGCTTTTTGTCTATGAAACTAATATCACATCTAAAAAGTGCATACTACTTATATTAATCAGTGTTGTAATAGATAACAATATTTTTATGTAGATAAAGATAAAGATAACTTATTTATCTCGATAAGATAATAGATAACCTCGAGATAACCATTGAAAAAATTATCTAGATAATAGATAAAAGATAAATAATTATTATCTAGATAATTAGTAGATAATTTATAGATAATTTATAAAGAAATATAAAGGACATGTTATAAAGTATAAGCGGTATCAGTTGGAGAGTCGCAAGCTTGTGCGTTGTATTTGTTTGATTACATTTGCATTCGATTAAAATTACAAATGAAAAAAATCTGACGTGGCCATCACACAACCTTCCGCCATATCTAGACTTTAAACAGAAATGTATACGTACAATCCGGTGCCCATTTAAAATATACAAATAAAAATCTAAAATATTGAAACACAGAAATTTGCATCATCTGAATAAAAAGATTCATTAACAGGAAAACTCTTCTGTGCTGAAGCCATCGTCCGTTCAATTACTACATTTAATATCTTACTTATGACATATAGCACTAGTATGTCAACTTGTAACCCATCTTACCTGTTAATATTTTTTACACAGAAACAAAATTCAGTTGAACATGGATTACAAGATTTCAACGTTTTATTTGATAAATTTATTTTTTTAATTTTGCTGCAGTTCTTTGATGCTACCAGATAAAGAAAATTTTTTTATTACGTATGTTGCAAATAACTTTGCCTAAATACTATATTTATCCAAATTTATATAAATTTTTGACAATTAATCTTTTGAATCTTCAAAAAATATCACTTCCGGTGAAGATACTTGTACCAAAATCTAATGGGTTCTTCCAATTTATATACAAATCGATACAAATGTTAAATACCAAATATCAAAATTTTTGGGTAATTCGTATTTGAGTTATCCGACTGACAGAAATCCGGCCCTGACCACATAGCTACATACATACACACATACATACAGACATCATCGTGAAACTATCAAAAATGAGTTGTAAGGACCCTAATTCGTGCTCATCCACTAAAAACTCACTACCCGATTTTTAGCATGATTCCAATACCTTCCTGTACAGGTAAGCGGAAGGTAAAAAGTTGGTCATAATTTTACTAAGATAAGATAATAGATAAATTAGAAAAAATGATCTAGATAAGATAATAGATACAAATATATTATCTAGATGATTTATCTAGATAAAATTATCTAGATAAGTTACTACACTGATATTAATTCGCACATCTGCGCTCATTAGGCTTGACACGCTCCTTTCCTACAGGGTCGTACGTGTGGATTTATTTCCTTAGGAGTTTGTAAATTAAAACTGCAGATCGGTAACTGTAACTCTACATTGTAATTCGTTTTTTATGGATGCGCCAGAAAGCAGGTACAAGATGTGAAAGATAATGTGGCCATAATTTCAAACTCCGTTTACAGGGATGTAAAATAAAAATTGTGTACAATGTTTAGTGGAGTAGTTACTCGAGCCTGATGGAGGATTGACTAGCACTTGTAAAGATACGAGGGCGGTTTGGGTTTAAGTACTTACTTGTTTTATAAGCTTAGTAGTAATCATCATTAACTTTGAAATATTAAACATAACACAATGAATTGCGTTCTGTAGAATGTACAACAAGTTTTTTAACTGTTTACTTTATTGAATAATCAAGCATTTTTTGGTTTGAATATCGTAAAAGTAACTAATGAAAATAAGGGATACGTGTTATCTCTTTTTACTTAACCTCAAAATACATGCCACTTGGAGCGCGAGAAAAATATATGAATTTTCAATAATTTTTTTCTCCTATAATATTAACATTTAGGTATGCAAAATAAAAAATACTCCAAATTTAGTTTTAAAAATAGTTTAGTTGAAATCAGCATACAGTCAAGCTGCTCTAAGGATGGCATTCTAATCTATTCTATGTTTACATTATATTTTAGTCTCATATATAAAGGATTTATAGTGAAAAACTTTGTTTTTACGGGTTTGTTTTTTATATATTGCACAGGCTTATTATTAAATTTAGAACAGTACAAAAATATTCGTTATTAATCATATTAAAACAAATGCAATTGATCTTATTAAATCGATCACAATAATTGTGCAAATCATTTTGCGCATGAGAACGAGAGGTAAATGGTCTTCTTTGAAGATATTTTTTTATTATGTGCTCACTCGTTCACTTTCTTATGAGTACATATATGTCAACAAGGGCAGGGTCATTGACAAATTAATTATCTAATTTTTATATAGATATATCTAGTTTTCATCTCATATGTTGGAAATCTGTAGAAAGTAAAATGTTTTATTAATTTTATTCTACCTTTAATGAAATTGCAGTTCGCTGAGGAAAATATTAATAACTGTTATTTAAATAATTAGCTAAATATTTTCCTTTAAAATGAGGAACGTGAGACATTCTCAAGGCCGCATTATACGTAAATTAATTTAATTATCACTTCTTGTCCTAAGTCCTATAAGGAAATGTGTAGAAAACTAGCGAAGCGTTAAATTATATTACCTATACAAATCAACTATGTTGCATATAATTCTTACGCATATTATATATCCCATTTTTTGTTCAATAATAGTGTTAACACAAAATAATTCATTACTATAACGCTGTTGTTGTTCTTTAGGAGGTCAGGCACATATGTCATATTGATAACGATAAACACCTCTATGCAAAAAAGGTAAAAATTTATTTTAACAAAAATATTATTCATGTAATTAATACCTATAGTTAATCACTATTTCAAAAAATAAATTCACTGATGAAAACCATAAATAAATTCAAAATTATTATTCTGTACAAAATTATGAAAAATATGGAATTTCTTTTATTATATAATTATATTTTATTTGTAACAGTAACAAAAAAGCAATATGTCAACACAAAACAAATAGGTAATACCGCAAGAATGCACTATTACTATTATTAGCAATAAAAATAAGTTTACAGATGACACAAATTAAAAACTTATTACAAAATTATAATAAGACCTGATTTCAAAAAGTAAATTGTTATTTAGTAAATTATCAAAGGAGACGAGATAAATAAATTAAAGATTAGTACTGTTAACGAATTTGTTTTTCTTGACAGTTTAGGTAAATGAATTGGAAAATAATATCAGAGTCTCAGTCTTCAAAAATCAATTTAATTTAAATGATGGTAATTCCACTCCTTTGTAAAGTAAGCCGTAAACAAAATAGAATTCTATCGCTTACACGGAGAATAAAACCTTTTTTATCTTTTCTTAGCAACCAAACAATAAACTAAACACTAAAAACTCATTTGCTTTCATATTTCTAATATTTGCCAGTGAAATGATAAGATTTTAGTAATATTTGTGAAGAAGAACCAAAGAAGTCGTTAAATTATCTCGTTGAATTACACTCGCGCATTTTATTTCCTCGGAATAAATTTCTGTTTGACTTCTGAACCTAACAGTAATTTGACTCGAAAAATTGTTTTGAAATAAAATCACTCCACCTACGGTGTTTTCATTTTATTAAACAATTTTTCTTTTCAAATTGCTAGGCAACAAGGTTTCAATACAAACATAAATTTATCTGGCGAATTAAAAATCTCTTGTGCAATTACAGTTGATAATCATGACGTACATTTCGGTAGCAATTCTACTACCTTCTTCAGGGTTCTAGAAAGAAACATAAATTAACATCATACATAAATATAATAACATAGGTAAAATACCTACAATTATCAAAATAAATATTGAACATTAAGTTCTATAAATTTTAGCAACAAAATACAACCATGAAAATATCAGAAAACACAATGCAACTACATATATTTGAATTGGAAAAAACCAGAAGAAATTAATTGGACCAATGGGAATTCGTTGTTAATTGATTATCAGCCTTTAAATTAAATTGATTTTTGAAAACTGAGACTCTGATATTATTTTCCAATTCATTAGTACTGTTATTTGTTCACTTTCTTACGGCTTAATAGCTGCAAGTTCAAAGATTAATAAAGCAATTTCTACCAGACATGGAAAACTGGTACGAAATAATAAAAACATAACCAACACTCGCACTTTCGAATTCCTACTAGCGGTGCAGATTTTTTGCCCTGCAAAGCGACAGAGTCAATGTCCAGTGTCATAACCCATCTAAGAAATAAGCTAAAAAGTGGAGAAATCAGTATTCTCAATGTTAATATCAAAAGTCTTTTTATTCTAATAAAATCAAGTTAGTTAGTCGGTTCTGAAGTTTGCTTCCTCCTTCTTTTCATTGTCCTTATAGAAAACTTAAATTAGTTAGAGTTGTAAACTTGTCTTGCAAAATATCAGCTTGTTAAACTCGCTGCAGTGAATATAAATGGATAAATATTTTGTTGAATTTACGCTTGTAAACTAATTACTGAAGTTGACACTATTATTTCGCGAAAGAGAATTAAATATGCAAGAAGAATTATTTGCAATCAACACAATTAATTTGCATAAATAAATTAGTACACTGTATTTCACGCGCCGATAGTTTTATGCGGACTACAACTTCTATTAAATTATTGATAGTTAGAATAATTATTTTTGGGTCAATACATAAATCATTTTCACTTGAATTAGTCCAGTTAGGAGTAGAAGATGTTCAAAGAATTCTCAATATTTTCAATATCTATGAATGAAATTGTAAATTAGTAGAGGATTTTCTTCACCAAATCATCCCCAATTACATGTAACTATTTGGAGGGTTGTGCGTTTTACGTCCGAAAAGAAATCTGATTTTCGCTACCTTTTTACCTTCCGCTTACCTGTAAAGGAAGGTATTGGAATCATGCAAAAAATCGGGTAGTGAGTTTTTAGTGGATGAGCACGAATTAGGGTCCTTACAACTCATTTTTGATAGTTTCACGATGATGTCTGTGTGTATGTATGTGTGTGTGTGTATGTGGTCAAGGCCGGTGTGTATGTCGGATAACTGAAATACGAATTACCCAAAAAATTTGATATTTGGTATTTTACATTTGTATACAAATTTGAAGAGCTCATTAGATTTTGGTACAAATATCTTCACCGGAAGTGATATTTCTAAGAGTAAAAAAGTTTAATTGTCAAAAATTTTGATAAATATAGTGTTTAATTGTAATGAGAATAAAGAGGAAAAGTTATTTGCAAAATTTGTCTTCATCTGGTAGCATTAAAGAACTGTAGTAAAATTTAAAAATTAAATTTTTCAGGTAAAACGTGAAAATCTTGTAATCCATGATCGGTTGATTTTTGTTTCTGCGTAAAAAATATTGACAGGTGACACGGGTGACAAGTTGGCATACTAACGCCATATAAGTCATAAGTAAGATATTAAATGTAGTAATTGAACGGAGGATGGCTTCAACACAGCAGAGTTTTCCTGTGAATTAATCTTTTTATTCAGGTGATGCAAATTTCTGTTTGAATATTTTAGATTTTTATTTGTATATTTTAAATGGGCACAGGATTGTACGTATACATTTCTGTTTAAAGTCTAGATACGGCGGAAGATTGTGCGATGGCCACGTCAGATTTTTTATTTAGGTTATGATCTTTTATTTGGAGAACATCTGTTACATGTACCTAGTATAGTACAATTGATAAAACAAATTACAGAATCTTGTTGATTAGGATTTGTACAACGATAAGTTCAATAAAAATCAATTTAAGGGTCCAAAAAGTGGACTATTTTCAATAGTGCTCGTGCCCGCGATAAATAAATAAAGAAATCTATAAATCTATAGCGAAAACCAGTTTTCTTTAAAATTATGAGTACCTACCTACACACCCTGGAATTATTTTTATCTATAAAACATAAAATCACGCTGTAAATAGTAGCTAAAATTGAACTGAAGGGTAAAAAATCGCTAAATTTTACGGTATTCTGATAGGATTACATTGACAACTCCTCTCAACTGCAATGTCAATGTTTAAAAGCAAATAAAAAAGAAACAGTGAAGTGGGGCCGTAATTCATGTGACGTAGTATGTCACGCGGAAGCGGTTGTTGACAGACAGAGCAATTCGTCCGCATATCCGCACTTCCTGTCGTTCAATTTAATGACTACGAAATTAATGACTAGCCAATTTTCAGTGCAATATTACAGTTTGTTACGCAAAATCCTAGCGTTTGCACATAGGCATTTTTAACAAAAAGACATTGTAACTATTTGCTTCTGTATCAAAGGTTCGGAGAAATGGACATTGGATTAATACCTCTTAATAAAAACAACATAACTATGGTGATTTTAAACAAGCAAAGTAAAAGATTGCCCACTAGTGGCTTTGATCAAAATTATACCCACTTGTGGGTAAATTGTTACTTTGCTTGTTGGAATGGAAGTCACCATAGTTATGATGTTTCTGGTTGGAACTTTTAAATATTTTTTTAAATATTTAAGCAGTTATTAAGAGGTGTGGAATAAAATGTTATACTTCACACGTGGGCAAAAAGGAATGACCCACTTGAGAAAATTATCTCACTCACCCTTCTGCCTCGTGAGTTAAAATTTTCCTCCTTGTAAAGTAAATAATTATTATCTTATAGTAGTAGCTATTGATGTACATTATGCATTTGTTTTTAGTGACTAAAAACAACTAATATTCACGAGTGACTAAATGAGTCATTATACACAGTACTGCCAGTTTTAAAATTAATTTGATTTGTTTTAATATAATTTACTATACTATTACATCTCAAAAATACATTATAATGCATAGATACATATTTTTATCAACAAAAAGCATAATCCGATTTTTTAACCAGAAATCTATTTAATCCGACGATTTCTTAGCTTTGTATCGAACGTGTTGCTACTTTAAACTGGAAGTCAGTTTAAGGTATTTTTCGAGTTCTACATGTTCATAAATTTTAGACGTAGCTTTCAGCAGAGAATATTGTGTCCACAAGGAGGATGATTTATATTTCCGTAACTATTTGTAAATATACCACAGATTAGAATTAGACGATTACATTGTACTCCATTATATACAATAATTAAAGAAAATTATGAAAATTTACCTTCTGTGAAAAGTATGCCAGCAATACATTTTCAGAATTTACCAAAATTCCGTTTTCCGTCTGTCAAAAACTTTATACAGTGAATATTCATTATCATAAATATCCTTTGATTTTTCAAGAAATAAACCCAAATCTGTTTTGTAGCTTCTAAGCGTATTATTCCGTCATTCAATGCACACGTCGCAAGAAAATATCAAAATTATTTATCAACAACTTATTTTTTGTAAATGTAACATTCAAAATAATTAAATAAATTGAAAATGTGTAGTAAAAGTAAAAAAAATATCTATAAAAATTTGAAAACCCAAATAATTGATTTGATTGTAGATATGTTGTTATTAAATCATGATTGAAGTTACGAGTCCTATTTTTTTTTCAAATATGATTAAATTTTAATTAAAGTTGATGAAACCATTATAATTCCATTTATACTTTAGTAGAATAAGGAAATTATTAGCGAATAATTTTGCCATTTTCAACTGCACCAAATTTGATACAAAGCAAATACAACAATGCGAATCTGCGCAATTGAATAACAAAAAATTGTAATTACATTTTCGATAAAATTATAAAAAACTGGTTTAAATTTTGTGCAAACTAGATTATCAACATTTCGTCGCATTTTCAATCACACGGAAATGCAATTACTATGAAATAGATTTTCACATTTCGGTACAATATTTTTGATATGGCATAAGTACCCAATTCATGAGAGTGAACTTAAATTTCCATGTGAAAACTTCATCGGTATTTTGTTTTAGAGTTCGTCTTCTTCTTCGCAAAAATAAGTAAAAACAGTTTAGGGGAGGATAAAGAAAATTAAAAAAAAAATCTGATGTGGCCAGCACACGACCTTTCGCCTAATTCTCTTTATTCTGTTAATCAAATAAATAGTTTTACTTACATTTTAATAGTTTCATGTTCATGAAATATGTAAACGATAATTTAAACCAAGATGCAAGAAAAAGATGTCAACTCTACTGTTACTGTCATAATAATTTATATAATACCGTGAGTTTATTTTAACGTGAAACATGGGTATATCATATCCATGGTTACGAATTTGAAAGTAATGTATTAGAGCGTTTTTTTTGAAATGAAACATAGGGAATAAATTTAAATTTGTTAATTTGTGTCACGTGGAAATACGATTTATTTTTTGAACAATTAAAAGTTTATGTTTAAAGTGTTCTTTGGAACTATTGCAGCTGACCAAATATCTTATATTGTTCAAGAATAATACAATTAAATTGATTCTCTATGTTTCATTTTAAAAAGAACGCTCTAATACATTGCTGTCAAAGTCGTCACCATGGATATAAAAAATCCCATGTTTCACGTTCAAATAAACTCACTGTATATCTATGTTCAAAATATTCTTTAACTTAATAGTAAATTTGCTTCGTGCATGAATTAAATGAAATTAAACTATAAATATGACAAAATTGGGTAAAATAAACCTTGTTAAATACCTAATTGTTTCAACTGGTCATTTAAAATTAACTCAAACAGTTACTCCATACATTTGATTAAAACTAAAAATATCCTAAATTAGAAAATGAGAAAACTCAATTGTGCATTTCCTATATCCCGTAAAAAATCCGCCATTCGTCTCTTAATTGCGTTTGTGGAATAGAAGATTTTTATCTGGTGTGGTGACGCGCTGTTCTGGGCTGCGCGACAGATCTGAATATCGGGACGTGGAACAGGATATCGGGGCCAGTGGACAGCACATCACAGAGGATTAATAGACGGGCAATGCGTCGTCCTGTCGTGCTACTAGTTAAAATAGCCATTTAATGAAACTGTTTCCGATTGTGGACAGAGGCTTTGTTTAATTCCGCCTGCAGGCGACTACCCGTACACTAATTCGGAGGAGAATGTATTCCTTATACTGCGTTTATAAATTACTAGTTTAACAGTTTGTTTGATCAAGTAGTTTGATGTAATCATAAATTACACATTATTATCATTATACTAAAAAGGCATAAGATGTTTTGAAAAATTACTGACCTTAAGAGAAGTATTTATACCCGTTCTCTGACTCCAAAAGATGTTACAGAAATAAAATTATATCTCAGAATCTACATCTGTAAATATAAAAATGAATGTCTGAATGTCTTTTGGTCACGCCATAACTTGAGAATGACTTAACCAATTTGAATATTTCTTTTGTTGTTGTTTTGTTGGCTTTAATACAGGGGTGGTTTTAAAAAGAAAAAAATTTGTGAAAACCCAAAAGAATAGCTGAAAAATCGAAAAATTCAAAATTGTTTCTTCTTATCACGAAATTTACAGTGATTTGTCACTTAATTGAACAAAATAACAGATTAGATCACCAGACATTTAATTAAACTACTATGTATTAGTTGTTGAATAGGAATTTCGAATATAGTTGGTCTAGGTGTTTTGAAACAGACAGTTGTGGATTGGTAGTTGTTGGTAAAAAGCTTATGACTGTATTATTTAATTATTTTTTTTATAACTATGTACCTATACTGAAACTAGACGTCACTGAAATTAATGATTTCCATGTTAAATTAATTGCTTATTTTTGCTATAAATTATGTTATTCCTATGCAAATACTATTTTAAAAATTGTTACCTTATTGAACATAGAAATGCGGTATAATTATACATTTATATTAATTTTTCGAAAACTCGACCCTTTAAGAAACAATATATTCATTATTTGCAGCAATTCTTCCTGAAAATAACATTTTAACAAACGTTTTAAAGCGTCCATTGTGTAGAAAGAGTTATTTATTTATTTAGCTTTGTTCTTTGATCCTCTCTTAACATCAAACTAGAAAAGCAAGTCCATATCTCCTCTTAATGTGTTAAACTTCACGTATTTATTATATCCTGCACCCTAACATCCTTCGCGTTATGCCTGCTTATCCTGTTACGTCGGAGCACAGATGCCTGCAGGTAAAAGCCAACCTGCGTCAGGATCCTGCTGCGTTATCCTGCTGTGCTTACGTTACGTTTACCTCGCAATCACGTATCGTTTACAACACGTTACACATTATAAAAGATCATCGGCGATGTAACGTGACAACGTTACAGAGGAAGAAGAATTAATTAGCGGATATAAGTATATTGGATTGGATAATGTTATGTCGATTTTCTGATCAAAAATAACGTGACTATTTTACACGTTATAAATTTGTTTATTTTTACGACGATCCTCTACCGCGCCAGATAATTTGAATAAAAACCTTTTTTTGGACACATCGAAAAAAAATGGTTCAGACAAATGTTATAGTAGATAAGTTTAAGGATTTTATCCAACACCTCTTAATAAAAGCATTATAACTTTGGTGATTTTAAACAAGCAAAGTAAAAAATTACCCACAAGTTGCTTTGATCAAAATTATAATTATACATACCTACCTATATTATAATACAGGGTGATCAAAACCAAGTGATAATCAAGTGACCTGGGTAGTGCTCAATTTTTACTCCACGGAAAAAAATTATTAGCATTAGCTGTCAATCCAGTGGCATGTATTTACATGTCAAAATGTCATTTTATTTGTAAGTTGTAAATGTGTTTATATTAAGTTCACCACCCGAAATGGTTTTGACAGGCGAACACTATAAGTTTATTATCGAAGCATATATTCGATCAGGGGTACTTAAACACTTACTAAAATAAAATTATTAATATCCTAATTCGCACGCTCATGAACTTGGATATCAAACTTTTCTTCCTTGAAATCAAGTTTTGATGTCATTTAAGAAAATTGCGGGTCACGTGACTATCAGATTGTTTTGATCACTCTGTATATATTACCTATATATTATACATAAATTGTTACTTTGCTTGTTGGAAGTCACCATAGAAACGATGTTTTAGGTTGAAACTTAATATTTTTAAAATAATAAGATAATTTTACGAGGAACATTTTTTGTGCCAAAAATATTTTTTAACATAATGCACAAATTTCAATATATAGCAAGAAATTGTTTTCTAATGACTGTTTCCCCCCAGCGGGGATATGTTTTGTATCTCGACGGTTTTTGACAATAGTTATTTGTTTAACTAGGCAAAAAAATATTAGATTTGCTGTCGCGGCTAGAGTATGAATCTAGCTTAGGCAGCAAATCTGTTTTTTGCCATGTTAAACACATTATTTTTTCGGCGATTGTTATTAATTAATATTAATTCAGTGATTATTTTAAATATATTGATAGGTATCGCACTCAAATTGCTATATGCTATGTGTATATGTTGACAGTTGCTATGAAAAAACAAAATAGGTTAGGTTGTTAATGAATTTTATAAATGTCAAATTTGTTGATTCACCATAGTAACAATTACTTTTGCTGCCTAGGCTTTTTTTACTAAAAGTGACACGTTGCTGACTGTCAACTGTCAAAAAAACAGCACTTTTAATGTCAATCGCCGAAAAAGGGTATTGTGTAGATAGTCTGCAAAATTTCATGCTGGTATCCAAATATGAATTATCCTTGAAAATTTTTAGACTAACAGAACGCACTATTAAGAGGTGTTGGATAAAACGTTATACTTCACACGTTGGCAAAAAGGAATGACCCACTCGAGAAAATTATCTTACTCAGCCTTCGGCCTCGTGAGTTAAGATTTCCCTCGTGGGTAATTCCTTACTTTGCCCACTTGTAAAGTAAATAACTATTATAAATGTTTTATTTTCAAAAATCGATCGAGTGGTTATCAAAGTATCTCGTTTTGAAATTTTTAATCGGTCGCCATTTTGTTATTTGACAAAATAGAAAATAATTCTAAATACAAAAAAATGTTTTAGAGAACCGAAAGCAAATGTTTAAAATTTTTGTATTTTTTAAATATTCCTTAAAATAAAGGAGTACCTAATGATTATTTTTCGAAAAACAAAAAACGCCAATAACTATGAACTGGGACACCAAATCAAAAAATTTTACTAAAAAAAGTTGTTTATTTCGACGAGTTCTGACTGCCATTTTCGGGTGTTACAACTTTAATATTAACACCGTGTATTATAAACCAGCCTTAAATTTAGTGACAAAATGTGTTATTATTTTTTTATATTTTCTCGTTAATATCGTTGTTTTAAATACTAATTTCGTAATAGTTATTAAATTGTTATACGAGTACTATATGTGGGTATAAATAACCGTGTATAATACAACTTCTCAATATCCTTGTCAAATTATGAAACACACAGATTTAGTATATTTAAGAAAATAGGAGAATTACAAACCAATATTTCCGCTGAAATTCATTCCCTTCAGTGTCACAGCGCACTGTTAAGTTTCAATATTCTGAATGAAAGCAAAACAGGGCGTAAAATTAAGCACACATTCAGAACATCGCGCTAAATAAACAGTATTATCTTGACAACGGTTTCTTAATTAATCTAATGTCAACTGTTTGCAGTTTACATTGTTATTCTATGCTGCACTGGGTAAATACACAGACACAACGAGATTTCAGAATTACTAGAATTAAATTTGGAAACTTGTCATCTTGTGAACACATTTACTTATTACAAGAGAAGATGTAAAATAAAAAGTAAGTGTCGGCGAATTCTACTTGTAGGAGTGACAGTTTTGTGGATAAAGTTTGTTTCACATTCAACTTAAAAGGTGCACAAGTATGACACAAATACAAAAGTCCCTAAGCGGCTAAGTATCTTCCATCCTACTTAAGGATGTTGAGAAGAAGAAGAAATACAAATTTTATAGACTTATATATATTCATATTAAATCATTTATTACGTCCGCAAATTTAACTTTTAAATTTATATTGAGATTCAAAATATTTTTTAAATTTTATAATGACTTTAAAATTTTACAAAGCTAATATTAATGATAATAAAATTCATATAATTTTACTTTCAATTTGTTGCCAAATGTAAAATACCAAATAACAAAATTTTTGGACGATTCGTATTTGAGTTATCCGAACTACGTAAATCCGTATGAAAGAAACATCCATAGACATACATCATCGTAAAACTATGAAAAATAGGTTGTAAGAACCATAATTCATCTACTAAAAACTCACTACCCGATTTTTAGCATGATTCCAATACCTTTCTTTACAGAAATGGCGGGAGGTAAAAAACATGCCTAGATAAATAGCACTCTGATATAAAGAAAAATGATCTACTCTGTGATTTTATACAGATTAGGACAAAAAAACTAAAGGGTATAAGTATACTGTATAATGCATCGTATTTCAAGCAAACATTTTTTTGCCATTGATCGGTAGTTATTTTTAATAATTTTTTTCAAATCTTCAACAATGAAAGTAATAATTGTTTACATAATATTTATGTAATACCAATAAATGTCAAATTATCAAATATACCATCAAAACAGTGATACTTAAAATGTACACACGTCAAGTAAACTACCCTTAACTTTGCGATTTAAAAAAAATTTATTTTTGTTTCATGATCAGCATATCGTACAGTCATTTAATTTTTTGTCCTAAGTTTTGGAACACCCTGTAGGTATTGTGTGGTATTTCATTTTAAACAAGTTTTGTATTTACAACTTTCGTGTAAAATGAATAGGTAGGTGTAACTAATTACAGCAAAATTTTAAAATGATCATTGTTTTCTTACACAACAGATTTTAATTCGACACCCGTTATTTGATTTATGCGAAATCATAATATGACAAATCTCATAATGTAAAAATGTAAACCCAGCTTTAAAAAAATGTTTGCAAATGCGAGTACTGCGTACCTATATTGTAACAAAATAAACTGTACCTATCAGCAATCAGGATGTTCGGCATTTGGTTTGAATTCGCAAACAGAAGTGGTTCTAATTTGCAAATTGCGCGTGCGATATGAAGAGCCCGAAGCGTGCAAAAATCCCAACAATCAAAACCGGCAATAAGCTCCAGTTGTTTCGAAAATCCCCCATTTTGCTATTTGCACATATTACGCTTTCGGATTCCATATAACGAGCGAAGTGTCAAATGCGGTATCACTTGAAAATGTGTTTATATTTGCTCTGTTTACATACACTGATCTCTTTCACACGTATTAAAACTCGGGCGAGGACGTCAATTCATACACGCGATAATCAATTTTCATGAAGGGATCAAATTGTACATTATCACATTTTTGGCTTAAAGTTGGACATTCAATTAGGAATTAAAGCAGATGAGTTTCATAGTTTAGTTGCTATAATCCCACCGCTATTTCAGTATTAATTATTTTTGGCTTAATTATTTCACTTTGAAATGATGATCGCTGTGTAATATTTCAATATTAAATTATAACATTCATAATGCCAACTGCAACCTATAACTAATTTGATGGTGCACCACATAGCTTTAATAACTATGGTCCGGTTTACGATTATGCATTCACAAATATTTCTAATAATAGCTTATTTAAAGTTTAGAACATGTATAAACTTTATTAAGGAAAATAATATGTTACACATAAAGTTAAGAAATGTGATGCAGGAATCCGCAAGTCAATATTTTAATTCGTTCAGAAATCATAGTTCAAGGAACACAAAAAATACTAAAATTTCACTACTTTCTCAAAGAGATTATGGTTAAACATTAAACTGTGGCTAAAATAGTGACCTCAAAAAATATAAAATCATGTATATAACAAAAAATTATCTAAGAAATTGTATGTTGAAGACCGGAAGTCGATATCTTGATTCATTCAAAAATAACAGTTGTTTTTGTTTGAACAGACAAAATTACGGATTAATTTAAAATGGCTAGAAATTGCTGATATATATATATTTCCACTATTTTCTCGAGAACTGCATTAGTTACATAAAAAACGGATGTACTATTTTATAGCAAATTTTGTGCTCTACAATTTCATATATAACAATTTTTCTCGTAATGTTGACCACCCGAGATAAATGATTAAAATTAAAAATGGTGGACCTTTTTTCAAAATGGCGGCAGTCTCTGACACTTAACACTTTGGTTTAATTGACATGTATGCCGATTTTCACACTTTAATTACAAAATGCATAGTTTCCCCTATAACCGCCGTATTATATTTATTCCATGTATACCACATCATATTTAACTATAACTGTGTTTGCTGCGTCCACTACCTTCAAAAATATCACAGTTTAACAGTTATATCAAGGATGTGAAAAGGCAAAAAATCAACTAATTTCATTATGATTTGATATGCCCTGTTCACACGAGGAAAGTTTTTACTAAAAAGTTTCGTGAAAGTAAAGCAAGTGCTAGGAGCTATCATATAAAAATCTGTCAATACCGGCCAAACTAATTATTTCTTTAATATATTATAGCTAAAGATCTTAAATATATATATATATATATATATATATATATATATATATATATATATATATATATATATATATATATATATATATATATATATATATATTTTTTATAAAAATAATTACATTTCTCGTATGAACGGTATTTACAGTTTTTATTTTTGACAGCTCCCAGCACTTAATTTCAAGAAAATTTTTGTGAAAACTTTGCTCCTGTGAACAGGGCATAAGAATGCATCAACGTTTTATTCACAATTTTCGAATTTTTCCTCTGCATCCAAATAACAAATTTCTCATATAATTTCAATATGCATCCTTTGACTTTTTAGGAACCTCAAATCAGATTGTTCAGCAAATTCTTGAATTTCCATTAAAATGCTATTTCCAGCTCTATTTCTCTAACTAAAGAGCACTGGCTCTTAAAACGGAGCATTATATCTTAGAACAAAAATACGGGTTTATTTATTTTTTATGAAGGTTACAAAGATACTTATTTTTATTATGTAGGTATGTATGTTACGTAGGTATAATGAGCTCCCATATTCCATTGTAATACAATTCCTGGCGACAAAAATCATCCCGCTCGAGTGAAATCCTCTGGGTAAAAATCCACACCCCTTTTTAATTATCCTTCAGAGCAGCCCCTCCACCCCGAGATGATAAGACCTAATGGCCGGGGGGTATTTTGGCTAAAAGAAAAGTTTCATCCCCAGAAGCAACAGAATGATATGATGTAAAATCAACTTCTGATACACGTGAAAACGATGCTGTATTTAAAAGTTTGTGGTCCGCAGACAAGAACGATAGACGTTGAGGTTTTAATAAGACACAGGGTTGTCAAAGGGTTATTTATCATTTAGAGAAAATTAATTTCAGATTATGAACTTAAACAGTAAGGAAGTAATAGAAGCCAATAGCTGGAGTATCTATTTACTAATTTTGTAGGTTAATAAACTATGTTATAATCATACCATCACAGTAGGTAAAGTACGTATTTTTCCCATATGCATTTAATATAATTTTTGTACTCGCCTAGGAAATGTGATATTAAACTCGGAATTGACAATCGGAAATGTCAATTTCCCAGTGTAGTCAATCAGGAAAAATGCAAAGAACACTGGCTTTTCTAGACATTTCAGAGTAAAATCATCTAAAAAATTACAAGCAAAAATGAGGCGCCAATACAAAAAGGTTGAGAAAAAAATTTAAAGTTACAAACGTGGCATTCAAGGGACATTTGAATTTTAAAAATTTGTTCAATTCTTTTCAAGCAGAATAATTCGCACCATCAATAATATCATTGTATTTATTCTATAAAATAATGTTTATTTTATTACTAAATTTATTTAGGTACTTCGTTTTCCGTTTTTGTTTCGGTTACCGTTTAAGCGTTTGTGAGTAATCGTGAAACAGCCTTTAAAATATACAAAGGTAGGTACATGTAATGTTTTCGTAGCTTTGTTTGTTATATGTTGCATATTTTACAAGAACAAGTGCAGGTACTCACAATCTATCGTTCTTAGAAAGGCAGGCAAGCAACATTTGTGTAATGTGCTATATTTATAAATTACACTAATTTAAATGCACATATGTGATTAAATTTAGCGCTGCAAGCCAAGTGCTTTAGTACACTATGCAGTTTTCTTGAGACTTACCAACCAACGCAAGTTTAATTTATTGATACTTGAACTGATTTAATACTGAGTTTAAATACCAGTTAGTACTTTAAATAAATTATTTCTAGTTTACTACCTATATACTATATATTTAGATTTTTTAAATATTAAGATAACCACAGAAATAACAAATAATAGATATAAAATATACAGTGATTAACAACTTCGTGGTTCGTGCATATATTAATGGAATACTCACTTATCATAGAACTGAAAGATTTTTTTTTTAATTTACAATTTTAGTTTCCAGTATTTTATGTCAAACAGTTTTGCGATACTGTTTTCAAATGGAATTTCACAAATATACTATTCTTGACAGTGCACATGTAATTTAAAATTTAATTTTATTCCATTCATAGTTTATTAGATATTCATTATATAATCAACAATCCAGTGGTTTCAAAAATGTGCTGCTTCCGCAAACTGCCTTAGGAGGTTCGTCTAGTCCCTAAAATCCAGCATAAAATGTACTAACACGTAGTGTTTTGTGGCCAGTACAAGAATGGTAAAATTACATTCCAACAAGGGTTATATACTTAAAGAAAGAATGAATTAACAGTTGTGCCTTTTTTAAATTTTAATAAAAAAGTATAAGTACTTGATTATAAAAATTCTGAAAAATTTATAAAAATTTCCAATTTATGTAAACTTTGCCTACACGGGTATATCTTATGATAGAGATTAATTTTTAAAATTTTCAAAAGGCACATCTGTAGATCCCATTCTTTCTCGTTAAAAAATAGGTATTATTTGTCAAAAAGAAACTTTTTCTCGAGAATTAACACAACAATATGATCGAATGTGGTCTCATTTTGTGTAGTTTTTAATTTTGAACAAAATTTAAAAAATTTCCTATAAAACGCACGGTACATAATTTTTCATTGCATTATTTAATATTTTATTTCAGTTTATTACATAATTGACGGTATATAATAATTAGATACATTGTGGTTTTTTTTTTTTAATTCAGAGCATAATATGCAAAATTATTGTTCCATTATGCATTGTCGATGAATCACAAATATTTAATTAAATTTCAACGTATTTGCAGGCCTTTATTTACCTCATAAAATATTTTAATAATTATTAAAAATATATTTTGTTTTGTATAAAAGTAATAATAATATAGGTATCGGTTTTATTTAATATTGCAAAAATTAATGAATGAAATTAATATATTATAAATAAATATGGGAAAAATTACCATTTCCCTTTTTTGATTCAATATGTAGCCGAGAGAATACCCAGCAAACACAGTGTTGACATATACGTAACTATTATGTAATATTTAGAGAACATCGTTGACGAACCTAAATATTGCATAAATGATGCATAAAATTGCCATATGGATGACACATTTTGAAACCGTATCTCCATGACATAACACTATAGACATAAAACCAATATATATGTGGCAGGTACGTAACAGATACGGATCAGTTATCGCATGGCATATTTTACATACTCGCCACATGGCACTGCCATATGAATGTAAAATTTTGTAACCATATCTCCATGACATAACTTTACAGACATGAAACCAACATTTATATGGCAGGCACGTAATAGTTAATGGATCAGAAGTCACATGGCATTAGAACTTATATCTTACATACTTGCCACATGGCACTGCCATCTGATTATAACTTTTTGTAGCCATATCTCCATGACATCACTTTACAGACATGAATAATAATTTGAAAAATGAGAGAAATTAGAATAAATAATCTCATATTTACTGACAGTTCATAGTAAGATGGAAATGGAAACGAATCACCTATTCAATGTACATCCAATCCAACATTCAATGAATACTTTTATCTCATTGGTCAACATACTAAGATTTCTTTAGATTCATTTTTGCCTTCATTTAAACAAATTTTATTTTGAAGCAAATTATTTACAAACCACAAATAATAACTGACACCTGAGAAAATATACCATTTTACAAAATTTTAAAATAATAATTTGTATTTAAATAAAATAAGCTCAAATGGTCTGTTCACACTAGGAAAGATTTACGTAAAAAGTTTCATGCAAGTAAAACAAGTGCTAGGAGCATTATAAAAGAAACTGTTAATACCGGTTATATTTTATAGAAACTAATTATTTCTATAAAATATATTAAAGGTAGTGATCTTTAATATAATAAATAGAAAAAAGAAACATATTAAGAAAAACTTTCCTCGTGTAAACTAGGCTTAAGAAATCTATTTCTTATCGATCAAGAGATAACCTCACTTTGTCACTTTCTGTTGACAGATGCTTGGAGTTCTAGCTTGGCATGTGTGCGTATTTCGTACTTAAAGCATTCTATTTTAGTTTATTTGTTTTACTGGATGCACTAAATTAACCATTAATATTATGCAAGCTGAGAAATGTAGATTTCTTTAAATGGATTGTAGTACTTATGTTAATATTTGTGTATTCAGTTTCGTTATAAAATGATATATTACTCCGCCTAATTGTTCATTATTATTTTTTAGGTATGAATCACATTTTAAGAGATAACTAGTTTATTGAAAATATAATCAACTTTAATTCAGTAGCTGTGAATATGAAACTAGATTATTATATACACATCCAAAATATGTATGAGTTTGACACCAACAAACAACTAAGTTATTCGATTCTATGAAATATCAAAATACCTTCACATCCATAGCCATTAGCCACTACAACAAAAAAGAATGTATTTAAATAGAAGTTTTTGTTCGCATAAGCATTTGTCTTTTTGAAATGTATACTTCTTGTGCTATGGATTTTGTTTCAGCACTCTGGGCTCGTTAAAATCATATTATTCACAATATTATTAAAAGTATTAGTTTTAAATTATTAAGTATTATTTACACTACTATACTGTACACTTTAAATTGATATTTCATATAAACTATACGATATGTTAGATTAGCCGAGCGGTTTGCGGCGTATAGAAACATCGTCCCGAATGTCCAGGTCCATGGTTCAAATCCAGCACGATCCAGCAAATATCAAATTAACATTTGTATCTCTCTCCGGTTCTATGGATTCTCGATGGATTCAACTTTTAGTTATAAAATGTTGCTTAAACATGTGTTTTTTTTAATATAAATAAAATAATTTTGCTACATTTTATATAGTACGTATGTATCTGCCATTTCTATATGCCATATGGCGGTAACCTGCCGTGGCCATATAGCAGTACCGTTGTCTTTCAAACGTAACTCCCATGTGGCATACATGGTGAGAATGGCTGACATAGGAAAGCGCATGCAAGCTCCATATATGTTGCATGCCATATGGCAGTAGACATGAATGGTGTACGTATTTTATGTATGCCACATCATAGTTATCTAACTGTGTTTGCTGGGTAACATTTCATATTATATGAAAATTAAAATTCCAGGAATATAATAATATTGATAATAAATTTTATAATTTATATGTATATCGAAGAAATATTTTTTAATCAGATTAAAATAGGTAACCGAAAATTGTACCAACATCAGCTTAACTATGTTTTTTGAAAAGGATAAAATCAAAATTTAATAATAGGTACTGAAAAGAAAGAATAACCATTTACGAAATTATCTGACAAAATAACACACACAGATTTAGTTTTGTTTTTCGTGGTTATCCTACGCTCACTACAGAAAAATGACATACCTACAAAAGAATATACGAGGAGCTTACTAATTTCAAAACGTAGTAATTCCAGTTTTTTATTTCAAGTTATTTGTTTACATAGCGTTGTTTTGTTCACTTAGCAATTAAAATAACGCAGTATTTGGAATAAAAATAAATATTGTTTTATAATTTGGTTTTACGTGATCCGAGAAGCAGTATTGTATAAAAGTTAGGTGGCAGTAGGATCAAAGAAATAAATTTGTTTGTAACATAATTTATTTTGGAACGTTTCCTTCATCAGCCTTTTATAATTGTTTTTCTTACAGGTTTTTATTGTAATTTAATTGTTGTACTTATACCTTAGAGTATTGCTCATTATAATGCTTTATGTTTGAGTGCGAAAAACGTGCCACCTGAATATCATACAATAATATTGTTTTATTTGGATATTTTGTACAAAATAATATAATACAGTTTTCTAACAAAAGGAGTGGTTTTATACACTTTTGCAGAAAAAATGGTGGAATAATTCACTTTTGCGTTAAGGTCAAAAACATTGATTCCTCACGCTATTCTATAGCGTTTATTTCTTTGTTAAACATAAAAATAAAAATTAATTTGTGTTTGAGGAGGGAAAATAATTTTGACACTCATATTTGTTATAAGTTAATTAACTTAAAATTTTAATATATTGTCAACAAAGCTTGGTTCTGCGAAATATCCCATCGAATTTTTTAAATTCGTTTTAAAATAGAAGATATATTATGTTCAAAAATATCAAAAATTGTCAAAATTCAAATTAACATATTTCGATTTTAAAGCAAAATTTTAAAATTCTGCATCGTCCATTTTGTAGGTTGTACTTTTATCTTCAACAATATCAGTAGATTATTATATTTAACAAAACAATAAACGCTGTGGAGTGGCACGCGTAATCCATGTTTTTGGCAGTTTTCTGGTGCGGTAGAAGATAACAATCATAAGATAAATACAAGCTTAAGAAACATTACTCTTCAAATAAAACATTTGATTTGATTATTTTCTCCCCCCTGTGAAAATCCCCGTCTCCGCCGCTGCGTACCGCTTGTTAATTAGTGTAGGCTATCTGCGCGACACCTGGGACGCCCCCCTCCACCGCCTGAAACCGCCGCCGCCGCCACCGTCTCCACGCCGACGATAGTCAATTGACTGATGACTCCATAACTTCGGATCTAGCAACCGTGGCAGAATTAATCAACTAGACGTGTCGATGTTTTGTCCGCAGTTTCGAATTTCTGAGGTGAGGAGTGAGGACCAATCAACCAAGCGAATCGTTTTGAGCGATTTGAATTATGGTGGTTTGTTTAATGTCAAAGAGCGACAAATCGACTGAAATGTTATTGCAAAGGATTTAGTGAGGCAGTTAGTCTGCTTTGGAAGGAGCAATTTACAGATGCTTGTAGATCATTTTGATTTCTAAATATAATTTAACAAATTTCGATACGAATTTATCCACGACTTTAAAAAAACAACATATCTACATTCAGTATCATTACAGATACAAGGAAATCGCAGGAACTGCCGATACAGGGACATAACTAAAGTCTTGGCCCACCCTGTGGCCCACCCTGTGGCCCACCCAAAAATGTTACAATATATTTACATTAGTTTACAGAAGAGATACCAATATTGAAAATATTTAATAAATACCTAACATAATACCAAGGAAGAGATATAGATTTATACTTAATTGAGACAAAAGAAATGTTTATGAATATGAATAGCGGATAGCTATAGATTTATTGCTGGTAAAAATTGTGTTTTTAAATAGATATAATGTATTAACTTGTCAGTCTGAGTGCTCGTGCAATCTTTATCTATGAATGATCATATTCAACTGGGTACTGTTTTTCTACGAAATTAATTTCAGAAGGAACTAAGTCAAATTCCTTTAGCATTGAAAAAAAAATTCACCTCTCTTCGCTCGACATACTACTATATTTTTCAAAACATTACTATAAAAAGTGTGGTCCACTTTAATTTTTTACTGGCCCACCCGTGGCCCACCTATAAAAAAAACTCTAGTTACGTCCCTGTGCCTATAAGGTACGACATCAATAAAGGTAACTAAATTATTAAAAAAGGTAAAGATTGGCTTATAGATCCAGAAAAGTGAAATGCAGACTTCAAATCGTCATGTTAATTTTATTAAATGGACGTTTTCGGGCCCAAAATGTTGGCCTTCTTCAGCATTTACAATGTAACATTTATATTTATTATATGATTAACTACATACAATTGATTTAATTTAATTTAATAAAATTAACATTGATTTTATAATAATAATATAATATATCTTAATTATGTTAAAATTTCAAACACTGTATTTTAGTATCTTGTTAAAATGAAATATTCAAATTTTAACAAATCCTGAAATATTTGCAACCCCAAATACAAAGCACTAATAAATCATGTTCTTCTCATTCATTCATTACTTAGTTTCCAAATTTACATTATCTAAATAAATAAGAAACATAAATTTACTACAATATCATTTAAAACATTAAAATATTCAAATATGAATCGAAACTGGCGCTATCTCTATGAAGAATGTGCAAAACCAGTAAGAACTGTGACATAACATCAACGCGTGGTGATTTCGTAGTGCTTTATCTAGTGCTTTATTTACTAAAATCTGTAGTTTTTTCGCGATATACATTTATAAAACTATGTGTAGTGTGAGTTTAAGGACCTTATTGAATCCTGGAAGAAATTTCAAAGCCCTACGATGAATAATACAAGGTAAAAATCGATTTATAGTTTTCTAAGTGATGAACAGGCTGAACTAAATGTAATATCGAAAATTTGCATTCTTCGTATTTTTGTTAGTAAATAACCATAGTTTCATATTTGTTGCTCTTTTGGCAGAATTTCTATGAATTTTTTTATCTTATTAATAATTAAGCGTTTTAACTTGAAGTTTATGAATTTTTAAATAGTTTATTGAGAAATTGTTCACTACATACATAGACACACAGCTCATGTACGTGTACATTCAAGAATCTCGCTTCGGCTTGTACAGACAATTATATTTCTAATACTCAGGCTGATACTTTAAATATATATTTTGAGAGGTATGAACTTTATAAACATAGCTCAGTGCGTAACGTGATAGATAGGGTTCTGACAACTTAGGTTCAAATTTTGAACTGCGCATAGTAAAATATGAATTTATATAAAATGTAATTTTCTTGACTGTGGCCTTTAATTTAATAAAAAAAAGCAATTACTGGAATTCAGTCAACTTTATTAGATTTATTTCAACCTCAACCGGTTTCACACCCCACCTGGGTCATCATCAGGAGCTACAATTAAAATACAGAAAAATTTATAAAAAACTGAAAAATTACGTGAAATCACAATAGAAAACTTACGTGAAAGTCAAAACATTTTTTGTATAGTACAACATATTAAAATTAACATTAAAATATAAATTAATAATAAATAATTTAAAATCAATAAAAACGTGACATACACAGCACACAAACATGGAAGAACTGACTAAGTCATATTATTAATTACATCAAGGTCACAATAATTACTAGAAAATTTACACATGTTACTTAAAACCATGTATCACAGAAAAATGACTAGAAACGTTAACACTACTCATACAAAGAAAGCTAGAAATGAGTAAACTACTTAATTTTTGAATTTGATTTCAAAATATGATTATATATGCTACTCAACAAGACACAATGAATTTGAGTTTCAGTAATTGTTTTTTTTATGAATTTATACACTCAGAAAAAGGATGTAGTTGCATCAACAAATTATAAGGTGTTGAAGTTTTTTATTTAGTTGAACATTATAATTTCTTTATTGAAATAAGTACGAGTAAGATCAACAAAACTGACTGATTTATTTAGAATCTATATTTTATTTGATGCTTAGTAGTTACATAAACTCTACATAGATTTAATTCAATTACATAAATGAATTCATTACCTAAATCGTATTTTTATTTGACTTAAATACAAAATAAATTTTATTCGACCATAGTTACTTCTTCAGAAAACTCTATTTGTATTTAATCCAAGTAAAATATGTTTTGAATCAAGGTATCTATCTTATTTAAATCAAAATTTGTTTATTTCACACAACTCTATATCGTGTTGATAGAACGAAATATTGTGTTGGTAGAACGAAATATTGTGTTGGCAGAACGAACAAGCACAGCTTTCGGGGAACTACTGAACTACGTCTTATGTGTTGTGTTGTGTAACATTGTTTACTTGGTGCGACGTAAAAATAAGATTCTTCACGATATTAAGTGAATGGTAAGTAATATTATACATATTAATTATTATTTATTTATTTTTGCACATATTTTAGTAGGAACCGTTTGAAAAATCATCATGAGTGATAAATACACTGAAAATTTGTTAACAGAGTGGGGGTTTATCGAGCTTATAGAAACATTTCGAGGTTATTTTCTTATAGTAATTATTAAAATATTTGTTCTCATGTACTACGTAAATTTTTAGAAAATGCTGTAGACGAAGAAGCCTTTGATTGTCTTACACCAGATTTAATTACGCAATTAATACCAAAAATAGGAGTTCGGGCAAAATTCTTAAGTCATTTCAATTCATACATTTCTATAAAGACATTGAAATTGGATGATATGGTATTTATAATTTCCGTGTTAAATAGGTTCCCTGTAATGTAATAAATATAATAATTGCAGATTGTTGTAAACGGAACTATACAAGACCAAATTTTGAATACAGTATACAATACAAGTTCTAGTACGAGTTCAAACAGTACTGAAACGATCAATTCGGTACCAAGTACTAGTAGCAATTGTAGTAGTACTGAGAATATCGTTGTAAATGTCGACGAAATTAAAAATTCTTATAGTTGTGCAACAAAAAGACAAAATGCATTTTATGGTGAAAGTCAGATGAAACGAGCCTGCTATCAATCGTATAATTTAAACTTGCATGAATTCCTGAGCAACAGTTCACCAGGAAAGTTAATTCTAAAAACATATAACCAAAATAAAATATTAGATAGAAAAACAAGAAACTTGTTGGTACATATTATTATAAATGCTGCTTTAGCAAATTCTCCAAAGTAAATATTAAATAAAATATTTAAAATTACTGTTTCATAATATTTTGTTTCAGCATGATTAATGAAGATTTTCAAAATCTATCTGATAAAATTGTGGATCTATTTCCTAATGAATGCAAAGAAACATACTATTTACCAGGCGTAAAAGCAAAAAATTCATTTACCAAAAAATCAATAAACGCAAAAGGAAAATTGATAGACAAATATAAAAATTTGAAACGCTTGTATTGCAAAAACGATGTTATGATCTGCGACAATGAATCATCGGATGTAATACCTAGTACTTCGGACATAAGTGGTAAGAAATGCATTACCGAAAAAGGAGTGCAAACTATATCATTGTATTTTTATTGTTGTAGCAAATTTAGAAGACAGTAAAAGTTGGTTGCATAGTACATCTGAACCGTGGGATCTAGTCGAAAACCATTGGGAAATATCATTTCCTCTAAGAAGACTTGACAAATCCGTTGGCGTGGATGATTTCCTAAAAACATGGCCAATTCTAAATAATCCAAAAGGACACACTTTGGTAATTATTTTGTAATCATATAATATGATATAACAGTGTATTAAATTTAATTTTAGATTAATAAGG
This sequence comes from Agonum fuliginosum, assembly GCA_947534325.1. NCBI lineage: Eukaryota > Metazoa > Arthropoda > Insecta > Coleoptera > Carabidae > Agonum > Agonum fuliginosum. The sequence continues at coordinate 30,176,345 of OX384037.1, forward strand.
ACTTCATGTTACTACAACCTGAAGCTAAATACAATTTATTTAGTAACTGGAATCATTTTTTTAATAAACTAAATGAAATCAGTCCTTCCAAATCAAAAAATGACGAATTGTTAACACAGTTAATGCAAGATTTAAATGAAGGTTATTAATATCCTGTTAGTTATCTGTGCAGTAGCTAAATTATGTTTTCTTAGATTGTAGATACGCTATACAAATTATGGTATTATCGTCATTACTTCCTCCCAACAGTCGTATCAAAAACAAGAAAGGATTTTGGAAACCATCCATTCTCGAGGCACAGCAATCTATTATAAATCATATTAAGGTATGGAAAATAATTACATTTTTATTTTTCTTCGTCGTTTTCAGTTTTATTTAAATGTTTACAGAATCCAGCAGATATTGAAACTTGCATAACAAGTCGAAGAAATAAACTAAAAGAGTTAAATTTACCGTTGCTTCCTTTTATAATCGTAGTGGGAAACAACTTGGCGAATTTGACGGACTTCTACATCAGCATTGATACACTACTTTATAAAGTAAGCTCTACTTTACAAGCTTTGGACATATGTTTCAAAAGTTTTCACAGCTTCCATATGTTGTACCCACCTGAAAGTGAACATCTATGGCTTCTTATTCAGTTAGTTGTATATAAATTTAAAACTAAATGGGATAAACAAATACCCCTTGTTCACGAAATTATAAAGCAACTAAATATTACTATTTAAAAATGAGTCTGAGATGTCCATCTTTTGTTATTATTGTGATACTAATGTTGATTGTAATCCATTAGTATTACATTCTGTGGGTGGGAAATTATATGTTAATTTTGTAGAATTATAATATATTATGTTTACATTATGTTACACAGAATGTATTTTTAATTTTATAAATGACATAAATGAAAACGCGCAAATAAATATACATGTTAAATTAAATCAATGTTTCTTTCAATGAACCTTATAAATCTACTTCCCTTAAGTATACCATATGGTGAAATCAAGTGAATTGTTGTGTTAAGTGAACATTATATATTATTTAGTATAAAATGTTAAGTATTAAGATTAACTCTACCAACGAGTTGTTTTAAAGAAATTTATATCTTATTATTACTTGAAATAGTCTTGGTTTAACATGATGAAGGAGTTAGTTTTAAACATATATCTTTTTGCTACAAACTAAAGTAGTATCAGTTTAACTCTACCGATGATTTGTTTCGTAACCTGACATTATTTGTCTTTACTCTGTATTAACTTGAAATGAATACTTTATTTTAACATTTTACTCGAGTTAGTTCTACACATTATCATATTTGTGACTATACAAACCTATTATCGAGTTAGCTAAAGTATATTCGAGTTGATGTAACCAAAAATTTTTCTGAGTGTATGATTACTCACAGTATGTTGACACACTCAAATTGGGCAAAATCTAACAAAAAAATGTTTTGCTAGTAAATTACCGTAGTTTCATATTTGTAGCTCTTTTGGCAGAATTTCTACTAATTTTTAAATAGTTTATTAAAGAATTGTTCACCTTATTAATTTTTCAAAGAAAGTAATTTTTTAATTCAATGCTAAAATTCAACTGGGGCAGCGGGCATTTGTTATTCTGAAATTTGTTATAACGTTTTTAAACAGTTAATTATTTTTTTATAGTAGGTATATATTTCACAAAAAATAGTATGTAACAGCGTAACATACATGCTAGCGGTCCCCAGTTCGATTCCCAGCACAACCGACAATAATACCACTGGGTCCGAGTGGTTGGATTCCACTATAATAACATCTACCATCCTGTAATTGGAAGTTAATTCTGTAGGTTGGTTACCATTAAAAAAAAAAAAAAAAAAAATGGTCATTGAAAACTCATATGTTAGAACTCGCTATGGCTCGTGCTCCAACTTCCATACTACTTTTTCAATTTTCAATGAAGCCTTTTCCACACTTGTATTACAATATACAAGTTTGCTGTTTGCGGTAGCGTGCTTCAAATGAAGCACTTCAGCAAGTAAGATGTTGTTTTTGATACTTGTTAAGGTGGTTGGCTTCTAGCCGTTAAAATGGTGAAAAGTATGTTTAGTTTTCCTATTAAAATTGAAGTAAGAATTGAAGTTTTCGAATTAGGTAACTAAGATATTTTTGAAAAGTTTAAGGATGCTCCCTCTTTGCTCTAATGCCAGTTTTTTTAGTTTTTTCTTCATTTTTTGTATGTCCAATTGTGAATATTTCATGTGTATTTTAATACAATCCTACATAAAAATTCAAAAAAGTGGCATTAGAGCAAAAAAACGTCTTATTTGTTTACAAAATCTTATTGTTTACACCAATTTTATGGGGAAAACTGCATGTTGTTTTTCGCCATTTTGACGGCTGGTGTTGATCCATTTTAAATTTAATTTTCTGGAATACAAAATTCAAAAAGTGTTCAATTTATTTATTCAGATATATAATTTAAATCTTTGTTTATTAAAGTAATACAGAGCGTCCAGCAAAACCTATAAATTGACTGCGCAACCGCCTTAAGAAAATATAATATTCTATGAAGGTAACAATTTTGTTTACTTTTCTTTACTTTCAATATACTCATACTTGTATTGATTCTACATTATTATCTATTTACTCACATTCTCATAAAGTACCTAACATGTAGACCTACCTATATTCATTTCATCACATTGTCAGGTTGATATATATATATATATATATATATATATATATATATATATATATATATATATATATATATATATATTTTTTTTTGTGATGTATAGCGCGGTATCACATTCACAACTAGGAAATATGTGTACTTATCATGCATATAGAAATTTAGTTTAAATAAACAGAACATAAATATTATTATATTTTGGTAGCTACGCCTATTCCTTTCGCTATAATGAGGAAATTATGCAATAACAAGATGTTTATGTTTATTTAACGATGTATTAAACAATATAAATCACATTTCATTACGTAAATGTATGACTTTACAAGAAATTTGCAATTAATAATATTTAACATAATGTGTAATAACAATAATTTATGTCACTTTCCCAATTTTATGTAGCATTACTTATGCAGGTGTTAATTTTAATAAATTATAATAAAATACCAACAGATGAAAAATAAGTTGATTTTCCTTATCTTGCCTAATTTGTAACTGTAACTGAGATTTGTGATTTATTCAGTAATCAAGATCAAAGAAAACCTTGAATTTACTAAATGATGGAAAAGCGAAAGTTAAATATAATTAATTCATAAAATAATTAGCGAGTTGTAATACATACTACATAGTAAGCAAAATTTGCCATATTTATACCAATTATACAATAATATCTGTTATTTTGTATTGAAATTTAAATTTATATTACTAATTAAAAACTTTTATCAAAATTGAATCAATATGAGTAGGTAATTATATCATTACATAAATTGTTAATATAATAAATTTAAAATTAAAAGTTAAAATTGAATTTGCAGTAAACAATTATAGATGCTTCAAATAACTTGTTGAACAGTAAAAAGTAAACAAAAATGTTGCCATATCGGAGGGTTGGTTAAGGAAAGGTTATTTTCGTTTTTACAAATAATACAAGATATTCATTTAGTTTCGAATTGAATGACGAAATTTTTTTATCCTGTTGTATTGTTCTCATCATGTCTCCTGTACAAAATAAATAGCAATAACAAAACACCCTGAGACATTTTTGCGTCTAGTGGGGAAAATATGAGGAATTGAGCATGACGCCACCACTTGTTTTGTAGAACAAAGTCTCTTCGACATTATGTATTTATTAAATTTCGTGCTTCTATCAAAAAGTGCAGAGTTAGGTACAATATGAGTTCTTTATACTAGAGTACCTAAAACCTAAATAGACTAAAGCTAAGTTTCCATGCATGCGTTTCATCCGTTCCGTTCTATCCGTCGCAAGTTGTGATTGGCTAGATTCAAATTATGAAAAGTTGGCGCGTTGGTAAATGCAGCGACGGACAGAGTTCGTCTACTCTCTACTCGTTGCAGCGCGACCTTGAAAACGGATGCTTTAATGTCAGTTTGACACGTTTGACAGTTAGCAAGTGGTTTCATACGGTTATTCGTAGTATTTATATTTGTTTGGTTTACCTAAACAACATGACTAGCTTCGCAAGTTTATAAAATCCTAATTAATATTATGTCATAACACCAGTGAATCTAACCTTTAAAGAAGTCCAATCAAAACGGATGAAACGCAACGGACACATGTGAACAGTCTAAATTTCAAACGTCGTCAAGTTTGCAGCGACGTATAAAACGGAACGGAAGAAACGCATGCATGGAAACTTAGCTTTAGAGTACGGACAAGGCACTGGTCATTTTCTATTGGTATAGTCCAAAATGTCTTTGCACTTGATTTTCAGCTTACTTAACTCTCAGAATGTAATATTTTTTTGTCAATATTTAGTTACATATTGTTTTCTAATGTTGCTCTTTGGTTACTGTTTTATAAATTATTTAAGTGATTGACGTTTGTCAAAAATGACTGCATAATACAATTTTACCTGTGGAACTAAATAATTGCACTCTGGTAATCATAATTAATTATTTAGAACTATGTAGATATATTTTCTATCAATATTTTAAAGTTTAAACCGTCTTAGGAATTAATTTTTAATTTTTTATGTCATCTTGACAGAGCTGTATATTTGTAATAAGTTGTAATCGTGACTGGTACAATATAAAATAAATAAAAAAATTTTGACTGAAAACCCAGGGATCCTGTATATTTGTATACAGAAATACAGTTACAACAAACTGAAAACAAAAGCTAAACCATTTTGGACTCCTTGTTCGTACTCTTAGTCTATTTAGGTACTCTACTTCACACCCGGACTATATGAAACTTACGACACAGATAATTGCCTACGCAGTAAACTTTTCAGAAAACGCGTATCCTTTTCCAAATCACTGATAATTAGTTTGGAAATGTTTGAAATTAAAGCCAGTATTATTTCATATTATGTAAATATCATCTGCTCAGAATTTTAAGCATCTTTGATCTTAATCTAAAATTCAAAATAAAATCTTCTGTGCCACCTGGATAACCTAGCCATATTAAAAAAATTGTTGCTTTAACTTCTTTAAGCATATTTTAAACCTAAATTGATAAAGCCCAGAATGAACTTCAGAACTTTGTAAGAAATCCGGCGGAGATTAATTAAAAAATTGGCTTCGACACGAAGATGTTTCACTCGCCGAACAAGCGCATGAAAAATTATATCTTCCGATGAAGGGCTCGAATTCAAAATGCAGAATAAATATTTTCCCGTTTTGTTGAGATGTTTTGAGCACATTGAATGAAATCGAACGAATTCGACACTGAATGAAACGTATTTGCGAACCAGAATGTGAAAATATTTCTGTAAATATTGAAAAAGTTGCGAAGATGTGATTTGAATCCAACGACTTGATTAGGCTGGGAAACACTTTGACGCATGTGTTACGTTTAATGGGCTTGTTAACAATTTAAGTTTATTTAGAAAATAAAATGAAAACAAATATTATTTGTGAAACTGCAATCTTAAAGCATTTCTTGTCTTCTTGAACAGTAAACATAACAAAGAATGATTACCCAAAGGGTCTAGTAAATAAAATCTTGTTACAAAATACAAATTCTAGTATAGTTAATAATGAAGATAATAAAATATATTATAAAATACCCTATATACAGGGCCTGTCTGAAGACTTAAGACGTATAATGAAACAACACAATATTGACCTTGTATTTTATAATACTAGGAAACTAGAAGAAATTTTTAGTAATTTAAAAGACAAGACTCCGTTAAGTCTAAAGACAAGTGTTGTCTATAAAATAGATTGTTTAGATTGCAACGGTACTTATATAGGTCAAACCAAAAATTGGTTAGGTAACCGTATGAAACAACATATAAATTATTGTAAAAACTGTCATGTTAGGAAAGATAAAACTGCTTTAACTAATCACCATCAACAACTAGGTCACATTTTTGATTTTACCAACGTCAAAGTTCTGGAAAAGGAAGATAACTATAGAAAGAGATTGTTTCTGGAAATGGTTCACATTTCCAGAAATAAAAACTCAATCAATTACAGAAAAGATATTCAATATTTAAATAAATTATATTCGAATATATTTTAAGGTTATCTTTTGTCTTTAGATTTTGACATTTGTTTTCTTAGTGTTTTATTTTTTCCTGATATGACAGTTTATAGTTATTTTATTTTTACTGTTACTTTTATTTATATTACATTGTAACCTTGTGAACGGTTGTCAGTCATCACTCGTTCCTCTGACTGTTAACACCGTTTTGCAATTATTTTACTAAATCTTTTTTGCAATTAATGTATTTTGCTCATTTACTACTGGAAATGTTTTTGTTAACATATTTCAACCCTGCGTTTTTTGGTATGTATTATTGTTTGTTGTTAAATACTGATTTTTCAGCACTTGGTATTTCTTTGTAAAATTTATATTATAAAATTTTATTGTAATTTATTTTGCGCACTAAAGTGTTCTAATTTATATCAAATAGTATTGTAAACTTGTTTTACAAAAAAAAATTGTAATTTGTGATATTTACTTGTGTTTTTTGACGATTTTTGCAGATCAAGAGCTCTTGAGAATGGTTTAAATTAAACCGAAACGTTGAGGAATTAAAAGCTTGCTTTTTTTATTAATTCCCTTGGTCCAAATTCCGACTACTCCCTTTTAAAGTAAACATAACAATCACACATCGTTGACGTCTATGGTAGTTGCGATTTTACAGTATTAAAATAAATATAGGTATGTCAATGAGTAAAAATATGACAGTACACATAACGACAAGAAAATTTATTTTTAGAATTCAACAACAGCATGAAACATAAAATAACGATATTATGTCGCGAAATTTTATTACATTTCATCTCATCATACTTTTATTCAAAAAAGTTTTTCACGCAGATATATTTTTTGTAAGAAAGAAATAAGAAATTGAATTAAATATGTCATATGTTTGTTGATAAACGTAAACACATTGCAATTTAACAGAAATGTACAAACATTCAAATGTCATTGAAAGGTAAATTATACATAGTTAATTAACACAATTAAATCGCATATCCGATATAGCAACTTACGCTCTGCTTGCACCATGCTTGGTACACATTTTTATTGTTTATTTAAAACTAGGAATTTAAATACATAATGAAAATACAACCAAATATTATAACAGCTTTTACTAATAATTGTCAATCAATCAATTAATGTGACATTACTGTGCATTTGAGAGATTATTGGTTACTACTATTTGTCAAAAATTATTCAAGTAAATTTATAGTAGGTACATAACATTACTAGCAAGGTAAAACAATTTTTACTGCTGAAAAGAGGAAATGACTGTCGAGCCGAACAGGCGAGCCTGTCACCTCCTTGAAGCAGTAAAACAGATACCTTGCGTGTATTATACAACATTTTACTTGTTACTCATTTGTAAATCAAAATAATTCCGCCTAAATCTGTCATTCACACACAACTGTTTTGTCAAAAATTGTTTTAAATTTTATATTTAAGATCTTGAGCTGTATTCAACCAGTGATACCAACTTTAAAACTGCACATTTTTATTTTTGTTAAAATACTTTCGTGTGGTTTCAAAATAAAGCTCCCGGGAAAAGAATTCTAGTAGAAAAGTAAATATAACATTTAAACGATCCTCAATTTTGTTTTTAATAAATTATTCAAATTATTTGAGTGTGGTGTCAATTTAAAGCTGTCGGGGAGGTAAGTTGAGTAAAAATTTAAAAATGCGATTATGCGATTTTCAATTGTTTCTCCAAAAATTATTCAAATTTTTTCAAGAGTATTATCAAATTAAAGCTCTCTGGGAAAAATATCTAGTCTAAGAATCAAAAATAACATTTAATGATCAATTGTTATTTCACATGTTAATCAATTTATGCCGAAGTTGGTATCAACTCTTAGTTCAGGAAAAAAGATAAATCTATTTAGATTTTGCTGAATAAAGCATAAAATTAAGGTATTACGAAATCAACGAAAGCAAGTTATTTAAACTTATGGTCGAGGAAGTACTGTGGCCACAGCAGATAAAATTATTATAAAGGCAAACCCAAAAAATGACCAGCACCATCCTCACCAAAACTCAAGGGTTTAATATCAACTTTTCCCCGTGAAAAGCGCAGCCCTGCCTCATTCCAGTCCACCGCATGTGTGCATTCGTGTCTGAGTTAATTACTGAAACACGCACCCTTATCAGGGTGTTGTGCACCCCCACCCCTGACACCCTATCGGTACATCAGAGACCTGCAATTCTCTACATGCGTAGCATCTCGTGTCGCATACGTCATCATTCCATTCAACATGCCACGCACAATGTTCTAATTACTATCTTAAATATTCCACACGTGCTGGTTTGTCCGGATGAGGAGGGTCGTGGAGTCAACAATACCGAGTGGATGAGGATGATTCTATAGAGAGCATGAATGGGCTACTTGCATGCTATTGAAAATTAGATTTCTATTACTATGTACCTAAAATGTTAGGTCGAAAACATATTATGTAAACATATAGATTTTATTTTAAAATTATTGTTTTTTAGTAAATTGAGGAAGATAATTCCACTCCTGTATAAAGTAAGCCTTAAACAAAACACAATTTTAACGTTTTGACAGCGGATAAAAAGGAATGTAATTTTTTGCAGATGATAAAACCTTATTTACATTTTTCTTATCAACCAAACAAAACACTCAAATGTCTTTTGCTTCATGTTTCTAATATTTTTCAGCGAAATGATTAGATTTTGAGAATATTTGTGAGGGAATACCTAAAGAGTTGTTAAATTATCTCGTTGAATTACACTCGAGCTTTTTATTTGCTCCGAATAAATTTCTGTTTGACATCTCAAACTTATCACCCTAACAGCAATTTGACTCGAAAAAATGTTTTAAAATAAAATCACTCCACCTACGGTGTCGTGATATTATAAACAATTTTTCTTTTCAAATTGCTAGGCAACATGGTACTTAATACAAACAGTAATTTATCCGGCGAAATAAAAATAAGAGTTGTTAAATTATCCGTTGAAATACACTCGAGCATTTTATTTGCTCCGAATAAATTTCTGTTTGACATCTCAACCTTGTCACCTGATAGCAATTTGACAATTGTTCTAAAATAAAATCATTCCACTTACGGTGTCATTAATTTATTAAACAATTTTTCTTTTCAAATTTCTAGGCAACAAGGTTTCAATACAAACAGAAATTTATCTGGCGAAATAAAAAGCTCTTGTGTAATTCCAGTTGATAATTTTCTGTGACGTCAGTATCTTCGACAGGAGGAGGAAAGCATAATAAGAATGTAACCTGTGGTTGGTCTTACTAGCTTACTATCTTATCGAATATTTGATTATTCGATACGTATATCAAATATTCAATAATTCGATATATTGAATATTTGGTAATGCGATATAACGAATATTCGATAATTTGACATATGAAATATTTGATAATTCGATATATAGAATATTCGATTATTTGATAGGATTCTTTGTCGTATATTTAGGAATAAGATTTTCGATAATTCAATATATCAACAATAATTATTTATATCGATGATTCGTTGAATTATACTCGTATAAAATAAGAAAATAACAAATAAATAAATTAACTAGGCAGAAACCAATTTTACTTCAGTGACTAGCATTTTATAAACGTGGCGAAGTAAATAACTATTTAAATAAGAATCACAATAACTTATTGATAACTTAAGAAGAATACATGGAACTAAAATCTTATCTTTCTAAACTTGTGTCCTGTTAAAAATAACTTATTCTTATGCGTACAATTTCTCTCGACGCTACTACTTGCCGCCATAAGGCAGCAAGTTAGACAATAACAAAAGCAGTGGAGTGGGATTATGGGTCGAAAGGTCCGGAACCGGAAAGTGTACCTATGTCGAGCCTGGAAACTGTCAAACTTAATAATAACACTCCTCACTTCAACTAATTAAGTACGGAGCAAAAGCAATAAAAATTAAAACAGTATATTAAAGAATTAATAAGTCTGGCAGGGAAGGAGCATTTGAATAAGCTAATTGGTTTTAGAGTCGCAATATTCCAGAACTTAAAGTTGGATTTATCGAGATTAGGAGATTTCGGGTGTTTATCATTTTGTAATTAATTTAATTATTTCTCCGGGCGGATGCTGAGTTCGCAGAAAAATTCTATCCAATTATTCTGGATTCCAAAACAGAGATTCTGATTATTCTACTTAGACAGCATATTCTAAAATAATTACAAAGGCTTGGCGTGATATACTATATGGGCGAGGTTATTAATTTTTAAACAAAAGTCTTTTCAAATTTTCTCGACATCCGTGTGACTTGTGTACGTTCTAAGAAAACACATACAAACTTTCATTTATTGCAACAATCAACGGTTGCAGTTATATACACTGTTTGAAATAACGAAAAAAAATTCAAAGTTAATATATTTAAAAATAGTGTAGATGAATCTCTTCGTACAATTGGAAAAAAAATGATGTTTCATTTTCCCCCTTTTCTAAATTTAAAGGCAACATTGTATTTCTAACACTTAAATTAATCTATACACAAATTTTCAGAATTTTGAAAATTTTGAAATATTTTGACCTCCCAAAAACCGACCACCCTTGATTTCTCAAAAATGGTTCAATATAACGACTTCATTTATTCTCCAATGAATTCCTCGCGCCGAATTACATGTGTTTACCAATTTTCAGCTAAAAATTCCGACGGGTACAAGATTTATCCAACATTGTCGATTTTAGAAAAAATCGTAAGAAATCTTCAAAAATGGGGAAATCGTGATAAAACTTGTACCCGTCGGTATTTTGAGCTGAAAATTGGTACACATATGTAATTTGGCGCGAGGAATTCATTGGTAAATAAATTAAGTCGATATATTGAACCTTTTTTGAGAAATCGAAGATGGTCGGTTTTGGGGTGGTCAAAAAATTTCAAAATTTTCAATATTCTGAAAATTTGGTTATAGGTTAATTTGAGTGTTAGAAATACAATGCTGCAGACTAGAGTTTGATTTCTCGCTTAATTTTTGAGATATCGGCATTTAAAGTTGGAAAAGTAGAAAATGGAACATCAATTTTTTTCCAACTTGTACGAAGAGAATCATCTACACTTTTTTAAATATATTTAAGTAATAGATATAATACTATTATTAAACTGCAATTAAAAGAGTAGGGTATCTTGAGTAGGGAGTTCTTGTGCTGGCCACATCAGTATTTTTTTAGTTGTCATTGATGTTTTTTTATTTTTCAAAGTTAATTATTTTTTTACCTTTTGGGGGGAAACTGCAGCCCGACAGTCCCTCTACCCCTGGATACGCGCCTGATTTGAAATATGTTTGTGTAAACCGCTCTTGACAACAGCATGTAGCAACCAATAGAATCACAGGAATATATCTGTCAAAATTCTTTCGTTATTTCAAACAGGGTAAGGGGGTGTAGTTAAGCTGCCAATGGCAAACCAAGTTAGCAAGACAATTGTCTTAAAACTAAAACAGTGATTAAGAGGTGGAAACGTAGCTTAAGAAGTAAATGAAATAAACAATAAAACAATTATTATTAAAAAACCTATGTATTACTTATACAGTAATAATCGAAAATAATATTGCTATGTACATAATTTATGAAACATCTGTACGTGTTCTCGTTTCTCGTGAGTTGTGAAATTACTTAATTCTAATTTATCCCCTAATGACAGATATTATAAACCGTTTTCAATACTCATTTACAGAACTTAAGGGTAAAACACAAAACTTCCCCCTGTGTCAATATTAAGTTATTAAAATGAATTCAAGTTCTAATTTTCAAAATTAATATACTACCAATTCCATTTCACTCAAACGAATTTTCGCCCTAAACAAATACAAAACCAAATTTTACAAAATAATCCAATTACAGGCGTATTGAAAATTTGTTTATATACTTCATTCTGAAAATAAATCATAAAGGGGTGTATATTTTTATTTTATAGTGTTTAAGAATAAATTAATTAAACGAGAAAATCCACGGCGTTTAATTTAAAGTTTGAGGAATTCATGACTTAAGAAATTCACCACCGCATAATCTTCATAAAATATGAACGCTCATTCAACAAGTTTGAAAACTACTTATACTTATACTTAATATCAGGTGCAACGTACTTCAACATTCAACTCTTTCAAACTTATCCCACATAATCTAGTCTACAGGAATTTATATTATTTCTTCTTATAAACTATCACAAACAAGTGCTATACAAAAAGAAGTGAAAATAAAATGAAGCGGTTCGTTTCTGAAACAAAATTTTGGTATATGGAGAAAACCTAGTGTGTGCTTTTTGATTATAAATTAGATGGCGGTAAGCAATCTAAGACGACGTAAGAACTCATGAAGAAGGCGGTAAGCACTAAACAACAACAGAAACCAAGGCAACAGCATCAAAAAGCAAACTTAATTTACATAACTAAAAATTAACACTATTTTCAAATTTATTTTTATTGTATCGATCGGGCAAATAATATTATAAGCATTCGCAAATTTCTAGACACCGTTAACAGTAATTACACATTGTATCAATTTAAATAATTCAATAAATTCTTATTTGGAATGTTGAAGGCAAAAGCTAATAGTTAATTACCTATTTTATGAGTTTGTAAAAACTCAAATTTAGGTTCCTAAGCTCTCTCTCTTGTACAATCATATTAAAAGTTTGTTCATTATTTTATTTTATTTTATTATTTGAATTTTAATTTTAAAAACAAAACCTTATGGCACGAGTTATGTAAATTTCTTTCAATGTATAAATAGATATTTATTGTTATCTCCTTGTCAAGTATCCAGTTGAAGTATAAGTAGGTAATCGATATTTTAAATTTTCTTTCAATAAACAATATAGCATTATAACCAAAACATCTTATCGTCATTCAATATTACAGAAAATGTTCTCAAAGCAAAATGACAAATTTCCAGAAAGAAATATTAATATCAGATACGAAGGTACTTAATTGTTAAACGCTTAAACAGACTTTAATTATCATTATTCATGAGTTTAATACGTTTAAAACGTTAGTATTATGATTTAATTAACACAATTAGCATAATTACCAGCAGAAGAAGTTTGTGTTTAATTTTCTTTTATCGTCGGCATTCGTGATATTTACATACGTTTATTTATATTATATCTTTCCGCAGTAATTCACACTTCCAACTTACAGAATATTATTTAATGATCTGTTGCGATTTTGATGTTTTGCTGTTTTTGATGCCTACCTACTACCTAAATCATATAATTATTAGCATTATTACCTTTATCGAAAAATTTATTTATTTATATTCTTATGAGTTTTAATACTTTATTATTTAATGAAAGTTTAACGATGTTAATTAATCAATATTTTATTTTTAGATTAAATATGCGTACATTATATTGATCACACAATACAGTGATTTACTTTTGTTAAAAGTAATTTCCTATAAAAATCGATAATAGGTTATATAAGTAATATTATATTATTAAAAATATAAAAGTTTAAATTCAGATGATATTTCATAACTGTTTCCATTATTTGTAAACTTGAGACTCCAATTTTTAATTTAAGGTGATGTAGACTATGTCATTGTCTACATGTAAACATTTTTTGCTTAGTATTAATTGTACTTTTTCTAATGTTTTCAAGTTTTTATTTAAAAATTAATTTTTGGTAATATAGGTAATATACTTATAAATATTATAACAATAATTTTTGTTTTGTACGTATATTATTTAGATCTCTATATTTATTTAATAAAGTTTTAAAAAATTGGTAAACGACCCTATTCATAAATACACGAAGTTATTATATTGAACGATATTGATCAAATAGAAAATTATAGCTATTAATATAACAAGAATATTATGCGATTTATAATACCGAGGATGTTGCTAAGCGACGAGGTGAAACCTAGTCTCTTTGAACATCCAAGGGGGCTTAAATCGCATATATTCGCGTTATATTCAAAGCTTAATCGTATCATCAAAGATAGCGATGCTAAAACAAATCAAGAATTTTATTTGTCAATTAGTTGATAGTTCGCATAATATGGAAGGTTTTGATGTTATTATGGTTGTATCTAACGTATTAAGTCCGTAACTAATGAATTATAAGTATCTAACGTATTATAAGTAACTAACGTATTATGTTGTTTATAATTATCAAAAAATGTTGCATGTTATAAGGTAATAACTGTTGATGATACGATTAAATAATTTATTATTCTTCATTATTTCCATGTACGTAAATCTTTATAAAATAATTAGATAAATTTAATAAGATAATAAATATTATCACCAATCATATTTTTTTGTTTTTAAAACAAATATGCGAAATGATACCTACATGCTAACTACTAAGCTTTCATTAATTTTATATTTCGTTTTTGGTGTACAAAAGCTGCTACATTTCTCAGAAGAATGCAGCTTTATTATATTTGAAACGAAGCTAAAGCACTTGGAATTCTTTACGTACCTTGTGTGTCATTGTTTTTTCTTGAACGTTTAACTCATTTATATCTCGCTATATTGTAACGGGTGAGTCGTGCTAATTAGAAGCAGACGCTTTTAATAATAATTAGCAAGTTTTCTGCTAATATTTCAGTGCAGTATATCTCGATGATAATTTTAGTTAGTTCCTAGCGTTATAGTGTTATTAAATTGTCATCGCTAAATAAATTCATAAATCGGCAATACAATAATACAATAATATTTCTTATTATACAGTAAACTTATTGTACAGTAAACTATGACTTGATTATATTTTTATTTTTCTGCACCATGTGGCGGCGGTATACTTTTAAATTTATTATCAAACCAGTGAACAGTGATATATAAATAGTATATTGTGTTATTAGGATTAAAAGTGATACTTTGTTTGATGAGCAATTATTTTACATTTGCGAGGCGAAGCGTAGCGAAGCCGAGCGGATGCAAAAATTGCGAATCAAACAAAGACACTTTTAATCCAAATAACACATACTATTTTTTCTTCAACCAAGAAAATTACATATTAAATTATTGAAATATTTTGTTGAAATATGATTGAAACTAAGAAGGTAGCTTTGCTTAACCTTTTGTTTTGTTTATAAATTTTATTGTTCTGTCAAACTAAAATAAATCAAGAGTTTTTCTTGAATTATGCTCCTGATAATACATAGGTACTTGATGATTAAAGTAAGTGTTTAAATATGAGGAATGAGAATATAACTATCTAAATATTATGAATTTTTATAGATTGTTGTACTGGAAATTTCGGGTGCATGCCGTTACGGTGAATTGGTACCTACGTTTAAAGATTGATGTTATTGAAGACGTCAAATCAGCTTTACTGGTAAATATACTTACATGGTAGACAGCTAAAAAAATATTACGGTTCGATGAACCTAGCACTAGTAAAAGTATAATATCCTCCGTTCATGATGATAATACCAGTAAAAAAAATGAAGAAGTGCGTGATGATCAAGCTCATAAAATATTACGCTCCCAAGATTCTAGTACCATGTACCATTAACGGATATTGTTAGCAAGACTACCAAAAATGTTAATACTGTTGAAACTTGTGGCTTGTTCAATTTTTATCAAAGTTGCTCAAGCTGTACTTTTAATATCACTGTGAATAAGTAATAAATTAATATTAAACCTAAGTACTAAAATAAAGATGTTTTGAAATCAGATTAATAATTTCTTTTTTTTTGTTTGATTAAATTAACAAAAAAAAACATTCAATATCTACAGAATACAGAAATACAGAATCTATTTTTAAGCTTAGGATTAAAAGTACTTTTAAGCCTAGGATTAAAAGTGTAACCTAGCAACAGTTACATTTTTTTATTAATAACAAAAACGTCAACTTTTAAAACTAAAAACAGTATTAAAAGAACCAACTTTTAAGACGGTTGAAGAAAAACTTATTTTTTCTTCAACCGTCTTAAAAGTTGGTTCTTTTAATACTGTTTTTAGTATTAAAAGTTGACGTTTTTGTTATTAATAAAAAAATGTAACTGTTGCTAGGTAACACTTTTAATCCTAGGCTTAAAAGTACTTTTAATCCTAAGCTTAAAAGTAGATTCTGTAGAATCTTGGGAGCGTAATATTTCTTGAGCTTGATTATTTATTATTATTTTTCTACTGGTATTATCATCACGAATGGAGGATATTATAGTGCTAGGTTCATTGAACCGTAATATTTTTTTAGCAGTGTACCATGTATGTTTACCAGTAAAGCTGATTTGACGTCTTCAATAACATCAATCTTTAAACGTACCAATTCATCGCAACGGCATGCACCCGAAATTTCCAGTATTACAACAATCTATAAAAATTAATAATATTTAGATAGTTATATTCTCATTCCTCATATTTAAACACTTACTTTAATCATCAGGTATGGGTATGTATTATTAGGAGCATAATTCCAGAAAAACTCTTGATTTATTTTAGTTTGACAGAACAATAAAATTTGTAAACAAAACAAAAGTTAAAGCAAAGCTACCTTCTTAGTTTCAATCATATTTCAACAAAATATTTCAATAATTTAAAATGTAATTTTCTTGGTTGAAGAAAAAATAGTATGTGTTATTTGGATTAAAAGTGTCTTTGTTTGATTCGCAATTTTTGCATACGCTCGGCTTCGCTACGCTTCGCCTCGCAAATGTAAATTAATTGCTCATCAAACAAAGTATCACTTTTAATCCTAATAACACAATATACTATTTTCTATTTGGCGTTCACAAAGTCAACATAGTGAAACGCAACTGAATATCATCAAGGTTCATTTTGTTACACGCAATATATTTTTTAGAAGGTTGGTATTGGCAGTATCAAATTATTTATATTGGTACTTCAATTGTCAAACGTCAAACCTCAAAACTGAAAAATTTCAGTATGACCTCTAAATGTTTTGCTTAATTAACTACAATTTATTCAATAAAATTAATGAATCTAGTAATAGAAAACATGTAAGTTCAATATTTTCTATAATCACCTAGAATAGTTCATTAATTATAAAGGTACTTTTACAGTGACAGTTAAATAAATGGCAATATTAATATCACCAACAAAAATGTTACTCATATAAATTTCCCAAAATCTACTTGTGTATATTGTGGCAGTTTAATTTAAATTTTAATATTAAAAGACACCAGAAAAAAATAGTACTCATTCCGTCACTAGTGATGAAATGAAATGTGGCGAGTTATAATAATTTAACTTTATTCAATGTTTTTGGTTGGTGGGTAGCTTTAAAATACATTTAGATTTATTAATTTATTAATTTTATGTAGAATATTATTTTATGAATACATTTATTTTTATTTTTATAGTTTTAGGTTATGTTTTTTAATGCAACTAAATTTAAATTCGTAGAGAAAGTATGTCTGCAACACGTGTGGAATGGCTATTTCGCTCTCGTGGAACTGTAAAACTCGCCTATGGCTCGTTTCATAATCTTTCCACTCGAGCTGAATATGCTTCATTCTACACTTGTTGCAGAATATACTATTATTCAACAGTAAATCAATTATATAACTCATGAAGTTTCGTGCAGAGGTAATGAAACACCCTGTATAGCTACAAAAATCAATATCAGTTCTTTAATTTTATTATCCCAGTTTTAAAATTTACAATTTGATTGTATGTCATTTGCATTTTTTGCCTTACCTTTCTAACACAATTTTTATTATACCTGCAAAAATGGGAAACCCCCAAATAAATCTAGACCATATGTGACATTAATACAACTCTTTTGCTTTTATTGTCGTCCAAAATAGTTAATCTGCGGTTATGCCGCAATACCAGTGAGGTTAACTTCGGCGACCGTTATTCCTATTTGACATTTATGGCTTGCGGTGCACCGAATGAAATTGAAAGTAGTTACACTGAACTAGTTGCATTTTTCGGATGAATTATGAACGGCCTTGCTTGTGTTGTGTCAGCGCAATATATTGTCCATCTCGGTGATATACAGTCGAAATTAAAGGGTGAACAGGCCATGTTAACAAGACAGATTCGGTGAAAAGAACATGGAGAATACGCTCAGTATATTACCAAGTGGAATTTATGTGCGACCAATGAAAAGAATTGAAAAATAACGATGCCAGTTGATGGCGGTTCGGTGCCAAAAATAAAATTTGAAACGAGTCATTTATTTTCATCACATTTTGTACTCGATATTTGGGGGGATAACTTTTCTTTCAGCTCACTCCACTCGGCCGTTCATTAGCGTAGAGTATTATTTTTTTAAAGGGCACTGGACCCGTAAAGTTACAAGAAAAGTGAATTTATTAAAATAATACTAATTTATTACCCAATGCATATTATAACAAGAATATTATTCGATTTATAATACCGAAGATGTTGCTAAGCGACGAGGTGAAACCGAGTTTCTTTGAACATCCAAGGGGGATAAAATCGCATATATTCGCGTTATATCCAAAGCTTAATCGTAATCATCAAAAACAGCTATGTTAAAACAAATAAACAATTTTATTTATCAATTAGTTGATAATTCGCGTATTATGAAAGGTTTTGATGTTATTATGGTTGTATCTAACGTATTAAGTCCGTAACTAATGAATTATAAGTATCTAATGTATTTATGTAACTAACGTATTATGTTGTTTATAATTATCAATAAATGTTGCATATTAAAAGGTATAATAACAGCTGATGATACGATTGAGTATTTAATGGTGCCAAGCCATATAAAATAGTAATTAGGTACCATATTAAATGCGAGTATAGAATAGAATACTTACATATTACTTAGCACTGACTACCAGGGACGGATCTAGGATTTGTTGGCGGGAGAGGTCCCAAGATTTAAAAAATTTAAATTGTACTGGTGTTGCTAATGAAATGCGCCGCAGGCGAAAATATTTTTTCAGCCCAGGTCAAATGTCCTGTAATTGAAAGTTCCCCTATTCACCCCTTCATATACGTGCGTGAATTATTCACTTTAGTATACAGAATATAATTTTTAAAGTTTCAATTTAGAGCATTAGGGTAAGATTAGGCTTGGTTTTTACTGAGTCAAATAGAAAAAATCTGCTGTGTCCACCACAGTACTTCCCCGATTATAAGTTTTAATAACTTACTTTCGTAACGCCGTTAATTTTATGCTTTATTCTGCAAAATTTAAATAAATTTATCATTTTTCCCCAAACTATTTAAGTTGATACCAACTTCGGCATAATTTAAATACCATAAAAAATCTGATACTTATTCACTAAAAACTCACACTCGAAAATTTTAACCCGTCACAATACCTTATAGCCTTATAGAATATAATGCGGAAAATAAAAACAACTGACCATTGTTTAAATGTTGTTATTGATTCTTCGACTAATATTTTTTTCCAGAAAACTTTAATTTGATAATACACTTGAAAAAATTTGAATAATTTTTTGAGAAACAATAATTGATTATCGCATAAATGTCATTTTTTACATTTTTACTAAACTTATCTCCCCGAGAGCTTCAAATGGACACCAAACTCGGTATAATTTGAATAATGTATGATAAAAAAATTGATGATCAGTTAAAGCTTTAATTTGATACCACACACGATAGTATTTTAATAAAAATAAAATAAGATGTTTATAAAGTTGGTACCACTGGTTGAATAAAAAAATTTGAGTAATTTTTTGAGAAACAATTGAAAATCGTATTAATGTCATTTTTTACATTTTTAAAAAAACTTATCTCCCTGAGCGATTCAAATTGACACCAAACTCGGTATAATTTGAATAATTTATAAAAAAAAAAACAATTGACGATCATTTAAATGTTATTTTTGTTTTTCTACTAGAATTATTTTCCCAAGACCTTTAATTTGATACCACACACGATAGTATTTTGATAAAAATAAAAAAGTTTTGTTTATAAAGTTGGTACCACTGGTTGAATAAAGCTCATTAACGAACTTGAAGTCAGATTTTGGTTCAAGATCTTAAATATAAAATTTCAGTCCAAAATTCCAACGCGTTTTTAAGTTATCCAACATCCAGACAGACTAACAGACCGACAGACCGACAGACCGACAGACCGACTTTTTTTTAAATTATGTTTTTTGGGTTCAGTAGGGTCTGAAACGTGAAGATTCACCAAAATCTCGAACTGTCAAAAAATCACGATTACAATACTTCCCTCTATTACATAGATCGGGGAAGTAAAAATAATCATTTAGATTTATTTTGGGTGGCGATGGGGGGCGTTCTACCCTGCCGGCTGCCGTACCTACTCCCAACGCGTGTACATACAGCCAAATAATTTTGAACTATGACCTTTGCCCTTTGAAAATTTTACTAATACAAAATTTATTTGGTTAGGACTCACTTATAAACTTTTTTATACTCATATGTACAGTATCCACACTTTTTATTTTGTCTTCCTAGCATGTAATTGTTTATTTATGTCATGGATACGAGGTACGTTATATTTTATATACTACATTATGCCCTAGGGCATTAAGAAATTACCATGGCAATATTGACACATCACACAAGTTTTTCTTCTATGAAATTAATATATTTTATGAAAGAAATAAATGTGACAAAATAGTTTTTTAGTAAGTAAGTAGCAAAGAACAAATTAAATGTTTACGTTAAAACCCTAATGTTGGTTAGTTGGTTTATTGGTTTAAGATCAGACCGCAACGTTGGTAAAATATTTTCGCAATGAACACAATTTAGTGAAACGTCTGCTGTAAAGGTTATTGCCTTTTGGAACTATTGACTACTTGTAGTCCTGATTGGCGTAATTCATTTGTTAATGGGCGTAGCGGCAACACATGTTCAGTTTCGATCGTGGAAACCAAACCCTGGGAAACCCTGATAATAATAACACCGCAGTTTTAATCTTCATTATCCCGGGAAAATTCTCTAAATAAAATTGCCCGAGATGTGAGATTGAGTTAATTGTCCCCATACATTACAAGAGAGACAATGCGTGAAAGACGTGACAAAATAAAAACATTCATGGTACAACGCGCGTTTATAATCAATACTCATTGACAGGCGATTCCATTAGCGTTGCGGAAATAATTGTCAAATTAATATTGAACCTCGCACAAACAAATTTCAGGCTGAATAGAAAAACAAATACATCATCAAACATTTTGTTGCATTGAACATTGAACGTATAGGTAGTAATCATTCGAATTCGTAATTAGTTGTAAACGCTTTATGCCAAAATTTTTAAAAAAAGTAAGGTAGGTGCGGGTAATAAGGCCTAGCTAAGGGATATTTGAAATAAAATGAAAACTATTTACTTGAATCAACAAATTTGAATGTTAATTAAACCTAAACATCAAGTGCTGTCATATATAAACAAAAAATGGCAACTTCTGCCGTAAACAAAAAGAAAATTAAACATTTTTAAAAACCTCTTCAGTAGGCCTTATTATACTATGGTAGGATAATAAGGCCTAAGACTTTAACATACATAAATAAACAAAATAGGCTCTTTATATTTGGTAATTGAGATCAATAATTAATAATTATGCATTATTCAAGCTAAAGTCTTAAAATTAACAACAAATTTCTTTGTTTAATAACCACCAGGACACTCACATTTATCTGTATCATCCGATGACAAGCCGACGCACCCCACTTGTCGCTAGGGATGGAAAAATATTGATATATCGATAAATATCGACATAAACATCAGTCAATACTTTTAGTTTGGCGTCGATGTATCAATAACTCGATATTATCGAAAGTTTCCGATAATTATCGATATATATCCACAATATCGAGTTATCGATACCAAAAGAAAAGTGATGTTCATATTGATATTTATCGATATATCGATATTTTCCTATCCCTACTTGTCGCATTTAGAACATTTGATCATATCAGCCATCTTATCCTCTTTACAACCGTGATATAAAAAACTCGCCTGGTTTTTTTTAGTACCACTTCTACCTCTGGGGGTTGAGGTCTTTTTAATTTTTTTCTCTTCCTTGTTTTTGTCAAGAAGGTTTTTGGTGACTAACATTTTGAAAAAGATATAAATAAAACTGTAAAACAGGCAAATGTTGATTTAAAAAAGGAGGATAATAGTAGGCCTTATTAACCGCACACAACATGAAAAGAAAAACTGAAAAGAACATTATTCGGACCATGATATATTATGCAAACATCAAAGGCCGTAGAAGCATTAAATAATAGAAAACTATAGCCTAAAATTATATATAGAAGTGTGATATTAAAAAAAAAAAATTACGATTGATTCGGACGATATCTTATTATTCGAGCCGCGCGATCGTCCTTCAAACTGAATGACTTCGCACAGGTGACAGTATGCGAACTATCGTGTCGCGACAGGTTTGAGGCGCCATTATATGAATGTTAGCTACCTACGAGGGTGACTTTGAGCGACAACAATAATTTTAAATTGTATTTTTGTTACTTAGGCCTTATTAGCCGACAGGCCTTATTACCCACACCTACCTTATAATTCATCTCAATATTTAAGTTTATGCACGGCAATCTATACAGCCAATAAAGAATCTATAATACCCCTGATCCTGGACTGGGAATCGTTAGTAATTTATTCGTAATTCAAAAATGCAAATATAAAATTGCAAAATCATTAAAAATGTATTTAATAGAAACATAAACCACTGTAAAATACCTACATAAAATTGCTTCAATAAAATGTATAGGTAATATGAAATTAATTTTTTGCAATGTCATAAAAAGTTAAAATTTTAAAACTGTCAAGAGCACGTACAAAGCTATTGTTTTTGAAAAATGTTAAAAAAAAGATATTTGTGTAACAAATATACAAAATAGAGTTTTATAGGACGAATCTATTTATGGACGAGGCACAAGCCGAGTTTTTCATTTAGGTGAGTCCTCTAAAACTCAGTTTGTGTATGTGTTACATTGTTACATACAAATATTTTTAGTAAGTATATGATTTCCAAATCTGTATTCTGTATAGTAACTATTCGAAATTACAATAGAAGATAACTTTAAAATAAAATTTTGAAAAACGTAGTCGATAAAATAATGAAAATCAGTGAAAATAATACTAATGTAAATAACAGTTAATTGCCTAGATTGCGTTTTACATTATTTTAATGGACTGAATCCCCTATAATGTTATTTTGCGAACTCAAAACACTTCGCAAAATAACGATTTTAGAAAGCATGTACTAAAAAGAAATTTTTTTGAACAGTTCACAAGAACTGTACAAAAAAATAATATTTGTGTAGTTTGGAAGAAGTGTAGTATTTATATTATTTTTCAAGTAACGAAGTACACTGTACATCGCCTTCACAATCATTTGTATTGCATAATATATTCTTTAAAAATTTATTAATCTCAAACTGACAGTTATTTTCACATACAGAGATAGGAAATTTTTCGATATTTTTGTTGCTGTCATAGAAAAAGTGATTATTTTAATTAAAACACAAATCTCGTCAGAATAAATTTCCATTATTTAAATAAGGAAATAACTTATAAATAACATATTGCAAAAAATAATGTATTAAACTTGTACGTAAAGTGTCTTTTTTACACTTGTTACTGTTACAATACTCGCTTCGCTCGTATTCAAACTTTGCGTACATGTAAAATACTATTAGAAACTAAGAATTTTAACAAAGTGTAAATTGTAAAATCTGTCGTTTTGCTGTACACAAATAATTTTAACAACAAAATGAGAGCAAATAAATAAAAAAATTACCTTCAATTCAAAAGAAGAGATACATACTTACTAACTAGCATTCTAAGAACAGTTTCATTTGCTAATAATATGTAAAATAATATACTTGATTCCCATTTGGAGATCATGGACGCAAATGGGTTATATAAATCCATTGCTGGTGAAAAAATGTTTCCCACCTAACCCTTAAATGGAATTTATATTAAAAAATTTGTCGTTAATTGGAAAATTGTTTCATAAATATTTTTATTGATAATTGGAGCATTTAATTCTGTAAAAGTTTTAATTTCGCAGTTTCAAGTTTCGCTGTATTTCATACACTCCCGTGCATTTCCTTTTTTCTTTTTGTGTTTTTTCTGTGTGCTCGGATAAAATGAATCACCGATAAATTGAAACAGTAACAGAGGCAGCGGCAAAGTTTGCGGCTTTGAGTTTCTATGAAGCCAATGAAATCCAACTGCGTAACTTTAACTTTTTGACCCTGTAGGTCAGAGATCAATAATTCACAGGTGCCGTTTTAAACAGATAACAGATAGCTTAATTTTGAATGATGACGTTTACCCACTGAGTTAAATATACACTACTACAAATCAATTCCAACGCAGGAGATAACTTTTCCAAATTTTCTCTCTTCGCGTAAATAGAGACAGAAGAGATACAGATACCGACTGCGCCAAAAAAAATATTGTGAGAAGAATGGAATTTCATTTAGTTAGAAGGGAGAAATAAATGGATTGATTTGATTGGATGCTGCCCAGGACATCTGAAAGAAGATATCACAATCAGAAGGAATGTGTCATACAATGTTGATGTTTCTATTCCTGACATCTACATATATATTAAAGACCAACACCACATTTGAAAATTTGACTTTATTATTTATTTGATCCTTTATACTCATTAAAAGTACAAACATGAAATAAAAATTTACAATTTAGACTAATTTCAGACTGTAAAATAAATCAAAACAATAGTATATTTATACAACGACGCTATAATGGATGCTATTACTACCGAAGATGAAGTTTACAACACGAGCGAGCAAAGCCAGCGAAGGTTTTAATCATCAGAGGAAATAATAGCCATTATACCGAGTTGTATACCGTACTTTATCTAAAATAATATAATAATAAAAAATTGACATTTTCAAATATCAGTTCTCTATTAAGTACCTGAGTTACATCATTAAACATTGCGATGTTTTCTAAAAATAAATTGCACAGATGAATTGATTCAAGGAAAGTAATTATCTGATTGGTGCAAAGGAGGGAATCGTGACAATTATTCCCTGGGAGATTAATATATGGATTATGTATTTATTCCTTCACTCTGAAAGTTCACAGATTTGAAATTGTTGTTGAAATTAATTTATTGAATCACTAAAAGGATACACTAATAAAAAAGAAATAGATAATCATTTTCTTTTTCTTCGTAATGTAGGTACCTTTATGTATTTTTTTATCATAATTAATTGAAGTACCTATTTATGTTTTGATCTGTCTGATTCATTATGTTTCTCATGGCATTCTATTATCAGCTCAAATATGTAAAATTTAATTAATGTGACAGGAATGTTTTAGGTATATCAATAAAAAGGGGACCGTTGGATGCAACCAAATGTATTCAAAAGTGGTTGATAAAATAGCATTTGTGCAAAATAAAGTGGAACACAATTTGTAATATTAGGTATGTAAATAATGCAATAAATTTTTACTATAAATATAATTTTAATAACAACAGTTAGTGGTTCCGTATTATTCAGTTCAGTTCACTAATATGATTCTTTGTTCGACTCCAGCAATAAACGAAAATTCCACTATAACAACTACTACTATTAGTAGGTTGAATTCCACTAAAATAATAATAATCATTCTGTTCAGTAGAATGCAATGTCAAATACAAATACTGTTGATTGGCTTAATTAATGAAAAGAACAATGACAATAATTCATAAAGCATAATTATTATTATGGTAGGTAATCAAAGGATGCTCACATATCAAACTAATAAACTAAATAAATATTATTTCTATACGAATACGTTAGGTATATTCTCTGCGTTGTAATTTGGATGTAACTGAAATAATTAAGTCAGTTTCAATAAAGTTAATTCAATTCGCAATTAGAATAGGCTGGTCACTGAGTGTGACCTCACGGAGGAAAATTCCCATTTCTCGAGTGACATTTGTTTTCGGAGAACCCACGACTCAGACCGAAGCAGTAAAAATTGATTCTTCCGTCTTAATCCGAACCTCAAAACGATGCATTTTCAGTATTATAATTATTATGAAGAATGGATATTGAGGATAAATATCTTGACCACCAGTCGCGCAGCCAGGGAGGAGGAGGTTTTATGCAGTTTTGAAATCACATAAAAAATTGAAATTTAACATTTCCTCTTACGTGATTCTTATGTCTACGTTGTGTGAATTGTGAATTAGGACTTACAGAATATAGATTAAATAACCGTCTACTTCATAACATCCAACATAAAATGTACTAACGTAGCGAGTGTTTTGTGGCCAGTATAGGAATGGTAAAACTTGATTTCAGCAAGTAATGTTTCGGTCGAGACGAGAAATTTCTCGAATCTCGTCTCGTCTCGTCTCGAAATTTCTCGTCTCGCCGGGACGAGAAAGCTTTTTAAAAATGAAGGTCGAGACGAGACTTGTGTGTCGAGATTCTCAAAAATCTCGATTCTCGACATTTGGCACGAGATTTCTCGACAAAATCGATTATTTTTAAAAACTATTTAAAATCATATGTTATATATCAACAATTTTTATTTTTTTACTTTTTGCTAAAATAATTTAATCCATAAATTTAGTAATAACGACTGGTTGGTAAGGATTATGTTATGGCTATTTGTACTCACTAACTATATAATATAAACAGTGCTGGAAGATGTTGTGAAGTTTGTAATTAAGCATAAGACAATTAATTCATTTTCTTAATTTATTGTCACTATATAACAAACAATTGCAGCACATATTTATGGTCAGTTACAAAAATATTAACATTTTTACATATAAAAAATAAATATAATAGGTATTTAAAAAAAAGTCGAGAAATCTCGACGAGATTCTCGGCCGAGACGAGACTTATTTGTTCGAGACGAGAAAAAATCGAGACGAGACTTGATTTTTTTTCGAGACGAGACGAGACGAGATAAGCTGATTTCTCGTCTCGTCTCGTCTCGACAGAAACACTATCAGCAAGGATTCAATAAAGAAAGAATGGATCTACAGATGTGCCTTTTTAAAATTTTGATTAAAAAATTGTACATGAGTATAAAAATTCCGAAATATTCAAAAAATTTCCAATTTATGCAAATATTACACAGTTATATCTCATGACAAGCTGATTTCTCGTCTCGTCTCGTCTCGACAGAAACACTATCAGCAAGGATTTAATAAAGAAAGAATGGATCTACAGATGTGCCTTTTTAAAATTTTGATTAAAAAATTGTACATGATTATAAAAATTCCGAAATATTCAAAAAATTTCCAATTTATGCAAATATTACACGGTTATATCTCATGATATAAATTTTAAAAAGGCACATCTGCATATATATTCTTCCTCTATTAAAAAAATTATCCTGAAGTCAATAATAATCTGACAGTTTACTCGCAACGAAAACACTTTTACAGTACTTCAAAATGACATTGCATAGCTAGGATGCGGCAAATTACGAGTTTCGGGCTAGTTTCAGGCAGCTGCAGTAGTGGGGAAAAGAGTGGAATAGAAAAAAAAGTAAAATCGAGAGTATTCTAGAAATACGGGAAAAAACGCTTAAGGCCATTATAAACCAACCGTAAGTCAACAATAAAGACCAAGACCATGCAATTGCTTGGCCGCCACGAATAATTCCTAAAAGGGAGACGGCAGAGAGACAAGAAGCTGTATTTTGAGGTTCGGATACAGTAGCACAGACGAATATGGAAGATACTCCTCGACTCAAAGCCGACCATGTAGCTCTGTCAACATTCGCCCCCACCCCCGCACTGGTCAGTTCAGCGGTCGAAGCCAGTGGCGTTCGTGCAGTTGGGGCTGTCCCACGGGATGTGCCCCGAACGAAATACACCCCCAGCGGATTGAAAATAGCGCGGTCGAATTTTTCTGACATTCGGAACAAACTCAATTTGAATACGTGGGAGTTCTTTACAAATTTTACACCCTTATGCCCTGGAGGTCAAATTGGGCTATAATAAGGAATATCCTACAGCAAAGAATTTATAGATTTGTAGTAGTTTACTAGTTTAATATAGATTGATATCTTTTCTGTTACAAACATAAAAATTACATATTATATACAAATATAAGAGGTAGTTAGATTAAAATAATATTTTTTTTGTTTAACCAGTTCGAAATTTGTATTAATGTTGTCAGTCATCGGAACTTTCTGTATTAAAGCTGATGCATACTACATACTAATATACCTATTGCTAAAGAAGTACTTACATAAAAAATTTAGTATTGTATTCGTTTTAAAAATTTATTTAGGATTCATATAAAATGATGTTATATTTTTCATTTACCTACATCAACCATCTCCTGTAGTTTTTATGTGTAAGATTTTAATTTGTTTCTGTAAATTTATTATCTATAAATATTTTGCGCTTTTCTAATTTTAATTTTTCTGTCTTTGTAGTCTCCTCGGTTTTACCTTGAACCTTGAAGATGATCATTTAAATGATCGAAACCGGCAGGTAAATTTATTGGTATAAAGAACAATCAGTGTGATCAAGACATAAGGCTACCTTCAGTTGAAAAAATTTATAAGCCTCCTAATTTCAGATAATTAATACCTAAAGCTAGAATTTTTTTAACCTATTTAAGGTAGGTACCTATTTTTGCGAATTTTACAACCTAAAATCCAGTCTTTGATAATTATGACAGATTTGTATTATGAAACAGACTAGTAAATTTCATGCAAATTAATAGTTTAAACAAAATTTAAACATGAGAGTAGAAAAAATAATTATTCGTACATCGTACAGACAAATTTGTTACACAATTATTTATTATTAAGTAGTACACTTCAGAAAAAAAAACACAAACCATTATTTAAAATTAGCCTCTTTTCATCGGAAATTAAAAGCTGTTATTCTAAAATCCTGGTTTTTGTAACCAAAAATAAGTACATTGATTTTTATCTTAATAATTCAAAAAATAACTAGATGGCAAAAGTTGCAATAATATCTCCCTCATTGACAGAGCTGGGAAAACGAAGGCTGTGACCATTATGGTTGCATTGCGTGGGAAGCTACAAATTGACGAATAAATGTGTAAAATACCATAATGGTTACAGAGTCCAATAAAGAATAAAAAAAAAATTAAATAATACCAATAAAGGCGAAACGTATTTTTTGTTTGGATCGCTCTGATTACGAATTTAATCAAAATAATAACTTGATTATATAGGTAAATAGTACTTTGATAATTTTTATTTGGTTATTTACAAAAAAATCTGCACTTCCTCATGCAAAAATATTTTTCATTTAATTTTTTTAATATTATGATGTGTAGGCTGTGTACATATGCGTATATGTTTTTTTTAAATAATGTTGTATTGCTTAAAGTCGTTAATTTTTTTAATTTGTTTATTACACATGCGTTTGCTGTAACTTGTTAAACTTTAATGAAGTTTGCCTTTAAAATACGGCATGAAATTTGCTTTGTGATAAGTACTTACTAGGTTAGGTACCTAAATTAAAATATTTTTATTATGTATGACTTGTAATAAAAAGAGTAAGTACTACACATTTTTTAACAAATAATAAAAAGTTAATGAAACCTCAGTGAGGTGTACGAAATAATTATAGCTCTTTACTGTTTTTAGCAAACAAACTACCTACATGATTTTTAACGCGGTAAAACTGAAATGTGAACTCGACTGGATTCGAACCTTAGTTGTTAGAACAACAGTCGGTCACATGACTTACTCGGCTATAGTCTTCATAAATGTAAAAATAAAATTATAATGTGCAGAATGAGCTACTTGCAAGACTTTTTTATTAAATATTTTTAAAGAAGAGATACAAACTTAGAACACGTAATTTTTATTTTGACAAAGTTATACCAGCAAGTCCAAAAAAAAATTAAAATTGAATATTAATAGTGACGTAGACATGGCTGGAACCAATGACCGTAAGCCATAGGACCGACACAACTAGTGTGGTATGCTTCCCTCCTCCTATTTAAGATAATTTAATTCAATAATAGAAAATTTAATATTAAAATTTATTTATTAATAATCGGAACCGGGCCCTTTTCCTGCATTTACAGGCCTTGAATAATACCGTGGGCGATGATATAAACATAGATTCCACATCCATACAACGGCAGAATACACGACGTCAGATTATGACTCATATTATGATTTAATTACGACGTCCAAACGTGATGGTAAAATTACGTCTATGGTAGACGTCTATATAAACATAGATTGTACGTCTACATGACGTCAAAATATAACGTTAAAAAATGACTAAACTACAACGTCGATTTTTGGTTTATAGTCAGTGTATGTTACTTGGGTTACGTCTGTGCGACGTCAAAATATAACATTAAATTTTGACTAAAATACAACGTTTTCTTTTGGTTTACGGTCAGTCATTGTTACTTGGGTAGGTACATAGTAATAAATATCTTATTTTCATTGAAATCTGTCTCTGTTCTTTATTCTGCCCCAATTGAATATTCTCTCGTACGCCACTGTTGTTGTCAAAGACAATAGCAACACGTTCGTTCTTCCCATGGCAGTTCATGCGACGTAATTGATGAACAAACAAATTTGTTGACAAATGCAGCCGTAGCATAGCAACATAGTAAGGACCGACCATTCAAGTCCGGGCTCCGGCGACAATTCTATTCAACTCCATATACAATCAAATTGTTCTCCAAATTGTGCGGCAGAGAAAAAGAGATTTAAAAGTAATCCAGGAATTATATTTGCATTCCTTTCACTGGTACAAAAACAGATTTTTGCAAAATAGAAATAAAAAGTGTTATATAATTCCGTTTTAGAGTGCATTATATTTTAATGATGCATGGTTTATTATGTAATGTGTGTTATTATATAAAATTACCTTGTTATTAAAAATAACTGTGTTGCGCAGGCTATGTGCTATGTTACATTATTTCATTATTTGCTTATGTTTTATTATGCTTTCAATTTAAATATTATACTGTTAATAGTACAAATTTGTGTATTAAGAGCGTAAAGAGACTCTTTGTTACTCCCGCACGGTAATTGCAGCGCGAGTCGAAGGCGAGAACTGCAATAGTGCAAGAGAAATAAAGACACTTTACGCTCGTAATACACATATAATTTTATCTACGACTAAAATTATTTGTTATAATATTCGTAATAATAGTATTCAGTTAGTTCAATTTGCGTTCAATCAATTAATGTTTCATTCGTAACCATGACGATAAAAATAATATCGAAATAAATAAATTAAAAAAATTATCTAAGACTACTATGAAAAGTTTATATTTATGCTTTCAATTGTCAACGTAAAGTTGATTGTTACTGAGGACCAAGCAAAAAACATGTTATTGTGCGTCTCCTATGAATATAGGAATATTGTAATTTTTTATAACAATAATTTAATGTTTTTTCTACAGTACGACTGTGCGACGCATCGATAGTAATCACGGAGTAAATTATTTGAAATAAATTAAACCTTATACATTATGTATACAAATTATGCTTTAAGAATAATTTATCTTTAGCTATTTTCTAGGATCTATCAACTGATTAAGAAAAAAATACAGATTTATTTTAATAATTCTTTACAATGACTAAGGATTTTATTTAAAAATCAGCATATTATACATATTAAATTATGTGGTAGTGCATTAAGAATGGTTTATAATGGATGTAATCGGTTACTTCTTCTGTATTCTGTAAGATGTGTGATGTGAATGAGAAGTGTGTGGTTCATAATCATTTCAGTAATCTGCTAACTTGCCGACATAACCTTTCTTATATCTGTCAGATGGATCCGTTTGTTGAAAGTTACATAATTGGATCTGCAATGTTTATAACAATAAATATTGTAGCGAAATATAAAATACTCATCAAAAAGTAAACAAAGAACAAATAGAACTTCCTTGCTATTTGTCGGGAAAGAGTGAAGTATGTACCAGAGTGGCTCTATACGGAGTATATGGATGACTTCAGTAAAATTGTATTTGAAATTTGAATAAAATAATATGTTTGGTAATACATGAAGAGTTTTAAAGTTAGATACTGAACTAATTTTTGGATATCATAGAGTAACAGTTAAACATTAATTAATTCCACAGTTTTTTAGAGTATTAAAGCATGGCTACTTGTTTAAAATAAAGCGCCCATGGCCATACTCTTTTTATATAGTGATACTCTAGGAAGTTTTCTTAAAAGTTGGCGAACCTTACTGTTATAGTATAGGTAAACGTCAAATCCAGTGTCATTATGAACCGTAACATAGATATACCTATATAGCCCATGTTAACAGAACACAGAAGAAGTCACCAGTTACATCCATTATAAACCAGCGTTTATGCAAGGTTTTACTTTAACTTAAAGTATTTTAGAATTAGATAAAAACCCGGGCAATAGAAAAGCGATTATGTCAATATATTTCGAATTTTTCATTAATCCGTCTTCGGCGGGTACAAATTTCCTATTCATTAATCTTGCATGTCTCATTCTTCAAAATCAGTGTCTTGCCACAATTTTTCAGTTACTGAAATAATTGATTGCCTTTAGATTCCAGTGCCTAGTTCGATGCCAAATTACAATACGCCGATTTTTCAGCACACATTTTTTGCGTCGTAAAACTAATATTTAAATTAATATTGACATATTTGGAATATTTGACGAGAACATGGCGTGATTTCTGAAATATGTGTTTGTTATTTGCCGTGATGGACGAAATAAATTAATTATATTCATGCCATCATTTGCAATATTCATCAGCGTGAATTTTAAAAATCACACGAAATTCTAAATATTTAGATTTATAGATGGATTTATAGAATATTCTAGTTCGTTTCATTAAATTTAATGACTATCTATATTTATATATTATATATATATATATATATATATATATATATATATATATATATATATATATATAAAGACTATTAAAATAAATAAATAAATAAAAGTTTAAATTTATAATACCTATGCTTAATCCGAGCTTAATCAAACCAAAAAAAATCTTTACCAAAAAATAAACTGTCTGTTTATTGATGTCGCAATTTCTAGGCATATTGCGAGATGAAATAAATTTATGTAGGTACTTGTGGAGGAAAAATGGTGACCGGACAAAACAGAACAATGAAAAAACAGAACATGAAAAAACAGAACATGAAAAAAAGAACATGAAAAAACAGAACAGTGAAAAAACAGAACAATGAAAAAAGAGAACAATGAAAAAACAGAACACTGAAGAAACAGATCAATGAAAAAAGAGAACAGTGAAAAAACAGAACACTGAAAAAAGGAAAAAACAGAACATTGATAAAACAGAACATGAAAAAACATAACAATGTTAAAACAGAATTCAAGAAGGGTTTTGTTAGCATTGATTAGTTTATGTCAAAAAACGGAGTTCTGTTGGACTCAAGAAGGATTTTGTTAGCATAAATTAGTTTATGTCAAAAAAACGGAGTTCTGTTGGACTCAAGAAGGGTTTTGTTAGCATAGATTAGTTTACGATGGTTTATGTCAAAAAAACGGAGTTCTGTTGGATTCAAGAAGGGTTTTGTTAGCATAGATTAGTTTATGTCAAAAGACGGAGTTCTCTTGGACTCAAGAAGGGTTTTGTTAGCATAGATTAGTTTATGTCAAAAAAACGGAGTTCTGTTGGACTCAAGAAGGGTTTTGTTAGCATAGATTAGTTTATGTGTTCTGTTTTTTCATGTTCTGTTTTATCAATGTTCTGTTTTTTCAGTGTTCTGTTTTTTCACTGTTCTGTTTTTTCATTGTTCTGTTTCTTCAGTGTTCTGTTTTTTCATTGTTCTCTTTTTTCATTGTTCTCTTTTGTCATTGATCTGTTTTTTCATGTTCTGTTTTTTTGTGTTCTGTTTTTTCATTGTTCTGTTCTTTCATGGAATCCAAATTTGGTACGGTAATAGCTTAAGATGTAACATATGACATGAGCACAATAAAATGTTGGTAATCGTTTGGGTTTAAATTTCATTTCTCAGGGCGATGGGGGGCAAGCGCGTTCAAATTTGGTACAGTAATAGCTAAGAATCTGTCTAGAAACCATTGAAACACAATGGTGGTTAGCTAACTCAAAATGTACTGCACCGATTGGGTTCAAATTTGTAACTTATGATCTAACTTATGACATGAGCATACTAAAATATCAGTCCGCCATCTTTAAACAAAATGGCGGGTAGCCTATTGGGTTCTTTGGTACGGTATCATGGGCGTAGTTAGAACTGCCACCATGTATGGTATGGTAATAACTTTAAAGTCAAGTTGGAGGCGTAGCAAAGCGCGC
Organism: Agonum fuliginosum; assembly: GCA_947534325.1. NCBI lineage: Eukaryota > Metazoa > Arthropoda > Insecta > Coleoptera > Carabidae > Agonum > Agonum fuliginosum. The sequence continues at coordinate 30,210,618 of OX384037.1, forward strand.
TGGGTCCGCTAGTAATTTACAAAAATATCACTATTATCAAGTGACATACCAACCCCATACAAATTCCGTGACAAATCACCCAGTAGGTACAATACACCATCTCTTGTATCCATGTATCACATTTTGTCGAATCATTATACCGTAGACAGCAGCGGCACACCACAAGGGCGGCATTATGCAAATGCTTCCGCGGCCGCCGCTGATGTGGGGTTTGTTTACTCCGCGTGTGTTTGTCAGTGGACGAGAGACGAGACTGGCGCTGCACACTGACGATGCTCGCGATGCTCCCAGTTGCTCTGCCCTGGCGATAATCCAGAACTGAATCAGGAAGCGACGGGGTGGGTGGGGATTTGTGCACGGGGATTCGTACCGAGTGTGGGATGTATAGTGGTGCATTTTGAATTGGTCATATTTTTACCTCTTGTAAGAGTGGTATTATAATCATGCTAAAATTTCGATAGTGAGTTTTCAATGGATAAGCACGTTGTGAGGTCGCTAGAACACGATTTTGATAATTTCGCGATTTATGAATTAATAGGAAACGTTGTTTCTATTTAGCACCATTTTCCAATTACAAGAAGTTAAAAATTCGACTTTGTTACAATTTTGATTTATCTGCCTACCTATGAAAACAAAAAATAAAATATTTGAGTGTTAATGTCATAAAAATTTTTGACTTTTTGACAAATTGAAATAGAAAATATGAAATGTTATTTATTATTTTTAAGGTCATAATAAACTTTAACAATATTATAAAAACTACAATCACCGAATTCCCTTCTACAATGGTATATTTGTGAGTAAGTACCTTCATACACACTTAGTAATATAGTAGAGTCATGTGTTGGCCTGTTGGCCACATCGGATTTTTTAATTGTTTCACAAAGAAGTATTTTTCACGCCTTTCGATAATAATTGGTAGTAGTAAAAGAAGTACAATACGGTACTCGATGAAAATAGCGACAAGAATCACGAACGATTAGGAGTTTGTAAATAGCAAAAATTATTCTTTTCTGACTGGACCTGTGGTGATATTTTCTTCCTACTTCACAATAAATTTATAAGCCTTCATTGGGATCCATATATTTTTGAGTGCTAGACTCACTTTTCCAAAACGTGTCTGAGATTATGCATTTCGTTAAAATTTACTACAACTATGATATAAAACAATTTTTTCTCAGATCAATTGTTCGCAAGTTATGATACATGCAAGCGAAGGGCTTTTGTTTGCTATTTGCAAAAATGTTGAATTTTCCCTAATGCAACTGTAACTTTCTAATAGAGGAAAATATCGACTTCCGGTTTTAAATGTTCAATTTAACAGACATTTTTCTATTCAAATTATTAGACCTTCCCGAACAATGCTACAAAGTTTCAAAACTTTCGGATTTTGAACCGTCATTTGCCCAAAATGATCCTTCGTTGACTGGACTATGAGTTGACATTTTCGAAGAGTGCAGTGTGTATGTCGAAAGTGCGAATTTCGGTGGTAGACGTAAAAAATAAATTCTACCACTACTACGAATCTTCAGTATTGCTAAGATACAAACTTCTTATAAATTATTTTCGTGGTAGAAACAAGAGAGTGTCGAATTGGCCTGGGATAATTTCTGCATCAGTGCAACCTGGTTCTATGCGCTCTTGATTCCAATTCTTGAGCAGTGCCGGTAAAAATAGTTTGCGGTCTCGATCTCTTGGAATAACAATGCGCCGGACTGGAACTTTAATCCCTGTCCCCGCAGCCCCACTTGCGACGTCCATGGATCTGTTTTTTAAATGAGTTCAGCTTGTCCCCGATTCCAGTATTTGTTGATTCGCAATTGGACGATTCGTCAATGGAGAAGCGGTTTAATAAGACCCTTCAGTTTTTCACGATCTTTTCTTTCTTATTTGCTCGGAATATAATTCGGAAATAATTGATTCTTAGCAACGAATGAAATCGCGGAGATAAGAGGCCATTTTTTATTCTTTTCGTTTTAAGAGGATTTAAATCATTACAAATAAAACAATGTTATAGCTCAACAAATAATTTACACCTTTATAATAACAAAACAACTAATTAAATATCTTTATTCATTAAAACTTCAAGCTAAACAAATTAGGGTCTTGTGCTGCCCACATCAGATTTTTTTTATTTCTCCACTAATTATATTAAAAACGAATTACGAGGAAACGTTGATTGTACACAACATACGGTATTTATTACGACTTTTGGCAGTGTGACAGCCTCACATAGTGTGAGTCACTGATGTAGATATTTATCGTATCGTGTGTGCGGTTACCAGCCATCAACTCACGGGTGCTCTAGGTTGTGTAAGTGAAGAGTAGGTACAGTTTGTTATACAGAGTAGATTTTGATGCATTTAAATATATACCTACACCTTACTGGATTCGAACCTGATTTGTCAGAACTACAATCAATCACCTAAAATTTCTCAACTTTCTTTCGAAGAAAATCCTTAAATATTGGTTTATCTAAGACCCATAAAAAAAATTTCAATATATGTATAGAGAAATACAAAAACTAATAAATATAAATAATATTCTTAAAACAATACATATAGTGTAAATAATCTATTTCCTACAAATTACAGTGCGTATGTTAATCTTAACACTAATGGCTTCATTTTGCCTGTTTCATAGAGCAAAGTGTTTCAAGGATGGTATTATTCGGTATTGGGATATTGCATTACTTAGCGATGGCGCTGTAATTCATCTAACAAAGGTGCACTTTTGTTTGGTTCTTACTTATTTCTTAATGCAATATTAGGAAATAATAATTAGGTTTTTATATTATTGTTGTCTTGTAAACTTGAAGCAAAATCACAAAATAAACGTTTGGTGTCTATTTAGCAGCATTCAAATAGCTCACTTATTTTAATACTTTCGTCCCTAGATTAGTATTCATAAGCAATAACAATTAAAAAAGAAAAGTGAGGCGCCAGTACAAAAAGGTTGAGAAACATTGCCGTAAGGGTTCTTAATTTATTCAAACAGATTCAGATACATGTATCATACATGGTACATGGTACGTAGTACATACATGGTACATAATTTTCGTAAACGCCTTATGTTGATTGAGTGGAGACACTCTGTTCCATCTATTCGTGCAACAGGAACAAAACTGAAACATGATATTTTTTTGTTGCTTCCTATTTTTATCTTTTAGAACCAATGGTAACATACACCCACATAAAGTTGTTCTATGTTGCTTTGGTAGATACATACCTTAATATTTCTCTTCGAGAAGACCAAAATTAAGCTGTTAAAGTGAGCAGTTTGCAAAACAAACATGCGCGTATAAAAGTATAGTAGATCCACCAGGTCATCTCTTTGAAAAATTGAAACTGAGGAATACATAATTCAAAGCTTAAAAAGCTCGTTAACGTTATGCATAGGTCGGAGAATGCACCCCCGTCAAAGCGCCAATTTCGCGTGCCGTCACAGAGAAATTTTTCGGTAATATCGCGCTCAGTTATTATTAAGAGTGTGTTGGCACGATCCATTTCCGAATTAATGGCGGCGTTTAGATCAAAGGCGCACGTGTTAGCTGCGTGCGCAAATGCGTAGGTGCCGATGTGGAGTCATGAATAAAAACAGGAGGAAAGTTCGCGATAAAATGAGCGCCATATCTTCTACACAAATGTATTCAGTTCAGTTCAGTTTCATCCGTAGTATGATTTATGTATCGAGGGAGAGAGACGAGAACGATCACGTAACTGGTAGCGTTCGAGGCAGGAAGAGAAAGACGAAGTTTCCTAGAGGTCGCTGCGCGTAGTTCGGACCCGACCCGACCGGTCATTAGCGGAATTAGAGTGGACCAGAGACTTCGCCAACTATTGTGGATGGAATATTAACATACAGGAATTATTCTCAGCTAGCTGGACTATTTTAAAATTGATTCATGATTTTCCAATAACTTGTAAATTGATGAAAATAATCGAATGAAGTTCTTTACTAACTTGAAATTTTTATAAGAAGAAGATGTTAAGAAAGATACGAATTCAAAATAACAAAAACTGGACAGTATTCTTTATTTCACTTAATTCCAAATGTAGTTAAGTATTATTTTTATTATTCCAAACACATCATTTTCTACCAAAGTAGGTATTCTTGATTTGATGGAAAAAACCATTTCAGTAATAAAATTAAATGAAGCCATAATAAGTAGTTAACTTTTGTTAATATTTAAAATTTTGAGACTTACATTGGAATATTGCTCCCTATTCCAATAAACAATAAGGGTATCTATAAAATAAGTGGACATGGCTTGACTAAAATTCCTTGGCTTAAGGAGCTTCACTAGTATTGAAATATACTATTAAACAAGTGATTAAAAGGTACTGTATTATTTTGTTTTGAACAAACATTATTTAAATTTTTTTTTTTTGAGATTTAGATCTTTAAAGCGTTTCTAATTATGCAGTTTTAAAACGGTAAGTAAATTTAATACGAGCAAAGGCTCACATTAGTTCGGCCATTCGTAAGGAAAAATTCGTTTTTTTGTACAAAAGTTGAAATAAAATTTAAAATAAAAGTAAAATGTAATGGTATCTTATATTTATTAAAAACTGCAATACCTACATTTTATACAATCTCAAATAAAATCAGCAATGGAAACATTATAGAACCGAATAAAAAAAAATTGAATAATCGTCCTGCAAGGACAATCAACAAATTGTGAAAATGACTTTACCACTGTCTAACTCCACCTTTATATTTACAATTGCTTCAATTTGTTGTGACATAGCATCTACAAGTCCTAAACATACTTTCCTGGAGAAAAAAGTTTCAAATATTTTCCAGTCTTTTTTACAATTTTTTGATTGTCCTTGCAGGACGATTATTCGAATTTTTTTTATTCGGTTCTATAATGTTTCCATTGCTGATTTCATTTGAGATTGTATAAAATGTATTGTAGTTTTTAATAAATATAAGATACAATACATTTTACTTCTATTTTAAATTTTATTTCAACTTTTGTACAAAGAAAAACGAATGTGAGCCTGGGCTCGTATTAATTACGAAGAAATCAATATTTGCGTATGGATAAAAAAGACCAAAAGAGCAAAAAATTATATAAGTATCCCGAACGTTGAACGTTAACGAAATACCGATGTCAGTCAAAATTGAAGCCTTCGTTTCGCTCAGTCTCCAAACAATGTCTTTCATCGGTAAACTGTCCTTACCGTTCTTTGTACTTACGAGTGTCGTTTACCTATATGACCAAAACATGCTTCACACAAGTTTGTGATTTATTTAACAACAAACCACGTAATATTAAAAAAATCGCTTTTACCAGACCATTTTTTCATGTCTGATTTATAAATAAAAACATTTTGTTTCATAAAGCATAGTCTTCGATAAATCAGACATGAAAAAATGGTCTGGTAAAAGCGATTTTTTTATTATTACGTGGTTTGTTGTTAAATAAATCACAAACTTGTGCGAAGCATGTTTTGTTCATTTAGGTAATTGACACTCTTAATATAGGTACTATAACCAACCAGCGCTCAACATTCGCACTTATAATTGAAATTGAAATTTTGTTGTAGCCCTGGTTGGCTAATTTAGCACTTATACTTATAATTGGATAGATCTGAATCTGGCATTATAGATATTCTATTTTTTTCCAAATGTAATTTGCAGTTGTATCCAGTAGGTAGTTTATTTTATCAGTTGTTGTTAACTGTGGACAACTAACATGTCAAATCACATCCAATCTTATTGTGCCTTTGTTTATTGAAAAAATGCTAATGAGCTTTTAAAACTGACGAATATTATTTATGGTAAATAACTGAATGAATACCACGTATATCAGCATAGTAGTTTCGTACGTGTTTGGCTCCAACTCAAATACCTTTTGCCGATTTTGAGGTCTACGAAGTTCTGTAATATACATGATAACATTTTGTAATAAACACAATATGCGGTTGCTAACCAAACATACCATAACATTCACAGTCAGGGTGGAGGGCAAACCAACCCTTAAAATTAACGTTGATTGTTACATATATTGGAAACCAGAATATTATATTGCAGCACGGGGAAGCGAAGAAATAAAATAGCACATTAAATTATGGGTTACAGTTAATAAAAGTTAATTACATAATTTAATGGTTGATGAGCCAATTTTGATTGTAATTTCCTATTTATTTTCACTATAATTTAAAAATCTGACAACATATACTTTTTCTTTCCAACACAATATTAAATCTACAGGTAATACTTTTGTGCGGTCAAACTGAAATATGTACCCGAATGAATTCTATTATGAATGTCAGAATCTTGGTCGGTTTACATAATCCACCTTATAATATTACAGTTTATTGAGCAAGTTTAACTATTACTAGGTACCTACGTAATAAAATGTTATTATATTGCTTTTATTAATTTTTTTAGTGAATTCCATTATTTTGTTTTAATTTTGTGACATTCGCATAAAAACGCTTTTGGTATCAATACCTAAATTTATAACTTCCTTTTGTACCAGTAAAAATTTATTTTGTTTATAGATTAATACCTATCAATCATTTTTATTCATTTCAAAATTTATTTTTAGCAAAATTTATTTTTAGCATTTTTGTGTGGAAAATAAAATATGGTTAAACAATCATTGTTTCAGTAAGCCCTAGTGACATTTGAAATTTAGGGAATTGAATAGGTAATATACTATTTTTATGGTACACATCTTTATAATGTGAACTACTTTGTGCAAATTGATTAGGTACCTACTATCGATACATCGATATGTCGTCAGTTTTTTTAGCGAAATTTCAAATATAAGTAAATATTAATCACGTAAAATAAAGTAGGGTTTACATTATGTGATTTATCATATGATTTCGCATATGATAAATAATGTGTTTATTTTTACGTTCACACTGTTCAATTTGTCATACAGAACGACTCATAAGCGAACTGATAAGCAGTGTTGTAACTTATCTTCTAGATAAATCATCTAGATAATATATTTCTATCTATTATCTTATCTATAGATAATTTTTTTCTTATTTATCTATTATCTTATCTAGATAAAATAACAAATTATCTTTATCTATTTTTTAAATATCAGCTAGATAATAATTATTGTAAAATTAGAACCAGTTTTTTTCATTTGTAATTTTAATCAAATTCAAATGTAATCAAACTGTGCATACAACGCACAAGCTTGCAACGCTGCTGGCTATCCAGCTGGTACCGCTTATACTTTGTAACATGTCCTTTATATTTCTTTATATTATCTATAAATTATCTAATAATTATCTAGGTGATAATGATTAATCTTTTCTCTATTATCTAGATAATTTCTTCAATGATTATCTATTATCTTATCTAGATAAATAAACAGTAGACTATTTTTATTTTTATCTAGATAAAAAATATTGTCTTATATCTATTACAACACTGCCTATCAAATAAAACCAAACGTTACAATAAAAGAAGCAAAACAATCGTTTTACCACTGAGAAACTATTCAGCTCGGATGCAGTTCGTTGCTACGTAATAAGTAATAAGACTAAACTATTAAATATCTTCAGTGTTCAGTATCAAAAGCTCGGTATCGAAACCTCGTTGTTCCACAATCTGCGGCAGCAAATACTTCGCTCCTCCGCGCTCCGCAGTTGTGATTACAAAACCTCTTGGGGTCTGAAGATCTGAACTCGAGGGAGCAATAACGCATTATAAATTAGTTCAAGTCACACTGCAGACTTCAGAGGTTTGTTTTGAATGAAACCAGAGCAGAGATACTACGTCAAGATGAAGATTTACCGACGTTTCATTTCTACGTTTAGCCAAATATTTTCTCCGTAATTTACCGGTATCGATAGCGGGAGAAAAGATACTTAAATTGTATTTATTCAGCATTTGTAGTTGAAATCTTACATTCAAGTTGTTATTGTGTAGGTATATCTGTTCTTTTATCCAGTATTCGTATCATTTGAATGAGGTAATGTGACATATTACCTCACGAGTAAAGTAATTTGATGTGCTTTTGTCATATTTTCTTCCGCATTTACTCTACTTCTTCCGTTCGTTGCCATGGATAACACAATTAAAATAATTGTTTTGTCAATATTTGACAGTCTACCTGTTAATATCTTAAATAAATTTTATTCGTAAAATATCAATTTGAAAATGACATATTGTAATACAAGTGTGGAAAGGGCTTCATTCAAATTGGTATGACAGTAGAAGCATGAGCGTTAGTGAGTGTTTCAATTACCCTTTCCGCAAGTTTGTTACGTTCTATTTTTTCTACGAAAGTGGGAAATGTTAAAATTTAATTTAAAAAAAAAATGGACATATGATATTAACAATTTTATGAACAATAAACTAGGTAGGTTTGCTGTCATAGCTGAAAACAATAATAATATCTAAAAACTGGCAGTAAATTTTTGTAATATTGCATTTATGGTAAAAAGTTAAATTAATGAAATTTCATTCAGATAGTAGTAGTGATAGTTAAAGTGAGTTTATTTGTACCTCCTCGGATATTTTATGGCAATAATAAATCTAATCTTTTGTCTCTGAAGTCTAAAATATTTTGAAAGCTTTGACCTTTTAGTAACTGCACAATCGTCCATTTACAATAAATAAAGTGTTTTATGTATGAAAAATGTATTTGAAAAATTCGCACTGGATGCACAAAATGAGGGTGGAAAATATTTTTTTCAATATCTGCACCGAAAACACCACGTTTCGTCCCTATTATTAGGGACGAAAGTGATGTATTTCTGATCGGTCAGTACTTTTTTCTCTAGGGAAGAAATAGTATATTATGCAACAAGGGAGTGAAGTGCATGATTTTTTCCAGAGGTGTAAGATTGTAACCCGACGCGAAGCGGAGGGCTACAATACACCGAAGGAAAAAATGCACTTCACTCACGTGGTGCATATACTATTTTATCCGCGACTAGCATTTATATCCTATTATACGTAGTTATGATTTTTATATTCGAAATAAATAAAAACAATTTGAGATTAATACATACTTACTTGGTTACCTATTTAACAATATCCATAAAACATTTGAAATTCTTTTGTTATCAACAAATTATATTTTCTGACGTTAGAGCACGTTACATAGTTTACAGAGTATTTTAAGAGTAAAATGGATGATTTTGAATCTTGTACGCCACCGGAAATACAGAATGCTGCAAAAAATGTGGAAAGTGAAACATTATTGCCGCAAAAATCAAAAGAACTCAACCAAAAAATATATTCCAGTTATAAATATTGGTGCCTTGGAAAAAACGTTACTAAAACTTCCGAAAATGTGCTCTTAGTGTAGTTCCAAGAAAAAGCACGTAATCAAAAGGCTTCCAGTTTATGGGCTAAATACTCAATGTTGAAGACTACTATTTCTTTAAATGAGAATATCGACATATCAAAATTTTACAAAATCATTGCGTTTTTAAAACGCCAAAATACATCATACACTCCAAAGAAATCGTGTGTATTTTCAAAAGATGAAATAACAAAATTTTTGACAGATGCACCAAATGAAACTTATTTATCGACAAAGGTAATTTTTCCTATTGAATATAATTCTAATAAATGTACTAATTAATACTTTATTGTAGGCTATTTTTGTTATTGGGTTGGCTGGGGCGTGCAGAACCGATGAGTTCCATAATATACTTATGAAAGACATAGATATACGGGATGATATTATAATAGTTAATATTCCACATAGCTAAAATGGCTCTTCGAGAAAATTTGTCATTGTAGAACCTAACTGGATGGAGATTGTGAAGAGCTATTTGAATAAAAGGCCTTTTCCAGACATGCCGAAAGTATTTATTGGATTTAGGAACGGTAAACCTACGAAACAGAACATAGGACACAATACAATTAGTAAGGTGCCGAATATAATAGCAAAATATTTGCACTTACCAAATGCCGAAAATTATACGGAACATTCCCAGCGACGAACTTCTGCTACCATTTTGGCAGAAAGCGGTGGTGACATATTGTCGTTGAAACGACACGGAGGATGGAAATCCGGAGCAATAGCAGAGGGCTACATAGAAGAATCCATTGCCGATAAAAAAAGAATTGCACAAATGGTACAAGGATCATCTCAACCATCAATAGTACCTATTATAGCTAGTAATCAGATTCCTTCGTCATCTTCATGTAGTAACCCAATGCTAGAAATTCGGAATGAAGTTATAAACAATCCCGTCACAACTTCAATAACTATTGGTGGCTCTAATAATACCTTCCCAAACTCTGGTACGGTGGATAACGAAGCCAGTACTTCAATGAGTGGTTCTGCCTCGCTAAACTCTGGCATGAGTACACCAGCAGTCAACATGTCGTGTCACAATTGCACTATCAATTTCTACTACAAATGAAAATAAATTAATGTTTTGTGTTTTCTAATAAATTGTTAAAAAGGTACATTTTGTTGGCGTCAAGCATATTTGGGTATTTTTTTTTTGAAATGTTATTATAACCAACCTTAAAAACGCTACATTAATAGTCACATTCAAATGATAATAAAATAAACATTTACTTACTTATTTAAAGATTCACCAGTAAGAATTAGCAAATAATCAAACAAAATAATAATGCGCAATTCTATCTCACATGTGACAGGAAATCAGTTCTCATGTCATGACTGATTTTACTGGAACTGGAAGTATCTACAAATTATGTGGCGCGTAAATTGAATTGTGAATTTACAATATTAATTTTAGATTCTTCAATTTCCTTATAAAAGTGAGTTAAAGTTCCGGAAACAGTAGATAATAATTTATTATTAACTGCTTCCCGTTTCTAAGCAAATACGTTATAGAAATACAACTTCTTGAGACAAAAAAGATCAATAATTGTGTGTTTCCATGGCTAGTCGCGGATAAAGTACTTTTCCTCCCGCTCTATGCGGGAATTCACTTGATTTTTCCTCCCTAGGAAAGAAATGTACTTTTCCTCCCGTTTTATGCGGTATTCCAAAATTGATTATTTAGATTATTTTTATTTATTTTATGGAATTATTATATATTTTTCCAATGATATTATCATCCGGTTTACTTATTCCTTTCTTCAACTTCTAATTGCTTTTCGGTGCAGGTATTGTAAAAAATATCATGTGCATCTCAGGACAAAAGTCGCTTCGATCGTGTTGCTCCGCACTCGTCGGAAAAATGCCACTCAATGTTTCAAAAGCCTACTTGCATCATCAATTATTTTAATATCTGAAAACATGTGAATTCGCCCTTCCGTAGAAAAAATAATAAAGGACAGCACCTCCATATAAATTCTGTGCGAAACTATTCAATGCAAGTTTGATAAAAGCTGTGATAAATATTCATTCTACATCATACGAAACAAATGAGTGTTACTTTACAAGCATAGAATATAAAAAGAAATCAATAAAAAATTCCTGCGGTAAATTCTGCGGCATAAAGTGCTGGTCAATCACAATCTCCTGCTCCTGCTCACATCTCCTGCTCGGAAATGGATTATCCGATTATAAATCCATAGGCGCGTCGACTTCTCGAGATATTCGTGTCACGAGTGGCCAGTGGTGGTGGCAAGTGCTGCCCGATAAAACATCAAGATTGACCCCGGAGAAATTGCATTTATAGACGTTTTAGCCACTGGTTTTTGCGCGCTTTTTTACCGGCCGTGGCGGTGTTGCCAGTTGCCACCTACGCCACTATTGCCTTTTATTGCGAATTTTATTGTCGGGTTATGGCTCTCGAGGTAACGGCGCCAATCAATCAACGGAAAAACTCCAAGGAATACATTTGTAGTCTTTATGCTTAATTTTAAAGGTATCCCCTAAGCGCAGTTTTACGTTTACGATATCAAATTCATGCTAATGTAAATGTAAATATCAATTCCAGAATTCTACGTTTTTTTAAGAATTCCTAGAATACTCTCGATTTTACTTTTTCTTCTATTCCACTTCCTTCCCCACTACTACAGCTGCATGAAACCAGCCCGAAACTCATACTTTGCCGCCTCCTAACTATGTAACGTCAATTTGAAGTTGAAAAATATAGTAAAAGTGTTTTCGTTGCGATTATACTTTCAGTTTATTATTGACTTCAAGATAATTCTTTTTTAAACATTTAATAGAGAAAGAATGGATCTACAAATGTGCCTTTTTACCTTCCGCTTACCTGTAAAGGAAGGTATTGGAATCATGCAAAAAATCGAGTTGTGAGTTTTAAGTGGATGAGCACGAATTAGGGTCCTTACAACTCATTTTTGATAGTTTCTCGATGATGTCTGTATGTGTGTGTGTGTGTGTGTGTGTGTGTGTGTGTGTGTGTGTGTGTGTGTGTGTGTGTGTGTGTGTGTGTGTGTGTGTGTGTGTGTGCGTGTGCGTGTGTGTGTATGTGTGTGGTCCGGGCCGATGCCGGATGTCGCATAACTCAAATACGAATTACCCAAAAAATTTGATATTTAGTATTTTACAATTGTATACGAATAGGAAGAGCTCATTAGATTTTGGTACAAATATCTTCACCGGAAGTGATATTTTTTGAAGATTGAAAAAGATAATTGTCAAAAATTTATATAAATTTGAATAAATATAATATTTATTTGTAATGAGAATAAGAAGCAAAGTTATTTGCAACTCACGTTAAAAAAAATTGTCTTTATCTGGTAACATTAAAGAACTGCAGTGAAATTTAAAAAATAAATTTATCAGATAAAACGTTGAAATCTTGTAATCCATGTTCGGTTGATTTTTGTTTCTGCGTAAAAAATATTGACAGGTGAGACGGGTGACAAGTTGACATACTAGCGCCATATAAGTCATAAGTCAGATATTAAATGTATTAATTGAACGGAGGATGGCTTCAACACAGAAGAGTTTTCGTGTGAATGAATCTTTTGATTCAGGTGATACTAATTTCTGTGTTTGAATATTTTAGATTTTTATTTCTATATTTTAAATGGGCACCGGATTGTACGTATACATTTCTGTTTAAAGTGTAGATATGGCGGAAGGTTGTGTGATGGCCACGTCAGATTTTTTAAATCAGGAGATACCCGTGTAAAGTTTGCATAAAATGGAAATTTTTAAGAATTTGTCGGAATATTTATAATAATATACAATTTTTTTATAAAATTTTAAAAAAGTACAACTGATAATTGACCCCTTTAGTATATAGTTTTGGAATGGAATTTTACCATTCTTGTCTTGACCACAAAACATTCGCTATGTTAGTACATTTTATGCTGGATTTTAGGGTGTTAGGAGGTAGACGGGCCTCTTAAAGCCCGTTTGCCACGATCTATAATTCTGGACAGAGTACTGTACATAAACAAATTTCTGTCTATAAAATTAAAACATGTTCTATTTTTATGCACAGAAAATGTGCACTAGTAAGCGCAGAGAATATATCTGATTTGTATTTAGTTCCTTTTTACCTCTCGCCTCATATTCTATAAGAGAGGTATTGTAATGGCTCAAAATTTTCGAGTATGAGTTTTTAGTAGATAAGCACGTTTCAGGGTCTCTAGAATACTAATTTAATATTTTCCCGATGATGTCTGTGTGTGTGTGTGTGCGTATGTATGTATGGATGTATGGACGTATGGACGTATGGACGTATGTGACGATTTTTCGTCCACGATAACTTAAAATGTATCAAACCTTTAATAACCAAATTTCATATTTAGGATTTTAATAAGGATCTTAACAACGGATAAGATTTTGGTATAAATCCGCAAACCGGAAGTAGTACTTTTTGGAACTTGATATAGTTTTTCTTAAATAAATTGGTACATTATTTATTTATGACAATTTTTGCAATTAAAAATAAAAGGTAATATAATTATCTATGGGTACAGTTAATTTTAAATACAATTTGCTGAATCTGGTAGTAATTAGCAATAAAATAAAGTGCAACTAAGTACCAATATCTTGTTGTCCATGATATAAAATTTGTTTTTACTCAAAAATTTAATTATAATGACAGTGACATTACAGTTGACATCTTTTGCTTGCATCTTGGTTTACATATTACATGAACATGAAACTATTAAAATGTAAGTAAAACTATTTATAAGATTAGTATAGAATAAGCAGAATTAGGCGAGAGGTCGTGTACTGGCCACAGCAGATTTTTTTTAATCAAAATTTGAATTATTATGACAGTGACATTACAGTTGACATATTTTTCTTGCATCTTGGTTTACATTATCGTTTACATATTACATGAACATGAAACTATTAAAATGTAAGTAAAACTATTTATTAGATTAGTAGAATAAGCAGAATTAGGCGAGACGTCGTGTACTGGCCACAGCAGATTTTTTTTCGTTGAGCTTACAACTAGTTTCTCTGAGCGGGCAAAAACCATTTTTTGTGCTGAAAACGAATTTTTTTGACATATAGCAGGTTTAATTGTCTATTATCATTAAAAAATGTAGTTTAGTTTGTGAGTTTATAGTTTGTGGTGAAATACAATATCGTTGGCCCGAGATCAGGTGACAATACTGTTGGAACGCTAACATATCCAAAGCAGAATTATGTCTCAAATTATGCGTCGTGATATACAAAAAATTTGTGTACACATAATTTTGTCTATAAATTCTATTCATAAAAATTATGTCTATAATTATGTAAAGAATTCTGTCTATAATTATTATAGATTGTTACAAACGGGATTAAGTATATAATGCCTATCTTACACGGTAATACTTTGTTAACAAAATTTGATCACAAAATTGTCCTCAAATTTGATGTTGAAAATCGCATGACACAAATAACAACCAATGGAAGAATTAATTACAATAATTGTAACCATGGTTACCTATATAAAAAATTACCTCAAACTGAAATTAATAAGCGGAAACTTTGCGCACTTCGAAGCACTTTGAAGCATGTACGACTGGTAAATTTTTCTGACGTGGTGCTTAATAATTTCTTTGAATGGCCCTTATTATGTACATCAAGTAGCAGAAGTACTAAAATAAGTCACTTAGTACATCTTACAACACTTGTTTAAAATAGCGCTCTGTTTGAAATACTCCGGATGCAGATTTTATATTTACATTTTCTTGAAGGCATTTCTGGTAAGGAGTAAAATCAGACACGATTTTATATTACAGCTCTCTAGCTATTTGGTTATAAAAGCCCGTTTTACATTAGGTACACTAAATCTTGAACAAAATATTGTTCAATTTTTGTTACAATCTAAATTGTGTAGTATCATACAGCAAATTGTGTGAAATATCGCATTGCTTCGTAAATTGTCTGAAAAAATAGATAAGCGCGGCTGTCAAATTATTATTATATGCAAACTGGGCAGAATCACAAACTAAATATTGTAGGTAGGTATATAAAATTGTCTCAGTATAAAACAGAGTTCATTAAAAACAAAGCAATTTATTGCTTAAGATATTGTTCAATTTGTTGCGCAATTTCTTGTTCAATATTTCGCGTAGTGTAAAACGGCCATAAGTCAAACATGAGAAAATACTCGCTAAATATCTCTACGTCTCCACCCATAGTAAATTATAATTCGTAATTTCGTCATCAGCACTTAACAATAAAACCATTTTAACAATTCATCCTAGTAACAAACCCCATCCTTAATGCAGGATATATTCGTATAATTCCTGTATCACCCACGCGACGCAGTGTGCTGTATCCTTTGCAGGAGCAGCTCGTCCTGCTGCAGGACAACTGCGGGCTCAAGGGTCTGCACTGTGTAGGGGAGACAGGGGCCGGATGTATCGTTACAAGGCAACTGTCGTGAGCCGTTTGTGCATTATTGAAGCTGGGTTGTTGTGTAGTGTGTTCTGTGCTTCTGGGTGGCGGTCAGGTGTGAAGGGAACAGTGGGGGAGTAGGAGGGTTTGTCGCAAATTCAGTTCATATCATTTTTATTTACAATTCAAATACGAGTAGATCAGGCTATTTTATAATTATTTTGAATAGATTATATCTTAACCATAAATTTAAGAAGCCCGTCTACCGCCTAAAATCCAGCTTAAAATGTACCACGGTACAAGACACTGAAGGTAACCCAACTTGGCTTGCAAAAGTGACTGCTGAACTGGTCCAGTTTCATGGTACTAAGGGGTAAAGGGAGTACTCAATATGGCAGCCAACATAGGCCATCAGAAACCCGCGAGAATCGCTGATTAACGTGTAAAGTATAATTTCTATATATATTCTGTAATTTATTATAATATATACAATATTCTATAAGTTATTGAAGATTTTAAGTAAAATTGCTAATAAAATGTGGCCTATGCGATATGACACCGCCTAGCGGCGACAGGGCGAACTGTAACCTCTTGAGCAGTCATAAAACTGGTATGCAAGTTACCGGGGCCTGAAATGTACTAACGTAGCGAGTGTTTTGTGGCCAGTACAAGAGTGATCAAATTTTATTTCAACATAGATTTAATAGAGCAAGAATGGATCTAGAGATGTGCCTTTTTAAAATTTTAATTAATAAATTGTACATGATTATAAAAATTCAGAGAAATTTAAAAAAAAAATCAAATTTATGCATTTACACGGTTATATCTTATGATAATTTTTAAAATTTTAAAAATGCACATATGTAGATCCAATCTTTCTCAATTAAATGTTTATAAAAACATTATCCTGAAGTCAATAATAAACTGATAGTTTACTGGCAACGAAAACACTTTTACAGTATTTTTCAACTTCAAAATGACATTGCATAGCTAGGATACGGCAAGGTACGAGTTTCGGGCTGGTTTCAGGCAGTCGTAGAAGTGAGGAAAAGAATAGAATAGAAAAAATCAAGAATATTCTAGGAATTAGGAAAAAACGTAGACGGGCCGCTTAATAAAGGTCTTCGCGTTGTAAAATAAACCTACCGCACTTTAGGCAGCCGTAGTAGTGGGGAGTATAGTGGAATAGATAAATTAGTAAAATCGAGAGCATTCAAGGAATTTGGAAAAAATCGTAGACGGGTCGCTGAATCTTCTTTTCTTGATCACCTCTTTTGTGTCAATCTCACAAAGGATACAGATACAGTGCACACATTTTAGTCGCCCTCCAAACAGTGCATCCCTTTCAGTCGCTCCCTTTGTGACAATCCCATACAGTGTATCCCTTTCAGTCGCTCCCTTTGTGACAATCCCATACAGTGCATCCCTTTCAGTCGATCCCCTTGTGGCAGTCCCACAAGCTGTGAATTTGTTTAGGGCGTGATTTGTATGCTCATGTCACACCGGCATGGCACGAAGCACGGTACTCGTGCATTTTGAAATATGGAAATTTTTTGCTGATTTCGCAGTGAGTACTCAATATAATTTTTGACATCTGGTGAATAATTGAAGTCAAAATAATAACAGTAAGTAATTTGATAATAAGAATATAACACTTTAAGCTTTTGTCAATATATGAACTAATTACTGATTTAATTAACACAAAGCATTGATGAATTTTAATTCTCAGCTGCCAAAAATAATTTTCAAAAACCTTCAAAGTACGAAGTGAACATAGCAATATACCTATATCATATTTTCGTATGTCAGTTTGCTATACCGGTGTGACACCCTTTTGACAGCTTTGAACGAAACAAAATGCCATATCGAGCACCGTGCTTCATGCCACGCCGATGAGACATGGGCATTAGAAGGCGTTTGTTAACATTTAGACGCAAGTAGAAAAAAATAAATTCTACTTTTGTGACTTCCTACTGTGTTTAAGGTAGAGAAAATTCCTGGATTCCTCGATAGGGATAAATCGTTCGAGATGAAATACCACTGCACCTCCCCATCTGCGCAATACCTGCAATTATTGTTTGTCACAAAGTTCCATAGTGTCTTTGATAAAACCCCAAATCAATTCTTCCCTAGTCCCCCCCTGCTTGTCGTATATAATTCACGGCAGCAAGTGTCTGCGTTATTATTTAACCCTCGCTGCAATCTTTGTTTGGCTGAGGATGAGTCGGCGGCGGCCCGTGCACCTGGGAACGCATCGCTGTCTCCGGTGGGGGGGGGGGGGGGGTTGTGGCGTCGGTGTTACGTCGCGGCGGCGGATTCCGCAGCACATAACCCACTTGACAAACCGTCGCCTCGCACCACGTTCCTCTGTCCGAGGATTACATCACACGCATTGTAAATTAAACGATCCTGTGATGGGATTATTTTACGACTGTATGTGGGGTGGAACTGTGTTTGACAGGAGTGCGGATGATTCTTTTGTTTGTAACGGAACAATTACAATACTTGTGAGTTAATGGCAGGTAGATAAGTTTAACGATATTTTGACTTGATTATTTTTATCATATTGTGTAATTCTGACGAAATAAATGTGTCAGCCGTCCTGTCCAAGATAACAAACATAGATTAAGTTTTATTTTTTATTTTCTATATTATGGTTATCGTAAATAAATCAATTTTTAAATTAAAATCAAATGTAATAGTTTTATACATTATAACTATAATTGCGGTAGGTTTATTTTACATTCCTAGAATACTCTTGATTTTTTTCTATTTCCCTCTTTTCCCCACTACTACGACTGCCTGAAATCAGTCTGAAACTCGTACCTTGCTGCATCCTAGCTATGCAATGTCATTTTCAAGTTGAAAAATACTGTAAAAGTGTTCTCGTTGCGAGTAAACTGTCAGTTCGTTATTGACTTTAGAAGAATGTTTTCATAAACATTTAATAGAGAAAAAATGAATAAAGAATGGATCTACAGATGTGCCTTTTTAAAATTTTAAAAATTAATTTCTATCATGAGATAGAACCGTGTAATGTTCACATAAATTGAATTTTTTTTAATTTTTCGTAATTTTTATAATCTTATAATTAAAATTATAAAAATCACATCTGTAGTTCCATACTTTTATCCCTTCAGTAATTAACAGTAATTGTTTTTTAACTTTTGTTACCAATTAGTGTTAGATTTAGAAATATTTGACAGGGGGGCATAACCTACCTTATAAAAATTAAAAATAGGTATATGAAAATCGCGCAACGGAAAAAATAATGTAATCAAAAAATGCGCCGCAGGCGAATTTATTTAAAAAAAACAGATACCTACTTTTAATTTTTTTATAACTTAATAACAAATGTCTGTGGTACTGAATTGTTTTTAAAAACAAACAAAGCAAATTCTAATCACTGAGGGTGGGGAGGGCACGTGCTCGGGTGTTTCCCCCCCTCTAAATCAGCCACTGTCGCAAATCAAAGCTTAACAAATGCTATAGCGTTTGAACAAGTAACGACCTAATATTCTAAAATTCATTTGAAAAATACGTCATGCTTTGCTCATTTTACATAATTTTTTTAATATTTTAGAGATTGTATTATAGACGGGATAGATAACATATTTTAGCGCTCGTGATGTCGTGATTGAAACCCTCCGCTGCGCGTCGGAAGACAAATATAAAAACAGTGCAACTGCTCATTCCTAAAAAAAAGAAAAAAACTCTATATATGAAACAATGCCTTCCTCTACATGTAAAATTCCTGGTTGCGCTATTGTTTACTATTTAGTTTTCTCGAGAAGACTAAGAGTCGAAAAGGCATGACGCGTGATACATATTTATTTATTTATTTATTTGGTTGATAAATGTTGTGGTAAAGCTCTCCCCTTTATGATGCAAACAAAAAAATCTCTCTGTTTTGAAACTTCTCCTTAGTTTGAGGTCAAATGCTGGTTACGAATATCGAACCATTCTTTACATTTGCTTGAGAAATAATCAGAAAAACAAAAGTGTAGCCAAGTTGCACTCGTAAAACTACAACTTTTCCCATTTAACTGATTCTCTATCTGTTACAGTTTTCAAAATTCCGAAGACGAATATCGACAGACGAAGAAGACAAGAAAGAAAAAGGAGGAAAGTTGCTGTTGAACAGTCAGGCGAGGTACGAATCCAAATATTTTCGTTCCACAAAGTAAACAAATCTGACGACGAATTATACACCAATCTTAAACGGAAAATAAAAACACGTTCCTTTTATAAATAAACGAAATATCTGAAAACAAATTTACTTTAAGGTTTTTAAATCTTTTAGAGAAAATATTTCTATTCAAAGCTGTTAGTTCTATTCATCAAAAGTATGTTAGTTTTATTCATCAAAAGTATGTAAAGGTAACTAAAGAAAATGTTAATTAATTTTAATGTTGCAAAGGCGGCTCTAGAAAAAGTGTAAGGAACAGGCCATATAATGTAAAAAATAAGTGTTGATTTTATGTTTATATAATTTTTTTATATTTCACATTCATATTATCAACATCAACATAATATTCATAAAAATAGTTTAAGTATCACTAAAGTCAAATAATGTTTTTAACATTCTTATTAGAGGAATAAACTAAACTCGAAACCAATTTTTGAAATGGTATAATTTTGCTCAAAACCACTAGTGGGGTAGTGGGCAATCTTTTACTTTGCTTGTTTAAAATCACCATAGTTATGCTTTTATTCAGAGGTGTTGGATAAAAACTATTTATTCTTAAATAAAAATAATCTTCTACCAAATATAATTGCATTTTAGAATCGTTTCAAAGCCATGGCTTCCAAAAGTTTTGACCTTTGGAAAATTTCCAAAAATAAAATTTACCAATAAAGTAATATTCACAATTTTGAAACTTTTCCTGAACCATTACTGGAAATATTCCGAAAAATTTCCCTGGCATAATTTTCCGTTAATTTTCATATTTCCCGTAAAGTTTCCGGTAATATTGGTGCGAAAAATTTTCCCATTTATTTATTTCAACCACTCGCACTACAGTATTTTGTCGGCCAATGGGATCAAACCCAAGACTGCTGGCAAGTTCGGGGAACACACCGCCATTGCGTCACTACCAGTGTTGTAATAGATAACAATATTTTTTATCAAGATAAAGATAATATATTTTTTATTTATCTAGATAAGATAATAGATTATCATTGAAGAAATTATCTAGATAGGTAATAGATAAAACATAAATAAGTTTTATCTAGATAATTATTAGATAAAACATAGATACTACAAAAAATATAAATGACATGTTCTTAAGTAAGCTAGATTCAGACCTACCCAATTATAAGTATAAGTGATAAGTTAACCAACCACAATTTCAATTATAAGTGCAAACGTTGATCGCTAGTTGGTTAAATTAGCCACTTACACTTATAATTAAGTAGGTCTGAATCTAGCTTATAAGTTTGATTATAATTACATTTGAATTCGATTAAAATTACAAATAAATTGGTTGTAATTTTACAAAAATTATTATCTACATGATATTTAAAAATGGATTAAGATAATTTGTAATTTTATCTAGATAAAATAATAGATAAATAAGAAAAAATTATCTAGATAAAATAATAGATAAATGAGAAAAAAAATTATCTAGATAAAATAATAGATACATGAGAAAAAAATTATCTAGATAAAATAATAGATAAAATATATTATCTAGATGACTTATCTAGATAAAATTATCTAGATAAGTTACAACACTGGTCACTAGGTATTGGTCGTAACCGAAAAATCCATTCCCAAATTCAAAAATTCTAGCCGACGCTATCACAGCGTCAAACGAACAATCTAGGTCTTAATAAATCTCGTTTTTCCTCGCGTGACTTAGTCCACAAATTAACTCTTATTAATTTGAGCTACGCGTTCATTAGCAGTCTTCCACTATAAACACTCACAAACCCGGCTCACCTGCGATTTGAATTTTAAATGCGAGAATCGTTAGTCATCGGGTTTGCTCTGCCCCGCTTTGAATACTTGAATAAGAATATTAGCAGGAAAAATTAACTGAATTAAGAAGTGAGCAGTGTTGTTCCTGCACTGGCTGCGAAGCTGCGCATTTTAAATGCTAATAAAAGTAGTGGGGAAACTTCCATGTGCTAACTAAAGACAATGAATTTTTATTAGATAGTTAAATGAATTTAGAATTCGCGAAATTGCTTTTCTTTTAAATATTCACATTTGAAAAGTTTTAATCGAATATTTTTGAGTAGTTGCATCAACCGACGAATATGGCCTAATTTAAAAATTGAACACAGTACACTGTTAAAATTTAACTTTTTAATGGATGCGGTTTCATATTTTATCACTTTTATAATTTGATAATAAAGTCGGATATCGATGTATCCTCTTCATCAAAAATTAAGAAACCTTTAACCTTACTTTAACTCTTTCATATACAGGCCCGTAGCTAGGGGTACGCCAGGGCAGGCGTTTTCTAAAATGCTTCTATGCTTCTTTGATCTTTCATAGTCTTTCAATTGAGGGGTTCAGGGCAAAAGTGGTACAAGTGACATTTTTGTAAAAAAAACGAGATATGTACAGAAATGAATACTGAAGTTCTGTTTTACTTAGAGCAAAAATAATATAGGTAAGTTACTTTTCAGCTTATAATACACGGTAAGTTCAATTTCGAAATAAATATAACAGATATAATAAAGGACAATAATTAATTAACAAAACTACGCCAAAAATGAGAGATTTTATTTAAATTTCCGATGAAAACGACAAAAATTAAAGTGATTCTGCTGCTTTTAAAAAAATTTCTTTGTTACATTTTCAAACTTAAATAACACAATAGATTTAAAATAAAGTTCAAAATACACTTATACCAGTTTTACATTTTTTCTGCCAAATTGCAAGGGGAAAATATTTACAAATTTATTGATAAGGCATATCATTACTACGAGACGTTATATAAACCTTCAAGAATATAATCTAAATTTAAACAATTCTTGAATATTTACTTCTAACTTTTGACATTTATCTCTAATATTATATAGTTTTTGTAACTTGTACCACTTTTGCCCTGAACCCCTCAATTATTAGGCATTTGACCTTGAATGAAAAAAAATCGCCTGCTGTGCACTACTTTTGTGTGCGTTTTTTTTTTTTAAATATATTAAATTTCTACCGATCCTAAAAAAAAATCAACCTGCCCTAAAAGTAGGTAGCACTTCCTAGCTACGGCCCTGGTCATATACCAGGTGATTCACAACTTGTTGTCACTGTCAGAACCAGTCGGTCACTAGTACTTTAGTAATTTGAGATATAAATAATTGTTCATTCATAATTTTCTATTTAGGATAATAAGACTCTAACCTTTTACAGATATTAAACTCTATTACTCTATTATTAAGTGTAAAAAAGTGCATAAAAAGTTCAAAAGTGCATAAATTATATTTGTACTTTTTTTGTCTGCTCCGTTTTATTGCATAAAACATACCGTTCGTTTAAAAATGAAAAGGCATTTCGAAGTGTTTCAGTTCTTATGAATGTTATAAATATTTATACGATCGAAATGGAAGTGGACTATCTACTAGTATCTAAGGAATAGACAGATTATAAATTTATTGATACATATATCTCCGATACTATTCGAGCAAATATAGATATATATTTATTGCCCTGTTCACTATAAAAATAAATACAACTTGCAAGAAGAAAGTGATGTTAAATTACAAATAATAGACTAGTATTAAATTCATGCCGTTACAAATAAAACATAAAATTAAATGTGAAGTGTCTCTCAATTTTATATTGTCTATAAGCTATAAATGATGCTAAGGTCACAGAAACAATAGCATAAATTTACTGCGTACTTAAATTACTTATTAGTCATTGTAATTTGCACCGCTTTTATATCATACTAAATTTTATTACAAATAAGAAATGAATTATTAAAACAGGGGATTATGTTTGTAATAAAGTCAAATGGTTTAACTCGTAACTTTTGTCAGAGGAAAGTTTAAATTACTCTAAACCTGAAGGCATACCAACAATATAAACAAAACTACCTTAATATAACAACAATGTACCATTGTACTTTTATTTTATCCGTACATGTCTTATTCATATCATTTTAATTAAAACGGTCACAAGTTTTCTCAGATTAAAAAAATTCTTTACAAATAGTGTACGCATGGGAGTTTTTCGGTAAAAATTTGTATACTAATGTAATTCGACGCGAGGAATTCAACGGTGTAAAAATCAAATTCATATCTCTTACCTTTTTAAAGTAATTATTGATGGTACTTAATTCTTGAAATTCTAAATTTTTAAAAATTCTACAAATTTAGTTACAATTATAAATAAATTAAGTGTTGGAAAAACAATTCCATAAATTGCAGTTAGAATCGGGTTTACTTTTCAAAATTAAGTTGCTTCCTGAAAAACGTGAACATAGAAATATCATCTACTTATCGAATCTCAGTGTTTCATTGCCCTGAAACCTGAAACCAACGAATTTTTAATTTGGTCTCATTTAAATTCTAATCAATCTGAACCTCATATACTTATTAAAAAGAAAAGAAAATAACTAGAACTAAACGTATATTCTAAATTCTGTAAATTGTTATTCTATTCCTCTTCATATTTCGCATGGATTGTGTGTTTATCAAGAACTCGAACCGAACCAGAACGAACCTGGAACCAAAGCTGAACCAATGGATTTAAACCGATTCGGATGGAACAGCTTAATGCATGAACTGAAATATAAAATTTATGTGTACAAATCATATAGAATTTTAATAGGCCCGTCCACCTCCTCCAGCATAAAATATACTAACTTAGTGAGTGTTTTGTGGCCATGTACTTCATGGATTATATACTTGAAGGATCAATAATTAATAGTTGTGCCTTCTTTAAATTATAATTAAAAATTGTATATATATGATTATAAAAATTCCGACAAATTCATAATAATTTCCAATATATGGAAACTTTAGACGTTTATATCTCATGATAGAAATTTATTTTTAAAATTTTAAAAGGCACATTTGTAGATCCATTCTTTAAAAAAGCATTATCTTGATGTCAATAATAAACTGACAGTTTGCTCGGAACGAAAACACTTTTACATTACTTTTCAACTTAAAAATGACATTGCATAGCTAGGGTGCAGCAAAGTACGATTTCCGGGCTGGTTTCGGGCAGTTGTAGTAGTGGGAAAGGGAGTAGAACAGAAGAAAAAGTAAAATCGAGAGTATTCACTTAGGGAAAGTTTTTGTATAGTATCCCATATCCGCTTTTATTTTCTTAAATATTAGTTTTTGTACACAATTTATTCCAAAAATGGAATATTGCTACAGTGCTTCCTTAACGTGGTCTGTTAATAAAAAATAATATTATTAATATTAGTCAGTACGTCTAACGTTAAATGGGGTAGCGTAAAGCCAGGTATATTTCGCAAATAAAAATTCCTATAACGCATAAAAATAATTCAACATTCCCAGAAATTCCGGGATTCTGAAAGAGCCCTTCCCGTTTCTAGATGACCATTTCCATCATCCCTGTTTCATAATCTTGTCCAGGGTTCACCTGACCACAAAATCTTCCAATAACACGAAAATACTACCCGATAAATCAAACCGCACGTTCAACAGAGGCAATAAAAGCCATGGGGACGATATTATCGCAATAAAATCATATTTTACCGGGCTGCATAAGAAAATTCTTTTGTTAACAATTGACAGAAACGTCGCGCTCTGTGATGTATCTTCAAAAATTTGAAAAACGGGTGTTATATAAGATAGCTGGGGTTAATAGGTGAAATTGAGAGACATTCTTTTGAAGAATCGGGAGATTTGTAGGGATTTTTGATTTATTTGTAGAGGAAATCGAGAAATTGGCGGCGACGCTTGAACGAAAATATTGTAATTGAAAGATGTGTGAATCAATAGTAGCCTTTTTACTGTTGGACCAAAGTATGTACACTTAGCAAAAAATGCACCACTTGAAAATGCACCAAAAATTTCGAACTTTTAGACCGCCGTAACTCGGTTGAGTTTGGTCGAAAATTGATGAACTTTCAAGTTCTGACAAGTTTGAAGTTTCCTCTCTAAGTTCATGCAAGTTAATCTGACGTTAAGTTCAATTCACAATCTGCCAACCCCCTGATAAAAAAGTTCTTGATGTCAAAAAATTTCAAACTTTGACAACTTGTAGAAGGTGCAAAAAAATCGTAGACTCAATCCATTACCAAGGCGATAAAATTCATTCATTGTCCTTTCCTGAAAAAAAATTGAGTACCTAAAAAAATGCATTTGTACGAGTATATAGGTAATTTGAATCTTAATGAAGATAAGTTACTTTATTCTTAATAAACTTCCCACTTGACAAGTAAAAATCCCCAGAACATTTCAAGAATGTGAACATCCCGCTTTGTTACTTGCTATTTGCCCATTAACATCCTGTTATTATCCTAGCGATTGCCAATTTCCGGGCTTAGTAAGATAATCTATATAACATCCAAATAATTTGGAAATAATATCCCAATTATGTATCCCATGTAATTCTCTGAGATGTTGTGAACATCCCTCATTGTTACTTGCTATTTGCCCATTAACATCCTATTAATATCGTAGCGGTTGCTAATGTTCGTCCTTCGTAACATTATCTATGTAACATCCCAATATTAATAATTTGGTAATAATATCCCAATTATGTATGCTACGTAATTCTCTGAGATGTCTGTAATAAAAGAATAAGATATTTTTAAATATTCCAAGGACGATTCATTACAAATGGATTACCGGAGAAATAATAGTCATAGTTATTAAATTTACTAAATTTATCTTTACATAAATTTTAACAGCTTTAGTTTGTTTGAAGTTTAGTGGGTTCAAATTATGTGTATTAAAAATTTAAGAGAAGGAAGTAAAGAGATTATCTTCATTATCATTATTTTCAAAATTTAACATTTATTTCGCTTTCTTGCTTTCTTTCACTGCTCAACCCCTCATTTCTAGAATAATTGATCAATGTTGACCATAACACAATTATTATTATAAAAATTAAATGGCAGATACTACATGATATATTTAATATGATTATTGATTAAAGTAAGTGATTCTAAAGGAATACAAATAATATCATTTACCTAATGTAATAAAAAATTAATTAAATTTTGGTGACGTACTAATTAAAGTTTATGATAAATTTGATTATAAATTATGGATGCTATTTTCAGTAGAAGGCGTAGAAATAAGTAATATTATTTTTATTTTATAGGCGGTCATATCTAATAATTTTTCTATAGAACATTTATGAGAAAATATAAATAATGCACAATTTTCGAATATATTTCATATTGAATTTCGATGTTAATAATCAGTGTTGTGACAGATAATTTTAAAATGGATCTAGATCAAGATCAAGATCTTCTCGTTTAATATGATCTAGATCAGATCATAGATCAATTTTTATGATAGGATCTTTCTTTTAGATCAGATCATAAATTAGTGATCTTTTTTTCTTTAGATCGTAAAAAGATCAATATTATACAAAATATTTAATTGTTTTATTACATCACATAAAAAATTAAAAATACGTAGTATTCAAGGGATTTAATCTACAGTTTAAAATTAAAACATATTAAAAATATTAAACTCTAACTCTTTTAAATTTTCAATTTCATGCTTTAACTTGCATATAGCGTAGAAAAAATCTAAAAATATGATCTTATTCTAAGATCGTAGATCATATTTATTTGATCTAGATCAAACTCAAGATCACTAAAAATAAGATGATCTAGATCAGATCAAAGATCACGTAAATTGAGCTAGATCAGTGATCTAGATCAATTGATCTAGATCAGTCACAACACTGTTAATAATTAATATTATTAAAAGTTTAATATTTCAAACAAATATTTCCGCATTTTCTTCACTATAATGCCCTCTTACACTATATAATATTTTCAAACTAAATTGTAGGTATGCTATTCAAGTAGAAATCTAGTCTAACGTAAAGCAAAAATATAGAGTACTGTACGAACAGTCTCTGTTGTACAGCAGCAAAACTGACCGGTTTAACGTAAAGAAATCAATACTATGTTTACACTGCCTTTCACTGACTAGTTCAGCTACTCTCCGGTAGATGGTGCTAACATCACGGTGTGAGTTCATGAAAAATATTTCAAAAGTGTATTTAGAACATCTGAATAATATTTTATTTAAATATGATTAAATTATTTATGTTTTGGGTGCGAAATAAAAGAGAGTTTAACATAAAATCTTTATTTTACACAGAACCAAGTACACTATACAGATTTGATCAATGATCACTCGTATACATGACGACAAGTCATTTATAGAAAACTTTAATGACTATTCCAGAAAAAAATGTGTAGGTAACAAACATTCGACTGTTATTGTGCAGCCAACCTACACTCCTAGTCTAAATAAACTTTATTCATAGAACATTGATAATACACAGCACACTAACTTATATTGCGATCTGAACCACTCACGCATACACGCACGCGGTTTGCGCCCATTTGTACACTATCATTATTAATATATTACATCGTATACGACAGATAACATTGCAAGACATCATCATCGGAGTTGGCGTGGGCCGGACTAGATCAAATGCGTATTTACAATCCTTTCTTTTACTCACAACGCAATTCACATTGCTGAACCTGTAGTTTATTTTCACTCAGTATGAAATTACGCTTTTTAACAAAAATTGATGGTAATATATTTTGTATAAAGTATCGTGTGGTCCATGAAAACGTTAACTACATAGAAAGTTTTTTATTCTATCATAAAGTATTTAAAAAATGGGTTGTTTTGAATTGAATAATTTATAAAAAAAACCAAAACTGCAAATGTTACTTTCTTGTTCAAAAAAAAATTGATCGTCGGGCGAAGATTTTACAGAAATATCTGAAATTATAAACGATTTTTATTAGATGCTTTTTAATTGAACTCATTTACTTAGAATTTGTTGATTATTGAGTTTTATAATGAATTGGTAAAAAATTATCTTGATTGTCATCAAACTAAAATGTATTTGTTGTTAATTTTTTTTTAAATCAGTGCTAAATAATATTACATTTCATAATTTGTGAGATAACAAATATTAGTTTTACTTGCACATTTAGGTTCTGAATCATCATTCATTTTTAAAGAATTTTTTTATAATATAAAAATTATGTGCAAATAATTCAAACTGAAACAGTCATTCAAAGTAAGAAATACATTTGTAAGTAATTTTTAAGATGATGGAAATTCACGAAATTCTCTAAAAAAAACATTTTTGCGAATAAGCATTTTTTTAAATTTGTTTCCTGTACCAAAAATACTTAGTCGTAGTTTCACTTAAACATTTTTTTATATAACACACATCTTTCTTATGTAATATATAGAAATAAAAATGATTTTAGCTTCTCATTATCTTATAGTTAAAATTTTTCTTTTACTGAATTTAAAACAAGATTTTTTATGATAGATGTTTTAAATTCTTGTTCTTTTGAACGTTTTTCATTATTTAACTGATTAGAGTTGCCTTAAAAGTATGTGCTAACAAACGTTTTAATTAACCACAGCATACAATAGTAATTGAAGTAAAATTAGATTTTAATTTCTGAGTAGCGCTACCACATACCAGGTGAAAATAGTGCCATACTTGTTGACACAAATAAAAACAAAATCTAGAAAGAAGACTGTATTGTATTTCTGAGTACGAACATAGCGGTCGTAAATAAATAATTATAACTAACCAGATGTCAAAATTGTGGTATACATACGTTTGAATGTCACAGCCTTACGAATCTTATTGTTTAAACACAAATTAAATTCAGTTCTTTCTAAATTAATTATTTAAATCGTATCAATCGTTTGCAAGTTTGACTCTCTGGATTTACAAATTACAAGTAGATAAAGAAAAATAATATTTATTTACAACAAATAATGGAATGTACGTAAGAAACAATACATACGATTTTTACAAAACAAATGTAAATTCTACATTCAAAATTTTAGTACGAGAAAATATAACAAAAACTATATTCCAAAATGATAATGAACTAAAAATTATTTACTTAAAACTAAGTAGGAAAAAATAAACAAGTCTTAAATTCACGCTAATGGGAACTTAAGAGCCTAATTACATACAACAAAATTTAGCTGTATCTTTTATAATTATGTACTAAACTTTTAGTACCGTTTAAGTACAGAGTACCAAAAGATACTGCATTATATTTAGAGCATTTAAGGGTTGCTTTATGTACATTTACTGTAGATTTCCTAAAGTAAAATTTGAAATCTGTTATTTTATCAGACGGCCACTAAGCTGACACCATTTTGACTGTCAAATTTGCTAGCAGCTAGCATAACGTCACATAAGTCTATTATGCCACTGCCAAATCTTATCACTATATGTCAACATAATGTTTGGTTAAAACTGATATAGAACTAGCAAAAACTATAGACTATATGACTACTTTGTGATTTGTCATTGGCATAGCATAACGTAAGCTAAATGGCACAGCCATTAATATTTTGAATGCTCAACTCACATTATGTCACATCACATAAACGATCAACGTTTCTATACCAATGATAGATCTAAACTAGTTCTGTTGTTCTGTATACTATATCAACAAATGTTTGGACAAAGCTAATATAGATCTAGCACAAGTTTTCTTCGTGTTTATCATTGGCGTAGTATAATATAAGCTGTGGCCCGGTCCTTAATCTTTTGACTGCTTAATTGACGTTATGTCAAATTAGTAAATGCAGCTTGTGGTAAACGATCTATTTTTTAATCAAATTATAGTACGTCGTAGATTACAATTTTTTGTAAATCTATACAAAGTTTGAACTTGCACAAGTTATAGACATGACCAGTTCCATTAAAAATGTACAAGTTTTTCTTCGTGACAGTATAAAAAGCTATGTAGCCTGATCTTTAATGTTTTGAATGCTCAATTAATATTATGTCACATGGTCACTTCAAAGTAGACGTCAAAATAGTATATTTTTCATTCAAAACATTTCAACCTGTGGCATAGTACGTCACATATTTCTACTTTATGTAATAAATTACATATTAAAAACATTTATAGATTGTTTAACACTCTCATGACCGTCTGACGTGGTTGTAAAATATGATGCATCATCCTTTGGTAAGCTATTTCAGATAAATACCCAAGTCCTTAAAAACAAGAACCCCTTTGTTGCGTTGTGTGCCCTATCAGTAGACCGAGGCGTTGCTGTGGCCCTCGTAGTTGATCTGCAGGTAGGAGGGAATGGCGGCGTTGAGTTCGGACGCGCGTCGCCGCAGCGCCGCGATGCTCTGGCCGCGCCACAGGTCGTCCTCGGGCTCGGCGGGGCTGCCCCCGCCCACCGGGGGGGTCCCCGAGCCCCCTGCACCCCCCGCGCTAGAGCACGGGATCTGCGGCGGGGGGGAAGAGCCCGATGAGTTCAGGTTGTTCGGGGTGTTGTTGTTGCAGTACGACATCATTGTGTCACCTGGAATACAAACAACATTGGTCAATTTGACGGAAAATATAATTCATGTATCATATCGACTAATTTGAATGGCTAAAATAGGGCAGTAAGAGGCTCTCAAATCGAAGATATTTTTTATCACCGCTGTTTTGTTTATTAGTCACTGTCAGTTTCTCAATCTGAAATTGCTGTTTTGTAAAAATCAGACTTTTTGTCAGGATAGAGATAATAGGGAAAAAACAGGCAAATTAAGAAAGATCAACAGAATTTAAATCGTTTTTGACAGCTATCAAAATATATAACCTAATATTTTGGACTCATTCAGTATATATTCTCCCCAAATATAACTCGGGCTATGATTAATCATAGGAGATAGCATTCGTTAGTCTTCAGAAAATTGAACTCGTGCTACGCACTCGGTCAATTTTCATCGACCAACTCATGCTATCACCGATGATAATCATACCAAGTTATATTACCCCCGAAAATACCATTCATATAGGGTTTAATCTCATGATAAGAATTTATTTTTAAAATTGTAAAGACACATCATCTGTAGATCCATTCTTTCTCTAATAAATATTTAAAAGCATTATCTTGAAGTCAATAATAAACTAACAGTTTACTCGCAACGAAAACACTTTTACAGTATTTTTCAACTTCAAAATGACATTGCATATACCTAGTAAGTATTCGTCAAAGTACGAGTTTTAGGCTGATTTTGGGCAGCTGCAGTAGTTTTTAACTGCACAAACTGTTCTTGCAACTGCAAAATTAATTTAAATTAAATTTTATTTCATTCAAAGTTAGTCTATCATGCAACTTTCATTCCAGTGGTACCAAAAATGTACTCTGCGAAAATTGCTCTTAAATTTATGAATTTCAAATAATTTTTTTGTTTCATACCAGTAGGATGTGAATCATCCTGTACTAGTTGTTTAAACGCAATGTCGGACTGACCATGACCAGGTCGGCAAGTCGGCAATTTCTGACGGGGCCAAAACTTTTTGAGGGCCAAATTGCAAATTGGAACTTTTTATGTATAGGTATTTACCAATAATTTAGAAAATTATGTTTTTTACATTTTAACGCAGACACGTAGGTACACAAGGAGGTGTACAGAGGATAACTTTCAATTATAAGACATTATTTGATTAATGAAAAAAAATGCTTTTGTTCAACCTTTAATGTAATACGACATATTACTTCTTCCGTACCTTCACTCCAAAGCTTTATATTCTGAAAAATATTGATGTCAGTCCAACTTTGTTTCAACGAACAACTTTTTTAAATTATTATAATTTACAAGAATAACAAAAATAAAGAATTGATACAGGTCTGTGAAAAACAGAATAGGGCGGAATATGTAGAAGGGTAAAAATTATAACAGCTGGAAGGCTGGCATGTGGGTCATTTTGTTTTTAAGTATTCAAGTTGATGTGATTGACGTGTGGAATGAATAGATAATGTGTTTAGGGGTTCACGGTAACCCTGTTTGCAGATATACTCGTAGTAGTATGCTTATCATCTCCTCCAATAAACCAACTTTCTATCGCATGCAAATGAAGTTTGAATAGACAACAAAGTACTTGCAAGTAATTTTTAATGCAACTTAGGTTTAAAATACACAATTGGACTACTAGAATGAATGATTCAGATACAAAAAAGATCGCCTTGAAATAAAATTAAACAGCTTAGACTTATACGCTGAGGGTTTCATGCTAACCATTTTTAGGATTATTGTATAATGTATGTATGATGCAATACATTTTCTCATTTCTCGTTCTCGTTTCTCCGACCATTATTTCAAATGAATCTCTGTTTTCAAAGTAGATTTAGTGTTAAAACAATTTTTAGGATCATCTGTGTTGGAATATGTATCACATGTTTGTAATTACTATGTAGTCCTTCCATTTATTATTAATTTATTTTCTTATTTCTCGTCTAGTACAAAATTCCGACCAATATTTCAAATGAATCTCTGTTTTCAAATAAGATTTAGAATTTTTAGGATCATGTGTGTTGGAATATGTATCACATGTTGGTAATTAAAAAGTGCTTCTATTTAAAGTCCATCAGTAGGTTTGAGTGTACACATAAGTGTGACTTTTCTCGCGTTGTATTTACATTTACCCATCGTCACAGTTTTGGCATGCAGGTTCAACATCAGCCCAGAGCAAAGTAAACTCAGGCTGTTAAAACTAACACCTCCATGTCGCGTCACGGAGTGCGGGGGCAGCACCAGCACGCACACACACAGAGCAGCAAAACATACAATTAGCAATGATTAGAGCTCGCCTCATTACTGCCTCCGAAATACGCACTAATTGTTTCTGAACACAACGCTTTAGAGCAACGCTGCTTGTTTGCTGGAGTCATACTTTCACACACTTGCTACGGCTGCAGGGAAGATTTGCATTATTCATTAATTGTGAACGTGCGAGAGATGTTAACGAGCGAGCTGGCCTCGAACCTGGACTAATCAAACACTAGATGCTACACACTTCATTCAAACATTCGCTACTTTAATAATTGTATCTTTAAAGTCCCGTCTACTTCTTAAAATCCAGCACAAAACGTACTAACGTAGCGAGTTTTTGTGGCCAGTACAAGAATGGTCAAATTGTATTTCAACAAGGATTTTATACTTTATACTAAAAGAAACCGGAAGTCGATAAGTTTATCCGTTAAAAAGTTATAGCTCATTGAACACAATAAATATTAAAAATTTAAAAATTTCTCAATTTTCTCTCGGAAAAACATTTGATATTTTGGCTTAATGGATACCCAAAAAAGATTTTAAAATATTGTATCTTATGGAGAAATGTTCTTAGAATTTAATGCAAGAAACCGGAAGTCGATAACTTTATCCGTTCAGAAGTTCCAGCTCATTAAACACAATAAATACAAAATATTTGAATACTTCTCACGAAAAAAAAATTGATATTTTGGCTTAATAAACGCCTTAAAAAGTTTCTAAAATAACATATTTTATAGGTAAATGTTCTTAAAATTTAATTAAAGAAACCGGAAGACAATATTTTTTTTCATTCAGAAATTACAGTTAATTAAACACAAGAAATTACGAAAAAAGCTAAAATTTCTCAACTTTCATTGTTTTGAAAAAAATGCTAATTTTAGAAGTGCCATATCTCGGAAACTATTGGACGTACAGAGCTGCGGTTGGGCTTCAATTATTGCAAATTTAATGTACTTTAAAAATGATATGATCAAAAGTTTGTTGAAATCGGACCATTACTTCCATAGTATAGATATATCCGTTTTTTAAAAGCAACGCCGGCCATCTTGTATTGGCCGCCATTTCTATTAGCTACCACTTGAGGATGGCAATCATGGTTTTTAGTGATCCTTATACTCATATATAACTATGGTTAAAAGGAAACTTAGTTCCTCCAAATTATACCGAAATCTTGAATTTGGTTAGCTGGCCCATTAACTATTACTGCCTTATGCCTATGTCATACCGGCGTGGCATGAAGCACAGTGTTAGATGTAGCATTTTGCTCGATGAAAAGCTGTCAAAGAGGTGTCACACCGGTATAGCAAAATGCCATACGAAAATTTGTATATTACTATGTTCACTTCGTACTTTCAAGGTTTTTGAAAATTATTTTTGACAGCTGAGAATTAAAATTCATCAATTCTTTGTGTTAACTAAATCAATAAATTAGTTTATATATTACCAAAAGCTTAAAGTGTTCTTATCTAATTACTTGTTATTACTCTTATTATTTTAAAATATATTATTCACTAAAAGTCAAAAATTATATTGTGGACTCACTATATGGAATCAGCAACAAATTTCCATATGTCAAATGCTCTATGGAATAGCGGCGATACAATTTTTACGTTATTCATTTGTTCCATCGAGCACCGTGCTTCGTGCCATGCCGGTGTGACATAGGCATTAGGAAATTGGGTGATTACTTTTGCACCACCTTGTACATGCATACAAGGCCGCCGCGTGCGAGTGTGCGGGGCGTGCCCCGCACAAGAGCGGCTCATTCTGGGTGAAAATTAAATTTTTATTTTTCTAAAAAAAATAATTTTAATGTTTGACAATAATTTTCAGAATTCATTATTTAAAAATTATTATTATAATTATTAATTATGATTCTTTATTTATTTATATTTTTTCGTTGTTACAAATAAATATATTTAGCAATTTTCATTTCATATTTTTTTTTTATTAATTTCTACTCGTGAAAGAGGGAAGAGGTTAAAATATTTCCCCTCTATGGAAAAACTTAACTTAATGAAACAGCCGCTGACTTGAAGGTCAAACATCTTTTTCTTTCAAAAACACTACCCAAGTACTATTTTTATTATGATTTCGCCCCCTCCTTTCTAGTTCCGTCACTGCTTAAAGCTCAAAACAGAAAAAAGCCTCTAAATGGAAATCTTGGCAGCTCATTGAATAGTTGCAATTTCTAATAGGGGGCGGATTTATGAAATATTGCACACGGGCGGCTAATACCCACGCGGCGGCCCTGCATGCATATTATTAAAAAATTATTCTGAAGCTAGGAGGTAAATTTTTAAAATATTCTGCATTATATATTTTTTTTGCTGGTAACCATCTTACAGGATTAACTCCCAATTACAGAATGGTAGATGATATGGTTACTATAGTGAATTTCAACCATTAGAACCCAATGATATTATTGTCGGTTGCGCTGAGAATCGAACTGGGGACCGCTAGCATGCTAGGCGCACCCTCTACCCTCGCCTCTACCGCTGAGCTAACCACTGGCCGTTTATGAGGATATAAACTACCCTCAAATTGAGACCACAGTATAAAGCTAGATTCAGACCTACCCAATTATAAGTGCAAGTGGTTAATTTAACCAACAAGCGCTCAATGTTTGCACTTATAATTGAAATTGGAATTTTGTGGAAGAGCTTGTTGGTTAATTTAGCACTTGTACTTATAATTGGGTAGGTCTGAATCTAGCTTAAAATTAAAAAGCCATCTCTCACCTAGGGAGTTAAGCCCATAGTGCCCCTGGTACACCTGCGCCCCGGCCGTGTTGATGGAGTTGAGCTGGCCCTGGTTGAGCTGCGCGACCTGTGGGAAGCCGCCCATGCCGGCGCCCAGGCCCCCGCCGAGGCCCCCGCCCAGGCCGCCCTGGCCCAGGCCCGGCGTCATGGGCCACCGCCCCGCGTCCCCCGCGCCGAACATCCCCCCGCCGCACAGCCCGTCGCCCATCGCGCCGAACGGGGGCAGCCCGTGGGACGGGAGTAGGGCCCCTGGAGTGCGGAAGACGTTGGTGGTCTTCTTGCGCTTCTTCCACTTGGCGCGACGGTTTTGGAACCATACCTACAACAAGTTATACTGTTAGATAATGGGGGTTTTCAAGCCTACGACTTTTAAAGAAATAGTTAAGGGGGAACATCAAATTTTTCCGCATTCGAAACCTATACCATATGTTCTACGCAGCGACGTGCCGTTCACTACAAAATTTCTTAGCCTGGGTAATCGGAGTAGATGGAAAGTATGTCTTGTATTGAACAACAGATGCAGATTTTCGTCAAAATATATGTGTCATTTATTCGGAATTCTGGGCTTATTTTTAAAGATATTTTAAAAAATTTTGAAGTACTGTAAAGATAAAGGTTGGTTCTAAACCCGTCTTAAAGTTTTAATAAAAATATCAATTGTTTATATATATATATATATATATATATATATATATATATATATATATATATATGTACAGTTTGTTGAAAATGGCCTATTTTCAACAAACTGTACATATACAGGCTGAGTCATCGAAATGCCCGTCATCGATATCTCCCTTGTCGTTAAAAATACAGCATAAATTTTTTAACAGAATTTTTCGTCTACTCAAGGAGCATAACTTAAAATTATTTTCACATATACAGGGTGTTGCATAACGACTTGGCAATAATTGTTCGTCTTTTTTTAAATGAAACACCCTATTTATTTTTATATATTTTGAATTGTATTTTATTTACCTATACGAAAATATAAGTTTCATTTTAGTTTGCTGCGGCGTTGCCAAGTTATTCAATTTTTTCTCTAAAAAATTCCGAATACACGTATTGTTTTATAAAGGCGTACTCATGTTATTATAATAGTAAAAATTAAGAATTTTTTTTTCTGTACAGCTGTAACTATACTCTTTGTTCTGACATAACTTTTTTAAAATGTTATTATACAGGATGTTCAATACAGAGAACCAAATTTAATCAATTTCAAATGGCTATAACTCGTCATTTTTAAATGGAACACCCTATATTTTATTATTCTGTTGTGTGTATTTTTGCATCTTCTTATGTTATAAAGGGTGTCGTATGCCTAAAAACATTTATTTCGAAATTAATTAAATTAAGTTAAGTTTATAAAATGCACATCAAAATACAGCTAAATTGATTGAATCAAATCCACAGCAAGCTGAAAAGGTCCTTTCTAAATTGTAAATTTACTACAAAGTTGCCCTCCCTACCCTCCACAAGGTGGCGGAGGTTATGGGGTCCAAGTTTCGGGTCATTCCATAGAGAACAACAATATTAGTAAGGTTCCCCGGCCCCTGAATTATAAAAGGGATGGACGGGTGGTCTGGACCACCCTGTATAGTGTGATTTCTGTAATTCTAGTTTGATATTACTTGACAGTTCAGTTTATATTATTATTTTCCAGAAAGCTTATTTATTGACCATTATAACTCGTTTAAATCTAAAGGTACCTATAATTATTAGGTATGTTCTCATATTTTTTGTAAGTTATGACGGTGTACACCTAATTTAAAATTTAAAACTAACATTTATTTTATTATGATTTTGTTTTATTTTGGCTTTTCTTGTTGATATAACAGAGAACGCCTAACGACGGCATTTTCTGGATACTTCAGAACAAAAATGTAATAATGAATGATTTTTACAAGAATTGTTTTCTTATTATTATAATTCAAACTTATGCCTGCCTCTCTGTCTGTGCATAAACTTAAGTCTGAAGGAGTAAAGAAATTTAAAATCCCTTAACCCGACCCTGCCTGTTAGTTTTCGCGCCTACATGT
Organism: Agonum fuliginosum; assembly: GCA_947534325.1. Taxonomy (NCBI): domain Eukaryota; kingdom Metazoa; phylum Arthropoda; class Insecta; order Coleoptera; family Carabidae; genus Agonum; species Agonum fuliginosum. The sequence goes on from OX384037.1 coordinate 30,248,859, forward strand.
GAACCCACCATCCACCAACACACCACCAACCAAACAACAAGTCAACAACATCCACAACTAAGTTCGTTTTTCTGGGAACCCTTCTCGACATGTGCGCCTCCCGCGAGGTTTAACACTGCGCGGTCCCTGCGGCCCCGGCTAATGGTTCTGGATTATTTAGCGGGATGCGATGGATAACCGCTGTCGGGATGTCGCCAGAGATCCGCCAAGATCCCGAGGGAAGTCCGGGAGAGGCAGACGGCGTGGGGATCGATTATGTAGTGGTCAAGAAAGATTGATAGCGGGAGGGTGTTAGATCTGATGTGCGGAATTTCAAGGTGTGGTAGAAGATTTAATTAGCAGCAGCAGCACAAGATGTAGACACCACTTGTTTGCAGGATATTTTTATCATCTTATAGTTTATCCATTAAGCAAATTAGGCCTAGGTACCTAAAATAACAAGCTGAATGTAATATGGGACAATTAAAAACGAAAAAAATAAAAATCGGATTTTTAAAATTATTTGTTTCTTGTTTTTAGTGCGGTTCAACGATTAATGATTAATAATAAATATTTTTCGCCGTTTGACATTTAAAGTGCTTTTTACTTCCTTGTACGGAGTAATAAGGAAGTATTGTAATCGCGAAAAATTTCGGTTTTCAGATTTTGATGGAAATATCCATTTTGACCTTTTCTGAATCCATTATGACTAGTTTCGTCGTGACGTCTGTACGTACGTGCGTACGTGCGTACGTACGTGCGTACGTACGGACGTATGTGTGTCGCATAACTCAAATACGGTTAGACGTAGAAAGTTGAAATTTTGTATTTAGGACTGTTATAGCATCTAGTTGTGCACCTCCTATTTTTGGTTTCAATCTATAAACCGGAAGTAGTACTTTTTAAAAATATTTCGATAAATATTTAATTTAACACAAATTTTTTTATTTTAAATGAAAGATTATGTGATTATTACCTAAAATCGGTATTTTATAAATATTTTTGTATCTGGTATCATTTAGGAATAATTAAAGTATATATTTTTAATTTAGTATTTCTTTATCTTGTAGTCCATGATCGATTAACATTTGTTACTACGTAAAATTTAAATGATTATGACATGACAGTGACAATAGTAAAATATGCTTTATACCTTCTTCTGCAGTTTAAATAAAATGACTAAAATATATTTGTGAGTATACTAGTATAATAAGTTAAAAGAATTTTTTATATTATTCTACATTTTAGTTATTAAGAAAAGTATGAACACACAAGGCGTACAAGGAAGTCATGTGGTGTCCACGTCAGATTTTTTATTGACAACTCACAGTCTGTGAAGTTTCATTTTTAATGCCTAGGCAATAAAATTGAATCGGGCATTTCAAAAAGTCAGTATTTTTTAAAATTCGCGTTTTTGCAAAATTTGTATTGTACATGGGTAAACACATTAATTGTAAAAACAACATAACTTAAATTACTCCTAATGTTTTAAATATTGGTTTAAAAACTGGAGTTATTGTAAAAACAATATGCTTGTTTCATTTAATCTTGTGAAATATTAATTGTGTGACTTACGTAGTTTTTGAAATGACCGATCCAATTATTTTTAATGCCTAGCCAGTAAATAGTATAATATTGTGCAACAAGGGACGAAAGTGGAGCTTTTCCGACGTGTGTGAAATTGGCAACACGAGCAAAACGAGGGCACGGCCACCGCATGAATCGGAAGAATACTTTTGTCCCGAGATGCACACGATATTTGTTTTCAATACCTGCACCGAAAAGCAATTAGAAGTTGAAGGAATGAACATTGGAAAAATGTATCATAATTCCATATTCCATTAAATAAATAAAGTAATCTAAATAATCAATTTTGGAGTTTCCCTAGGGAGGAAAAAATCAAGTGGATTCTCGCATAAAGCGTTAGGGAAATTTCAGGGAGAAGTACCTCACGCCACCTTTCGTCCCTATTGTTAGGAACGAAAGGTGGCGTTTTTTGTTTAAGTAATACAATCTTAAAATTTGATTTTAATTAATGATTTTAATTTAAAAATCACACGATTAAAATCATTATAAAAATTATATGATTTAAATAAAAATACTTAGGTATTTATGGGTTATTGTTAATAAAAATTTAAATGGAAAATTAATGAAGCTATTAAAACCGGACGCACTTTAAATTTAAGTGCCAGCACAGTGTGAATCCGGGTATTTAACATAGTTTTGCCACTTTACTTATATAGTCAATTATAATTTAATATTGTACATAATTTGATTAACTAATCTATGATGCATTCAACTTAATTCAAACTAATTTTTTCTACGCCTGCTTCTGAAAGTTAATGTTTCTACATTGTTTTTAATGTTGAAAGCAGTGTTACAAAGTTGAACTTTTGGGCACTTTGCAACACAGTTTTGCTGTTTTGAATGTCCATTGGTTTCGCAACAACATTGATATTTCACAAAAGTTTAAAAATTTGACAATAAATGTCTAAAAACCAATGGATATTTTTGTATTTTTTAACTTCCTTGTTTTACAGGAGTAGAAAAAATAGTGTGTATAACACGTATTGAAAATATTTTATCGAACTTAAACGATTGCAACCCTTTCTTCGCTCAGGCTGCAATTTTCGTTCGCGTTCGACAAAACCATATTTTCAAAACTTATTATACAAATAACTATTTTGTAGTAGCAAACATTGTTGGCGAATTCCCTTAAAATTTCTCTATTTCTAATTGTAGCAATTCTTCGTTAAAATTCCTGGCCGTAAAATAAATCGCATCGTTTTCCGGTAAAACCTCTGACATCCTTTACCGTTACCGTTACCGGTGCGGCGCCGCATCGACCGTCGCGTCGGCGTCGTTATTTTTTACAGCTTGGATCGCAGCTGATCTCTGTTTACGACTCTGTGTGCGGCACGCGTAATCGAAACCCATAACGCTTAATCCGCGGTCTCCATCAGCCAGAGCGTTGCTTACGCCAGTTACGCCCCTGGGACGCGATTTGCGAAATCGTAAGACGGAGAGAAAACGCATACGAAACGCATGGAAAACGCTGCGGCGAAAAGATATTGTTTTTGATAAGTGTTTACTTGATAGAGTGACCATGAGTACTGATTTTGTCACAGTAGTACTGATTTTCTGATCCTTGTAGGCAGGATTGAAGAAATACATGTTTTTTTCAATTTTAAACAAAACATTTGTTTTTTACTGTTTAAAACTGTTTTTTTGGTTTAAAACATGTTTTTAACTCTGCACAAAAAACATGTTTTAAACAACAAAAAAACATGTTTAAAACATGTTTTAAACAGGGTATCTGTTTTAACTAAATATTATTTCCATCGAAAAATGTCGCCAATGCTACTTTTTGTGCGACGACGGGGATTTACAAAGCTCTAACTGCGTAGCTAGGACTAGGAGTCACCGATGATGGGTGGTTGAATTTGTTTTGTTTGTGTTATGCGTCATGAATGGATTTCGGTATCATTTATGCACAATAGGCGTTAAGGGGCTATACGACTTGAGTGCAATAAGAATCAGAATTCACGATTCTGGCTATATTTCTCAATATAAAAATCTGAAATTTTACATTAGTAACGACAAAGCATTGTTGAATTGAAAAATTCAAACTATATATTGTTCCGACAACAATTACAGATAAAAAGAAATTAAACACTAGAATTTCGTGAGGATCTCATGAATGAACTATAAAAGTTATCATTGAGTTTAAAGATTAAATGAGTAGAACATAGATGTAAAAAAGGCGGAAAAACAATAAAACTATAATTTTATCAACAGAGTTGCCATAAATTATATCTAAACTTGTACAATTTTCGCCGAATTTCGCATAATTATTAAAGCTAAACTAATTACATTAATTAAAGATTTTGAAGATTCCGCACTTTTAATATTCTTCCTTAATCTACATACAAAAATTCAACATCATACGTATAACAGTATTAGATCCTCACAAAAATTACTCGTTTTTCAATGCGTATTATTGTCATGCAATAGGCTCTTAAGGGATAGCATAGTCAAGTGCACATTAAGTGCAGTTCTATTTAATATTACCTATGCCTCGTAATTAATATTCTTTCTGACCTGTTCACACGAGGAAAGTTTTCACTAAAAAGTTTCTTGAAAATAAAACAATTTCTAGGAGCTGTCATAAGAAAAATGCCAATGTCAATTCCGTTCATACGGGGAATGTAATTATTTTTATTAAATATATTTAAGATCACTAATAATAATACATTATAAAAAAATAATTCCCCTACGGTTTCTTCATGACAGTTTCTTTTATTACAACTCCTAGAACTTGTTTTACTTTCAAGAAACTTTTAATAAACACTTTCCTTGTGTGAACAGGGCATTATGTTTATGAAAAAAAAAATTCTCAAAGATATTTTAGAGACTTTTTTATACTCTATAAGTACCAGCGACTGGTTTAATTAATAAATTTAATTAAACGTAGGAAAAAAACAGATTTTTTGAATTGTTGTTTTAAACATGTTTAAAACAGTTTTAAACACCTGATTTAAAACACAGTTTAAAACATGCATTAAAACATTAGGCCGTGTTTAAAACAGTTTGTTTAAAACAATTTGTTTTAAACAAACCCTGCTTGTAGGTACTGATAAATAATTTGAAAATATTTTGTACCGATTTCTTAAGGTGATCCTCTGCCCATGGAAGAAAACAGTCAAAAACATTGATTCCGCACGCTATTCTATAGCGTTTATTGTTTTGTTAAACATAAAGATAACATAGTTATTTGTGTATTAAGAGCGTAAAGTGATTCTTTGTTACTCGCGCACGATACTTGCAGCGCGAGTCGAAGGCGAGGGCTACAATAGTGCAAGAGGAACAAATACATTTTATGCTCGTAATACACACATAATATAATCTTATGATATTCAGTTAGTTCAATCTACGTTCAACCAATTTATGTTTTATTTGTAATCATGACGATACCAATATGGAAATAAATAAACTCAAAATTTGGTTTGATTCTGTTATTTTCTTTTATTTTTTATGCAAGCAAAAAGTACATTAGCGCGCGTTGTCATAGGAGACGCGTAATAAAGTGGTTTTTTTTTTGCTTGATCCTCAGTAACCATCAACTTTACGTTGACAATTATTATTGAATGCAAAAATATGAACTTTTCGTAGTAGTCGTAGATAAAATAATTTATGTTTGAGAGGAAAATATAATATTGGCACCCATATTTGTAACAATACTGCAATACCTATTTGTAAAAAATCTGATGTGGACAGCCCAAGACTAACCGCCATACTTACTTTATTCGTTTTACTTATTATACAAATATATTAATAATATAGGTAAGTACTACTACTACTACTACTCACAAATATATTTTAGTCATTTTATTTAAATTTCAGAAGAAGATAAACAATATTTTACTATTGTCATTGTTACTGTCATGTCATAATCATTTAAATTTTACGTAGTAACAAATGTTATACGATCATGAATTACAAGATTGGTTTGTAGATTGAAACCAAAAATTAATGGGTTATTAAGATTCGTATTAAAATCTTAAATAAAAAATTGAAATTTTAAAGATTGATATTTTTTTAGTTCTATTGTTTCCGAAAAATTGTAACATACATGCGAACGAACGCACACACAACAAGAATTTTTAAATAATATACTTAACAAGAAACTTAGGTTGCATGTACACTGATAAATATGTAACTTATTGATATAAATACTAATAGTAAATAAAATACTGATAATAATTCAATATTTTAAAGAAATAGCGTAAACAAACATAGTTCAAAGATTGTCCGCTAGGTTTGTAAGCCTATGAGTCATCGGGACTCATTCGGTACGCTTCGTAAAATACGAAACATACACCCAATATACGAAGACTTGTGTATAAGATACGTCACTAAAAGAAGATTTGAAATTTGAAGTATTTTTGAAAAAACATACCTCTTGAACTAATCTCTTATGGAGCATAAATAAACATCTCAACTTCGACGTATTCTTTCAAGAAAAAAATAAATCAACAATTATTGTGAAACAACCCCATTGTGATCAACATTCAATCAGTTGTTCATTCTCATTCTTCCAGTTCTGTTCAAAATTCAATATTTCTGCCCCTCTTGGGCGTAGCAACAGGATGGCGTCGCGTTTCCTTCGCCGTCGGCACGGCAACGGTCTCTTCAGGAATTTTTAATTTAAAAGGGAAGACAGGTAAACATGGCGCATGCGTCAGGTGAAGTAGTAGGTACCTGGTTATAGGGAAGTTATAAGGGATGAACTGTAGCTTAATTCCCTCATGTCAAAATAAAATATAAATTAGAATTTAATTAAATATTCGTGTGTATTTTCATTACTGCAAGAGGAAATTTTATATTGTATTTTTTGTACAGTATTTTTGTTGGCAATCAATTTTATTTCATATTATTTTAAAAATGCAGTTGTGTAGTTAATATAGTAGGTAGTTTATTGAAATTTTTTAAAAGCAATTAATTATTTATTTCTGTGTCTATAATTTTGAATGCAAACGAGTATATTAAATAAAATGGCGTATTCGTTTTATTTGAAGTATTGAATACATTATAATTAAATAATACAGAAAAAAACGCAAATACTTTTAATCAGTTCACACTACCGATATACTTCTATTCAACGAATAACTAACCATTCAAATAAATGTAATAATTCCTCCAAATTATGAACAATACAAGTTTTATAATAATTTTTTTTAAATATTATTAAGAAAATCGCATGACACAAATAACAGCCAATGGAAGAGTTGATTACAATAATAATAACCATGGTTATAAAAAAAATTAGCGGAAATTCCAATAAGATAATTAGCTCGCGTGTACCATTCGGGGTAATTAAAACGTTGTTGAAAAGCACTTTAAAAAATTCCGGAAAGAATTAATGCACATGTGATATTATAAGTGAAAATCGCATGACATAAATAACAGCCAATGGAAGAATTGATTACAATAATAGTAACCTTGGTTATATAAAAATTTAGCGGAAATTTTTTATTAGTAGCTTGAGGAACTGAAATTAATAAACAGAAACTTTACTGTCATATGCCAGTTTGAGATAAACATAAAAATTGGTTCAATTGTCATTTTGAGTGTAAATAAACCATTTATAAGGTAAATAATACATAATTTATTAATGTTACATACAAATTTAGGAATATTTAAAGTTTCTATTGTGAAAAGAATTCAAAAATAGAGCGGCGGTGTCATTGCGATTTTCTTACCGAATATGAATTCGTGCATTAATTCACTGTTTGTTTCGTATATGGTCGTGGGAAAATTAATTTTAATTATGCCGTTTTAATAAAATATGCTAGGTACTGAAGTATATAATATCCCTTAATTTTGCAAATTTTTCAAAAATTCTTTTTGTTCCACGGTTCGCACGTCAGGTAACAAGTTTTATCTCGAAGTATAGTAACATCATGTATCTCGTCTATGTTTAAATATGATAAAATATTCAACAGATGCATGTAAACTGTTAGCCTTTAAATGTTTTTATGGCTATGCGCCATACTTTAAAGCAAATCTTCTTCCTATCGCTGATTAAAACTTACTGTGATCTCCGTACGTTATTGTAAACATAAACGCAGTTTTACGATCAGGAATTCAGCCATAATGAAAACACCCCGCGATATCCACCCCTCGCCCCCTGCTGGTCGCGGGAAGGTAACGATATTGCTATTTTAACAAATGGTTAATATGTTAACGTTATTGCTTGGTGCAAAGCCTCTAGGGGAGTTAATTTTCCTGTGGTTGGCATTCATTAATCCTCTAATGGTGGGGAGGGCTGTCCTGATCTATGACCGGGGCTTACGCGACGACGCAGGGATAATAACCTGATATTGGCACCACTGAACTTGCGATTGAGTTGAGTTACTTTACAAGGAATATTGTGTAAATCAATGTTGGACTCAACTGCCAATATTTCTTTTATTTTGAGGAGAACTGTTTATTTTATTCATTACTAATTCAGATTGTCTCATTTTCCATTGTTGTGCATTTTAAATAAGTGATAAATAGCACAAAGACCAATATAATTAACAGCGATTAAATTAAAGCTAGATTTTGTAGCCAATTTTGAGCTTTTTGAAGGCATATTTAGCTGGATAATGGCCAGTTGCACCGCTTCCACTTAAATTTTAAGTTTTCCTTAAATGAACAATATCGAATCAAAATTAAATTACCAAACGTAGGTAGATATAACATTGCTGTCATGAATTCGATTCGATATTTTTCATTTAAGTGGCACTTAAAATTTAAATGGAAGCGGTGCAAATAGCCATATATTGTCGTAAAAGCAAGATAGGTACTTACATGGTTTTTATTTTAACTGATCTTAACATGTCGAATTATTCATGTTAAGCAAATTTAGTTTATTAATTTTTGACATTTATCTTACAAAAGTAAAAAAAAACAACGAACGGTTTATTTAAATAAGATGTCAGATGGATGCCAGAATCAACTTATTGGTTGCACAAAATGTTCTCATGAATACTGTAAGTAGGCACACATAAATCTATGAATTTATGAAAAAATCTTGGCATGTATCTCGTGTGCTAAAAATTTGAATCGATTAAATTTGACGTCTGACTTATTTAAATAAATTTGATTTTAAAAAAAGTGTTATATCGTACATAATAATTTCGGATAAAATCCCTCGACCTTCGGTCTCGGTTTTTTCTTCTTCAAATTATTATGTAACTCAAATATACCTATAAGTTGTCCTTAAATTTTCATAAAATATTTTATTAAAATACACATAAAATATTACAGTCCGGCGGTTTTAGGTCTCGTGAACTATTAATATATTAATTGAAAAACTGTTAGTAATGTATTTAATATAGAAATATGTTCCAGAAATTGAATGATGCAAACTAGAAGACGATATTTTAATATTTCCACAAACAACAATAATTATTGATTAAATTCAATAAACAATATAACAATACTGAACTTTTGTTTTGTTCTGTCTAACATAATCTGTCAATGCGGCCAAACCAAAGTCCGTACAAATTTAAAAAAATAATGAATTTTATAGAAAAATGTACCTAGAATCGATTTCTGGAAACCGTAAGTCGATATTTAAATTTAGAAAATAAATTACGATTAAATAAATTTATTAAAGAAAAATAACAGCAAAATTTCTTTGATTTCTTACAAAGAATATTTTTTTAATTTTGAGTGAGCTAAAACTGTTTCTAATAGAAAAATTAGGAATTGAATGTTGGAAGTTGAAGTCACATAAAAAAAATTGAAGAAAAAAGAAATCTGGCATTAGAGCACCTCCTAAATCAGTCACTGAGAATCAGTACCGGTCTATGCCAAATTTAATATAAACCAGTACCTATACCATTAGAATTTATTGTGTTACACTCCATGACATTTTATCCATGATAGATAGGTAGATGATAATATTAAATTTACTGTTAAACAATTGATATAAGTAAAATAAAATTTTAAACAATGAAACTCGGTACAAAATGAATGAACAACAAATCTAATATTATGTGATTTACGTTGTAGTAAAATTGATGATAATATTTTTTATTAGTTCATTTTGTGAATCAAGGTTTATGTCCGTCGGAAATCTTGCTGAACTAAGAACTACGAGTATATAAATTGATTGTTAATTTAGTATTTAAATAAAGGTTCTGTGCCTATTATTTTAGGTGTAAGTAAAAAGTTCCGTAATAAGACTACATTAATACCTATGTATAATGCTCGTATAAAGTTAAAAATATTTGAACTTAATTAATAAATGCTAATGTCCATGCCAATTAGTTTTGTGAAAATAGTTTTATAAAAACTTTTGACGTTTCAATGCAATTTTACTTGATATTACAAATTCATGTTAATGATTGTAATGTGGTGATGTCCCGACGGTTTTGTTAATTATGCTTTCTACCATTAATTAAATACATGACACATGTGTTAATAATGATATTTGCTGCTCACACGGCAGCAAAAATATCAAACGTTAAACAAATATACTCAAAAATAGAAAGATCATTGCAATAACTAATAAAGTAATAACAGACTTAAAAGTCACTGAGTAACTGTGTAAATAGAGTTTTTATTTGAAAATCTTTCAATGTATTCTTTCTTTTCCAAACAGTGTTTGCTTCAATGTAAAACCGCTACGTGATTAAAAATAATATTATATTCGACCATTCCAAACTCGGTGCACTTATTAAATTTTTTCCCACTTCGGATACTACGCTGCAAAGTCAGTAGTACTGAAACAGTGGTTTACTAAAGTTTGTATTCATTGACAAAGATACATAAATATCACGACATTCCCCAATAATTAGGGTTGACACGAACCTCGCAATACAAAAACATACAAATACACGTAGGTATTTTTAAAATTTATTTCATATTTTAAGGTTTTTATGAGAATAAACTTTAATATGTATTTTAAATGCTGATAGCAATTTTCATGTAACTTTATTTAATATTTTTTTAACTATCCGGTATAAGCCAGATATCAGATCACTATCCGGTATTCGGTCAGATAGATGTGGTCGGATAGCCGGATACAGGATTCTAACCGGATATCCGTTGCAACACTAATTCATTCAATTCAAGCTAAACTTGCAATCAGTCAAATTTTTATACTGCCTCTGTTTTTACTCTAGGAATAAAATCAAAAACTAGATTTATATGCTCAAAAAATACAGAAAATCACTAGAATTTTCTTTTTCGTTTTGGTGTCATAATGTCTTAAATAACCTTCATTGTAATTCACAAAGTTTTTATTATAGACATTAAATTAGAAGTAAGAATTTCGAAAAGTATTCATGCTTAGAAATAAATTTCCTTGCAGGTCGTGTATACAGGATTATTATAAATTAATGTAATTGCGCTTTGCAAACTACTGTTAATTTTACGAATTTCAACAAAATTAATTTTGATTCATGATAAGTAGAGAGCGGATTATATGCAGGCATTATGCAGATATGCAACATAATTTTATTCATTTTTACTAATAATTTATTTTTATAAATCAGAAAAATACTACATTTTGTCAACAATGCACAAGAATATCATATAAAATAAACTTCTGGAATACGACTTTTGTGCCTACCTATCTTTAAAATAAATGTAAAAACTACTATAGGTTGTATCAAATTTAAGCGATTTAAAATTTTATACATATAAAATTTATTAAAAAATTGAAATTTTGGGTTAAAAGGTACAAAATATGCAGTTATATGCATTTTTAATAAATATATGCAAAAATATTAATATTGAAATATGCAAAATATGCAAAAAATTACACCATATTTTGATCTATTTTTGTATGAAATGCATACATTTGTAAAAGAAATACTAATATGCACAATAATACAATATATTATGCAAATGCATATAATACGCACTCTAATGATAAGTGCGTCCAATGACACCCTTAAATTTTGTTTCACAGGTTGGGTTACACCCCGTATAGTAATCTTGTATGCTATCATCTTTGAATAATGAACTATTTTTATTTTTGTTCGAAGTGGGAATGGTTGAAATGAGACCTCGCCATTTGAAATTCCAGCAAAAAATATGCAAAAGTAAAACGCAATGTAAACACCGTAAAAATATATTTGTCATATTACACAGTGGTTTTGGTTTCAAACAGTAGTTGGAAAATACCACTTACTAAAAGCCTGACAAAAGGTCTAAAGTGTTCTTTATGAATCTTAATATGCAATTTAGTTAGTACAATTTCTTAATTAATTAGATAAATTAGCCAGGAAATAAATACAAATTACTTTATATTAGTGCTAAATGCTGAAAGTGTACTAAACAACATGTTACTTAGAATAATTTCAGAACTAATGGTTGGTAAATAAGGGCAATTATCCGGCGGTTCATTCATAACAAAATGTAAACAAAATCTAGTAGACAATTTGTATTTTAAATCATATTTGCTGAATCGTTTAGTTCACGAAAAGTTGACATTTTTTGTCTAATAACATCAGTTTTTCTTTTTTAAATTATCAGTACCTACCAAATTATTTTACAGAAAATTTTTAAAGTAAAAATTATACCTAGAGAATATATTTGTGCAATTAATTCTGTAGACAACATTTATTTTCACAGCTTTATGATTAAATAGGTTTCAAAGATCTTTAAGGTTTGTAAAATTAAATGTTTATGTGTGATATATAAATTGTATTATTCTTTGTGAACTAGAAAATTAGAAGTTTCAATTTTGGACTTGGCGCAAACAAAAAAATTATAACAATTGAATTTTATATACAAATATACAATAGTCTGTTTTTAAACTAGTAGGAATAAAACAAAAGTCTAGTTAATGTTTCTATGCTTGTGATTGCGATTGGCTTTACACACACAACACATCTAAATGTCAGATTCGTTCCAATTTTAATATTATATAATTAAATTAATTTAAAATTACAGATGATTTGAGCCATTGAAATTTGAAATTAATGGAAAAACATTCCTAGTGATTTTACTATACTACTACTTTATATAAGTATATTAGGTAAGGTACTACTTACATTATTGAATTATTGTATATTTTTACCTTAAAATTAAAGTATAGTACCTATGTAGTGCTTTACGTGGTTAGCTTTAAGAAATTACTACCTGGTTATTATAATTTACACATACACAAATTCTGTCTGGCCAGAATAAAAAATATATGTAATATCATTGATTAAATAGTGTATTAATAGTATTATTCAATCAACGGTAATATGTAGTATTGAATTAAATGTCATCGTCATATTTGGGATATTATGTAAGATGCATTGTATGCTTTACGCGTATAACTTGACAGGCAGCTTTATTTTGTACCCTAGGCGATTACCTTCCACAGGAGGTCTTACAGTGGGTTGTTTGAATTTTTGTGTATTAATGATTTTTATTCAATTTTGACGTTTTAAACTGAAATTATTAATTCAATAGCAACAACTTTAAATGAAAGTTTATTCACTCTGGGGCTAAACTTTATTCTCTTGGATAAACATTAATTTATCTCACTTCATGTATATCTAATATTTTGTTTCAGATGGTGAGTTATAGTGATGGGTCTTTCGTTCATTTTTAGTGAGTCAGTTCATTTCGATCCGCTCAGTATAGTGAGTCGTTCACACTGAGTCGTTCATCCGAACGACTCTGTAAAAGAGCACTGTGCGTTTCAAATGACACCGTGCTGGTGTGCTGCTCAGCTGAGCTGCTCTGCTCATGCTCACAGCACTGTGCGCTCGCCTTGTGTGCATATGCGATGTGCGCATGTGCCAAACTGTATGAACCTAAACCTGAGCATTTTAGTTGTTAGTTGTGTTGCTTATTGTTGTTGTATATGTATATTGACAATGGAAAATAAACAAAATAAAAATTCAGCAAAACGGAATACTGTCTGGCAACATTTTGAAGAATGTTCAACAAATTTAACAAAACGTTTGTTGTTGTTGTTGTTCAGTCCTACATTGTTCCCACTTCCCATATTGTTGATTATTTTCATTGTTGACCGTACAACAGAAACGCTTGCATGCTTCTCAGAATACATTGCACTCAGTCAAGCCAATAGTGCTCTGAAGTCTGTTATGTACCCTGCGCTGTCTGTATGTTTCGTTCGTTTCGTTCATTCCACTCGCACTCGTTCGTCTTTCTGTGTTCAGCGAGCGGAGCGGTGAGCGGAGGCTAAATAGTAGCACGAAGCTAGTGTGAACTGGTGTGCCGTGCTGAACGAACTAAAGAGTCGTTCGTTCACGGCACACTAAAATGAGTCGCTCATTTTGAACGACTCGTTCATGAACGACCCATCACTAGTGAGTTACCTACTTTGGTTACAAAAATTATTTCAATTCACGATCATTCAGGAGTTTTCTTCTTGAAAGGTATGATTAGCAATTTAACCCTCGTATATTACACTTTGATATTTGATTACAGACATAAATGTCTCTTATAAAACTCAATATTTTGTTAAATTAAATTGTTTCGTCGTATTTAAATTTATAATTACCGAGTTCTGAGTTCTATGATATAAATTAACTTGCAAATTATACATAAACAATCTGTATATTATCAAAATTGCAATATATTTTTTAACATAACAATTTTCTCGAATAATAGAAATATTGCTAGAATATGTTCTGTTGTATCATCATTACATTTATTGATTGATTGAGTAGATACTTTAATAAGTATAAAAGCTTTCTTAATCTGAATTGCCGCACAAATACTTTAAATTTTTATTGAAACTTTTTACTTATCTTATAATGTACCTATGGGAGTAAAAAATTCATATTACCTACAACTTAGGTACCTACTCGTTAATCTAGAGTCTTGAAAGTTGTCCAGAATTTTGTCAAGAGTCTCGATCTTAGAATAACAAAGTCTTGTCTTGTCTTGAAATTTCTAGACGACTTTTCCCAGTCTAGTTTAGACAATCTAGATAAGACAAGACAAGAGTCTAGATCGAAACGAATAAACTCGGCGTCAAAAAAAAAGCCTCACTTGAAATTGTGAAAAAATCAACAAATTTCAAACCGCTATAACTCAGCGAGTTTTCGATGGATTTCGATGAACTTTCGACTCCAAGAAAGTTCAAAGTGTCTACTTTAAGGACATCTATTCAAATTTTGTTATAACCCTCTCTGCACCCCTGCAACCCCCCTATGAAAAAAAGTGTTTTCAGGGGAAATTTTTTCAACTTTAATGATGTGCACGGACTAGAAATTTTTTGACCCGATCTGCCTACATGACAATAAAATTCAATCAATTCTCTGTAATTTTTCGAAAAACGAAGGTCCTACGATGATTGGATAAAAAGTTATGCGAGTTTGAAAATTAAGTTGCATTTTGAGGTTTTTGAGTCATTACTCGCCATTTGTTGATCAATTCAGATGTACTCTTGACAAAAAGAAAGTTCTAAGTGTCTAGTCCAAAACGATGCATGCAATTTTTGACATAACCCCCTCTGTCCCCTGCAACCCCCCTATGAAAAAGAGTGTTTTCAGGGGGGAAATTTTTTAACTTTGACGATGTACACAGACTAGCAAAATTTTTTTTTGATCCGATCTGCCTAGATGATAATAAAATTTATTCAATTCTCTGTAAATTTTTCGAAAAACGAAGTTCCTACGATGATTAGATAAAAAGTTATGCGAGTTTAAAAATTAAGTTGCATTTTGAGGTTTTTGAGTCATTACTCGGCATTTGTTGATCAATTCAGACGTAACTTAATTTTCAAACTCGCATAACTTTTTATCCAATCATCGTAGGAACTTCGTTTTTCGAAAAAATTACAGAGAATTGATTGAATTTTATTGTCATGTAGACAGATCGGGTGCACATCATCAAAGTTGAAAATTTTTTCCCCTGAAAACATTTTGTTTTCATAGGGTGGTTGCAAGGGTGCAGAGGGGGTTATAACAAAAATGAATGGATGTCTTTAAAGTAGACACTTTGAACTTTCTTGGAGTCGAAAGTTCATCGAAATCCATCGAAAACTCGCTGAGTTATAGCGGTTTGAAATTTGTTGATTTTTTCACAATTTCAAGTGGGGCTTTTTTTTGACGATAAATTTGGGAGTTAATCTCAAAAAGCAAATGAAGAACACTATTATTAATTAATTGAAAGAAAACTGTAATTTTTTGGTAGTTCAAGATTAGGATGGTGAGCATAGATAAGTAACATCGAGGTGGCAAAATTAAAATCAGAATGATGTGGCACGTTCAATTTATGATCACTCTGTAATTAAAATAATTAAAAATACAATTTCTGCAAAACCCTCACAATAAATTTTAGAGTTCTTCGAAAAAGCATTTAAACATTCGCTAAAATACGATTTCCCCACATAAAAACGCAATAAAGCATATCCAGCGTGCGTGCAATTTGCCCTTTCGCCACTGCGGTCGTAGGGCGCGCAAGAGGCAAGAAACCGTAATAAATCTGTATTAAACGCGATACAGATCAAATCATCGCTCTTCATTAGCCCGCGACGCCGTACTACAAACATCTGACTGTGCAATAAGGCGCACGCGCACTCATGAATATTTTATTACCGCCGAAAGGGATGAAATTACCCTTGGAATTGCCCCACGGACGTTGCACTGAGATTTTAAGGGTTGGATTTACATGATTTTTATGTTGAACAGTAAAAAAACAGTCTGAGTTTATTCTATGGTTTCAGTACTCACTCAGAGCTCGAAATGGAAATTTTTACGAAACGGGAAACTAGATTTCTTGAAAATGTCCATTGTTTAGACATTATAATTTTTTCTATAGAAATAGCTTTACTTATAATTTAACAAATGATTAAGTACCTACTAGTATATTCTGCAACAAGTGTGGAATGAAGCTTATTCAGCTCGAGTGGAAAGTTTGTGAGACGAGCAGTAGGCGAGTTTCACGGTTCCACGAGAGCTGAATAGTCATTCCAAACGTGTTGCAGACTATACTTTCTCTACGACTATAAATTTAATTGCATTAAAAAACATAACCTAAAAGTAGTAAAATAGAAATTTATATATTTATAAAATAATATTCTACATAAAATTAATAAATTAGTAAATCTAAACGTATTTTAAAGGTACCCACCAACAAAGAACATTGAATAAACTTAAATTATTATAATTCGCCACATTTCATTCCATCACTAGTGACGGAATGAATCCATTCTGTAACAAGTGAAAGAATGTAATCATTCCATAATTGAAAATGATAACATTCTATAACAGTCGTATAGAAAATTAATTCTTAAAAAATTGTAAGCGGACATGGTATATTCTTCATTTGGTCAATTTTACGAACCGGAACAACATTCCGTTCCATTTCAAGTTCTGGTAGGTAGGTACTACAAGAAATAATATTTTTTCGATCAAAATAAGCGTGAGTTCATAGACAATATTGTAGTTGAAGCATATACAAAAAAAAATTAAAATGCCACTATTTTTAAAACATAATAAAAATTAAGTAAGTAATAAGAATATTGATGTGAAAAAATGTATCCTTTGTTGCCTTTTATAAAGGTATTTATATTTTGTATGAGACAGCTTTTTTAATCAAAATGTTATTGTTTTCAAGTCAAAATTTCTTATTTACAGTTTGATAAAAAAAAACTGTCTGCCCTCTGCCTTTAAATTTAAATAAAAATTTACTTATTAGTTTTAAAAAAATTCACATCATCTGTCATCTGTCAAAAAAAGATCAATAAAAATGCAGAATATTGAATTTCACAGCCAATCAAAATCAGTAGACTTGCGTATTTTGTACCAGTAAGGTGTGTCGGCTATTCACTATTAGTTCTTTTAGGTGATTATTTAACAAATTAACATTTTTATTATTTTTTAATGTACAATTTCTATCTTTGGTTTTTCTTTACGGTTCCCGAACATTTTTCACTTAAAATTCACTATATCATTTAAGAAGAAATATCAAAAAACACATAAACATCATACAGATTTTAAATATCAATCTTATAATGTGAATATTTTAAATAGAAACATCAAAACTACATTATTATCATAGGTACGTTATTCAAAACTTTTATGGTTTTATAATCTTTCTAAATTTTTGTGAATATGTAGGTACTTTTTACCTACCTCTTAAAAACGTAATAATAAACGTTTTTTTCTACAATTTATATGATTTATTATATATATTTTTGTATTTTTGTTATTTTTAATTCTCAAATTTTTAAAATCATTCAGAAAAGTATTTAAAACGTAAAATTGTAGATTTGCCTTTTGCAAGAAAGTAACATTTTTTAATATTTAATATTAATGAACTTCGTTTTGGACTATGTCTACCTACTCATTTGCTAATGTCAAAGACAGTATAGACATACGATAGAATAACTATGAATCAAATAGGTCAAAAAACTAAATAATGTTTGCACTTTTAATTAATAAAACAAATTATAAAAATAAATGTCAACCTCATGCCGAGTAAATCCGCTATCACATCTTGGCCATATTAAAAATGTAATAGAGCATCAAACTTTAATAACCCCCTTTATTAGATCATCTATATTCTAAACCAAAAATTACATTAAGCTACTAATACTCGATTAACTTTACAAACATCAACACCCCAGCCGTTGCACACGATTTATAGTCCAGTGCATGGCCCCGCATGAATCTCTGAAACAATATTTGCCCTACAACTCGCGCCCTAAAGCCCCCCTAGTGTAATTAGGGTTCCAAGGCCCCCCGAGACGCTGGGGTGAGACACAGTTGACGTTTACTCACGTGAGAGCTTTATAGCCACATGAGACAATTGATAGATCTACTGGTGATGCATTGCAAAAGTGAGGTTAATGTTTGTATCATTGGTTCTGAATGACAAGAGTCGATGAAAGAATTTAGTTGTGTAAGGTAAAAAAATGTCCCTTGCTTTCTTATGCCAATTGTTTTCCTTATTATTTTAAATTCCTTGTGGATAACATCTTATTTTAACAAAAGCCCGTATACGTTTTTTATGAATTCCTAGAATACTTTTACTTTTTTTCTATTCCGCTCTTTTCCTCACTACTAAAGATGTTTTCGTTGCGAGTAAACTGTCAGATTATTACTGACTTTAGAATAATGTTTTCATAAACATTTAATAGAGAAAGAATAGATTTACAGATGTGCCTTTTTAAAATTTAAAAAAATTTCTATCATGAGATATAACCGTGTAAAGTTTGTATAAATTGGAAATATTTTTAATTTTTCGGAATTTTTATAAACATTTCACAAATTTTTAATCAAAATTTTAAAACGGCATATCTGTAGATCAATTCTTTCTCTATTAAATCCTTGTTGAAATAAAATTTGACCATTCTTGTACTGACCACAAAACACTCGCTACGTTAGTACTTTTTATTTTGGATTTTAGGAAGTAGACGGGTCTCTTCAATTAAAATTTTTTATATTGGCAAGAAAGCTTTTTCATATAATATATATAGATCTGTAAATTGAAATTTTGACAAACAAAATTGTAATTTTCCATAAGTTATATATAGAAGATATTTGTCTTTATAATATAGTATTATTTGAACACCAATTATTGAGTGTTAATTTCCTAAAATATAGTTACAAGGTTTGCTTTTGTATTTAAGAAAAAATTGAAAGTATTCTAGTTGTAAGAATTTAACGCTGTATACAATTGTCAAAGGATACATCTTCTAATTATTGTAAATATGATATCAAAACTAATTTGTGCTATAATAAATAAAAACAAAAATAGAAATAAAAAATTCGTAAAGCAATTTGTGAGACAATCAGTGTCGTATATTGTTTTATTTATTTTTAATTAAAGTTGAGCAACTAACAGAATGAATTCACTTCGTACCTCCGTCCGTTTATTGATAAGCATTATCTGTACAAGTACAAGTTTTTATTTTAGTACTTCATTTTAAAGTAATACATAACAAAAAATATTTATACTTAAATACAAGTATAAAGTATTAGTTGATATTAAAAATTGATACATAAGTATCTAAATACCTAAGTAATGCCCAGCTCTGGCTACATAAAATAATTCGAATTTTTTTAGCTTTTAGAGAGATTATTAAAAAGGTTACTTTGTAATAAAAAGAGAGCCTATAAAAACGTTAGCTACCACAATAATTGTTCAATAGATTCTCAAATAAATAAAACAGATTAGGTCATTTTAAATTTAATAAATAGATTAATTGCAGTTAACATTATTAATTTTCATGAGTTAAGCTGCATTCAGACCGACCCACTTATAAGTATAAGTGCCTAATTGACCAACCAGCGCTCAGCGTTCGCTTCGTAAAAATTCCAATTTCACTTATAAGTGTAATCTGAAAACCTCCCAAAGTTCTATCTTTTCCAATCAGTCCACTAAGTGAAGTGCGATAGGTATATCATGTCATCTTTATCATCGAACTGTCATTTGCAAGCTGCGTTTTATTAATGACATACAAAATAGATATTAATTTATTTAAATTATTATAAATAGTAATTAATGAAAATATCGTATGCTTGTGTTGTAAAATATTATTACTGAATATGTAAACATATTTAAAAGCATATAAATTCTACTTTTTAATTTACATGTGTATGGAAATCCATTTTCTTTTAATAATAATAATAATTTATGTATACTGCAATACAACAGGATAATCCCAGAACAATATTACAGTGTAAAAAAGAATCAAGAAAACAAATATGAAATATCAAATAACAAACACAAACCGCACAGATTCCAAACCGTAGGCCGTTTTTAACCTAATTTAACGAGCATAGCGGATACTATAAGATAAAAAATATTTTAGTATGCAAATTGTAAAAATCACACAACAAATTGTACCTACATAATAAACAATTATTATGTATTTAAATTTAAATATTTTCATTAGTTCTAAATTTTTCCAATTGGTGTTCACCCACTAATTTGGTAGGTATGTATGGTCCATTTGATTTATACTTATAATTGTAAATATTTCACTTATAAGTGGGTCGGTCTGAATGCAGCTTAACTGTTAACTTTCGTTGAATAATGAACAATTAGAGCAAAAATTACTTCACTTAGACTTGAATCTAGCGACAGGTTTAGGTTTACGAAACATGAGTTATAATGTGTTACTTTCTAAACTTGATGCGTTTATGCAAGTAAAATAAAAAGCTGATGTCAGCACTGTCAGCAGGCGCCACCTCGGAGACGCTCGACGTCGCGCTGACTGTTACCGCCACCTCCGTCGCGGTGCAGTGACAAGAGGTGCGCCATTACACATTTACGCTACAAGACAATCACATTTATTCGCGAATGGTGGAACCGTGTAGAGCAAACGTCCTCTACTTCTCCGAGCGACACGCCCGTTAAAATGTATTTCCTGTTTGCAGGGACATTTTTCATCAGTATTGTCAGCCCGATAACTTGACACTCACCCCCTCCTGCCGCCCCCGCAACCAGCGCCGGACTGGCCCAGAACAGAATGCGGAAATTCTCACAGATTTTTGAGCACATAAAATAAACTGGGTCGTTTTAAAATCGTCATAAGATCTAGATATTTTCAAGGACCTCTATAAGAGATTTTTTCATTTTAGTAATTATTTCAAATATTATTTTCTTCTTTTACACAATTTATGTATCGTATCGTACCTTTTATAGTATTTGAGATGAAAAAGTCTGAAAAAGGTCATCGTGAAACAGTACCAAGTAAGATTTAAGCTCCACCTATATTGTCATATTCAGTAATAATAACTGAACTTACGTTACAATAACAGTGTTGAAGGGAACGAGCAACGCTTTGCTATGCATGTCGTAACTTACTCGAAACAATATGAATTTTTAAAAGACAAACGTGGTCAATTCATACCATTAGACAGTCCAAGTACGACAAAGATAAATATATACGCAGTTTTTATTATTTCATGATACACATGACCTTTTTCTAACTTCTTTCATCACAAATATATAACTTACATTGAGTTTTCTGTTAATGTGTACATTTTTTATTGTAATGTTGTATGCTCTAAAATACGCCCCTCTTTTGGTAATTGTTTAAAATAACTCTGAAAATCGCATGACACAAATATCAGCCAATTTTGAAAAATTTATAACTTCGCGTCAAATCATCGCAGGTACTCGAATTTTTTTTTAAACTTGAAGGAAAATGAATGAACTGTATTATTGCCCTGTTGGCCGATTGAATCCACGATTTTTCTTGCTCGCGGTAGAAGTCGTTAAATTTGAACACTTTTAAGTCAAAAACATTCTTTTGCTCGGAGTGGACTGGATTTGGTGGGCCATTAACTTACAGAACCGTAAAGAGAAAATTTCAAACTATTCAGAATCCAAAGATTCAACGATTTTGGTACGAAAAGAGTCAAGTTATGGCCCAAAAGGCGCAAAATGCAATTTTTTTTTGTAAAATTCATAACTTCGCGCCAAATCATCGCAAGTAGGTACTCGAAATTTTCAGGAATTTGCTGGAAAATGAATGAACTTTCTCGCACTGTTGGTTAATAATTGTGTCTACAATTTTTTTAGCACACCATACGAGCTATTTTTTGACATCAGGGACATTTTTTTCTTAGGGGTTTGGCGCGCGGGAGGGGGTGGAATCGATATGGCATCACATTAAAGAGAAAACTTCAAGCTTTTTAGAACTCAGAGATTCATCTCATTTCGACTAAATGCAACCGAGTTATGGCACTCTGAATATTTACAATTTTTTGGTCCATTTTCAAGTGTTGCGTTTTTTTCCTCGAGTGTACGAGTATATATCCATTTCTGGAGTGGTTTAAACAATTGGATGCGGAACAACCCGTCATTTATATTAATATACCTTAAATAAGGGATTGGACAAATCAGTTGTATCAAACAGCTGTGGGCTCAAATATGGCGAACGAGTCAGCTATCCGTTTCAGGCACTGATACAAGGGGGGACTGGGTAATACCCCCTCCCCCAGAATCCCAAAGTTAGATCTTAAAATCGAATACTATTCCAATTTCTACTTAAGTTAATATTATTTTAACTTACGTGGAAGTAACACTTAAGTTTTAATTTATTTTTACACATAAAAAAGAGTGTTATTCAAATCCGAAATTTCATATAAAGGCGTTTGACCTTGAACTAATTTTTTTTTTCAAAAGTACCCCCCTAAGAACATCACCTGGATCCGCCCTTGATCCGTTTATATAGTATTGCACGACTACCTATAGGTAATATTCAGTATAATTTAATAACGAGAGTACCTAATTATTTTTTTATTTCTGCACATGAAAGGAAATATAACACACATGTAGTGGTACTACAAGAGGTCGCGTTTTTTAAAACATTGCTTAGTCGTTTTCACAACAACTTATTTTTTATTAAGCTCAAAACATAACCGTTATAAAAAAATTTGAAGGAAATTATCATTGATGTTTTGTGGAATTGTAATTACAATTGAAAATTAATTTTGTATTAATTTATTTACTTCACTATAGTATTAAAATAAAAGCTAATTCTTATACTTTTTCATTTACTGGCTAGTAGCAGTAGGTATACATCAAAATTATGCAATATGATTGGTTAAAAACCGTTATGCACATTATAATCACTAGCAGGTTATTGAAATTAAAGCAACTTAAATATGTATGCACGATAAATTTTGTCGCCAGTCCAACCCTGCGCTACTGTCACGCGTCGCGTCGTTTTTTGCCTCGTGTTCCATTTTGTTTGTCGCTTTTTTATGCAAAATGCCGGGGCGCTGCATTTCTGCAATGACATTTCGATGCATGTTTACGTTAAAATGCGGAGAGTGCTGCAAAAGCGAAAAATAAATCAAAAATAGATGAAAAACGTTGGAGATGACGACCAACATCGGAATCATTTTAATGCTGATGAATTTATTTCAGCGCTAATAGAATCGCTTTCAGCCTTGTAGATTTCACAACTTTTTATTTTATTGTTATTAATTTGAAACATCGTTAATGCGATTTATTCAATCAAAACTCAAGACATTCATTAGAAACTGTCTACTTTGTATTTATAACATTCAATTAATTACACATTTCTAACAATAATTAAATTATTAGTAGTTATCACAATAAAAAAATATTCTAAACCGATGCAGTAAGGCTAACCTACATATTCAGTTTTTTACATAGGTTAAATTAAATTGTATACAGATAAATCGTACCATTAATTATTTTTCACGACATGCAAGAAAACACAATTTTCTTCTCGCGAAATAGTGAGGAAAGTAAGTTTTCCATCTCTAGAGAGGAAAGTAAGCAGTGTTACCATCAGTGTTATTTTACGATGAAATATTTTAAAAATTGTAATCAATTTATTATTGATATTATGATTATATTTTATTATGATATACTTACTGTAAACTATTATTTTACAATTATTATGTTTTATGTTATATATTTTCTTTTTCTACAATTTCACAATTTTCCAACTTAAATTGGATTTGACATATTGACTGCAGTGAAACATTTTATTGGTTTTAATCGTCAGTCTAACAGATGGCAGTTATAACCTAACTTCTAGTTATGTGGTTCCTCTACATTTACAATGTTTTTAAATATGACGTGAAAAAAATGTTGTGTCTAACACGAGAGGAAAGCTTTTCCACTCTAGCTCGATTCTTCAAGCTCGAGTGGATAAAAGAAGCGCTTTCCTCTCTAGTTGGACAAATAACTATTATTGGTCAGTTTATAGATTATTTAAATTACACACATCTGTCCTAAAATTAATGAATCGTCTATAACAGTAGAGATTTAAACTGCCCAAAATAATATTTAATTTTCAAAAATAAAAACTTAAAAGAATATTTTACTGTCTTGTAATATGCTATTTTATAATTATTTTTAAAAAACTTTTTCTATAATTATTTCAACAACTAAATTATCATTATCACCTATCCACATACTTTGGAAAATGTTGAATAAAATAAAATGAATGATTTCGAAATACCGTTGAACATTTATAAAATGCATAATTCCCAAAGCAATTGTCCAGAACAGTGAATTAGATTTTAATTATTTATGCAGAATTTAATTAGTTTCATTGTAGATGAATTAAAATTGTGCCAAAAAAATTAATGCAGTTATTTAGTAATGAATCATTATGATCCAAATAAAGAAGAAAATTTATAAATTTATAATTAACAGGACAAACTTAGTGTTTTTTAGAAAGATTTAAATTGTTTATCTTATAATTGGTTAGTACTTACTATATTGTTTAACGAGAGTTTAACAATTTATAATTAATGCACACGAGCCACATGTGAGTGTCGCAAAATAATTCGAATAATTGTCATTTTAAACTCGAGTGAAATACTGTAATTCGATTTGATCTATGACTTTACTGAAAATCGCATTTGTTCCTCGCAATATTGTCTAGTAGAAATATTTCTGTAGACATTAATAAACGTCATTTTTTAAAAGCAAGTAATAATGCGATTTTCTTTCCGAATATCCCTTGGCATGAATACAATTTCACGAGTCGAAGACATATACAACACTGCACTCGAAAAAAATTTCTGATTTAATTCAAGCACTTGGGATTTTACAAGTGAAAATTTATAATTTTATAAGATAAACTTTGATACGATTGCCTACTTTTCTTTTGAACTTAACTATAACTATATGAAAATTTCTGGGATGCAGTTATATAATTTATTTCTACGTACTAGTTTTTACGCACATGCGTCTTTTTCAGGATCTAACTGTAGGTACGACAGGAAATTCTATATTTTTCGATCAAAA
Organism: Agonum fuliginosum; assembly: GCA_947534325.1. Lineage (NCBI taxonomy): Eukaryota > Metazoa > Arthropoda > Insecta > Coleoptera > Carabidae > Agonum > Agonum fuliginosum. The sequence continues at coordinate 30,274,065 of OX384037.1, forward strand.
ATATATAATAGTTTTAGTAAAAAAATATATTTCTTCCTACAGACTAATACGTATCATTATTAAAGAAAAACAAAAATAGTATATTGTGTATCAAGTGTCGAAAAAACATCTTACTTGCGAGTGTTTTATTTGCGGCACGACCCGAAGGCCGAACGGAAGTTCAACAAGAAACATGAGCATGACAAGTGTTCCAACTATAATGTTTCTACAAATATATATATATATATATATATATATATATATATATATATATATATATATATATATATATATATTATATATATATATATATATACAACTTACTATCATTGAAGCGTCCTTATATTGACAATTTTCCATCAACCGAGCGTCCGGCTCCAATGAAGCGTCCATATATGGACGCTCGATTGGTCACTATGTTAAATTGGCTCCTAGTACCATCTAGTAGTCATATTTAAAAATTTTGGTGGACGCCGAATTGATAGTGAATTATCATTTGCCGTATACTTTTAGTTCAGCCGAACGCTCACTCGTGGCGTTGCTGCGCTAGGCGTATAAGTATACTTTCATCCAATCTATCGCCTACCGAGCGTCCTCAAACTGGCAACACTGAAACGTATGTTTTCAAATGTTATGTTCGAAGTGTTCGTGTTCTCTTGATATTGGAGTATGAAGCAAAATATCAAAGTACGTTTTTTACTTCCTTGTACGAAGTAAGGAAGTATTGTAATCGCGAAAAATTTCGGTTCTCAGATTTTGACGGAAATATCCGTTTTGACCTTTTCTGAATCCATTATGACTAGTTTCGTCGTGACGTCTGTACGTACGTGCGTACGTGCGTACGTACGGACGTATGTGTGTCGCATAACTCAAATACGGTTAGACGTAGAAAGCTGAAATTTTGTATTTAGGACTGTTATAGCATCTAGTTGTGCACCTCCTATTTTTGGTTTCAATCTACAAACCGGAAGTAGTAAATTTAAAAAAAAAATTGTTAAATAATTAATTTTAGGCAATTTTTTTTATTTTAAATGAAAGATTATGTGATTATTATCTACAATCGGTATTTTATAAATTTTTCTGTATCTTCTATCATTTAAGAATAATTAAAGTATATACCTACTTATAATTTAATATTTCGGTATCTTGTAGTCCATGATCGATTAACATTTGTTACTAGGTAAAATTTAAATGATTATGACATGACAGTGACAGTAGCAGTGACAATAGTAAAATATCGTTTATATCTTCTTCTGCAGTTTAAATAAAATGACTAAAATATATTTGTGAGTATACTAGTATAATAAGTTAAAGAATTTTTTATATTATTCTACATTTTAGTTATTAAGAAAATTATGAACAAACAAGGCGTACAAGGAAGTCATGTGGTGTCCACGTCAGATTTTTTTGTTTCGACTACGTGGTTCTGGTTATCAAGAACTTATAACAAACTTTTTTTTTCGTCACATGTGAACGCAAAGCACGCCGTTATTCCCTGTTTAAACTAAAGGGAGCAAACCACGCTTTTGCTCCCTAGGAGGCAAAAACGTGTTTTTCTTCTTCTAAACTGGAAGTGTTGGCGTGCTTCGCGTGCATTAAATAAAAAAAGATTTTTTAAATCGAGTCATAAATTATGTTCAAATTTGTTTGAACTATTAGGGGGGAGAGTTAAACATCAAGATCTACACCGTTTGCCCGATCCTCATGAAATTTTGCATGCAGATTTCTTTTTACCATACTCAGATTTTAAGTTACCTATGTATTAATTTGATTGGACCTTTACGGGGTGAGGATTAATAATAAAGAATCTCGACCATTTGTCCGATTCTCATGAAATTATGCACGCAGATCTCTTTTAACTGAAGTCAGGTTTTTTAGTAGGTACTTATGTTTAAATTCGATCATAAGGGGTGCGGATTATAAATCTATAGAATCTAGACCATTTGTCCGATTCTCTAGAAATTTTGCAGGCTGGACTCTTTATTACTATAGTCAGATTTTTAGGTATATTTGAAATTTATTGGGCTATTATTGGGGGTAATCTCTATAGATCTAGACTGTTTTTCCGATTCTCACGAAATTTTGCATGCGCGTCTTTTTTTACTAGAGTCAGATTTCAAAGTATGTTTAAATTCGATCGAATCATTATAGGGAAAGACGAGGGATTAAACTAAAAAAATCGCTTTACAGTCGTAAGTTTTTTTTTAACGAAACTCGGTAATATGTAGCAATCAACTAAAGTAAGAAAGATAGTTTTTATTTATCGGGTTATAAATTATATTTAAATTGAGGTATGAGGGTTAACCTCTAGATCTAGACCGTTTGTCCGATTTTCACATAATTTTACAAGCAGATATCTTTTGAAAAGAGCCTGATTTTAAGGTATGTGTGGTGTGACTTTGTTCGGGTCCAAAGAGATGGGGGCTAAATTCAACAATCACTCAAATGACCGTAATAATAGTTTTTTTTGCAACAATCCTCGCTATATAGGATTGAAATAAAATAAGAAAGATTATTTTTCTGGTAGTTATATTATACATTCATGTACCTTATGCGCATTCGTAATATTAATATCCAAGCACAAGGAACATTCGAAATACTACCAGAAAAATTATCGACATAACTACGAGACTACGACTACTTATGGTATTAAAAGTGAGGGTCTTTTTTTAAAATTGGGTCATACAAAATGTTTTATTCGATCGGATTATTATGGGCGTTAAATATCTATATCTAGAAGGTTTGTCCGATCTTTATGAAATTGAAATAAAATTGTATTGCTTTGACAGCAAATAAAGAAATAGTTTATTAATGAAACCTTATTTAGTAAATAGATAATAGATATTTATGTAATAAGTAAGGAAACAAAAGTTGTTACCTTACGTATTTGAAATTTGTACCACGAGGCGTGGCCGAGTTCTGTAAACACATAAGTAAGGTGACTACCGAGATTCCTTACTTATTGCATTATATACTTTAATATAGAATAAATGGAATTTTTGTTTGAAATTATGAAATTTTGTCATTTAATGTCTTACAAATTATGACATGAAACTAAAACACCCAAATTAGGTTATCTACAAACCACATTTTTATTCGAATTTTTTAAAAATTTAAACAGCATAAAATATGCGATTGCAAGTTAAAAACATTTTATATAGAAGTTTCTTTACAATGTGATCTATAATTTTTTAAATAAATGTAGTTTTATATGTGTACTTTTTATTTTTAAAAAAAGAGTAAAATAAAAACCATTGCATGAAGTAATTTAATTAATTTCCTAGCGCAAAATTGAGATATAAATTGTCTATAACCAAACGAAAGTAAGAAAATAATATTTACCTATTTTTAAAAACCCAATAAACACTGCTTGATATAAGTAGGTACTGTAATGTCCTAATGTCATTTGATTAATTTTCTATTATTTTTCTGTATAATGAGCATTATTTTTCTTCCAAATAAAATTTCTGTTTCACATTTTTACCTTTAAAGCTTACAACAATTTTTTATTATTATTAAACATTTATTTTTTTTAAATTGCTACGTAACAAGATTTCGATAAGTAACAAACAAATTTATTCAGAAAAATAAATAGCTCTTATGTAATTAACGTTACAAACATTGACATTAAAATATTTACTACTTTCGGTTTGTGCTTTCCAAACCAAAATAACTGGGTAAATCACCATTTCCTAACCAGAAGTAATAAATTTTGAACAAAAATAATTTATAAAATGCATTAAGTAGTATTATATTCTAATTTTAAACCTAATCAATAGTGTTGTCAACAAATTTGTGAATTTAGTAATTATTGAAATATAATGCATTTGTTGCTAATTTTCATTTAAATAATTAACTATCAGATCACAGACAATTTGACCGATTTTCAATATATTTTTATTGTTATAAGCATACAAATCCAACTTAAAATATAGACTGAATAATCAATTAACGTACTATCTGAAAACAAAATGTAAGCGATTTATTCCACATATAACTTTGTCATATTTATTCAACTTGTCGATAATAACTCCGTCTTTTCAATTCAAATCCCCAATATAACGCGCGAAGTAACATTGTTCTGTCGCGGCAACACTGTCGGACGCTTGATAATCGATGAATTGTAATAATCCGTATATTCCGGACGCTTCAAAGATGATAGTTTGAACGGACGCTTCAATGATTATGAATTGGGAATATACACCGACCGGACGCTCTAATAAGGTTTTTTGAACGGACGCTCTGTTGATAGTGAGATGTATATATATATTTACATTTTTAATTTTTCACATGCACAACTCGTATATGACATTTCTCTTTGGCGCATTGACATTATATATTTATATATATATATATATATATATATATATATATATATATATATATATATATATATATATATATATATATATATATATATATATATATATATATATATATATATATATATATTTACATTTTTAATTTTTCACATGCACAACTCGTATATGACATTTCTCTTTGGCGCATTGACATTTATTTTTGATGAATAATTTTTTCCCACTCGAAGTTTGTGTCACGAGCGAAGCGAGCTTTCCTCTCATACTAGACACAAAAAAATTTTCACGACATATTTAAAAACATTGTAAATGTAGAAGAAACACATAACTAGAAGTACAAGTTGTTATAACTGCCATCTGTCAGAATGACGTTTAAAAACAACGAAATGTTTTACTAATGCAGCCAATATGCTAAATTAAATTTAAGTTGTAAAATCGTGAAATTGTAGAAAAAGAAAGTATAATACATAATCATTGTAAAATAATAGTTTACAGTATATCACTATGAAACCAGAATTTTCAATATAATAATAAATTTACTACAACTTTTAAAATATTTCATCGTAAAATAACACTGGTGGAAACAATGCTTATTTTTCTCTCTAGAGAGGGAAAACTTACTTTCCTCACTATTTCGCGAAAAAGTATATTACGTGTTATTACATAATTCTATTATTATCTATAAAGCCTTATGTATGTTGGGAATCACACAGTACAAAATAATTGAATTTCTCTCATTCTTTGAAAGAATGTTTATATTCCGGATGTTCACCTCTTTCACACCACCCTACCAAATATCCAACAACCGCTAAAACTATAACTTTGAGATAATAAACCTCCCTGCCCTTTTGTAAAGGTAGCACAAGCCTTTGAACTGACCGCTGCGCTGGCGAGCCGGGTGGTATTTTGACACCTTTATAGTTACATCTGCGTAAAAAACATCAGGTAAATCACGGAACTCAGGGGTTGGGAAGGAAAATCAGCTGCCCTTAGTCACGTACGTCTATGGAGAGGGCAGGTGACTTTGGCAGATGATTCTGACTTTGTTAGTCATTATACTGATTGGATATTAATTATTTTATAGTAATGATGACTCATAACTTGGTAGTACATTGCGTTTGGTGCCGATTGATTCCTGGTTAAATGTTAAAACTGTTTCAATAGAATAACTATTTTAATCAACCCTTAAAATTTGTACAAACCACTTAGCGAACACTCGTTACAATTTTTCAATTCTAATTAAAAATGAAGATACGAAGTATAGTTAATTGCCAAGTACTGTATGCAATAAAAAATATGATATATTTTTTAGCAAAATTACGGTACAAAATAATAATAAAAAATGTACAAGGGTACAAATTTATTTTTAACAAAAGTTATGTTCACTACATTTATGTTTTTTAACTGTACATATAAAATGGAGTTATTTTAAAATAAAATGAATTAAAAACTAGCTTGCTCCCAGTTTAAAGTACCATCTCAAATCCCAGTAAAAATCAAAAATACTAGGTAGGTACTGAGTTTGAGAGGAAGGTTTATACAATAATAATTTTTTATTATTTTGTGCTGAAAACATAGTACACGTTGATAATTTTAAATTCGGAATATCTATTATTTAAACAGTGATTAAGAATAGTTATAGTAGGTACCATTATAGTTATTTATGTATTTAGAAGAACGAAAAGTGAATCTTTAAGTCACTTTTCGTTCAAGGTTTATTTCATACTGGTTACTAAAGTTGTTAAATTGTAGTATTTATTAATACAAATTTTAAAAAATTCGTAGGAATATGATACCAGTAGGCTAAAAAATAATTTCTATAGAAACAAGTGTTTGTTTATAAATAATGAAAAAAAATAAACTGACGTTTTGCATTTTTGTGGTTCTGTGGTGCGATAAGAAGCTGCAATTAATTCCAGCTAAAATTTTCTTCGTAATTAAATCAAATTTGAAAAAATAAGAAAGGAGCGCAATAGATACATGTTTACTGTACTATTTTAAAAAATCATGAATTAGGTATTTTGTTACTTGAAGTGTACATCGATAAAAAGAATCTAATAAGATTGTATTTTTTGCCTTTATGCAAATAGTTAATTAATAAATTAGGGTGGATTTAAATGATAAAATCAAACAGAATTTAATGCCGAAGTGCAAAAATATAAAATTTTAATTCATTTCAACAAAGTAATTCGAACGCTTGGAATACAAACATTTTGCCAAACAAAATTAATTGTAAATTGTAAAAGTTTTCTTCTTGAATTTATGCTCCTGCTGTAGTGTTTACAATGATAATGACTAAATTATCTAGCAATTTATAATTTTTTGTCAGTATCAGATTTTTCAATTTACTCTAATGAATTTCTTTGAAGAGGACAAGGCGCAGTAATTTTTCGTTGACATACTAGGTATACTCCTAATATAAAATTTTAAAAATGGTTGAAAACTCCATTTAAAACAGCCAAATATCCCATCTCCTGTCCGGTTGTGGAATATTTTTAGCAAGTAAACACCGAAATCCAGTATTCATCCTAACCAAATACAGTTGTAAACATTCAGGTAGTCGGACTATCCAGTGTCCACTATCCTTTACAGTATCAATTAATACGTCTGGCGACGAATGCCGATGTCGGCAACCGAGCCGTCGGATGCCGACATCAGCTGAGCGGGTTGTGGCTTTTCGGCTTACACTACGCCGCAGAGGGTAATCCGACCAGGGTGGAGAAGTTTGTAGCTCTTTGTAAGGGTAATTAATACGAATTGAATACGAAATGCAAGAGATACAGGAGATGGGATTCCGCGGAATGCTGATGAAGGAAGCAGGTTTAGCGTTATTGTTTTATAAAGATGGCGAGGGATTAAAAGGCCTGTCTACTACCTCAACTCCAGCATAAAATGTACTTGTGTCACAGCGAATTGAACAAATTTTAGTGCCCTTTTGGTGGATAGAGTCAAAAAAAAATTTCAACTCCGTACACATCGTCAACGTTGGACTTTTTTACTTCCTTGTACACGGAGTAAAGGAAGTTTTGTAATCCCGAAAAATTTCGGTTCTCAGATTTTGACGGAAATATCCGTTTTGACCTTTTCTGAATCCATTATGACTAGTTTCGTCGTGACGTCTGTACGTACGGACGTATGTATGTCGCATAACTCAAATACGGTGAGACGTAGAAAGTTGAAATTTTGTATTTAGGACAGTTTTAGCATCTAGTTGTGCACCTCCTATTTTTTGTTTCAATCTACAAACCGGAAATAGTACTTTTTTCAAATATTTCGATAAATATTTAATTTAAGACAAATTTTTTTATTTTCAATGAAAGATTATGTGATTATTACCTACAAATGGTATTTTATAAATATTTTTGTATCTGGTATCATTTAAGAATAATTAAAGTATATATTTATAATTTAGTATTTCGGTATCTTGTAGTCCATGATCGATTAACATTTGTTACTACGTAAAATTTAAATGTTTATGATATGACAGTGACAATAGTAAAATATGCTTTATATCTTCTTCTGCAGTTTAAATAAAATGACTAAAATATATTTGTGAGTATAGTAGCAGTAGTAGTAGTACTTATATATTAGATCAGATTTTTTATATTATTCTACATTTTAGTTATTAAGAAAAGTATGAACAGTTTAATAGGCGTACAAGGAAGTCATGTGGTGTCCACGTCAGATTTTTTTCATTAAAATGGTGCTAGAGGAGGGCGGAGGGGGTTGCGCTTAAATTCGCATGCATGACTTTAAAGTAGACACTTCAAAGTTTTTCGCCCGCAAAGATTCATCGAAATCAATTGAAAATACGCCGAGATATGGCGGTTTAAAAATGATCAAATTTTCAAGTGTTTCATTTTTTCCACCAGTATATATACGTCATGATTATTGCATAATATTAATATTATTGGTTAATACTATTTAATGAAAACCAATCGTTCTAGTTGTGAAAAAACAAAAACTCTTTTAAATTTTAAAGTGAAAAGCGTCTAAAATCCTCTGCAAACATCGGATAGTTCTCTCGTAAAACGTAGTCCAATTTCGCGAACCGCGAATCTCAGTTGATGTTTGTTAGATCCACTGACGCTTTGTGTTACATCCCAGGAATAGCAAATAGAGAAGATCTGTGACTTGTTGCGCTCTGAACGGTTTACGCACTCGAAACACGCATGCCACGTGTCAATCTCTGATGGGCACACATCGACATGGATTAGACGACGTGCAGAATAGAAAAGCACGTGGGAGAAGAAAGCAAATACTGGAGTGGAAATCGGCATGAATTACTTTCGAAACTGAAATGTTTTCGTAAATTATGCCGTGAATAAAGAATAAATATACACATAATTCGTAATTAAAAGTTAGCAGGGACTTTATATTATAATAAGTTTTATGTATTAAGGGCGTAAAGAAGCTTTTATGGCGTGAGATGTGATTTTGATCCCGAGCGTCAGCCGAGGGCTAAAAACACGTCAAGAGCCATAAAAGCAAGTTACGCCCGTGGTACATCCTACCCAATTTTATGCACGATTGAATATTTTCTAACAAATTTAATTTAATTTACTTCTTCAAATTATCAAAATGACTAAATTCTTGGACTGTTGCTAAGGTACTAAAGAAAATACACAAAAATCTAAATGTCAAAGTTGTCATTATTGAAGTAAATATTTACAAGATAATTTGTTAAATGTAATTAAAAATAATGTTATTTAAATAAAAAAATGTACAATTAATTAAATAAAATGGTTATTTATTAGTTCTTTATTAATTTCGAGACCACATAGGTTGATGGATAGTAGCAATGACACATTTACGTGTAAACAATAAATTTCAGTAACATCCACAGATGAATCAGAGTTTTCTAATTTCTGTAAATAGGTATTTGTATATCCGGCTGCAAAATGATTGTTTAGCATCTAAAAGAATATTCTACCAAGGTTAAAAATTCTCGAGATCACTACACACATTTCGCAGACGACACACAATATTTTTTGTGCAATGCAAGTTTTTAATTTAAACTTAAGTAAATATTTACCTAATTTTAGTATGAAGCTAGATGGTAATATTATTATGGTAATTATTTTACAAAGAAACCAATATTCATTATTAAAAAAATTAATGTTATTTAAAATAACAAAAATTATTCAAATGTTTGTACATCAGGTATCATCTATCTCCTTGATACAGTAGTTGTCAAAATTAAATAATTTGTTTGGCAACATTTATGCTGTGTGTGGTTTACACGATGGCGTATCGCGACGTCACATTTTCTTTTGAGGCACTCGTGCGAGAGTGGAAAAAGCTTTCCTTTCATTTTAAACACAACATTTTTCACGATTTATTAAAAAAAAAATTGTTACTTAATGTAAAAGAAACACAGAACTAAGATATGCTAAATTAAATTTAAGTTGTAAAATATGTAGAAAAAAAAGTATGAGACACATAATTTGTAAAATAACTGTTTATAGTGTACCTATCAAATAATAAATTTATACTTTTTAAATATTTTTTCTTCAAATAATAACAATGGTGGTAACAGGTAACACTGCTTACTTTTTCCTCTCTAAAGAGGGACAACTTGCTTTCCTTACACAACATGCTTTCCTTACTATTTCTTAAGAAGAAAACTGAGTTTCCCTGTTCGCATGGGGATTCTTTGAAGATTCTAGTGCGATTCAGAATCCTGGAAAATAAGTTTTCTTCTTACAAGTGATAATTACATGTAGTTTTGAAGCAATCAATAAATTTAACAGATAATTTTCACTAGAAAGAACAAAATTCTTTTCCAGGATTCTGAATCGCCGTAGAATCTTCAAAGAAGGGCTTAACTCATGTGTTGTTATAACAATTACGCGTTCGCTTCTCTGACGCGTTACAATGTCGCAATGATTAACAGACCTCATTAACACATGAAATAACTATAAATTGGCTATACAATAGACTTACTTGCACCCTGGACTCAGTGAGGCCGATGCGCATGGCGATCTCCTCCCTCATGAAGATGTCAGGGTAGTGGGTCTTGGAGAAGCAGCGCTCCAGCTCGTTGAGCTGCGCGGGGGTGAAGCGCGTACGGTGGCGCTTCTGCTTCTGGGGCTTGTCGCCGTCGGGGCCCCCCAGAGCGCCGCCCCCCAGCGGCTGCAGCCCCGCCGCCGCCAGCGCTGGCTGCTCCAGCGACTTCAAGTCTCCGTGCTGACGCTTTAAGTCCTCGTCCTTTGGCCCTACACACGATACATTATCATTAGATCGAAAATCAAAAGATCAAGCAAAAAACAAGCATTAAAACATCGCGTATTAAAAATATCGCATTTTAAAAAGATCGCGAATTTAAAAAATCGCGGAGTAAATAGATCGCGAAATCATCCAACAGTATAGAAATTTTTAGAAGGATTAAAAAAAGAACAAAATTTGAATGAAATGAAATTAGAACAGTACGAGGTCTGGCTATTAAATAACGAAACTGCGCGCGCATAAGGCGTCCTAGAGGGATTGGAGGGGAAACGAATGCACCGTTGGATAGCTGGAAGTGTCTACTATTCCGGTACGAAAACACGTTTTTGTCGCTGTAGTAGTATTTTTTCTATAAAGGTTAAAAACGAACGTGTTTTCTTCTCGTTCCGATTTTCGTTTCACCTCTTCCATCGACTCGAACCGGTTTTCTTTTAAGGCAGACTTGATTTTTGGAAATAGAAAATAGTAACAGGGTGCTAAATCAGGCGAGTACGGCGCGTGTTCGAGCACTGGAGTACCTCTAGCGGCTAAATAACGCTTCACAGACAGCGCGTTATGGGCAGGTACATTGTCCTGGTGCAAAATCCAATGTTATAATAATTGTTATCGACACGAAAAGAAAACACGTTCATTTCTAAGTTTTATAGAAAACATACTACTACAGCGACAAAAACGTATTTTCGTACCGGAATAATAGACATACAGACACTTCCAGCTATCCAACGCTGCATTCGTTTCACCCTTCTACCCCTCTAGGACGCCTTCTGCACGCGCAGTCTCGTTATTTAATAGCCCGACCTCGTATATTTCTGGACAAAGTGCAACAATAGTAAAGAAAGTGTATAAAGATGTAGCACTACGTATAAAAAATATAGTTAGTAATTATCGAAAGGAAAACAAAAAATTATTATAAAAATCTGACGTGGACACCACATGACTTCCTTGTACGCCTTGTGTGTTCATACTTTTCTTAATAACTAAAATGTAAAATAATATTAAAAATTCTTTTAACTTATTATACTAATACTCACAAATATATTTTAGTCATTTGATTTAAACTGCAGAAGAAGATATAAAGCATATTTTACTATTGTCACTGTCATGTCATAATCATTTAAATTTTACGTAGTAACAAATGTTAATCGATCATGGACTACAAGATACCGAAATACTATAAATTATAAATATATACTTTAATTATTTTTAAATGATAGCAGATACAAAAATATTTATAAAATACCGATTGTAGGTAATAATCACATAATCTTTCATTTAAAATAAAAAAAATTGTCTAAAATTAAATATTTATCGAAATATTTTTAAAAAGTACTACTTCCGGTTTGTAGACTGAAACCAAAAATAGGAGGTGCACAACTAGATGCTATAACAGTCCTAAATACAAAATTTCAACTTTCTACGTCTAACCGTATTTGAGTTATGCGACACACATACGTCCGTACGTACGTACGTACGTACGTACGTACGTACGTACGTACGTACGTACGTACAGACGTCACGTCGAAACTAGTCATAATGGATTCAGAAAAGGTCAAAACGGATATTTCCGTCAAAATCTGAGAACCGAAATTTTTCGCGATTACAATACTTCCTTACTTCGTACAAGGAAGTAAAAAATAACAAAAATTGTAAATTAAAATAAAATTGTAATAAAAAAACCTAAATTTCATACTACATAATTGCATTTTTACTAAATTACTTAAAACAAAACAAACCCGAACCAAATATGAAATAATAGTTATTTGTGTATTAAGAGCATAAAGTGACTCTTTGTTACTCGCGCACGGTAATTGTAGCGCGAGCCGAAGGCGAGAGCTGCAATAGTGCAAGAGGAACAAAGACACTTTATGCTCGTAATACACACATAATTTTATCTACGACTAAAATTATTTGTTATAATAATAATAGTATTCAGTTAGTTCGTTAGTTCTATCTACGTTTAATCAATTGATGTTTTATTCGTAACCATGACGATACCAATAATATCGAAATAAATAAAAAAATTTGTTTGATTCTGTCATTTTCTTTTATTTTATGTAATCAAAAAGGACTTTATTGCGCGTTGTCATAGGAGACACGCAATAAAATGTTTTTTTGCTTGGTCCTCAGTAACAATCAACTTTACGTTGACAATTGAAAGCATAAATATAAACTTTTCATAGTAGTCGTAGATAAAAATAATTAAAATTAATTATTGCGGTAGGTATTGCGCTCATTATAACAGGCGTTCTTTTTAATACGCGATCTTTCCATGTTCCATGCAACGAAAATAAAAACACACGATATTAATAACCGATCAAATTACTACGCGAACTAAATATCACACGACATTCTGTGTGCGACATTTTGAAACTCGCTCTTTTAGGATCGACACACAAAATTTACAAAATATATGAATAAATATAAATACATAATCATCCGATTTTTCCGAAAATTTTACATAATTATATTACTTATTTTATTACTAGTAGAAGAAGCACAAAATAGTAACCAAATATTGTAAATAAAATTTCTAAACTCACTGAACTCTCGTCTAAAAATATTCTAAACCAAGCAAATTAAAAGTACAAAACGAAAATAAATTCTAATTATTACAAAAAATATAAAAGGCATATTGAAAAAAATTAACCCTAACCTGAACTCACAGAACTCATATTCAACGAACCGACCGAAGTGAACATAATTTTTACTGAACTTAAAATTTAAAATAAATTCAATATTCAACCGAACTGACTTTCAAGTTAAACAAATTGTTGTACCAAAACAGTTTTGCACACGCTTCTACAGTAAGTGCATCGATGTTGCTATACTTTGTGACAAAAAAATTCTGAATGCAGTACAGACATTTATTTTGGTTCAAAAGTCCTGTTATGTTTATGACTAATATTGTTAAACGTATGTCCATACTTTATTCACAAAATATAATTTCAAACCAAACATTATTTCAAAGAAAACTATTTCTAAAAGATCAGACATCCATAACAATCCATTCTATATTTCCATAGGCGTGCAGGAAGTTTTTAAACACCAATATTCACTTTTTAAATTGCAATTGCTTATTGGAATCGCCCTAACAAAATATAACCTCAAAATGTCAATATAAAAATAATAATAATTAATAAAAGTGCACTGAACCAAATATAATACTTAAGAATATAATTATTTCACCATATACAAACATATTTGGTACTCCACTGGAATCTACAGAAGACTAAACGTAAAATTAATTTTTAACCGCGAAAATTTTTTAGGTTAGAAATAATTGAATTTTGATTGTTGCAAATATAGATAATTATATCAATAAATAAATGTAATTTAAATAAGAACATTGTTATTTACTTTTTCTGAACAGCATGGACGAAAATTTAATTCTCATTGTGGTTTCAAAAACACTGCGCGGATCAAACTGAAACTAGTGCATATACTTTGCTCAAGAAACTGTTTCAAACTGATGCATCTTGAAATTTTGACCTTGTTTCTATCAAAATTAGCTCGCTCAATAATTGGTTTAACAATAGTTTAACAATCAATTATTCTACAATGAGTAAAATTAATATTAACTTTGCGAACAATTACTAACAATTTAACCAATAAATTTGCGTTAATTTTTACGAAAAATTAAACCAATAACCCCAAAATTTATAATAATAAATTAAATATAAAAATAAGTGAACGTACCAATATTACCATGTGGTTTGGAGAGGTTAATTGTAGATATTGAAGATATTAGTTTAATTTAAATATAAATTGAAAAATTAATCCAATATCTCCGAAAATTATACTGAATAAATTAAATAAAAAACTAAGTAAACGTACTCATGTTACCATGTGGTTAGGCGATGTTTATCGAAGATATTGGTGATATCGCTACTTGTATGCTACTAACGCGAGTCAAAGCGAGGCCAGGTGCGATTAGCACTGCTGGTAGCTACGTTACGTTTAATTAGCGGCCTGACCTTACCTGGTTGCCGATATTTTTACTCTTTAAACTTAACAGTTTGCGGTAAATCACGTGGTATTCCCAGAAATAGATGAAACTATAAATTTGTATTGATATTTCATTGCGTAAAAATAATTATACACTTGTGGCAAAAATATAGTGAAAAGTTATCTCGCTATATTACAAATTGTGCCCCTGCTATAACACCTACACTGTTCATATTTTATATATGGATAGTTAAAAGATGACTCTAGAGAGAAACGGAGCTATATTTTTGAAATACTCAATAGTTTATTGGTAAAAAATTAGTAAAAATATACAATTTGATCAGTTTTTAACTTTTTTTTAGCCAGCTGTGTAGTTTTTTTTTGTTTACAAAAATCGTTCCATACCACCCTTAGGAACTATTTAAAACAAAATAAATTAATATGCATTAATAAAGCCACGATTTGTAATATTAAAAAGCAAAAATTATAATTCTTATTTTTTCTAATTGATGTAGCAACAATATATTGTACGAATTTTTCAATTAAGCAATGCATTGTCATTATTCATGTAAAATTTTAGATTTTTAATTTGAGCAATATAACCTGAATGGCAAATTTTATGATTCTATTGCAGCAATATTGCAGTCAACAAGTGTAGCGCCTTAAAAATTACACAACTGGTTAAAAAATAGTAAAAAATTGGCAAAATAGAACGTTTTTACTAATTTATTACCAAAAGACTATTAAGTATTTCTAAAATATAACTTTATAGTACTCTAGAGTCATCTTTTACCTATCAACATATAAAATGAACAGTAGGTGTTATGGCAGCGGCACTTTTTCACTATATTTTTGTCACAAATGTACCGCCTTAAATGGGTGATACTAAATAAAGAACAAAATTGCGTGAAAGTCCTAAATTATTTATCATTGCACTCAGAATTATTTAGATCCTCGCAATAACCAATATATTATTTTTCATCATTTGAAATAAATAAAGTTTAATTCAAATGTAGGTTTCTGAAGAAAAGCAAGTAAAAGATATTATACAATACCAATATTTTATGTGCAATAGCCGAAAAATTTTTTTTTAATGGACTAAGGTAATATACAAGATTAATAAATTATTAAATAATAAATAATTTTCCCATGTACAAACAAATATAATTTAAAACAAGTGCAAAATTTGATACAAGACAATATTTTTTAAGACCAGCCGCAAAATAAAAATTTAATAAATTTGCAATTAATATAATTTTAATCTCAATAACCACATATTCAAAGACGTTTTACTAATTAAGTTGAACCTGATCAAGAATTGCAATAAATTTTTGAATGTGGCTATTTATGCATCCAGTGATCCAGTACGCAATTGGTTATATACTGAACAAAATAAAGAAAACCTAATACCCTTCTTGAGTTCCACAAACTCGGTTTTGGTATAAAAATACAGTATGTATACCTATATAAATAGCCAATTGCGTATATAATACTGTATATAAATATAAACATTCTAAAATTTTAGCGGTGTTGCAAATTCTGTATAGGTAGGTAGTACCTACTTGAGTAGGTAAAAAATAATTAAAACTATCTTATAGCACCATGAATATAACAAAGGTATATTTGATTTGAATCTTGTTAAGTTACATGGTAAAATTTAAATAATATTTGCAGCAACATTTCCATACCACGTGAAATGGTTTAAAATAAAACTAAAACATCTAATAAATCGAATGCAATACTAAATTTTGAATGTTTGAAGATACAAAGTTAAAGTTAAAATTATATTTGTGAATAAAAGCAACTGTTTTATACTTCTAAAACAAGTTCAAATTTGACACAAAATTTTGTGACGAGCAGTCTCGCATTTAAAGATATTTTATTTCAATCTTGTAGAGTCACAAGGTTAAATTCAAAACAGGAGGCATCAGTAGAACTGAAGCAAATGTTTTATACAAAAGCAAGAATATAAAACAAGTAGGTAACAAGTTCAAATTGAAATTTGAATTTGAATCTCAATTCAGTCAAGATATAGAATTTAAAATTAAATAATTTACGATTGAGGCTGAAATATATAAAGTTTTAATTTCCTGTATTCTATTCCTGCTTTAGCAATAATCTAAAACATTTTTAGTTCAGTAAGCTAGATCAATTATTTTATTTTAGCTATAGTCAAATTGAATCCTTCCCAGGAAACACAAATATATACGTACTACATATATATCATGTAGCAGCCATTATATCAAAGTAAATTGCGATGTCACTCATACATATAAAAACTTGTTATTTTTAATCAAAAATGTCCGCCACAACCCTATATAACGATTATATAATAATCATATTCCAGAGTTACGTCATAATTATATAGCGCTGATATAGATATTATGTAGTTTCATAATTGATTTTAATTTGAATTGTTTTCAATTTTTTTAAAAAAAGGAGACACTCTTACGGCCTAAAGTTGTATGTTTATTAGTAATCGATTAGTAAGGCACTATGTTAGCAATTTAAATCTAGACAATTACAACAATTTCTAAACGTCCTCGTTCCTCGTTTTTCGGTGGGATTCGAACTTGGGATCTCATTGCTGACGCTGACAGGTACAGCGCCTTAGACCGCGCGACCATCCTGGCTTGTTGATTTATAGTGAATGATAGTGTTTTATAGTTATAGCAATAATACCAGTATTTTTAATTACATACGGGATTTACAAAGCTAGTTAAGTATATTGTGTATATTTTGTACTACCTACTGGAGTCAAAATATTTACCTTAAAATTATATTTGACGTATAAAAAAGTACAATTCTTTAGTTGAAAGACTACATATTTCTTTACAAACCAAACAAATTAATTGAAAAAAATAAATTATGTTTACTAAACAAATATATATATATATATATATATATATATATATATATATATATATATATATATATATATATATATATATATATATATATATATATATATATATTTCCATTATTGAAAGATTTTATTTATTTGAGATAAAAAAATTACTAATAGGTTATCACACCGACTACCGACTTTGTGCGCATGAACTTCTCCAGCCGCATAGTTGCTTACAAATATAAGAATAAAATTTTATTTAAATAAATAAACTGGCACTGGTAACAAAAAAATGTTGCATGCGTACAGATGACATAAAGTAATCTAAAAATATATAATAGATTAATAAAATTCTTATATAAATGGAATATAATATTCAAGTAGAATACATACAATGTAACTATCTTCAAATAATATATTTAACTATATAAAGAGTATATTATTTGTGTTATATAATTGAGATATATTTTGACATAGATAATATATTCCATTAATAATATCGTAGAGATATTCCACAGTGAGAAATATTATGTATAGTCTACATAAAAATTCTATATTATATTGAAATTTCTTTGTGATGTCTTAACTATATAATTTTTACAAGTGTGTTTGCTGGGTTATAATAATATTATTATTATTATAAATTTAAATAATGTGATCAAGAATTAATCTACAACTAAGCAAGCGTATGCTATACTAACCAGATATAGCAATAATCTAAATTTCTAAATCAAATACTAAATGTGAAACAAGAAACAATATTTTGTGGTTAGCCGTCGTGAAATTGAACCGTAGGTAGTCAGATTTGATTTTGTGTTCTGCTACAAAATATCCAAGCATCAAGCAAGGAAGCACATTCAAAATTTATTAACAATAATGTAAAACAAATAATAAATTTACACATTATTATGTTTAGCAATATTGTAAAATTGAATAGAATTGAAATTAGATTTAGTTTCGTGAACAAGAAATAATCTACAACAGATTCAGTCATCGCGGTTAGTTTTGCAAGCACTTCCAAAATTTATTAAAATAATGTCAAACAAATAATAAATTAGTGCATTATTGTATTTATCAATGTTGCAAAATTGAATAGAATTGAAATTAAGTTTAGTTTCGTGAACAAAAAACAGATTCAGTCAGCTCGGTGAATTTTGTAAGCACTTTCAAAATTTATTAACAATAATATAAAACAAATAAAAAATTAGTATTGTATTTAGCAATGTTGCAAAATTGAATACAATTGAATTAGTTTCGTGCACAAGTAACAATCTACAACGGATTGAGTGAGCGCGATGAGTTCTGCGTTAGTAAGTCCTTGATAAAATCATGTTATCAACCGTTATCACAAGCAAAATCACAACACTGTACACTTACACATGGCTACCTTCTTCGGAACCACCGAGATCTACACTGGCGACCTACAGAGCTCTGCAGAGAGTGAGAAAGCCGCCCCCACCCCGGTTAATTAACTTACCGGCTCCTCCTAGGCTGTTGATCAACATAGAGGAGCAACAAAAATTCCTATGAAGATGCCCTCCAGGTCCACACACAGTTCACTGTTTATTTAATGAGTACTGATTCAAAACTGAATTCTGAATATTGCAGATGCTCGCTCGGAGATCAGGGGCGGGGCTGGAAAGAGCAGAGGGGGCGGGGCGAAGCTCCGCGGGGCGGGGCATCCGTGATGTTTGCTGCCATCGCTGCAATGGCTTACGTGGAAGAGAGGCGATTGTTTATATTCCTATATTTCCCATAATCATTTTACTTAATGACCATGGTGTGCACAGCACAGCAGAACTACAGCCAAGATGTTTTCATTATGATGCGCTAATTAACTGTTTATGTTATGGGCTGGACCACACGACTTAATCTGGTTTTTAACGCGGCGTTGTTGGACATTCAACTCCGCAAAACGGAGAATAAAATCGTGTTGCGTTTGCATTGTGCTGGGCTTGATCAATAAGGACATAAGATTAATCAGAATAACACCTCATAGAAATAAAACGCTGTATGGCCATAGGCTAAAGATTTTTTTATTTTGTAGGTGTTTAATTCATTAAGGAAGGTACTTACATATTTATTACATATTTTACCAAAAATTTGGGTATAGCAGTCTCTATAAAATTTTGATGAATCAATTTACGGGTACCAAAACAAAGGTTGTTACGTTGTTAGTGTAGAGTACCAAATTGGCAAAATAAAATCCCCAGAACATTTCAAGAATGTTAACATCACACTTGTTACTTGCTATTTTTACCTATTAACGTCCTATTAATATCTTAGCGATTGCTAATGTCCACCCTTAGTAACATTGGCTTTGTAACATCCCAATGTTATTAATTTGTAATACCACAATTATGTGTCCCATATGTAGTTCTCTGAGATGTTTGTATTGATTACTAAATCTATATGTACTTAATTGTATATTCAGGATGTAGCTTACGTAATATTTCTTAAAGTACAAGAATAAGATATTTTTAAACATCCCATGGACAATTCATGTCAAGTGGGTAGGTACCTACACCACAGGGGATGTTAATGTACACTTTAGTACCTAAACCTAACTTAAATGTGTACCAGACAGACAGTTAATACATTTTTAAATGTTTTTACAGCCCAGAAAGTAAAATCCAACATCCAACCATTTGGATCCAATATGGTATTTTAGTATTTAATATTTTGTTGATTGCGTGAACCATTTGAATTCAAAATGGTATTTGGTATTTTGTTGATTGCGTGAACTATTTGAATCCAATGGTATTTGGTATTTTGTTGGTTCGTGAGCCAATTAAATCCAATGGTATATGGTTCGTAAACTAGTGCTGCAACGTATAACGGATATCGAATATTTTGTTTATTCTTCGGCCGGATAGCCGGATACCCGGCAACTGAATATTCAGCATTCAAGAACAAACTTGTTTGGAAGTAATGCACAAATTTAAAAACCAGATAATATCGTAAGACAAATTTTGTAGTAGGTACATTTTTATAATTTATTTCATATTTTTTGGTTTTTATTAGAATAAACTTAGATTTTGAAATACTGATAGCAATTTAAATGTAATTTTATCCTTTTTTAAATTATTCGGTATAGGCCGGGTATCACATCACAATTTGGTATTCCATCGGATAGTAAAAATGTGGTCGGATAGCCGGATACAGGATAGTAACTGGATATCCGTTGCATCGCTATCGTAAACCATTTTGATCCAATGGTAGGTATTTGGTATTTTGCTGATTTCGTGTACCATTTGAGTTCAATGGTATTTGGTATTTTAATCTTGTTGTATGTGAACCATTTATTTGGTATTTTGTTGAATTCATGAACCATTTGAATGCAATGGTATTTGGTACTTTGTTGATTGCGTAAACTGTTTGAATTCAATGGTATTTGGTATTATGTTGAAGCATAATAAACAGATTCAATTTTAACTATTGATCTAACGTTTGAATAATCTGTCTGTAAGTAGGATATATGAATCAAAACAAAGAATTTTGCCTTTAATACGTTATGTGACCACATCTATCACATCTTTTAACCAACTTAGATAATAAAAGCTTCCTACTCATATTGTGAGTCGTGTGGGTATCGATAATAGATATTATTTCACGACCACATAATGTAGGCTATAATTCATAAGGATGAAAGTTTATACACGTTTTGTCTACGAATAAAACATTTCTTTACAAATTTTTATTCATGAAAATGTTAACATAACCCCACATTTTGGTGTGATGACACTTCGTCAATCGTTGACTAATGGGATCATAATACAATAGTATTGAATTATGAAATTACAATAGTGTGTCTTATGAGGAAGTTTATCTTACTACAGTTACCTGCATAATGGCATAATGAATGTTTTATTCAATGGTCGTAGATAAATAAGTATATTATACTGTGTGTGAGATTGCTAGCCGTCAAAACGAATAGTCATAGTTGTAACAGTTAAGAATAGGTACACCACTGAGAAGATCAAAGATAACAATTGCAATATTAATTAATAAAATTACTGCGATATTTTTCTCTTTCAGTCTTCTGTGTTCTTTTCGTTCTGTGTGAATCGATCGAGTTTCGCGGAACCGATTCTCGAACCTGAACCGAAGCGAGAGCGACGCCGACGCCAGCAACCGACGCCCGGCGTCGAAGACGAGAGGCGGTCAGCTCACGAGACAATTATTATCCAATTACCCGTGTCGTTCACGTTCATGAGAACTCGGTTAACTTGGCCCTTTCACTCTCGTTACAGATGGATCACTTGCACTGCAGACGAACTGTAGATTCGTGACGGAGAACTAACATGATATGGAACTGGATTTTTGTTTAAAGAAGTTTAATTAGCTAGTGTGAACAATCATAACAACATAAATGATCATTATTTTTCTTAGAAAGCATCTTTCCATAAACAGTGTAATGTGTGTACCCAATTTTTTTCACGACTATTAAATTATAATATTGTACATTAATTCCCTTGAATTTTTTGTTTTTAATTTAATATTATATTTTACTATATTTTGAAGTACAATTTCAGCTCATGATATGAACTTTCATCCTCTTGAAAAATTAGGGGAGACTGTCGTATTTTGGGACTATCTGTACCTCGGGACACTGACATTTGAAAGCCTGCCATTGCATTTAAACTATTAAAATTATAGATAACCATTTGTTCACTGGTCGTATGTGTATTTTAGTGACTGTCAGATAAGTAGTGTCCAAGATATTTATGAAAAAACGAATTTTAGTATAGGTATGTTGAGTAAATTTTTATCCTATAAGTACAGAGTGTAACCCAACTTGTGTAACAAAATTGAAGGGTGTAGTATTGAACGCACTAAACATGAATCAAAAAGAATTTTGTTGAAATTCGTAAAATTAACAGTAGTTTCCAAATCAATATCATTTTATTTTGGGTACCACTGGTAGTCACATTTAAAAACAAAAAAGTTAAACAATAGTTATGCAGTATTTATTAGCGTAATTACATTAATGTAATAATAATTTTACAACAGGAAAAAAATGAAATTTGTAGGTATTCTAACAGAATGTCTCATTTACTTATAAATCCATTTTTTAATTTGCGAATTTCAACAAAATTCTTTTTGATTCATAATTCAAATACACCCTTAAATTTTGTTACACATCAGGAACGTATATCAAAGATAACACAAATTCATGTTTTATATGTTCATTTTATTAAAATGTGTAGAATAAGTTTTTTATTTTTTTTCAATCACAATTTTTGAATCATATTGTCTTTTATTACTAAATATTTAGTTTGGTTATAAGTTCAAAAGTTAAATAATTGGAAATGCACCTTGCACCATAGAAAAAGGATCATTAATACAGACTAAACTTCAAGGTAAAAAGATGATTAAATATTTTATTTCGGAAGTTGCGAACGTTTGTACTACAGATTTACTGAAAATTTAATATTTTAAGAAAATTGGAGAATGGAAGCTTTTCATTAAAGAAAGAAAAGATATATCGTATCCATATGAAATTTCCAAGGGAGACGTAATTACACACAAAATTATTGGCAAAATAGCAAGACATGCATAAAAATTGAGTTTTGACATTAATTTTGAAGGGATACACTGTCGAATTAATATGTCCTATGGTACAAATATAGAAGTCCCAAGGTACAATATGCTTTTGTATCAGGGGATACTTGCTGCACCTATGCTTTTGCTTTAAAAAAAATACTATAGTCCATAAATTTGTTTTCAAATCATGAAACTATGTATAAAAATTTTTTGTGTTACAAAAATGTTAAATTCAAACTTATAGTATAAAAAACAATATTCTTTGTTCCAAAGTACGACAGCCGCCAGCCATTATGTGCGAGACATATGTACCCAACTTGGGTAATAGTGTTGAATAATAGACTTGTTATATAATAGTGTGTCTCATAGAAAAGTTTATATTACCACAGTTATCTACATAATGAACGTATAATTCAATGTTCAACTTATAATAATAATTAGATACTCGTTTTGTTGTTTTATTAGTTTCTTATTAGTTTTTATTTTTAAATTCGCCTATAAAATTACGCAGAAATTGTAGCTTTTAACAATAATTTAGTAATTGAGCAAATTCTATATTGATGCTTAACACGAAGTCTGGCCTACAACTGTCAAACTGCCATTATTATTAAATGTTGTTTCAATCGAATCCGTATTACATATTATGGAAAACAGAACAGCACCTTTATAACACTCAAAAAATAGTAAATGATTGTTTATTAAGCGGCCCGTCTACGTTTTTTCGGAATTTCTAGAATACTTACTCTCTATTTTTCTTATTTTTCTATTCCACTCTTTTTCCCGGTACTACAGCTTCCTGAAACCAGCCCGAAACTCGTACTTTGGCGCCTCCTAGCAATGCAATGTCATTTTGAAGTTGAAAAATACTGTAAAAGTTGCGAGTAAACTGTCAGATTATTATTGACTTCAGGATAATGTTTCTATAAACATTTAATAGAGAAAGAATGGATCTACAGATGTACCTTTTTAAAATGTTAAAAATTAATTTCCATCATGAGATATAACCGTATAAAATTTGCATAAATTGGAATTCATTAGAAATCATATACAATTTTTTAATCAAAATTTTAAAAAGGCACATCTGTAGATCCATCCTTGTTGAAATAAAATTTGATCATTATTTTACTGGCCAAAAAACAGTCGCTACGTTACCTCTTAAGTTCAACATAAAAGAGCATCAAGACGAAAACTGTATTTTTAATAGCAGTCGTTTAGCATCTTATTCATAATTGTTTCAGGCAATATCAAGCTGAATTCTGAACAAGAATAAAATAATTTTATTCCAGCAATCTTTCCAGAACTACAGCCATCAAACATTCGTCCCCACGCGTCGAAAATCCACCAAAATAAAAATAATTCCATCGATTTGCAATCGGCGAATCAAAGTCCAATTTAACGTAGCGATTGAATAAACTGCAGTCGTCTTGGTGTAATATTGCTCGCAGGAAGACAGAAGACAATCGTTGCTGGGGTGGGGGCAAGCAGGAAATAACTCGCACGCTTTTCCCCATCAAATCAAACGGCAGAGCTGAGCCGCCGACGCCACCGACGCTAGCGACGCCAGCGACGCTGTTGGCGAAGCTCGCGTTGCTAGGAGACGGCGCAGGCATATTGAACTCGGCGACCGGCGACTGTCATGGAAACAAACGAAGCGCGCATACCTGCGAGGATGAGCCCCTAGCGCTTCGCCCCCCGAACTACAAAGGAAAAATTTTCGAGATGTTTCGTACGCTCTTCGTTATTAAAATTTTTCATAAATTGGAGTTTTTGAAGGCTGGGACACACGGGTTTCTCGAAAAGTATTGTCAGGGAAATATCACTAGATATGATTGTAACGATTGGTCCCTTAGGTATCAATTCAATTATTACACTAATACATTTTTACCTCCCGCTTACCTGTAAGGGAGGTATTGGATTAATGCTAAAAATCGGGTAGTGAGTTTTTTGTGGATCAGCACTAATTAGGGTCCTTACAACTCATTTTTGATTTTTTCACGATGATGTCTGTTTGTATGTCAGTGTGTATATGAATAAAGTCAGGTTTTTTGGATGTTGGATAACTCAAATACGAATTACCCAAAAAAAATTACCACACATAATAATTATGTTCATCGGAAAACAATAATGTGGAAAATCTGATGTGGCCAGCACGCATGACATCCCGCCATACCAAATATAGTTGTACTCACAACTTACATTTAAGTAAGTATAGGTAGGTATACATTTTTGTACACTGGGTAAAGTGTAAAAATCAAGTTCCAAACTGTAAATTATAAATAATACTTTTATTCCTAAATAGAACCTACCTATATACTGAAAAATATATGAAATATACTAATTGCAGATAATAATTATAATCTGCTTTCATTAGAAAAATAAAAAATATTTTCATTAATTTATTATGAATCGAGATAATTAATAAAAGTACTACTTCCGGTTTATGGATTGTATTCAAAATTTACTGGGTTCTTAAGATTCGTTTTAAAATCTTAAATATAAAATTTTGTTTTTAAATGTTTGATACTTTTTGAGTTATCGTCTACGAAAAAATTGTAAAGATACGCGGACATAGTCACACGCACAGACACACAACTGCACGCGCGCGTAGAGACATAATTTAGAAAAAATTAAATTCGTATTTTGGGACCTTAAAACGTGCTTATTCACTGAAAACTCACTCTCGAAAATTTTGACGCGTCACAATATCTTCCCTTGCAAATATAAGGCAAGAGATAAAAAGAGGACTCAAACATTTAATAATTTTTTTGATTTATTCTATAAGATTTCAGCAGTACAAATAGGGGCACCGAAAAAAAATCAAATTAAGGAGGTTCGATACCGTTTTTGAAAATATTACCATTCATCTGAAAATTTTACAAGTTGAAGATGGATGTATTTATCGTTCACTGTTAAAATTTCAGATCAATCGTCCACACCGTTTTTTAAAAATAAATTTTTAAAAATTTCTGTTTTACATGGGAGTAAATGAGAATACATTTTTAAAGGGCTGTATAATCTATAAAAATAATACCACCAGAAAGAGATTTACAGTAATTATAAATCAGACATTAATAAATCATGAAACTAAAATTCAGTGGATTCTTCCACACCGTTATTGAGTTATTCAAATAAATAAAATTTAAAACGTGACACATAACTAAAAGAGCGATAACTACGGCAACGTCGCAAATCATAGATTTGCGCGAAATTTAAAATACTGTTGGAAAGTAAGAGTGCGTTTATGTTGAAGCATATTATTTTATAAAGTTTGTAACAAATGATATTATATTTATATTTTCACAACAAATAAAATACACATACACAAGTCATTTTTAGGAAATTGGATACACTTTCGCAATGCGCATACAAACACCGTTACGAAACTATCGAAAATAAGTAGGAAGAACTATTTGAGTAAGAATTATTCGTGTTCATCTACTAAAAACTCTACAAGGGACATGACGGGTCCATGATCACTAAATTTGTTTGCAATTATTTCGTAACTAATTCCAAATGTCGCTAATCTTTTAATCATTCCAGAAGATCTGACTCTTTTTAAAGGCTGTACAGTAGAAATAATAATATCTGTATCTTTTGTGTACGTTTGTCATATACTTGATCAAAGCTTTCCCCATTACTAATTATTTCTGAAACAGAAAGATGAATTTCTACCAATTGTCAGGAAATGTTTTTAAATAATTTTAAAGTGTCTTGGAAATAATGAATGACTGGACGAAAACTATCAATTAAGTTCTCATTTCTTATAGCTTGCATTAATCTTGGAGCGTCAAAAGAACAATTATTATGAGCTATTGCATTTACTACCTGACAACACTTGACAGTTAGGTTAGAATCACTGCAGCCAACAGTCAACGTAAAGCAGCTAAAATACTAGCGCTGTTGCCGTGTTTTCGATTGATTTTTAAAATTATGAATTTTAAAATATAAAATCTTTATGACTTAAAAATACAATTTAATTGAAAGATAGTAATAAAATATTTATAAACAAATATATTTCGCTATAAGATTTTTTATATTTTCGGTGTTTTTTACAACAAAATTTAGTGGGTAGAAGTTGTCACTCTGCAGAAATACAATAGATTTTTGTTTAGATCCCCTAGATAGATAATCGGTATCGAAACTCCTTAAGTAGGTATCATTTATACCCGTAACATGTGCTTCAATTTTTTTTAAATTTTAGCAAGTGATTCAAATGCTACAAATAAATTATAGATATTGAATTTTAATACATTTTGCTATGGCAGTTAATGAATGGAAAGATAATTCACTTTTAATAACTCATTTGACAAAGAAAATAAAGATGTCTTTGTCTTATCTCCTGGGTGAGGGAAAATTGTATAAATTCATTACGGTATGATTTTCTTGTGCTATCTTTTTCTTGTATTTATCGGCCTTTACATGAGTATAAAATAACGTGATGCCTGTTTATGTTTTGTAAGTTTTATGTTAAGAAACTTCCAGAAATATTAAAATTACAAATCCCAGGCATATTTCTATACAAATATAAAAATGCATATTCATATGAAACATATTACACATATTGTGCGTTCTATACAAATTACATTTTCAAATGTACGCAGCTTTCCAGATAATGTTTGTTGACAAAAACCATTTATAAAACTATTTTAAAATAGATTGCAATTTATATCAGTTTAGTTCCCCAATAGAGAATTATATTGAAATGTGAATTACATTTAACTGCTGTATGAAATTTAATTTTTCATGTACCGAAATTTCGATTGGGGAATTTCATTTTCATGATGAAAAAAATAAAATATATCGTTTATATAATTTATTTATTTATTCAAATAGGTACAGCAATAATAAAAATTTCGTTTTACAATTGACTGATATACGAATATACCTATATCACGTAGGAATTTTACGAGAATGGGTTCAAAAAATGTTGTATTTAACTTCATAATATTTTGCCTTGAAACATTAAAATAAGCATAGATTTTAAACAAAATTAATTAAAATACAATTTATAAACCTACTTACAAACTACTACTATCATAAAGCATTTTGTTTGTACAATACTTGTTTTCAATTTTATATCAATTACTTACTATTAAAAATAATAAAAAACTTAACTCAGTCTTTGTAACTTTGTCAAAAATACTAGGGGTATGGTATGGATGGCAGCATTACCTACCTACTGTGAATGGGAATGAGTCTATAATACCAGAAAATAAAATTCTAAAATTTTCATACACGGGAAATTGCAAACACAAAAAGATTCAAATCTAGACAATATATGCGTAATGAAATATCTACATCAAAAGATTCATATCCAGGAAAATTAAAATCTAGAATTTTAGATTCGGTATATATAGGAAGATGCATACACAAGAAGATGCGAATCTAGAAAACTAGATTGCGAGTAGCTGTTCCACACCAGAAAATAAAATTCTAGAATTTTCATATCTACAGGATAATGCACGAACACAGTGTTGTAACTTATCTAGATAATTTTATCTAGATAAATCATCTAGATAATATATTTTTATCTATTATCTTATCTAGATAATTTTTTCTTATTTATCTATTCTCTTATCAAGATAAAATTACAAATTATCTTTATCTATTTTTTAAATATCATCTAGATAATAATTTTAGTAAAATTATAGCCAACTTTTTTCAATTGTAATTTTTATCGAATTCAAATGTAATCAAACTGTGCAAGTATACAACGCACAAGCTTGCAAGTGCAACGCTGCCGGATTTTCAACTGGTACCGCTTATACTTTATAATATTGTCATTTATATTTCTATTATCTTATCTAGAAAAATAAAAAGTAAGTTATCTTTATCTTTATCTAAATAAAAAATATTGTTATCTATTACAACGCTCACGAACATGAAGATTCTTCACGTTTAAGAAATTTTATGCTGCAGCAAGTGTTATAATTTAAACGAATTCATAAAAATACTAATTTATATTTTTTTATTAATATCTATATAATTTTATATCAATTTTGTCACGGTTTTTACATGTCATGTATTATATTATATTCTCAGAAAGTAATTAGTATTATTATTATTACTCTTATGGAATAATATGCGATTACATCACCATGTTTCTAAAAAATATATAAATCCTTCCTCTCTTATTAGCTACAAATTGAACTGATTCAAACTCTCTGAATAGATCATCCTGAGTAATAAACAGCATCGAAGCAATTATAATAATTCCCTGTGCGTTATTTGTTGTACAATTAAAACATAACAACTGTAGGTTGACGTATGGGGCTTAATAAAACATCAATTATATCGAACGCTACGCACAGCCGCAACATTTCCAATTGCCGCAACTCATCAATAGTGACCTGTGTTTGGTTCCGCAAATCGAACTTAATATTTCACACAAAAGGCTAGTGAATAAGATAGATTTCATTGTAAATTAATTGAATTCAAATTAGAATGATACTTATCGTTTCTCGTTTAAGTTGGTTATTGGATATCAACGAATATTAAATACTTCGTTCATATTATTATTGTTTTATGTGAGTAAAGTTATATACTCATATTCACTAATATTTTTTTACCTTCCGCTTACCTGTAAAGGAAGGTATTGGAATCATGCAAAAAATCGGGTAGTGAGTTTTTAGTGGATGAGCACGAATTAGGGTCCTTACAACTCATTTTTGATAGTTTCTCGATGATGTCTGTATGTATGTGTGTGTGTGCGCGTGTGTGTGTGTGTGTGTGTGTGTGTGTGTGTGTGTGTGTGTGTGTGTGTGTGTGTGTGTGTGTGTGTATGTGTGTGGTCCGGGCCGATGCCGTCTGTCGCATAACTCAAATACGAATTACCCAAAAATTTTGATATTTGGTATTTTACAATTGTATACGAATAGAAAGAGCTCATTAGATTTTGGTACAAATATCTTCACCGGAAGTGATATTTTTTGAAGATTAAAAAGATTAAGTGTCAAAAATTTCTATGAATTTGGATAAATATAGTATTTATTTGTAATAAGAATAAGAGGAAAAGTTATTTGCAATTTATGATATAAAAAAATTGTCTTTATCTGGTATCATTGAAGAACTGCAGTAAAATTTAAAAAATAAATTTATCAAATAAAACGTTGAAATCTTGTAATCCATGTTCGGATGATTTTTGTTTCTGCATAAAAAATATTGACAGATGTGACGCAATGTGACGGGTGACAAGTTGGCATACTAGCCATTATTATTTAGTATTTGTATATTTTAAATGGACACCAGATTGTACGTATACATTTCTGTTTAAAGTCTAGATATGGCGGAAGGTTGTGTGATGGCCACGTCAGATTTTTTATATCGCTTAAATGCATTTTTCTTGAAGAACTTTGTTACCTAATTTTTGTATCTTTCTAGCCAAATGGAAAAAACATTTTCAAGTATGAGTTTTTGGTGGATATGCACGTTTCAGGGTCTCTAGAATAAGAATTTAATATTTTCACGATGATGTCTGTGTGTGTGTTTAAAAAGTTATTAAAAAGTATCAAACCTTTAATAACCAAATTTCATATTTAAGGTTTTAATAAGGATCTTAACACCAGATAAGATTTTGGTAGAAATTCACAAACCGGAAGTAGTACTTTTTGAAGCTAGATAAATTTTCTTAAATATATTGATTATTTATTTATGACAATTTTTGCAATTAAAAATAAAAGATAATATAATTATCTAGGGGTACAGTTCATTTAAAATAAAATTTGCTAAATCTGGTAGTATTTAACAATAAAATAAAGTTCAACTAATATTCTGTTTTGAAATACCAGTAGGTATCTTGTTGTCCATGATACGAAATTTATTTCTACACTAAATTTGAAATATTATGACAGTGACAGTACAGTTGAGATCTTTTGCTTGCATCTTGGTTTACATATTACATGAATATGAAACTATTTAAATGTAAGTAAAACTATATTAGATTAGTAGAATAAGCAGAATTAGGCGAGAGATCGTGTGCTGGCCACAGCAGATTTTTTACTCTTGTTACTCTCACTGTTAGAACACTCGCTTCGCTTGAGCAACATATTTGTAAGAAAGTAAAAGACTAACTTTTATTAACAATTCAAAAATGCTGCTCATAATCATTTTTTGACACTTTCTTGATAACACAATAATACAGCCAGAACTACATTCAAGACAAACATGTTGTCGATACACTCAGAGGACCAATAGGAGAGATTATTAGTGCAATAATTATTTCCAAATCTGTAGGACTGTAGGTAAAATTGCAGTAGAATCTACAATCATGAACATTTATTTACCTGTTAGAAAATTAGTTTTGTTTGAATATACGAGTAAATATTTTTGCAATGAACCGTACCTTAGCACAACCATTGCCGCAACCAAAAACGTGTATATGCCACGTACTTGATTGATATTATATCTATACTTCTATTCGTTAGTTTATTCATTAGTCAGCTATATTAAGCTATTTACGCCATGGGTCTGGTCTTATGCCTTAATTTTTTGTCGTACATTATTTAAAAATAAAATAGATGCGTTCCGGTAAAACAATGCCCCTCTAATCCAAAAATTGTGTTCCGCACATATTGTCATCTCCCCGCTTAAACGCCCATGGAATCCCTTAATCCCGGTCCCTCCCTTCTTTCGGGAATAAAATAAACCTTCCTGGATCATGCGGCACTACGCAGCATAAAAATAGCCTCTTTTTCTACCAGCAATCAAACGCCGCAACCCCCTCTAATCTCAATATTTTATGACGGGTACGCCGCTGAAACCCCAAGAGTGACAATCACGCACGCCTCTGGAATAGATGCGATCACTGTTAATATTAAATGGAAAGTAAGAGTGCATTATCTTGGGGTGAAATTTTGTGGCAGATTTTTTCTAGTTTGCATTTATAAATTATTCCTTTACACTTGATACTATGACATTTAAAAGTAAAAAAAGAAAATACTTCTTTGCAGAATTTTTTTCTAAAGTAATCTATCAATGATTAGCAGACTAAACACCTTGATCAACAGATTGTTATTTATCCATAAACGAAAAAACTAATAACGGTCTAATTTTTTTACGCAAATGATAATCTTCGTACCTAGGTTAGGTACCTATATGTTATTTTAACAGTTTTTTTTTTTGTTTCAGAAAATTAATCGAGTTACACAATTCTTTAAATTGAATAAGACTGAAAAAATCTGACGTGGCCATCACACAACCTTCCGCAATATCTAGACTTTAAACAGAAATGTATACGTACAATCTGGTGCCCATTTAAAATATACAAATAAAAATCTAAAATATTCAAACACAGAAATTAGTATCACCTAAGTCAAAAGATTCATTCACAGGAAAACTCTTCTGTGTTGAAGCCATCCTCCGTTCAATTACTACATTTAATATCTTACTTATGACTTATATGGCGCTAGTATGTCAACTTGTCACCCGTCTCACCTGTCAATATATTTTACGCAGAAACAAAAATCAACCGAACATGGATTACAAGATTTCAACGTTTTATCTGATAAATTTATTTTTTAAATTTTACTGCAGTTGTTTAATGCTACCAGATAAAGACAATTTTTTTATAACGTAAGTTGCAAATCACTTTGCCTCTATACTTATTACAAATAAATATTATATTTATCCAAATTTATATAAATTTTTGACAATTATCTTTTTCAATCTTCAAAAAATATCACTTCAGGTGAAGATATTTGTACCAAAATCTAATGAGCTCTTCCTATTCGCATACAATTGTAAAATACCAAATATCAAAATTTTTGGGTAATTCGTATTTGAGTTATGCGACATCCGGCATCGGCCCGGACCACACACATGCACACACACACACATACATACAGACATCATCGAGAAACTATCAAAAATGAATTGTAAGGACCCTAATTCGTGCTCATCCACTAAAAACTCACTACCCGATTTTTTGCATGATTCCAATACCTTCCTTTACAGGTAAGCGGAAGGTAAAA
The DNA here is from genome assembly GCA_947534325.1 of Agonum fuliginosum. Classification (NCBI taxonomy): domain Eukaryota; kingdom Metazoa; phylum Arthropoda; class Insecta; order Coleoptera; family Carabidae; genus Agonum; species Agonum fuliginosum. The sequence continues at coordinate 30,306,899 of OX384037.1, forward strand.
AGGTAGGAATAATTTTTCAATTAAAACTTTGTTACTTTGTTTAATATAAAACACGTGTGGTGTAGGTAGGTACTGAGAAAATATTAAATTCGGCAAAACTGAGTTCCTATATTAAAAAAAAAATGTAGTTAAACATAAGGAGGATAATAATTTAGAAAGATTATTCAACAAGTTAACAAGATTTATTGAATCAACTCTAATTTTATTTATTTACAATAATTCACCAAATTATTAATATTTACGTTTAAATATAAACTTATGTTCAATTTTTTTTAAATAATTGTCTTGACGACGAAAAAATATTCAATATTCGGTTGTATGTCGATCTCGCCCTGATTGGCCTAAAGCGAGCACTAGCACACTATATTGTCTTATTTACTGGCCGTTGAATAATCTGTTAATAATTAATACTCACATAAGCATTTACAATTTTGAATAGAATTTTGCTTTTAAATTTAATTAACGTTCAAATCAGTTCGTCGGTTGAACATTCATAATCCGAAACAAAAAACGCAGGGACTCGAACCCGAACCGCACAGAATAACGGTTCAAGTTCAATTTGCAGTTCCTTATTTCTTATTATAGTTAGTGCCTAATCATGTTTTTTATAAATAAACCGGTAACTGGTTTCCAGAAATACATCGGTTTGTCTCTGGTTATGGATTAAAATTGCAACGAATATTAGACGTCACGTATAACATACAATATTTGAACAGATTGTTTGTAACAGTGCTTTATTAGATTGTGTTATTGACAGACAAAGAAAATTATGTTTATTCTTGAGTTTTTATTAATCATTATTACTAAAATAAGAATAATAGTGTCAAAAACTTTATTTTGTAATTTTGATAAAAATGAACTATACGTTATTAAAATTTAAAAGCGGCAAATTGTGGAGCAAAAAATATTAGTTTCTCTGCATTCAAAGCAGCTTCGTCAGTCCTTTATTATAGTTTTTCATTTGGCGCCATAAGGGTGCAGAATATTCGCCGAATATTCGGTTATTCGGCAGACAGTCCTGCATAATATTCGTTATTCGATGCACATTTACTATTCGTTGCATCTCTAGATTAAACCAATTTAAATAGCTGCGGTTCGTTCCGGTTTTCGATCCTGATCCACTTCGGTTCAAGACTTAGTTTAAAAAAGTAATGTTCTGATTATTAAAAAAAACTTCTCTAATTGTTATGTTGCACCCTACGAAACACAAGCAAAATTAATTACAAATTTTGGTAAAAAAGAATTAAAAATCTGAAATCTGTGATAGACAAAATGTTACGTTTGCATTTGTGTGAGTATTTTCTGACAGCGCATGCATCTCTATTCCTCGCACGTGTCACCCTCAGCTCTCGTTAGGGGGTGGGAGGCACTTTTGTAATTCAATTTCCGCGTGTGCCGCCCCCGCAGCCCCCACACCGCCGCCACTGTCAGGTGAGCGACAGATTCAATTTGCGCTTTTCTAACACAAGTTTTTCGTTTAAATCGAGCAATTACCGGCCGTGATGCACATGCTGAAAGAGCTGAAGCGCTGAAATGCGACCTGAAACATTCAGCGGTGGTTTGCGACAATTAATTGGGGTTCACACCAAACAGGAAAGAATTACGACACGGAAATAAATTGGGAAACAGTTTATTAGAACAGAGGGATTAGGTGTGATGAGAATTATTATCGAGACATCGAGTTTATTACTTATTTGTTAATAAATAATATTCAAACGCATTATTGTCTTTTATTAATGATAAAAATCACACTCGACAGTAAAATAATAAGCATTTTCATATTTACTTTCGGTATTATTTAACTTGTTCTTCATTTGATGTGATCCTAAATACAAATACACTGGCGGAAAAAAATGTAAACACCCATGTTAAAAAAAATAAATTTAAAAATGAGAAATTTTTTTTTGACTTGATCCATCAAAAGGGCACTTATATTTGTTCAATTGTTCAATGTGCAGGGCTCAAAGAACGAAATTCCTACGATAATTTGGTACAAAGTTATGGGTGTTTAAAAAAAGTGCATTTTTAGGTTTTTCGCACATAACTCAGCGACTTTTCAACCAAATTAGACGATTCTTTCGGGGAAAAAACCTATTGTGGCTCTACTTTAAGGAGATAAACTCAGATTTGTTGTATCCTTCCAAACCCGAACAAAAAAAAACACGTTTTTGGGCAAAATACGTCGAACTTTGACGAAGTGTACCGAGTTGGAAAAAATTTGTGGACTCGATCCACAAAAAGAGCATTGAAATTAGTTCAATTATCTGTGCAGGACTCAAACAACGAAGTTCCTACGACGATTTGACACATAGTTATTGGCGTTTGAAAAAGAGTGCATTTTGTAGTTTTTTGATTCATAAGTCGACGTAATTGTTTTTTTTACGAATGAAATTTTCTTTCAAAATTTCTAATTTTTTAGGCAATTTGAGTTATTCACACGAAATATCCAATTTCATTTTTACGTGCACTTATGCATTTCTTTGCAGATCAGCGTTTTACCGGTCATCGCTAATTATCGTTTTATTCTTTCCCTAAACATAATTCCGATTATTCACGGGGTTGTCACAGCTAAATTTCCTAAGTAAAAAAATTTACAATCAACTTTATAAATTAGTCATTGCTTCACACATGCTCCATGTTAACTACATGCAGGTTTTGTTTGACTAATTTTTATTTTCATATCTCAATATTACAATCGTCATGGTCAATATTGTTCCAATCACTCTCCTAATTCTCCCTGACATCTATTTCATTACACACTCCGGTATTACTCATCATAAAGTACAAAGGCGCTTGCACATCATATAAAAACATAACCCCGCTCACAAAGGTTATCAAAGGTGGCTATGGCAGTATAGACGCATCCCTGTGTTTTCCTAGCGTCCCAGGTCGATCATTTGACGATCAACCACCGGACAGGTTGATTGAAAGTTGACGGTCACGTGTCTGACACGTGACGTGGCGCGTGCTGGTGATGCCGGTCACGTGACGGACAATTGGAAGTTGTAACTATTTCATTTGGAAGGTATTGCGATATTTAGTATTAGTAGAGAAAGATGTTTCACTTTTATAGGACTGTCTCTTTGGCTCTAGAGGGACTTAATTTGTTATAATGAATTTAGTCCTTAAAATTCATTATGAACGAATTAATTACAATCTTACTAACCTAACGTAACTGTAATTCATAAGTGGAAATTTATCTGTCACTTTTCAGTGTGACCTTTAAATTAAAAATTTGTTAAATTGTCATTTTTTATTTTATTTTGATGGTAACCAACCTACAGAATTAACTTCCAATTACAGGATGGTAGATGTTATTATAGTGGAATCCAACCACTCGGACCCAGTGGTATTATTGTCGGTTATGCTGGGAATCGAACTGGGGACCGCTAGCATGCTAGCGTTTGTATGTATTTTGAATGTAAATAAGCAATTAATAGGGTAATACACATTTATTAATGTTAAAAACAAATTAACTGTATTGTAAAAATTATTCAAAAATAGAGCAGTGGTGTCATTATATGAATTCAAATTTTCTTACCGATTTTGCACCCGTGTATTAATTCATGTCCAGAGAATTTTGACCCTGCATTCCAACAACACGTAATCAGTTCTCGTGTACCACTCGAGGAAATTAAGACGTCAGTGGAAAGCACTCAAAAAAATCCAGTAATAATTAATGCACATGTGAGATTATAAGCGAAAATCTTTGGAAATTTGTTTGTTAATCTTTCATATTGAGAAAATGGACAAAGCGGATTTAAAAACTTATTTTGGACAGATCGAAAAAATGTTTCAGATAAATGTTATAGTAGATAGTTTTATAAATGTTTTATTTTCAAAAATCGATCGAGTGGTTTTAAAAATATCTTGTTTTGAAATTTTTGATCGGTCGTCATTTTGTTATTTGATAAAATAGAAAATAATTCTACAAACAAATGTTTTAGAGAACCGCAAGCAAATGCTGAAAATGTTTGTATTTTTTAAATATTCCTTAAAATAAGGGCGTAATGACGATTTTTCGAAAAACAAAAAACGCCGATAACTCTGAATAATTGAGGCTCCAATTCAAAAAAAATTAATAATAAATGTTGTTTGTTTCGATGAGTTCTAACTACAATTTTCGGGTGTTACAACTTGGTATAACACCTTGTATGCACCAACAAAAAATGATGTTATGCGATAAGTTTTTTAAAAATATTTACTTTCGACAGCTCAAAACACATTTGTGCTATGAGTGCCTAAGAAAACAAAACTACAAGTTCACTACTTTTTTGAGACACTGAAGAACACTAAGAAGCATCTTTTGAGAATAATATGCGTTACTTTCTTTAAGCGGTAAAATATAAAACTGAGTTGTCTACTTAGCCCCAAGTCCAATTAGCCTCAATTTTCCCCTAAGATTCTTCAATATCTCAAGGTCGATGAAAATCACGAATTCAATACTTCCCTTGTATGATTTTAGTTCAGGTACAATTATTCAATCCCAAGCTAATACGAATAGAACCGTACCATCTTTTTGTTTTTCGCTATCCTCCAGTTTAGTCACTAGAACTTTTTCCTTTGGAAAATAAATCTCCGCGCGATCATGCGACGATTGATCTCCTTCTCCGGATCTGAGTTGGCCGTTGTAAGTTTTGTTTCGCATTTCACCGGCGCGGCGGCGGCTGAAGACCCGGGCGGCGCGGGGCGTCACGACGCGCCTAGACGTCGCATCAATTTCAATTAGTCGGACGCGGTGTAATGAAGAGCGCCGGACGAAAGATCGAGGAGAAAATCTCAGCGAGTTTTGATTTTCAACCGAGAGCGGGAAAATTATTTTGGGAAAAAATTGGTTGACTCGGTTGTACCTACACACTTTTGAGGAAGATATTGACTTTTAATCTGTCGTACATTCTTATTGAATAATAGACCTTTATCCTGTATAAACACAACTTAGGACAAAAAATTAAAGGGTATATACTGAACGACGTGCTGATCATTAAAAAGAATTTTTTTTAAATTCGCAAAAAAATTGTATCGTATTTCAAGCAAACATTTTTTTCCACTGGTCGGTAGTTATTTTTAATAATTTTTTTCAAATATTCTACAATGAAATTAATTGTTTACATAACTTTTAATAATAATAAATATCAAATTATCAAATATACCATCAAAACAGTGATACTTAAAATGTACACACGTCAAGTAAACTACGAAACTACCCTTAACTTTGCGAATTTAAAAAATTATTTTTGTTTCATGATCAGCACGTCGTACAGTATATACCTATAATTTTTTGTCCTAAATTGTGGAACTCCTGTAAATATTATATAGTCGTTATAAAGGTAGAGGTGATTCGCAACTTTGAATTATTTCTAAATTCGCAATTTTAGTTTCTAGATTTTTTAATTAACAAACAGTTTAGGTCACTGTTTTCAAATGGAATTTCATATAAATTTACTATTGTTGCCATTGTACAATTAATATAATTTTTTTATTTTATTACATTCATAGTTAAACAGATATCCATTATACAATCAACAATGCCAGAGTGGTTTAAAAAATGTGATTCTTGTCAAAACTGTCCTTAAATTTACGAATTTAAAAAAATCAGTAAATTGAGAACTGCGCATGCCAATAAAATATAGGTATGCACGAAGTTGTGAATCACACTGTATGCCGGGTGTCTACTTGAAATCTGTAATATAGGAAATACAATGATATTTTTAAAATTATGCTGTTAGTTGTTGTTCATAATTAAAAACAACACAATATGAGACAGTTCACAGTTCGTTGATCATATTGCTTTGTTAGTTCTCAAGAAAAACGCAAAAGAAAATAGCCATTTATTATATTATTTAGCATTATTTCAGAGTTTGTTTTATACTTTCCTTCCTATGTTTAGTTACTATTTTAATAATTATTCAAAATTATTATTTTAGAGCTATTAATATAACAAGATTATAATGCAATTTATAATATCGAGGATGTTGCTAAGCGACGAGATGAAACCGAGTCTCTTTAAACATCCGAGGTTAAATCGCATAATATGTATATTCGCGTTATACTCAAAATTTTATCGTATTATCGACGACGACGATGTTAATACAAATCAACTTTTACTTGTCAATATGCATATGGAAGGTTTCATGTTATTTGTGATTGTATTTAACGTTTGGAGTTCGTACCTAATAAATTATAACTAACTAACTTATTATGTTCTTTATAATTAATAATAAATGTTTCATATTAAAAAGCAATAACAATAAAAGTTAATGATACGTAAAAAAATAAAATAGTAATATTTGACAATGCTTTAAATATCTATTTTCTTTTGTGTTTTTGTCAAGAAGTTTCTTCTTAAAGTTCTTAATAGATAAGTAATTACAGTAAAAGATTTTAAGTAAACACCGGTATATATTTTTAAATATATTCTTTAACCTTTAACACGTTAAAGAGTACATTATTGTTCGTTGACATGTTTGTATCATACTGTCTCAATTTATAACGTACTGAGTTCATTGCTTATTACAATATCATATTTGTACAAACAACGATTTAAAAAGTTGAGCTTTTATCAATGTATCATAAAACAAACATTTTGCACAATTTTTCAAAAGTTGACATTTTTTCTCCCTTCTTCTGTTGTCTAATTTTTGCTTTCTTTATATAAACAAAGGAAAGTAATTTAATTTTTATTTATTTCTGCATATGAAAGTCAGCAACATGCACAGTTATTTATTCCTCAAAAATGAAATTTTTAATTATTTAATTCTTATTACGCAATTTTAAACAAAAAATCAACGAATCAAGATTTTTTATAAATCTATTTGCAGGAGTCAATTTTGACCCGAGTTGTTGTTTCTACGCAGGAATTTTTGAGTAATTTTACCAAATTAATTTATGACTAATTATATTTACATGATTATTTCACTAATTAATGACAAAATAATACAGATTAAGTGTAAAATTTTCAATATCGTCAAGGAGTAACCATGGATAAATCAAATTTAATCGCTAAAAAATTGCAAACTTCGAACAAATAGGATTCTAATTGCTCAAAAAGTGGAATAATCACGGAAATCTGGTTCAAAGATAAATAAATGACTATCGGTGCCTGTTATTGTACTGAATTTAAAAAAACAATTTTGACATGCAATTTTTCATTAGCCTATTTCACATGTACCATTCACATTTAATTTCTGAGTGAGCTTCAAAATTTGCAAAATCGCAAATCAATATTGAATACACAGCCCTTAGCATTCCGATTCAGCGAATGCATCGAAGCCTCTCCACAGCGTGTGCAAATTCATCCGTTTCTGAGACCCCCCCTCCCGTGGCAGCGGCGCCGCCATTTTGCGATTCCCCGGGGAGGCAGCGTAGTGCAGTTTCGTGTCCGCATTACTCTTGATTTCCTAGTGTGTGACGGCGAGCTCTGCAGCTCAGAGTACACTCCGCGACAGAGGTACAGTCGGAGGAAAAGCTTTAATTAAACGTTTATTGAGAATGGCAAACGATCCAACGATCGCCAAGAAGGTAGTTTGGTTTTATGGAACAGGCGATTGGCGATCCGATCGTCAATGGAAAAGAGGAAATTGAAAACACATGAAAATGACAAGATCGCTTGGATACTGTCGGAAAACTTTAATTTGAAATAGAGTTTTAGAATTTGTTATTGTTGAGTCGAATTCGAGTTTTTGGATACCATGGCTCTAGTTTTATTAATTGATATTCAGTTATGACAACGTTTCGGTCATGATTTTGACCATCTTCAGGTCTGATCAACTAAGCGAGCCTAACAAAGAATGTTGATAATTAAAATAGATACATATTTGGATATTTGTAGAAGTGATCACTTCTACAAATACACCATACCTATTATACTAGTTATTATTTTAAACAACATTTATGGAAAGAAAAAATTGACAAATGCATAAATTTTTTACACTTTTGTTCAATACTTCTGTTTAACTATGCCCTTTCTCAAACGTTTATTTTTGTGGATTAAAACTGTCGACTTTTTTTACTTTCATGTCATTTTTGACTAACTGCATGTTCTGTTCATATGTAGAAAAATGTATCATTTCCTCTTAGGCATAATAAATTTAAAATAAAGAGTTTTGTTCATTAGATCCTTGGAAAAGGTAGACATTTACTATGTTTACATGCAGTTTTGAAACCGTTTCTAAAACGTTTTGAGTTTTAAAATCACCATGTAAACAGTGTCAAAACGGTTTTGAGTTAACTCAAACCAAAACCAAAATTCTTGGGTTTGACTTGAAAATTAGTTTCAAAACTAGTCATGTAAACAGGTAAAATGAAGTTTTGAGATTGCGCATGCGTACTTCACAGAGATTTCTGCCGTTTTTTGAACTTACTTACTAACCCTCAAAGTACAAACACCAATTGTCAGTTGTGACTTAAAACTGAGTTGTTTTCTTATTTAGTGATTTCGTAATTTGAAAATAAAAATGGAGTGAAGAGGTTATATTTTTCGTTCCGATCTGTCACTCATCTGCCATTTACATGATCTAAATGCGCTTGCGTCGAAACTGTTTTCGAACCTTCGTTATCACTTGTTTTGAAAACTGCATGTAAACAGTTTTACATAATTTTGACTGAAAACCCAAACCATTTTCAAAACTGCATGTAAACTTAGTAATTATATCTGTGGTTAGAATAAAATAATTAATAATTTATCAATAATAGTAATAGTTATTTGAATACCTTGAATATTGCTCAAGCAACAATAACCTTTTATCAATAAACAAATTTTCTTTCCGTCCCCATACCTGCATCTAATAATACCGTAAGACATCCTGCCAAGGACTCAGCTCTTACACGTGCATCCTGCGACGTGCAGGATCGGGACTCGCGGGGGGGGGGGGGTTTAAGTGGAACAGGAATGCAATATGCGACCTCTTAACTCAACAAGAGAGTGCACATCGATATGACAGGTACGCAGCCGCCACTTGTCAATATCGATATCGTGAAGAGCTGTACCTGCCTGCTGAAGAGCAGATATTAGAGCGAGTTTTAATAAAAGATGTTTGCTGTGGTTGGGATTGATAGACCAGAGATAAATCAAACTGAGTATTTGATTAAATGTACTAATTACTTTTGTTTCTTTTATGTAGGTATAACCATGGTGGTTCAACTAACATATTCAGTAAGAGCCTTCCTCATATCAATTTAAGATGCGTCTGCTCTGCGCAAGTTTCTCCTAGATTTTAGTTAAAGTTTTCTATTCAGTTAATCTCTTCCACTTAAATTTGAATTTTTTCTTTACATGTACATGAAAAATATTAAATCGAAATCAAATTTTCACTTAGAATATCACAAGTCCATTAATTCTTTCCGGGAATTTTGTTTGAGTGCTTGCCAACAACGTCTTTAACAGCTCAAGTGGTACACGAGAGCTAATTACGTTTTTACTTCCTTGTACACGGAGTAAAGGAAGTATTGTAATAGCGAAAAATTTCGGTTCTCAGATTTTGATGGAAATATCCGTTTTGACCTTTTCTGAATCCATTATGACTAGTTTCGTCGTGACGTCTGTACGTACGTACCTACGTACGTACGGATGGACGGACGTACGGACGTATGTGTGTCGCATAACTCAAATACGGTTAGACGTAGAAAGTTGAAATTTTGTATTTAGGACTGTTATAGCATCTAGTTGTGCACCTCCTATTTTTGGTTTCAATCTATAAACCGGAAGTAGTACTTTTTTCAAATATTTCGATAAATATTTAATTTAAGACAAATTTTTTTATTTTAAATGAAAGATTATGTGATTATTACTACAATCGGTATTTTATAAATATTTTTGTATCTGGTATCATTTAAGAATAATTAAAGTATATATTTATAATTTAGTATTTCGGTATCTTGTAGTCCATGATCCATTAACATTTGTTACTACGTAAAATTTAAATGATTATGACATGACAGTGACAGTGGTAGTGACAATAGTAAAATATCGTTTATATCTTCTTCTGCAGTTTAAATAAAATGACTAAATTATATTTGTGAGTATAGTAGCAGTAGCAATAGTAGTAGTACTTATATATTAATATATTTGTATAATATAATTCTACATTTTAATTATTAAGAAAAGTATGAACAGTTTAATAGGCGTACAAGGAAGTCATGTGGTGTCCACGTCAGATTTTTACCTTCCGCTTACCTGTAAAGGAAGGTATTGGAATCATGCAAAAAATCGGGTGGTGAAATTTTAGTGGATGAGCACGAATTAGGGTCCTTACAACTCATTTTTGATAGTTTCACGATGATGTCTGTGTGTGTGTATGTGTGTGTGTGTGTGTGTGTGGTCAAGGGTTGTTAGTCGCATAACTCAAATACGAATTACCCGAAAATTTTGATATTTGGTATTTAACATTTGTATATAAATTGGAAGAGCTCCCTAGATTTTGGTACAAATATCTTCATCGGAAGTGATATTTTTTGAAGATTGAAAAGGTTAATTGTCAAAATTGTATATAAATTTGGAAAAATATAGTATTTATTTGTAATGAGAATAAGAGGAAAAGTTATTTGCAACTTACGTTATAAAAAAATTGTCTTTATCTGGTAGCATTAAAGAACTGCAGTAAAATTTAAAAAATAAATTTATCAAATAAAACGTTGATATCTTGTAATCCATGATCGGTTGATTTTTGTTTCTGCGTAAAAAATATTGACAGGTGAGACGGGTGACAAGTTGGCATACTAGCGCTATATAAGTCCTAAGTAAGATATTAAATGTAGTAATTGAACGGAGAATGGCTTCAACACAGCAGAGTTTTCCTGTGAATGAATCTTTTTATTCAGGTGATGCAAATTTCTGTGTTTGAATATTTGAGATTTTTATTTGTATATTTTAAATGGGCACCGGATTGCACGTATACATTTCTGTTTAAAGTCTAGATATGGCGGAAGGTTGTGTGATGGCCACGTCAGATTTTTTCTTTACATGAACATGAAAAATATTATATCGAAATCAAATTTTCACTTAGAATATCACAAGTCCATTAATTCTTTCCGGGATTTTTACCTTCCGCTTACCTGTAAAGGAAGGTATTGGAATCATGCAAAAAATCGGGTTGTGAGTTTTAAGTGGATGAGCACGAATTAGGGTCCTTACAACTCATTTTTGATAGTTTCTCGATGATGTCTGTATGTATGTGTGTATGTGTGTGCGTGTGTGTGTGTATGTGTGTGGTCCGGGCCGATGCCGGATGTCGCATAACTCAAATACGAATTACCCAAAAAATTTGATATTTGGTATTTTACAATTGTATACGAATAGGAAGAGCACATCAGATTTTGGTACAAATATCTTCACCGGAAGTGATATTTTTTGAAGATTGAACAAGATAATTGTCAAAAATTTATATAAATTTTGATATATATAATATTTATTTGTAATAAGAATAAGAGGCAAAGTTATTTGCAACTTACGTTATAAAAAAATTGTCTTTATCTGGTAGCATTAAAGAACTGCAGTAAAATTTAAAAAATAAATTTATCAGATAAAACGTTGAAATCTTGTGATCCATGTTCGGTTGATTTTTGTTTCTGCGTAAAAAATATTGACAGGTGAGACGGGTGACAAGTTGACATACTAGCGCCATATAAGTCATAAGTAAGATATTAAATGTAGTAATTCAACGGAGGATGGCTTCAACACAGAAGAGTTTGCCTGTGAACGAATTTTTTGATTCAGGTGATGCAAATTTCTATGTTTGAATATTTTAGATTTTTATTTGTATATTTTAGGGACACCAGATTGTATACGTATACATTTATGTTTATAAGTCTAGATTTGGCGGAAGGTTGTGTGCAGGCCACTTCAGATTTTTTACCTTCCGCTTACCTGTAAAGGAAGGTATTGGAATCATGCAAAAAATCGGGTTGTGAGTTTTAAGTGGATGAGCACGAATTAGGGTCCTTACAACTCATTTTTGATAGTTTCTCGATGATGTCTGTATGTATGTGTGTATGTGTGTGCGTGTGTGTGTGTGTGTGTGTGTGTGTGTGTGTGTGTGTGTGTGTGTGTGTGTGTGTATGTGTGTGGTCCATGCTGATGCCGGATGTCGCATAACTCAAATACGAATTACCCAAAAAATTTGATATTTGGTATTTTACAATTGTATACGAATAGGAAGAGCACATCAGATTTTGGTACAAATATCTTCACCGGAAGTGATATTTTTTGAAGACGAACAAGATAATTGTCAAAAATTTATATAAATTTTGATAAATATAATATTTATTTGTAATAAGAATAAGAGGCAAAGTTATTTGTAATTTACGTTATTGTCTTTATCTGGTAGCATTCAAGAACTGCAGTAAAATTTAAAAAATATATTTATCAAATAAAACGTTGAAATCTTGTGATCCATGTTCGGTTGATTTTTGTTTCTGCGTAAAAAATATTGACTGGTGAGACGAGTGACAAGTTGAAATACTAGCGCCATATAAGTCATTAGTAAAATATAAAATGTAGTAATTCAACGGAGGATGGCTTCAACACAGAAGAGTTTGCCTGTGAACCAATCTTTTGATTCAGGTGATGCAAATTTCTATGTTTGAATATTTTAGATTTTTATTTGTATATTTTAGGGACACCGGATTGTATACGTATACATTTATGTTTATAAGTCTAGATTTGGCGGAAGGTTGTGTGCAGGCCACTTCAGATTTTTTTAAATTTTTCGAAATTTTTATATTCACGTACAATTTTTTATTCAAAATTTTAAGGAGGCCTAGTAAGCTGTCGACTAATATTACTTTAAATAAAATAAGTACAAAATTAAATATAAAGGTTCTTCGAACACGATCATTAAGCCAAACTTGATAATACCAATGCAAATATAACTTTAATAAAAACGTAATCTCTCCTTACAAACAATCTAATCAAACCTTCACAAATCCTTGCTAATGCCCCTACCCTACACTACACCCTCCTCCTGCCTGTGCAGTACATATTGGGGTAATCCGCTCGCCAGAACGATATTTAAAACGATACATCACTTCTGAATCTGGTGGTTAGACCATATGGCTAATATACGATACACTGGCACTACTACTCTGGCTCTGGTTGTGTTTATGTGTTCAGGGTGAGAATGGTGATCTGTGATTGAATGATGGGTGATGGGACAGGGGTGGAATGATCTGGTTTTGGTTTTAGGGATGTTTATAATGGTTTGGTTAGTGACAAGATAAAAGCTGATGTGGGAACTTATATTGGAGTATTATTTTATGTTTGAATTAATTGATACAGGCAAAGTGAGAATGGCATTTAAATCAATCTATGTATGAATTAAGTTCATTCATATGTTTGTTGTAGCTGTGTTACCGTTTTAAGTAAACTAGCAATAAATTAAATCTAATTCCGACAACGATACTATTTTAAAATACAATGTGAACGTAAAATGTGACGCTATTACATTGGAATATGCCATTCTTAGAGCACTTTGACTGTACTTTGATTTCTACATAGGTACATTTGAAGTATGCAAATATGTAGTTGAATGTACGCAAAATCTATATAATGTTCCTCTCAGTATTTTCTTGAATATTAAAATGTACAACCCAAGTTTTTCTGCAATCGTCCTTCAAAACATACGAGTATAATAAATAAGTTCAAGTTATTGATGACTTCACTACTTATTTTTAATTTATAAACATCATGACAAGAAAATATATTATAGAATGGTTACATTCTATCACTTATTACGGAATGGATTCATTCCGTCACTAGTGATGGAATGAAATGTGGCGAGTTATAATAATTTAACTTTATTCAATGTTTTTGGTTGGTGGGTATCTTTTAAATACGCTTTTACCGAATTCCTAGAATAATTTCGATTTTACATTTTTACCATTCCACTCTTTTCCTTACTACTAGGGCTGCCGGAAACTTTGCCGCATCCTAGCTATGCAATGTTATTTTGAAGTTGAAATAGTTATTTGTATCACAAGGCCAGAAACTGACCTTTTGCAAGAGCGAGTATTTTTGACACGCCGAGCGACAGGCGAGGCTTGCAAATTACGAGCACTAGCATAACAGTTTCTGTACGTGTAATACACAATATTTTTATGTGCCGATTTCATTACAAAAATATAAAATAATTATACATAACCTAAAATATTGTGCACTGAATACTTGCATTTGAGCTTAAAATATATTTATTTCAGTTTCTATTAACGATTTACGTCTAAAATTTATCAAACTCTTGTTAATTCTTGTATAAAAAATATTCAACGCATAAAATTGACATTTGCTTGACAACTGTAGTAATGTCAGGATGCCAAACTATAACTTCCGGTTGTTTGCCGGCCTAGGCTGGCAACAAAGAGTTTCTGGCGGATTTTGAGATATGGAAAACTAGCGATGCCGACCGGAGGCATATAAAATAATGTAAAAGTGTTTTCGTTGCGAGTAAACTGTCAGATTATTATTGACTTCAAGATAATGTTTTTATAAACATTTAATAGAGCAAGAATGGATCTACAGATGTACCTTTTTAAAATTTTAAAAATTAGTTTCTATCATGAGATATAACAGTAAAAAGTTTGCATAAATTAGAATTTTTTAAATTTTTTCTGAATTTTTACAATCATGTACAATTTTTTAATCAAAATTTTTTAAAAAAAAGACACATCTGTAGATCCATTCTTTCTCTTTTAAAAATTAATTTCCATCATGAGATATAACCGTAGGAAGTTTGCATAAAATAGGATTTTTTGAATTTTTCGGCATTTTTATATTCATGTACAATTTTTTAATAAAAATTTTAAAAAGGTACATCTGTAGATCCATTCTTTCTCTACTAAATCCTTGTTGAAATACAATTTTACCATTCTTGTACTGGCCACAAAACACTCGCTACGTTAGTACATTTTATGCTGGATTTTAGGTAGTAGACGAGCCTGTTAAGTAAACTAATATGTACCTGACCAGATCAGAACCCTAACCCTACTTTTTCGACTCCACCTTCTGCACTGTCATAACCAAATGACTATCTTCCTTCCGCTTTGAAAGAAAACACATTGCCATCACTAGTTCCAGGGCATGGTAAAGTCCGGGCACCGCCGCCGCCGCCTCCGGTGTGACGTCAGCACTCCGGGGACGGGCGCGCTCTATTATGCATTGTGTTATTATACATATTTCACGCGATGACACGGCTCTAATGTAGTTTAAGGGTAAATGGGCGAGTAGCTCGCCGTCTGCCAAGTGACGGAGGGATTCACGATCACTCCATAGCTTGTGACGGGTCAGATACAAGCTGACTTGTTGGTTGTTATTATGAGGGATCTGAATGTTTATTGATTCAATGTGACGCAAAAAATCACCCGACTTCCTAAGGCAGTAACTTCGTTTGTAAATAAAAAAATCTGATGTGGCCAACACATGACCTTTCGCCATACTCTACTATTTTTATTTTACTAATATCTGTATACGAGTACAAATGAAGGTACTTATACTCATAAATATACCATTGTAGAAGGGAATTCGGGAATATTATTAAAGTTTATCATATCCTCATAAATAATAAATAACATTTCATATTTTCAATTTTTTGTCAAAAATTCTAAAATTTATTTGACATTAACACTCAAATATTTTATTTTTTGTTTTCATTGGTAGGCAGATAAATAACATGTAGCATTTTTTCAATTTTCTTTCAGGGAAGGGGTTCATTATCATAAAAGGGAAAGCAGTTATAAAAAATCCGATGTGGCCAACACATGACCTCTTGCCATTTATACTCTACTATTTTACTAAGTGTGTATGAAAGTACTCACAAATATACCATTGGACTAGAAGGGAAATCGGGAATTGTAGTTTTTATAATATTATTCAAGTTTATTATGACCTTATAATTACTAAATGACATTTCATATTTTCCATTTCAATTTGCCAAAAATTCATATGACATTAACACTCAAATATTTTATTTTTTGTTTCCATAGGTAGGCAGATAAATCAAAATTGTAACAAATTTGCAGAATTTTTAACTTCTTGTAATTGGAAAATGATGCTAGATTGAAAACAACGTTTTAAATACAACTTGTAGATAGTAACATTTAGTATACCTACATTGTTATTTAAAAAATTCCTATAAATCTATAAATTTTGAATATATTCCAGAAAAACTCGTTATATCTTCAAGAAAGTAGGTACCACTTCCGGTTGCACGATCAACAGTAAAATCTAATCAAATCTAATCTAGGGTATCAGAATATTATATGCAAAATTTCATTTTTTTTTATTCATCACAAAACTATCAAAATCGTGTTCTACGACAAATATTTAGTCCAAGTAGTATAGCAAGTAGCAAAATTTCTTTTATATGCCTCCGATCGGCATCACTAGTTTTCCATATCTCTTTGTTGCCAGCCTAGGCCGGCAAACAACCGAAAGTTATAGGTTGGCATCTTGACATTACTACTAGATGTCAATTTTATCCGTTGAATATTTTTTATACAAGAATTAACAAGATTTTGACAAATTTTAGGCGTAAATCGTTAATAGAAACTGAAATAAATATATTTTAAGCTCAAATGCAAGTATTCAGTGCACAATTTTTTAGGTTATGTATAATTATTTTATATTTTTGTAATGAAATCGGCACATAAAATATTGTGTATTACACGTCCAGAAACTGTTATGCTAGTGCTCGTAATTTGCAAGCCTCGCCTGTGGCTCGGCGTGTCAAAAATACTCGCTCTTGCAAAAGGTCAGTTTCTGGCCTTGTGATACAAATAACTATATTATTATAGCGCAAGAATAAATGACAGAATCATTTATTTTTATTTCATATTATTTTATTTTTATTTCAAAAATTATAATTTTTATAGCATTGCACATAGTATTTACAGTTTTTTAAATGGCAATCTTGAATTAAAATTACTGCATTTGAATTTGATAGCATTTAAATGACACCCAATAATTTTTTAAGTTTAACGTTTGCTACAGTTAATTTTATGTCTATAATATCTTTGGGATACACTTGCTTCTGTTATAGAATTAAATATTAAATAGCTTCGGTGCCCCATCGTACGAAACGCGGCTAAGGGTAAAAGAAATTTCGTGTAAAACCAACCCCTGAAAAATATTCCTCCAATATATTCCAGCAGGTTCATGAGACGTCAGAGCATCTCGCATCGCGCGCCCAAATTAAAATACTGCGTCTCAGTGCGTGCGGCAAGTAGCGTGAAGACGCTCCGTATGACAGCAGTGGCGGCGGGGCGCGCTTTCCAGCGGGGGCACCATCCATCACCCTGAAGAGCCGGTCGGGTCGGTTGACAGGTAGCCCCTTTAATTAATATAGAAGCGCGCCGCTCCCCGCCTTGCGGAACGTGTTCCCGCTCTAATGGATTTCCCGCCCCGCGTCCCACCCCCGCGATGCCGCTGCCCCCGCCACCCCCGCCTACCCGGACCGAAACAACACAACTTTTAAAATTGCCGCATAAATCTCGGCGCTGAGTATGCTGTGGATTTTTTGTTTTGCAAACTTGGGGCGAGAGTTTATTACCAAGATGAGGGGGATATTGTTTAATATGTTTTCAACCTTTGGCATCAACCGACCGAAAGATGGTTCAAGAAAATTGGTGGCAGCGGAGGAAGCGTATGCGTTAATATAAATGCCAAAGATGAACATAAAAATAAAAATGCTGGAAGCTTATTATTATTATTATTAGTTCCCACGCATGAATACCTACTCATCATTTTGAAATTCATGTTATAAACATTTAAGGCTTGGTTATAATGGATGTAACTGGTGACTTCTTCTGTGTTCTGTTAACATCAGCTATAGGTATTTCATGTTACGGTTCGTAATGACACTGGATTTGGCGTTTACCTATACTGGAACACTAAGGTTCGCCAACTTTTAAGAAAACTTCCTAGAGTATCGCCATAGGCGCTATATTGCAAACAAGTAGTCATGGTTTCATACTCTAAAAAAATGAGAAATTAATTATTGTTTACTACAACAATATGATATCCGAAAATTAGTTCAGTATCTTACTTTTAAACACTTCATGTATTACCAAACATATTATTTTATTCAAATACAATAATTTTACTGAAGTCAGCCATACTCAGTATAAAGCCACTCTGTTACATATTTCACTCTTCACTCTTTCCCAACAAATAGCAAGTCCTATTTGTTCTTTGTTGATCTTTTATTTTATATTTCGCCAGTATATTTATTGTTCTAAACATTGTAGATACAATTAACTAAGTATGTAACTTTCAACAAACGGATCAATTTTTGACAGTTATAAGAAAGGTTATGTCGTTAAGTTAACAGGCATTTTCGTCTGAATATTTTAATATTAAAAATTTCTGAGTTAAAACTAGGAATTTCTTATTGGTCTAAATATAAAAATTAATCAAAATTTTGTGTATTATTATTATTACATAATTGTTATTTTCTATAGGTTTTATTAAAATTTGTTTATAGTATCTTACAAACTATAAATTTTAACACTGAATTAAAACAAACACTAAACGCATCCTTAACTGTCATTTTAGTTTATTAATTGTAAATTCACGAAAGCTGCCTCTGGGTACAAGACGTGAAATTTTTTTTATTTTTATTCTTCAATATCCACAAGTATTTTTATTAGTACTCGTAATATTATTTTTACCTCCCGCCTCATATTCTATAAAGGAGGTATTGGGATAATGATGAGACAAAATTTTATGTGAGGTTTTGCTGGATAAGCGCGTTTTAGGTTCCCTAGAGTAAGAAATTAGCATTTTCGAGATGATGAGTGTGTTTGCGTGTGTTCCTTCGTTAAGCCGTATGTAACAATTTTTCGGAAAGGACAATTTAAAAAATATCAAACATTAAAATTTCCATTATCCATTATCGTTTAAAATTTGTGACTACGTAAAATTTAAATGAATATAACATGACAGTGATAGTGAAAATATCGTTTATATCTTGTTCTTGCAGTTTAAATAAAATGAATAAAATATGTTAATAAAGTTGTATAATAAGTAAAAGCCTACAAGCCTACATCCAATTACCTCTTCACCATATTCTATTTGGGCTTAAGAATAAACCAAGTTTCAATAAGTAAAAAGAATAAAGTAAGTATGGCGCGAGGTTTTGTGCTGGCCACATCAGATTTTTTAGTTTGCCATTTCTCTGTTTTATTACTATTATACAACAAGTAATGATTTCAAAACTATTTTAATAACTTATAAATACCTATTCTAATGTATACTTTACATAGCGCTCCATTTATGGAAGAACGTCATAACTTTAAAAATCTCATTTTTAAGTTAAGATTATAAAAATATTTCAAAAATATCATATATTTATGTGGAAAATCGTCATAAGTATTGCTTCTGCACTTTAACGGTAGATGACATTAGTGACGTCAGTTCTGTATTTAACATAGAAAGTGTCAATATATAATAAGAAAGTGTCGCAGTTATTTAATGGAAGAACGTCATAATAATAATTGTGTCGTTTTAAGTTTTTCGTGACCTTTTATAAAATTGTAATATTTTATATGAAAGACTGTCATAATTTCAATATGTGACGAATAAATATACTATACGAAATAAACTGTGTTATTTTTTTTATAGAAAAAATACACAAGCACCTAAAATTTCCTTCAAACTATCAAATTTTGATTTAGCTCCACATTAACAGTAAATTACAACACTTTATTGCTTCAAAAAACACTACAGATATTTTACTTTATTGCACTTGTTAATAATAATTAACATGTAAAATTAACAAAATCTTTAAACCTACGTATCCAGAAACTGTGATTTTTGACTTATGACGTACTTGCATAAATGGAGCGATAGGTTCTTGAAATAAGACAGATATCGACAAACGCACGGATAAAATTTTAAAAATTATAAATGTGTGTTATTTATATATTTTTATATTTTATTCAAATTTAAAAACCTGCTGACATCTGTAAGCAACTAATGAAATCATTTCTCTTGTGACGTAAACAATAAACCGAGAACCTGCATTATTTGTTCAATCTTGTCGAATTCCATAAGTAGTTGAATCGCGTCTGCTTTCGAAACAAGCCGTGTAGTAAACATGGCATCAGTTTTTATATTGAGTAGGTACCTACCTACAGTGAATTATTTCAATGTTTCGAAGATTTGTGATTTAAAATGTGTATTATGGTATTTCAATAATTTATGACATTACATTATAAAGTAATGTACTTGACTTTATTGAGTGTGTTAAGGTGCCTACAACGACCATAGACGACTCTCCAACGTATACAGGTTAGTAAAAATTATTTTTATGTTCTACAATCTACAATTATTATTAAAAGTTCTCCGTTCTGAAACTAGAAATATGTACCTACATTAGGTAATTACGGCCTTTAGCCTGAAATAAATTATTAAAACAGAATGCATTCCTGGATATTTTCCTTATTTATTATTTATTTCTGTTGTTGACACATATAAAACTTTACTTTATGATAAAGTTTAACTCGAGTTTAACTGTACAAAAACAAATCAGAGCGTTTCTTGTGTACAATCACTGACTTACTGTTGTATCGTAACCTATTGAGTAGTCAACGTGCAATACATTATTGTTAAGTTGGAAACTCTTTACATTATAAAAGACTGGATGCACAAAAGAACGCACTTCAGTCCGTCTAGTCCGTTCGTTAGTTAAAAGTGAGAGCAATGTAATTAGAAATAAAAGTGTTCGTAAACTATTTCAAATAAGTGTAACGTGTGCTTTAATTACCATTTCCGCAATCTTCTGATATAATTCAATTCAGTTATAACAATTGGCGACGAGAACAAAAAAATTCTAACCTAAAAATAACACGTGTAAATTTTTAAATCATTGTGGCTTACTTTTTAGGCTTTTTAGGGTATTCTACAAATCTTAAGCTTGCACAATATCAATTATTCTCATGCAATGTCTGTTCAAGACCAAATAAATCAATTGACTCAGTTAGTTGCTCAACTTGCTAATCTCCAAGCAAGCAGTACAACGAACAACCCACCACAAAAGTCCAGATTCTCATTCGTAGAATTTAAAACAACTAATACAGAATCATTTGAAGAGTATATTGAGAGATTTAAACTCCAACTTTCACTGTGCAAGATTTCTGATGACCAGCATGCGGTTCATCTCCGAGTACACATGGGAGCTGACGCAAACACAACACTACGAAATCTCATATATCCTAAAAACGCTAACGAACTAGATTTTAATACTATTGTCGAAACTTTAAAAGGCCATTATGATAAATCAAGGAACAAATTCAGTGAAGCCATTCGTTTCCGAAATATAATTCAAATGCAGGATGAAACAGTCACCACATACATTGAACGATTGAAAGCAGGAGCACGGTACTGTAAGTTTGAAAATTTTCTTGATTATTCTCTTACTGTACAATTTATTCATGGCGTATATCGCGATGATATTCGTGACGAAGTAGTTGCAAAAAAACCAATTACATTCGATAAAGTAATGGAAATTGCCCATGATATGGAAGCGACGCGTGATGCATCGAACATATTAAAACCAAATTCAAATTCTGCAATAAACAAGTTCATGCATGACTCCCGTCCACGTGTCAAGAACCAGGCAAATGCTTCTTCATCTTCAATTTTACGGCGCAATCATTCTCGATCTTCATCCAGACATAACAATAAAAAATTAGAGGCTCGTACAGCCATTCCAAAATACAATTGTTTTGGTTGCGGAGGTAAACATTGGCGTCAGGATTGCAAATTCAAGGATGTTAAATGTCGCATCTGTAATACTAAAGGCCATATTGCAGCAGTTTGCCGCAAGCGTAGCGATTCCAAAACACACCAAACCAGCGATGCTGATTCGAACCAAGATGATCAATCCACGTTATCACAGTCTCATGTAGCATATCTCCAAAATGAAGATACAGTCAATAAAATAGGAGACAGAACACCACCAGTGATGATCAAAGTATTGCTAAACGGTCTGCCAGTCACCATGGAGTTAGATACTGCAGGAGCTTGTTCCATGATTAATCGCGACACTCTCAAAAACATGTTGCCAAACATCCAAACTTCTCCTTCATCCCGTACATTCTGCAGTTTTACCAAAAACAAATTCCAATGCCATTATACTCCAGTCCAAGTAACGTTTCGTGGCCGTACAAAAACTCTTGATCTATACGTCACAGATTTTCCGTCAGATAATATATTTGGACGTGAATGGATCATCCATTTCTATGATCTACTATCATTCCGCGACATGTTCGAAGTTCACCAAATCACAACTTCCATTGCAGATAAAACTTCTCTCGACAAACTGTTATCCAAATACGAAGATTTATTTGGCGAAAGTGCAGGAACGCTAACGGGTCCGCCAGTTGACATTCATTTCAAGCCAGATGTTCAACCTATCTTTGCAAGAGCTCGCCCCCTGCCTTACTCACTACAAGCTCTTTATGCAAAGGAGATAGACAGGAAAATTCAATCCGGGTGTTACAAAAAGGTGACACATTCCCAGTGGGCTTCTCCTACACATGTTGTTGTAAAACATGACAAGATACGGATCACAGGTGACTATAAATCTACACTTAATCCACAGCTGATTGTAGATGAATATCCAATTCCGAGGGTCGAAGATGTATTCAACAAACTGAAAGGAGCGAAAATCTTCTGCCGACTTGATGTGGCCGACGCCTTCATGAGTTTAACGTGCAGTGAAGAATTCTGTCAAGCCATGACATTAAATACTCCCACTCATGGCCTAATTCAACCTACCAGAGCACAGTACGGCGTAGCCAGCATACCAGCGATATGGCAACGGCGAATGGAAGAAATTCTACGCGGACTTCCCAATGCAACTAATTTCTTCGACGACATTTTGGTATTTTCGAATACAATCGAAAATATGCTGCTAGCTTTAGAAGCTACATTCGAAAAATTACATTCTGCCGGCTTAAAACTTCGCCGATCAAAATGCGCCTTCCTTTTGGAAAGTGTAGAATTCCTGGGTCATCGTATTGACAGTTCCGGACTCCACAAATTAAACAAGCATGTTACCGCTATCCTGAACGCACCTAGACCTGAAAATCCAGATGCACTTCAAACATTTTTGGGCAAAATCACATATTACCACTCATTCATACCCAGTTTATCAACCAGATCCTTTCCTCTTCGAGACATGCTAAAGAAGACTCCATTCCAATGGACAGAAGAAGGAAAAGAAGCATTCAAAGACTTGCAAGCAGAACTCATCTCGGACAGAGTGCTAGTGCCGTATCATCCCGAACTACCTCTTTTACTGGCCGTAGACGCTAGCCCTGTTGGCTTAGGAGCAGTTATTTCACATTCAATGCCGGACGGCTCCGAACGTCCAATTGCATACGCAAGTAAGTCTTTAAATTCAACTGAACGATCTTATCCGCAGATAGATAAAGAAGCGCTTGCTATTGTCTGGGCCGTGAAGAAATTCTTCCAATACGTATACGGCCGAAGGTTTACAATTTTCACGGATAATAAGCCAGTTTCGCACATCTTTGCTCCAAATACATTACTTCCCAAATTCACATTATCACGATGTTCCAACTACGCCAGCTACCTGACAAATTTCAACTATGATCTTAAATTCAAAACATCCAAACAAAACGCAAATGCGGACTACTTGTCTCGAGCTATTTCATCCGTTCAAGACAATAAAGTCAACATCGTCCATTGCTCCGAAGACATTGCTCAGCCAGACGAAGGAGACGAGTTTGACTTATTTATTCTACAACAGATTCGT
This sequence comes from Agonum fuliginosum, assembly GCA_947534325.1. Lineage (NCBI taxonomy): Eukaryota > Metazoa > Arthropoda > Insecta > Coleoptera > Carabidae > Agonum > Agonum fuliginosum. The sequence continues at coordinate 30,330,664 of OX384037.1, forward strand.
CAGTTACCTGTCACGGCGAACGACATCGCTTCGGAGACTCGACGAGATCCTGCTTTATCTCCATTGCTGTTCGCAATTCAAGAAGGGAAAAGCTTAGCCTCACTTGGTTGTACAGGTAACCAGCTGGACTACACACAATCATGTGGTTGTCTGATGTTAGGACACCGTGTCGTTATTCCCGAAAAGTTCCGTCCTACTCTTCTTCAAGAACTTCACACCGCTCACATCGGTATTACCAAAATGAAAGGAATTGCCAGATCACTAATTTATTGGCCTTCCATAGATAAGGACATCGAACAGTTAGCCAAATCATGCTCAGAATGTCTAAAACATTCTAAAATGCCTGCAAAATACAACTCACATCATTGGGAGTACCCAAACGGACCGTGGGAGAGAATTCACATGGATTACGCAGGTCCAATAAACGGCAAATACCTTCTGATAATTATTGATGCATATTCAAAATGGACACAAGTTAAAATTACATCTTCCATAACATCTGAAGCGACATGTAAAATGCTGGAAGAGCTCTTCTCGCTCTTTGGCGTACCTACCACTGTTGTATCCGACAACGGAACTCAATTTACTTCCGAAGAATTTAAAAACTTTATAAAAGGTCAAGGAGTACGATTCCACAAACGAACCGCCCCGTACCATCCAGCGACCAACGGTCAAGCAGAACGGTATGTGCAGACTATTAAAAAAGCGCTACTAACTGCAGGAGCAACAGCCAGCAATCTACAGCAATGCATCAACAAATTCCTATTACAATTCCATAAAGCACCTCACCAATCCACTGGTCAACCACCATCATTGTTATTCCTAGGCCGAACTATAAAATCACGTCTAGATTGTTTACGTCCTGATCTAAAACTAAAAGTATTGACCAAACAGGAACCTGAAGTCCTTAATGAGCCCCGTTCCTTTTCCCCACATGAAAAGGTTATGTTTCGCTGTTACAGCTCATCTTCAACTCCATGGCTTCCAGGCACCATAGTTACCAAATTAGGTAATGTCCACTACGAAGTCGAATATAAAGGAACCCGACACAAGAGACACATCGACCAACTGAAAAGCTACCTTTCACCGCCTGAACCTGAAGTCTCATCTCCAAGGAAATCGGAGAGACGCATTCGATTCTACGAAGACCAGCAGCAGGATCAACCGCACCACCTAGAGACTCCAGCCGATCCGAGAAACCAGCAGACGCCTGCAGGAGCTCAGACGCCCGGACGTCCTCTGCCCCGACGCACAGAGCGTATTCCACGCCCTCGCATTTTGTTCACCCCATCATAACATATTTAAATGAATTATTTAATGTCTTAATTATTTATTGTATTTATTATTTTTTATCTCCTAGTTCTCAAAAATGAGCAGGGAGAATTGTTGTATCGTAACCTATTGAGTAGTCAACGTGCAATACATTATTGTTAAGTTGGAAACTCTTTACATTATAAAAGACTGGATGCACAAAAGAACGCACTTCAGTCCGTCTAGTCCGTTCGTTAGTTAAAAGTGAGAGCAATGTAATTAGAAATAAAAGTGTTCGTAAACTATTTCAAATAAGTGTAACGTGTGCTTTAATTACCATTTCCGCAATCTTCTGATATAATTCAATTCAGTTATAACACTTACCTATGAGTATTGCCGAAGTAAGGCTACTGTTAAAACCAGTAATTTAGTTCGTATTAGTATTAAAATTTTGCAAATTATGTGAGCAAAATATAATTATAATAATTTTTAAAAATTCGTATTTATTAAAGAACAAATTCAAAATTAAAAATCTTTATACCAATGAAAAGAAGAAGTTTCAAAGTTTTTGCCATACATTATAAGTATAAAGTATTATTATATAAAAGTGTTCGATGTGGCCACCGTTAGCTGTACGGCAAACATCTAGAATGCCAGTGTTCTTTGCATTTTCCCCGATAGACTACAGTGGGAAATTTTGCGTGCTTAATATGACATTTCCTAGGTGATGAGTACCAAAAAATAATGTATACAACTCTCAGGAAAGTGTCTATCGAATGCCGGCAAGCCTCGTGCGTCAACATTCTCACTCACACGATATCGTTCACTTTCCTCCACAGGCGTGTGCAGAAGTTTTAATTTGGGGGTGCCAAAATGAATACTTATTTATAATTTACCTATCATAAAACACAAAATGCACTTTTTTCAAACGCCCATAACTTTGTGCCAAATCGTCGTAGGAACTTCGTTTTTTGAATCCTGCACAGGTAATTGAACAAATTTCAATGCCCTTTTGGTGGATAGTCGACAAATTTTTTCCAACTCGGTACACATCGCCAAAATTGGACGTTTTTTTTTTGTTCGGGCTTTGAAGGGTACGAAAAGAGATCATCCTAATCTGAGTTTACCTTCCTAAAGTAGAGCTACAATGGGTTTTTCCCCGAAAGAATCGTCTAATTTGGTTGAAAAGTCGCTGAGTTATAAGTATACGAAAAACCTAAAAATAAATTTTTTTAAACAACCATAACTTTGTGCCAAATCATCGTAGGAACTTCGTTCTTTGAGTCCTGCACAGGAAATTGAACCAATTTTAGTGCCCTTCTGGTGATCAACTCAAAAAATTTAAACTCCATACACATCGTCAAAGTTGGAAATTTTTAAAATTAAAAACATTTTTTTTCAGAGGGGGGCGGAAGGGGTTGCGCTGAAGTTCGCATGTATGACTTTAAAGTTTACGAATTTCAATTCTTTCATTTTTTTCCACCAGTGTATAAATCAATATTTTGAGGTTCTAAATTTGATATTTACCTAGGTACCTATTCAAATTGAAAACTTACAAAACAAATGTTATCAATAAGGCGGGAATAAAAAATATCTCTTTTCGCCGTAGTCGGCCGAAATTTTTATTTCTACATTTCGTTATTAATATTATCATTATTAATATAGTAGGGCATTAGGGGGTGCCGTGGCACCCATGGCACCCACCGTGCGCACGCCTATGCTTTCCTCGCTCATTATATAATACTATTTACAACAGTCTGTCTAATGTTGTAACTTATCTAGATAATTTGTAGGACCAACTTTTTTCATTTGTAATTTTTATCGAATTCAAATGTAATCAAACTGCAAGCGTACAACGCACAAGCTTGCAACGCTGCCGGCTCTCTAGCTAGTACCGCTTATACTTTATAACATGCCCTTTATATTTTTTTAATATTATCTATAAATTATCTAACAATTATCTATATAATATTTTTTATCTTTTATCTATTATCTAGATAATTTTTTCAATGGTTATCTATTATCTTATCTAGATAAATAAACAGTAAGTTATCTTTATCTTTATCTAGATAAAAAAATATTGTTATCTATTACAAAACTGTGTCTAAGTATCTGTTTTATTTACTAAATTACTGCTGGTTTCTTATTAACAAAATCAAATCATCTGAACACTAACAAATAGAGCACAAACATTGAACGCTACACTAGATATTTATCTTGATAATTGCCTTTCCGATGCTGGCATTGTCGCTTGCGCTATATCCTTTTTCTCGGCACATACGCTGCTCGGAGTTATGTATCTTGTAGATTTATGTATAAAGTGTAATGCCAGCAAAGCCCGCGGTCGCTAAGCCACGCGAGTGAAACACGGCGCGGACGTGCGAGATTCCCGCCCCCGAGCGGGAAATCCGACGCCGGGTACATTATTTATGTGTGGTATTGGTTTCGTGTGACAGAATACACATTGCTGCATTTCTTTATTGTTGAGACTGAGCGGAGATATTGGTGGGAGGAAGATACGAGGAATAAATAGTGGCAGGAACGTTACAGTGGTACTTCGTCACATATTTTAGTTGGTTTTTATCTCTCGTCACTCAGTAAATTTCGATAGTGAGTTTTCAATAGATAAGCAAATCTTGTTTTAACTGACTTCGGGTTTTAACGGTTACATAACACATTATACAATATTCTGACACCCTGGATTAGATCTGATTAGATTTTGGTGTTGATCGTGCAACCGGAAGTGGTAGTTTCTTGAAGATCTTAAGACTTTTTCTAGAATATCCTCAAAATTTATGAATTAATAGGAATTTTTGTAATAACAATGTATACTAAATATTACTATCTACAATTTATTTAACACGTTGTTTCTATCTAGCACCATTTTCCAATTACAAGAAGTTAAAAATTCTACAAATTTGTTACAATTTTGATTTATCTGCCTACCAGTGAAAACAAAAATAACATATTTGAGTGTTAATGTCAAATAAATTTTTGACTTTTTGACAAATTAAAATTGAAAATATGAAATGTCATTTATTATTTATAAGGTTATAATAAACGTTAATAATATCATAAAAACAATGGTATATTTGTGAATATAAGTACCTTCATTTGCCGGCGCGCAGCCAGGGGGGCTACCGGACTGCAGCCCCCCCAAAAGGTAAAAAAATAATTGATTTTGAAAAATTAAAAAAACATCAAAACAACTAAAAAATAAATTGATCACGGTTTCCCCATTTTTGAAGATTTCTTAAGGGGTACCCCTTCAATTTTTTCTAAAATCGACAATGTTGGATAAATCTTGTACCCGTCGGAATTTTGAGCTGAAAATTGGTACATATGTAATTCAGCGCGAGGAATTCATTGGTGAATAAATTAAGTCGATATATTGAACCATTTTTGAGAAATCAAAGATGGTCGGTTTTTTGGAGGTCAAAAAATTTCAACATTTTCAAAATTCTGAAAATTTGTTTATACTCGTAGGTTAATTTAAGTGTTAGAAATACAATGCTGCAGACTAGAGTTTGATTTCTCGCTTAGTTTTTGAGATATCGGCCTTTAAATTTATAAAAGGGAAAAAATGGAACATCAATTTTTTTTCAACTTACGAAGAGATTTATCTACACTTTTCTAAATATATTTAATAGACATAATACTATTTTTAAACATACTATTTTTTAACAGACACACACACACACACATTCTGATAAATAAATAAATAAATAATTCACACTCGAAAATTTTGACCAATCACAATACGAGTATTCACATATTCGAGCGCCCACTGTAATAAGTTCAATAATGGGTTATATTATGAAACTGACAATTATTTTTTTAAATATGCAAATTTTACTATAAATTTATAAATATAGTGGATATTTTTGGCCGATATTCCACATTTATTAAGACCGCGCTCTGCGCTTGAAACCGTTTTGAGATATTCAATCGTATTCAATAGATTGATTAGAGTTTCTAGACTTCCCTTTGGTAAATAAGATTAAATGAAAATAAATATAATTTACAATAGAAATAAAAGAAAGAAGAGAAAAATTCAACACATTGAAATTAATTTGTAGTAAAAATAGAATGATCTTATTGAGCGAAGAAAGCCTACCTTAAAATAACCATTTAAAATGAGTTTATAATTTTTAATTTCATATGAAATTATTTTATTTGCGTAGACAAAAGTCATCCAAATTTGTAATGGTATAGTATTGTCATATCTGAATCTTAGAGTATATGGATATAAAGAATGAAATAATAATAAATATATTTATAATTGTATGCGTATTTATTTTGTAAAATTAATACATTTTGGTGTTCTATCCTAAAAACCTACTTATAAATTACACGATAGTATATTTCGTACAAAGTGTCAAACACGGTACTGTATATATAAAAATATAAGTTAAAAATACCACCCAAAACGTGTAATTCCATTATTTGTACTAAATAAAAAAACTACAAACTACAACTACAATAATCGTAATACTTTTCAAGCTTATTATAAGCTAAATATACAATAATTCAAAATAATAAATCCAACATAGTTGAAGTATTTTTTCGAATTATCGAAATAATTTGTACTAACTAACAATAATAAATATAAAATGCAAGATTAGGGCATTGAGGGTTCCGTCTTCGCAGCATAATATCGCGTGTATTGTAATGTAGGAGAGCATTGAGAGAAAAAAAATTGCTAACGTTTTCTTCAAGTCTGAATCTACGCTTTAAACCACACAGTTTATAATTAACTCTTCACTTCAAATTTTAACAAAACACAATTTTACTGGTTTTCACAAAATTCCTTGTTAGTCGTATACTAAATTGAGATTCATTTTTTTAATGTAAATAACAAATAAAATTGATTTTTATTGAGCTGCTTAATAACTTTATCCAATTTTATTTAGTAAAATACTACTGACAAAAATTGCATTCAACAATTTGTCTAAATATTTATTTATACTTTTCAAAAATTGAATGAGGTTTTTGATAAATAAAAATTATTGTATTATGATTTTTTACTAATACTGTCCCTGTACCACTTTAAAACATGACAGTATTTTGCTAAGTAACATACATAAATTTATAATATTGGCATTTTTTACCTGCTATTTCAAATTGCGCTTAAAAATGAATATATTATTCAATAAAGTATAAAACTTGTATAATTATGACACTCGCCGTCATTGTTTTATTAATTCTCATGAGTAATGAGTAATTGCTTTCATTACTCTCATTGAATAACATCATTTAAAAAAATTAATTATAACTGAAACTTTCAAATTATTTCATAGCTCAATAGTGATACTATTCTGTCATTTAAAAGAGAAATAAATTATATATCTTTAAGTACTACCTTAAACCCTGTTCGCACGAGAATTCTTTGAAGATTCTACCAAGATTCTGAATCCTGGAAAAGAAGAATTCTTCTTCTTTCTAGTGAGAATTACTTCTTAAATTGCGGTGCCGCTAAAATGCAATATTCAATGAGTCTTGGAAAAGAACAATTTATAATTTATTGATTGCTACAAAACCATGATTTTTTTTTAAAGATACAGAATCTTAAAACTTCTTCTTTTCAGGATTCATAGAATTCTCGTTCGAACAGGGCTTTATTCCAAATTCATCCATTCTATTCCAATTTTTTTTACTATAAGTAATGATTAAATCGAGGAATCTTGTAAATCCAATAAGATTGTAATTTTTACACGCGAATTTATAAACTATCGCGTATAACGCCGTAGTGCAAAACCTTTCAAAATTGTAGTTCTCTACAATTCACGACCGCTACAATAAAACAAAGCGAATTCAAGCTACGCAGAGTCTGCCCCATCTGTCGGCTAAAAGCCCAACTTCTACCAGTCGATACAACAGCTCCCTGTATTAGAGCATGGTGGCCTCTGTCGTCGAGTAGTCCAACCCCGGGCACTCCTCAATCCCCTGCATTTTCAACTGCAGCAGCATCTTCTCCTCTCTTATCAACTCAGCCAGCCTGGCGAACGCTTCGTCGATGTTCTTAGGGGTGGCTTTGCTGTAGCTCGCTCGGATGTAGTTGCACGGCTCACTCGAGTCCACTCTGTAAATTTTATTAAATTAGTACAAAATTTAGTAATACCTATATATTATATATCTATAAGGTACTAACGTAATTTTTAAAATTAGGGAACGGATAGTGGATTGGCCGGACACCGGATATTCGGTTTATTATCCGGCCGGATATGCGGCGAGTAAGAACAAGCTTGTTTGTGCATTTATAAACTACTGATATACCGTTAGACAAAGTTTTAGGTTTATATTTATTAAATTTATTTCATATTTTATTGTTTTTATAAAAATAAATTTAATTTTTTTAAAATTAATTTTTTAACTGGATATCAGATCACTAGCCGGTATTCGGTCGGATAGTAAAAATATAGCCGGATAGGCGAATATTGGATAATTCTTTCCAGAAAGCTATAATTTGATAACAAACTTGACAAAATTTGAATCTTTTTTGAAGGAATAATAATTGACATGTCATTTTTAACATTTCTACTAAACTTATCTCTCCGAGAGCTTTAAATTGATTTGAATAATTATTTCTGCACAAACCTAAAACTTTCGAAATTTGAATATTCGGCTGCAACCTGATTCGGGTTATTAGTCCGGCGGGATACAGTAATATATAAGATGAATGGTGCACTTCGAGCCAATAGCAATTTTAATTTTTTTTCTTATTTAACACACCTTATTGAGTATTTTAAGGGGTGGAGGCATCACCGGAACTATCTGTTTTGAAAAAATTGTTTCTGTTTTTAGTTTTTCACGTTTATTTTGCAAATGGTTTACATTATGAAGAAAACTTGTTTGAAATTATGTATTTAAAAGAAAAAAGTTCGATAAATGCTGAAAACCGGAAGTCAGTATTATTATCCGTTTAGAAATGACAGATGAATATAAACATAAAAATGATTAATATTTATTTTATTTTTTCGTAGAATATAATTAAATTGTGACTACAACAGGTCATAAAAATTTTGAAAATTATGTTTTTTTATAGAAAAATGTTTCAGGAATCGAATGCTTAAAACCGTAAGTCGATATCTTTATCCGATAAAATATTGCAGCCATTTTTCTGTGTTATGACAAAAAAAACGACTTTATAAATAATTTGAAAATATGCAAAATTTATTTTCTTGATTTTATAGCAAACAGCGCCATTTAAAAAGAAATCTGTATAAATCTATCTTGAAGAGAATTTTGTGCTCTACAATTCCGTTTAACAGTTTTATTCGTAATGTAAACCATTTGTAAGATAAACGCGAAAAACTAAAAACTGCGGTTGACGCGGACACTTCCGGTGATGCCTCCACCCCTTAAAATACTAAAATAAAAGGTGTGCTAAATGAGAGAAAAAATAAAATTGCTTTTGGCTCGAAGTGCATAATAATTTCTATTCGGCATCTCACCTGAAGGCGTGTCCGGGCGCGAAGATGACTTGCTTCTTGAGACCTCGAGTCGTGAGCATCTCGTACACATCGCGGATGCCGTGGACCTTGATCCACATGAACATCCCAGCGGAGGGTAGCGACCACTCGGCCAGGCCCGTCAGGTGGCGCTCCATGGCCTCCATGGTGTAGTCGCGCCGCGCCTTGTAGTAGTGGCGGATGAAGTCCAGGTGCTCCATCAGCTTGTCGTAGCCCCAGGTTGTGAGGAGCTTGTTTACTAGGACCTGGAACAAGGGAAATCGTCATTCGTTAGGACTATCTTACGCGCCTTTTTAAATGTTTTTAACAGTAGGTATACAGGTTGTGTCAGGGTTAAGTATCCTAACTTAAAATTTTAATGTGGGACCTCAAAATAAGAAAAAAATTCATTTGAAGATTTTCTCGTAAACGCTTCGTTTAGAAGATATTAGCTTGTAAAGTTACAAATAGAAATGTGAAGCTTTGTAAAAATAGAGGAATAATAGTCATCTTTATTGTTTAAACAAAAAAATTTAAGGTTTGTAAAAAAGGCAGGGTTGGCACGTTTAAAACATTTCGTTTTAAACAAATGTTTAAAACTTGTTTAAAACAAAGCAAGTTTTTAAAACACGTTTTAAACATGTTTAAAACACGTTTTAAACATATATTTGAAACACGTTTTAAACATTTTTAATACTTTATCTACGTAACAAAACAAAGTTCATATTGCTAATAATAGTGTACCTATAGCATAATACTGTTTCTCACTATTGCTGTCACCCATAGCCATAATAATAAATATAGGTAGGGGAATCCCCAGTATATTTATCGCCATAGTGCGTAATGATTCATATTTCAGAACTCCTTGCTGATTAAAACATTGTTTTTTGTGTGTTTAAAATATGTTTTTTTTAAATAAGTAAAAAACACGTTTTATACAAATAAAACAGTTTTAAACAAAAAAACAGTTTTTTTGTTTAAAATTAAAAAAACATGTTTTTTTCCAACCCTGAAAAAAGGTCAACCTATAGCCCGAAAGCAACTATGTTAACCCATCACTGTGGATGACAGAGCTAGTAACTGCTCGTTTTGTTATTTATTTCTTTGCGTTGGTATTTTCATTGCCCCTATTTTTTTGTAAATATAGGTACGCGAAATGATCGCTGTTTCCTCCACCAAATATTGTGCGCATAAAGAGAGAATTCATTTTGTTCGATGTGGACATGTCAATTCTATCCTAATTAACTAATGATGTATCATAAATAATAAAAGTCTTATGTACATAAATTTAAAAACTTTTTACCTGCTGTTTCAAATTTCCCGTAAAATGAATATATTATTCTATTATATTAAAGTATAAAACTTGAATTTATCTTAACAATTACCTACTTACTTTAACATTACGACTACATTAAACATATAACAAGATTGTTTAATAGTTTTAGAGATATCATGCATTTAAAAACATGAAAATTTTTACGGACAACGCATAAAAAGACACTAACCACGATACTTCCGAAAACAACTGCAATTGATTTGAATTTTTTATGGCAGGTACATTTTGTTAATGCCTTTAAATGACAAGACGCCCAATTAATAATTATTATTCCGGCGCAAAATTTCAAATCTGCATCAATCTGCCCCGTGTATCAATGTACGAGGTATATTCGGAAAGTAAGATTTCAATGTATCTGTAGCTTCTAGAGAAATTTTTCGTTTCAATGTTGGCACTTCTGCGTGAAGGGTAGCTCACAATGAAGAATACAAGCGGTGGCGGAAGTCAGTAGCTTGACAGGTTTCGACATAATCGTGTTTTAAAATGAAGCCTGCATTTCCGGATCTCGCCAAGTGTGAAGTGCGAACTATTAAATATTTTACACTTTTATGAAGGCACTAATTTTTTTTCTTACTTCTTAAATTTTTACTTTCACGTTATTTTGCTGCGTAGATCACAAAGATATTTTAAAATAATATACTCGTAATTACAAGGCTGACAATGGCCATACCATTCTTATTCTTATCCTACTCATACTTAAAAGTTTATGTGAAGAAAGTAAAACGATAAATAAAAATCTGACGTGGCCATCACACAACCTTCCGCCATATCTAGACTTTAAACAGAAATGTATACGTACAATCCGGTGCCCATTTAAAATATACAAATAAAAATCTAAAATATTCAAACACAGAAATTTGCATCACCTGAATAAAAAGATTCATTCACAGGAAAACTCTGCTGTGTTGAAGCCATCCTCCGTTCAATTACTACATTTAATATCTTACTTAGGACTTATATAGCGCTAGTATGCCAACTTGTCACCCGTCTCACCTGTCAATATTTTTTACGCAGAAACAAAAATCAACCGATCATGGATTACAAGATATCAACGTTTTATTTGATAAATTTATTTTTTAAATTTTACTGCAGTTCTTTAATGCTACCAGATAAAGACAATTTTTTTATAACGTAAGTTGCAAATAACTTTGTCTCTTATTCTTATTACAAATAAATATTATATTTTTCCAAATTTATATACAATTTTGACAATTAACCTTTTCAATCTTCAAAAAATATCACTTCCGATGAAGATATTTGTACCAAAATCTAAGGAGCTCTTCCAATTTATATACAAATGTTAAATACCAAATATCAAAATTTTCGGGTAATTCGTATTTGAGTTATGCGACTAACACCCCTTGACCACACACACACACACACACACACACACACACACACACACACACACACACACATACACACAGACATCATCATGAAACTATCAAAAATGAGTTGTAAGAACCCTAATTCGTGCTCATCCACTAAAAATTCACCACCCGATTTTTTGCATGATTCCAATACCTTCCTTTACAGGTAAGCGGAAGGTAAAAATTTGTGTTGGTGCTAATACATTTCAGAGATATTTCGTCACAAAATAGTCACTTTATGTTTTTGTTTTGATCCCAGTTATCTAAAAGGTCTTTGAATTCGGTTGCAAACTGGATTAATGCAATCTACTCTAATTTCTATATCAAAGTTCAATTAAGGTCAAAAGAAAATCTGGTTTTTAGCAGATCATAATTTGAACTCAATTTTTATCGCTCGTAAATTGTAGCTAAATAAAAAATGCTATTAGGAAATAAATATTTGAGACTTTACCCTCACGTTACTAAAACATGATCATCAAAAAAAATCTTTCACTTACGATTATTTCATTTCTGACATACAAATAAAAAATGATATGAAAATACGTAAAAAAACGCAAACATAAAATAATTTATGTTTGAGGGAAACAAATAATTTTTGCATCCATATTTGTAAAAAAAACTGCATCGATCATTTTGTAAATTGAACTTTTATCTTCAACAATATCTTTAGATTTTTATATTTAATAAAACAGTGGCGAGCGAAATCCATGTTTTTCTACCTCCTAAAATCCAGGATAAAACGTAGCGAGTGTTTTGTGGCCTGTACAAGAATGGTAACAATTTATTTCATCAATGATTTAATAGAAAACGAATTGTTCTACAGATGTGCCATTTTAAAATTTTGATTAAAAAATCATGATAGAAATTTGTAGATGCATTCATTCTCAGTTAAAAGCATTATCTTGAAGTCAATAATAAACTGATAGTTTACTCGCAACGAAAATACTTTTACAGTATTTTTCAACTTCAAAATGGTATTGAATAGCTAGGAGGCGGCAAAGTACGGATTGGTTTCAGGCAGATGCAGTTGTGGGGAAAGTAGTGGAATAGAAGAAAAAATAAAATCGAGAGTATTCTAGGAATTAGGAAAAAACGTAGACGGGCCGCTTAGTTATGAAATAAAAATATTGTTGGCAGTAACAGTAAACTGACAGTTGATATCAGTTGGTTGGTACTAGAGGTAAATTCAGTTAAGGAGAAACCTGCGCGAAGTACGAATTCTTGTCTTAGAAAAAGAGGCATAGATGATAAACAAGAGGAAATTTCGCTACTGTCTGTTTTACAGAACATCAGCTTCAATATCTGTTATTCTCCTCACGTTGACGTTCGTAGTGTTTTGCTTTGAGTTATATTTTAGTTTTCTTCGCTAATTAATTGAAGTGCAGCGTAGCATATACTCGCTAGCTCCACTTTTGTAAAACGGACAAGCTCCGCCTTCTCGCGCAGCTCAGGGTCCTAGGCATTTAAATTTTACTCTATGAACATTATAATAATATTTTGATGTGTAAAACGAAAAAAAATATTTCTCTACTTGGCTAGTTGATGCAGAAATTGACGGATTAATGAATAAATTGGGTCGTGTAAAATCGTGAAACCTACCTGTGACAACGTAGAAGAATGCAGATAGCTCGACTGTATATGCAGCTCGACAGCATTAACCAGCTGCCTGGGTCCGGTGACCCACCCGACCCTCAACCCAGAGCTGAGCACCTTGGACAGGGAGTCGAACCTCATGACGCGGCCCTCAGTGTCTAACGACATGAACGTGGGCGGCGCTTGGTCCAGGAAGTGCATGTGGTAATAGGGGTCGTCCTCGAGGATGAGGATGTTGTACTTGCAGCAGATCTTGTAGATCTCCTGCCGCCGCTCCAAGGGGAGCGTCGTGCCCGAGGGGTTCGCCCCCGTGGGGTTGATGTACATCAGCTTCGGCATCGACAGCAGCGGGTTCGACAGGCACTTCACGTGGTGTTGTTCTAAGCTGCGGCGCAGGAGGTGCGGGATTGTGCCAAATGAGTCTTCTTCCATTGGGATCATGTGCGCTCTGAACGGCTTTAACTAAAATAAGAAAATTGTTGGAATAGTCAAAAAGTTCGTATATGACATCATAGTTCGCGACTAGTCGCTTCAGGCTTGGCGACTGCTACAAGGCAGTTGCGAGTGTTTTAAATTGAGTGTTTTTTCTTTGGAAAATTAAAAATAGGTTGAGTAATATAATTGTTATACATAATATAATAATAATAAAGTTAGTACAATATTATCTAAATAAATGTCTCATTCTTTTAAATAAATTGTTATTAAATATATAATTTAAGAGACATTTTCGACATCGACATCCTACCCTCAATCTCACCCTTACGCTCACGTGCACTCATAATGATTACAAAATTACAAACGGATTGCAAAATAAAATTAAAAAATTGACAATTTTTTGACAAATTAATATCAAAAAGCTGACATAAATAATGAGTAGGTACCAACACAAAATAATTTTTATACGAACATAAATAATTAGTTTCCTACGATTTTGACTTAAAAATTGACTTGATTGACTTAGCGACTGAGACAACAGGCGACCGGTCGCTAAGAATTAGAATAGGTCTCCTAGAGACAGACCAGGATGAGACCTATTCTAATTCGTTGGCGACTGTAATAAGCGACTTTATGACGTCATAGTTGGCGACTGTATACTTATGTCATCTGTTGGTAAAGTCCAAAAGTTCAGTTTTGACATCATAGTTCGCGACTTGTCGCTTCAGGCTTGGCGACTGCTAAGCCAGTTGCGAAGTACCTAGTACTGTCAGTCGCTTAGAGTTTGAAATTGAGTATTTTTTTGAAAATTAAAAATGGTTAAATTTTTGCAATACGATATCTAAATAAATCTTCGCTTCTAAAGTTCTTGAAGGAAGAAATGCTTTAATATGATTTTTTATTATTTATGTTTTGTTTTGTATCATTTCAAGTGTATGCTAAAGAAAATATACTGCAAGATTTAGATGAAATTAATATGCTTAAATAAAAACATCCCTAAAAATAATTATTTATGATTATGCATGAATGGTTTATTTTAATAACTGAGTTATTGCCTTATTGTAAAGTTTGATAAGATTAAAGCAAATCATGATTTATAAGCACAAGAAAGGTTATTTGATAAAAGGTTATCAAAGTATTGTCAACATCTGACCCTACAACCCAGTGACGTAGTAATACGCAAAGAGAACGAACGCCTCTATCTAATCAAAATTCAGAACTTTATTTGATAACAATATTTTCATATGGGTTGAATTTTTTTCCTGTTTTGAGAAAATTTTGTAAACAAACAACAAATAATACATTTATTTGTTGATTTACGAAATTGTATTTGTATAAGTTCATTCTAATATTATCAAAATATTTACTCGATATTTAATAGCAAAGCATTTAAATAATATTAAATATTATTATTAACAAATTTTGTTATTATATGTATAATTATTGTGTACCTAACTCAAAACTATATCTATTTTGCACTTTTCGATACAATAGTTATTTTTATGCCAAAGGGCTGAAAAAACCTGCCGAAGAGGCCGAATACCGAACAGATGCCTAATATTCGTTGCAAGTGTAGGAATATCCAGGATAATATATATTTTTTAATTTGCACGACATGCTGTAAATTGTAGCAAAATGACTTGCATCTGCAAGGCTCTGGATTTTTGTTATCTTAAGTTATTTTTAGATACAATAATTCAGAGGTCATCTGCATCCCTCCGTACCCTTAATCCAGACGTTCTCATGATTTTTGGGCGTCTGAGGACAGTTCTTCGTTGGCCGGGGTAGAGATAATACCAAAATGTAACCGCGTTATGCCATTTACGCTTTTGAGCGTAAATTAAGTATATTTTAGTGATAAATACGTATATGTTTTATAAATTTTTAGTATAAATAATTTTATTCATGTTTATTAGGAATTTTGTGTGTTTATTAAAGCCAAATATATTTTTAAGTGTGTTAAAATATCATGACGCAACGCTCCCAAATCATCCCTTCCTAATTCAGCCACGACTGGTTATCCCCTTCCCCTTCCTTCTTTCCTTTTTTCATCCTACCCCCTATTTTGCTACAAAATTTCAAAAATTAAAGGAATCTATGTGTGATGTATAGAGTAATAACTAAGGCAAGAGACAATAATTGTCTTTATCTACGACTACTATGAAAAGTTTATATTTATGCTTTCAATTGTCAACGTAAAGTTGATTATTACTGAGGACCAAGCAAAAAAATATTTTATTGCGCGTCTCCTATGACAACGCTCAATAAAGTACTTTTTGATTACATAAAATAAAAGAAAATGACAGAATCAAACAAATTTTTTTATTTATTTATTTCGATATTATTGGCATCGTCATGGTTACGAATCAAACATAAATTGATTGAACGCAGATTGAACTAACTGAATACTATTATTATTATTATAACAAATAATTTTAGTCGTAGATAAAATTATGTGTGTATTACGAGCATAAAGTGTCTTTGTTCCTCTTGCACTATTGCAGCTCTCGCCTTCGGCTCGCGCTGCAATTACCGTGCGCGAGTAACAAAGAGTCACTTTATGCTCTTAATACACAAATAACTATTAAAAAATGATTAATTCGAATGTTATGTAGGGAGATTATTTTACACTTTACACCTAGTTATTCCAAAATTTATTTATGTTCCGTACTTAAGAAAGTAAATAAAACCTAATTTACATGTTTGTTTTTCCTGTCATTTTTTATTTTATTGGTTTGTATACGCTATCATAATTATGCAATATATGGTTAGCTAATACTATAGATAAAACATAAGAAAACATAACAAATATTCTATTGCCCAAGGATCGTGCACAAATTCATTCTTAAAACTATTTTATTTGACAAGTTTGTAACATAGTAAATTATTTAGTATTTTTTCGAATGATTGCAACACTCGAGTCGTAAAGTTATATTTTTGAAACTTAAATGTAATTACCAGTAGTTGACTAATGAACTATTATCTGACAAATGAAAAATTACATTTCTGCAACTACTTTATGTTTTTTATTAGATTAAAAACAAAAATAAAATTCTACTGTAAAATAGCACTTAACATAAACAACTTCCTGGATTGTTAAAATGAGTCATAGAACAAAGAACAGTAATAATAGAAAAATATACATGTCAAAAATTAATTTCAAATCAATATTGTAAGTGTATTTAGACACTGCACAGTTAGCTACTAAGTAGATATTTGGAACTATTGAAAATTATGGCTTCATATTACATGTAGTCATCAAATGTGCTCGATATTAGTTAATGTGTTATATATTTCGTATCATTCATTACATTTGTTTATAAATGAAGTTAATGAGTAACATGTGTGGTAAATGGGTCAGTTCGACCCATTGTTGTTATTCTTATAAATATAAACATTATAATATTGTGTAGGTACCTACAGAACCAGTGTCGTTGTTGGGGACTTCCCCTTACTTTCTGTATTGCTTTTTGATATATTTAGGGGTTTCCCAATATACTACGTATTACATTATATTCAGTTGGATTCAACTACAAGTGAACTTTGGTGAAATAAACATGGCTCGGCGTGGTTTGAGCGATGCTGAACTAGAAGCTTTATTTACTCTTTTTTGTGTATTTATAATCGTATTCGGTATTGTATTACACTGTTTAATTAATTTATAATAATAAAAATTACATACGCAACTATTAATGACTTCAAAAAGGTAATAATTTTTTATCTGGGTCAATATGACACAAGCACTACCTAAATGTGTGACATTTACTTCGGGATAATAGGATGGTTAACTAGATTGTAAAATGAAGTATAGTATTAGAGGATTATACTCACAATAATGTCAACCCCAGCATAGATCGGATTAGGCACCAATATAGAGTCCCCCTCCTTCATGCACATCTCAATAGTCTTGCTAATTCCATCCTGGCTTCCATTCGTGACCAGCAGTTCGCAGTTCTCCCAGTTCGGCGGTTGGTACATCTTCCTGGTCAACTCCTTGAGGGTCTTGACCAGTGGCGGGTAGCCCTGGGTGGGGATGTACTGTAGCGCAGCCCCTAGTTCCCCGTCCCTGAGGATGAGACGCTGGCCGTCTTTTAGCTGGACGGTGATCTCTTCGAAGGGGAAGGTGACCTCGTTTGGCATTCCCTCGGCCAGGGATATTGCCTCAGGGGCCATCGTGTAATGGAGTTTTGCTGTAAATAAAATAAATGTTAGTAATGACTAGAACGAGTTTTTGTAGATTGTTGAAAAGAAATTTTCAATTGGCTTTAATTATTTATTAGATGTTGCGACATTTCGATCTCAGTTTAGATCATTTTCACAGCAGTTACATTGTTATAAACTAATTATAAATTAATTACATTTTAAATATTTCTTTTGAGGTGTACACCTCAATTGTTAATTTTCTTTTTTATTCCATTTCGTTTCTCACTACTGCTACCCGAAACCAGTCCGGAACTCGTACTTTACCGCATCCTATTTATGCAATGTCATTTTGAAGTTTTCGTTCCGAGTAAACTGTCAGTTTATTATTGTCTCCAAGATATTGTTTTTATAAAAAAATATGTAACAGATAATTAGAGTCCGGATTTTAGGCAAAAAACCTATTGCTTATTTAAAAAGGCATTTAAATTTGAATTAGATATAAATTTGTTTCACAAGTTTTCAAACACTTTGATGCATCGTTTATTTTGCCTATTTTGCCTAAAATGAGACATTTTGCATTTTATGCCTATTTAATTGTTATCTTGCCTATATTCGGCCTATTCTTGCGATAAAACCTATAACTTAAACATATTTTAGATTTTTTAAAAATTATTTTGTCAATTTAATTAAGTATTTCAAATAAAAAGTTTGTGATATTTTTGGTTTGAATACATTAATTTGGAAAATATCTAAATTATTTAAAAAAATGACATAAAGATGGAATATGCTTTAATACAACTGATGGTAGTGTTGTATTCTGCAAATATTGTGATCAAACGGTAAAATTTAAATAGTCCAACCTTTACAGTTTAATAGTGTGCTTATCTGCTAATATTTGCAATATTTTTCATCTGCTAGTGTTTATTTTGCTTATTAAAATATTTATTTAAGTAAATATAAATAGCCTACATAATTTGAATACTATTCTTTAAAAAAATACTTAAAACCGTATTGAATTTAAATGCCTAATTTGACTTATTAATGCCTATTTTAATTTATAAATGCCTATTTCGGCCTATTTTGACCATTTTTTTGCCTATTTGCCTACCTATTTATCGAACTTTTTAGCGCCTAAAATCCGGACTCTACAGATAATGAATAGATCTATAGATTGCATAAATTGAACATTTTTAAGTATTGTAAAATTTTACCATTCTGGTACTGGCCACAAAACCCTTTCTACGTTATTTCATTTTATGCTGGATTTTAGAAGGTAAACGAGCCTCTTAAGTAATATTTTCTAATTTTGCCTAGTAAAATAATAGTATATTACATTAGTAGAAGATAAAACAGTTTTTATTGCTGAAAAGAGGAAATGATCGGCGAGCCTGTCACCACCTTGAAGCAGTAAAACAGTTACCTTGCGTGTATTGTACAACATTTTACTTGTTACTCATTTGTAAATCAAAATAAAAATTTAAAAGTTATAACCAAATTCTGTCATTCACACACAACTGTTCTATCAAAAATGGTCTTAAATGATTTCTCATAAGCCTTGGAAGTATTACTGTTAAATGTTTGCAAGTTAGCTGTCAATTTTAAAAGTAGGTAAGTAATTTGTAAAGATTCATTTTCAAAGGAATGACTGAATGACGTTTGCAAGAGTGAGCAACAAATAAAAAGTTTTAACATGAATCTCGGTATATTTTACTTCCAAATTATTTTTTCATTCAAGATCAAGTGCCTTATAATTTATAAATAAAAGTTACACAACTTTAAAATTACATTTTTAAATAATACGTATATTAAAAAAATAAAAATTGATTGATGTGGTCGTTTCGCCCCTAAATATTTTGTGCCAGAAGCCCGGGCTTCTTAAGGATAATACGCCACTGCATAAAATAATATTAACAAATAATTGAGGAGTATAACTTCTAAAGGGTGTAAGTTAAAATTTCTCGAAAAATCAGATTTTGCTTTTAAAGGGTACTTAGGGCGAAGCCCAATACTATTCGGAGTATACGTGCCGCAACATAATATGCAGATAAATTTAAAGTCGCAGTAGGTATCAATGACGAAACGTTATACTCGTAGTTAAAACGGGTATAAGTGATGAAGCATGTGAATTCAGAAAGGATTTAAGTGCAAGGTTGATATAGTAAATACCACTCGTAAACTGTAGTTGTGCACTTGAACTTGACTTTTACTATACTATGTATCTTTCGTCAAAGTAATAAAACTTTATTATTATTATTATCAACACTGACCACTGCACTTGCTACCATTAACACTCGCATTACCATATTTATTTTTAATTTTTTACTACTACCCATTAACCAATAAGTTTGTATACTACGTAAAAAGAATATATTCCGAGATATGAGCATTTAAAATTTATTTCGAAAATCGAAAAATAGTTATTCACTTGATATTTTTGTTTGGATGGAATTGTTTTTTAAATTACCGGATTATTCTAATTAAATTACGAGGAATCCAATGTGTTATAGTTACCTATATATTTTATAGATATTCATAGTTTTCCTTAATAAAACAATTCAAAACATAATTATTATGTAGTTTTTGCATTTATTTTAATTTCAATGTAATTATGTTTTATACAATATCGTTGAAAAGAGAAAAAATTTCTATTAAGACGATTCATACCCAACTATGAGCTCTATATGAAAATTTGAATTTGGTTTGAATATCTCGAAATCTGTAGGAGAAAAAAAATGAGAATTGCTCGTTAAAAAGTGCAATTTAAAAACTTGTACCAATTAAAACAAAAAAGTTAGGTATATGTGAAAAACTAAATTTACATTTTCGCGTACTTATATCTTGTTACCTTCGCGTTTTTGTGAGGAAATAAAAATATTTCTAAATTGGCCCCCCAAAGGGGCAACTTTCGTCTAATTTAACCAACTTATCTCTTATGGTTCTCGAGATCCTGCTTTCATTGGACAGCCTGTACGCTGATAAATACTTTAATAATTTAACCGTTCATTGATTCGGTATAAAGAAAAATTAAATAAAAAGTATTTAATTTTCGCTTAATATAGTCTAACAATATACCTATAACGTAAAAATATACAAGAATATAGTAGCTACAATAACATTGTAAAAATTTTGTTTTACATAATTGGATCACAGCAAATGGTACAAAAAACATTTGGGGTTAAGCTCGCATAAGTAAGGTATTATATTATTTTTTGTGAAATCTTAAAATAGTATAAAATTTATAGTAGCTTATCATTTGGGCTAAATTGCGAATAAGATACTAGTTAGTATATTAGCTATCTACTAGGAGTAGGAGATAAATTATTTCCATAGAAATAGAATTGAATATGAAAAACTCTTGCAGAAAAAAAGATAACATGTTTAATCGTAAGATACTATGAATTAACAAAAAATATTCATTATTACATTTGAATAAAAAAAACAATGAAACAAGATATACAATGCAACTGTTATGATTATATGGCATATTTTAAAAACAATAAACATTTTTAAAGTAGGTACCAAGGTTGTGAAAATAACAGGATAATAGGGTAGGTACTTAACCTACCTATTGTAGTAATATTGTATTCTTACATAATAGTATAATATGCATTAAACTAATTGTTTATGATAATTATGATGCAAATATTGATCATAATCATAATCTTCAAAAACAGTTAAAAGAATGGATAGTTTATCTTTTTTTCTTATTTTGAGTAAACCTTTTTTCCTTTAAATTTTAATAAGCGTCTCTGAATAATAAATTGTTGCTTGTTTATTTAAAAAGCCACGCGAATTATTTTTTGTTTTCCACGTCAATCGTCAAGGTATTTTAAAAATAAAATTATTTTCGTATTACAAATTAGAGTACGTACCTACCTACCTACTGTGAAATGGAAAAACATTTGTGGGTTGTTTATTTACATTATTTTATTGTGATTATTATTATTTTTAATTAAATTTGTATGTAGGTAAATTAAAACCACAAAGCTTACTTGCGTATAACAGCAACAAAATTTTTAAACATTTTTAGTAGGTAAAAATAATTTAGTTGTTTATGTGCAGATAAAGAATTATTTATTTTCCCATGAGCAATGTTTATTTTATAGTAGAGCTGGGCGTGGGAGTACTTTTTGTGCACGATCACGCACGCTCACGAAATTGAAAACGGAATCACGCCCAATCACGCACGTCATTTTACGTTTGACTGACGATCACTCACGCTCACGAATGTGTTTTATAGTCACGTCTTTTTTACAATGAAAATTTACTGTAGCTCCGCAAAATCGTAAATAAATGAACAATAATTTTAGCTCCATTTTTGTGTTGATATTTTACAAATTATGTATTATGTCGTGACTTGTGATTATTACTCACGCACGAAAAAATTTCGCTCACGTCCGATCACGCACGATACATTACATGTCACTCACGCTCACGCCCGTTCCACGTTAAATTATTAAAATCAAAATTTTATGAATATCAATGTAAATTGTAAATTAATATTATTTTCCTTTTAAAACAAAATACAGTGTTGTAAATTATCAAACCAAAACTATTTCAAAAATAATACTGTTTGTTTACTTATATTATTTTTCTTTATAATGTTAGAAGTAAAAACGTATAAAAATTATGATTGATTATTTACAAACCAGAACACATTATTAAATAGAAAGTTTGTGATTATAGTGGTATGTTGTATGCGCGTTTCCTTTATTTTAATTTGCAAAGCAATTTTATGTTTTTAAAATTTTAAGTAGAACAAAATTGATACATGCATTATTTATTTTTAGTAGAATTTTATCATATTGTTAAATAATAATTATTTATCCTACACTGAAAGGTAAACTTAGGTATAACTTGGGTAAAAATTAAAGAAAAAAATGAATAAATTAATTTGCACCAAACATTAATACAAATGTCATGAATAAAATATTTTCAACACTATAAACATTGATTTTTATGTTTATAAGTATTTTTGTAAGGGTCACCTAAACATTATAATTTGACACATTGTTTTTCGTATCATTTTTCTTCAAAATAATTCAATAAGCAATAATTTATTATTTCAATTAAAAATATCTTAAATAACACATTTTACCATTCATTTTATTTTTCAGATTTGGTTGTTTGTTTTATACTTTATAGGCTCAGTTTTCTTTGAACAATAAAAGTATCAAATTGTAACTGAGAATATGGAATATTTAGAAGCATCACTTGTCGTTTTATATATGGTCCGCGAACACTTTTCTAACTGGAATTAATCTAATATATTTTATGCCCGGCCATATCATAATTTGAACGAACCACTTTATAGCGCAGATTTTCAATTTTCCTCAAATTAACTACTATCCTATAATCCTATAAATAACCATTAGGTACCTATCTATAATTAGTTGTACCAATTTTTATTTAAATAACATCATTTTACTTACATTTAACATAAATTATCATGTAATTGTTTAATTCAATGATGACAAATTGATATTTAGATTTTTATTTATTTTCGGAATTTTTTTGATATCTTCAAAGAATTTAGTAATTTTAGGTAATTTGAACAAGTAAATTATATTAATTAATTTCTTAGAAAATATTGAACTGCGCATAAAGTTGGATATGTGCCATGGGCGTAACTTACTTTTATGGCCCTTGACGTGTTTTTAGCCCTCGGATGACGCTTGGACTCAAAATAACGTCTCAAGCCATAAAAGCTTCCTTACACCCTTAATTACTTTGTATGAAATGTATTTTTTCAATATATATTCATATATTTTGTTATGTAATTGGTCGAAAGACTGTTGGGCAAATAAATATTATTATTATTAATATATAAATAACTATTAATTCTTAATATAAATATTGCTATTATAATAAAGGAAGTAAATGCTTGAAGTTTTAATATTTTATTATCTTTGAATATTTTAATTTCTCTGTATAATGTGCACGTGTAATGATAATATCCGTTTGACATTGACTTAAAAAAAGTTTGGGTATATTATTTTATTTTCTAAAATTTTTCTGCGGGCCTCGCTTCTATTTTAGGTCTCATATTTTGCCCGTCAACTAAAAAGTATAATCTTTTCTATTCTGTAGGTACAATTATTGTTATTAAGGAAATGGTATGGTAAATTTTCTGCAGGAAACATAGTAGGTAGGTACTTCTTATTGGGTTACTGTGTGTTTCCATCATCGGGTAACTATAGTTATTTATGTAGGGAAGTATAGAAGCCTTTATAGCGTGAGGCGTAATTTTGGACCCGAGGGCTAAAAACACGTCAATAACTATAAAAACAAGTTACACACATGGTAGGTACCGAACATTATGCACGGTTGAATTTTTTAAAATAAATTAATGAATATATTTTATTCGCTCAAATTTTTCATTCTTGGACTGTTAAAAAAATAAAAAAAATTCAAAATTTACAAGGTAATTTATGTAAAATGTAACAAAAAATTATGTTATTTAAATAAAAAATTCGAAAAAATTGTACAAGTAATTTCTGAAAATAGTTATTTATAGGATAATTATTAGTAGTTTATATTAGGAAATATAAATTTGTTTGCATTAATTTGACATTTCTTTATGTCGCACTGCGCTATAAAGTGACGTTTTTATCAACGAAACTCGTGTGCATAATTATTGCAAATTATGATAAAACCGTGTAAAATACATAGTAATTATTATTATTCAGAGTTCTGAATATTTCTTTCAACATAGTAGGTACTTCCTTGTTTAATATTTTATATGCAAAATAAATACTACAATTTAACAGTGATAGAAACATAATAATGAATAAAAAAAAACTATAATTTTTGCATTAGACTAAGTTTATTTATAAAATGAGATGGAATTTTATTGAAATCATTGATTTTAATTTTAAAAATCATTTAATTTTACTCCCGATTTTAATCAATGATTTAAATAATCAACCAATCGAATAATAAATATTACTGAATATTCAGAAAAAAAGCTGTCAAAACAATACTTACTCAGCTCCCTGGTGATAGCAGGCCTTCTCCTGCTGGCATGGGGGCTAATAAAATTCGAATAATCCATTATTCTACTAATCAACTCAAAATACACCACAGAAATATAACTTATAGTCTTCAATAAAAATCTGACGCAACTTTAGTGTTTTCAAAACCACTTTCCTCTCGAGTGTCTGAACTCTGAGTTTTTTTTAATCTGATGCAACTCAAAAACTCGACCAGTAGTCTGGCTGGCCAACAACGCTTCTCAGCTTATATACGAGCGCTCACATTGAACTTGAAATCCGCTCGCGGTGGGGCTAATTCTGATGCAATAAGTGTAGCGAAACGGTGCTCAAATTAAACAAGCGTTTCGGAGGCTTGTGCACTCGTCATACCGACGTCAAGCGCTTGTTAAACTGAATTAAATCACTGAGAATGACTTAAGTATGTTTTTGTAATTCGATGTCACTCTCAATTTTATGTTGTTATGGTACCAATTTTCGACAATGGAAATTTTGACTGTAATCATTTTATTTTTAACGACGTATTTTTCTACGACTGTTGAATAATAATTTCGGTATTTGCGTTTCTATGACTATTTAATGTTTTCTACGACCGGTATTAAAAGTAACGATTGGACTTACATGAAAATTAACAATTGCAGACCAATGCTTATTTGCAGACCATTGCTAATAGTGACCACTTCTTTTAAAAATCATTTCTGTGAATCATAAATAATGTTTTGGCCTCCTGAACTGTAAACATAACAATCACACATATAGTTGACGTCTATAGTAGTTGCGATTTTACACATACCTAATAATTGTTCAATAGAGTCTGAAATAAATAAAACTGATTAATTTTAAATGTGACATTTACTGGCGACATCTCAGAGCAGTTGATTCAATGCTATACTTGCCAAAAAGAAATTTTAGTGCAAATGTCAAATGCATCTCACATAACCTCATAGAAAATACGATATTTTATATAATTAGGTATGTCGCCCAAAAAAGATAATAAGTATTTGTACAACGTTCGGTTTTATTAAAACACTCCGCTTCGCGTCGTACTCTAATATAGAACCTTGCTTTGTAAAATTAACCCTACCGCTCTTATAATGTAAATAACTATATTAATAATTTGTTAAATTTATGTTTGTATTACAATTTTCAGTTTATTCTAAAAATATCAAATGTGTTTACATTTATTTTTGTCGGATTGTTTTTCTACATAAATAATTATGATGTAGATGAAAAATTAGAAAATTTCTGTTGATCGTAGAAATTATTTTAAAAAATATTGTGTATACTTCTGGCTGAAATTATTATAAATTCAGCCGATTTTACATGACTGAATTCATTCATTTTAATCATCAATAAATTGATCAAGTGAACCTTCAATTTCTTGTTTAATAAATATGGGGACGTAGCCCGTGATACTTTTATAAATGATGGTAATGGAACCATCATTACAATATATTATCATAATTAAACTTAAATCATATATTTGTGGAAAGATACATTTATTTTATGTTTTCTTAGAAATTTAACTTCCATGCTCCTGCCCAGCGTAATTTCGTCAGTTCGCCAAACGTTATGAAAAAAATGTCTTTTTAGTGTCAAATTTTACAATTGCAATGTCTCCTTATTTGAATTTTTCATCATCACATAATATATGGACATTGATACTCTAAATCAATGTGCTCCATGTAAAACTAAGTACATCAATATGCCTCATCAGTCATTTTTATCTCCCGCCTCATATTCGAGTGTGAGTTTTTAATGGATAAGCACGTTTTAGGGTCCGTAGAATACGAATAAAGTATGTTGTATGTAACATTTTTCCGGACTCTGTAATTAAAAAATTACAAACATTTAAGAACAATTTTATATTTAACATTTTAATATAAATTTTAAGAACCCAATTATTTTTTGGAAGCAAGCCTCAAACAAGAAGTATGTAGTACTTTTCTTAAATATTTTATAAATAGTTAATTTATCGCAATATTTTGTATTTCAAATGAAAGATTATATAATATTATCCACAATTTTTCTGTCATAGTACTTACGAATTAAAGTATTATTTATAAATTTGAGTATGAAACTTCAGTATCTTGTTGTCCATGTTTGTTTATCATTTGTTACTACGAATATTTAATTGATTATGACAGTGACAGTGACAATAATGACATATCATTTTTTATACCTTCTTTTAGTTATCTAGTTGATTAAATGACTGAGTATATTTGTAAGTACCTTATATTATATTTGTATAGTATAGAAAAAAAAGTATGGTTTGGCGGAAGGTCTTGTTGTGGTCACATCAGATATTTCAATTTGTAAAATTTGCACATTATTATGTAATGAAGTGGATGAGTCGCACTTTCTTGTATTCTTAAGTCAGTAGGTATGTCGTCCCTTGGCGCGTGCCATGCAGATTGATGATATTCTTGCTACCCAAAGATATTGGATAATTTTTATAATTTTTCGTTATAATAAAAAAGAAGAATATCAAAGAAGCCATATTTTAAATTTAAATTAAATTCGACAAAAAAATATTAATTTTTGCATGTAAGAGTAAATACAATAAAAATAATAATAAACTTTTTTGACGAACTAACCCATATATCTTGTTAATATCTTTATTTTATGCCAAAAAAAATTTATTTAGTTTTTGAAGTACCTATCCCAATGTCACGTTAATATTCATTTTGTTGTTTTGTTAAGAAAAAAAATATTTTAGTGGTATTTATTGATAAATTTGGCAATAATGGTTCCCAGAGACCAGATAGTAAACTTACGTAATAAATTTAGGATAGTCAGTGGCGTATTAAGCAATATAAGCGCCCAAAGCCCGAAATATTTTGTGCCCTTTTTTACTTCTAAATATTCCTACGTCCTACAGTACACAGCAACCTAATAAATTGCACTATTCTTGTTTTAGAAATAAAAATATTTATATCACAACCAAAAATGCTATACGAACAAAGTAAAATAAAAGAAACTGCCATTTTCAAATAGAAAAATATCAATTTTTCGATAATTCTCAATGTCTCGAGAACTATTTAACATCTCTTGTTTTGAATTTTCGTCTCATCTCGAAATTACGAGACGAGACGAGAATAAGACGAGAAATTTATCTTATCGGCGGCATCACTACATTCAAGGTTAAGTACTTTATAATTAATCGTTACAAAACTTTTATCAATGAAATAGTTATTTACTTTACAAGTAGGCAAAGTATGGAATTATACACGAGGGAAATCTTAACTCACGAGGCCGAAGGCTGAGCGAGATAATTTTTTCGAATGAGTCATGCTTTCTTGACCACGTGTGAAGTATAACGTTTTATTCAACACATATTAATAACTGCTTAAATATTAAAAACATTAAGTTCCAATGAAACATTGTTACAAAGTAACAATTTACCGACTAGTGGGTATAATTTTGATCAAAGCCACTAGTGGGTAATCATTTATTTTGCTTGTTTAAAATCACTACAGTTATGATATGATGCATTTATAAGAGATGTTGGATAAAAATTTTAAATAATTTAAAAAATATATTATAATTAAAAATAAAACTTGACTAATGTGCGCCGCCTTTCCTCCCCCTATATTTTGCGCAAGACCGGGCTTCAACGATAATACGCCCCTGGTAGTAGTTACGGGTTGAACATAATATAACAAGAATGTTTCCGAAATTAATTTTAATAGCTTTTGAGATATCATGCATTTAAAAACACGAAAAAATTTATGAACTACGCATAAAAAGACACTAACCACGATAACTTCCAAAAAACTGCAATTAATTTGAATATTTTATGGCACATTTTGTTAGTCAAGTGACAAGACGCTCAACTAATAATAATTATTCCAGCGCAAAATTCCAAATCTGTATCAATCTGCCCCGTGTATCAATGTACCTCTCTCTCCACTAATGCTACGCTATATACGACTGTTTTCAGTGAGTAATATTATAAATTAATCACTAGTGCCGACAGCTGAGTGATGACAAGATACTTAATTGGCTTTTCGTCATAAGGAACATAAGTTCTAAAAGTATCATATATATCATATTTTTTCAGTTTTAATTTTTTTTGTCTTGTATGAAATTGTTTAATTATGTCATGGATACGAGGTACGTTATATATTATACATTATTCCCTAGGGCATAAAGAAATTACCATCGTAATATTGACAAAACACAAATGTTTTTCTTCTGAAATTAATATGCTTCTGTCACGCGCGGAATATTTTAAATAAAAAGTTTCGTAGGAGACACAAAAAAGCTTTATTACTTAAACATTTATTATTATTATTATTCTTTTGTTATTAAATTCCATTATCAGTAAAGAATAAATTTATTGAAAAGATGAATATTCGACTGGAAAGTTGATGTGGGAAGTAAATAGTCGGGAATGCAGTCAATTTTCTTTATTTTCTACACTGCCAATGTTTCGACACCACTTGTGTCTTCTTCAATATAGAGAATTCTCTATTTTTGGCTTGCCCATGTAACATGAGTATTTTTTCGTGGACGTGTTTTAAATTTATAATTATTTTTGACTATTCTGTAGTACCAGAATTTATGTATCAAATTGGTGCAACTTTGTTATGCACTTATCTTAACAATATCTAAAGTTCATCTACTAGCCTTTGAAGAAGACACAAGTGGTGTCGAAACATTGGCAGTGTAGAAAATAAAGAAAATTGACTGCATTGCCGACTATTTACTTCCCACAATAAATTTATTATTTTTCAATATCAAATATTTAAGTTATAAAATTTTGTAATCTCATTATATTTATTTACAAAAAATTAATACCTTCCCTTAGTTTCTGGCTTCTATATACCGCGACTAATCATTGACTGCAAACAACTTGCTTGTATCATAACGGCCCCGTCTTTTGTAACAAAATATTGCGTGTTTAGATGTGTAGCTGTTTCTGCTTTACTCATTGCGTATTAAAAATTTGAAGGAAAAACAGGTACTAGAAAGAATAAAAGAATTAATCTAGGTTTATGCCCAGTTAGAAATTATTGTAATCCATATAAAAAACAAGATTTGTTTTAAACAGTTTTTTTACATGCTTTATCTTATGATTAAGAGATTTATTAGAAAATGTAACACGCATAAAATTTGTTCCATTCTTTGTCTGTAAATACATTTATGAAATTTTGCTTTATCTGTAAAACTTCGTGAGCATTTTAAAAATTGCTAGACTGCTTTTACATATTTTAGGCGACATTTCCATGCGTTACCATAGGACAAACGCAGTGTTGGGCTACGTGGAGTCGAATGCACCAAAAAATTATGAACCAAACCAGGAATTCGAACCGTTAAAATAACGTTTCAGGTTCGGTTCGCGGTTCACTGTGCTTTATAGGGTTCGAATTTGTTCCGGTTTTCATATTTCTTCTTGGATTGAACCAGTTGCGGCTTTTTGAAAAGTTATTCCGGTTTTGGT
Source organism: Agonum fuliginosum (assembly GCA_947534325.1). Classification (NCBI taxonomy): domain Eukaryota; kingdom Metazoa; phylum Arthropoda; class Insecta; order Coleoptera; family Carabidae; genus Agonum; species Agonum fuliginosum. The sequence continues at coordinate 30,360,681 of OX384037.1, forward strand.
TCGACGATTTATTAAATAACAAGCAATTCATAAATAAATAAATAAAAAAATAATTATAGAAACTTGACTAAACCATAGAAAATACAACAATGTTCAAACAAATTTAATAGCATTTTGAGGAAAAGACATTAAATCCCTGAACCAAGTTTATAAAACGTTCATCAAGGCCATAATTATTTACCGAAACAAAGTAAAGCTGTGATAGTACTGAATGTATTTAAATCCTTTATATTAACTTCATCGTCTTACGTACGTAGGTACGTACGGCAAAAAAACAAAAGTAAAAAATGACCCACTTCCCGTGATCCTATCAAGCTGAAATTTTGCAAATATACTTTTGTCACCTAACAATGCACTTTGGCACAAGAAAAAATCTGATGTGGCCAGCACAAGACCTCCGGCCATACCCAAACCCATTTCCCCATATCCAATCAATCTGAAATTTGGTACATAGACTCGTTGTGACCAAACATTTACTTTGGCACAAGAAAAAATCTGATGTGGCCACCACAAGACCTCCCGCCATACACTACGCTCTTTAACTCTTGGTATTGACTCATTGTGACCAAACATTTACTTTGGCATAAGAAAAAATCTGATTTGACCAGCATAAGACCTCTCGCCATACCCTACTCTTTTTAACTCTTTCTTGAAACACACTATCTAAGAAAGAGTTACAATGAAAACAAAAATATAAATAAATATCGATCGAGTCTCATATATAAAGGATTTATAGTCAAAAACTTTATTTTTACGGGTTCATATTTTTATTAGGTAATTAATTTGCAATTCATATTTGTTTGTTATAGCAAATTGTCAAAATATAAACATTAGTATCAACAAATACATAAAAATGTAGTTTTTTGTTTGCATTCATGAATGATGAATGATGTAACTTATGTGAATTTATCGATATCATCTATTTTTCTAACTTCCTTATGCCAAGTTCAAGGTCACTTTTATCTAAGGTTTTACTGCTTTGAAATGTATGATGCAATGATGATATGAAAAATTCTAATCACTTCAATCGTTATCAAAGTTATATTTGCAATCTTATTATTTGTACATAAAAAATTAATAATTATAATACTAAGAACTATTTTAAGGAGTCTGGGTATGCCTGCAGTGGCGTACCCAGACATTAGCCATAGGGGCGAATATGAAAATAAAAATATTTTTGATAATGTAAAACAAAAATTGCTCCACACACGTTGGCTGATATTTTTTGCAAATGGTTTAGAAAGAAAACAAAAAATCTTCACGAACTTATTTTTAAAGGTTTATAGGAAATATTAATACGATCGACGAATTTTTCATCATTTTATCATATAGTTTAAACGAGTTTAAAATAAAGAAACATTTAAAACATTTAAAATATACAAACATTTAGTGAATTGCCCGAGAATTGCCATAAGTAGAGTGCGGCTTATATTATAATGCATTTACATATATTGTATTATTGTGCATATTGGTATTTTTTTTTACAAATGTTCGCATTTCATACAAAAAAAAGATCAAAATATGGTATAAATTTTTTGCATATTTTAATATTTCTTACATATATTTATTATAAATGCATATAACTGCATATTTTGTACCTTTTAACCAAAAATTTCAAATTTTATAAAAATTTGAAATGTATGAAATTTATATTCGCTCTTTGATACCACCTACAGTAATTTTTACATTTATTCTAAAGGTAGGTAGGTACATAAGTCGTATTCCAGAAGTTATACGTTGTTTTGTTTATTTTATATGATATTCTTGTGCATTGTTGACAATATGTAGTTTGTTTCTGATTTATATAACTAAATGTTTAGTAAAAATATATAAAAGTATGTTGCATATCTGCATATATTTGTAAAATATTGCATATTTATTTAATTTTGTGCATATATTGAGCATATTGTATGCATATTTTAATCACATTATCTGCATAAATCCGCAATCTAGCCATAAGAGTTCAATGAACGAGCGTACTTTCAACATTCAATTACTCAAAAACCGATAAGACGAAAATTAAAAAAAAAATTCGAATCACAGTAGTGTAATAAAGGTATTTCCTAAATTTCAGCCTGTCATCATCATTTAAATATATGGTTACCAACCTTCTTAACCTTTGATTACTTTACTATTATAAAGTCATGAATGAACACGCATATACGCAAGTAGTAAACAAATTAATCTGATGAAATCATTAGATAGTGCGACCTAATAAATAATGATTTGTTTACATCCGTTTGTTTAAGTTGTTTAGGTTTTTATCAATGAAACGAATGATGCAAGAATGACACGAAATATTATTCCCAAAAAAATTAAACGTGTCCATTTTTATTTTTGTTACTACGTTCAATAATATTTCTTTATTATTACTGAATTTGTAGGTGCGGCACGTAGTGAAAAATTGAACATTGTTTTTGTTTACATATTAGTTGTTTTATTTTTAAATACCTAGTGCGTATGTACCCATGGAGATATTTTTAGCATAGCCTGATGCAATGACGTCATAAATTGGCAGAATGAAAAGTGCAAGTAAATCTAATTTAGATCCTTAAGAATACTAGGAAAATATTTACGAAATTTCATTGACTACGTCTGAAATGTTGCCAGAAATATATTATCAGTAAACTTACCTTCAAAAACAATATCTAAATATTGTTTACCAAAAACATAGTAAGAAATAATCTTTTGTGACCATAAGTTTGTAACTAATCATAAATACTTCAAAAATAAAATACTACTGATATAAATTACTTATTTTCATTTCTTCATAATAATAAAATTTAATTGCATAATTATTTGGTATGGATACCGGATAAGTAATAAATTTGATAAAGAAAATTAAAAGCAAGTTATGTCGTATGTCAAAATGGCTGTTGAAATATTTCGAAAATAGTAATAATTTTCTTTAGAAATCCAGTAGTTACTAAAAATTTCTTTTAATCTCTAAAATGATATTTATAATATTACACTCAAATAACGGTTAAATAATCATTAGGTTTGCCAACATGATCTTTTCTAGCGGTCAGAATTGTAATGGATCTAGATATCTCTGGCTGTATCAGAGATACTATATTGACACTTTGACACTGAATTTAATGTAAAAATACACTATAATACTATAAATAGTAACTAAAATTGTAATTTAGATATATCTAAGCGGCTATATTCCATAATTTACTTTTAGATCGAAAATATTATAACAATTTTTTAAAATCCTTCATTTTCTACGAAGGATATCGTCATTATAAATAAATAATTTCACAATATATGAACACAGTCTCGTGGTGCATCTATTCATCTTCATTATTCAGTTTATAAAACATTTTCTGAAACTTTTCATTATTTCACAGCAATATATACCTACCTGTTACTTTTTAATATACTAATAAGATAACGTGTTTTTATATTTTACATATAGGTATTTCTGTATCATTATATAACGTACAAATTATTAAATTTCAAAAATACTATTCAGTGACAGCAAGTTACAGAATAAATTTGTATCGGTAGTAAGTAATCAGCAGAGACACTTAGAAACCCTTGAAACACCTATGAACTAATTTCAACTTCTGACCGGGGTAATCAATGAAAAACGTGGCCAATCGGTAAACCTAATTAATCGTTAACCGTGAATCAACCCTAAAAACAAAATTGTTACCAAAGAACCATTCTATAATAATTGTTGGGTTTTAAAATCCTGGACCTCTGCTTAATTCTAATTAAAAAATTAACAACCGCAAACATTAAAAAATATATTCTGATATTGCTTTTGCACAAGGAAAAACTTTTATACCTACTACTCGTTTTATAGACGCTAATTTCATCATTTTCGTTTACCACAACTGTATCTTAAAATGTTTATAAAATGCTGTATTTATGATAATAATATTAATTATTAAGCAATAAATAAATTGCGATAAATTTGTGACAAAATAGCAAAAAGAAGAACTGATTTGATAAACATTTTAGTTCTTTTTTATTATTTATTTTACTACGTCAATAAATTTGCACGTTATTATGCATACGAGTAAAATATATAAATAGATGCATAGTATTCCAACTAACTGTTAATGAAATATATAGAAATTATCTTGAAGTTTGCGAATTAAAAATATAATATACTAGCACAAGCAGGGTTGTTCATCTACGAGTAAATTATTATTTTCTACGGCCACACGTAAAGTTTGCGTAAACTATGTAAAATGTAGATAATGTAGACTTTGCGTAAAGTATGTAAATAATTCAATTGTCAGAAAATCTAACCTATAATTTTATTAGTTTTCGGTGAGATTTGTTATTTGTGTACATTGTCTACACTATTTTATTGTTTACACAGATACTTCATGCGTAGATTAGGTACTTGTTTGTCTACGCGTAAAATTACACGTAATCTACGTCGCGTAGACTACGTGAACAACCCTGAGCACAAGCACTCAAGAAAGTAGGGAAGACGGGGGTTAGTTGTTACAGGGCAAATTACAGATAATGCAAAAGACTTAAAGGTGTGCTATAAAGACATAAACAATCATTACAACGTCTGCTATCACCTCCTGTACTCTAGTGGCGTCTACGTAGTCACTGTGTACATCTGCGTACGTAAGTACGTGGTGTCAAAAAATAGCATGTTTGTAACTAAACCTTCGTTCGGGTCTTTAATGACCCAATGACAATTTTGTTTATCAACAATCCGTAAACTATCAGTCCTAGTTAACAAATACTTTTTGACTTTATTTGTGTAATTGTATACTACATATTAGCAAAATTAAAATTATTCTAAGTTTTTCCGTTTTCGTAATATAAAAATAGTCACACCTGAGTTGTTCGGGTCACTTTTGTCCGGTGACTCTGTCAATGTGTTTTTCACTCAGTTTTTCTGTTTCAATTTTTCTAAATAATCTTGATAGAGCTTTAGTATCCATAATATATCAAGAAAAGAACTCATTTTTCCCGAACTCAAGCTGATAGAGACATGTTGAAAAGGTATAAAGTCAAGAACAACTTCAAGCTAATCAAGTTGTAGCCTCAACATCAACATCCTCTGCACAATTTTTCTGTTCTTTTTTCTATTTTATTTAAAAATAACACAATGTTTAATACTTTTATACAATAAAAAATATTTTTATTCTTGTTTCATAAATATATATTATCCGAACAACATTATATTCGCATAATAAGAGCCGGGTCTTATTTGACCCGAACGACTTCAGTGTATAATCGAAGAAAACGCCGAACGAAGGTTAACTTGTCGTAGATAATTTAGATAATTTATTGGATTTATGTTATTTTTGTTAATTTAAGTTCCGTGTTTATAAAATCACAGTGTTTTTACCACTCGCCTCATATTCTATAAGAGAGGTATTGTAATGGGTCAAAATTTTCGAGTATGAGTTTTTGGAGGATAAGAACGTTTCAGGATCTGTAGAATACGAATTTACTATTTTCCCCGATGATGTCTGTGTGTGTATGGATGTATGAATTATGTGACGATATTTCGTACACGATAACTTAAAAACAAAAGTATCAAACCTTTTATAACCAAATGTCGTATTTAGTGTTTTAATAAGGATCTTAACACCGGGTATGATTTTGGTAGAAATCCGCAAGCCGGAAGTAGTACTTTTTGAAACTTGATGTAGTTTTTCTTAAATAAATTGGTACGTTATACATTTATGACAATTTTTGCAATTAAAAATAAAATAAAATATAATTATCTATGGGTACCTACAGTTAATTTTAAATACAATTTGCTGAATCTGGTAGTGTTTAAGAATAAAATAAAGTACAATTAATATTCTACTGTTTTGAAATTCCAGTATCTTGTTGTTCATGATATGAAATTTGTTTCTACACAAAATTTGAATTATTATCACAGTGACAGTACAGTTGACATCTATTGCTTGCATCTTGGTTTACATTATCGTTTACATTTGATTACATGAACATGAAACTATTAAAATGTAAGTAAACCTATTTATTAAGCAGAATTAGGAGAGGTCGTGTGCTGGCCACATCAGATTTTTTTAAAAATAATTGCGTATGATAAAGCAACTTTTTCTCTTAAAGTAATTATAGACCTTATCCAAAAGCTGCGACAAAAGTAAAGAAGATCACAAGTAAGACAAAAAATCTGCAATTTTGACAGACACCAGACAAAATGTTCATTGTTAATAATTAGAAAGAAATCAACATTGAAGACTGCGACTGCTCTCTTAAATTTCTCTAGTCCTTTTTAAATAATTCTTTCAATCGTCTAATGAACCTATTAGCAAAATATCATACGTCAACACTGTTACTAACAGTTTCTCATGTCCTTGATATAATTTTTTCTTCGTGCAGTATTGTTTTTTTGCCTCTCGGCCTTGACCTTAGTTAGATAAAGATTTTGCATATTGAATTTTTAAATATCGGAGGTTAAAAAACCCCTGAATATTTATATTATACAGTGTAATATCAACACGTAGCTACTCTAAGCTAATTCTTAGAAATAAATCAGGTGATTTTTCCTACATCATTTACAATGAAATAATAATTATTGTTAATAGATTTGATTTGTGTCATCCTCTATTTTAGCAATTAGTTTCATATTTCATGGATTTGTTTTCCTTGCCATTATAGCCTTTAATTGAATGCATCAGCAATTTAGTCCATTATTCTATTTGCTCCATTAACCATTAAGATTTTTTTTTCAAGCTTTATCCTCATGAATCACAATAAGAAATATTTTTCAAAGAATTAAACGTAGTTCCTATTCAATTTTATTTAATATAATTTAATTATTTATTGTAGGTCCGAACAGATATAAATTAAACCAGAAAGTTAATTTTTATTTATTTCATACTGTGTCATAAAGTGACATTTTTCGGAATATTTATAGCCCGCCAAATAGAATGTGTCACTTTTTGTCCTAGATAGATAAATAATAACTATTATTTGTTTCTTTATATTATTCTTTTTTGTGTGAAATCGTACAAAAATGAACTGTTGCGCAAAATTTTAGTGAAAATGAAAAGCTTGGACTCGAACCGTACAAAATAACGGTTCAGGTTTAAAATGCACAAAAATCTCTCCTGTGGTGTACTCTCCCCGTGAGTTAACGGCACACACGGTATCTACACCTAAAACTTACAATGTGAGTCTGCCACACCCAAAAATGTGTACCTACCTAATAGGCGTGAAAAGTATGTATGTACTTGTACATTATTGTACAATAATTGTAGGTGAAAATAAATTAAATTAAAATGTTCTAGAACATTGCTTATTGTCCCCTTTAAGTTCAATTGAAGAATTAGTTGTGGCTTGAGTTGCCAAAGAGGTTGATGGCCTGTCTGCTAAGAAAACAACAAATAAACAAACTATAGGTTATAAGAGGAAAACATTACTATTAAATACGTTCAATGCCAAAATGAATTCATTACCATTTTAGACCAGTCAAATTTGACATTAAAATCGCAAAGCGTGATGTAGTTCTGATTTTTACTTCCTTGTACGAAGTAAGGAAGTATTGTAATCGCGAAAAATTTCGATTCTCAGATTTTGACGGAAATATCCGTTTTGACCTTTTCTGAATCCATTATGACTAGTTTCGACGTGACGTCTGTACGTACGGACGGACGTATGTGTGTCGCATAACTCAAATACGGTTAGACGTAGAAAGTTGAAATTTTGTATTTAGGACTGTTATAGCATCTAGTTGTGCACCTCCTATTTTTGGTTTCAGTCTACAAACCGGAAGTAGTACTTTTAAAAAATATTTCGATAAATATTTAATTTTAGACAATTTTTTTTATTTTAAATGAAAGATTATGTGATTATTACCTACAATCGGTATTTTATAAATATTTTTGTATCTGCTATCATTTAAAAATAATTAAAGTATATATTTATAATTTATAGTATTTCGGTATCTTGTAGTCCATGATCGATTAACATTTGTTACTACGTAAAATTTAAATGATTATGACATGACAGTGACAATAGTAAAATATGCTTTATATCTTCTTCTGCAGTTTAAATAAAATGACTAAAATATATTTGTGAGTATACTAGTATAATAAGTTAAAAGAATTTTAATATTATTTTACATTTTAGTTATTAAGAAAAGTATGAACACACAAGGCGTACAAGGAAGTCATGTGGTGTCCACGTCAGATTTTTTAATATGTTGTTCATATTACTTCACTAGTGAAGTGATATAACAAATTACCTTACTCAAATGATAAAAATAATATGATTATTATATCACTGACGTGGATAAAATATAATATCTACACTGATAATTATTCACTGTTTGTGAGTTTGTCATTATCAGAAGTTTGGTAAATGAAGTCACAATAATTATTCACATTAAAATATTTACATTATTTATGATTGATTATTTAATCTAATCTTTAAATTGTGACAAAATTGATTTAGTATTTTCGTAGTGATTATTTTTAATTTTAATTACAAAATTTATTTTATTGATTAAAATGTAATGGGAACAAAAATTATTTATTATTTCATGCTACTTAGTAATAATTACAGTAATTCATTTAATTATTAGCAGATTATCATAAATTAATCCTTCATAATATTTTGTACAAACAAAATAATTATATCTAAATATTATGATTCTACGAATTTTTCTAGTTCAAGTAATAAAATGTTTCGTAATACATGATAAATTTGCATTGCAAATTGATTATTAAATATGTAAATAAATATTGTGTTAAAAACATAAACAAAAGTGTGACGATCATCACCACACAGTTCTGCCCTCTAGATAGCATTATTACTGGCCTCTAGTATTCAGTAGAGGAACTACAATACACAGCATTCTGTATTGCAGGTTTAAAATATATCTATAGGTTCAAAACAACATACATAATACTTTTTAAACCCACTAAGTTATTATCTAAATTATCATCACTGCTATTTCCGTGGAAAATGCAATTTTCCGACTTTCTCGTTTCCTCATTTGCATTTTCTATTCCTGGAGATAATATTTGATGTTCATTTCCAATATGATCGGAAATTGCACCAGTCTTAAATCCTCGCTTTGGATAGTTAAAAATCTGCTCTTCACTGCATCTAGGAGGCGACGAAATTAGATAGTTGAAGGCGTGGTAATTAAAACACGGTAATGGGGAAATTTTTACCCGATGAGCGAAAAAGAAATTCGATTACTGGAAATATTATTTTTATTAGATTTTTAAACAGAGTTGTAATTATATTATATTATAAACTAATTTGCTTAACATTAATAATTCCATAAATTTTTAAATGATTTTATATCCTACAGTTAAATAAAATTTCTGTCGTTCTTACTAACGAGCAGTATATATCTTAATCAGGATATACAAATATAAAATATATTCGTATTATCGTGAATGACAAATTTACTATAATAATAATAACACGGTAAATGATTTATAATTATTTCTAAAAAAAATAATTTGGTCTCCTGAACTGTAAACATAACAATCACACATCGTTGACGTCTATGGTAGTTGTGATTTTACACCTGTCATACTGTTTTCGCATGTGGTTCGTCAATACGCACTGAATCTTATTTCTTTAATATGCCATTAAACAAAAAGGATATAAATGTGATATTTATTTGCGCCATCTCAGATCAGTTGTTTCAAGGCTACTTGACAAAAGGAAATTTTAGTGCAAATGTCAAATGTATCATGTATCTCACTTAACCTCATAGAAAATACGATATTTTAAATAAATAGGTATGTCCGTATGGCGGCCAAAAAATATAATAAGTACATAATGTGTGCGTTAGGTTTTTGTACAACGCTCGCTTCGCGTCGTACTTTAATATATAATAATATACCTTGCGTAGTAAAATTAACCCTACCGCACTTATAATGTAAATAACTATTTTACACCACTGTTACTTATGCCCTGCTCACACCAGGATTTATTGAGGATTTTTATTCTAAATTTTGAGAAAAAATTATCCTGGTACAAAATGTCTGTTAAATCCTCAATGAATCCTTGAAGAGAAGAATTTCTAATTAATTGACAGCGTAAAACAGCGAATTTCTTTTTTTCCAGGACTCAGACCTTGAAAGAATCATCAAAGAACCCTGCTATGATATGTAAGTATTTTGAATGTTTTTTGTAATTTTTCTCTTTTCAAAAGTTGTTTGTCACAACGTCACAAGTTATTATAAGATTTTTGTAGATTATGTAGACAAGGTACCTAGATAACGTATAATTTACAAATTTTACATTTCAAAATAAGTGCATATTGGTCAACCACCATCTATTGTAATTTTTTATAATTTATAAAAGATGTACTTACTTGCAGCTTGCAAACACTACTAACGTAACAACAAAATAAATTTTAGGTTAGTACAGTTTTAGAAATGAAAATATTTTACATTGTCGACATTGGTGACTTTGTCTACATTGTCTGCTTTGTCTACACATTGTTTACGTGTAGATGTATAAAACTGTACTCTACACGTAGTCACGTAGACATCCAACACTGAGAAACACTGACATACCTACATGTAAACTTAACTTTTAACAGTTTTAACTGAATATATTTATAATTTAAACATTTAAATTTCAAAATAAGTGCATTGGTCAACCACCATCTATTGTAATTTTTTTATAATTTATAAAAGATGTACTTACAGCTTGCAAAAACTACTAACGTAACAACATATAAATTTTAGTTTAGTACAGTTTTACAAACGAAAATATTTTACATTGTCGACATTGTTGACATTGCGTACATTGTCTACTTTGTCTACACATTGTTTACGTGTTGATGTATAAAACTGTACTCTACTGTGAGAAACACTGACATCCATGTAAACTTAATTAAGTGTGACTTTGGCATATGTTTGTGTTTTTTCTGAAAAGCGTCCTCCCAGTTGCAATTTGTGAATTGCGAATTGCAGTCCACCAATGATGGGAAAATTATTCTCCGGAAAATTCGCCGATCTGCGTTAAACCGAAATATAACTTCACTGCTATCTGGTTCCGCAAGTCTCTAATTGCATTCAAAAAATCATTACGCGAGGGTCTGGCGTTGCGGGGGCGTGGGGGCGGCAGGACAAAAGGCACACACACATCGTTGTTTGACAAACTCGAATCACTCGTTTATGACATCATTTGTATACAACAGGGGTGCGTTGCGAACAAAGCGGCGGAATGAAAGTACGTAATACAGTTACGCTGTGGCTGTCTCTCTCCCACGGCCCCCGGGCCAATGTTCTGTCCTTGTTGGGACGCCCAGTCCGGTCGCATGGACGGCGCGATAATTTTTACGGGAGGGGACGCATAATTCACTGGTTTGCTATTAAATTTTGGATGTACTTCTACGTTCTGCTATTTTACTTCCTCAATAAGTACGTAGGTAGATACTTGTATAAAGACGAAGTACCTACCTGTTACAATCGTAAATTTCATTAATGAATTAATTATATTTACCTAAGCTTATAATCGAAATGTAAGTTTATATTAAACCACAATTTCCTCATACAATTTGAAACACTATTTGTGTTTTTAAATCATGCTTAGTAATTTTTGTTTTCCCTTTTCCGTTTTGAATTAGAGCTCATGCCAAATAGAAATGAGAATGAGATTCGATGCGCAGAAGACGCATTTGCGTTTGCTCCATCCTCCTTACTTGAACGGGCCAATGCTATTTCTTTGTACGCTGCTGGTGTGAGACAGTAGATGCGCGAGGAATGATTGACATTCCAATTTCTATTTGGCATGAGCTGTAGTAGGTATATTTGAGGGATTGCAAAAAAATCAATCAAATCAAGTGTAGTATCAAATTATAAATTTTTAGAAGAAAATCTTTATGCATTAGAAGTTTTAGAAATATGCGGCAGATGAACCATTATAGTCCAGTCAGGAGAGGTTTTGACTGAAGACTAATACATAACCAAATGAAATTTGGCATGTGAGTAGTTAAGAACATACAGAAACAAAAAAAAAATTCGCTCCACCTCGGTATGCTCCGCTTCCCACAAAAATTTTCAGTTGAAACTCAAAATTTTCTTGTAACGCATTTTCCTCGAAAACTATCAAAGATTTTGGAAAACTGTTTTGACAGGATGAAAGCTGAGGAAATTTGCTATCAAAATGGTCTTTGAAAATTTTTCATAAGTAGCACCGTGTAGGCACCAGCCATTTAATATTCGAATGACTTGAGAATTTTCTGTATAGTAGGCGCTACATTGCGAATGACGTAATAAATTCGCCGCTACAAAATGAATGTGGTATAACTTCGTTAAAGAACATCATTTTGTAAAGATAAACATTGCATTTTATTCGTCGAGGCTTCCACTTTCAATTGCACTAATAACATTTGAATTTCCGACCCCGTTTATACCGAGAAACTTGCTTTAAAAAAATCATAACTCAGTATTAGAAGACGTTCAAAGGATTCTCAATATTTTCAATATCTATGAATGAAATTGTAAACTCGTAGAGGATTATCTTCATCAAATCATCCCCAATCACATGCAACTATTTGGAGGGTTGTGTGTTGTACGTCCGAAAAATAAACTGGTTTTTGCTATCTCATAGATTTCTTTATTTATCGCGGGCACGAGCATTTTTTAAAATAGACCACTTTTTGGCCCCGTAAATTGATTTTTAATGAGCTTATCGTTAAGTACAAATCCTAATCAACAAGATTATGTAATTTGTTTCATTAATTGTACTACTACGTACATGTAACAGAAGTTTTCCTAAAAAAAGATCATAACCTATAAATAAAGAAGGTACCGAAAACCAGTTTTCTTTTCGGACGTACAACACACAACCCTCCAAATATTTGCATGTGATTGGGGATGATTTGGTGAAGATAATCCTCAACGAGTTTACAATTTCATTCATAGATATTGAAAATATTGAGAATTCTTTAATACTGAGTTATGATTCTTTAAAAAGCAAGTTTCTCGGTATAAACGAGGTCGGAAATGCAAATGTTATTAGTGCAATTGAAAGTGGAAGCCTCGACGAATAAAATGCAATTTTTATCTTTACAAAATGATGTTCTTTAACGAAGTTATACCACATTCATTCTGTAGCAGCGAATTTATTACGTCATTCGCAATGTAGCGCCTACTATACAGAAAATTCTCAAGTAATTCGAATATTAAACGGCTGGTGCCTACACGGACTACTTATGGAAAATTTTCAAAGACCATTTTGATAGCAAATTTCCTCAGCTTTCATCCTGTCAAAACTGTTTTCCAAAATTTTTGATAGTTTTCGAGAAAAATGCGTTACAAGAAAATTTTGAGTTTCAACTAAAAATTTTTGTGGGAAGCGGAGCATACCGAGGTGGAGCGAATTTTTTTTTTGTTTCTGTATGTTCTTAACTACTCACATGCCAAATTTCATTTGGTTATGTATTAGTCTTGGGTTTCAGTTAATTTTTGACTCTCCTGACTGAACTATTAGGGCAAAAATTTGAATTTCCGGTGGTCTGGATTGTAAATATTTTAAAATTAATTTATATTTTATACTAATTTGAACATTAGTTTGTTATATTTTATTAGAAATTAGATAAACAAAATATTATGCGTTACCTACTCTGACAATAATATTTTTCGTTCGTACTAATTACAATAAATTATTATTTATTAATACTATTATATTTATTATAGGAAACGTATTTTAGATAAGGTAAAATAGTGTGACAGTGTGACTTTAAATGTAAATGTATTTGACCTTGAATCTAAAAAATTTATAAAATTTAATGTGCAAAATGGGCTATTTTCACGATTTTTTAAATTAAATATTTTTGAAGAAAAGCTAAAAACTTGAGATCCGTATTTTTTATTTTTACAAATTTTTTATGAACAAGCCCATATATAATTAATAAAAATTGAATACTATGTGAAAATGTGGCGTATCTCCTATACAAAATAATGACGTCACAGCAAATTTCTTTCTCAAATTGACTCGTCTTATCAGAAATAGAACCGATTGTTAATTTTTTCTCTAATAATTATTTCCCTTTTGTTCTATATTCATTCTTATAGTAGAATTAATAGAACTCGTCTTTAGATCAATTAAAAAATATATTTACACTCGTTGATAAAAACTATCCGACTTGAATTATTGGAGAGTGAAATAATAAATTCGTAATATTTAATATTTGTTTGAGAGTACCTATACCTACATGTCGAGAACTCATTTTTTTCAACATAAATATTTTTGTATCTACGCCACTGCGTTTGCACGCTCGTGTGTGCCATATTCCACCTTCCCCCATTCTGTCGTTAACGTTTATTTTCATATTTGATTCGAGAATTGCCCCCCCCCCCCTGTACCTCTACAAGGAAAGTCGCGGAAAACGCGCGAACAATTCAATTAGCCTTGCTCACTTCCTCGCAAGAAAGGATATTGTTTTTATGTGATTATTACCAGCAAATCTGCAAGTTTTCACGTCGCAAAAATACTTCATTACTGAGTTAATTAGATTCTGGCGTGTTAATTGACTTTCGCGTTGATGTTTGGCGGCGACAGCGGGGCGGGAGACACGGTCAACGCTGCCTGAGATGAAAGTGGAAAGTAAAAATTAAGGGAGGAACTACAACTGTAGACGATTGCAAAATAAAACGGTACATTTTTTCAACATTTCATTTTTAATTACCAATGCTAGTGCTAAGTTAGAATGGTGAACATATAACTTGAATATTTAATTTGTTCCTGAAACTATTGAACGTTGTATATTTTTAAATTCTTTAATTTAAAGTGATCCTTAAATTATAACAACCTAAAATACAAATATTAAAGTGTGCAGAATTTATGCCTTAAGGTGCTCGTTTTTACAGCGTTACGAAGGTGTACGCCTTCCACGTTTACTTTAGTTATAATTGAAATATATGATGCTGTTACAATGAGTGTATTAACAAAGGATGTCTTAATGCCTCTATTTTTTTTGTCTTTGGCCTAGTAATTTGAAGTAAAAAATATTTAAAAATGACGTTTTTTGTCATTATTTGATATTATTTTTTTTGTCATTATAAATGGAAAGAAAAATTTAAAAAGCAAGGTTAGCTGTACTAACCTTTCGAAAAAATTTTGTTTTACTAATTTATTTAAAAAATACAGAATTTATTATGAAAAAAATACAGGAGCCATGTTTACAGTATTATTCATATTCAAAATGACATTGCATAACTAGAATGCGGCAAAGTACGAGTTCCGTATATGGTTTCGGGTAGCCGTAGTAGTGGGGAAGAGTGTGAAATAGAAAAAAAAGTAATATCGGGAGTATTTAAGGAATTCGAAAAAAGGTAGACGAGTCCTTTAAACAGATTTAAATTATCTCTTTGAGATTTTAAACAACACATCTTGAATCAATTTTTTCAATATTTGTGCACGAGAAATCTTCTAATTTAACAGATACGTCCCTTAAACTTCATTTTACGTACTTGGTACATAAATAACTATTAGACAACCCTCTACCCTCCTTTATATTTTTTAAAAATTTGTGTTTTAAATGAATAAAAATAAGATTTTACTAATATAACTAAAATATGAGATGAACTTAAGCCTTGGAATGAATTAAATTGAAAATCAAATTATTAGCTCGAAAGTAGGATTAGTGAAGAGATATTGGATAAAAGGCTTAGTAAAAAAATTAATAAACCATTAATTTTTTATTGAATAATCTGTGATGTTTTTTCGTCAAGTTTTTAATTATTTTAGAAATTAATTATATTTTTTTACAAAACTGGAACGACTTTTCAAAATGAATCGCTTGTTATTTAAAAACTCGTTGAATCGAAAACGGAACTTGAACCGCTTTTTAGAAAACTGCTAACCGGTTCAATCCAAGAAGAAATATGAAAACCGAAACAAAACCGAACCCGATAAAGCACAGTGAACCGCGAATCGAACCTGAACCGTTATTTTGTGCGGTTCGAATCTGTTTAATTAATAATAATTAGGTACGTTAATTTTAAAGAATCTTATTTAATTTCACCAAAATCTTCGAATTCCACAAGAATCCCAGCACAAATCTTCCTCTTCTTCCTCGTTGGTCCCATCTCCTCCCTAATCAGATCACCTCGGCTGTGTCTATTTGTATATCCCGACCCCCGCTGCTAATCGTCACCTCTCGCTATCATTGTCTGCTGGTTTTTGTGAGTCGTCCGCCATTATGCGCGCCACAATGCGTCCCTTTGTGCCCGGCAATGTTTGCGTGTGACACTCGCACCAGCACAATGCAATAATCCACTCTAATGATCTGAGACCAGTGGTAGTGGAGTAGAGACGCCAAGGTGCAACGTGTCATTGTGATGGAAATGGAGAAATACGCCGATTGCTGCAGAGAAAACCATCGCAAATATAGGGGGGGGGGGGGGGGGGGGTTGGCATAATGTGGTTAGGAGGCGTTATTACTTGGAATTGGTAAAAGTATCAATTGGATATAGCCAAATTTGATCTACGAGTAATCTGCATCTGCCAATATAAGGGGTGCTTTATGCTTGTCTGTATTTGAACAAAAGGTTTTTACTATACCTACTTGAATTAAAAACTAGGAAGAGCAGTTGGAGTGCTAAAAGTGATTTGATTGGTTGATGTCACACCAGTTTTACACCAAACAAACTTTGTATAGAATAAACAAACGAGTAAACGAGAATAATTTTAAATGAATAATTAACTTTTTGTACACGTCTTTAGTCCTCAATGATCGATACAATAATAATCTTACACTTATCTCAACTACCCAAGTAAACTAAGGATCACATATAACACCTGTAGTATAATTAATAAACCAATTATAAATAATTAATTGTGTAACACGAGCAGAGCTGGGCAAGTATTGAAATCAAAATACTTAAGTATAAGTACCAGTACTACCTATGATCAGTACTTGATACCAAGTACATTTTCAAGTAAAGCTTCACAGTACTTAAGTAAAGTATAAGTTTTTCTTGTAAAAAGTACTTAAAAATAAGTATTTTTCAAGTAGCAGTATTTTTTAAAATTAATATAATAAATTGCATGGTTTGTAACATTTGTAACCTTATTACATTCGATTATTATCTTTTTTTTATCGAGGAAGATTAAAATGTCGCATTCTGTCGCTGTGGTCGCAGATTGAACAGTATAATATTTAAAATATTGAAAAAACTTAAGTACTTTTACATTATTTCCGTATTATTGAAAAACTTAAGTATTTAAAAAGTACTTTAGTATTATTTACGATTTTGAAATGAAAATAAGTCTTAAGTACAAGTTTTTATTTTAGTACTTAAAATTTTAAAGTAATGAGTACCAAAAAAATATTTATACTATTAAGTACTAGTTGTTATTAAAAATTGATACTTAAGTACCTAAATACTTAAGTAATGTCCAGCTCTGAACACGAGTGTTCTCCAACTTGTCTCGTCAGCTGTTGTCATTGTCAATTGACTGTATCGTTTCACCATGTTTTTTTGGTAATAAATTATATAATAAATTAATTGGTATTATTGAAATAATATTTGTGATAAATTAACAGACAATAGTTATAAAATATAAGTAATCTTCACGCTGAAATGTCAAATTTTATTTTGACGCAAAAAAATCTAGTGCTATATTTCTCATATTTACACAATATAGCTTAACGAGACAACTTCAAGTCGCTCCTCCTAATTTTTAATTCAAGTATAGTTAATTGGTTGATATAAGCTTGAAGATAGATGATATTATCACATTTTTGTTCATAATAACAAAATGGCAGTTACCTTTTTTTCTTGGACATGTGCTGCCAGCTAGAGGCACAGCGCAAAAAAATTGGTTCGAAATTTGGATTTAAAATATCTCTGTCGTTATATTGTTTTATACTTTCATTTTATTTTACTGCTTATCTAAACTTGTACAACTGTACTGTACTGAAAAATAAGTTTTTAGTCTAGTAATCTCGTAGGAGTAATTTTGTTTTTAGGTTAGGCTTCGCTAGCATTATCTTATAAACAAACCTAATTAATGTTCAGCCCATGGAAATTAAACTCACGTCGAATTATTCTTAAATAGAGCAAAATTTAATTAACATGCAACCATTAGTCTGTCATTTTTGTCTTGACTGAAATAAAAATTCGCGATTAGAAAATTCCGTTCAGAACAACAAGAGATTAAAGGTCGAAGGGTAGTTATACAAAAAAATTTGAAGAGAGAAATTATTTATAATTCATAGAGATTAATACTAAAACTTTTCTTTAGAAATAATAATTGTTGAGGTCGAGGAATATTTGAAAATGTAATTAGTAAATAAATTCATATTTGGCGTGTTTATTCAAAAATAATTAATTATGTTTTTAAAAATACTGGTATTGCGTTTAGATATAAAAGTTAATTCAAAGTTTTAAACAAATTATTGCCATGGCAGCAATTGATGATGAATCACATGTTTATTTGGCTCTGATTGGTCTATATCAATGACATGTTGACTAATTTACTGGACGTTGAATAATCAGCAACAATACATCACCTGCGAGAGAAAACTAACACCTTTCTTCCTTATTATACAAAAATAATTTGTATTCATATAAATTAAAGACTTTTGCGGTGAGTTAGATTATGATACAATAATTAATTTTACAAAAGTGACAGAGATAAAATTATTATATTCCAAAGTGAAGAACAAATCATGTTTCGATGTATAAACTGATTAGAAAATTTATGTCAAGGTAAAGACATTTTGTTATCTTGTCGAAGATACGATGAATACGCATGTAGGAACACCTTTCCTGGTTCGTACAAAACAGACCAGGACAAATCTAAGTCTTCCAAATCTTGTATCATGCCTATCACCTTCAAGAGCACAAACAATCCAGGTATTCGCCACATTTATACTTCTTCTAAACACATCACCCCGCTGCGTCTTAGCATTGTGCGCGTTGAAATGTTTCTGTAAACAAGTCCTGCAACAAAAACCCTCTTGAAATTATACATCCGTTTGTAAGGCCGCCAATCCTGGCGCTTGGGCGATTTGCGGAGATAAACCCACAGTTTGGTTTTTTCCTTTCTCGGGAAGAATGGTGTTAGACATAATTAGGGAGTAATATTCTCCCGGTGAATAGCAACATAGATACTTTGTTTGGGTTTCGGGAGATTTGCAGCTTCGTGAAAAGGATGGTGACAATGAGGAACAGCGGGCACAAGGCGAGAAAGCGTAAGATCCAGTGTGAATACGCGTCAAGATGATGATGTTGTTATCACGCATGTTTGAGATGTGTGGAGCAAATCACCTGATAAAACGATCACCAGCAGAGGATTATATGCATTTGGTGCTGATTTAATATAAACCCGTGCTGAGTTTGGCATGCACTCTTCTTTCAATTTACTTTTTGAAGTACTGTTTAGTTTTTCATCGAACATTCTAACGATTCCTCCAAATTAACAAAGATATTACAAACAATCATGTACCTACTTAGCTGGGCAAATAACTCAAAAAAGTAATTAATTACTAATTTCCATGAATAAATGTAATTCAATTACTTAGTAGTTTTTTTATTTTGGGAATGGAGTTTAAGGGCCAAAAAGTAAGTTTTTCCTCTTTAGAGAGGAAAGTAAACAGTGTTAACACCAGTGTTATATTACGTTGAAATATTTTAAAAATTGTAAATAAATTTATTATTTTATTGAAATTTTCGATTTTATAGTGGTATATTGTAAACGATTATTTTACAATAAATTATGATTTTATACTTTCTTTTTCCACAATTTCACAATTTTACCAGTCTTTGCTGCATTGAAACATTTCATTGTTTTTAAATGCCATTCTGACATATGGCAGATATAACCTAACTACTAGTTATTTGTTTCTTCTACATTTACAATGGTTTTAAATATATCGTGAAAAAAATGTTGTGTCTGTCACGAGAGAGAAAAGATCTTTTTCCACTTTCGCTCGTTATACAAATAACTATTGATTGGCAATCAGGAATATAGAAATGTACGAGTACCTATACCTTCAAAGTGTTTGATCCTTTTTTTACACCAAGTGTAGTGCTTTTAAATAAATCAACCAGGGACTCACAATAGCAGAATTAATCTCAGAAAGCATCAACTGTATAACACATACATCGAACATTATATTTCGAGCCTCGTTCTCGTAATTACAACTATGTAGTAACGCTTTGCCGGTACGATTATGTCACAATGTTTAGTAAAAACAAAAAACGTAATGTGTTACGTCCCCCTGAATTCCTCTGTCTCCGATCTCCGTGATAATATTTAATCATTACGCTTTCTTGTGCGGTTGTGGTCACATCGGCTCCGATTAATTAAATGTTATAAAGTTAGTGTACAGTGTTCTGCAATTATTTAAGAAGATTGGGAAAAGAAGAGAGGATAGAGACTCGCGGATGAGGAAAAATGGAAACTCGAAAGGAAAATAGCGCAGTCCTCGGCAAATTCAAATTCTTATTCCTCAGAGGAAATGTTAGAATATAAACAAGGTAAATTATTACCGGTGGTGGTCATGATTTTCGAATTTTGTTTTCAATAAGTAGATTATTGCATTTATTACAAGTCCGAAAGTTGGTTATACACTTATAACTATAACAATTAAATTGAGGGTGATGCGGTTTTGCATATGTTTTTATTTTTATAATATTGAATCGGTATTTTTCTTAGAGGGGCAAGAACTTCGAAGTCTTAGTTTAGCACTGTTTTATTTGACTTCTTAGTTAGCATAAAGGGGCAAGTACCCTTATAGAGGGGCAAGTACCCTTATACTTCGAAGTCTTAGTTTAGCACTGTTTTATTTGACTTCTTAGTTAGCATAAAGGGGCAAGTACCCTTATAGAGGGGCAAGTACCCTTATACTTCGAAGTCTTAGATTAACACGGTTTTATTTGACTTCTTAGTTAGCATAAAGGGGCAAGTACCCTTATAAAGGGGCAAGTACCCTTATAAAGGGGCAAGTACCCTTATAAAGGGGCAAGTACCCTTATAAAGAGGCAAGTACTCTTATAAAGGGGCAAGTACCCTTATAGAGGGGCAAGTACCCTTATACTTCGAAGTCTTAGTTTAGCACTGTTTTATTTGACTTCTTAGTTAGCAAAAAGGGGCAAGTACCCTTATAGAGAGGCAAGAACTCTTATAGAGGGGCAAGAACCTTTATACTTCGAAGTCTTAGTTTAGCACTGTTTTATTTGACTTCTTAGTTAGCAGTACATCTGCATTTACATAACTGAAAATCACGCAAGTAGTGAAGCAGTTACATAATGGATCTTATCGATTTCGGTTTTATAAGGATTAAAACATTATGCATATTACTCATCCCAAAAGGTATATATTTTCAAACAGTTAGCAGCTAGATTAATTTAACACGAGAGATTAAACAGTCTGTTTTAAATGACCTCTTAATTAGCAGTACGAGTTCACACAAGTGGTGAAACATCTGCAATTATATAACTGAAACTCACGCAAGTAGTGAAGCAGTTACAAAATGGATCTTATTGATTTAAATTTTACAAAAATTAAAACATGCATATTACTTATCCTAAAAGTAAATATTTTAAAACTTCTTAAAAGAAGAAAAATATGCAATTAGTCATTCGAGAAGTAAATTACTAGCCTTGTCAGACTAATTAGCATCGGAGATTCTCGTATCTCCGAAATAATTACCCATTAACCAATTCGAAATCGAACCACTCTTCATGCAACAAACACGCATCTGCACCCAGATGCTGAAAAACAATAGAATAACTGGATCAGGACAGAGGTCGGAAAGGCGACTAAAAAATTATAACTTCACAAAATACGCGTCTAGCGAAGTTCCCTACTTTACCGCACCAAAACTGAAACCCGAAATAAAAGCTCTTCTGCCAGATTAGTCTCAAAAGAGACAATCATTTTCTGGACTGGCAGAACCAGTTAGGGACTGCAATAACTGTAATTGGAAAAACTCTATCCAATATTTTGTCAGAAGAGGAGTGGGTTAAATATTTTATAACTGGAAACGCTCACCACCTCAGGGCTACACAGGCGCAGATGGGCGCTCGAGGTGCGACAGCATAGGCCCAAAAACCGAGTTGTAGTTTCGCAGACTCACAACCGAGCTGCAGCGATACAAACAAGGTTCAGGTTTTCAGCGAAAACTTAACGCCGGTCAGCTGTAAACATGCAGTCTCAACGACGACAACACAGCAATATTAATTCCAGAGGTAAGTGCTGGTCGTCTTAAAGTTTCTAACAAATTTGGAAATTGTTTACAAAGGATACCTTTGTAGTTGAGCTGCATTAAGGGTTACGAGTTGCCCTTCGCTAGTCAGCTAAAGCAAAAATTTGTGCCAAAGATAACTAAAAATAACTGAACACAGTTACATATTGCTATACAGAATTCAATAAATTATTTTCACCAACTGTTAGAAAATGGAGAACACCAGAAAAGCGACTAAATTACTTAGTCCCGGTTCATTTAGATGCCCACTGGGATCTAAAGGATGTATATATTTTTTAAAATTTCCAGTAGCTAAAAGTAGCAGCAAATATTGAGTTTTTCTTACAATAACAAATTGTATCAGTTCACTGGTTTGCCGTTGGACTTTGTAACAAGTCCTTTTCATTTTACAAAAATTATGAGGATAGTAGTACAGACCTTAAGATAGCAAGGAGTTCTATAACTTTTATTTAGATGATTTTTTGTATTTCGGCAATTCATTTGAACATTGTTTATCTAATTTGCGAAAGATTATTGATCGTTTACAATACCATGGGTTGTACTAAATATTTGAAAAAAGTAGTTTAACACCTAGTACTAAATATTATATTTAGAGTTATTATAAATTCTAGTAATTACTTGTTGGAATTACCAGAACATAAGAAAATTATGTTAATTAACAAAATAAAATTTTTGTTGGGAAAGAAATTAATTTCAATCAGTTCTTTTGTACAGCTGGCTTTACACAAAAGCAGTTGGAGACAGATAAAAACATAGCTCTGTCTAAAAGTAACGGCGATTTGGATAAAATTATGTTTTTACCCGATAAATTAAACACAAAATTAAATGGTCGATAAATAATTTAAGTTCTAAAAATCCCATAAGACATTTCAAATTCGATTTGAATTTAATAATTTTTCCTGATACTTCGAAGCATGGTTCGGGTATATTTTGTGCAGGTCAAACTGCACAGGGTCTTTGGAATCGTGCTTAAAGAAAAGAACATATTATGAACTATTTGTATTTACTGGCAATTTTATAGACCTTCACTGATTTGCAAGAGTTAAGTAAATTGCGAAAGCTGGTTGAGAATAGACAATACAACAGCGATCTCATATGTTAATAAAATGAGTGGAGCGCAACTTAACAAACTACATAATTTAGCAAAATTGTGCGAACAGAAATATATTTGGCTTTACGCCTAGTATATACCATCCAAAAGAAAATAAATGCTAAATGTGAAAAGTTCTGTTCATGGCATAGTGATCCTTATTGTTTAATTATTGTTGATGCACTCACTATATCATGGAAAAACCTATATAATTATTCGTTTCCACCGTTTGCTATGATTTTAAAGGTCTTACATAAAATTATAGAAGATTAAGCAGAGGGAATTTTAGTATATTGGTAAGCAACCTGGTTTCCTTTTTTTTGTTAGTTTAAAAGATAAACCATTAGTTTGTCACTCTGCTAATACATTATTGTTATCCTCTTGCAGAACATAAGTTCACCCATTTGCAACCAATCTATCCTTAATAGCAGGAAGATTGTGTGGGAAGCGTTCGAAACCGAAACTCTAAATTATTCGCCAGCCAATGTTGATATTTTAATATCTTTTTTATCGGGCGCAACGCTAAAACAATATCAGGGGGTTTTTATAAACTAAAAATTTTGTTCTGTGATAGTCACGGATATGAGTTGTTTATGACGACAGAATATAACTTATAGTCCAGTAAATGAAGGGTCCAACCTTGACAAAATCGCTCACCAATGTAATTTTTATATTAATTTGTCGGGATTGACAGATAATTTAAAATAAGAAAAAGTTCTGTAAAAAATTTTCTTGTACGGGGGAGAAAAAGTCCCAAAGGTTCCAAAAATCGTTTTTCCGCCAATATCTGCTAAAATATAGCATTTAGAGAATTTTTTGTTTAGAGCAAAATCAAGATCAGAAAATGGTCCTTATGATTTTTCTCTAAAATTTTACCGTTTTCCGAGATAAACGGGCCCAAGCGCACCCTGGATTTTGAGCTTCTGCGCTGCATGCCGGAGAGCATGCTCCATGCATCTACACAGGAGCGGGCGGACAAAAGTCCAATAACTTGGGTAAAAATGTATATTTTTTATTATTCAAAGTTTCGGTGAAAGCGGAAATCTACAGCTATCATACCCGGTGACTCGAGTCACGTTTTGATTTTTTGATATTTTAGATATTTTAGTATTTCAATTTATACAAGGTGCGGTTTACGGCAACCCCAATTCAGCACGGTCGGCAATTTCCTATATTCTAGGGGCCTATTAACAAATAGCACTTTTATAAAGAGATTTTTAAGGGAATATTCAGATTGAAACCATTATTTCCTAAGTAAAATATGGGATACTAATATCGTAGGTATTAGACAAATTAGCAACTGAAAGTCATTTAGATAAATTATCATTAAAAAATCTAACAAAAAGATTAAGTACCTTATTTGCACTAGTTTCAGTGCATAGAGTCCAAATTTTAGCAGAAATTGAGATAAATAATATTCATCAAACACAGACCGGCATTGAAATTGAGATAAATTCTTTCATTGAAACCTCAGGACCAAGCCGAAATCAATTTTTTCTAGATTTTCTTAGAAAAACCTAATTTACGTGTGGCTAGTACTAAACCTTTATTTAGAGAAAACCAAATTAGTGCGGCATACCAATAAATGGTTTTATTTCTTGGAATAAACCACATACAGCTGTAGGTGCACAAACTTTTTCTAGATGAATTAAAACAGTTTCAGATGAATGCGGAATTAATATAAAGCCGGTTTTCAGCGCATAGTACAAGACATGCGTCAACATTAGCAGGGTGTAAGAGGAATTAGTTTGGATGTAAGAATAAGAAACACAGCTGGCTGGTCGCTGAATTGTCAGATATTGCAAAGTGTTATAATAGACATGTGTCTAATTATAATAAGGAAAATTTTGGGGTTACAATCCTAAATGGATAACTATAACAATGCTGGTTTGTTATTAAGTATGTGGTTGGTTTTAGGGCAAAATATAGCAATAAAATTTCAGCTTTTTCATAAATCTAAACATCTACATAGTTGTAATTACGAGAACGAGGCTCGAAATATAATTGAAGATTAAACGAACTTACCTGTAAGTGAAGTTCAATCGAAATTATATGAGAGCCTCGTTCGAAGTAATTACAACCTCCCACCCATTTCCCAACCCCATAGGAAAATAGCAGAAATTTTCTTTCAGCTCTAAACGAAATGATTAAATATTATCACGGAGATCGGAGACAGAGGAATTCAGGGGGACGTAACACATTACGTTTTTTGTTTTTACTAAACATTGTGACATAATCGTACCGGCAAAGCGTTACTACATAGTTGTAATTACTTCGAACGAGGCTCTCATATAATTTCGATTGAACTTCACTTACAGGTAAGTTCGTTAATTCTTCAATTATGATACAATAAAGACAAATAAAAAATTGGGTTTATCATTTATAATGGTGTTGGATAATATTTTTTGTGCGGTGCACACGTAAATAAAAATTAAATTCGCTCTTTAAATCTCGTATGTAAATATTTTTTATCAAAACACACTAGAAAATATGAGTTTTTTGCTCTTCATATTGTTGTTTGCAATTGGTTTGCTGGTCGTGGTAGAACTGAATTAAGGGTTGACCTATGTATGTCACTCTTTATATTTTTAATGATAAACTGAGAACAATGTGTGCCGAATGTATTAGCTATTGATTTGGTAGAAAATTGGTTGTATTGTCGGGTACATATTGTAATTATATTTATGACATAAAAATTCGGTGAAAAAAGCTTTGATTTCCTCTTTGGGGTCTCGAGCCGTGTGTGTGAATGTGGGTGTGTTGGTGTGCGGCAGATCAAATTATGGTCTGGCCAATGATTGAGCGTCGACCACAGTCCGGTGCCGAAACAAAGCAGCGTCGCGGAACGTTCTCACTTGTTTTCAATTAACGTTCGGACAGCGTGAACGCGCGCGCATGAAAAGCAATTAAATTTTATTTGTGTTTTCGGCGAATCTGAACGCGGGGTGAGGAGCGAGGGTGCGCGCCGTGTGTGGGTTCGCTGTGCAGTTATTGATTATCGGCGCTCGAGAAAATGGGATTTCGCGGAGATACATCTGCGCTACACTGCAAGGGTTTTAATCTTGCAAACCACCAATTTTAGGATTTGTCTCTTCGTACCTGGTGCTAAACCAAAACCAAATGGCCACGCACCCTTTCATTGCAATAATCTGCTTCGGTTATCTAACGCAGCATCAACAGCAGATTTAACAACCGACGTGCGATTGCATCTAAGTGCGAACCCTTTGTAAGCGAGCACCATTAAAAAACTATTCAGACACGTTGCCATCTACCCTCTTACAATCCTTTCAAATTCATTCTAACTGAATTAGACTTACCGTGAAACGAATTCAACTGTAATTTAGTCGCAAAATTGTATACTTTCACGTGTCTTATAATACCGAATCACTCATTTCTGAAATTGAGACGTGAACCAAATCAGTAGAACTCGAAATATTATTTAATCCTTTGACATAAAACCATTTTAATACCTACATATTTTGTAAACCAAAGTCCACTCGGCAAAAAAAAACGCACCACTTAAAAATGCACCAAAAATTCAGAAATTTTAGACCACCATAACTCGGATGTATTTAGTCTAAAATTGATAAATCTTCAAGTTCTGACAAGTTTGAAGTTTTTCTCTTTAAGCTAGATTCAGACCTACCCAATTATAAGTATAAGTGCTAAATCAACCAATCAGCGCTTCCACAAAATTCCAATTTCAATTATAAGTGCGAACGTTAAGCACTGGTTGGTTAAATTAGCCACTTACACTTATAAGGTCATGCAAGTGAATCTGATGCCAAGTTCATTTCACCCCGTGCCATCCACCTGAGAAAAAATATGTTTTTGATGTCAAAAAATGTCAAACTTCGACAACTTGTACCAGGTGCAAAAAAAATCGTGGACTCAATCCATTACCAGAAACCAGAATTTAAAAAAAAAATGCATTCTTTAGACTTTTGAACATTTATCGAAATTGTCTACCTTCGTTTAATATGCTTGTGATTGTTTTAGACTTCAATTGGATCAAAAACATTTTTTGGTACACTTATGTACATTGTTTTAAACATTGTTTTTTCTTAGGGGTTGCCTGAGGATGAATTGTATTTGTCGTCACATTAATTTGCATATTATCATTGAAGACTTCCATTTTGTCAAAACTCGAAGATTCATCCATTTTCGACCAAATTCAACCGAGTTATGATGGTCTAAAAATTCTGAATTTTTGGTGCATTTTCAAGTGGTGCGTTTTTTTGCCGAGTGTACATTTTGTAGATAGAAATAAATAAAAAAATTATACTTAACTTGTATGGGTTATAATAATTAAGTTTTGTAAATGATTAAAAAATGTATTCGACAACAACTGTCATCAACAATTATTACGTTTGATCACATCTTCCAGATCGTCAGATTCATATTAGCAATCTTTCGAGTCGAGAAATCGCAACATTTACTCCGCTAAAAATGTTATAACTTATACTCGTCCAAAGAAGAAATCAAAATGAAATCGTACAATAATCAACAATGACAACAAACTTTGTAAAATAGTCATGATGAAAAGTGTGTAGGTACTAAAATTTAGCTCCGATCAATCAGAAGCTGTTGTTCTTTTTCAACTTATTCTTTCATGAAGTAAAAAATTTTAATCTCTGCTATACTATGTTTGCTGCCAAAAACCCAATGATCTTATTTACAAACATAAATACGGAATAAGATTACTAGCTAACTACAAACTAATATAGTTCGTGCGAGATCAAATCCAATTCATAGTACGATAACTTGCTGAGATTGCTCATATAGATTATCTCTCTTCTTCAAATACAAATAGAAACTTGAGCTCTGTGTTCCGCGGTTGCACAAAGTTGCAGCTTTCCAATATACTCTTCATTTACAATTTACATTCTTCATTGCTTGGCATAAAATTAGAATTTCATTGTTGCACAAAATCTTTGTGTGTTGCAAAGATTTGTATCACTTGCGGTGGCAGCAAAGTGGACAATGCTTGCAGATATTTGGATACTTGATTCTTTCGGTCAAGTACAGGGTTCTCGAATTGCAGGAGCTAATCTGGGAGAATATATTGGACTTTGTATCGGGAGCAAATAATGACCAATCGGTTTTCTAGTTTGTGATTTTTACCGCTCGCCTCATATTCTATAAGAGATGTTTTTGTTGGATAAGCACGTTTCAGGGTCTCTAGAATACGAATTTACTATTTTTACGATGATGTATGTGACGATTTTTCGTCCACGATAACTTAAAAAGTATCAAACATTTAATAACCAAATTTCATATTTAATAAGGATCTTAACATCGAAGATTTTCGTAGAAATCTGCAAACCAGAAGTAGTACTTTTTGAAACTTAATATAGTATTTCTTAAATGAATTGGTACATTACCTATTCATTAATGACAATTTAAGCAATTAGAAATAAAAGAAAATATAATTATCTATGGGTAGGTAGTTAATTTTAAATACAATTTGCTCAATCTGGTAGCATTTAACAATAAAATAAAGTGCAATTAATATTCAACTTTATTGAAATTCCAGTATCTTGTTGTCTATAATCATATGTAATTTGTTTCTACACAAAATTTGAATTATTATGACAGTGACAGTACAATTTGACATCATCCGTGCATCTTGGTTTACATTATCGTTTACATATTACATGAAGATGAAACTATTAAAATGTAAGTAAAACTATTTATTAGATAATTAGAATAAGCAGAATTAGGCGAGAAGAAAAGTGCTGGCCACATCAAATTTTTTTAAAAGAAGAAATAAAAATTAAAAATCTGTTATTTTCACATTTACGTCTATGTTCATCTACATTATTCACCATTTTGTGATCCATTCTGTGAACCAGTGTGTTACAACTAAAATTTGGTGGTCTGTATTGTAATCATGTAATCCCACAGGGTCGCACTCAAGGTGGGGGGGGGGCTCGTGGGGCTTGAGCCGTCCTACAGGTTTCATAAAAAAATTATTCTTAGCCCCCCTCAAGATGCAATCCTGGGTGCGCCACTGTAATCCCATATGCTGTAAAGACTTTTAAGTAACTTTGAATAACTTTTAATCAGTAGCTTATTCAACCGTGTAAAATTTGAATTGTTTATTAATCTTAAAAAAACTGTTTCTGGTTTTAAGTTATAAGTTATATCCGCAAAGTGTTGAATAAACGAATATTAAATTTTGTAGTGTGTAGGTACTTGTGAATCCATTAAGTCGTGAAAATATTGTAACAATGAACAAATGTAACATATTTTAGAGTGTTCGGTGTCACAGCAGGACATTAATAATAGCTTCGCTTCAGACTACGTTTAACCCTTTATATTTAATCCCAACATCCCAATAGAGGTTGTGCTACGAATGGAGTTGGTACCTACATAAATAGTTAATTTTGTATTAAAACATATAGAAATCTATTCACACGCTCGTGCATAAATATTGAAGATTCAAATTCAACATTTTCTGCTCGAAATACACATTACGATTCCTTTAAAAATGCTTAATTTTAGTTAGTAATTAATAATTTACTATAATTTTTCTCAATTGTCCAACGACTGGCATCAATTATTTATGGCGGTATTTACATAAGTGTCAATTTGCTTTTGCTGAATAAACTTGGGTAGAATCGATTAACAAAAATATTGTCTTTATTTAAAAGTAAATAGTTACGTTTTACGTTAAATAGGCACGTCATGGTATATTGTTTCCAAATTAACTTATGGGAAAAATGTTTATCCTAGGAGCAAAATGAACCACTGAAACAATAAGTGACTAGTATCTTTTTTCCTGTTATAGATTTTATTCAACACTTCTTAATAAAAACATTACTATGTTGATTTTCAACAAGCAAAGAAAAATATTGCATACTAGTGGGTAAATTGTTACTTTGCTTGTTGGAAGGCATCATTAACGATGTTTTAGGTTTAAGTTCTACTTCACACGTGGGCAAAAAGAAATGACCCACTCGAAAACAGATTTCTTTCGTGAATAATTCTTTACTTTGTCCACTAGTAAAGTAAATAACTATTACAGTAGATACATATTTTGAAGAAAATTGCGCTAATAGTTATTATATTATAGGGATCTTCACATTAATCATTGGTACTAGTAATGAAGATTATCAGACTAGGATAAGCTGACTGTGTTTAATAACACCTAAAAAATTATATTATTTGTTTATGTTAAACAGTCTAACACTAAAATAAATAATTTGGTTTAGAACAAAAAATATAAATCTAATAATTAAGTATATAGGTAGGTACCTGTGCTCTATATATTAGTTACTTGTTATAATAATAATAATAATACGGAAGGCCCTCATCACACGATAGATCCAACATCAGGCCCCTAAAAATCTAAAAACAAAAAGACTAATGTAACTTAAATAAAGTAGTAGAATGTAATAAGAGAGATTGTATATACTTGCTTTGTCGTGAGGCCGTATATAACAATTTGATTACCTATAATAAATAGAGAAAATAGGAAATAATAATAATAATAATTTTGTTATTAAAGTACTGTGAGTACAATATTGGTTGCATATGAACGCCATTAAGGTCCTCTTTAAGTTTGTAATATTGTCTCTATCATTATGGTGACACGTCAATAACATAAATTTCTATGACCAATGTCATATTTTTAATGCTAGTACCTACATCACTCCCAATCAATTGATCAGTATCAATTTATATTCTACAATAGATTTGAGAGTCAAAAATCATCTGGTATTGATGCACAACAGGTCAATATAATAATAATAATAATCATCAGACATACAAACAGAAGCGATTCAATTTCCTTTGACGCTGCGTGTTGCGGTAATTAGTCACTTCCCTCCGCCCCGCGTCCCGACGCTCAACATCAACAACGCACCTGGCAGATTCCTACTCTGCCCCCCATATGAGATAATTACCATATAGGAGCCTAACTGAAAGTAACCACTAAATTAGGGTAGATATCTGGTTTTGGTTTGGAGTTTGGAGTATTTACCGAGACGAATGTTACGTTGAGAGGGAGTTTAATGTTTTATCTTCAAATTAAAATTAGGGATACTAACTATTTGCAATAAGGTAATAGGTATCTAAGGTAATACGGTATCTTTATATTGAGGGTACATGGATAAAAATTCCGTCAGTTAATAGGCCCGGCTGGTGGCTAAATTTATAGCAAAACAGAGGTGTGCGCGTCTCATGATCAATTGATATTTAGAGGATTTTTTTTCTATCTGATTTTCATAACCTATGATTTTTTTAAAAATAACTTTGAAATCAGCCATTTCTATCTTTTTTATGATTTTTTTTCTGGTGAACAAAAAGCAATTTTTAATTTCTGAAAACAGAGGGACACCAATTGAAGCTTTGTTAACAAAAAGTTCTTTTTTTATTCGTTTGTATTATAAATTAAGTGAGATATGATGGGACAACGATGCTGTGTTTTCGCTGTTGAAATTGTAGATTCTCTATTTAACCAGCACATTCTATGCTCAGTTTTCTTAACCTACGTTTTTTGTTCGATTGACTCCAAAAAGAAGACCTTAACATCACCTAAAACCGCCACACTTTGAAAATGGCAACTTACGTAGCTCCTTAACTGAATTTACCTCTATCTGCCATTTAATTTTTATCCTGAAGTTGTAAAACACCCTGTATATTTAATTTGCGATTCAATATTTCTATAATGTCTTTTCTGTGACCCTCTAGAAAAAAATTCTGACTACGCCACTGGTTAGCATTGAATTTACTTATAATAACTGAAATCACTAATTGTTTAGGTAAAACAAGTTACGTTTCGCATTTCTGGCTAGCGAGCTCGGTAGTCGGTAGTGCAGTTCTTACGTTGTGAATACGTTGTGTTTGGTCGCTCGGCTTGATTTTGGAGTTTCTGGGTTTAAATAGACCCTTTTCTACACCCATTGGTGCATCTTGAAGGCTAATTGTGGTAAGAAATATTTACGTTTTTGAATCTTCGAAATCGGTTTAGAAATTAGCTAATTCTGACTCTATATTTTAGGTACCTACCTACTTAGCACAACTTTATAAAAAGTTGTTTTTTTAATCTGGCAAAATTGAGTATTAAGGTGTATTTATAACTGCGCACAACGGACAGTACATAATTTAGCACAGCACAGCACAGCGCATAGCATTTTCGTTACGGGGATTTTATAAGCCGCACACAAGCACAGATTGCTATACAAAGTAAATGAAGAAGTCCTTGTCTTGCAGTGTTGTCTTATGACGTTATGACAGCTGTTTTCTTGGTTATGCTAGATTTGTTTTGGTATTATTTGACTTTGTGATTTTATTATAATGTTTTGACTATTTTAAAAAAATTATTAATATAATGAACAACGAATGTGCGTGCGTGTCAGAAGTTCACTAAAACGACCTGTCACGATTGCAACGAATAAATCCGAAGCACAGCACTGCACAGCACAGCGCATACGAAAATGAACGTTGGTCAATTCGTGTGCTATGCTAAATTATTTTCTATGCGCTTTGCGTCTTATAAATGGATGTATTAATTTACATATGACCAATTCATATGATATGCTTAATTATTTTCTATGCGCTGTGCGTGTTATATGTTATAAGTCCAGCTTTACCCCTGTTTTGCGAGTGTTGTGCCCTCTTAATATGTCGTTATAAAAGTTGCGAATGAATTGCGATGATCCCCCGTGACTATTTATCCGTAAAATCAAAACGTCATTTGTCGGTAATGATATAAAATTGAGTTGTATACCCCACGTATACGTCTTGATTAATATCTTTGTGAAGTTTTTACGCTAATTCAACTGTTCGTGGGGGCACAGCAAACATCAGCGTCCCGGCGCGCTTATAAGTAACAATGCGTCAATTTGTCGGCGTAAACGGCCCCATTGTGTAGAGGCACAAATATAATAAAAGCATTTTTATAGGAGCTGCATGAGTTCCCATCTGGCGCTCTATCTTCGAACTAATCGCATTATATACTCCATTTTTGAAGCACCGTACTGCCCTGGGCGCGCAATTCAATTTAAAAGTCATTTGTACAGCGCACGGAATATTGTTATCATCGTTAATAATGATAATAATTTCATTTGGTACTCAAAACGTGTATAAGAGAGAAAAGCGACGCGGACAAAGAGGGGGGGGGCGTCGCTTGGCATCGATTCGCGTTCCAATTCTTCCGACGTCGAAGACTAAAGCCATCATAATCCCATCCGTGAGGCGCGCCTGGCTGCCGGCAAAAAATGCTGTGCCTGATGAAAAAATAACACGGCGACGTTTTATTGTCGTTATTATCTACTTTATTTTGAATTTTTTGGGAAATTTTATTATTATTCGCAATCTTCTCATCATTCTTACGTTGTTTCTGTCGAGGAAAAATTACTTTCTTCGTACGCAGAAAATCCGAAACAGGAAAGAAAAATTGTTCTTAATGATGAAAACGTTTTTACATCTTACAACGTTTTTGTCATTATCATTATCGAGGCAGTAGCTCTGCGAGTTTAAGCACAGCTCCTCTGCATGTGCTGAATTATGACGGGCTGCTCTACAAACTCTGTGTTATAAACTTATAGACCAAGAGCTAGTATAGTCAAATTAGTGTGAACATTTTATTAGTCGTGAAATTGAAAGGTTTTGGTCTTGCATATCTGTTGAAGATGGTTTGCCCAGTCTAAGTAGCCAGATTAGGCTTCCTCAAGTAAAATAATACGAGTAGGTAACAAAAAATGACATTTTATATTGTCTGTCAAAAATTTGCTTCTTTCCAAATCTACATACGCCAGATCTCTCAATTTATATAATTAACATTTTTGTAACTCAACTTTTTATACTTGAGGAAGCATAATCCGGTCACTTAGGGCTGGCAAACTGGACATTCCATCTTCAGTAGATATGCAACGCCCAAGCCCTTCAATTTCACGACTAATAACGTGTCCACACTAATTTGACCGGTAGCTCTTAGTTAAAATATACAATTTCGTCTTCTCACATTCAATAGCAACAATTTATTTAATTTCACCGGATAATTGTAACGATAACACTCGGCTATTTTTTCCGGCTAATAAAGGCACGTTTATATCAAAGCGCTCACCGGAAATTCGTACGTACATTTGGCCATTGATACCTCGTGCTCTTTTGTATTCAACCCCTAAGGGTTTTTTAACGCGAACGCAAGTGTGCAGCCTGTAATTTTCTTTTCAAACTGACGGTTTGCTACAAATAATTAAGAATAACGACATATTATGTTACAGAAACATTTGTAACTTTTAATAGGCTGTTGTGACGTCAGAGATTTTAAAGTGATTTATAGTTGTTAATGGTTTGTTTTTTAAGATTTTATTCACCGGAAAATGCACTTTTTAACGAACGGTTTTTCTCACATATTATTTTGCAATTAACTCGACTTTCATTAATTATTCCATAATGTAAGTGCAGACTTTTTAAATGATTTATTTTTCTACTTTGTAAGAAACTTGACAAAAAATTACCTACATTTCCTTTGAAAAGTTACATTGTTTCGTTAACCTAGGTTATTGTTTGTTTTTCTCACTGAAGTTGACATTTAACCAAATTTATAGAATTTAGAAATCTGATTTTGCCTATTTTTCTAAAAACTTGATCGTTTCACCATTAAATATTTTCCGCAGAATTACAGAACTAATTTCTATAATTACAGTTTTTATAACGGATTTCAAAATCTAAAATAAAGTCAAATTAAATTCTTTACCATTTTTTAAAAATTCATGTTCAACACATGGTATGCTATGGCTACTCATTTACAAAAGTTACTACTACTATCAAAAAATACAATAATTTGAAGCCTTTGACATTTTTGTTTGACTTAAAGAAAAACCACCCAAAAACCCGAAACAGAAATTAGAACAGTAAAGATGTTATGTATTAAAAATTGTCAGTCAATATATTTTTTATACAGTTTCATAACTTCGAGTACATACGTTAATGGTATATGTTGTTTGATATGCTGATTACGAATCTAAAAGAATTTTTTTTAAATTCGAATAATTAAGGGTTGTTTACCTAAAACCCTTTTTTGTAGTACTGCACTGGATTCGTTTTCCTATTAAATAAGTACAAACAATAGAAGTAGGTAATGGACATCTTAAATTACATAATATACTAGTAAAATAACAAACGAAATTTAATTAATTAAATTATTTTTCATGAAACAATAATTACTCCACCCAATGGCAGTGACTATGAAACATGGAAATTAATTTTGCGATTTTAAGAAAAATTCTTTTTTATTCGTAATCAGCATATCAAACTACATATACCCTTAACGTATGTACCTGAAGTTATGAAACATTCTGTATAGTTGAAATTCAGTATCGTGATTGATGATATTTGGATATTTCCTGAAACGTAGTATTATAAATAAATAAAATATACATACCTACCTAATTTTCAAATAAATCATTGTATTATTTTTTTCCATATAGTTGAAGTTAAAGTTCTACTTTATCGACTATTTTGTTGCATTATTAGAAAATAATAGAATTTTATACACGACGATAAAATTATATTATCGACTCGAGAAAAATAATTCATTCGCTCCTTAACACTTTTCTTTCGTCAATAAAATATAATTTTATCGTCTTGTATAAAAAATAATTATTAATGAGTTCTGAAAATTTGTTTCAATCTATGAAAAATAATAATTTGAGTGTAGAAAAAAATATAGTTTAAATTTTTAATATTATATCGGGATTATGGTTTCAGGTTATTGTTTGTATTCCCAAATTAGTTCTACATTTTGACGACACCGTTTACATCCACTCCATGTCGTGCCGCACGAAACAGCGCACGATAGTCGTGCTTTGATTCTCCAAAATTTGATTAAGATATAATAGGAATTCATTAAAATAATAGATAGAGTTGCTACCTAATTCATTGTGTCGAATAAAACACAATTTGATTAAATGGAAAACGATGTCGTTATCATTAGAAGCGATTGGTATCTTTGATTTATTATTTATTTTAATATAATAGAAATTTCAAACGCCCTCAAACTTGAGGTTAGCAATTAGGCACGGTTTCCGTTTCCGCTAAAACATTGTTGCCACTACAGACTACAGGAAACATTTTTTTCCTTAAAGAGCAACTAATAAATGCGGTTTCTAAAAGCAAGATAATATCTTAGAGCGTTTTAAGGTGGTTTTAAGTATTTAAAATCTACGATTCTTTGGATGTTTGGATCCATTTTAAACCTGACAGATGCTTCACCGTAGCTGAATAATAGTTTTTATCTCTAGGATCTTAAGTAAGCTCGTGTGGGGCACATTACCTGAAGGATAAAGATATAAACCAATAAGAAGTTTATTTAATTTATTTGTGAGGCATAATGATAATTGAATTTTTTATCGTACAAAAAATGTATCATTACCGGTATAAAATATTATTATGATTAGATAAATGTATGAATAAAAAATAAAATAATTACTTAAACTAAACGTTTATTACAATTGGAGGAAATAATATTAAATTACTACTGTTTATTGATATGAAACATTTATATTTTAATACATTAATCATTATAAATAAATAATCATTTTATATATCTTCTTAATGAATTCCTCTGTCGCAGTTTGCGTAATTATAAATTGAAGAAAACACAGTGTCTTACAAACTTGTCTTACAAACTGATTTAAAGTTAATTTATTTATTTACCAAATAATAATTATTTACTTTACAAGTGGGCAAAGTAAGGAATTACCCACGAGGGAAACCTTAACTCACGAGGCCGAAGGCTGAGTGAGATAACTTTCTCGAGTGGGTCATTCCTTTTTGCCCACGAATGAAGTATAACGTTTTATCCAACACCTTATAATAACTGCTTAAATATTAAGTTTTAACCTAAAACATCGTTTCTATGATGACTTCCAACAAGCAAAGTAACAATTTACCCACAAGTGGGTATAATTTTGATCAAAGCCACTTGTGGGTAATTTTTTACTTTGCTTGTTTAAAATCACCATATAGTTATGATGCTTTTATATTAAGAGGTGTTGGATAAATAAATAAATTTTAAATCCGTTTGTAACACATACTGTGCTTTCTTCAATTGAATCATTTTATAATAATTATTGTCCCAACAACTCGTTAATAATTTAAGTTGTTTTGTACTGTATCCGTTTAAACAAGTAAAGTATCGGAAGAAAAGTGTGTCATTATATTACACAGGTATCAATACCATACAAAATATAAAATTTTACATTATTCTTGATGTAAAAGTAATGTAAAGTATTATTTTTACTTCACCGAAAGTAGAGTTTTATTCCCTCATATGTAAATCGAATATGATATTCATTGTCGGTGAAAAGAAAATGTTTATAATTGGTTCGTCACAGAAAATAAAACAAAGTACTCATTTACAATTTCTTCATTTATATTTTGTTGTTACTGTCTCTTGTAAGGAAGTTCATCTTCAAATTAAAATTATTCTGTAACAACTCTTAAAAACGCTTCTTAATTAATTTCATTTGAACGCAATTAAAAATAACTAGAAAAGAAAAATTGCTACATTATAAAGAAAATATCCAGCTAAACGAAAACGTTAAAATGTTCGGTTCGTTACATTTAATTTTCTCTGGTGTGATTAAAAGTTTCCTTGAAAAGGGCTAAATAATAACCCCATTTTCCGCTTAGTCGGGCCATCAGCAAAGCTGTGTGGAAATTATTGTACCTAAAATACAATGACACAAACAACAGGGTTGGAGTAAGGGATAATGAAAAAGAGGACTGTTTTTTGGAGAATAAATCTGCATAAATTAAAAACTAGTTTTAAAGGATTTAATTGGCCCATTAAAAATGGTAAATTTGTGCGCTCTCACTTGGGGTAT
Organism: Agonum fuliginosum; assembly: GCA_947534325.1. Lineage (NCBI taxonomy): Eukaryota > Metazoa > Arthropoda > Insecta > Coleoptera > Carabidae > Agonum > Agonum fuliginosum. Next base: position 30,398,776 of record OX384037.1, read on the forward strand.
TCCTGTTTCGGACATAAATAAAAATTGTACTGAATTTGCTCAGTCAGTTTATTATTCTTTACAATAAGCAGTACGAGAACATAGTTATAAAAGAAATTCATTTGGGATTACAGCTAGTTTCCAGTAAAATATCTCCATGTAATTTATTTTTACAGTTTCGTAAAGGACATGTTTTTGGTATCCTTCAAATTCATCGCAAAGAAAATTAATCTCAGGAAAATTAATCGCAAGAAAAACCGTGTATGTGGGACTCGTATAAAGGATAATTAGGTTCTTTATTTATAGTTCAGTTATTCAATTCGAGTTTCTACAAAACCGAGTAGCTATGTGGTACTCAAGAAGGGTTTTAGGTTCTTTATTTAGTTCAGTTCTAAATCGAGTAGGTATGTGGGACTCAAGAAGGGTATAAGGTTCTTTATTTAGTTCAGTTAAATCACAATAAAGTAGAATATTGTAATAAAACAACATAATTGAAATGAATTGCATAGTGACCTTTTGTATCGAGATATATTTGATTGGGGACGTTTTGCTGGAGTCAAATTGCATGGGGACCTTTTCCGTAAAAATCCGTATGGAAATTTTGTCGGGAAGTTTTGCTGGGGACGAATTGCCGGGGACCAGGTGCAAGAGGACTTTTTGCGTGAGGAAATTCGTGTTTGGGGATGTTTTACTGGGGACATTTTACCGCGGACGTTTTGCTGAGGACGTTTTGTCGGGATTGGGGGGGGGGGGGGGGGTACCAATTGCGAGGGAACCTTTCGTATGTGGACATTCGTGTTTGGGGACGTTTTACTGGGGACATTTTGCCGGGGACGTTTTGCTGGAGACTTTTGCCGGATACCAATTGCGAGGGGACTTTTTGCGTAGGGACATTCGTGTTATGGGGACATTTTACTGAGGTCATTTTGCCCGGGACGTTTTACTGGGGAACATTTCTCCGTGAATCACTTGACTGTAGTTATGTTATGTTACATCTTACTTATCCTGAAGGCTTCGTTACACGGTGCCAGTAATTTGTTCAAGTCACAAAAAGGCAGCTCTGGTCTTACTTGCTTGGTGTAGACCCGGTTTTTTTAGCACTACATTTCATCATTGGTTTTAGTTGCACTTCCACTCCTACTATTCTGTCAATTGTAACAATGCGCAATATGATTTAGATCTAATTTTGATGAGTAATCAACATCTTCGAAATTTATTATATTTACTTCTCCCACGTGTAGATGACTTAAGTTAGTTTTGTATATGGATCCTTTGTCTTCAAGCATAAGTGCATTATACTGTTCGGTTATTATTGTTTATGCTTGAAGATAAATGTGTTATTACAATTGGTGATCCATATACGCAGCTGTATCTAGAAGTATAAGAAAAATTTAAGTATGATCAGTCAGTAGGTGTTCGTTGTTAAGACCAGACGCTCGAGAAAATGTATTCTCGAGCTCGAGTAAAGTTAAAAGTACGACTAATTACGTAAAGAGTCAGTGATCGTCTGACTCAAGTCGGTACAGAGACGGGTTTTGCTGAGAGAGCGCCGTTCTCATGAGTTTGGTACAATTACGTAATTAGTAGTAATCTGTCGAGTCACTGTGTGACTCAATATCGCGTACAGATTATGTAGTAGAGTTTAGTGTTTTCGTTATATATCGTTGTAGTTAGATTTTAGATCATGTAAATATAGTTCAATGCATATTAATAAATCTTATATTAGTAACGGGAAAGTTGTGTGTCATAGGTATTTGTTTTGATAAGTAACCGTACATTGAGAAGTGCCAGAGAGAAGAAGTTTAAACGTTACAAGCATCAATCCTACCGACCTGACTTTGCCTTCATCATTTTTCCTTTATTACATTGGCTCCAGTCGGTAGTATGGTGTTTCAAATAAGATATTAAAATCTAATATCCTGCACCATAAAAGAATCTACGCATCCCATAATTAGTTTCGCTCCCGTCCGTTCCTGTATCGTTATTCCGTCTTTAAGAAATGACACACACGTGTAAAAAATAATTGAACTAAAATCGATTTTAAAAATTAGTGCAAGTGTTTAAAATGGATCGATTGTATTTGCAACATGTTTATTCGGCACCAACGCCGCCGCAACCGATTCCTGCACAGTTTCATCTGTCACCATCACCGTGGCAAGTGACAGTTCCAGTATCGCCATCGTATCAGTTATTATCGCCATATCCAAATCTCGGATACTCATATCTGATACCAGCACAACCAATGCCAGCGACGCCTCAGCCACCACAATTACCAGTAGGAAAAATTTCCTTGGCTGAAATCGAGGCTTTATTAGCAGCCGAAAATCGTATTTTGGTAGACATTCCGCGTCCTACAGAAGTCAGATCCGCTAAGAAAGAAAATGACGCAAAATTCGAACAACCTCAAGTGAAGAAGACAAAAAGTAGTAAAAAGAAACGTAAACCGCTTCTGGTTCAAAATGATGACTTAAGTAAGTCATGTTCGGAACAAGAACAAAGTGCAGTACTTGTTCAACGCATTGAATTGTGCTACGTTAAGGCAATTCACAAGAGTCAGAAATCCTCAACACGTAGTGAACCAGAGAAATGTAATGATCGCTATACCCGAAGTGAAGAATTATCGCTTAAACTTCATTCTTCACCACGTTACTACTTTGATCGCCGCTACCGTTCTTCTTGGTTGTATCATCGTCAGCAGGTAAAATCGCATCAAATAACACCGTTTCGAGTCCAGCAACCGTTTCATGTCGACAACGATCAACAACCGCCGCGATGCTATGAAAAGCCGTCGCCGTACGTTCGTAGTCTACGTCCCCATCGTAACGAAGAACCACCCCCTTGCCCCTGTAGTGATTTGTACTGTGGTGTGTTCTGTGATTTGTGCTACGAAATTGTTAATGTCGTGTTAGTGCAAATATCAGTGTTTAAGTTCGTTACTTCAATTTTATTTATGTGTTCATTAAATATAAGTTTGTATCGTTAATTGGTAATTATTGTGTTAAAATTAACATTCGCTATGATTTAAAGATATCATGTTAATTTTCATTCGATCGTTTTGTTAATTTTGCTTGATTGAAATTGTTTAATTATTTCATTGAAATTTCATTTAGTACGGTTTGAAATAATCATATCGTTTATTATTTTGTTTAGTTTAAGATCTGTCTATTCTGAGTAAGATAAAAGTTTGAGTTTTTCACTGTTGTGTTTATCAAAACCATATTGCTTATTGTTTTGTTTAGATTAAGGTTTGTTATGTTTATCTATATGTTTAGATTCAGATGACTAGTAGTTCAAGAGGTAGCCCTTGCTTAACAGACCCGTATTCAGAAACCTGTATTCAGTAAAATTTTGGAATTTTTGTTGGAAATAATTTTATCTATTTAAGATAAAATTATATCTACATGAGGGAGGAATGTAACAATGCGCAATATGATTTAGATCTAATTTTGATGAGTAATCAACATCTTCGAAATTTATTATATTTACTTCTCCCACGTGTAGATGACTTAAGTTAGTTTTGTATATGGATCCTTTGTCTTCAAGCATAAGTGCATTATACTGTTCGGTTATTATTGTTTATGCTTGAAGATAAATGTGTTATTACAATTGGTGATCCATATACGCAGCTGTATCTAGAAGTATAAGAAAAATTTAAGTATGATCAGTCAGTAGGTGTTCGTTGTTAAGACCAGACGCTCGAGAAAATGTATTCTCGAGCTCGAGTAAAGTTAAAAGTACGACTAATTACGTAAAGAGTCAGTGATCGTCTGACTCAAGTCGGTACAGAGACGGGTTTTGCTGAGAGAGCGCCGTTCTCATGAGTTTGGTACAATTACGTAATTAGTAGTAATCTGTCGAGTCACTGTGTGACTCTATATCGCGTACAGATTGTGTAGTAGATTGTAGTTTTGTGTTTTTCGTTTATATAGTAGTTATAGTGTGTTTTCGTTTATATCGCTTTGTATCGTTATAGTTTTAGTTCAATGTTCATTAAAGAAATATATAGTCGTGTTTATTAGATTTCGTGAAAGTGTGTCATATTGTTTGTGTCATATTGTCATATATGTTTGGTTAGTTTGTTTGAAACTAACTGGCGCAGTCCTGCAAACCCCGTTACCCATCCTTTCCGTTCACTATTACACAATTAAACCTGTGTAGACAGATTTTTTAGTAGTGTTTCCATCGTTTGTTTTCAATATCAACAATTTTTTACGCCCTTCTTGAAATAAACACTACAATTTCGGGGAGCTACTTGAACAAGTTGCTTACTTTACAGCTATTTAATGTAGACACTAACCTATCGTAAGAAGAAGTTCTGGGGAAGAATGTAATACAACCATAAACCAACGTACTACTGTACTACCAATACAATTTTAATATTGCCTTTTGCATTTATTATTTGTTAAGTACTACCCAATTATTTTATATTCAAATATCGCGAGATACTGTAGTAATCAAAAAATCATTTGAAGTAATTACTATCTCCGTTCCAAATTACGTCAGCCTGTCAAGTTGTAGTATGAAATATTATATTGTTACTAGGAAAACATTTCTGAAGTGTTATTGATAAATAGCTACGAAAATTATTCTCTGTCAATTTCCAATTGGGGAATAAATAACCCACAAACAAGCATAATTCCAAAATATGTTTATCACATATTCCATAAAATATTACAAAATCTATTTATCATTATTTGGATTCGTGCCTTAGACACAAAATTGAAATAACAATATCTAATTTATTATCATAATTCCATATATCGTGGCCGGTAATTCTTCATAAATAATTCAGAGCAAAAAACGCCCGGATAATGATAATGGCTTCTTTTCAATAAATTACCAACGCCCGTCTAATGCCAGCGCCAATGAAATGAATGGAAGTAAATTTGTTTAATATAATTTTGTTAATTGTTTCAGGGTTCTAGATGGGCTATCGCATAGTCGACAGGGTGTGGTAAGTCAGTTTATTAAGTTTTAGTAAGTTGGTAACTGGGATGTAACCACAAGATGGCCTGATTAGTGATTATAATTATAATTGCTTTCGTAAACTTCATAATTATTGCGAACTATACAATGGTGGATAAGGTAAACTATGTTGCAACGAATATTAGGCAACTATTCGATATTCTGCCTATTCGGCACGTTTTTTATTATTCGGCCGAACACCATATTAGTTTACTATTTGGCCGAATACCGAATAGTTTGACGTCAGATGTAACATACAATACTTGAACTATGCGATTGTCTATTAACAGTGCTTTATTTAGATATTTAATTGAAATGTTTATTTATTCTTGAGTTTTTATTAATAATTATTACTAAAATAAGACACATAATGTCAAAAACTATATTTTGTAATTTTGATAAAAATGAACTATTCGGCAAGTTATGGAGTAAAAAAAAGTTTATCTGCATTCAAAACAGCTCCGTCAGTTCTTGTTATAGTTTTTCATTTGGCACCAAAAGGGTGCAGAATATTCATTATTCGGTATTCGGCACATTTACTATTCGTTGCATCTCTAAAATAAAAACATCATAAAATCAATTTCATAAAATCTTGTCGATTTTCAAAGTTGCCTAGGTAACTTCGATAATTTCCATCGTAGGAGGTTAAACTTTTTTTGAATTAAAGGGCAACCCTTCCTCTTTACAATCAGTTTTATTTTTTTTGCAACAAAGTTACCACCTAAACATAAAGGTGTGTTTTTGAATTTAAAAAAGTCAATTTGAGTAACGGGGTATTAAAATTTTATCCTTTTCAAGCAAAATGAAAAAAAACATTAAAATACAATGGATTTTCATAAAAAGTTATGGACATTTTGTCATTTCTCTGCATATGATAGAAACGCGATTCATATTGGCTACTTCAGGCCGTATTATCGGCGAGGATTTTTTTTATTTTAGTCTTACGATTTTATATAAATCGAAAATTTTGAACTATAACTATTTTCTTCGATAATGCGTCAACATATTTTTCAATTTGTCTTTGTTCGTTGCATTTTCTTACCTATATTAGATTGTTTTATCGCTAAAGCAAGAATTGCGATTAATTTGAAATGTACAAATAAGTTCCAAAATTTACTTTGCCTGCATTCAAATTGTCTGAAGTTTGATGCATACAAATCTTGGCAAACTATTGTACTTAGCAAATTTGTATTTAGTATTCAAATATCTATGTCACTATTTGTAACATTTTTAAATTTGTTTATATTTTTAAATAATAATTAAATTACTATGGAGTATTACAATACAAAGGTTTTCTTGGCAAATGGCGTAGGTATAGTTGTATATATAAATATGATTTTTAAAACAGTAAATTTTCAATTGTCCAATAGTGTGTAAGATTTGTACGAATAAAAAATATAAATATATTATTATTTAATAAATAAACATTAAAAAATGGTATATATTGTGATATAGATATATAATACTAATTTGAAAATCGTATTTCTCTAGTACAATAGTTTTTCTAGATTACAAAATTTATTTCAGACACTTTGAACGCAGTCTTAATTAGTAAGCAACAAAAATTTTCGAGAAATTGAGATAAGACAAGAAGTGAACAGTCGAGAATAAAACGAGATCAGAATACTTAAAAATCTCGTCTCGAATAGTTATGATGAAACGAGAATTGATCGATCAATTATTCTCGTCTCGTCTCCCGGCATCATTACCTATTAATTATTTTCTAGTTTCATTAATGATTCAATAAATAAATTAAATAATTTATTAACGTAGGTACAAAAAGTAAAATTTGTATTTTTTGTAAAAAAAATAGTACTGTAAATCACTTAATTAGGTATATTCTTTAACAACCTTACAATTTACTCTGTATCAGTTATTACGCTTTTTAGACATTAACCAAGACCAAAAAAACGTAAGTGAGTGCTCGGTACAATGTTAATAAAAATAGTGCAGTAAATAACAAGAAGAAGAATAATCGCATCGCCGTGCTAAGTGCCCCCCGCGCGCACTTGCGGACATCACTAAGTACTTAACGTGTTGTTTTGAGTGATTTATCTCCTTGAAAACCATCATTACTAGCAACAGCTACAAATTAGCCTTATTTACTCGGCCCCCACCATGCAAGCGCAGCATCCGACTCCATTATTCCCCGTTGATTGGCTGTCAGGAAGTAAGCCTCGCCCCTTGAGCTTTGCCCCGCCCGAAAGCTCGAGCCGCCACCGCGGTGAGCGCCACAGCAGCAGGCAGTGTGCTGTGAGTGCTTGTACTGTGTGCTATGGAGAGAACGAGCTGCGACGACACCGCGGGGTTGCTCCAGGGGTTCGGGTACGTGGAGAAGACGTCCAGCCCCAACCAGGGCCCCCGCCACACCATTGACCACATCCTAGGCCTCGGCAGGACCCGCGAGGATAGTGAGTGTAGGGCTGAGACGCCGGGGACTGGACCGGAATCCGCCGGTAAGAATGCGACTGTTTATTATTATCTTATGCACGGTCGTATCATACTTTGACAGTTACGAGCTTTTTACATGGGTTTCTGCTTGAAATACAGTGTTACAGAGGTTTCGTTCTAAGTACAGATTTTCGTGTAATTTACATATTTTTATATTTAAAAACATATTTGCTGTTAGTTCAAGGTTTAAACCAGGTTCGTCTAGTGTTGCAATTTTCAATTTTTAATTGTATTATATTAAAAATTGCTGTTGAAAACAAGCTGTTATTAAAGATTTCTCAATTTTTTTCTTCGATTGAAGACATAGTAATCAAAAAACTATCACTAGACGAATATAGATACATTCTTTAACTTTATCGTAGTTTTTGAATGAAGTTTATATGTTATGTAGATTTTGAAATATGATTTTATTCCTGTAACACTTTTTGAAGTCTGAGAACGGGATCTAATACTGCTCTTAAGAGGAATACCCACTGGTTAAAAGTACATTTACCGAATCGAAGATGCCGTAACAAACAATTATATATTCGCTGAATGAACCAGTTTCTACTACAAAAGGGGTTTCGTTGGGGACATGAAATTGGCACAAATTTGAATTATTTTTAAACCTTCTTTTTAAATACCTATATGAAAGATTAAAGTCCAGGCTATGTCCGCTTAGTGACACTTTTTTAATTATCACTTCAGTTTTTAAATATTTTATCTTCAAAGTGCCTCAAATTTTACCAACTTTGGAGCTTAAACAAACATGTACAAATTTAAAATTTAAAAAAATGGCACTAGACAGACCTAGAGATATCATTTATTTTTTAATTAAAAAAGAGCAAACAAATCAGACCAAAATTAGAGTCAATTTCATGTCCCCAACGAGAACATATTTTTACTATAACGATGCGTCTAAACGCATATTTCGCTTACGTGTATTTTGATTATAATTCCTCCTGTATAAAGTAAGCCATAAACAAAACACAATATTATCGTTTTGACAGCGGATTACAAGGAAGCCAACTTTTAGCAAGTGATAAAACCTTACTTCCCTTTTTTTAGCAACCAAACAAAACACTAAAATATCATTTGCTTCATATTTCGAATATTTGTCAGCGAAATGATTAGATTTTGGGAATACTTGTGAAGAAGAAGCAAATTAGTCGTTAAATTATCCCGTTGAATTACACTACAATACAAACAGAAATTTATCTGGCAAAATAAAAAGCTCTTGTGTAATTACAATTGATAATGGTCTAATGTAGCGAGTCTAGTCGAAGTGCGTTTAATTAGAAAATCTTTAACCGTGCATAAAGTTGGGTATGTACCACGGGCGTAAAATTTCATGGCTCTTGAAGTGTTTTTAGCCCTCGATCATTATTACTAACTATTTTAGTCATCGTCCTGAAAAAGCTAATAGTGTTGGCATAACGTCGGTTTTTGATACAAATAACAACTTGACAGCAGTCCTGAGTATTTTCTATCCATCAAAATAAATATAAGATTTCAGATTATTCTAAGGTTATCATTTATCACTATAGGAACATAACAGAGTACTTATTTTATTAACTGTCATAAGTCTGATTTTAATTGATTTTATATTATTATTTGACAGTACAACAGGCCATTCTCCTGGTTACTAAACGACAGTTAACGTTGGCCTTCTTCATTTTGTTCTACCAAATCCACGTTGGCTTCTAAAGATTCAAACTATACTTTTAGAATTTATTTTTTTAGTATTTAATGTGTGTTGATTAATTTTCAGTGTTAGTTTGTTCATTCGTAATGTCTTAATTTTCCGGGCAGTATTTTTAGCCCTAAAAGCTGTTCAAAATATAATAATTAATTCTTCTAACAAGAAATTAATTACAGCCCAATTATAATTTCATTAAACAAGATCAATTTAGTATCTCCTACACCTGGTAAATAATTAATTTGATTTACTAATTAGTAGAGACAGAGACATTATTTGTAGGTTAACAATACACCAGTTTCAGCGTTTTATTCTAATTTGTTGTACAATTATAACTTTGTTCCACGAAAGCTAACGTTTCCCCAGAAAATCTATATTACGCTGAGGCAATTACAGTTAATAATAAAAATTCACAGCCATTATAAAGCGGGTAATTATTTAAAACATGTTTCGCGATAAAACTACGGTCTAAAACAGCGCGGTTAATAAGTCATATAATTATATCAATTAAATGTGAGTATTATGCTCATTCAGTATTATGAAAACGTTCTAATCAAGCGGCCCTTGGAATCACGCGAGGTTGTTTCCTAATTGCGTGTGGCGTTACGCTTACGCTTTGCCGTTTACCGCTAGTCAACCGGTAAACGGCGATTTTACCGGGAAACTTGAATTTACGATCACAGAATTGATTCGCTACGTTAATAAAGAAATAAAACCGCCCTTATCCTTACGCAGTTCTTGTTAAGACTCAGCCACATTCATAATATTTTATTTACGAACAGTCAATTATTTAGATAGTTTCGAGATAATTGAATTTTAAGTTTTGAAGACTCGTATATTTGTAATATGGTTTATTAAAAATAAGGGTTTATTTTATTCCAACTTACCTACAGTTATATAGGTATTGATAATTAAAAATAATTAACAATAATGTTCTTGTATAATAAACTAATTTTTTATAAACAATTAACTAAGATCGGTACTCCGTTGAACAAAGTGGACTTGGATCGTTCTTCCAGTGGACACGATTATTTCAATGCCTGAAGATCGTGACTTAGATCGTTTTTACTGCATTTTCCTGAACGCTAGAAAATTTACTTATTTTTCTACAAGATAGTAAACTCTTTTTTTTGTCTTAGATCGTTCTTCCTATGTATGTGGTCTTCATATGAATCAACTTAGCTGACAGAATATGAGGGCTCAGTTATTTTTGTTAAACAAATTTTACAAATAATATTTGTTAAAAGTACTGCGAATTAAAATTAACAATTTATGACAAGCTCAATACTTTGAACACGATGCCATTAGCAACGTAGTTATTTTTAACACGTTAAAGGGCCTACTTTCATCAACGGTCGTAGATACAAGATAAAATATTGTATGATATACGATATGCGTGTTAAAAGTTATTCATTCCGCTCATATCATGGGGTTGCTACACTCGGCTTCGCCTTGTTTCAAAAGCTTCCACCTCTGTCAGAAAATGTCATAAATATCTAATACATCTTACAAGGTACCTACATTATTGTTTATAATTCGAAGTAATTTTGTAGCATAAAGATTATATCCTCAGTATATTTTTGTCATAATGCGTACTTCTTGCTGATTAAAACACTGTTTTTTTATGTAAAAGTTAATTTTTTAAATCAATAAAAAACACGTTTTATACACATAAAGCAGTTTTAAACAAAAAACATGTTTTTTGCCAACCTTGTTCTAAGGGCATTAAAAATTGCTTTTATTAACGCACATTATTTTTATATTTTTATACCTATATGTGAGGTTATTATGTAGTATATTATACCCTAGAGCATTAAGAAATAACTATGATTATCTTCACGTATAACTAATTTTTCATCAGATGGTATTTTGTTTTCTCTGGATGAAAAGAAAAACAACAAAATAATGCATTATCGTATTCTTTATTGATAGTTTAGTTTAGTTTAGTTTTATTGACTATATTACATTGAAATGTTTATAGTACGTCATGTTAAGTTACAAACAAATTAAAAATACAATAGTACATGTTACAATAAAAATTATATTTCATGTGTAAAATTCAGGTATTCCTCTATTGTATAGAAGCAGTGTCTTAATAAGTACTTTTTAAAAGTTATTTTAAATTCCTTTTCATCAAAAAGTTTCACGTGTTCTGGTAAAACATTATAAAGGTCAACATTCAAGGAGATTTTTTCAGATTTAGTAAGTTTCAACCTAGGCTTACGTATTAAAGAGGCTTTACGAGTGTTATAGGAGTGGCAATCCCTGTTGGTAGCAAAAGACGATTTAATTTTATGTATTTCTATTAATGAATAATAAATAAAGACTGTAGGTAAGGGCATAATTTCCAAATTGATGAAATATTGTTTGCAGTGATCTCTGTAATGTAATGTACATTATGTAGTAGGTACATTATACCTACCCGAGGGCATTACTATGATAATAATTTAAATTTTATGTTCATTAAAAATTATAATGCTCTGTTCATACGAGGAAAGTTTTCACCAAAAAGTTTCTTAAAAGTAAAACAAGTGCTAGGAGCTGTCTTAAAAATAAACTGTCAATATCCTTCATTCGGGAAATATATTATTTTTATTAAATATATTTAAGATTACTCGCTTTAATATATTTTAAAGAAATAATTAGTTTCCCTCACAGTTTCCCCGTATGACTGGCATTGACAGTATGACAGCTAGCACTTGTTTTACTTTCAAGAAACTTTTTAGTAAGAACTTTCCTGGTGTGAACAAGGCATAACAAATTTAATCAAATACCCAAGTGTCAAACTCGGGATATTATTAACATTAAATGTAGATATGTAAGCAAAACATGAAGTATAGTTTAAGTATTGGTATCACGTGCTTTACAAAAGGGTAGTAGCCCTCGGAAACGCGTATGAAATAAACATCTTCATAATGCCCTGGTACTTAAATACCACGTAGTGCAAGGGCGTCCATCCATTTATCTGAAATCTCCATTAAAAGGAATAAATTTTGAGTTAGAGTTCCATATTGTAGTTCTATATTGTAGCCAACTGTAACCGTTGTACAAATCGGTAATCGGTAACGTATGCTTTCCGATGACAATAACCATGTTGTGTACTTCAAATTTAAAACCCCACTTTGTATTGTTCAGACTTCTATTGAACCTTATCTGATCTTGATTTTTTAAAGTTACCTACCTCTTGTAAATTATTGAAGTACTTTGTTGTTACTTTAAAATAGTTAACTCTAAATGCTATATTTAATAGTGTAATTAAATTGAAAATCAACTTTGTATTAAATAACTCTTTTTCTTTTGATATTTTCCTGGTATTCCGCTTGTTGCGTTTTATTTTAAAATGAAAAGTTATTCTGTCGTAGTTTAAATATTTAATATAAACTTAATTCTCCCCTAAATGCAACATGCATGAATTAATTAAAGTTTTGACGTAATATAAAATTAAATTTCTAATTATTTAAAACATTTTCCAGCGGAGAAACTTGTAATTAAAAAGGACACTACACACAGAGCGAAGTATTAATTATTTAAAAGATAAAAAGATAAGTTTGTAAAGCGAAATTTGTCTGTGTTTACTGCTCTAGAGATAAAACTGTTATTAGGTAGGTTAGTTTACCTAATTTATTATTCAAAATAATTTGTAGGTAAACGTGAAATATTGTGACACAGTGCCATTATAAATTTAATAATTTTATAGTCGAGATATAGCTATTAACCTATATTTTAATTAATAACAATTAACTCTGGTAACTGCTAATTTAAAGTGCGTGCTAGCTTATCCATTTAAGATCTAATTCTTAAATGAGTTGTTATTGAAAATTTTTATTCAAACTACGGGTAAATTTAACCTCGTATATTATTACAATTATTACAAACAAATTAAAATTCTACGATATTATTTATTGTCAATAATATAATTAAAATCATTCAATAATAATTATTCAAATGGATAACGAGTGTTTTGTGGCCAGTACAAGAATGGTCAAATTATATTTCAACAAGGATTTATATATACTTAAAGGATCAATTAATAGTTGTGCCTTTTTTAAATTTTAATAAAAAAATTATACATGATAAAATAAATTCATAAATATTTCCAATTTATGCAAACTTTACACGGTTATATCCCCTGATAGTTTATTTATATAACTTTAACTATTAAATGTTTATAAAAACATTATTGAAGTCAATAATAAACTAGGTATCAGTTTACTCGCAACGAAAACATTTTTACAGTATTTTTCAACTTCAAAATGACATTGCATTGCTTGACTTTCGGGCTGGTTTTAGGCAGTCGTAGTAGTGGGGAAAAGAGTGGAATAGAAAAAAAAATCGAGAGTATTCTAGAAATTCGGAAAAACCCTAGATGGGCTACTTAAGCCCTGTTCACACATGGACACATTGAAGCCACACACAAGCGACACACAGACAAAAGAACCACAATGAAAAATTTATTGTGGATCGTTTGTGCCCTCAAAATTGATTTCTTCTTTACTTACATAGAAGCCACAATATAGCGGCGCCTCTATTTTACAAACAAGTATGTCTTCATGTTGCGTGTGTGTGGCTTCAATGTGTCCGCTGTGTGAACAGGGCTTAACTGTACAAAACATCTCCCCTGTGGTGTGCTCCCTATTGTCAACCTAGAGTACCCCTGAATTATTGGCTGGTAAACACACACACATCTTTACCGATGACGCGATAACAACAATTTTGCTTTAAAATAACATCGTAATTAAGAAATTAGATAGACGTGTCAAATTGAATCGATTAAATTCATAGCACTCTGGATAACTATTGAGGAGTAGGACCGTAAGCTCTGAAGAATTTTTTATCGACAGAAAAATTTTCTCGCTTGAAATTATAAACGAATTAGTTTGAATGCTTTTAAGTCTGACAGGGCTAATTAACTGGTGAACGTCTTTGTTTAGGTAGTTAATATAATTTACCGGAAAATTGGTTGATGTTCTATTTTTATTTTGTTGTTATGAGATATAAAATGTTGAGTTGTTATTTTTATTGGTTAATAGATTATAACTGTTGTATATCGAATTAGAGCGAATTAGAATTTTATTATTTTTTGTCACGAACACATTTGGAATAATGGGCCATATTTTATAATCATATTTAAGTGGATAGATTCATCAATTTAATAAAATAATAAGTCATGCATTATAAATACCGAACGAAATCGCTATAAATAATATAAATTTAAAATTCTAGATATTCCCAACAAATTACCTATGTTAAAAACGTGTTACTAAAATCAGGGAAATTATGTTTTATTAAAATGGTATAGTTTTTCTATGTTCGAATACAAGTTTGTCAATTAACGGCACTAAAGAGTACCTATTCATGTTTTTTAAATAATACATAAATACTGAAATCTGTGTAGGGGAGACCGGTGACATTGTGCTACTTGTATGGTACCGAAAATGATATTTTTATCACTGAACCTAATGTTAGATCTAAAACATTGCTAAAATTACAAATTATATTTTTTAAAAATTATGTTTTTTGGTAAATTTAGATACTTTTGCTGTGACTATTTTGTATATAGTTCAGGAAAATTGCATAAAATAAATTTAAAAAGTTGGAGACTTCTGAAAATTTGCAGAGTTATAAAAAAATATGTAACATTCAAAAGTCCCGAGCAGCAGAAAGTGTGCTCGAGCCGCCATATTGAAAAAAAAAAAATCTGCTGTGGCCACCACACGACCTCTCGCCTAATTCTGCTTATTCTACTAATCTAATAAATAGTTTTACTTACATTTTAATAGTTTCATCTTCATGTAATATGTAAACGATAATGTAAACCAATATGCAAGCAAAAGATGTCAACTGTACTGTCACTGTCATAATAATTCAAATTTTATGTAGAAACAAATTTCATATCATGGACAACAAGATAGAATATTAATTGTACTTTATTTTATTGTTAAATACTTCCAGATTCAGCAATTTGTATTTATAATTAACTGTACACATAGATAATCACAATTTCTTTTATTTTTAATTGCAAAAATTGTCATAAATAAATAATGTACCAATATATTTAAGGAAAACTTTTCCAAACTTCTAAAAGTACTACTTCCGGTTTGCAGATTTCTACCAAAATGTTATCCGGTGTTAAGATACTTATCAAAACCTTAAATAAGAAATTTGGTTATAAACGGTTTGATACTTTTTAAGTTATCGTGGACGAAAAATCCTCGGTTCATACAAACACACAAACACACGAACACACAAACACACAAACACACACACACACAGACATCATCGTGAAAATAGTAAATTCGTATTCTAGAGACCCTGAAACGTGCTTATCCACCAAAAACTCATACTCGAAAATTTTGACCCATTACAATACCTCTCTTATAGAATATGAGGCGAGAGGTAAAAACTAGGTAACTTTAAATTTTACGGTAAATATTGTTATTATAATATTGAAGTTTATATTTCCTACAAAAAGATGCCATCACTTTTTCACATAGAACTAATAGTTTACGAGAAAAACTAGAAAATATATTTTGGTAGAACGAGAACGAAGCTAATTAAATCATGCTTTAACTTTGTTTTCTGAAACGAAAACGACTGTAACTTGCGAACGAATAGAAAAAACGACTTCCGGTTTGAAGCATTCGATTCTACAGACATTTTTCTATCAAATATGTTATTTTTAATTTTTCAGGGTGACTTGGTTTAGCCATAATTTGATATATACATTTTTTTTAAAGTTAGTTTATTTTTAAAACTTGAAAAATCTCAAATTTTACAGTAAGATGAAACTACATTCTGCAATGTTACATTTGACATCTGTTACTTTTGACACCAGTCTCCTCTACCTCTTGGACATTATTCGAACTGTAGTTTTTAGAACCATCGTCGTTCACATACGATTATGAAATGATTAGACAAAATGTAAAAGTTGTGATAGAAATTTATTTGAACTAACCGATATACTTATGGCTCTTAGTGGAAATTGGAAGATACCAAGGGTGATATTTTTGTGCAGTTAAACTGCCTAGATTCCAACCTTATTTTTACAATTAGAACCTTATACAGAATGTTTCATAACTTGAGGTACATACGATAAGAGTATATGTTGTTTGATTTGAATGTTTTTTAAAATCGCAAAATTAATTTCCATGTTTCCCAGTCAAAAAATTTTCGTTACCACTGCCACTGGGTGGAGTAATTATTGTTTCCTTAAAAATAATTAAATTTTGATTGTTTATTTTGCTAGTATTATGTAATTTAAGATATTGATTACCTTCTTCTATTGTTTCATTGTTTGTTTTTAATAGAAAAACGATTCCAGTGCCGTAATACAAAAAATTTTGCAGATAAATTACCATTAATTTTTAGAATTTTAAAAATATTCTTTTTGATTTGTAATCAGCATTATGAAACTGAAACAGCATAAACCTTTAACGTATGTACTCGAAGTTATGAAATATCCTGTATACATAACGCCAAAAAGAACTGAGAAGTGAATACACTGCTCGAATTTGTTTCTGAACTGCGTCTTGTATACGACAAATTTTTAAGTCGATACGTCTCAATTGATCCTTATTAAAATGAAGAGAAGAGAAATCACAGATCCAATTTACTAACAATGTAACAATACGACTCTCATTGTAATCAGATTGAGATTGAGAAACAACACACCTACGCAGGGCATGCAAACAGACATGAAAACGTAAGAATTATTGACATCGCGCTAATTTGACGTGCGTAGCGTTCCTGTAAGACGTGGAATTATGGCTGATAGGATTACAAGATTGACAAATAGGATCAAGAAAGATTAATTGAGTATTAGCGGCCGCGCGCCAGCCTGTCGCACAATCATATCGGCTGTCGTATTACCGGCAGTGGATGCGGATTACGTCACGGTGCTGCGCATGCTCCGCTACAGCGTTTCCGGGTGGAAGCTTTCAGCCCAGCTCCGAAATTCTAAAAGCTAACACAAACTAAACGGCTACATTTCACTTTTTAAAAACGCGGGACTTATGTGTTCCTAATTTTGTTCTATGCCAGTATTTTACATTAAAGTATTTCAAAAATGTATGCAGATTGGACCATAAGTCACTGAATATTGTATTTTTTTATTTTTTATTGATTATTGAAAATGAATAATAGATAGTTTTAATCATGGAGAGTTTAAAAAAAAAATAAATTTTAAAAATAATATCTTTTAGATGCCTGCCATCAGCCTCTTCGCAAGCTGCTGCTCCATAACTGCCAGTGGCGTACCCAAGGGGGGGCGATAACCTCGCCCTAGAGCCCTTTTTTAAACATTTATAATTAAATTAAAACAGGAATAAAGAAAGAAAAATGGGGCAAAACATATCCTGATAATGATAATATTCCGATTTATGTGGGCGATGTTCTAGCACCATTTATTTAAAATTCTTCTCACATTACCCGTTAGTACAGCATCAGCAGAGAGAAGTTCTTCGACACTACGGTGCCTAAAAACGTATTTGAGAAATCAAATGGATGAAGAAAGATTGACGGGGTTAGCACTTCTACACATTAATCGGGAAATTAATATCAATACTGAAAATGTAATAGAGCGTTTCGCCAAAAATAATAAACGTAGATTAGAATTTGTTCTATGAGTACCTATAAGCTTTTTTTATATTTTGATTCTTCTTTGTAATTACTTATTGTTTTATTCTTGTTATTTACTATATTATGTAATTAGAAATATAGCATATATTTTCATTTTTCAAATTTTACTTTGTTTCGCCCCCCCTAGCCGAAAATCCTGGGTACGCCACTGATAACTGCTGGTCCATAACTGAAGCCAAAACTGGTTGATCAATCGCAATAATTTAACATCTCCAAATCGGGAAACGATACGATTACCAAAAACCGTTCGCAGCAAATTCTTTGTTTTATTATTATTATTATTATTATTTATGTACATGAACCAAACAAGTTTTTGACATAACATAATTTAATAAAACAAAAAATATTAGTTTCCTGTACTAGTTCTGAAATGGATGTTTCCCGCACTCAGTGCCAGAATGTCTATTACCCGCACGATCCCTCAAAAATATATTTTTAAATATAAATTTAAGTTTTTAATAGTTTAATATGTAACTACGGTTATTCATCTTTAATTTTTAAGCATCATGAGGACAGTAAATAAATCAAAAAAGATTACTTTCCTGCACTAGCGCTAGATTTAACAACTTCCCGCACTCAGTGTCAGAATGCTTATTTGCCGCACGATTACGAAAAAATATAATATTTACTACTGAGAGTAGAAAATTGAAAATTCTCATTATAACCTTGTAAACATCTATCTCGGGACAAATTCTCCGTAGCGGAAATCTCTGGGATTTGGCCCAATTTGCAGTCCTGGAGGTGATTCCTAATTTGATCGCGCTGCGAATAACGAGCACAATGATCTGAAGGAAATACCGAGCCCGACGCTCGCTGAGATGCTCGGAATTTCTCCTTCTCCACTGAAATTCAATTACTCTGATTTGTTATTGTTGTGCTGTGCCGTAAACGCCTGCCTTCGCTCTAGACCAGACGAATCTGTACCGAGCGCACTAACTAATCACCATACATGGAGGGGAAATTATTATGCTAATAATCACGTGAAATCTACTTCAGACGGATCATGCTGAAATTTCTGTTAGTAGTTCATTTAGGCTCGGTTTAGGGTTTATCGATCTGCCGATAAAATAAAATCGTTGCATTAAAACAGTGTAATATATTACGACTTATTAGATTCCTATAGCCAAGTAAATTTTCTGACCGACTGATTCGATTTCAGTCAAGTACACATTACAGGATAACTGCACCAAAATATCTTCTTTGGTGTACCTATTATATACGAGACCCTCCCACTATAGGTTCGGACACTTAAGTTTTTATTCAATTAAGCCTATTTATGAAAAACTAATTGAGTCTAAAAATATTGCTATATAATTTTGAATTAGCTTGCTTTTAGTCTCGGTCATTTCTGGACTGTTTAATTCTCGTCTCTAAAAACTATATTCTCGACCGTCTCGTCTCAATTTTCTCGAATTAAATTTGTTCTGAAAATATGGAAGTAAATTAAGTAACTTTTTTTACATTTCTGTTAAACTTGCACATATTTTTTTAAAACAAAAAGTTATTATGAACAAAAAAATTAACGTCAATTTTTTTTTAGTTTTGAGAATTCCCGATTACTCGAAATATATTACTACTCATCTCATTATAAATTGTGAATTCTCGTCTCGAAAATCCGAGAAGATATATTTTCTGGTTCTTGTCTCGTAATTTCGAGACGAAACGAGAATGAAATGAAAAAAATTTCTCGTCTCGGCGGCATAACATTGATTTCCCACGCTATTCTATAGCATTTATTGTTTTATATAAACATATAAATAACAAATCATTTATGTTTGAGGGGGAAAAATAATTTGGGCACCCATATTTTTTTGTAAAAAACTGCAATATTTGTAAAATAAAAGGTTTTCACGCGCCACTGTACAGCTATTATTTATAAGTGAATTAACTTCATGTTTTGATTTTAAAATTCTGCATCGACCATTTTGTAGGTTATACTTTTATTTTCAACAATATCTTTAGATTATTATATTTAACAAAACAATAAACGTTGGGGAGTGGCGCACGAAATACATATTTTTGGCTGTTTTCTGGAGGATCAACTTAAACTTTTTCTAAATTAAATTTTAGTTACGATTTTTATAACTGTATTAATGTCTGAAATCGGAATGTCCAAAGTAGAAAATCCTAATTTAAGGCTTGCTTATTGGATAAAATTGGTCGTAATCTAAGCGTTCTTCTTTCTGTTCTGTGTTCTTTGATGAGTGAAGTTTTCAGTTTCGTCTTCTTCCGGCGCAGCCGTGGCGTGAAATGGCCGCGTCTAAAACTCGTCTAAAACAAACTAATCATTATCTTAAGTAAAATACGTTGTCAGCAAAATTTTATCAAGATAGAAACCTAATTTAGCGTTTCATTCGTGCTGTTGGTTCTACGTCACTCACAATCAGGATCCAAACTCTTATAAACCGAAGCTATCTGATGTTAGTAAATATTAAATTGACGTAATCTTTTACCCTAGTTTTACAGAAGGAAAATCGCTTTCTGAAGTGGTATTTTTAATTGTTTATCTTATCTACGTAGTTATTTTAGGGTAAAAGTTTTGTAGGTTGATTTTTTATCGCATAATTTGAATTTATAATTAAATTTTGTTGAATGCATGGAATAATTAAAGATTAAATAATTATAGGGAAATTAGCTCATTTTTATTTGATTGACATATTTTAAAAATTAATTAAGCATCAAATAACATTTTATTTTTTCTCACATGGTAATTGACATGTAATCAGCTTTCATGCTGGCTGCGTCAAAAACTTTTTCTGCTCGCATATACCTGCATTAATAAATTAATATAACAGGAATAAAATATGTATATACGACTTAACCCCTTTCGGATATTTATAAAGACTCGGCTTCATTTCGTCACTTAGCAACACCTTGGTATATTATTAATTGCACAATATTAAAAGTTACAAAATGATTTAAATTGTTTATTACAAAATTTAAATCAGTTTTTGTTTTCTTAAATTTATAATTATGCAAACTGCAACATAGGAGTTCATCAAAAAGATAATAATAATAAATTTAAGAAAAACAAATCAGATAGGCTTGCCGTAATAGCTGAAAACAATGCCATTACCATATCAATTTTTGTAATTTTGCATTTATGGTGTGATTTCTGATAAAAATAATGGAATTTTTTGCAGAAAGTAGTAGTGATAGTGAAAGTGAGTTTATTTGTATTCCGTCGGACATTTTACGGCAATTGTGAATCTCAAATTTTGTCTCTCCAAACACACACGCAGAAGTCAAAAATATTCTGACAGCTTTGGCCTGCCAGAAGCACAATTTCTAGTTCAGCAAAAATATTTGTGTCTCAAATTCAGTGAAAATCAACCATTTGAATACTTATTACATAGATTAATACAAATAAATTGTTAATGTTATGAAAAATGTATTTTTTAAAAATTCGCACTCGATGCACCACAATGAGTGGAAACTATTTTCAATACTCCATGTTTCAAAATCTACCTTCACAATCAATTTTAATATCTAAAAAACATGCAAATTCGCACTTTCATAGAAAAAAATCATCCCTAAATGGGGTTAACATGAACCTCACTAAATACACTGTCTTAAGGGTCCCGTCTCCGTAACAAAATATTGCGTGTTTAGAGGTGTAGAAGTTTCTGCTTTACTCTTGCATTATAAGTATGTATGCATGTAAGTATAAGTATGTTGTAAGCAATTTTTACATGCTTTATCTTATGATTAAGAGATTTATTAGAAAATGTAACTGAGCGTAAACCTAGTTCCATTCTTCGTCTGTAAATAAATTTATGAAATTTTGCTTTATCTGTAAAACTTCGTAAGCATTTTAAAAACTGCTTTTACGTATTTAAGCGAATGTTTCCATGCGTTTACCAGGGTGTTGAGCTACGTGGAGTCGATGTCCTTAAAGATTAATTAATATACCATTTCATGTTTAAACTAATCAAAATTCATATTTTCTTTTGAAATTTCTTGTATTATTTTCCTTGAATGTCCTGTGAAATTGTCGTCTTCCTGCGAGGAATGACTTGGCGTGTGAGGTTAATTGGCCGGCGGAGAACCCGAGACAAATGAATTTATTGGACAAAATAGGCGGAGCCCCAACCAATTCGTCATTCCAATTTGAAATGCAAAAATATTACATTAGGTAATTCTGACAATTAATTTATGACGCGTGAAACGCTCTTATCTTAAAAGCATCTGAGTTAATAATTAATCATGGCCTGTTTTAAATTGGTAATAAGTTTATAGTCGAGACTCATTAGCCGCTGTTTGATAAACCAGCGGCGGAGAAACCAAAAGAAAAAAGGGGCTGGCATAGTCGTCAACTTAGACGGCAAGATCTTTAGATATCAAAGATTTAGTTATTTTATCTTTTAGTAGGCTTTTTGAACTGTCAGTTGGCTACTAAATATGGACGTTATTTCCTTGGAACAAGCAGAAATTTAATTTACTTCACACTGTTTTATAATTTTAAATAAATTCCATGTTTACTGAATTGATTTCAATTCGGTGAATGAGTCATTTCGGTATTCTGTAATATAATTATTTATTATAGTACCTACTAGGTACTGTTAGTTTTTTACCACTTTGTTATTTTATTATTATTATTTATAATTCTCAATTTGAAACTTTAGTTTGTTGTTCGTGATAATTTAACATTTGTTACTTCGTAAAATTTAATTGATTATGACAGTTACAGTAACAAAAGTGGCACATCGTTTATATCTTCTTGTGCAGTTTACATAAAATGATTAAAATCATCTTGTGAGTAGGTACAACTAAATATATTTATATTAATAAATAGTAAAAAAAAGTAAAATATGATGACAGGTCATCTTAAGAGCATTCTGTACACTAAGAATATACACGTAAAAATCACTTTACACGCATACACCTCATCGGCACATGGTTGCACATTTTAACAAAAACAAATTTTTATATGGTAGATATGTAAAACTTCGTTCTATTAGTGCCATTTTTTCTGTTTTGTACCGAAGTTTTAGTTTATAAAATAAAGAAAACTAAAAAAATTCACATTTTTTAACTCTAATTTTCTCGAAATCAGAAAGTTTTTTCTAACAAATAACACTACCCCAACATAGATTAAACTTTAAACTACATGATTCAAGTTTAAAATATCATGTTCTGCGAAATATAAAGAAAAATCTGTAGGTGCTTCTAAACGCCTGCAAGCGGTTGAAAGTAAGTAATTTCGACCGTTGAACGTGCTAAAAAAAATATTTTTTACTAATAGAACGAAGTTTTATCCCTTATCTACCATATAAAAATTTGTTTTTGTTAAAATGTGTAACCATGTGTCGATGAGGTGTATAAGTGTAAAATGCTTTAACGTGTACATTCTTCCTGTACAGAATGCTCTTAATACTACATAGCTCTTGATTTCCCAAAGTATCATGCGCATTGATTTCAAAATCAGCTAAATATAGGATTTTATAATATCATGTTAAATCAATTTACATCATGTTTTTTTAATAAACTGTAAATTATCCTACCAATCACTACCTACTGTTAATTCTGTATAGATATTTTCATTATGTAATTTCTGATCCATTTTAATGCTGTATAGGGAGCCTCGAATGGGCATTTTTAAGTTACCAATGCCCATCCACTGGGTACCAAAAAATGTTATATAGAACAGAATTTATAAATGAAGACTGGACACCTTTATGCCTATGTCACACCGGCATGGCATGAAGCACGGTGATCGATGGAACAAATGAATAACGTAGGTATTTTATTTTATTGTATCGCCGCCTCGATTGCCGCTATTAAAATAATAACTGTAAGTAATTAGATAAGAAGAATATAACACTTTAATCTTTTGTCAATAATATATGAACTAATTATTCATTTAATTAACACAAAGAATTGATGAATTTTAATTCTCAGCAGTCAAAACTAATTTTCAAAAACCTTCAAAGTCCGAAATGTACAAAGTAATATACAAGTTTTCGTCTAACATTTTGCTATACCGGTGCGACACCTCTTTGACAGTTTTTCATCAAGCAAAATGTCACATCGAACACCGTGCCTCATATCACGCGACCACGTCGGTGTGACATGGACATTACGGAAAAAATTTTAATTAAAATACGTGTCAGCAACATTAAATAAGCAAAAAACTATGGAAATAGAAAACAGTATATTGTATGGTGTCGAAAAAAGCATTTTACCTGCGAGTGTTTCAAGGCACGACCCGAAGGAGAATTACGCAAGAAACATGACACGTGTTGCACACTATACTTTTTATTTTTCATTAAATAATATTCACAATAGGACATTACACTGTGACCTTTTGACATTAATTATTTTCGGTAAATAACGCGGTATCATAAAACATGCATTTTAAAATCATTACGTTACGCTCATGCTGCGTTTTCGGTTAACATTCCCGCACACGGCCGTTCTACTGTTTATAATTTGACATTTTCGATGAGTGCAGTGAATATCGGAATTTCGGATTTTAGTGTAGAAAAAATATATCTAGCCTCATCAGTGTCCACCCATTACAATTTATGTGACCAATACTATCCCTCCTCTAGTAAGATAATCCCCGCTAAAGTGTGTTTAATTACTTGATGTATGTCCGGAACTATGTCTCAAGTCCGGGTTCAAATCCTAGACTTGTACTTAACGAGGGAAGCAAGGAGGAAACAAAGGAAGAATTACGTTATCGTAAAAAGATCACGACCTATTAATCAGCTGTAATTGGTAGCCTGAGACAAACTGGAGGACGGTGGATTAAATTATGGCCTTACAATGATCCTACGAGAATTAAAATGAAAAGAAACAAATAACAAATAAATAAATATCACGCCTTTAAGACACATCTTTACAAAAACAAATATTTATGTTGTGTGTCAATGTCGTAAACAAATTTTGACAATTGAGTGTTAATATAAATCCTGAAAATTAAAATTATGAAATGTCCATACATTATGCCTATGGCATGAAGCACGGTGCGCGATGAAAAAGTGTATGACATTTTGCTATATGAAAATCTGTTGCTAATTTCACAGTGAAATTTCGAAGAAATGAATGAAGTTGCGTCAAAAATTATTCTTGGTATAACAGGTTGGTAAACAAGCAATTAAAAAATCTGTTGTGTATACGTACAATCCAGTGTCCATTTAAAATATACAAATTTAAATTTAAAATATTTAAACACAGAAAAAAAACCTGAATCAAAAGATTCATTCACAGGAAAACTCTTCTATGTTGAAGTCATCCTCCGTTTACTACATTTAATATCTTACTTATGACTTACTTATATGGCATTAGTGCCAACATTCTCACATGTCAATATTTTTTACGCAGAAATAAAAATCAGCCGATCATGGATTACAAGATTTCAACGTTTTATTTGATAAATTTATTTACAGTTCTTTAATGCTACCAGATAAAGACAATTTTTTATATATCCTAAGTTGCAAATAACTTTTCCCCTTATTCTTATTACAAATAAATACTATATTTATCCAAATTTATAGAATTTTTTTACAATAAATCTATTCAATCTTCAAGAAATATCACTTTCGGTCGTATTTGAGTCATCCGATTTCCAAAAATCCTTGACCACATACACACACATACACCACACACACATACCTACATAACATACATACAGACATCATCGTGAAACTATCAAAAATGAGTTGTAAGGACCCTAATTCGTGCTCATCTACTAAAAACTCACTACCAGATTTTTAGCATGATTCCAATACCTTTCCTTTACAGGTATGGCGAAAAGTAAAAATCATTGCCTAGAATAAGACAATAAAAAAATGGAATGTTTACTTTGGTAGACCTGATGAGTTATGTGGACTTTCCTACTAAAAATGAGATAAAGATAACAATAAGTTTTTGTATTATATGGAAAATATCGAATGAGACAAGTGGTTTTTAATTTAGTGAATGTTTTTACTATTGCTCATTAAACAGTAAACACACTCTCCAGCATATAGCATATATTTATTTTATTTCTACCCCGTTCCCAATCAGTCATCACCCACTTCTAATAAAAACTCAATTGACATTTGATTCGCAAACACAAAATACTTAATTAAATACGAATCTCGATCCCTCTGCAGATTTTTCATCCATGTTTGACACACGTGCTGTCTATATACTCTCTCTGTGGTAGATACAGTTTATTAATTTGAAATTCTACCCTTAGCACGCTATTAGGACCCCTGCAACTAGTTGAGGGGCTGTCGAGCTTGGAGCGAGGTTTAGAGGGGATGGAACAACCCCAGCCGGTTTCACGGCGATTTGAGATAGCGAAATGTTATTCGATTTTGAGTATTAACACATTGGACAGAGAAACGGCTCGTATAATGAGTGAAGCTAAAGCCGCGTACTTACTAGAGCGTTTACACGCGCACGAACGGTTTGCGCTTTGCGCGCACGAACATTCGTGCGTGCAAATTTAGTCGTTCGTTGAGAAATTTGACAAACGGTAACAGCAGGTTCGGTGTATACAGGGTGTTATATAAATATAGCACCAACGCTTACATGATAAAAAAGGAAGACTCAAGGACTATCAATTAATTTTTTGTATCCTTCTCAGTGCCTTCATTAACCCGCAAAAGAGTTATTAAATTGACCAATCGCAGCTGATTGTTAAAATTCATTAAAAAAAATAAATCAAGTAGGGAGTATTTTATTTTCACTTATAATATCACATGTGCAGTGCATTAATTCTTTCCGGAAATTTTTTTGAGTGATTAGCTCTCGTGTAGGTACCACTCGAGCTAATTAAGACGTTGTTGGAATGCACGATAAAAAAATTCCTGAATATGAATTAATGCACGAGTGCACATTCGGCAAGAAAATCGCAATGACACCGCCGCTCTATTTTTGAATTCTTTTTACAATAGAAACTTGAAATATTTACTAAATTTGTTTTTAACATTAATAAATATGTATTATTTACCTTATTAATTGCTTATTTACACTCAAAATGACAATTTAACCAATTTTTAATTTAATGTCAAACTGACATATTATGACAGTAAAGTTTCCGCTTATTAATTTCAGTTAATAAAACATAATTCATTTATGATCCAATTGTTTATTATAACATACGCATATATAATACATACCTTCACATTTTTTCGTCACAAAATATTAAATCGCAAACAACAAACTACGTATTTTATTTCATATAAATTTAATGCTTCATTCACGATGTAATGTCGGTTACTTATTTTATTATAAATAAGTTGTTTATTAAAAGTTGTAACATAGGTACCTTTTTGATCTCATAGAGCATAGTTTGAGTAATAATTATAGTACGATGACTGTTTTCAATAATTAACTAATTTTATAAAATCAATTTCAAATGTCAGCTGTTTTAATTATAATATTATAACATGTAAACATAGAACATAACTGCGTAGTGCAAATTACAAAAGTAGGTATTCATTATTACAATTTATAAAATTGATACTGATAAATTTTTAAATAGTTAAAGGTTGGCCTCAAGTGCGTCTAATGCCACTTTTATTTTTACCTCTCGCCTAGAGAGGTATAGGGATCGTGAAAAAATTCGATGTCGAGATTTTTGTCAATAAGCACGTTTTAGCACCTTTAGAACCTATTTTCACTATTTTCACGATGATGTCTGTGTGTGTGTGTGTATGAAAGTCTGTATGTGTGCCTACTATGCTCTTTCGTTCTTATTCATTATCTCAAATTCTATTTAACATAAAATTCTAATATTTTGCATTATATATTTGTACATGTTAATGAAGAGCTGATTAGATTTTGGTAAAAATCTGCCAACCGGAAATGGTATTTTCTTGAAGCATTTTAACATTTTTTGTAAAAAATATAGAAAATTCTGCGATAATTACAATTTGTCATACGACATTTCAAAGAACAAATTATATCTTACAATATTTATTTAACATCTTGTCTATATCTCTTACCAATAAAGGAAAATTATTTTTCAAAGATATATAATTTTACCTACCACGATTTGTAAATCACAATATAGGAAAAAAATTAAAAACAAAAATGAATATGTCAATGTGACAGATGAACAGACGTATACACAATTTCTGAAATGTTTGTGGCACCATTTTAAAAGAAATGTAAATATTATTAACTGAACATAATGTAATAAGTAATAATAAAGTTAAATTTTTATCTATAAAGAGCTAATTAAAGAACTAAGAACTATAAAATTATTTTCAAAAAGTTTGTAAATTTATTGCAAAATTATAATTTAAGAAAGCCTAAAAAACCAAATTCACATAAATTACAGTGTTAAGGCGGGAGGTCGTGTGCTGGCCACATCAGATTTTTTGTTTTGTTTTAAATATGTGATAAAATACGTATAAAAACTCACAAAATAGCTAAAATCGCCCATGTTTAGCTATGAATATAAAAAAATTGTGGCATTAGACGCATTTGAAGACAACCTTTATCTATTCAAAAATGTATTTGTTTTTGTTACTCTAAAAATGTGAATTTTTACTTCAATTTTAAGGAAAAAACTGAACATACTTTCCAGCATTATTACCAACCTAAGGATAAAAATCGTTCAAATTTTTAAAACACAATTTTCCAATTCGGCACGTGCACAACCGTCACCGTGATCTGCTCAAATCAAACATCTCCATTAACTAACAAAAAGACTACCCATCTAAAAGCACATCTTACGTCTCTATCTCGTTCTCGATCAACTGTCGAACTCTTCGTCTTCTGCGTCCATCAGGCAATTACCTTAAGTATATGTAAGCCTCACTCAACAGTGACAGATCAATCTCAAGCCTGAATCACAACAGGGAAATTCTGTCTTATTGTTGAAAGCCGCCAGTAGGGCGGTTTTGTCAGTGTGAGTGCGGCTTGGTAATTAGCAGTCTGTCAACAAAAACATGATTAATTTTCTACTGTAGTTGTCCATTAGTGTTATTATATACAATGGTCGGCTGCAATTAATGTTATTACCGAAATTAGGTGCGTTGTTATATGAAGAATTTTTGATGGCTTATTTTTATTACGTCACTCTTCTATTTGGTAGTAGAGTGGTTTTTTCCGAATTACTAGAATACTCTCGATTTTACTTTTTTTCTATTCCACTCTTTTTCCCACTACTACAGCTGCCTGAAACCATCATGATATTCGTACTGTGCCACAATCTAGCTTTGCAATGTCATTTTGAAATTGAAAAATACTATCAAAATTATTATGCGATGTAAACCTTATTTTTACACCGTTGAATTCCTCAATCGATTTTACTAATTTTTAGCAGAAAATTTCTTCGGGTACATTTTCGTAAAGAATTTTCAAAATCTGAAACTCTAAACACCATCTCAAATCGCTATTTGCAAACTTTTGACCATATTTAAGGCGATTTTTCGCGATAAATACTACAATAAACTAGGTTTGGTAGCGTTTAAAGAGGTTTGTGACGATGACGTCATAAACTTGTAATAGTTAACTTTCGCAAGAAAATTTGATTGGTTTGATGTAGTTAAGTTTGACAGAAATTTTTGTTGGAAACATGAATATAAGCAAAAATTTAAAAAGTTTCTGTTTCATTTTTCATAAAAGGAATAGGAATACATTCTTAAACTCAACAATTAATTTGATAATAAACTAGTTTGTAAAAAAATAACAGCATGAAAATTATGAGACAAACATTTAGATTTTAGAATACCTTATTTGTATAAAAGATGGATTTCAGAATATTTAGAATACTATTTTTATTTTCAATGTGCAGAAAGCAGAAACAAATTTATCCTCAGAATGTAGAGAGAGATAGAAATATTAACGCGCCTTTACCTACCTCCTGAGGATGTTAAGTGGTTTGGCTAACTTTTATTTACCATGTTAGTGTGTGACGTCATCAATTTCGTCGCGAAAATGACAAACCATAGTTAACCACATATAACTACAGTTAACTAGGTACTTTCGCGAAAAATCGCCTTTAATTTATTAAAATTTATAATTTTGGTAAAATAAATCAGACCTTACAGTACTTATTCAACTGGACGAGCTACATTCTAAAATATCTATTAAATTTTAAATTAAGTCTTGTTCACACGAGGATTCTTTGAAGATTTTACCAAAATTATGAATCCTGGAAAAGAAGAAGTTTTCTTCTTTCTAAGATGCGGGCGCGGTGCCGCTAAATTGAATCTTCAATGAGCCTTGGAAAAGAAGAATTGCTTCAAAACCACGAATTTATTTGACACTTCTTCTTTTCCAGGATTCAGAATCTTGGTAGAATTTTCCAAGAATCCTCCCAGGGCCCTCCCAAAAATTTATTTGTTATGGAATGGTCTCCTGCTAATATAGATTTGGGGATAATGTTGTACTGTGTTTCTGAATAAATCTCGTGAACAATGTACAACGTTTTTGCACACTTGCTGAATTACAGCGGCTCGTTATAAAATACCCGCTCGCGTGAGACACATCAGATTATGGAATTTAAGGAAATAAAGCAGTTATACCTAGCCAGCTAGGCAACTCCGTGTGCCAACGAAAATGTTTTCCAGCAGCACGGAAAGAAACTGTAATTCAATTTATGTTTGAAATATTTTAATGCGCCCTCAACGCTGATTATAAACAATTATTAATTTGTTATAAACATCAAAGGAAGCTGAAATTAATTTAAAAATGTATCAAAGTTGAGAGGTGACGTTAAATGGTATTCGTCAAAGAACGAATTTTCCGAATAATTGAATCAAGCTCCCGCTGAGTTTAATTAATCGGTAGTTAACTAGCAGTTAAATATGTTCACTTTGATCTGCGAGTAATTTGAAATAGCACTGATTCACAGTAGCGCTACTTCTAGACTAGGGCCAAGTTTATTAGATTATTTCGTATTGGTTAAATTTTGTTTCGGAATAAGTGCAAACGAAAGGAGTCCAATCAGAATTCACGATTCTGGCTATATTGCTCAAAATAAAAATCTGAAATTTTACATTAGTAACGACCAAGCATTGTTGAATTGAAAAATTCAAACTATATATTGTTCCGACAACAATTAGAGATATAAAGAAATTAATTACTAGAATTTCGTGAGGATCTCATTAATGAACTGTAAAAGTTATTATTGAGTTTAAAGATAAAATGAGTAGAACATAGATGTAAAAAGGGCGGAAAAACAATAAAACTATAATTTTATCAACATAATTGCCACAAATTATATCTAAACTTGTACAATTTTTTCTGATTTTTGCATAATTATTAAAGCCAAACTAATTACATTAATTAAAAATTTTGAAGATTCCGCTCTTTTAGTATGCTTCTTTAATCTAAATACAAAAATTCAACATCATACGTATAACAGTATTAGATTGAGATCCTCACAAAAATTACTCGTTTTTCAATGCGTATTATTGCCATGCAATAGGCCCTTAAGTCGACTTCCAGGAAAAACGTTAATACGTATAGCTTATTTTTTATTAAACGCACAGGGACATAACTAAGGATGGGCCTCGGCGGTCCAAGGCCCACCCTACAAATTCTTGGCCCACCCAAAAAATTTACAATATTTTTACATTAGTTTACGGAAGAGATCCTATATTAAAAATATTACCTAGGGAAGAGATATAGATTTATACTTAATTGAGGCAAAAGAATGTTTATGAATATGAATAGCGGATAGATATATAGATTTATTACTGGTAAATATTGTATTTTTGAATAAATATAAAATTTATTAACTTGTCAGTCTGCGAGCTCGTGCAATCTTTATCTATGCTTACATAATTTGATATCATATTCTTAACTGGGTACTGTTTTTCTTTCTACGAAATTAATTTTAGGAGGAACTAAGTCAAATTTCTTCAACAGTGAAAAAATTATTATTATTTCTCTATTAAATGTTTATAAAACATTATCCTGAAATCAATAATAATCTGACATTTTATTCGCAACGAAAACACTTTTATTTCAGAGAAAGAAAAATATATTAGAAATTATAATTTTAGAGACACAAAGCGATCTGGTAAATGTAAAAGTAAAAATAGAGATAATTAGGAACTAATCGAGATATGGAACTGTGAATTGATTAGATTTTTCAGACGGTATATGTCACAATAAAAATAAACTAAGACATTAATTTATTATCTTTAATTCCCTTCTGATAATGCCAAGGCTGTTCTGCCAGATATCCCTCTCGCGCAAGTTTTGTAGTTGCCAAGTTATTTGTATCCCAGCTCCCAGCTTAGAATGGTAACGAGAGTAGACAGCAATCCGTGTTGTCATGAAAATTTCACACCTGGTTACGGATTCGAACGCACAACCGCACGACCTCAGTAATCAGAGCCTAGTACTCTTTACCACTGTGCTATCCCGCCGTTTTTTACTTCCCCGATCTATGTAATAGAGGGAAGTATTGTAATCGTGATTTTTTGACAGTTCGAGATTTTGGTGAATCTTCACGTTTTAGACCCTACTGAACCCAAAAAACATAATTTAAAAAAAGTCGGTCTGTCGGTCTGTCGGTCTGTGGGTCTGTGGGTCTGGATGTTGCATAACTTAAAAACGCGTTGGAATTTTGGACTGAAATTTTATATTTAAGATCTTGACCCAAATTCTGACTTCAAGTTCGTTAATGAGCTTTATTCAACAAGTGGTACCAACTTTATAAACATACCTTTTTTTATTTTTATCAAAATACTATCGTGTGTGGTATCAAATTAAAGCTCTCGAGAAAAGAATTCTAGTAGAAAAACAAAAATAACATTTAAATGATCGTCAATTGTTTTTTTTTATAAATTATTCAAATTATACCGAGTTTGGTGTCAATTTGAATCGCTCAGGGAGATAAGTTTTTAAAAAATGTAAAAAATGACATTAATACGATTTTCAATTGTTTCTCAAAAAATTACTCAATTTTTTTTATTCAACCAGTGGTACCAACTTTATAAACATATCTTATTTTATTTTTATTAAAATACTATCGTGTGTGGTATCAAATTAAAGCTTTAACTGATCGTCAATTTTTTTATCATACATTATTCAAATTATACCGAGTTTGGTGTCAATTTAAAGCTCTCGGGGAGATAAGTTTAATAAAAATGTAAAAAATGACATTTATGCGATAATCAATTATTGTTTCTCAAAAAATTAATCAAATTTGTTCAAGTGTATTATCAAATTAAAGTTTTCTGGAAAAAAATATTAGTCGAAGAATCAATAACAACATTTAAACAATGGTCAGTTGTTTTTACTTTCCGCATTATATTCTATAAGGCTATAAGATATTATGACGGGTTAAAATTTTCGAGTGTGAGTTTTTAGTGAATAAGTATCAGATTTTTTATGGTATTTAAATTATGCCGAAGTTGGTATCAACTTAAATAGTTTGGGGAAAAATGATAAATTTATTTAAATTTTGCAGAATAAAGCATAAAATTAACGGCGTTACGAAAGTAAGTTATTAAAACTTATAATCGGGGAAGTACTGTGGCGGACACAGCAGATTTTTAAAATAACATTTTGTCTCAAAAACACGTAAAACTGGTTTACCTCGTTTTTACAATAAATATTTATTTGATGATCAGATTAAATAATTTTTTTATACAACTGTCAAAAAAGCGAAAAAAGTGATAACAAAGCACAAAGGATAGTTGATGTTGTTCTTTTTGTAATGTTACCTTGAGAACCACTCAAAATCATAAAAAACAATTTTTTCACGGTTATTGAGATTTATTAATATTTTAATAAATAACAAATTTTAATTAGATTTTAGAATTAAAATACAGTGTAGAAAAAATTTCGAGCTCGACATGTTTTACTTCGTGGTGTGTTCGAATAAATTATTTAACTCGGCAACCCTCGTCAAATAAATGACATTATTACGAATACAAAAACATCAACTTCGCGCACTTAATACAAAATAACTATTTTGAACTTCAAATTTGTAAAATATTGATTTGCTAATTAAACTAATGATAACGGTCAAATATACTGATTTTTATAGAAAAATATATTTGTGTAAATCTAAAGCTAGTGTATCTGTTGTATATCTACATCTAGATCTAGACCGTTTGTCCGATCCGCATGAAATTTTGCATGCAGGTCTCTTTTGACCAGGGTCAGATTTCAAGGTATGTTTTACTTCGATCGGAACATTAGGATTGGGGATAGAAATAAAAAATCGCTTTGATGGACGCAATTTTTGTTTCTTTTGTACATACCATTGAAATGAAAAAAAGGATAGTTTTTATTAAAATCGGGTCATAAATTTTATGTTTAAATTCGTTTGGACTATAAACGGCAGGGGTTAATCGTCAAGATCTAGACCGTTTGTCCGATCTTCATGAAACTGGGCACACAGGTCTCTTTTGACCAGAGTCAAATTTAAGGTATGTTTTAATTCTATGGGACAATTAGGATTGGGGGTTTAAAATGTATAATTTAGATCATTTGTCCAATCCTTATGAAATTTTGCATTAAGATCAGATTTTAAGAGGCCCGTCTAGTCTACTACTAAAAATCCAGCATAAAATGTACCAACGTAGCGACTGTTTTGTGGCCAGTACAAGAATGGTAACATTTTATTTCAACCAGGATTTAATAGAGAAAGAATTTTGACTAAAAAATTGTACAAGAATATAAAAATTCAGAAAAATTCAAAAAAATTCCTATTTTATGCAAACTGTACACACGGTTATATCTCATGATACAAATTAATTTTTAAAATTTTAAAAAGGTACATCTGTAGGTCCATTCTTTCTCTATTAAATGTTTATTAAAAACATTAAAACATTATCCTGAAGTCAATAATAATCTGACAGTTTACTCACAATGAAAATACTTTTAGTATTTTTCAACTTTAAAATGACATTGCATAGCTATAGGATGCGGCAAAGTACGAGTTTCAGGATGGTTTCAGACAGCCCTAGTAGTGAGGAAAAGAGTAGAATGGGAAAAAAATAAAATCGAGAGTATTCTAGAAATTCGGTAAAAACGTAGACGAGCCGCTTAAGGTATGTTTTAATTTTAAGGGATAATTAGGATTGAGGGTTTAAAAATGTATAATTTAGACCATGTGTTCAATGAAGATCAGATTTGAAGGTATATTTCTTTAATCCGGGCAACGCCGGGTACACACATCAGCTAGTTGACTAAAATAAAAATCTAAGATGAAACTGAGTGTCTTTATGTCGGCGTTATGTGTTCATCCGGAGAGAAAGGAGGGCGGCGTTGCGTTAATTTCCCGGGGGCCTCAGAGCGCCTCATGCAGAGCGAGCCAATATCACCCATTAACCAGCCATTGTTTAGCGAGAATGCCGGTTAATTAATGAATTGCTTTGAATTAAGATATTGCGCTTTTGATTACGCCTTCGCGACAGGTGGTCACTTTACTATAAATTATACAACTTTATTATTAGTTTGCTTTTAGTCATTAACCACAGGTTAACGCTGTTGTTATATTGTTAAGAACGAAATAATGTCGGAATAAAATATGGTTTTGTAATTATTATAAAGTAAAGGGCATGTTAGGTCATACTATTAACCTTTATTTTAAAATATTACATAAAATTAATAACATTAATCGTATCATCAACAAACTGTTATTACCTTTTAATATGCAACATTTTTTGATAATTATTATAAACAACATAATACGTTAGTTACTTATAATACGTTAGATACTCGGCAGACCCAGATATATTTAACCGTGTGTGCGGTTACCAGCTGTCACTTGTACTTTTGGTTGGTTGCTTAGTGAAAAATACACAACCAGGAAAATTTTTTGTGAAAATTAAATGTTTACCTGATTTGATTCGAATCTGAGTTGTAAAAATTTCTATTATAATTATTGTAATTGATAAACTCCCGTTGAATAATTTACTATTTACATACATACATAAAAATCACGCTATATACCTAAATGGGGTTATCACGAACTGTTTAAAAATGCATATTTACTTATCATTATCAGTAGGTACCAATAATAATTTGTGATTTAATAAAAAAATATAATAAAAATACCCTCACACTCATTTCTTCAATTTGACATTTAGAAATGTCGAGACCATGAAGTATAATATAATATCTGGTAAGAGTGGACGCTAGGGTAGATGAAGTGTGGCCTTTCTGTTTACCTTTTAGAGAGAGACAGAAAATACGGGCCAGATCGCAGCATGCATTCTATATGACGGTAAACAACGGTAACGATGGCACGCAGTAGTGATCTTTCTCAACCACACAGGGTAAACAAAAATGCCACAAATCTATAGTATTGCTATAATACGTAGTATCCACTCCTGTGTTTATATTATAAGTATTTCGGGGTCATAATTTTTAAACATCTATATTTTTATAGCTATTAACTAAACCATTAGGTAACAGAAAATAATGAATACTTTTAATAGTCAATAAATTTAAGTCTTATAAACGTCATTAAGGTTCTAATACAAAACAAAGGAAATTAGCGGGTACATTAATTATTTATTCGTTTTTCATTAGTTTGTATGAAACAAGCACTCGTGCAATCATTGCAATCCAGCAGACAGCGTACAGCAGTAGTTAAGGGATATTTGTGCACCCCACCCTCACCCCCACCCCGTCAAATCTAAACATCTCGCATGCGGTCTTAATTGCTCCGCATTAATAATAAACACAAGAGATCGCCGATAAGCGACCAAGTAATTGTTAATTGCTTTTTCGCATGCATACCTTTTTTACGCAAGGTGACGTTGCGCAGATACAAATTACCCCCGGCGGAGCGGGGCGGCGGGGGTGGCAGCAACCCCCCCCCTTCCCCCCACCGCCCCACCATCGCGTGCTGCTAATCATGTCAACTTACGATATGACGCTTTTAATGGAACACCACTTAGATTACTTAACTTGATGTTTTTATTTTCGATTTAGTGAGAATAACGCGCTAATGCAACGTAATGGACTCTCAGACGGCCGCAGGTAGCTGACCATTGTGCGTGAAGACGGGATTGAGAGATCTTCATCGCTTTATTAACAGCAACGAGATGATGACGCTGATACACCCAGCAGTGAATTATTTCAAGCTTTGTTGAATTAGAGTACCCGTGAAGCAACAGCGGTGGTGGCTTTTCATTTCAAATATGAAAATTTCGACACTAAATCTAAATATAAAATAAAGTATATTTAATAAGTAGTTGATAAATGAGATTATTGGAGCTTTTTGTTTTTACTTCCTTGTACGGAGTAAGGGAGTATTGTAATCGCGAAAAATTTCGGTTTTCAGATTTTGATGGAAATATCCGTTTTGACCTTTTCTGAATCCATTATGACTAGTTTCGTCGTGACGTCTGTACGTACGTATGTACGTACGGACGGACGGACGGACGTATGTGTGTCGCATAACTCAAATACGGTTAGACGTAGAAAGTTGAAATTTTGTATTTAGGACTGTTATAGCATCTAGTTGTGCACCTCCTATTTTTGGTTTCAATCTACAAACCAGAAGTAGTAAATTTTAAAAAAATTTCGATAAATATTTAATTTAAGACAAATTTTTTTATTTTAAATGAAAGATTATGTGATTATTACCTACAATCGGTATTTTATAAATATTTTTGTATCTGGTATCATTTAAGAATAATTAAAGTATATATTTATAATTTAGTATTTCGGTAACTTGTAGTCCATGATCGACTAACATTTGTTACTACGTAAAATTTAAATGTTTATGACATGACAGTGAGAATAGTAAAATATGCTTTATATCTTCTTCTGCAGTTTAAATAAAATGACTAACATATATTTGTGAATATACGAGTATAATAAGTTAAAAGAATTTTTTATATTATTCTACATTTTAGTTATTAAGAAAAGTATGAACAAACAAGGCGTACAAGGAAGTCATGTGGTGTCCACGTCAGATTTTTTACTTTCTGATTCTGACTTCTATAACGAGAAAGATAACGGGAAGTAAACGAGAACGGGAACGGAAACAAAAAACTCTTTCAGATGTATAATTGTCCGGTAACATTTCGTTCTTTAATTTCCAACCCAATCCATGAAAATAAAAACTCAACTTGAACAAACCACCTAACCACACAAAAATATGACAAGTGACAGAAGATAAACTGAAGAATGACGTCATGCTTTCTTCCTATTAGTTAGCAAATCGCAACGAGAACGGAAAAGATGAATCTTGGCGAACTTTACCGTTCTGGTTATCGGGCGACGGAAAGCTTTCCGTTCTTGGAGATTTGTTGTGCATGCCTATTAAAAGTATGAAATTTATATTTTTTATTGTTCTGGTTCACGTTCTCGTTCTAGGGCTATTGTGCAGCCGCCTTAAGTGGGAATATACACCACTGGGTCCGACTGGTTGGATTCCACTATAATAACATGTACCATCCTGCAATTGGGAGTTAATTCTGTAGGTTGGTTACAATCAAAAATAAAAATAAAAGTTCAGTGTGGGTTTATAGATTGGTAGATGAGTGGAATCCAATCACTCGGATCCAATGGTTGTTGCTAGAATCGAACTAGGAACCGCTAGCATGCTAGGTAGAGCCGGGAATGGGTTCAACACCAGAAAATAAAATTCTACAATTTTCATACACAGGAAAATTCAACATCAGAAGATGCAAATCTAGAAATTTCATACGTAATAAAATACCTCCATCTAAAGATTCATTCATAGGAAAATTCAAATCTAGAATTTTATACAGGAAGATGGAAATCTAAAAAAAGTTATACTTAGTCAAAACCGAAATTGGCATTGGGTTATTAATTTAGTTTATAATTTTTGTATCCCCCTTGTGTTGAAAAAAACAAATTAGTTCTTTTAGATTCGCATCTTCCTGTATTTGCATCTGCCTATGTTTGCATTTATGTCGAATGTAAAATTTTAGATTAAAATTTTCTTGTAAATGTATCTTTAAATTCACGTATTACGTATAAATTTTCTAGATTTTAATCTTCTTGTGTGTATGAATATACCAGAATTATATGTTTGTACTCATCACCTAGGAAATGACATTATAAAAACCCGCAATCGAAATTTCCCAGTGTAGTTACTCAGGAAAAATGCAAAGAACACTTACTTTTCTAGACATTTCAGAGTAAAATCATCTTAAAAACAATAAAGTTTAGATTACAAAGTGTTACTTCCCGGAATTATAATTAGTGAAGAACACCGAAAATCGCCAATATTTAAAAATAAAACTTGTATGCAGCGCGCCATCTGTCGGTAGTAGTAAGTAGAAAAACATCGTAACCTCAACTACAACTTGAATGTATTTGATTTCACAAACCTCTTGCGGGAAGACACCATTCCAGCATTCGCGTAAATGAAACCCTCGCTTCGCTCGTGTTTCAAAAACCCGCTCATGTGGAATCAAAATCTTCCTGCATTTGGTTCGTAAATAACTACTCTGGCGTTGAATGGTCATCCACCCAAAAGAAATAATATTTTACAACATAATTGCTAATCATTTAGCATCCTTGGCACCCGGTAACCAAATCATCCAATCTGCAAATTTGGTCATCATCATTGAACCATCCTCCCTCATCATCGTAGTCAGCTTGGCGTATCATTTTCGAGTGCAGCACTAGCGTCGTCAATTATTCATCCAGTGGAAACGCACATTAATTACCGCGCTCGGTGTTACTGTAGGACTATCTGTGACGCCGATCGCCAAATGACATGCGGCATAACGAGCGTCCCGACGCATGCGTGCCACGTAATTACCGAGCGCCGCGGCGGCAGGTGCTAGGACCAACGATCATGAATCATGCGTTTAGGACAGGGAGTTGGTGGTTTATCTGATCAGTTGTGGATGAAGTAAATGTGAGCGAATGTCATTGATATTTGAGTTAAATATTAAATAATTATCCAAATCGTGAATAACTTGAGGGTATCTTTGAGTATTCTCTCAGATTTTAAAAATAGGCATTAGCCGAAACAGCAGCTTTCTTTTTTAAAGCACGGATATAAATACCGTGGTATAAGTCTCTCGCCTGGCAATGTGTGATTGTCGTTAAAATCGAATTCCGGAGCTTCAAGCTGACCACTTGATCGTCTTAAATGTAGTCCAGGTTGCTTAAAAATCTCTGTGATGTCGCTTTGGTTTTCGAAGATAGTCGAAAGATCAAAACGAATCGGTTAAAAACGAGTACCACGGTACTTGTGGCTTGGCCTTTCAAGAGCTTGCATCAAGAAAAGAATTTGTCTAAAATTTTGTACACCCGTGTAATTTGAAAAATTTACAGTGGAAAGATGAATTATTTCTCTTACCGTTTTCGAGATATTGACAGTTGTTAATTTTTAGGAACCCGAGACAAAACTAGCAAAATTATATTAATTTGTTCATCCAATCAAGGTGCAAGAAACACATATACTGCCACAAACTGCAATTCGATATCAGGTTATGTTTTTGTTTTGATAATAGGCCATCAAAATTGCGATCTGGAACATATGAAAATACGGAACAATTCTTGAACTGAAACATCAAAATACAGTCTATATTGCATTGGATTTCTATTGGCTTGAAAACAGTTAAAATTTGACATTTTCTTCCATTTAAGCTATATTACGATCTAGTGCCATTAATAGTCTCATTTAAAACTAAACTAAACCAGAACTTGTGTTTTGTGAGTTGTACCTATTCTATAAAAATTACTCAATAATCTTGAATATTAAAATGCAAAGTTAAGTCAAATCCAATCTAATTTTCGTCACGGAAATGTATGATAAATATATCTGTAAGTTGGTTAAGGGAATCGACTCCATGAGCTCAACACCGCGTTTGTCCTATAGAAACGCTTTGAAACACAATAACAGTCTAACAATTTTTAAAATACTAACAAAGTTTTACAGATAAAGCAAAATTCCATAAATTTATTTACAGACAAAGAATGTAACTAGATTTATGTCGAATTACATTTTCTAATAAATCTCTTAATCATAAGATATAACTGAGGTTGGAAATATGAATAAATCCTATTTATTTGAATGACTGGCTTTATTGTACAACATAGTTATAATTTTCGCGACGTTTCGACCAGGATCTTGGTCATTTTCAAGCAGAAGTTAACATGTTAATAAATTTAAAAGTTAGTTGAGTTACATTATATGAAATATTACTTAAAACTAAAATTTATTTAGAGTGTGTACACACCCCAAGAGTCCAACAGTGACTAAGATATAACATGTAAAAAATTGTTTAAAACACATATTTTCATTAATTTTTATATGGATTCTAATTTTTTTTTCAAAGTTCTAACTAGATATAAACCTAGATTAATTCTTTTATAAACTTAGTAGGTAGGTACTGTTTTCCCCCTCAAATTTTTATATGCAATGAGTAAACAAAAACTACTACACAACACGCAATATTTTGTTACGGAGACGGGACTAACATTGCTAGCGGTCCCTAGTTCGTTTCCCAGTAACCGACAATAATACCACTGGACCCAAGTGGTTGGATTCCACTATAATAACCAGGGTTGTTTTTTTTAAACCCAGCCCAGTACTGGGTTTATTCAAAAACGCAGTTAAAAAAATATTATTGTATGTATTGTCTGCCTTCATTTTAATTTCAATATCGTTGAAAAGAGAAAAAAATATCTATTAGGACAGGTCATTGTCATTAGAAACTTGTACTAATTCAAACAAAAAAGTTAGGTGAGAAACGAAATTGGCAAAATGCATTTTTGTGAGAAAAATTGGCCTCGTAAAGGATCAACTTTTGTCTAATTTAACCAACTTCGTATCTCTTATGGTTCTCGAGATCTCTATGCTTTAACAGTTTCATAGGACACCCTGTATACAATTTTCAAATAAAATGGGTTTTTTCGGGGTTTTTCAGCCGGTTTTTTTTGGTCTGGGCAAAATTACAACAACCCTGAAAATAAATAACATCTTGGTACCATTCTGTAATTGGGAGTTTATCCTGTAATAAAAAATAAATACCATATCATAGTTAATTTTTCTTGAAATTCCTCTCTTCCAGGCGAAGGCAGCTGCAACTCGAACGACGGCACCGACCTGCGCTACCCTGCTAGCTCAAGCGGGGGCGGGGGGTGCAAGAGCGGAAGTGACGACGAGGGGGTTCCCGGGGGCTCCGGACTTCCTGGCGACGCTGACTCCTGCAAGAAGAAGCACCGGAGGAACCGGACCACCTTCACCACGTACCAGCTGCACGAGCTGGAGCGCGCCTTCGAGAAGAGTCACTACCCCGACGTCTACTCCAGGGAGGAGTTGGCTATGAAGGTTAACCTGCCGGAGGTCAGAGTTCAGGTAGGAAGAGAATACTTGAGAATATTGTATTTGGTAGTAATGATAATGATATAAGACGCACAGCGCATTCAATTTCCTGTGCGCTGTATGCTGTGCTTCGGGTTTATTCGTTGCAATCGTGATAGTTTTTGCAAAATAGTAAAAACATAATAACAAAATCACAAAGTCAAATAATACCAAATCAAATCTAGCATGACCAACAAAACAGCTGTCATAACGTGATACGACAACACTGTAAGACAAGTACTTCTTCTTTTACTTTGTATAGCAATCTGTGTTTGTGTGTGGTTTATAAAACCCCCGTAACGAAAATGTTATGCGCTGTGCTATGCTGTGTTGTGCTAAATTATGTACTGTGCGCAGTTATAAATCCACCTTAAGTATTAAAAATCTTATTTATTTTTTTGTGCCCTGTGCTGTGCTTCGGGTTTATTCGTTGCAATCGTGATAGTACGTTTTAGTTTACTTCTTATACGCACGCGAATTTGTTGTTCATTATATTAATAATTTTTGC
Source organism: Agonum fuliginosum (assembly GCA_947534325.1). NCBI lineage: Eukaryota > Metazoa > Arthropoda > Insecta > Coleoptera > Carabidae > Agonum > Agonum fuliginosum. The sequence goes on from OX384037.1 coordinate 30,441,220, forward strand.
AAAATAGTCAAAACATAATAACAAAATCATGAAGTCAAAAAATTCCAAATCAAATCTAGCATACCTAACCAACAAAACAGCTGTCATAACGTGATACGATAACACTGTAAGACAAGTACTTCTTCTTTTACTTTGTGTGTTTGTATAGCAATCTGTGTTTGTGTGCAGCTTATAAAACCCCGTAACGAAAATGTTATGCGCTGTGCTATTCTGTGTTGTGCTAAATTATGTAAACTAAACTTTTTGTGCGTTCATCCAGAATGGCTAGTTTTATACAAGTGGCTCTAAAATAAGTAGACATGGCTTGACCACAGATGCCTTGGCTTAAAAATGACGAATTAAGGGTATCAACTCCACTGAGCTCAAACCCGCGTTTATTCTACGGTAACGCATGGAAACATTCGCCTAAAATATGTAAAAGCAGTCTAGAATTTTTAAAATGCTCACGAATTTTTGTTTTACAGATAAAGCACAATTTTATAAATTCATTTACAGACGAAGAATGGAACTAGATTACATTTTCTAATAAATCTCTTAATGAAAGATAAAGTATGTACAAAATTGCATAAAACACTCTTTTTCATTAATTTTTTATTTGGATTCCAAAGGTTTTTTCTGAATTCTATCTGGGCATAACCCTAGATTCATTCATTCACAAACTGTTTTCCGTTAAATTTTAAAGTAAAAACTGCTACACTTCTAAACATGCAATATTTTGTTACGGAAACTCTTAACCCAACTTACCTATAGGTATGTAAAAGTGTACCGTTTAGTCGGTTTTCATCGATTCTTAATTTTAATTTAGTTTTCTAATAGTTCGTTAAATAGAAATGGCCTAAGATGAGTTTCTTTAAAAACAAAAATATAAGGACTTGAATCATTAATTAGTTGATTTAATCATTTAGACAACTTAACAAGTAATTAAATTGTAGAAGGTAAACTAAAATGTCAAAGTGCATATTGTACGAGTTGATGACTCGAAGTAGTGACAAACTAAATAGGCATGAACGCCTCGATTAGTCAGTGTTGTTTACTAGCAACATAACAAGGTAATTATTGATTAGACCAGCAGTCGTTTATCTATCGATTATCACGAATCTCTTGCTATTAATCTCGAGTTTTAGTAGGGTCCGTAAAACGCGAAAAAAAGGGGCTTTAGTCCGAGTTCGGTGCCAGTCACAACGCGTCCGCACGCACAGCTCAGCTCCGAGCAACAGAGAGAGAAGCAGCAAGCGAGAGAGCGAATCTCTTCTTTAGTGTGTGCTAACTCACGTGGAAAATTCCTTCAAATTGAATAACTTTGTGTCTTTTTTATTTTATTTGCGAGGTCCCGAATCTCATATTGGCTGTGGAACGTAACGTAAGAAAAGCTATTTTCCGCGCTGCGGCCCCGCAACCTCCGCCCCACCTCGCCAGAGGCACAGCCGCCGTGGATTTATATGAAATGTCAATTGGTCGAGCTTGTTGCGTGCAATTCAGAAACGGAAATTTAATTTAAAAGTTTAAAATTCGACCGCGCAAGACGCGAGCCTGGATTGTGGTTGGGGGTCGGTGGGTGTTTCTACTTCGCGCCCTCCCGCTTCTGCCGCAGAAATAGAAAAACTAACCCTTGAAATATGCATTTTACTAGTCGAAACCACAGTATTATTAAGTGTCCTTTATTCTGAAAATGACTATTTGATTCCATTATATTCTTTTAACTCATGTACCAAACAATCAATCGAATTATATATTTGATTAATTCTTTTATTAACTGATTTATTGGATAATATCTTTCGTGCAACAGTTAGTTTTTAATTATAAATAAGACAACAAAAGCAAGAAATAAAGTTAAGACATAAGTTGTAACGATGTCTGCGTTGGCATTAAGTACGTACTATAGCTTTACTTCATTATTTCGATTAATAATAAGACACTAAACACAACAGTGTTCGGTTTATAATTTTTTACGTAAAGCTACAGCTTTTACTTTCCCAACTTTTTATTGTTTCTTATTAACCTTCGGATGACCAAGGTTTTTTTGGTACATAGACGACCAAGAGGGGTAAAAACTGACCCCATTTATTTTGGCTAACAATAATGTAATTTTATTGATTCGAGGTCAAATCCCTTAAAGAAATTGAAAAGCAGGGAGAATATAAATACTACTGTCTCCTTTTGCACATTTACTACACTTTTTCTGTGAAATAGTGTTCTTTTATTTTTAATTTATATATCTTTATTTTCTGACTATTGCTGTAAGTAAGTATATCAATCATATAACTTGATGGTAACTATTAGCATTAACTTTCAATGACCCAATGACAGAATTATAGTTATCGTGGAATCCAACCATTCGGACCCAACGAAATTTTAGTTAATTGCTGAGATCAAATTCGGTATCGCTAGCATTTTAGATGGGCACTTTACCGCTGAGCTTACCAGTGGCCCACGTTGGGCGCCACTCATTTGTGCTACATACCTCTCTTTGTATATTTAATAATCGAATTTACCTACATGCATTTAATCAATCATTATTTCCAGTATTTTTATTATCAATTGTAATTACACAAGAGATTTTTATTTTGCTGGATAAATTTTTGTTTGTATTGAAACCTTGTTGCCTAACAGAAAGAAAAAAAGAAAAATTGTTTTCATTTGAAAACAATTTTTCGAGTCAAATTGCTGCCAAGTGACAAGGTTCAGATGTCAAACAGAAATTTATTCTGAGGAAATAAAATGCTCGAGTGTAATTAACGAGATAATTTAACGACTCCGTTAGTTCTTCTTCTTCTTCTTCACAATTATTCCCAAAGTCTAATTATTTCACTGACAAATATTAAGATATGAAGCAAATGACATTTTAGTGTTTTGTTTATTATTTGGTTGCTAAGAAAAAGGTAAATATGGTTTTATCACTTGCTAAATGTTACCGTTGTTTTTATCCGCTGTCAAAACGTTAATATTGTGTTTTGTTTAGCTTACTTTATACAGGAATGGAATTATCGGACAAAATTTTTGTGTCCCCATCGCAAGCTTAAAGGATCTATAGGGACAAATTGAGCAGTATCATAATAGTATACAGAACAGTTTCAGTGAAACGGGTAGCGTCGCTCGGCGTAAACAAGGGGTAGTTTGAGTTCGTGCGGCACGGAAATAAATACACGTCAGCAGCGCTATGATCGCGTGCGCGGCTCAACAACAATCTTCGGCTGTTTAGCCGGCAATAAAATTAATTTATCATACATTATATTCCCCAGCCGGTGATTTGGTCGCTGGTTCGCGACGCGCGCAGGCAAAACCAACAGCGCGTTTCACAAACTATTAGAGTAGCGTGCGGCTGGCTGCATAATTAAATAATTTTATCTGGGCTCCCACGCGACGCACCAGGAAATTAGAGTCCGAGTGCCCGACGCAGAGATAAGACAATTCCAATTGTGACTCGTGTTACGCTTAATATGGACGCACGCGAGACAAGAGACAACATGGTGACATCTGACAATTTTTAAATTGTTACTACGTTGTAGACGATTCACTTCTGTCTATGCACACGAAAAACAAATATCTAGTATAGTCAGTTTTGATTACCATGTTTTCTTTTGCTCGTCTCTGAATACAAAGATCGTGAGATTGAATCCGGGTCAGTTTGATTTTTTATGATTTTATTCGGATCGGTATCCACTCTTCTCTCCTTTTTAAGTTGGGATACAATGAACCACAAAGCTATCGGACATATATTAAATTTTTTAATGCAAAAAATTATTTTTTCGACGAAAGTGCGAATTCACATGTTTGAAACATTGAGTGTTGAAAATAATTTTTTGTAACGCAAAATGAGTAAAAACGCGTTTTACTCCCTTGAGATATTTTGCTCCCTCTCGACCGTTACACGGTCGCTACACAATAATCGAGAGAGAGCAAAATATCCCAAGGGAGCAAAAATGCGTTTTGGTCCCTCTAAACAAGCAGGTTTCAGCTCATTTTTCTGTGCACTCGTTACAAAAATTATCGTATGCATTTCGGGAGGAACGCTTTTGTTCTCTCGGGTGAATTGACAGCACAAGACTGAATCGAGGGCTGTCCACTGGAAGAACGATCCAAGTTCACTTTGTTCAACGAAATACCGATCTTAGTTAATTAGTTTATTTTACAAGAACACTAATGTTATTATTTTTATTTTCAATATCTATAACTGTAAGTTGGAATAAAATAAACCGTTATTTTTAATAAACCATATTACCAATCTTCAAATCTTAAAATTCAATTATCTCGAAACTATCAAAATGTGACTTTGATCGTTCTTCCTAAGTGGTCTTTGGTCTTCAATTACCTTATAACAGAATATATAATATTTCGTAGCAGAAATTTATAAAAGAATTTGAACGTCAATTCTTGAGCTTTCGGTAGCACAAGAACAATGGCAATATTTGTTGTGTAATTATTTAACCCTCATTACTCCGGCAATTCGCCCTGTAATTAGCAATAGTTTCCGGATAATCTCCTGTTAAAGGGTTGTTTGTTGTGTCCGGTTGATTGATGTCCGGAGCGTCCAGATGTTCCCGGAGTCCCGGAAGATGCGCGTGTACTTGACACGTTAACCCCTGCGTCACTTCCTATAACCCTTGTAGCGAGATAGGGGAGCGCATTGTTTCTCGAGTGTTTGCACGATCATAAATATTTGGATTATGGAGTTATTGCCTTTGAACAGTTCAACGACGAACTATATTCGAGGTTGCAGCACATATTTACAAAGGGAGGGTGGATAGACACTCAATAATTGTCGATAAGCTCTCACACTTAAGGGGCTCGTCTACCTATTTTTCGAATTCTTAAAATACTTTCGATATTACTATTTTTTCTAATTCATTCTCTTTCCCAGTACTACAGCTGCCCGAAACTCGTACTTTGCCGCATCCAAGCTTAGCAATGTCATTTTGAAGTTGAAAAATACTGTAAACATGGCTCTAGTATTCCCATAATAACTTCTGTATTTTTTTTAAATAAAACAAAAATTATACGAAAAAGGAAGGTTAGCTGCTGGATTCCTGCTTTTTAAATTTTTCTTTCCATTGAAATTGACCGAAAAAATCATATCAAATCGTATTAAATAATGACAAAAAACATCATTTTTAAATATTTTTTACTTCAAAGACAAAAAATAAAAATCTAGAGGCATTAAGACATCCTTTGTTAATACACTCATATGTAAAAGCATTATATATTTCATTTATAACTAAAGTAAACGTACACGTACACCTCTGTAACGCTGGAAAATTTTAGGGTAGACCAACATCTTAACTGTCGAATTTATTTAAAACCATAAATCACAAATTGTTCTTGGCTATCTCACCCAACAACTAGGAAATTCTAAAATCATTTTTCTGAACATGGATTGGAACGAACGGACTCGAACTCTTTGTCGTCATTTTAGTCATTTAATGAATTAAAACTTAAGGCTGAGTTCAGAGTATGATGATTATATTCTGTTTTCTGTTAAATTTATCAATAATAATTATAGAATTCTAATTTGATTATCGTCGAATCTCCTTCGGTATCAGGGTAGATTTGTTATTGATTTCAGTAAATATTTTTGATGAACCATTTCCGGAATAGAATTGACTTCGTGGTTTTCCCCTAAGTATCCTTTCCTGGTGATGAACATTGCCCAAAATCGAAGATTACAAAAAACAGAAAAACATTCAATAAAATCAAATAATCCAAACATAGTGTTCGTTGCAAAGTCATACACATAACCAGTTTTCTTTTCAAGTAAACAACTACATTTTGTAGATAAAATGTTTTTTCATGGGTTTTTTCGAGTTTTTTCTGGTGAGTTTTTTCTTTTTCGGACTGGTAACCTAGCAAATATACTATTATTATGTTTGGATATGACATAGTATAAAAGCTACATAATTATACTTACCACACGGCGGGATAGCATTGTGGTAGAATGCTAGGCTCTGGTTACAGTACAGAGGTCGTGGGTTCGAATCCAAGTCAGGCCAGAAAATTTTCACGGCCTGATTTGGATCGGTACCTACTCCCGTTACCATTCCAAGTTGGGATCTAATTAACTTGGCAACCTCTAGCTATCGGGCACCGGCTAAAGGCTGTAACAAGGGCTTGCGCCGGGTTGACTGGCAACACACATGGTAGTAATGTAAAAAACGCCGTGGCAAAGTATAAGTAAACAATTATTAATACTGTGTGTGTGCCATCAAGTCACCCTAGGGATACAAACCCGTGAGGTTCAAATCTCGAAATTCTAATACAAGCTACATAATTATTATACTTACCTAGTAAGTATTTGTAGTCGTAAACAATTTCCCTGCAAACTTTGCTAAATTTTCTGTATCAGAGATATCAATCTTCCCACCCCATAAACTCTTTTACTTCTTCGTAGAATGTTGTAAAAGTTAGTATCACGTAATATTTGTAAATTAAAAGGACTGGATTGGTAATTTTATCAGGATTAATTAAATTGGTACTTAGCGTATTATCCACAATAAACTATAATTTACGTATCGTGATTGAAAGGGAGTTGGCGTGAGCACGCGACGAGCGACGACTCGATGGCGTGCGGAGTCTGAAGCCAACCCTGTACTAATTGTGTTTAGCCTGTAAACGGCGAGAAATGCTCTTCCGTCCTCAAATGCAAATTTTAACCTCGTTAAACCCACGGGCCTAGCGAGTTTAAATTATCAATGGTTAATTAATCTTCAATTTATTCACTTTGTGTAATGAATTTAACACTCAATTTGGCGGTTATTAATCAAAGTTTTAATGGAGGTTGTTATGAACACTAATCAAGCTGCTTGTCTCTCTCTAACTCGTGCTATTCTGCGTGGTGTCTCTGTTGCTCTTTCTATGCTGCGATGATGCAGGATGGCTCTAGTCCCAGACATCATTAATAACGGATTTCCTATTGATAGATTCGTCCAAAGTTCACGATGGATTAATTTGACGCAGCATTTGGCAAGAGTAATCTAATCATCTTCGTTGCAGATCTGCATATCGAGAGTTGCCATAGCTTTACATTTTGAAAATTATCAAATAAACGCTATAACTTGTTGCAAATTCTAGTTTGAATATCATAGAAGTAAGATTTCTAGTTCTACACCAATTCTACTGCATATCACAAGTTAATCAATATCAGTATTATTTCTCTTATTATCCCATTTGTATTACGATATTTTAAAACGTCTATAAATATATACTTACTTACTTAATCCTAAAATCTACCTTTCAGTGTAAGGCTGCATCTCTCTCTTAGTAAATAAATATATACGCTGCTCAATATACCCAGCAATTATTGATGCCGCCGACGAGAAATTTCTCGTCTCGGATTTTTGAAACGAGACAAGAAATAGTTCTCGAAAAATAAAAATTCTTGAAACTCAAACATTGACATAAATTTGTTATTATTTTCTTCGAAAGTGTATTGTGTGCAAGACAGAAATATACAAAAATGTTTATAAATTCACTTTCAGCTTTTTAAATAAATGGCAATAATTTTTTTTTTCGGGAATTTAAAACGAGACGAGAATTGAGTTCTTTGAAACGAGAATTGAATAGCCGAGAAATCAACGAGACGAGAATAATGTAGGAACGTTGTGCGCAGCAAAAACATGCTTTTGAATGAGGAATGAAATTGAGACTAATTTTGGTCGGATCGACTTAATTTTTTTTTAACTTAAAGATAAATATGAGCTTCACGTCCATTAATTGTTGAAATATTAGTTTTATTTTTTGTTTCAACTTTACATTCCATAAACTTGACTAACTTCACATAATTGTTATTCAGTAAATATACAAAAATTGCAAATTTCAACACTTGACGACTCTAGATTGAACTTCTATCTTCCAAATGAACCCTTGTTTGTGATGATACGTTCATATTTAGTACCAATTTTGATCCCTCTACGAGAGCGCGTTCCCTATTGCTGCACAGTATCATAATTTTTACTAAAAAATATTTCTTGATTTTATGAAACATGCATAACAACGTTATGTTCAAAATTTATGTAGATTACTAAATAAAACAAACGTTCCCTTTTTCAATATCGCTGTTCGTCGTATCTTCCTGAAAAAAATCATAGCATCCTTCCAGGAAATACCGTGCAAAACCTCCCTTCCTCCAGTGGCGTAGCAACGAAGGGGAAACGTGAACGGCTCTTATTTCTCTCTTCTATAAGTGTGGGAAAGCTGCCACGCGGCGCGCGTCGAACCGGAAAATTCGTTTGTGGCGCAGGAAAATGGAGCCGGGTTTTTCCGAAGACAAATGATCTCTAAGGGGAGACGCGATGGCCGGGACCGCACATTTACACGGCTATTTGATTATAGGCGAGAATTGTGATAAAACACACTTCGCTTAATTCGATTCGAGACATTTAACGTTGCGAACACAAGTCATTAACAGAGGGCGAACAGAAAGATCATGGGAGACGGAACAGCTGTCGCAGATGACCCGAGAAAAACGGATAAACGTTTTCACTTCAAATTACCCCATTACGAATTACGATCCAAATGTTTATCTACAATCAACCATCTCTTATATACAATTACCATTCTTATGCTTATTTAAACTTCTCTTATAACTCTGAATACTTTTTACACTATAATTTATATAGTTGAAACAATGTTTGACTTATTTCCAAGTTATTTTCAAGCAATACAGGTTACTTAAGATAAGTTATGATTGTTGGAGTGTTATCACACTCCAAGAGTCAGATTGCGACACACTCCAACAATAATCTTTTCATCAAATAATGTAATATCTTATTTTAAGTAACTTTTATTTGCTTAAAAATGACTTGGAAATAAGTCGAAACGTCGTGTGTAAAAACTTTGTACTATTACCATGATTAAATTACATTTATTAAATAAATTGGAAAAATAATTAGCATCATTTTTAAGAAATAATATTTTTTAATAAGAATTTTATTTTCAAAAACAAGAGGTTTTTTTTTACTTTGATTGATTTTATTATGAAGCTTTTTTGTGCTCTTTTATTTTGTTTCTCTTTTGATCGAAAGCGATTGTTTTAAATTTACTCAACTTCATATTTCTTTTTGAATTTATAATTCGCTTTTTGATACCATCTACAGTAATTCATGTTATGTTGCGGAATATAAACAATGATTTGTTCATTTATTAAAGGTATGTTCACAATTCGTATTTCAGAAGTTATACGTTGTTTTGTTTATTTATAAGATACTCTTGGGCATTGTTGACAAAATGTAGTTTATTTTGAGATTTACATACCTAAATAAATTATAAGTAAAAATAAATAAAATTAAGTTGCATATCTGCATATATTTGAAAAATATTACATATTTGTTATATTTTGTGCATATACATGGGACATATTTTGGCATATTCAGCACAGAGGAAATGTGTCAGACTTTATTCAAACCTAAGTTGTAAGCATCACAGTCAGTCACTTACCGCACACTGCTGTTCACTCTATTGCGGTTTAGTTTATTATTTTTAATTTTTTGAGTAATTTTCATTTACGTATAATAATTTACAATATGCCATCAGATCTAATAGAGTAATGTATTGCACGAACATAACCATCATCGCCAACTAAGCAACTAACCAATCTTCTATATAAAGCAACATTCGCCCTATCACATGGTAAATTCACATACACAATGTCCTCCATCCACGCATCCGTGTTCGAGCGATTGTGAGCCAGCCTGGCTTAGCGGTATTCAGAAACGCGCCAGGCAATTTGTTACATAATGGATGCAACAGAAATCCTTTATGCTCCCTGAAGAGACCAGTTAAAAGGGCGATTGCATTAGCGGCCGCTCACCTCACAAAGGTGCGACAGAGGGAAAAGTGAAGCTCGATGCCCGACAAATGAGATGCTAACAATGAGATGAGAGATTGCTGTATTGGTATCTGATTTATACGAAGTAGGCTTAAACCCGTATAAACAGAAATTAAATTATTTCAAACGCCTAACACAGTAGGTTGGTACTATTAATGAGTGTAAAACGAACAAAAATATTTTTCTACTTGGCAATTTATTAGTGAAGAAATTATTGAAGGTCAACTTAATCAATTATCAATTTATTGATGATTCACAGAAGAAAATTTTAGTGCAAATGTCAAATGCGAACCCGTTGATTTTATGGCTGTAACTTACATGGTTTTTTCGCCAACCGTCCGTATTTGATGCTATTATTTCATTGTTTTTTGTAAAAAATGGTAAGTTTACATTTTAGTTGTTGCATAATATGAGGATATGTCAATTTTAATGAAATTACATCTATTTAAGCGGTTAGCGAAAAAATATTATGTTTCATTAATAAAAAAAATGCTTGTTTGGCAACCGTCTTACTCGTTCCAAAATTATCAATTTTTTGTATTAATGAAACAAATAACTATATCTATACCGATGGAGTCACAATATAATGCTGCCATACCAAAATTGCGTAAAAGGTGTGATATATTAGGTATGTTTTGTTTTTGTTTGTGTGCCCAACATTTATATTTCGTTTTTCATAACGACCAATGATAACACAATGGTTCAGTGTCTATCTAAGACTCTAGTGGTTCCGAATTTGTTTCCATTTATCGAGTGGTACCTACTAACATCCATCTTTTTCTAATAATTGTTATTTGAGCCGCAGCAGATTTTGATAAATTTTTTCATACTGCATCACATTTCCATGTTTTCTGGATAAGTTTTAGTCCGGTAAATGAGGCATTGCAGTATCAGATACTGTAATTTGTGATACTTTTTATATTTACCACCCTGTTCTTATGAAATTATAATTTTTTTTGTTATTTTTATTGATAAAGGACAACGACAACCTAATTATTATTTTCAAGCAAGGACTGAAAAAGGCAAACATTTGTTCGTAGATAATTCCATCTGGGAACCTACTTTGCTTCTTTCGGAAACATCTTACTCTTGTTCATTTACCGGATTGAAATCGTAAAGTATTATCGAAAGCAATAAAAATTTTAGGTGTACCTATCTACGAAATATTTTCTCTCATCTCTTTAATTTGATGATAAATTTTGTGAAGAATTCCGTTTTCGTGTTCTTTTTGTGCTGTGGAGTCTCGATAAAGCTATTAGTCCTCTTTGGGTATTATAGATTTTTTCTATAAACAAGTTATTGTGATTGAATGTGTTTTAAATGAGGCTTTTGAAAATCCGTGTCGGGTTCCTGTCGTGAAGGACACGGTGCGTTTAATCCCCATTGACGAGCGTTTTTTACTGAACACTCGGCCTCTTCACAACTCAATAGGATGTTGTACCATTGTTAGGACGCACAACATTACCAACTTGATGTTTATTTACCTGTGTAATGCGCCAGACATATTGAGAGTGAAACGAGCGCGTTTCAATTGATTATCGGGAAAGAAAAGGAATAAAAAACTACAGTTTGTTGATCATTTACTCGTTGACATGGAAGAGTTTTAGGATAGGATGGAATTACACATGCAATTAAAATTTTATTAATAAACATGAGTGCTCGATTGGATTTTTGACCAAAACCTTCTTGTATTTATAGATTCCGGCTACAGCCAATAGCAATTCGTGCTATGTTAAAGCAGCATATTAAAATATAACTGTCTGTTTTTAAAAAACAAAAGTCTTGTAATATTTTTGTGTTTGTGATTGGCTAGAACACAGCCGATTTTACAAACTACACATCTAAATGTCAGTTTGTTGTGTTTTGTTTATGTTTACTCATTTACTGTCAATATGACATTTTTGAAAATTTATTCTACAGGATATACTTTTAAATTATGGTTTCGGTGATTTGGAGACTTTAAATTTAAAAAATTAATTAAACTTTACTAAAGTTACTGTTACTACAGTACCTAGGTAATTTGCAAAATGTTAACATAAAACAACTGACTGCTACAACAGTAGCCTGATATACGGGTCATTCGGAAATAATTCTCGTCAGCGATTAAGTGCAGACAGTGTTCTTATTGATTGGTCGAAAAAATCGGAGCTAAAAACGATTTTGTGGAGCTAAATTAACTCATTATTGTGTGATTTATTAAAAAATAAATAAAATAAAATAAATATTTAATGGGTGACTTTTTAAAAATTTCTGATCTAGTTTCTGACCAACACAACTTCTTTGATATAACATTCTGTATCTACTCCATTATCTGAAAGTGGTTATAAACGACTAACTAAATTTTTTTTATCGAAATGAAAATGTAACTCTCTTGAAATGTGCATTAAAATGCGCCATGTGTGACGTAGGCAACATTGAATTCAAACCGTGAATATATTTGTTCGTGTAAGATCGTTTTTTGTCGTTTTGACTACGGTACTACGGAATGGACGACGGACCTGTGTTGAAATAAGGTATAATCTACGTATCGTATTCGGTCCTTGTCAGCGCGGTGAACGTATGAACGTATGTTTTTAGGACCGGTGACGTCACACCGTCACACGGCTTCGTTTTTCGCAGCAACTTTATGAATTTTTTTCTCTGACTTTTTGGCAAAAAGAAAAATACGGGTCTAATATTTTAATGTATAGATTAACATAATAAAAAAAAATCGTGGAAAACCTTTGTCAACAACTCAAAGGAAAAGCAAATTCCATTTTGATGCAACAGTAATGTTTCCAGAGCAACTCTTCGTAATGTAATAGTTAATAGGAAAACTAATAGAGCGAATGTGTGTTACACGTGCTGACGTCGACGTAGGATTTAAATCTCTCCTGTGTCGTGCAGCCTCTGGGGAGCGTTCTGATTACGCGACATTAGGGCAATTAACTGTCTGCGAACGACAACGTACAGCACCGCCGCCTCCAGTTTATTACGCGAGCGAGTCAATCGACGCGTGCGTGCGCTAATAAATTGCCAGCTATACACGTCAACTGTCAGTGGCGTCGCAAGAGGGGCAATCACCAGACCCACCCCACGTGTAATTTGCCATTGTGCACGTGGCTCGCACGTGCCACCACGTGGGCATTGTTTAAAACTAGTTACATACGGTGCTGCTACAATGCTTGTTTGTTTGTGAGGCGAATGGTTCGATGTTTGGTCCCAGTGGTTGACGAAATTACCTCTGGCACGGGGGAGGGAGTGTATCAATTGTAGGAACTCACCCCTTGTAGTGATGATACTGTTTTTCTGCCATTCACAGGAATCATTAGTTAAAAAGTAACAATAAGAAATGCACCCGCATTCGAAACACTATTTTAAAGTTTGGTCCGATTTTTGATATTTTTAAAAACTTTCATACCACGAAGTATAATATAAACACTGGAGTGGACACTCCATATCACAGCAATAGTGTATATTCGTGTCATTTTTGTTTACTCTGTGCGAAAGAGAAAGGTCACTACTGGGTCCGTGCGTTACCATCGTTACCGTTGTTTATAGTAATAAAATGTATGCTCCTAGCTGGCCCGTATTTTCTGTCTCTCTCTTCGACCATATAAGTATAGACAGATAACACTCAATGCTGTAGTATACAATGTTGTGAAGGCAAGAAGTACGGTAGCCTGGAGCAGCAGCTTAAGGCGGGGAAAGGAAGTGAGGACACGATAGTGTTGCACATTGCTGACTTCTGGTTTGGATTCCATGAAAGAACAGAACAATGAAAAAACAGAACACGAAAAAACAGAACATGAAAAAACAGAACATGAAAAAACAGAACATGAAAAAACAGAACAATGAAAAAACAGAACAATGAAAAAACAGAACACTGAAGAAACAGAACAATGAAAAAACAGAACAGTGAAAAAACAGAACACTGAAAAAACAGAACACTGAAAAAACAGAACATTGAGTCCTTCTTGAATCCAACAGAACTCCGTTTTTTTGACATAAACTAATCTATGCTAACAAAACCCTTCTTGACTCCAACGGAACTCCGTTTTTTTGACATAAACTAATCTATGCTAACAAAACCCTAATTGAGTCCAACAGAATTCCGTTTTTTTAAATAAACTAATCAATACTAACAAAACCCTAATTGAGTCCAACAGAACTCCGTTTTTTTAAAAATAAACTAATCAATACTAACAAAACCCTAATTGAGTCCAACAGAACTCCGTTTTTTTGACATAAACTAATCAAAGCTAACAAAACCCTAATTGAGTCCAACAGAATTCCGTTTTTTTAAATAAACTAATCAATACTAACAAAACCCTAATTGAGTCCAACAGAACTCCGTTTTTAAAAAAATAAACTAATCAATACTAACAAAACCCTAATTGAGTCCAACAGAACTCCGTTTTTTTGACATAAACTAATCAAAGCTAACAAATCCCTTCTTGAGTTCTCTTTTGTCATTGTTGTTTTTTTTTCATATTCTGTTTTTTCATGTTCTGTTTTATCAATGTTCTGTTTTTTCAGTGTTCTGTTTTTTCACTGTTCTCTTTTTTCATTGTTCTGTTTTTTCAGTGTTCTGTTTTTTCATTGTTCTCTTTTTTCATTGTTCTGTTTTTTCACTGTTCTGTTTTTTCATGTTCTGTTTTTTCATGTTCTGTTTTTTCATGTTCTGTTTTTTCATTGTTCTGTTTTGTCCGGTCACCCTGGTTTGTTGTCATGGTACAGAGAATGAAAATAGGCAAACTGCAACACTTCAAGGTGCCTGCAGGTCATACTCCTCTTCACACCGCTTCGCTAGTTCTTTGCTTTACAACAAAGGCTTGCGTTGTTTGTCTATTCCTAATTCCTATATATACCTAATCGAAGGTCTCTCTCTATAAAAGGTAAACAGAGAGGCCTCACTTCATCCGCCCTATTGTCATTTGTCAACTCCTGTCATATATTACACATTACCTACAGATTATTTAGGTATATTTTATTTTATTTGCCTCCGGATGATGATGATGATGTCGGGCGAGATTCAACACCAAGGCTGTTCTTCCATCCAACCCTCTCGCGCAAGCCCTTGTACAACCACTAGCCGGTGCTCGATAGCTTTGTGGTTGTCAATAGTTGATTAATTTTATAAGGTAAATCTGAAATGATTTGGGCGTTCAGGTCACCCGAATTTTTGCAAGAAGGGGCAAAATTTTATGAGTAAGGATAGTGCTGTGATATTACTTGTTCATATACTTAATTTTAGGAAAAGAAGCGGAGTAGACGAAAGTGTTTTATGGATCAAGGTCAAATTGCTTTAAATTGAATTTTCAAGAATGATCAACTGCCTTCTTATCTAATGTAAAATCTGTTATTCCTGAGTAAAAGTTGGTAGGTACTAAATAATCCAGTGAAAAGTTCTGAAATATCTTTAAAAAAGGAATTTTATAGAGGACGCAACTGCCCTTCTTTACCTATAGTCTGTTTTAAAACTAAGACTGGCCGATTTGAACTTCTTTTCAATTTGAATCTCCATGTGCAGGTGCCATATCATTCTCTTGTACGGTCGCATCACAGTCTTCGTCCTCCGATTTAATTAAATCTGTGTTTCCCATCTGCGTGCGTCTTGGCGGCAATGTTTAAACGCTGTCGGCATCGAAATCGCAGTAACCCGAGCCTGAGTAACACGAGCCGGGTTAAAAGACGCCGGTGTGCCGCGATACGTGTACTTATACACTACGGAACAGACTAGTACAGGTATACAACACGGAATCCAGCACAGAAATTGAGATTTGCTTGAGATGCTGGAATGAAAGAATGGCATTGAATTGTTATTGTGTCGCAGGCTGCCGCTCGCGCATTGAGGTTGATGAGAGCACATTCTAGCTGATTATTTAAAGATTGGAAAATTAAGTATTTAGCTTAATTCACAATACGAAATTAGTAGTTATAGTTAATCAGTTCTGACTACTGTCGTTCATAATCACTAAATTAATATTGTTGTTAGCCTAGTAAAACGAAATAATTTTGAAATTATCGTCAGAAGTCAGAAATGTCAATTTGTTCGCTTTTATAAGTATATTTTATGTTTGGTTTACTTAAAGTTGCCTTGTCAGGAGAGTCAATAATTGATTGAAACCCAAGACTAATACATAACCAAGTGAAATTTGGTATGTGAGTAGTTAAGAACAGAACAGAAACTAAACAAAAATCACTTCAACTCGGTATGCTCAGCTTCCCAAAAAAAATTTCAGTTGAAATTTAAAATTTACTTGATACGCATTTTCCTCGAAAACTATCAAAGATTTTGGAAAACGGTTTTGACAGAATGAAATCTGAGGAAATTTGCTATCAAAATGGTCCTTGAATATTTTTCATAAGTAGCACCGTGTATAGGCACCAGCTTTTTAATAAATCGAATGACTTGAGAATTTTCTGTATACTAGTTGGCGCTACATTGAGAATGAGAGAGTGTGGTATAACTTCGAGAACATCATTTTGTAAAGATAAAAATTGCATTTTATTCGTCAAGGCTTCCACTTACATTTTTTTGCACCAATTACAAATTATCAAAGAATTCTCAATATTTTCAATATCAATGAATGAAATTGTAAATTCGTAGAGGATTATCTTCACCAAATCACATGCAACTATTTGGAGGGTTGTGTGTTTTACGTCCGAAAAGAAAACTGTTGTATATACAAATGTTTGTACACATTTTGCTGTTGTACGATTGCAACATTTCAGTATAAAATTGTAAAATTGCACTGTCAGTCGTGCGTCTGTCGCGTCTCACACAATACGACATAAATAATTCGTCGTCTCCGCCGTCAGAATAGAAAGTTTTTCCCCACTTGCGAATTGGCTGTGCTGTGCCGGGGGTGGGCCGGACGGTTTGCAGTTTTCCTTGAGCTAGGAACTCCCCTCGCGCCCCGCTGCGCCGGGACTAAGACGTCAGCAGCAGAGATCTGTGACACGTAATACAATCTTGCAGCATAATGGCGCAAATCCCAGGCAAGCACCACTATTAGCTGGCGAGCGCACAATTCACACGACGAACGCTTTGTAAGAGGCGCGTTCCCGTCTCCAGAGCTTTGCTTCCGATAACAAACATTGATTTTATCAACAAATGGAGCTGGCTGAACCCCAACTACCGACTACCTACATAGGTACACAAGTAGATACTGTATGGGCTGTTGCTGAAATGTGCGAAATCAAGTCGTTTACAAAACAAATATTCAAATTCAAATTGATTTTTACTACTTATGGAAGTATCCAAAAACTGCAGGTGATCTATCACTTATCAATTGTGATACCTACGTTGATGACGTCAGCCGGTGGTAGTTTAAATGTGATAGTTTAGTTTCTTTTGAATGGTTAGGTTTACGCAGTACCTAAATGTTTAGGTTGGCAATACCTTCAAAATATGAAACATTCGGCCTATTTGTTTGGCTTTTGTCTGATGTTCTGTGAGTAAATAGCGTTTTGTAATTTCTTTGTTTTAATCAATTAGCCTTTTTAAAGACTATTATTGTTAATAGTGTTTTTCTTGTTTTATTTAGTTTTACTTATTTACTTGTTTTTTTTTTACCTTGTTTTGTTTGTTTGTTTCTTGTTACTCTAGTCATCTGGATTAATGTATTGTTATAATTTTTGTAGTTTAATTGTTACAAAATAATACGAAACGTCAAACTACCACCGTTGATAAGTCTCTAACACCAGCTACTGAGGTGGTGGCAACTCTTACACTTGACATGACGTCATACCAAGATTTCGTAGGTACTCAATTATCACAGATGGCAGCACAACTATCACCAAAATACTTATCAATTCACTAGTGATAACTTCATAGAATAGGTCTCCAGTAGTTATGTGATCTTAGTCTTAGTAGTCGGGAAGTGGACAAGGTCACTAATGTAGGCGGCAAACAATTAATGTTTAAATACTTTAAAAAATATTATTATATAATTCAACGTGGTTATAGTTATAATAAGTTAATGTTTATGTAAGATGTTGTTGTTAGAACTAGGTACTATATTAACTGGAGTTGTAATGTTGAGCAGTCAGTATAATTTAATGTTATCTGCCATCAGATGCATGATGCATGAGTTTCTTACATTTCTAACAAGTGATATTAATAAATTTTTATTTAAACTCATTTTGTAGACAATCACACTTAACACAACACAACATCTGTCAACTGATACAAATTCATTCAATCCATTTGACACTACTGATGTTATATCAAAAGAAATTACATAAGTGACATATCCTATTTGAACATCTTCATTAGTTTACTGTATGCTCAACATATTGACATAACACACAGACATGACATGATACAAGCTATGTGAACATAGCTTAAGTCGAGAGCTTTAAATTGACACCAAACTCGGTCTAATTTGAATAATGTATAAAAAATAACGATCTTTTAAATGGTATTTTTATTCTTCTACTATAATTCTTTTCCCGAGAGCTTTAATTTGATACCAGTCGATAGTATTTTATTAAAAATTAAAAAAAAGTTCTGTTTTTAAAGTTGGTACCACTCGTTGATTAAAGCTCATTAACGAACTTGAAGTCAGTTTTTGGTTCATGATCTTAAATATAAAATTTTAGTCGAAAATTCATATGCGTTCTCAAGCTATCGTGCTTACGGACAGACCGACCGACTTTTTACCTTCCGCTTACCTGTAAAGGAAGGTATTGGAATCATGCAAAAAATCGGGTAGTGAGTTTTTAGTGGATGAGCACGAATTAGGGTCCTTACAACTCATTTTTGATAGTTTCCCGATGATGTCTGTATGTATGTGTGTGTGTGTGTGTGTGTGTGTGTGTGTGTGTGTGTGTGTGCGCGTGTGTGTGTGTGTGTATGTGTGTGGTCCGGGCCGATGCCGTCTGTCGGAAAACTCAAATACGAATTACCCAAAAATTTTGATATTTGGTATTTCACAATTGTATACGAATAGGAAGAGCTCATTAGATTTTGGTACAAATATCTTCACCGGAAGTGATATTTTTTGAAGATTGAAAAGATTAAGTGTCAAAAATTTCTATAAATTTGGATAAATATATTATTTATTTGTAATAAGAATAAGAGGAAAAGTTATTTGCAATTTACGTTATAAAAAAATTGTCTTTATCTGGTAGCATTAAAGAACTGTAGTAAAATTTAAAAAATAAATTTATCAAATAAAACGTTGAAATCTTGTAATCCATGTTCGGTTGATTTTTGTTTCTGCATAAAAAATATTGACAGACGAGACGGGTGACATATTAGCGCTATATAAGTCATAAGTAAACTATTAAATGTAGTAACTGAACGGAGGATTGCTTCAACACACAAGAGTTTTCGTGTGAATGAATCTTTTGATTCAGGTGATACTAATTTCTGTGTTTGAATATTTTAGATTTTTATTTGTATATTTTAAATGGGCACCGGATTGTACCTACGTATACATTTCTGTTTAAAGTCTAGATATGGCGGAAGGTTGTGTGATGGTCACGTCAGATTTTTAAAATTGTTTTTGGATTCAGTAGGGTCTAAAACATCATCAAAATCTCGAAATGTCAAAAAATCACGATTACAATTAATACTCCCCCCTATAACATAGGTCGGGGAAGGGAAGTAAAAGTAGGTTGCGATTTAAATTTCTCGTTCCGCAGATCTCGTAGGGGACTGAAATGATCAGAATACAACACATTCTTATTCCCATCTCACGCTGTTTATGAAATCCTGGCGATGACAAAGGCAGTTAAAACTGTAAATGTCAGTTGTCAGGCGGCGGCGGGGGTGTTTCCCTCCTCCCCACTGTTGTGAGGGCGCGTGCGCCAGTCGTCCCGAGCCAGAATTAATTAAAGCATCTTTAATTACCGACGTTAATTGAGTCGCCCTCGACTTACGACAACACGGGCCAGCTTTGACGACAAAGCTTGCCATAAAATAATTAAATATCAAAATGAAGGCGAACTCAATATCGCGGCACGGATCATCCGGCTGCTAAATTGTTAAAAGCGTTTAGTTTTCTATTAAATTTTATTCAATCTCTCATATGAAACTCATTTTCTCGCTCGGTCCTAGCGCCTGCAGCCATCGCGGCCGAGATTAGAGCAAATTGGAAGTCGCGAGGCTCCTCCCCTCTGCCCTCAGAGTCTACATACGCACGTCTACCCTCACAAAACCAACGTTTGCTTTTTATTCAGACCCGCATAACGAAATCACATCTACTTTACATCTTTCAATTTCGTGCGCTCTATCCAATATTTCCACCTGCCGAGCAAATCATATAACATATCACTATCTCCAAAATCAATTGGAAAGGAACATCAATCACGCTGTTTACCCAATTCGGGTTGACTTTATTCCCCTTTTCTTATTTGTATATTAGGTTTCTCTGGTCACTGTTCCCTACAGGAATGGAGTTGCCTACAAAAATAATTCAAATTTTATTACTGATATTACCTTAGAATTTTTTCAAGATATTTATTTTGAAAACATACATACAAGTACCTATATAAGTATAATAATTATATTATAATAAGTTGTTAATAATAGATATTTATTTATCAAGGTCATCATGATGATTTTTATACTCATCCGAGAGCCTTCTGCATTCAAACTTTTAGCTTTCGTATACTGATACAAGTACATGAGAATTTACAAAATTCCTGTTGATTGTTTATAAAAATCAATTAATCGTAGAAAAAATATTGTGTACTTACCCTACAGGATGTCCTATGAAACTGTTTTCCCACAAAAATGTATAGGTTACTATATAGATTAGATACGCAAAAATGTAAATTTTGCTAAATTCATTTTTAACCTACAATTTTTTTGTTTGAATTAGGTAGTACAAGTTTCTAATTTGGAATTTGGACGTTTTACAGGCAGTTTTTAACGAAAAATTCACAGCAGTCCTCAAAATTACACAATCATTATCTTTTTAATTGCGTTGGAAAGTCTAGGAATAATAATTATTACGCGTTTCGCCCTCGCTTCAATTTCTAGCCTCAATCTGGAAAAGGCTACTTACAGTCTTTGGCATACAAATAAATATTTTCACACTTGAAAATACCTAAAAATTTTATTTTCCAAAAAGGTTTATCTTAAATAGATTTTTTATCTCTTAGTCAAATGATGGTTATCGAATACCTACCTATTTATGAAATAAAATATTTAAAATTGTATCAACTTGTACTCATCTCTTTTAATTTATAACACAGACGAATGAAAAAAACTTCTTGTTATCAAAGGTTCAATATGTCCCTCTCTTTTCAGAAATCTTTTTGTTCACCAGAAAAAAAATCTTAAAAATCGAGAAAAATAGCTGATTTCAAAGTAATTTTTTTCCAAAATCCTATGTTAAAGAATAAAAATGAATACAGTGACCTTCTAACATCTTTTGGTGACATGTTCATATGTTGTAAATAAAGGAAAAACCTCTAAATACCAAATGATCATGGGACGCGCACACCTCTGTTTAAAAAAACTACCAGACGGACCCCTTAAGGTCCTTTGTCATAAAACTTGAAAACCGCCCCGTCTTCACGTGTGCTTTCGTCTCTCTAACATCGTTACCTCATCTCTCGCTAAAAGTTCTTGATTAGATTTTCTCAATTTGGGACAGCTTCAGCTCAAGCCAGCCATTAGCCACCCGGAGAAGAATGACATCAAATTGTCAATTAATGCATCAGTTCAAAACCAATTTCACGAGCTCCACCGAGGGTAAACCATGATGGCGGCGGGACAAGGGCGGGCCGAAGAAGAATGAAGATGATCAGGGCGGGCTTAGGGAATCTTACCCTCGCTGGGGAGACGAGTGACCCTCTCAGCCGCGCGCGGCGCTTTTTATAGCCCCGGGAAAGACGGAACGTTTGTTTGGAAAGGAAAATCATGGCAAACATCAACAACGATGTAATGAAATTGTATATTGGGAGGCCCTACATGAATTTCTGTCAATATTTGCTTGGATATTATTCGTGATATTAGGGTAGTTTACGAGAAACCAACATTTTTTTGAAGCCTGCAATACAATAGCTATTTATGTAACAAGTGCAAGTGCACAATTTACGACTTTCTTGGACGAGCCGAGGTTTATGGTAGAGCGGGCGCAGCGAGCGAGGCTGATAAGTAAGGTCAGTCTATTGATTCGGATTATGCACGAGATGCATACAAAACTTTATGATCAACTGCTGAGATTTTCTATTACAGTATGCTATCCGGCCTGTCTACATTTTCCGAATTCCTAGAATACTCTCGATTTACTTATATTACTTTTCTACGCTTTTCCTGAAACTAGCCCGAAACTCGTACTTTGCCGCATCCTATGCGTTGAAAATTACTGTAAAAATGTTTTCTTTGCGAGTAAACTGTTATTTTCTTATTGGCTTCAAGATGATGTTTTTATAAACATTTAATAGAGAAATTAAAATTTAAAGAATAAATTTCTATCATGAGATAAATTCGTGTAAAGTTTGCATAAATTAGAAATTTTTATAAACAAGTACAATTTTTTTATTAAAATTTTAAATTGAGAAAGAAATTTTGCTGTGACGTCATTATATTGTATATAGCAGATATGGCAACATTTTATGTCACATCACATATTATCCAGTTTTAATTATATTTGGGCTTGTTAATAAAAAATTTGTAGAAATAAAAAAACACAGGTACCAAGTTTTGTCTTCTTCAAAATATTTAATAAAAAAAAATTATGTAAGTAACTCATTAGCTCATTGCATCTTTTTCGATGGTACCTAAGCGTATAAAAAGTCTTTTCGATATGGTCAGATATATCGCTCTCCTAGATACAAAGTTTTAAAAGTGTATTTATTTAATAGCTGAAGGAACTTTGTATTCTATTCTAATATTCCTATTTTTATAACGTATTTAGTAAGTAAACGATCACCTAATTTTCCCATTTCTAAATGTACTGTTAAATCATGCATATTCGAGTTTAATAATTCTGTTTAATCATTTTTCTATCCATTAAATCTATCAGTAATTCTAATGGACAAATAATTACACCATGTATCTATAAGTAATAAGTGCTTTAACCAATTCAAATACCCACAAGTACTAAAAACTAAAAATAAACAGATGAACCATCCTGTGACAAACTCGCAGAGTTGATGTTCTCGCACATGAATATTTAAGTGTTTCTGTCACACTAACGACTCGATATTCGGCTGATACCAACCCCCACCCCCCTCAACGCCAACCCAGGCCGCCATGATTATATGCTGCCGGGGAAAAAGCTTTTACGTGAAAACAAATATGTAATTTGTTATAAATCAAAGATAACATCTATAAAGTGAAATTACACACGTCAGTTACTGGACGTTATTACCGTACTCCATTACCACGAGGACAGCGGCACCCAAAAGGTTCACGCGAAGAATATATTAGATTTTCTAATAGATGTAAAATCCCAACCTATATGGATTATCATTTAATTGGAACAATTTTTGATAGAATGCGTTGTCATCGGCGACTATGTGCCAAGTTTCAGTTTGATTGGATGGCGGAAAGTGGGTTAAGTAGCCCTCTTAAGCTCATCTACGTTTTTACCGAATACCTAGAATACTCTCGATTTTCCTTTTTGTTCCATTTCACTTTTTTTCCCACTACTAGAGCTGCCTGAACCCAGCCCGAAACTCGTACTTTGCCGTATCCTGGCAATGCAATGTCATTTTGAAGTTGAAAAATACTGTAAAAGTGTTTTCCTTGCGAGTACACTGTCAGATTATTGTTGAATTCAGGATAATGTTTTTATAAACATTTAATAGAGAAAGAATTGATCTACAGAATGTGCCTTTTTAAAATTTTAAAAATCAATTTGTATCATGAGGTATAACCGTACAAAGTTTGCATAAAATTGGATGTTTTTGAATTTTTCGGAATTCGTGTACAATTTTTCAATCAAAATTTTTAAAAGGCAGAGAATTCTTTGAACATCTTCTAGTACTGAGTTAGCATTCTTTAAATGCAATTTTCTCGGTATAACGGGGTCGGAAATTCAAATGTTATTATTAGTGCAACTAAAAGTGGAAGCCATGACGAATAATATGCAATTTTTATCTTTACAAAATAATGTTCTTTAACAAAATTATACCACATTGATTCTTTAGCGGCGAATGTGACGCCTACTGTACAGAAAATTCTCAAGTCGATTCGATTATTAAACGGCTGGTGCCTTAACGGTGCTACTAATGAAAAATTTTCAAGAACCATTTTGGTAGCAAATTTCTTCAGCTTTCATCCTGTCAAAACCGTTTTCCAAAATCTTTGATAGTTTTTGAGGAAAATGCGTTACAAGAAAATTTTGAGTTTCTACAGAAATTTTTTTGGGGAAGCAGAGCATACCGAGGTGGAGCGATTTTTTTGTTTCTGTATGTTCTTAGTTACTCACATGCCAAATTTCACTTGGTTATGTTTTGGGTTTCAATCAATTTTTGACTCTCCTGACTGGACTATGAATCAATTTAAATTAAATAAATTATCAAGTTTTATTGGTTAAAGTGAAAACAAATTGTATTGTCTGATACAAAAGGAAAACTCCAATGTGAAGCGCACAAAAAAAACGACGATTAATTTAAAATTCATTGTTTATAAACTGTTTATATTTTTATTTTCTGTATGTTCATAACAAATTTGCATATTTTGTGTTAACTAAACAGCTTAAAAAACATTGATAATAATGTAACTTTTATTATCGCTGCATTAATTATGCTAATTAAAAACTGTTGGCAATAATATAAAAACATTATTTATATAACAAAATTAATTAATTCTGTGTATGAATTAAATTATTGATAATTTAAAACCGAAAAATAATTAATTAATTATGCTAATTCTCTTTTTATCATACAATTAATAATTACGTTGACATAACGAAAAATATTTCTACTATTGATTACTTTGTCTAACGTTAATGAGCTCCATTATGTAGAATGGAAATACTTTATACAAACTAAAGCGTAATAAATACTAATAATAATAATTGTAGCGGGCATAAGTGCTTGGGGAATTGGTCTATTTATGTGATACTCTGACAGTACGTCAATTTCAAGGAACGCTTAATGCTTAATTGCTCATGGACTCGATTGTTATGTTAATTAGCGCATTTTAATGAAGCACAAGATGTGTTTATAAAGTGATGAATTAGTCAGATACTTTTGTATTACAAGTGGGGTAATTTTATTTAATGGACAACGAAAATTATGTGGCTTGATATATAACTTTATCGAAATTAATAATATTGACATATTTGTTGATTTCAATATGATATGAGAGTGAGGGAAAGGGAAGTACTTACTTTATTTTACCAAACCATAATGCAGACAATATTAAATTTTACTTAATAATTTTATATTATAATATTAATCTATAGTGTTTTCCCAAGAAAGTGTTGAGAGAGAAACAGACTTATGGCGTATAACATTTGCGAAGTATTTCTATCACTGTCTATGTAGAACATGGGCATTATACTTCTTTTTTAAATCCAAACTTGAATCAACGACATTATTTATTAAAATAGTTGACAATTTGATTAAAAATCTGTGAAAAATTGACTACTTGACATGGGATTTATAAACTTGGATCACGAAGTATAATATATGACAGGAGCGAACACTAGGCGGATGATATGTGGCCTTTCTGTTTACCTTGTTAGAGAGACAAAATAGACATTATGATGATAAACAACGGCAGGGCCCAGTTGTGATTTTTCTTTCTCTTGCATAAGGTTACCAGACGTCTTCGTTTTCCCGGACATGACCTCTCTTTTAGGGTAGATATCCAAGTCCGGCATTTTTAATTTTCAATACAATTGTCCTCTTCTTAGAAATTCTTATACTTAAATTGATAATTATTGTTAAAATGAAGAACTTTATTTTAATGCTAGGTACTTGTTTTGTTACTAGTGGTGGGCCAATTTCACTTTTAGTTTTGTTTACCTCACTCGAGAAATTCGCCTTTGATTTTGATTTTATAGCACTCGACAATTAATATATTCAAATACAAATTTTAGACAAACAGAATATCCATGCCCTTTACTGGGATTCGAACCCACGACCTCGCTAGCAGATCGGACCGCCATGAATTTCGGTACGTAATTCGGCTATCGTGGCTTCGTGCCGGCTACAATAGTTAATTAGTTTTTTTGTTCAAATTCTGTTAAAAATTGCTCGCTACGCCCCTTTTTAAAAAAATTGCCTGCAGCGCATTGAACCTCGCTTCGCTCGGCGTCCTCTATTCGAGATAAACAAATATTGTAACCCTACACTTGCACAGGGTAAACAGAAATGCTACAAATCTACAGTATTGCCGATAAGATAGGGTTTCCACTCAACACTCCTGCGTATATATTATAATTTTGTGGTTTGGATTCATATTATGTAAAGAAATTTAACTTTCATAGTTTGTGTGGTTTTTTGCAGTTTTTGTACACTTCTTGCTGGAGAAACTTTTGGTTCTAAACAATTGTTTTTGTTGCAGGTGTGGTTCCAAAACCGGCGGGCAAAATGGCGCCGGCAGGAGAAGATGGAAGCGGCGCGCCTGGGCCTCTCAGACTACCACGCCGTGAGCTCACTCTCACGAGTGGGCGCCTCCTCCTTGGCTTTACCCATGGACCCGTGGCTGTCGCCGCCGCTGCTGAGCGCCCTGCCCGGCTTCCTGTCGCACCCACAGACCGGCTACCCCAGCTACCTGACGCCGCCCATAGCCGGGGACCCGTCGAGACCGCCGCACCCGCCGCTAGCCCACGTCACCCAGGCCTCCGTGATGCCGTCGTCCGCCGGCTCCATCGATCCCCGCAGCAACAGCATCGCCGCGCTCCGGCTCAAGGCCAAGGAGCACGTGGAGAGCATCACCAAAGGCCTGCAGATGGTGTAGAGTGGCGCGGTGACGTGTATATAGCTGGTTACATTCTCCTCCATGCAACAGCATCGCCGCGCTCAGGCTGGTGGAGAGCATCACCAAAGGGCTGCAGATGGTGTAGAGTGTCGCGATGGCGTGTATATAGCTGGTGGACATTCTCCTCCGTGCCGTCGTCCACTGTGAACTAGGCTACACGATGCTGGATCCGTTTGTTTTAAGACGGCGCTACACCACGATGTTACGAGCTACCACTATCGGTTGTTTTGACAAGAGTCATAGGATTTCCTCGATTGATCGAAAAAAAATATTCGTTTTGATACACGAGTGCAGGATTCGTTCGGATTTCGATTTTAGTGAGTAATGAATTTAATGGAATGAAAAAGTAACAGAGTTCTCAGTCTTCAAAGTTAAATTTATTTATTAACAGATGATAATCATCACCGACGTTTCGGTAGCAAATCTACCTTCCTCAGGGTTCTAGGAGAAAACCACATACAATAAATAAATTGGTTACATAAAAATTTAGCAACTTGTCGTCATAATATAAAACATACACCGTACAAAATTATTTGAATATTTGTGAATGAATTTAATCTACAAAATGAAGACCGTATCTAAAGTAGGTACCAGATATAGGCGCAACTGAACCCCCTAAAATGATAATTAGCCCTTCAAAACAATTTGCCTAAACTACAAAATTTAAAACACACCTACTGCCAGATTTAAGTTAACGTTAATGTTATTGATATTTTTTTGTAATATTTTGGTAATTTTCGTTTTGCGTCTGCTGGTCTGCTACACACTGCGAACAATGGATCCAATACGTAAGTAAATATGTTGGATCCAACATTCGTAGACTTTTGGCGATTGCCAGACTAGAAAGAAAATGGAGGAGCTGGAATTGCAGCTGATGTAATCGTAGTATCTTGTCAAAATTAGTATTGAATCAAGACAGAAACGGACAAAATATTCTACCAACTCGTGCAGCCGTGTATCAAATAAAAACAAACGTTGGCAACCAAATAATCATTGACGCGGGTCAAGCATCCAACGTTGGTCTTGGAAAGTTCGTCACTTGTCGTTTGGAAAACAGCTTTACGATGACGAACTAGCAAACGTTCTACGTTTGTAGTATCGTGTAGCGCCGGCTTAACATCGCTCAGGCTCAAGCCAAGGAACACGTGGAGAGCATCACCAAAGGGCTGCAGATGGTGTAGAGTGTAGTGATAACGTGTATATAGTTGGTGTACATATGGATTAAGGACTGAAGTGAATTTTCGTTGTGTTAGGTACCACAAGATATTTATTTTTACAGCAAGTTCCTCGATAACCATAGGAGTTTTGGTTCATGTTCAGTATTACTACAGGTTATGGAACGTTCAGAAAATAAGAGGTTTTGGTATTTTTCTGACCTTATAGTTTACCGCATAAACAAAATGAATCAAATTGTCCACTTGTAAAAGAAAACCACAAGGATTTCAAATGTTTAAACAAATTATTTTTTACCTAACCTATTTTCAGGTTAACTCAAAATAAATTTGCTCGTAAATTTGATTTTATTTTGTTCAGTTTTTGAGTTACGTCCTTTCAAAGGAGCATCTGATTTTTCCTTTGATTATTAATAGTAGGAAGATACGCAACATGCATCTACTTAGTTTATGAAGAACGTTCATGCCAAAGATGTATGGTCGAAAATCGCTTGCTATTGGCAATCGACTGTTGCGCAACAAAACCAATAACTATATCAAGTATTTGTTTTACTGATTGGACCGGCTCATCTAACAAATGATCGCAAGCGATTTTCAACCATACATCTTTAGCATAGTGCACAAGTTCCATGACTTATCTCCCCACTATTAATAATCAAAGGTTTTATCACATTTCTATAAGTAAAACTACCTATTTACGGATTAGTGCTATGGCAGAATACAAGTAAAGGCGGCTGCACAATTGCCCTGGAACGAGAACGAGAAAGATAACGGAAAGTAAACGAGAACGGGAACGAAAACATAAAATACTTTCAGATGTACAATTGTCCGGTAACATTTCGATCTGTTATTTCCATTTCCATGAAAATAAAAACTCAATTTGAACAAACCACCTAACCACAAAAAAATATGACAAGTGACAAAAGATAAACTGAAGAATGACGTCATGCTTTCTTCCTATTGGTTAGCAAATCGCAACGAGAACGGAAAAGATGAATCTTGACGAATTTTACCGTTCTGGTACTGGCGACGGAAAGCTCTCCGTTCTCGGAGACATGTTGTGCATGCCTACATTTAAAAGTATGGAATTCATGTTTTTTTATCGTTCTCGTTCACGTTCTTGTTCTCGGGCTATTGTGCAGCCGCCTTAATTCTTATTCTCTGAACGTTCCTCGAAACAAATTCTTTGGTTGTGTAATATTTGTTGGTGAAGCAATTTAGAACGTAAAATGTAATCTCTACTTGAGCAATCTTGTGTAAATTACCCTTGACTGTTGTTTGTTATGTATAACAAGATGATATTGTTACCGAGTGCGTGTGTGAGTGTGTGCGTGCGTCGACGTAGTTTAAATGTTCCATACTCTAGGGGCTACACTTCAATGGTGTGTTCACGTGAATTGTTTTACGTTAAGAGCTGTGAATTTTTGTAAATATAACGTATGTATACATAATGTCATATAATATGAACGTACTTTTATGAATCGCACAATAAATCATCATCCTGTGAAGAGAACATTCAGAGATATTCATTTAATCTGTTATCTGTTACAGTTTGAGTCAAATAATTTTATCCACAATTTACCATAACGCCACAAATATCTAGACAAAGATAAAATAAGAGTTTTCAAATTTTATATAGCTTAGTCAAATTGTATTTGAAAACAATAGTTTTTTTGTAGGTGGTAAGTACCTACTAATGCCGAGAACAATAGATGTTTCAAAGTGTTTGCGATTTGAGGCAATGCCACAAAATATTTACCGCCCTAGACCAGTAAATGTGCCATTATCATTATATAATTTTCAGTGCTATTTGGTTTTCTAAAATCAAATTTTACAAATTATGAAAATTAGTTATTAGTTATACCATGGGTTAAGTAAGTAATAATCATCAATGAAACCAATGGAATATTATACGTTAAGGAAGTTTTATCGCTCAGCGCTGCTAGATCACAAATCCCCGTTATTTCAGGTACTCGCGCTGACAACCTATATATTTTATGAGCACATGTTGTCTATTTATCTAATTGCTATGTTTCGCTCCATTCTTGTTTAGAAAATACTCAATTTGATTGTCTAGCTCGCATGCAATTTTTAAATTTATTTAACAAATTACTTGACTACTATTTGAAAATTTTATATAATAATGTGATACAAACATTTAAATTTACAATGCAATCATAGTTACGAAGAGTTTTTCTCAGAATTATTATTTATAAATAATAATAATAACAATTTAAAAAATTCGACAACGTAGCTAGTTTTTTACTGCCTTTGTCTTTATACGGTATTGTTTTTAGATTTATAGGATTAATAGGTTGGGACTAATTTGTTAAATACTTGTTTTACTGTGATAAAAGCCTCTTAACTATAGGTTTACTTTAAGGAGATAAAACTGTCCCTTGGCCATCAGTCTTATAATTCTTTCCTGATACAATGTTAACCGTAAATGATGTTTTGCGTTGCTTATTAAATATTATGTACGTGTAACTTACGGTTTAAAATTGACGATTTAAAATTTAAAGCGTAATACATATATCGTAGTGCCTACACTATTTTACGTATATCTGCTATTATGAATTGCGATTTCTAAAATGCTTTTTTCAACGTTACGTTGCCTCCGACGAAAAAAAATTTAAATAATAGGCCAAATTGACTATATTTTCTAATTTATTACTAAAATTCCATTTAGTATTTCAAAAATATAATTTCTTTGCACTCTAGAGTCATCTTTTAACTATCAATATGTAAAATATGAACAGTGTAGGTGTACTAACAAAAGTCCAGTTTGTACTATATTTTTGGCACAAGTGTAGCGCCTTGAAGAAAATCTCACTAAACAATTTGTAAGTTATAAAACAATAGCACAGCTCGGCATTTGATCCCACAGTGCAGTGACGTTTTTGTCGCATCTCCACGGGTGTCGATCTCGATCTCAATGCAGCGAGGGGAGGAACATCAAAGGCTCTCGGTTTTAATTCCACTTTATCTAGAGGGAGTTTGCGTGAAGTGCTTGGCTAAGGCAATAAAATGCTAATTCGTGTTTGTCGTCGCTAATCAGCCGTTAAAGTCTCCCCGGCCCCGCGTGCCAAGCGGTAATTAACCGCTCCTTATTGCTTTATCACTTTATTGGTTTGTGTGTCCGTTGGAGGAGTCGATGCCTCTTCTCTTTTTTAATCACACCGCTTCCAATTCTAACGCTACGGTGACGCCGCCCACAGATCTAATTGCTCTTTTATTGGACTAGATAAAGGCGGAGTGGAAACTGCGAGGATTCAATTAGCGGAGAAGCTAAAGATTGGCATTGCTTCATTTTATATTTGTTTTTCTTTCATTTGTTTATTACTATATTATTTATTAAATAAGGGAATTACACAGGAATACAGTCATAGATATTTATACACCAAGTGAGATACATGAATGTTTATTCAAGAGAAGAAAGTTTAGCCTCCGAGCCCGAAGGGCGAGTGGAATAATTTCTTCGAGTGAATAAACATTCGTATCTCACGTGGTTTATACAATATTTTATTCAATTGTGACGAAATTATTTCAAATATATGTATTATAAATTTATTTTGACATAACAAAAAAAACTAATCAAAGTAGTCGTTAGTGGCAAGTTGTCGTTGTTTTTATGAATTTTTGACGTAATAATAACTGTATAAAACGTCAGAGTGATTTAAAAATGTGTTGAGTGATTTAAAAAAAATAATTCACTTGTGAATAAACATTTATTTTAAGTTGTTGCTATGGAGTTAATAATAGCAGTTTAAAACGTCAAAATTGAATAAAAATAATTATTTTATTTTAGTCCAAAGGCCAACATTTCGCCACCTTTTGTGGCTTCATCAGGGTAAACTACAAAAATCACATATTATAAAATATACAGTAAAAAGACTTAAATAGTAAGTATTGAAAAAGTAAACCATCAAGGTTATGTTGTCCAATATTATGATGGTTTACTTTTTTAATACTATTTAAGTCTGTTAGTGTTTTTACTGTATAGTTTACAATTTATTTATGTGATTTTTGTATTTTTGTAGTTTGCCCTGATGAAGCCACAAAAGGTAGTGAAACGTTGGCCTTTAGATGGACTAGCATAATCTATACGAGTAGACTAAAAAACTTGGTATTGATACCTATAAAAAAATTGCATATTATGTATAAGTACCTATATTTTTCATGTTAAATTATCCAGTATTCCTTTTTGAACATAACAAATTTCAAAAATTTAAAAAAAGTTAAATATGCAGAAAAACAATAAATGCAATATGCATAAAAGTATAAAATATGCACTAAATCGTAAATTATATATATATATATATATATATATATATATATATATATATATATATATATATATATATATATATAGTCAGTAATCCCTTTTTATACCTTTCGGTGTAAGGGGGCCGGGCACACCGAGCCGCAGTGGGATTACTCATTTTTATAATTCGCTCAGATATCAAACTATAATTATTATTGTAGTACGTGTAAGCACTCATGAAATTGAATTACAACTCATTCCCCTCCTGTAGCTCGGTATCTTAAACATTTCTTATCATCAGAGTATAATTAAAGCAAATTATCTTATTTGCATACTCGATGAATAATATGCGAGTCGAGTACTATTATAAATTAATATAAAAATTATAACGCGTCTACAAAAATATAGATTTGCATATAATTTCAATTATAAAATATATTAAATACAATAAATCTATTTTTCCTTCTGCATTCTGCTGTTTCTGCAAAAATTTAAGAAACAAAATATTATACCTACGTTTACATATTTTAATATTTGAGATATTGTGTACAGATAATATTAATGGATGAACATACCATTTTATATCCTAGTATATGTTATGTTATAACTTATGAGCTAACATAATTAATTATTTATTCCTCTGTAATCCTAAAATAGTATTGGCAAATTGTCACTTTGTAACAGGAGAGCAGGAAAATTTTCACGACCAAAATGTAGTTGTGTTGTATCGTATCTCATCATATTTATGTTAGCCGTGAAGATATTTATTACAGAGCTCTTGCTATGTTACAGATTTCTACTTTGCTTTCTAGACTAGTGTTTATACTGAAATCTAAACACAGTAGTTCCAAATATTTATTTCGTTGATTTAAATTAATATTAAAGATTCTACACATTTATCTTTTCAATGATAGTGATCCCGGAATTTTTACATAATCACGCCTTTTACCCAACTTGGTTGTGGCACCCTCACAGTTTCATTGTGAGTCATATTTTACCGTACATGCGAGGAACAGCCGTCAGTGCGCCAACTCAACTAAAAATAATTTAATAATAACAACGTATAACCTATAGTGTCCGTGCAGCCAGAGTTGGCTGAGGGGAGAGAAAGATTGTGCCTGTGTTCTACACATAGCTGAGTCAAATTTTGCATACTTATTACTGGCCTAACGCAACTGAGTCAAGAGAAAACCGAGCTGGGCGACTTCTTAATACACTATTTCATGTTAGCGAAGCAATTTCTGCCAAAAAATTTGCTGGTAATCTATATCCATTCGATTAATGTATGTATGTATGTATTATCATTTCGGGATTTGAACCTCTTTTTGGTTTTTATCCCTAGGGTGACTTAATGGCACACACACAGTATTAATTTTTTACTTTATATACCTTGCCACGGAGTTTTTTACTTTACTACCTTGTGTATTGTCAGTCGACCCGGCGCAAGCCCTTGTTACAGCCTCAAGCCGGTACCCGATAGCTAGAGGTTGCCAAGTTAATTAGATCCCAACTTGGAATGGTAACGGGATTAGGTACCGATCCAAATCAGGCCGTGAAAATTTCCTGACCTGACCGAGATTCGAACCCACGACCTCTGTGCCCAGTCCCACAGATTCCAGCTCTCTTAACCACCTGAGCTGTCCCCCCATATAATTCGATTAATATTGTTTACCAATTTAAAATTCCTAATCCCGGCCATCTCTTGTTTCGCGCACTTTATTTTATTTCGCGTTATTAATGCCAAGTATAAACAAAATACAGCTATAACAAACTAAGTATAAAATTACCATATTCCATAATTTAATGGAAACCGATTCTTTCACAATTCCCGTGAAATTTATTCAAAATCTCTGATTATTCAATTACCCCCACAAATGCACACACGTTTCGTGCCGACTGGTACCCATTTCGTGATCGCATTTTATTGTAATCTTAAACCTAACTTAATTAAATACGTGGTTGTGCACGCTATAGTCTCCCCTTTACGCCTTGCACCCCTGCTGGAGTCATAAATCGATACGAAAAACTAGTGGCGACACATTGAAATTTAGAAAAAAAATACGGGCGAGAAGGAACATTGTCAGAGAAGTATGAATTATTTTACCCCCGTTGGTACATGAGGGTAGGTAATGATTTCACTGGTGCTGCCATCTGTTGTTACGGGGTGGTATTTAGCTCAGTTCGCTTTACCCTTACCAGATGGCCTGAATGTTTGTCAAACAATATTTAACCAAAATACATTAATTTCAATAAATCAATTAACAATTGTTTTGTTTATATAAATATTATAACTAGATTTCTTATGTTTTGGTTGAAATCAAGTATTTTACTTCTTTATGTATAGTAATCTTCCTTACCGACTGGATATACAGGGTGTTGCAAACTCCTATTCCTACCCTTTGGTTTGGGGCGCTGCAATCGTTCTTCAAATCATTTCACCCTCTATAACAAGGATAATTTGATATGGTAGGTGTATGCATGTTAATAAATAATATTAAGTGCTACATTAAGGGTAAATACTTGAATACATTTTACCCTTAACGATGCAGGGGTGTACTAAAACTTAATCAACAATATAAAGATAATTTTTATTATGAGATAACGAAATTAATGGACGTTATGATGACGCATAGTTTTTACCCTACGAGTGTGTAATGGATGTTTTTATTTAATGGTGTTTACAACACTTGATTTGTTCAAATGAGTAAGAGCTATTACACATTATAATCGATAAATAATAATTGTATGATCCTCTGTGGTTCTGTAATAAATCAGGTTGAAAAAAAATCTGATACAGATTCCAGTTCACACATCTTCCCTGTCGTGTTCTTTCTACTAACAGCCCTGAGTTCCCGTGAGTTCCACCTGGTAACCGCACACACGCACAGCAAAATATGTATACAGGATGTAACCCAACATGAGTAACAAAATTTAAGGGTGTATAGTATTGAACGTACTGATCATGAATTAAAAAGAATTTTGTTGAAATTCGTAAAATTAACAGTATTTTGCAAAACAATATCATTTTCGGTACCACTGGTTGTCACATTTAAATACAAAAAACGTTAAACAATAGTTATGCAATATTTATTAGCGTAATTACATTAATCATAATAATAATTTTACAAACAGAAAAAATAAAATTTATAGGCACTTACAGAATGTTTCATTTGCTTGGACCCATTTTTTAATTTGAGAATTTCAATACAATTCTTTTTGACTCATGATCAGCAGTGCGACCAATACTATACAATACACCCTTAAATTTTGATACACAGGTTGGGTTACACTCTGTATAACTATACCTATAAATGTGATTCATAATCCGCAATAAGAAGTAAGGATCCCACATCTAAGTTATAGGCGTGGTAAATATGTATAATGATAGATAATGTACCTATTTGGTTTTAATTTCTGTTTTAAATTTTCAAATTGTGATTTATTTAAAAAATGAACTCTGAATTCTGAACGTTATAATATAATTATTATTCAAATGATAAATTTTATAGGTACAATAATTTCTTATTTATTAACAACAATAGTTCATTAAATTAGTAAATTACACGACCACGACCGATTTAGCGATATGGCGTCCCTGTAAATTTATTTTTAAAAATTATGTTTTTAAGGTTGCACTTGAAACAACTGTTTCCAGTCATTTTTATGAACTTTATCTGCATAAATTTCTGCAAATTGGAACAAGCAATAGGAATAAATAATATATCAATAGGATCATTATTTATAGATTGCCATAATGCTAAATAAGAATATCTGAAAATAAATATAATTTTCAGTAGAAATGAAAGAAGAGAGAGCAAAATTCATCTAATTGCAGCGAATTTTATGCAAAATTAACTATTATTTTTAGAATAAGGCAATCTGGAATGTATATATTTTCATTGTGTAACATAATATTCATTGTAGGTTACGTCGTTTATCCGAAATTTATGCAGAAAGCATGTGCAAAATGAGCCATGTAAAAGTTTTAAAGTGTCGCTGACGTGGCACTAGTAGTTTAAAACAAATCATATTATGACGTATAAATCTTTTAACAATTATCAGGTTGAAAACATTACCATTAAAGACTTTGTGTTACGGTTTTTTCACTTTTAAGCGCGTCCTTAATAGATTCATCGTGTTACTAGAGTTTACCACTTATAGACATTGTATATAACGTAGTCAATATACGGCATCATAAATAAATATTTTAAATTGTTTATTCAATCCTAATTTAAATCTTCGGGATAGTTCGACAATTCACGAAATTGAACGACGACGAGTGACGTCATTACTATTGCAAGTATAAAATTGTATATGTCCAATCTTGCTGAAATCATGTAATTTGTTTATTCCAGTTCATTCATCAGTCTTCAAAACAAGCCGTGTAATACCTACCTATACGCTTGGTTTCTGTTGTGTTGAATTATTTTAATGTTTTAGTAGTTTTGTATTTGTATTTTAAAATGGACATTGTGGTGCTAATAATAAATATTACTTTATCAATAAATTGTAAGTGATTATTGTCTGCAACTGCCAATGTTGACTTGGGTGATCGTCAACTTGTGCCAGATTTAGAGGTTAGTAATAATTTGATTCATTTTAAAATAATATAACTTGCATTAAGATCAAGTAAAAATCTATGAATAATGTATCCAAATTAACGATTTTTTTTGCTAATATGTACACATGCACATTTACTGGCTGAATTAGAGTTTACAATATTATTATCAACTTATTTTTTGATAGTTAACAAAA
The DNA here is from genome assembly GCA_947534325.1 of Agonum fuliginosum. Classification (NCBI taxonomy): domain Eukaryota; kingdom Metazoa; phylum Arthropoda; class Insecta; order Coleoptera; family Carabidae; genus Agonum; species Agonum fuliginosum. The sequence continues at coordinate 30,478,113 of OX384037.1, forward strand.
CTAAATAGTATTACGATTTGTAAAATGAAATACACTCTAAAAAATGCATGCGTGTAAATTAAACTTGTGCCTTTGGTTAAAAATTTAGTGTTAATTTTTACACTAAAAACTCGTTAAAACAACACTACATTTTACACTACGCATGTGGTAAAAGTACACTAAGAATTAGTGTAATATTTTACACTAGATATGGAACTTTTCACAATAATAGTGCGAAAGTAATTATTTCAGTGTGATATTTCTGAAGATAGTGTAATATTACCGTTATAAAACATTAGATTAACACGTTCAGTGTAAAAATACCCTTCAAAGTTCTGGTCACGTTGTTCATGTACAGAGTTGGTATACAGATCGGACGTAGTGGCGTGGGTTAGTATATTGTGTTGTTTGTGTTTAGTTTTTATACGTTTCATTTGGTTTTAGTGTTTGATCTTTTTGCTATACTTTCATATTTTGGAATGGTGCATAAACCTAATTATTGTGACTGCACGTGAAAATATTTTAATGTGGATGTGACCATTTTACCCGCGCCCATGTATGCTTCAGTTGAGATGTTACCAGCTACAACACGAAGATCCAAAATACCTAAAGAATCTATTGGGAAAAGCCGGAAAAATAATTCTTTTTAAACTAGTAAGTTAGAAAATTCATGTTATTTAATTAATTAATTTATTTTTAATACATATTTTACAGAATAATTTATCAAATTAGAAACGGATATACTAAAAAAACAACCAATCAACCATTTCTAATCGCAGAAGGATCGATTCCCAGAGCTATACCTAACAAACTATTTTCTTGTCATCGACGAGTCATCGATAATACAACACCGATCCCATGTGTTAAGCAATGTAATCCAGCAAAACCGATCATAACCTTATTTCAATCCTATTACGTATTTCAATTATTATACATATTTCTATAAACTATACATAATATGTCTACTGTATATTGTAGGTACCTAACATAATGTATACTTAATCTGGATGTAATATTAAATTTATAATAAATTTTGCATCAAATCCTACTTTTTATTTTACCCTATTTTAACACTATATAGTAACACTAATATTTTACACTAAAATTTTTACACTCACAACGTGTAACTTTTAACCGTTTGTGCTTTCGTTAAAGTACACTAAAATTAACCATTCTTGGAAAAGTAAAAGTTAACACTAAATATTCTGTCCTCGATGGTACACTATTTTTGGTTAGTTTAGTGTTAAATTTAACACTATATTTTTTAGAGTGTAGTTATTTAATGAAGTTGTATGATAACATTTACGTTTATACTCTGTGTGTTTAATACGGCAATTATTACAAATTTATGATTTCGACATTCGCTGTGCCACGCGTAGTAAATTTTTATTTACATAAATGGGTTGAATAATATACTTCAAATAATCAAAGAATAGTACGTATTCCAATATAATTTGAAATTATCAGTTGACAAAGCTATAACCATTTTTTCTAAAATTATTTATGAACTATAAATTAGGGTTAAACTTTATGAAATAACATCTTTAATGTTATTTTGTTTTGTATTATTTATTATTTTATTTATAAACGACATTAAAAATAAATTACAGAAATATTTTTCTTAGGTGAATCGAGATAATCTTTAATGTTCAGTTTCATGTCATAATTTGTTATTTAATCAAACTCATATGCCAGGTGTTTAATTCAACACATTAATTTTTAACAACATTTTATTTAATCCGTTCTTCAACCAGAAATCAGAAATATTTCAATAAAGATTTTCTTTTTTATACTGACAGTTACAGATTTAAAAATTATTATTATAATAGTAATTTATTTTATAAGAGTCGTAACGTGAATCATTATGGTATATTAGTCGTGAAGATTATCAGACGAGGCGACTTCGATAGTGTTTTCTAAATAGCAATGAGTTTGCTGCCACACAAGCGGCTCGTCTACGTTTTTTCCGAATTCAAAGTTTGCATAAATTGGAAATTTATATATATAATAACCATGTACAATTTTTTTATACAAATTTTAAAAATGCACAACTGTTAATTGAACACGTTTATAATTCTTGTTGAAATACAATCTAAGGATTCTTGTACTGGCCACAAAACACTCGCTATGTTAGTAATTTTTGTACTGGATTTTAGGAGGTAGACGGGCCTTTTAAGCCTGGATCCCACGAAAGAATCATCAACAATTTATTGCCGAAATCGGCAATATTTGTCACAAATTACAATGTTTTAAGCATGGCATTTTTTTTAGTTGCACATATCTACAGTGGCGTACCCAGACATCTTGGGGAGGATATTAAAATAAAAATGTTTTGTATAATAATTAAAACAAATTTTGCACGGCGATCTTTGAAGATTCTAACGGAGAGTCAAACTCCCGGCAAAGTCTTTCTAGTGATAATTACGTGGTTTTGAAGCAATCAATAAATTATAAATTCTTCTTTTCCAAGACTCATTGATAATTTAACAAATAATTCTTACTAGAAAGAAAAAAACTTCTTTTTTGCCGTGGCTTTGCCGGGAGTTTGACTCTCCGTATAGAATCTCCAAAGATCGCCGTGCGAACAGGGCTTTAAGTGCGTTGGCGGATATCTTGCAATCCTTTTAGTGGTGGTGATGTGCATTTACAATAATTGTTAATTGTATTATAAGAAAAAGCGCCACAGGCGAAATTTTGTTGTTGTTTAAGGTCAGGTTCCTTAAAAATGAATCAACAAAGATTAATATGTGCAAAATAAATAAGAATAAATTTATAAATTGTACATTTTTATGATGAATTTATATAATAATAAATATTAGAATAGAGAGATTTTGGGAGGGGATATATCCCCCTTATCCCCCTCGTAAGTACGCCACTGCATATCTAAACTAATGCCAGTTATAAAATCCTGAAAGGTGTGTTGCAATTTCTAATGGCTGTATCCCACGGTATGATATATCCGCAATTTGTTGCCCGCAACTGCAACGCTTGCCTTCAATGGACACAGAACCTAATGTGCTAGGCAACTTTTTAACGGCAATTAATTTAGCTTTGTGCAGCTAAACTTTTTCTGTAGCGGCAATATTTTATGAGCAACTCGCGTATGCGCATGAGCAGTTCGAAGATTAGATTACTGCGCATGCGTTGCTTATGTCAAAACAGTGCAGTGAATATTTTAACTTTTAGTTTAGGTAGGTTATGTTATGTTTACATTGTGACATATTTGTAATTTATTTACTGATATTTTTCAAATACAAATTTTAATAAACGTAAAAAAATGTCGAATGTCACTTAAACCAGAAAATTTCCTATTACAAAGCAGAAACTTTAAGTAACGAAGTTTTAAAGCAACTTTTGTTCGTGGGATAGAAAATAAAAACAGTTGCCATTATTAGCAATTTTAAAATTGCCTGTATTTCTATCGTGGGATACAGCCATAAAAAAGTTTTCGGTATCGACAACAAATTGTCGATAATTTCCATCGTGGGATCCAGGCTTAAAAATGAACAACCTGTATATTAGTCCGATTTTATTGAAACCCGTTGAAGATTTAATTTCACTGGAAAACTTTTAATATCGCTAATCCTGAAATCGGTGAATATTTTCCCGGCGAATTGAAATTGATTTATCAAGAGTCAGAGGGTTGTAATATATTTCCAAAGATCCTTAACATGTCGGAAAGAAGCTCGCCCTCAAACGCTGCTGGCTGCAGTGAGCATCGGCCAAACAATCATAATGAAATTCAATGGGGATGATGAAAAGTTGGCTCTGGCGGGCGCGACGTAATATCTCAAGGTAAATAAAGCATGAAAAGAGTAAACCGGCGAAGCCGAGCATGTCAAACTCGAGATCAATGTAAACGCAATAAATGTTGACTGGGCTCTCTTAATGCTGTTGTGCTGGCCGGGGGCGGTTTCCATATGAATCGCGAGCGCCGCCGCCCCCACCGCCGCTCCTTGCCCCCGGCAGAGACAACTTGCGACGCGGAGCAGATATTGGTTTCGGTTACGGTTTGGGGTTAGACTTCAGGCCACCTGAAAAATTATGCCCCATGATGTGGACTGTAGACATTTTGTTACCCAAATATTGTAGTTTGGAACTTGTGGGATATTACTTAGGGTGATTAAGGACTCGTGTATAAATTGTGTATTGATGAAGATTGTTAAATTACTTTTGAATATGATATTGGGGTTCTATTATTTTAATCTAAAGTGCATAAACTGTACGAAAAATATATATCTAATTAACTCCTTAATTAGTAATTATTTTCTCGAATTCTCTCTTATCATTTTTGAAATATTGAAAATGTTATCTTTCTGTAATTTAATTCTCATCTTATTCTCGTCTCGTCTCGAAGTTACGAGACGAGAACCAATTAATTTGTCGTCTCGAATTTTCAAGATAAGAGGAGAATTCAAAACTACGAGACGAGTAATTGTTCCAGGAAAATCGAGAATTCTCGAAACTCAAAATTTTATATATTATTCTCTTCAAATGCTTACCTATATGAAAAAAATAATTATTTTATCCAACACCTCTTAATAAGTAAGTAAGTAAAAGGTTGCCCACTAGTGGCTTTGATCAAAATTATATCCACTTATGGGAAGGTATATTCTTACTTAGCTTTTGTTGGAAGTCACCATAGTAACGATGTTTCAGATTGGAACTTAATATTTTTTAAATATGTATTTAAGTAGTTAGAGGTCTTGGATAAAACGTTATACTTCAAACGTGGGTAAAAAGGAATGACCCATTCGAGAAAATTATCTCACTCAGCCTTCGGCCTTGTGAGTTAAGATTTTCCTCGTGGGTAATTCCTTACTTTGCCCACTTGTAAACTATTATTTTGTTCGTAGCATTTTTTGTTTTGATATAAATATTTTTATTTCTAAAACAATCATTGTATACTAATTTAATAGAAATGTACAAAAAAGTTCACTTCTAGCTTTCAAATAAATACCTAGGTAACAATTATTATTTTTTTTTTTTGAGAATTTGAGACGAGACGAGAATCGAGTTCTTTGAGACGATAATTGAACAACCGAGAAATGACCAGACGAGAATACCTAAATTTCTCGTCTCGACAACGAGACGCTAAAGTAGCGGCAATACAATTTACATGTCATAAAACATAAAACGTTATTCATTTACTTATTCCATCGAGCACCGTACTTCATGCCATGCCCGATGCCCGTGTAACATTAGGTATATAATAATAATTTATAGTATGCTATTATAAGTCAAGTGCGAGAAACATAATAATATTTATTTAATAAAATGTAAAAGGCCATGTATTTTGCAACTTGTTAATATGTGTATATTTTGATTCAAATTATACTATTATATTATATCTTTTGAACATTGTGATCAAAATAACATTATTATTATTATCTATTTATCTGTATGCGTTGATTTATAATTTAGTCTCGTTCATTTATTAGCACATATTATGATATCACAATTATTAATTAATTTTTCTGCCCTTCATATTTATGATAATGATAATTTTCCGAGTATATTAAATTTAATTATGAACTTTAATCTAATCTAACTGAACACAAAACATAGATAATTTGATGTAAATAACCATGAATATGCACCTATACAAATATGAGTTTATCTCACATTTATTTTGTATACCAAATTCTAATATCACAGATGACTAATTAGTCAAACAATACAATGCGCAATAAATCAATATAGGTAATAATTCGTTCACTATTGAATCATTATTTTCTCCTTCTTATTCTGAAGCTGAAGTCACATAAATTATTGGTTAAAATCAATTTTTCAAGTAAAATATTTATTTTTGAATCAATTATTGCACTGCACGAAATATGTATACCTACTTAGTGTGCGGAGAATGTAATCTATTTCACGATGCTTGACTAATATAACTTCTTGTATTAAGGCTTTCGACCATTAGAACATCTTAATTATATTAGCTGCGTGAAAAAGTTCTTTTGTGACGAGGCGTAGTCGAGTCATTCGTACGCACTACATTTCGTGCTCGAAATAATAAAAGTGAAAAAACCGTAATACGAAGTCTGAAATGTTAATGTTTTTAATCCGATAATCAAAATCTTGTTATAGGTCATAATTTGATTAAAAAACATTTTTTTTGTTATTCTGTAACTACTAATACCACTTCAGCGACACTTTTACATGGCTAATTCTGCACATGCTTTCTACATAAATGTCGGATAAACGATGTATCGTACAATGAAAATTACGTTACACAATGAAAATATATTTATTCCTAATTGCCTTTTCTAAAAATTATGTCTGTAATATAATAATAGTACATTTTGCATAGAATTAATAGCAATTTGATGAATTTTGCTCTCTTCTTTCATTTCTATTTCTACTGAAAATTGAATTTATTTTCAGGTTTTCTTATTTAGCATAAGGCAATCTAGAAACTCTATTCTATTGATATATTAATTATGCATTGCTTGTTTCTATATGCAAAAATTTACGCAGAAAAAGTGCATAAAATGAGCGCAATCTTAATTCTACAAACATTAAATTGATAGAAATAAAGTTAGGGATACTCCCTTAGTTGTGGTTGTGGTTGTGAATGTAGGAATCTGGAGGCAAATCGTTCTTCTCTTATTCCTTCCAAATAAACACCTTTACAAATCTTTTCTTTCTTCGCAATACTCCACTTTCAATATTGAGCTATCCATAGAAAAAACTCTTAGAAACCGCCATATCGGTGTAGCTTTCCTCCTTTGTTTGTTGTAAACAACACACACCTATTGAGGTGTTCTGTTTGCGGCGGCGGCTCCTTATAGGGCTTAGCGAGGGCGGCGGCGGTGGGGGCGGCCGAGGGCTAAGCCCTATTTACGTCCCATTAGCTCCAAGTGCTGGACTTGGCAGTATGCTTCGTCGCGCTTGTCGCCTTGATTTCGGAAAGGTGCTGAAGGTGAGACCAGATAAGAAAATACTTAAACCAAGGGTAGTTTGCCTCCAAATTGGTTACCAAACGCGATAAAAAGTGACACTATTAGATTATTGCCACAAAAGATGCACACTTCAGAGCGTTCTGCACAAGGGCGAAAAACACCTTGTTGGATAACTTTGCACAGGGCACACGGCTAATGTTGATTATTTCAATGTAAAATACTAAAAAGACTCTGGTGGTGGTCACAAAGTGGTCACCATACGACTTTTTTATACAGAGTGATTCAAAACAACGTGCAAATCACGAAGTATAGTATATGAAACAAAGGAGTGGACACTCCGTATCTTAAGAGGCCCGTCTACTACCTAAAATTCAGCATTAAATGTACTAACGTAGTAAGTGTTCTGTGGCCAGTACAAGAATGGTAAAATTTTATTTCAACAAGGATTTAATAGAGAAAGAATGGATCTACACATGTGCCTTTTTAAAAATTTGATTAAAAAATTGTACATGATTATAAAAATTCCGAAAAATTAAAAAAAAATCCTATTTTATGCAAACTTTACACGGTTATATCTCATGATACAAATTAATTTTTAAAATTTTAAAAAGGGACATCTGTAGATCCATTCTTTCTCTATTAAATGTTTATAAAAACATTATCCTGAAGTCAATAATAATCTCATAGTTAACTCGCAACGAAAACATTTTTACAGTATTTTTCAAATTCAAAACGACATTGCATAGCTAGGATGCGGGCTGGTTTCAGGCAGCCCTAGGTACTGGAGAAAAGAGTCGAATAGAAAAAAAGTAAAATCGAGAGTATTCTAGGAATTCGGCAAAAACTTTAGATTCATCATATTTCTGTTACCATCGTTACCGTTGTTCATAGTCATAGAATGCATAGAATGAGAATGCATGCGCCGAGCTGGCCCGTATTTTATGTCTCTCTCTCTAAAAGGCCAACATAAAGACCACACTTAAATTATATAAAAATATATTAATGTCTTACAGTGCTTAACTTTCTGATCAGGATCACAGAACTAATAGAGTTTTTTCAAAATTTCTAGTGTCTTTATTAAATTGTTTTTTAACTGTACGTACAAGTAATTTATTCTTGCCATTGCATATTTAATTAAAATTTTATTTTACTTCATTCAAAGTTAATCAGAAATCCATTATATACAGAGTGTTTCATAACTTCGAGTACGTTTATGCTGATAACGAATCAAAAAGAATTTTTTGAAAATTCGAAAAATTAAGGGTAGTTTACCTGCAGCATTTTTTGTAGTACTGCACTGGATTCGTTTTGCTATTAAACACAAACAATATAAGTAGATAATCAATTAAATTACATAGGTAAGTATAATACTGATCAAAGAAAAAATTATTTTTGTTCCATGATCAGTAAGTTGAGTAATATATGCACGAAGTTGTCAATCACCCTGTACAGAGGAAAATTTGACTGTTTCTTTGAATGTAGGTAGATAAGTAAGGTACCGTTTTCTTACTCTCCATTTAATATGCTTTGCCTTCTTAGCTATTCTCCTAAGTTCATTATAAAAATTCCATCTCCGTTTTCGAATAATGAAATATCCTGGAATCAAATCAATATTCCAATATCGTTATGCCATTATGAAATTATTTTTCAGTACTAAATCTTTTTATTAAAACGTCTTCAAACGCGTTATAATAATAAAATTTACTTTGCTCTTTTTGTCATCAGACTTTGATATATATATATTTACGAAAAGTATGGGGAAAATTTGTGCTGTACGAAGAAGAGGGTGGTATAGTATGTTTGCCTGGTATGTACAAGACAACAACAAATGACTTCATTAAACAATTTAATTTATTTTTTAACAGGCAGTGCATTTAGAATTAAGAGAATTACTGAAACGTGATCGGGAAAATTTCATGTTCATAATAACAAATTTAAAAATTATTACTTAACATCATAATAGTATATTATAAAAGAAGTGTATAAGTAAGCTTTTAAAGCACATGCGACGTCGGGTATAAGAGCGCGACGCAAAGCGGAGTAATTTTAACGTCGCTAGTGCTTTAAAAGCACTGTTTATACGCGTGTGTCATACGTCATTTTTTACTATACCTGCATTCTTACTTGAAAAATAGAGCTGGAAACAGCATTTTAATTTTTATTCATTTTATAAAGTAGTATGTGATGTGTCAAAATATTATGTTTAATTTTCATTGTTGTTGTTTATTAACCTTCAAAACACAGCGTGCTTTAATTATATGAGTCTGCACGCATTTGCGTGTTTTAAACATCGATTATGATGCATGTGTAATACAAAATAATTACAAATTTGTAAAGCTTATCCGTTTATCAGTGACCAAATTATCTATGTGAAACTTATTAATGTGCTGTCTACGTTGTTTTGACATTTTACTTTAAATTGAAATATGTAACATTTAGAGCTACATTTTGATATCCTGATTCTTAATAAAAAATATGTTTTAAAAAATTCGCAAAATTTAAGATAAGGTCTTTCAAGTGAACATGAACAAGTGATACATTTATTTTGTGATTTTCAAAAAATTATTTTTGGTTGAGAATTAAAACATCGAAATGCATTTATGTCCTAGGCTATTATTGTTAATCTATAATCTATCTAGGGTTGGTATTATAAATTCCTTATTTAGTACAGTTTAATCAAAGTTTCTAGCAAAACTGGGTATGTAGGAGTATAGGACTCAATAAGGGTATTGGGTTGTTTATTTAGTTCAGTTCAAGCAGAGTTCACATAAAACTTGAATTATTTTGTTTTTTTAAATTTGTATTTAAAAAAAATAATTTCATACAATTCAGGAAAATACATGCTTTTCAAAACTGTAAAAGTTAACATAATATGTTCCCATTTATAAATAAAAAATTCTGGACAGTGGAAACCAAACCACTCTGTATAATACCTACTCAATGTTTTTAACCCTTTTATGACACCCTGTACATTTTCGTAATAGACGTGTTAAATGAATGAATGAATTTAGGAGTGTCTTGCTAGTACAACAGCATAAAGTCATTGCAGATCAATTTGAATTGAATTTGGATATATAGCGTGATTTTTATGTTGAATCATGTAAAACGTACTGATACGAATTGACGTACTATACCCGCATTTGCTTGTCCCGCGGTTCAAATTGATCCGCAATGGTTTTAAGCCGGTGAAATTGGACCCCCCTCCTCCACCCAGCCATTATTGTGACTCCGTCCTACGCTCTTATATTCCATTTTATAAAAGGTTTTCAGCAACAGCATTATTAGGTGCTATGCAACACACAACAATGCGTCATTCGTGTACACTGACACCAACATACGGCGTTGCCGAGCTGTGCGAGTGCGACAAGGACGGAGAGAGAGTGTGTGACGGGTGGAAAGAGATGGGGTGCACTGTGTGAAGGCAATTATTGTACATACAAACATACATGCACCTGGACGAATGTGGAGAGCTTGAGTACTAAATTGGTGAGGTTGCTGATGCTATTATAGTATTTGCTTATATAAATTTGTTTTCGTATACTTACGGGCTTAATTTTGTTTTATGCGTCTTTAAATGACACTTATTAATACACAAATTAACATAGGTACTGATTTTTATTGTGACGGTGAACAGAATTACTTATTCATGTATCCACTTGATTTTATTTCCCCTCGCACCCGGACAATCTACAAATTTTCGGACCCTTAGAAATTTGTCGCTCTCTGGTGAATTTTTTCGTAATACCTGTAGAATATACAATATTTAAATAGTAATAAATGATAAAATAATATTATTGCAAGCAAAGAAAAGACAATTTTGATTCATTTTATAAAGTAGGTAGTCTGTGATGTGTCAAAAAAATCAATTATAATATAATGCATGTGTAATTTCCAATACCTCAATAGCATTATAGTAGGTATAGTATATTTTTTGATTGACCTACTGATTAGATCAAAAATAATATTTTGTTGTGGTTATGAAATTCAAAGTCAAATACGTCAAAAAATATTAATGCGTGCAAATTATGTTTTTATCATGACAAATAGTAATTTAAAACATTAAATTAACAAATTATGTTTAAAAACATTATTTTATTGCAAAAATAGCAAATAAAATAGAGTTTTTACGTTGGCTACAATTATTCTATAACAATTTGGTTTGAAGATTGCATAATCATAATGGATATTTGACTTTACTATGAATGGAATAAAATGAATTGATTGTGCTAATTCTTGTACAGATTGAATTAAAAATTAAATCAATTTATGAAATTCCATATGGAAACAGTGACCCAAATCTGCTTGAAAAACTGGCAAATAAAAGTAAAAATTTTGAAAAAAAAGTATAGTAGAGCAGTTGGAATATATTTGTTTAGTATTAACACTAACAAATATATCTTACACAAATAAATTATTATGTTCCTGAATCTGCGTCATTTCAAATTTAAATTAAATAAATTTATTGTAATAACAACAGTATATTCATGTAAATTAATTATTAACACTTGTTATTCGTCTGCGACTCGTTTTCGTTATCTTTCTTACATATGAGTACAAAATTTAGAAAAATCGGTATATTTTATTTGCCAATATAATTTTTTTTGGGCCAGTAATATTAATATTAATTACTAATAATTACTTGAATTGTATAATGGACTACACATTACTTTTAATTAAAAGGCATTTTAAAACACTCTAATAATTTATAATTTTAACTTGAAGTTTACTAACACATCATGGGGATTATATTCTTTCCTTAATCAAATAGTTAGATTCCAATAATACGTAGCAGGACAAAAAATATAAATTGGCAATACAGCTTCATTATTCTTGGTTAAAGCTCAATCACCCAACTTAATTTGCTCATAAGCCCTCTTAATTTGTGTGAGAACCTTCCGTGAGAGTTTCTCCTCAAATTAATACATTCAAAATCAATTAAGTATTTCTCCGTTCACCCTAAAATCCAGCACTAGCTAATGACCGCTCGCCTGACTAACTCTTTAGTAACCCATCTAACCGATCACGCTCAGCCTGTTCCATCTGCGCAGTCGCTTGCGCAGGCTTTCAAGGTCAAACAGCGGACAATCGGTGCATGCGCAGCAGGGCTCCTCTGATTGGTCAGTGGTCCGCAAGAGCGCACTCTTCCGTGAGAACGCGAACTTGAGAAAGACGGAGAGAGAGGGAGCAACAGAGAGAGGGAGCGACAGAGGGTGATACATTTTACAAGCTGATGCCTCTGCCTCGTTGTTAGGATAGCTTTGTTGTGTGCCGGTGATCTCGGAAAATTGAGCGCAATTGACTGTGAGAGGTGGTGACTATTAGCGAAAGTTTAAGTGATAGTAGAGGAGGAAATTGCCCTCGGCGCGTGACTAACATGGAATTAGATGTAGTCGATTACTGTCACTCAGATTTCGGCCTAGATCTTCACTGTTTTGTAAAAAACTATAGGATACCTAGAACGAACTGTTAGTAACTATAACTACATTATAACTCATCAATTTATTATTTATGTAGTTTAATGCGCCTTTGAATATAGTTTATAAAACTATAATATAAAAAAAATCTGATGTGGCCGGCACACAAACTCCCGCCATATCTAGACTTATAAACATAAATGTATATATGTGCCCATTTAAAATTATACACATAAAAATCTAAAATATTCAAACACAGAAATTAGTATCACCTGAATCAAAATATTCATTCACAGAAAAACTCTTCTGTGTTGAAGCTATCCTCCGTTCAATTACTACATTTAATATCTTATTTATGATGACTTATATGGCGTTAGTATGCCATGCCAACGTGTCACCTGTCTCACCTGTCAATATTTTTTACGTAAAAACAAAAACTGATCATGGATTACAAGATTCTGAATTCATAATTCTTAAAATTTGTGCTAGATATATAGAAATGTATTTCACACAGTTAATAGTTATTTTAATTCTTCAATATTTATTATAATAATGATTGTCATAAATGATTTATTTATCAAGATATTAAAGAAACCCTATTTCTTTTCAACATACCTAAGTGCTATTGTTGTTTATAGATTGGTACCAAAATTTACTGGGTTCTTAAGATTCGTATTAAAATCTAAAATATAAAATTTGGTTGTTAAATATTTGTAACTTTTTGAACGAAAAAAATATTACATACAACCTAACATACATACACACACAGGCATCATCTTGAAAATACTTTAGTTGTATTCTATGGATCCTAAAACGTGCTTATCTCTTAAAATCTCACACTCGAAAATTTTGACCCATCATAATACGTAACTTATAGAATATGAGGCCTGAGGTAAAAATGTAATTGACTTAAAATACAATTTTTGGGGGGTGCACACATTTCAGGAAACTCTCAGTATAAGTTTAATTACAAAAAAATTCTGCTCTGGTGTACTCTTCACTAACAACCAAGAGTGCTAAAAGTGCTCGTATCATAACATACCTACACAATAATTTATTATTATTGTTTCATGTACCTATCTCTTTCTTTTATAACGTAGTGCAGATTCAGATTGTAACTTTGACATGATGTATATGCATTCTAAATAATCCCCCTTTTTTAAAAATTCGAAAGAAGGGGAAAGGATAGCAAGAATAATTCCTCAACTGTATTTTATATAATTTTTCCCCGAGAAGTTACGAAGTTTTTTGTTCTATTGTATTTTTAAAGTAGATAAAATTAAAATGCTTGTTAGTAATTAAAAGAAAGGAAGTAGTGAATCCTATTATATTATTAAGGACAATAATGTATTGTACACTGAGTTTAATATTAAATTTCTTTTGTATTTATTGTGATTATTATTGTCCTCTTTGTTCTTTATTAAATTACAGTGAATACAGTAATGTTTAACATTTAATTATTGAGATAAATTTTACTTCAAAGAGCTAAGCTACTCTTCGTAATAAATTAATTTAGATTTAAATTAATTTTCGTATTCAAATTGTAACAATAAGAGTTTCTAATATTCATTTAATTCATTTTGCAGTTAAATGTACCAAGTGTCTTTCTAATAAATGTAGGTTACGTCAAATTAACATATTGAACAGACATTTTCAATTAAAGAGACCACATTTAAAAATGTATGAAATTACCGAGCTAGAAAACAGCCAAAAACATGGATTTCGCGCGCCACTCCACAGCGTTTATTGTTTTGTTAAATATAATAATTTAAACATATTGTTGAAGATAAAAGTACAATCTACAAAATGGTCGATGCAGAATTTTAAAATTTCGCTTTAAAATCGAAATTATGTTAATTTGAATTTTGACAGACTTGTAAATTTTTAAACTCTCTATTTTAAAACGAATTAAAAAAATTCGATCGGTTATTTCGCAGATCCAAGCTATCCAACATATTAAAATTTGAAGTTAATTCACTTATAAATAAAATCTGTACAGTACCCTCTTTTTTACAAATATTGCAGTTTTTTTTACAAATAATATGGGTTCCAAAATTATTTTTCCCCTTCAAACATAAATTATTTGTTATTTTTATGTTTAACAAAACAATAAACGCTATAGAATAGCGTGCGGAATCAATGTTTTTGACTTTATGCCATGGGTAGAGGCGGGTGAATAGTCAAATTATGGGTTTTGGTGAACGGTCAAAACGTAGAATTAAATTGTATATCTAAATAAATAAATAAAACTTATCTTGCATTTTATAAAAATTCATCAAGATGAACGTTGAATGAATTTACACAACATGTTTAAAATTAAAAGATAATCACAATGAATTGTGATGTAATATTGATGCTACTTAAATTTTCGAGATGAGAAATTTAAGTATTCATTAAGAACTTTTTTGTAACAAAGTAAAATAAAAATATATTTTGACATTTTCGAAGAGAATAATATCAAATCAAAAATCAAGTTTTAGTTTCGATAATTAATTCTCGATTTCTTGAGAACTATTTCTCGTCTCGTTATATTGAATTCTCGTCTTACGTCTTATCTCGAAAATCCGAGACGTCTGGTAATTCTGAGGCGAGACGAGAATGAGATGAGAAATTTCTTGTCTTGGCGGCATCAACTTTGTTAAATAACTAGATAGCAAATTAGTTAGGTACTTAAAATATTAAAATAATTTTGTAATCGTCATGTACTTAAGTTTTTGTTTGTCATTATTAAACAGAATTAATTTTATTTTTTAATTACTAACAAGCATTTTAATTTAATCTTCTTTGAAACGCAATAGAACAAAAAACTTCTTAACTTTCCGTGCAAAATTATAAAAAATACAGTTGAAAAATTACCGTTGCTATCTTTATCCCCGTGTATGGATTCCGGGGTCCGGTAAGCCGGAATGATCGAGCGATCCGGCACTAACGGCCTGTGGAGAGCCATCGAGAAACAAAAGACCACTTTAATAAGGATCGAAATTTTAAATTGCGCCTGTATTTGCCTACAGGATATGCTGTAAGCCACTTATGTTTTTAATATGAAGCGACCTGCTCTTAGTGCGAGGGGTAATTGTCAGAGGACTGGGGAGGGGGTACAGTCGGAGAAAATAGAAATAGTTCATTTGTCGAAGATGTAGTTAGTGAAATAGTTGTTATTTCATTCGTAAATTAGTGAAATTGATTATAATTTACACAATATCTAATTAACAAATAAATTTGTTTCTATTCTCGTAAATATAGTAAAAATGATAGTCGAGAGTGTTTTAGTTTTTGAGTATAAATATGCAAATAATAAGGTAAATAATACATATTTATTAATGTTCAATACAAATTTAGTAAATATTTTAAGTTTCCCGACTGCGTGGTCCAGTGCGTTAACTGGCTAAGGCCGGCTAACGTGCTGTGATGTCAGTCAACGTGAGATCGATGGTTCGAGTCTCCGTCGGTCGACAATGTTTGATTTGTCGTAAAACTAAAAATGCCCAAGGTCTGGCATTCAATCACACTCGCGTGTTACAAGCTATCCACTTGTTCACCTTAAATGTAGTCCTGGTTGCACAAAGAATATCTCCGCTGCTGCTGTGGTTGAGACCACAGATCGCCGCACGGATTGAGGTTTTCTGACTGCACTAAGATGAGACTGATTCCCTCCGATAAAAGGATCTAGAAAGCTTCATGAGAAGCGGCGCTACTCCCACGGGAGTGTTAAGTGAATATTTTAATTTATTGATTGTTGATAATTTTTAAAAACCAGAAACAGATTACCGTTTCCGAACCTGAACTGTTATTTTGTAAAATTCGAGTCCCTGATAATACCATTAATAACTATTACTTACCTAGAATTGTCCATTCATTATTTTTTATCACAAATCTTCGACAAATATTAAATGACAAGTAACACTCAAGTTTGTATTTACCTGTTAAATATTACACTTATTCATGCCCCTGTAAAACAAAATATAAGGTATAAATTAAAAACCAACACAGGTGTAGTTTGTAACGTTTTTAATATAGTCACATATACAGCTTAATCTATCAATTTACAATGTTATCAATCAATTCTAAACAAACACTCATTATGACTATAATACGCTCCTAATCTTTGGGACGTGGCGCTCGCTATAATTTAATAACAGCGGCGGCGGCGCGGGTAATTAAACCCCCACTTGATTTATAGTTCCGTGTGAGAAGCTGCACCTGTCGGTATCGCTCACGCCACGGTGTTTACGGCTTCTAATTCTACTATTTACAGGGTTAGCCATTTGGGTATAGGATAGCTTAGCATTCTTTCAGATATTGACAAAGTTACATAAATATCGGGTTGGTGCAGTACAGTACAGCGATAAGATAGCGCAATCGATTTTTTGGTAGTAATTTGTATATCTTTGGTCAAAAGTATAGTTACAGATCTTGTCTAGTTGTATGTAATTAGGGATGCATATCGATATGAACATCAGTTGCTCTGACATTTCTTTTGTTATCAATGTATCGATAACTCGATATTTGTTGATATATCGATACATCGATATCAAACCAAAAGTAATATTAACTCATGTTTATATCGATATTTATTGATATATTGATAGTTTCCCATCCCTAGTTGTAATAATCTACAAAATTTGCTTACTACAAATACGGATAAGAACGACGTCATTATAATATCAATTAGAAACAAACTGTTTTGTAGTTGTCTTTGTTTCATTTGATATGAAAATTAGTTGACTTTTGAAAAATTTGATTCAATTTGTTGACGTAACACAATGACATTATTCTTATCCATATTTGTACAAGCAGATTCCACTACTATTACTTCTTGAAATCTCTAGTCTTTGTCTGTAAAGGGCTACTTTTAACCCTTGGTATACAATAACTATCGCATACAATTCCTTGGTAATAAAAAAATACATTCGACTTGACTTGACTTGCCTGTAGGCTGAAAAATATTTTAAGAGGATTACCGGTACCAAGTTAAATTGCAACTAAAACTGAAACTAAATAGAAATCAAATTATGTACAAGTTTGATGTAAACTCTATACTACGTACTTGGAATGGAGCCGTAGCGCACTACAAAACAGCAGCAGTGAGGCAAGTTGAGAGAGAAACAGACTTATGGCGTATAGCATTTGGGGAGTATCCCTATCACTGTCTAACTCATGTAGAACATGGGCAAACTACGTTTTTAAATACAAACTTGCCTCAGCGACTCTAACGCGCACGTCCTTTTCAGGTACGTAGTATGGAGTTCACTGTATCGTACAGTTGAAGAATATTCATATTATTATAAATAATTTATTTGAAAAATTATGAAGAACCTTTGATTTTTCATAAAATCTTTTTTAATGAAATAATTGACCTCCTGACACAGGTTTAAAATAAATTTAAATCCCAAGCAACACAACAACAACGTGTCAAACTTCTTAGCGACGTCATAACAACGTCGACAAAGTATGTCGTAGCAACGTCTCAGTAACGTCGATAAACTCAGCGATTCGACCAACGTATAGACGTCAGTTGGATATCGACATGGTACGACGTTATTTGGTTGCTTGGGTAATCCAGCAACCGTTAATCCTCTAAATACCGAAATTTAATTTAAGAACTTAATTTTAGCGCTAAATTATCGCTGTACTGTACTGTATAGAAAATTCAAGAAACGGTACTAAAGCTGTTTTAATAAACGTTTCAAAAACATTCTCAACCAAGTCTTCTGTTTCGGTATCTTTGGTGTATAGATTCACGAAACAGGTTAACGCTAACACCAAATTAGTGGATTAACAAGCAAAAATGTATCTGTAAGATGTTAACGCCAAAAATTTCGTGAATCCTAAAGGACGTTGCACATAGCACTACACTACAACAACAAATCTATCACTCATAGTCAGTCAGTCACGCCGCACTTTAAGACCTAGCAGGCAGAGGCGGCTTGGGCTTGTTGTGTAACAAGTGCTGCTGCGCTCTGAGCCTGAGGGCGTCGATGCTGTCGCGGCGAGGGCTGGTGGGGGGCGGCGGCGGCGAGCCCCCCTGCTGGGGCGGCGGGCTGGGGGTGGGGGGCGCGTGCTGCACGGCGGCGGACAGACCGCCGGTGAGGACGTACTGCGAGAGCAGCGCGTGGAACGACGGCACCGACACCAGCGGCGACTTGGCCGCCGCACCGGGCCACGGCAGGCCCAGGGCCGCCGGGCTGAACACCGGCGGGAACGCCAGGCCCGGCCAGAACGGGTCGCCGGGGGGAACCCCCAACCCACCCACGGAGAAGTCCGGCAGCGAGCTTGGCATGCACGCCTGGTCGCCTGGGTGCAGGAACGTCGCGGCTTCGCGACCCAAGGCCTTTTCGCGTTTGCGCCATTTTGCGCGGCGGTTTTGGAACCACACCTGAAACAATCAAACAATATTAGTAAAATCCAAATATCTAGGACCCTGAGCTGCGCGAGAAGGCAGAGCTTGTTATGCAGTAGAGCTAGCGAGTATATGCTACGCTGCACTTCACTTAATTTTCAAAGAAAACTAAAATATAACTCAATCACAATCAATTACAAAATTCACAGCGTTACACGAAGCAAAACACTACGAACGTCAACATGAGAATAACAGATATTGAAGCTGATGTTCTGTAGAACAGACAGTAGCGTAGGTTCCTCTTGTTTATTATCTATGCCACTATGCCTCTCTTTTAAGACGAGAATTCGTACTTCGCGCAGGGTTCTGCTTAAATGAATTAACCTCTAGTACAGTGGTGAACTGCTTGACTATGATTACAAAGGTCTTTGGTTCTAATTCGGGTTAGGTGTGAAATTTGACAACCATAAAACTATCGGGCACCGACTAGAAGTTGTAACAAGAGCTTGCACCGGAGGATAAGATGGAAGATCAAGCAAACATACAATAATTAGGTGGAAAGTTTTTTTAAATTTCCAAACTTTTTGGTTGAATTCTTATGAAAATAAATAAGACTTTTTCCCTGACGTAAATACATTTTCTTAGAACACCCACAAGTTATAAAGAACCTATGCTACAAGTAATTAGCCTTTTTATAATTGCCTGTCTACAGGCTGTCTGTTCTATTTCCCAACAGCTATTTGTTTGATCCGGCCTAATTCGGAAATTACTCAATATTTCAATCGATTTATAGATAAAACTCATTATAGTGTTAATCGTATAATCAACTGTTATTACCTTTAATATGCAACATTATTTATTGATAATTATAAACAACATAATACGTTAGTTACTTATACGGGAGTAAATACTGCTTTTAAACGCTATATGGTACCCACGGTTTCTGTACCCATGTTCATGTGACTATAATAAAGCATTGACTATTGAAGTGTGGGTTGGGGCGGGCTGAATAATACTCTCCGTGAATCGCATCTTAATTGGAAACAATTTGACAATTTGAACAATTAACCTGCACTGGGTAAATGGCCGTGTTGCCACTAATTGCGTAAGTGGCAGAGGATAGCCGGCAATTGTCGCCATTGTTGCGTATCACAATGGAAGGGTAATCGGCGGTGCGTGCCTAGTGCACCCCCCACCCCCGCACGCATACGTGCCAGTGGTTCCCAAGAGATGAAAAAGAGGGGAAACCCTTTCGTCAAAGGCACATTCTGAAATTGTTTCACTCTAAAGTTGAAATCGATAATCTTTAAGATGAACCTTTATACCCATGGGCAGAAAACATTGATTCTACAGTCCGCACGCTATTTTATAGCGTTTATTGTTTTGTTAAACACTATAACAAATTATTTATGTTTGAAGGAAAAAAATAATTTTGGCACTCATATTTCCAAAAAAAACCGCAATATTTTTAAAAAAGAAGGGTTTCGCGCGCCACTGTACAGCATCTATTTATAAGTGAATTAACTTCAAATTTTAATATGCTATCAACAAAGCTTGGATCTGCGAAATAACCGATCGAATTTTTTAAATTCCTATTAAAATGGAAGATAAATGGAAAATAACAAAAATTGTCAAAATTCAAATTAACATATTTCGATTTTAAAGAAAAATTTTAAAATTCTGCACCGACCATTTGGTAGATTGTACTTTTATCTTAAAAATATCTTTAGATTATTATATTTAATAAAAAAAATAAACGCTGTGGAGTGGCGGGCGAAATCCACGTTTTTAGCTGTAATCTTGGAAACTATTGCACAAGGCTAAATTACATAAGTACATTTTTCGTCTAGATTCTAGATCGAGATTCATCCGAGAAGTTCCTAGCCACTTCGAAGTATCTACTCGTATAATGTAAATCAGAAATTCCCATCAGAGTTTCGTTAGATTTCCATACCTACTTTTTTTTAGTAGGTACATAGAATTCCAAAAAGAATTAATGCTTTGATAGTAAACAAAGTTATACCATTATGTTTTTTTGGGAAATTTTTTATTCCTTTCTAGACAAACCTAAGTAAAATTAGTAAGTGGAATATTTTTGAACGGATGTCAATTTATTACCTATCTTAATTTAAAAAAGGTTGCATTATCATAATGAGTGTGCAATCATACATAACAATTATTACTAATTAGTATTACCTACGGCAAATTAATATAATTATGTCATGTTTCCGTTTAGAATCTAAAAATAAAAATCTGACGTGGCCATCACACAACCTTCCGCCATATCTAGACTTTAAACAGAAATGTATACGTACAATTCGGTACCCATTTAAAATATACAAATAAAAATCTAAAATATTCAAACACAGAAATTAGTATCATCTGAATCAAAAGACTCATTCACACGAAAACTCTTCTGTATTGAAGCAATCCTCCGTTCAGTTACTACATTTAATAGCTTACTTATGACTTATATAGCGCTAGTATGCCAACTTGTCACCCGTCTCATCTGTCAATATTTTTTATGCAGAAACAAAAATCAACCGAACATGGATTACAAGATTTCAACGTTTTATTTGATAAATTTATTTTTTTAAATTTTACTGCAGTTCTTTAATGCTACCAGATAAAGACAATTTTTTTATAACGTAAATTGCAAATAACTTTTCCTCTTATTCTTATTACAAATAAATACTATAGGTATTTATCCAAATTTATAGAAATTTTTGAAACTTAATCTTTTCAATCTTCAAAAAATATCACTTCCGGTGAAGATATTTGTACCAAAATCTAATGAGCTCTTCCTATTCGTATACAATTGTAAAATACCAAATATCCAAATTTTTGGGTAATTCGTATTTGAGTTATGCGACAGACGGCATCGGCCCGGACCACACACATACACACACACACACACACACACACACACACACACACACACACACACACACACACACACACGCACACACACACATACATACAGACATCATCGGGAAACTATCAAAAATGAGTTGTAAGGACCCTAATTCGTGCTCATCCACTAAAAACTCACTACCCGATTTTTTGCATGATTCCAATACCTTCCTTTACAGGTAAGCGGAAGGTAAAAAGTCAATTTTGTTTTCAGTTATTAATTATACACTCTAGTCATTATTTTTAGATTTTTACCTCTCGCCTCATATTCTATAAGAGAGGTATTGTGACGGGTCAGAATTTTCGAGTATGAGTTTTTGGCAGATAAGCACGTTTTAGGGTCTCTAGAATACGAATTACACATTTTTGAGATGATGTCTGTGTGCGTTCGTTCGTATGTTACAATTTTTTCGGACACGATAACTCCAAAAATATCAAACATTTAAATACCAAATTTTGTATTTAAGGTTTCAATACGATTCTTAAAAGCCCAATATAATTTTGGTTTCAATCTACAAACCGGAAGTAGTACTTTTTAAAAATATTTCAATAAATAATTAATTTAAGACAAATATTTTTATTTTAAATGAAAGATTATGTGATTATTACCTACAATCAGTATTTTATAAAAAATTTCTGTATCTGATATCATTTAAGAATAGGTAATTAAAGTATAATACTTATAATTTAGTATTTCGGTATCTTGTAGTCCATGATCGTATCATTTGTTACTACGTAAAATTTAAATGATTATGACATGACAGTCACAGTGACAATAGTAAAATATCGTTTATATCTTCTTCTGCAGTGTAAATAAAATGACTAAAATATATTTGTGAGTAGTAGCAGTACTTATATATTAATATATTTTTGTAGGTACTAAGTAAAAAGAATAAAGTAGGTATGGCGGGAGGTCTTGTGGTGGCCACGTCAGATTTTTTTAATAACGTGTAGGTAATCATCGTGTTTTATATTTGGGCCGATTAATATGTTGTTTGAAGGCCGAAAAGAAATATAGCTAGTTAAATTTATAAATGAAATTTTGATATGATTTAATGAATAGATCAGCTGAGGTACCATATCACTTGCATAATTTTTTAGTATCAAACGTCACAATTAATTTTGTAAATACAAGTGTCAAGTGTAAATGTCATATTTTGAATTTTCCGTCAGATGTTGACACGTTTAGTTTAAGGTTGATACTACTAGCGACAATGTTGTTGCCTCTGAATGTAACTAAATGAAAAGAAAACCGCCTTGAAAGCGGGATCATAATTGCAAATAAAAGATTTAAAACCAAACGTAGTGATTTATTCAATCATCACCAAAAGAGAATACAAAATAAACTACAAATAAATTAAAAGGTGAAAATATGTTGAGAACCACTGTTTTGGCGTTGACTGTACACGAGACTTCCAGGCTGCACAGTTAATTCGTCTGCATTTTTTTAAAAACACCACGCCAAGCACTTAAGTGTTAATTTTATCCAGAGAATTAGAAAATTAGTCCGGATTTGTGAAAAACGTAAAATTGTATAATTGCCATAATTACAAACGCTTGTAATTATCCTTAATTATATTATATTAAAGAAAATGAATAAAATAAATAAAAGCAAAGCAGAATAATTAAGTGAGCAAATCTTTTGTCATTTTCTGTAATTACAACTTGTCGTGCAGACACCATATAATTGATTTATTAATTACCTACTTTGAAAAACAAAATGATTTATTACTAGCGCAATTTCAATCGCGTATTGGCGCCATAATTAAGTTACTTATCAGTAAATCATATAAGCGGATTTTCAATTATTACTAATAAGAATATAAACATACTCTCATTATAATTGGAGACAACATTAATATTTTAATTGCTTGTAGTCACAATCACAGATAACTAATTAAAATTATAATTAATATTAACTAATAATTTCTGGGAGCTCTGTGTGGGTTTGATTATTGCTTTTCAATGTACAAACAACACAATTAGTTTTCTCTTTAGCATGGACAATAATCAAATAACATTATCTTTATTCTAATAATAATACGCTACTGTTCAATACACAATAAGCAATTTAAATTATATATTGAGTAGGAATATTGTTCAATAGTCTCTGAATTATTGTAGTTGTAATAACTCGATCTGTTCATGACAATCCGATTTATCGATTAATGATTATGCTTTTAGAAGGACATAATGAACATTGGTTGCAATAAGTCAGCTATTAAAATTATTGTAATTTGAAATGTAAACCACATTAAGTGCAAATGCAAAATTAATATAATAATTGTCATAATGAAACGTGTTCTAGTCCAGTCATTCTGGCATTTGAGGTTAAACGGATAAAGATGAAAATTGGCATACATATTTGTTGAAGGGTCCTTTTTAATTTGGTAAAGTAAAAGTTGTCAGGACCATGAGGAACCGCCGCCATCTTGAAAAATATGTCCCTTTTTTCTGATTTTTACTAATATCTCGTAAACAACGAATGAAATCAAAATTCTGTCTTAAAAATGTTGTAGAGCTTGAAATTTTAAGTAAAATGAGTACCCACATTTTACATTTTTACTAAAAATTAGGCTTACAACTTTATTTCAAAGTTTGTCCTTAATCGAGAATCAAGCGCTTGCAGCCAGAACGGACCAAGTTTTTTGTTTACTGTTTTTAATCAACTCTAATTTCTGACTGGACAAAGATATCTACATCCGGTTTCCGGCATTAGATTCCCAAGACATTTTTCTATAAAATCTATATTACAATTCTATATTCTATGTTCTCGTGTAAACCTACCTGAACTCTCGCCTCGCTAAGGTCCAGCCTTAAAGCCAGTTCTTCTCTGGTGAAAACATCGGGGTACTGCGTTTTTTCAAACGCTCTTTCTAGTTGATGTAACTGATAAGTGGTAAATGTGGTTCGACTTCTTCTAATTTTTCTTGGTCTGGTGTCTCCAGAGCCAAGTTCGTCCCCTCCGTCTGGTCCGTCACCCAATTCTGGGTCGGATTCCACCCTGGGGGCTTGGTCCGAAGATTCTGACGACTCTGAAAACAAAAGAACCGTTGGTTACTCAAATGTAATGGAGATAATAATTGTTAAAATATCTTGTTTTAAAATTTATTATTGATTTATTATGTTATTTTAAGATTTATTTGCATTTTTGCAATTGTACCCGATATGTGTTACAAACAAATTGACTCTGTACCGGGGTCAGTTGTAACTCGGTTGTAACACGTTGCCAAGAAGTGAAATTAATTTTTTTATTGTACATAATTCCTTATGTAAATAGCTGAAGCACCCGGCTTTGTCCGAATTGATCTGGCCGACATTTTGTTTCAAAATGGCGGACTGACTTTGTTATGTCTTATGTTAGATACTTATAGCTGTTACTGTACTAAATTTGAACCCAATCGGTGCAGTACATTTTGAGATAGCTAGCTGCCATTTTGTTTCAAGATGACGGACTAACATTTTAATATGTCTATATTTTAGGTTAGATCCTTGATTATTACTGTACCAAATTTGAATCCTGTACTAAAATTTTGCCCCCCTGACATCTTTTTCTGTCAATTTCGTATTAAAATGCATATCTATACACTTTATTTTTAATTTATTTTCAATGCAGTCTTTGTAAGAATACTTCCATAACTTGCCACAACGCTGCAATCGCTGACGTCACCACGAATATCGTCTATAAAGCCCTGTTCGCACGGCGATCTTTGGAGATTCTACGGAGAGTCAAAATCACGGCAAAATCCTGGCAAAAAAGAAGTTTTTTTCTTTCTAATGAGAATTATTTGTTAAATTAAATTGAATCTTCATAATGAGTCTTGGAAAAGAAGAATTTATAATTTATTGATTGCTTCAAAACCACGTAATTATCACTAGAAAGAAAAAAAAACTTCTTCTTTGCCGTGATTTTGACTCTCCGTAGAATCTCTCTCGTGACCTATTTTATTCTTTAAGTAAAAATTATATACTATGCTAATATTATGTACGGGATGTTTTATACCCTACTGGCATTTTCCTAGAACGAGCTCTATAAATTAGCTAGTAATTAACCACTAAACAACGAAGGTAATTAGCAGGTAAATCTCCTGCAAATTTAGCACATAATCAAATTCAGTAACCCAATAATTAAAACTGGTGCATCCTATTACCCGGTACGTAGTATAGTGAGTGCATTGAATACCTCGCAAAGTGATCTCTTTCGTTCGCTTGATCACCGCATTCAAATCTGTAGTTAATCTCTCGTAATTGGCGTTCTCCATCGTTCAACTAGCCAATTAGATGCTATGGTTACCGCGGATGAGAGCAGTAGGCAGGCTCGCTCTAATTCGGCAGCCTCTTGGCTCGCGATACGCATTAGCGGTAACACCAGTTTTTATTTCCTTTCATGCCGTACAATGTAGGTAACGGTTATGATTATAATATCAAACTTATGTGTAAATTACTTTTAAAGCCGATAGTTTGTTCAAGTTATAGTAAATAAAGCACTGTATTGTCACGAGACTGGACAAATTGGTTTTTCGCGGAGAAAACACAATTTTCTGCTCGCGAAATAATGAGGAAAGTAAGTTTTCTCTCTCTAGAGAGGAAAGTAGGCAATGTTATACCACAGTTTTATTTTATGATGAAATATTTTAAAAATTGTATAAGTAAATTTATTATTTTATTGAAAATTCTATAGTATATACTGTAGACTGTAAACTATTACAATTATTATGTTTTATACTATCTTTTTTACAATTTCACGATTTTACAACTTAAATTTAATTTGGCATATTGGCTACAGCAGTGAAACATTTCATTGTTTTTAAGTATCATTCTGACAGATGGAAGTTAACCTAATTTCTAGCTTCTAATTATGTGTTCCTTCTACATTTACAATGTTTTAACGGTTTTTAAATAGGTATGTCGTGAAAAAAATAGGTATATAAGAAATGTTGAGCAGTTACTCATTCTGTTATCGACACGTGGGACAATAATTATTATTGTCTTCGGGCTGGAAGTTAACATTTTTGTTTAAAATTTTTTGTAAATCCTATTGTTTATTTTTACAAAATTGTTCAAATTCCTGTTTGTAACTTCAGAAGCTATATCTCCTAAACGAAGCGTTTTGCGAGAAAATCTCCAAATAATTTTTTAATCTAATTTTGAGGTATTACCTCCATTTTCTCTATTATCATAGGTAGTTATAAACTGTATTTACCTATTAAAGAATTTTTTGAAAAATCTCAGACTGAGCCGGGACTTGAACCCGGAACCTTTCAACCGACTTTCAACTCCGGTCCAACGTTCCGAGCAACACTCTACCAATTGAGCTACCAGATCCTGCGTTCTATCCCACCTCAGTCAGAGATTTCTCGTGCGTAATAATATATGTGATCCAGAATGACACGTTACACTGTATTTATTTACGTAGTTTATATTATATTTTATTTTGACACAATAATAACATGCCATGAATTTTTTTTGCGAGTCAGAAAAGTGAAAATAATTTTATAACTATCTAGTCCAAAAGTGAATAAATCTTTATTTAAAATTGATGTTAGTGAGTGTTAAAAATAATAGTTTGTAACGATATTGAATAAAGAAACTTATTATAAAATACAAGTTAAATTTAATTTTCATTAATGCTTCTAACTTCTGACGATGGTGGCTCCCTTTTCCTTCCAATTTAGGTGCTCGCGGAGTAAAAAAATGTGACAACAATCTAGTGTCATCACCTGTCTTAATACTTCGTCGTTTTGAGTAAATTTCCAGAGGATAAACAGTTCTCCCCTCTTGCCTGTCGAAATGGGCAGAAATCATAAAAACGTTTAATAATGCGGGAATAATATATTAGTAAGGGAAAAACGCAAGTGTAGATATAATACAAAATCAATGAAACAGTGTCCACGTGTCAAAGTAATTACCCAACGCCAAAACAAACAACTTCCTGTTAATATGAAGCGTATCACTAATACACAAGCAAATAAAATCCCAACAAAGCGATAAACAAGTCCACCAGTCTATCAAACGCACCAAATAGGGGAAAGGGAACCGACCTAACCTCGAAACCTCGTCTGCGGATCAGAAAACTTCCCAAGCTGGGCGCTGCGCGCTCATAATGGCAAATCCCTCTCCCCCTGTATTTGTACTGATATGTGGCGGACAAAAGGTGTATTTGAATAAGATTATCCTCGCAATTTAAACGTTATTAACGTGGACGGCGGACGAATTAGCCTCGGCGCTTTGTCCGGCCCTGTTTAATATTCATAGCGTGAGAGGATCGCGAGTATGAAAACTGCCGATGCGAATTTACGTGCCGGACACCGAGAGAAGAGCGGAGTAATTGACATTTTGTACCTATGAAATTATATTATTCACTTTAGAACCTTTCACACATTTTATGCTCAAAATACCTACTCTAAAGTTATTGCGCTGTCAAAAAAAGTTGACATTGGCCAGGCTCGGATTAAGGGGTGGGCGAGACGTTGAGACGCGAGAATGATGAGGGGCGCTGAATTTTTCTATTTGGCGTTCACAAAGTTATCTTTGTGAAACGCAACTGAATGTCGCCAGAGCTCACTTTGTGACACACGCAACATATATTTTTAGAAGGTTGGTATCAGATGACATTTACTTCAATTGTCAAACGTCAAACATCAAAACGGCCAAATTTCAGTATAACCTCTATATCTATCTCTTTTGCATAATTAATTAGTTATTATTCAATAAATTAAGGAATATAGTAATAGAAAACATATTAGTTCAATATTTTCTATAATATCTGCACCTATCATCTAAAATAATTCAGTAGATAATTATAGGTATACTTTTACAGTGACAGTGACAGTTAAATAAATGGCAATATTAATATCACCAACTAAAACGATACAAACATTAATTTCCATAAATCGATTTGTGCATATTGTGGAAGTGAGTATAATTTTTATTTTAATATTAAAAATACACCAAATAGAAAAAATTGTATAAAGAACTCATTTTATAAAACTTTTTTCGCACTTGTCCTTCAGTAAACTCGCCCGAGGGCTCATTTTACTAAAGGACAAGTGCGAAAAAAGTTTTATAAAACGAGTTTAAAAAATTATGTCTTGTAAAACTTGCTCTTTATGCACGGTCATATTATATTTGCGCTATTAAAAAATCGTCAAATTAATTAAAACAATTTATATTTTTAATTTTCCTCATATAAACTACTAATAATCCTATAAATAACAGCCGCGGCAATAAATTTATTCTACTTTTGCCTAGGTACCTACTCGTACATAAAAAAATCAATGTGTCAAATTGAAATGTCATACAGTGCACAATTAATAATTGATGAAAAAATAAAAATAGAGTTCCAAAAAAGTAGATTGCAGCACGTGTGTAGCTCTTAAATGCGTTAATTTTTCTTACAAAACTTCCCTAATCATATTGATTAATATGTTAAACTTACAATTTTATTTATGAAATTATAAACAGCGGTTTGAGTTTTCGAGGTTTAGGAAATAAAAACTTTCAAATGAAAGCCAACGTACAATTTTTTACAAGATAGAGAATTCCGTGAATAATAAATTATTACTCACGACAGTACTTATTAACGGCAACAGCAAAAGCATTATCAAAAACGCGCTTTATTGATTTGTTAGTGGAAAATGATCTGCGCGCGTAACCGCGAAATGGAAACAAATTTCATTGTCCGTTTCCTCGATTAAACAGCACGATAGATATTTTGACTGAGTCGGTTCTGTCAAAAGTATCAATTAAAATAAGATTATCATGCTAACAAAATATAATTTTATTATCCTTGTTTATTCGTGTAGGAAATCCTGGGGGGTGCAAGTCTATATTAGGGTGAGTTTTTGTCCCGGTACTTAAACCCCTTTTATAATAAAATCCTTGTTCGCTGGCACAATTCATGTATGCTTAAAGTCGAGTAGGTATTCAGAAAGTTGCATTAAGATACTTAGCGTTGATGTCATAATTTTATTCGTGCTTATTGGGGTGGAAACAGCACCGCAAAATAATTTGTTACATCGAGATTTAATTCAGCGAACTATTCGCTATTGTTTGATAAATCTACTGTCACGAAATCAGCTTATAGATCTGGGAATTAAAACTAAAAATTTGCAAATAATAAAAACGTACATTGTTATTTCGCTGATATTTTATAAATCGCGCTCACTTCAGAAGAGATTTAGTCTCATTCTATGTTTTTATTCCGCTTTAATCGTATTAACTGCGAAATTAAAAGCGGATGTAATTATTTTGTATTATTTGTTTTAAAATAAATATTTCATTTATAACATAGCTCCGATTATATTTCCTCTCAAGTGGTATTGGCATTGATGTAATATTATCTTTTCCAATATTTCGAAATTATTTTTAACTCTGGAAAATACTTTATTGATTGGGGCAATTAATTATTCTAGTTTCATTTTAATAACTTTGCAGGGAATGTCAACAAACATTTTAAACGCATTAGGACTGGAACTAATTTCAATTATTCTGGAACGAAAAATCTATCGCAATATGAAAAAATTCTCGTTTCATTATTTTTACCTCTCGCCTCATATTCTATAAGGGAGGTATTGTGAAGGATCAAAATTTTCGAGTGTGAGTTTTTGGTGGATAAGCACGTTTTAAGAATTTAACAGTTTCTAGATAATGTATGTGTGTGTGTGCGTTCGTTTGTATATATGTTACAATTTTTTCGGAAACGGTAACTCAAAAATATCAAACATAACATTTCAAATTTTATATTTAAGGTTTTAAACGAATCTTAATAAGTCATTAAATTTTGGTTTCAATCTACAAACCGGAAGTAGTACTTTTTTAAAATATTTCGATAAATAAATAATTAATTTTAATTTTTTTAACTAAAATTCCTACAAGTGAATTGCTTCTAAAAATGTTCTATCTAGACTGAAAACTATGGCACACATCAAAGTGGGCGAATGTTCTTCTAGAGGTTGTTGCGAACAAACAATCACACATTCAAGATTCGGCGAACAGTGAACTGTCGAATCACTTACTTCAGTTCCTGCTGTAGCTAGTAACAAAATTATTAAACTTATTCGTAGTTAGCAAATTTTCTTATTATAAATACAAATTATTTCTATAAACAATTTTTAAAAGTATTGGTTTAGACCTCGCCGTTTTCTTATACTTTTTGAAAGTACAATTTCTTTGTACACTAATTTTATTTTATTACCTAAAATCCAGTATAAAATGTACTAACGTACAACCAGTACAAGAATGTTAAAAATTTATTTCAACAAGAAGTTAATAGAGATGTACCTTTTTAAAATTTTGATTAAAAAATTGTATGAATGAATATAAAAATTCCTAAATATTCAAAAAAAATCCTATTTTATGCAAACTTTACACGGTTACCTAGATCTCATGACACAAATTAATTTTTAAAATTTTAAAAAGGTGGATCTGTAGATCCATTCTTTCTTTATTAAATGTTTATAAAAACATTATCCTGAAGTCAATAATAATATGACAGTTTACTCCCAACGAAAACACTTTTACTTCAAAATGACATTGCCTAGCTAGGATGCGGCAAAGTACGAGTTTCGGGCAGGTTTCAGGCAGTCCTAGTACTGAGGAAAAGAGTTGAATGGAAACAAAAGTTGAATCGAGAGTATTCTAGGAATTCGATAAAATCGTAGACGAGCCGTTTAAGTTATTCACACAAATAATATGCGACGCAAATTCCAAATTAAAGGATTCGAATATCATATTATCTAAATGATATTTTAATTGTTTAATTAAATTCGTCTGAAATAAATTAATTTAGATAATTTAGTGCGGTTTGTTAAATTGATGACTGTTTATTTAAATTGAAAAATTTATTTTAAAGCAGAACAAAAATTTAATAATAATAAATTATTTGTTTTGAAAGCCGAATCTAATGAATTTTAGTTATTAAAATGTTGGAATAATATGAAGCAAATTAGTTCATTGGAGCGAGATCAAATATTTTTAATATACATTTTTATTGAATTTATAAATATTTGAAGTCCTAAATTAAAAACATTATAAATAAAAGTAAAAAATAAATTTTAATATCCTCAATTATGCAATGAAGCGAAGATTTCTTTCATTTTTTGCATATTAAATAAACTTCTTCAGAGTTCAATGAGAAATTTAACTTATTTTTAAATCCTAAGAAAATTTTAATTAGTAATCCTGTTGGAATAGCAGCCATCTTATTGTATAGATCTTCTTTTCTCTATAGAAAAATTATTAATTAATTGAATCTTCGTAGTATAAGCTTAATTAATTTTTAAAGGATGCAATACTTAACAAAAAAGTTTCATTTCAAGAATAAGAAATAATTAAAAAGTTACGGGATGATTTTGTAGTTTAATTGTTTAATAGAAATAAATTGTTGTATAATATACCGCACATAATATCTGTTTCATTTTAAATTAACATTAATTTGAAATTACACATATCCCATATTAATTATTATAATTAATTTGCCGATATTATTATAAAACTTATGTGACATATTTCAGTGCAATTTACCAATATAATAAATGAAACAATAATTATAGCAAATATAAACTTTGTTCTAACAATATCGAAGTCCATTAATTCATAATTTAGAATACATGAATACAATTTCCGCAAAATTAATTACAAAAATCTCCCAAGCGTTTATGTTATAATTGGGATGATTAAACAAATTTCACGGTTAATTTTTCACGGAATCTATTCACATGTAGCATTTGTAACGAGGTTCTTGTTAACCAGCTTAAACCCCCAATTAGATTGGATCCCCAGCTCTAAACAGATTACGATGTTTCCGCACCCCCACCCCCCACCCCTGGGCCGCAATTAAGAGCCTGTGATCGCTATTGTGAACAGGACACCCCTAATCGAACGCCGCTGAGATTGTCCTTTCAAAGGACAACAAATTAGGGACGTTTCTGCGACTGTTAGTCAGTGATTAATGATTATTTCACTGATTTTAGCTTACTTTGAGGTTAAATTCTATTATTTAGTGGCGTTCAGACAAGGATTCTTTCAATATTTTAAATTTTGAGAAAAATTGTCCTGGTGCGAATTGTCTGTCAAATAGAGGCGCCACTAAATTGTCTCTTCAATGGTCTTAGAAAAGAAGAATTTCTAATTCACTGATAGCTTCAAAACAGATCATTTCTTTTTTTTTAGTATAATGAATAACGTTAAGCCTGTTTTACATTATACTTTTTTCGTCTAGATTCTAGTTCGAGATTCGCCCGAGAAGTTCCTAGCCATTTCTAGTATATAATGTAAATCAGAAATTCTACATTTCAAATGAATGGCAGCTGCCAGAACTGATTTATTTTCTAAAATGTGTGTTAAAAATTATTATTTTATTTAAATTTTAATGGTAGATATAAAAAGTTTTTTTTGTCAAAATACAAGACACGTCCTACTAAATGAAGAATAAACATTGTCGTTAAAAAAATGTGTTTAGGCTTCAGGGGCAGTTAAGAATTTCTGCCTTCACTGTAATGATAGTCTCGGATTTGCCTACTGCATTTTTAAATTCTCGGTTAGAATATGTTGCATATAAATATTATGTCGTAACTGTTTCCGCATATATCTAGTTCGCACCGAATTTTATATCTTTAATATGCCATTAAATAAAAATCTGACGTGGACACCACATGACTTCCTTGTACGCCTTGTGTGTTCATACTTTTCTTAATAACTAAAATGTAGAATAATATAAAAAATTCTTTTAACTTATTATACTAGTATACTCACAAATATATTTTAGTCATTTTATTTAAACTGCAGAAGAAGATATAAAGCATATTTTACTATTGTCACTGTCATGTCATAATCATTAAGGGCCGGTTTTTCAATCTGATGTTTAATTTGTAGTTCGGTAACTATTAGTTATATATAAGTAGTGGTTAACTACTAGTTATATTTTATTATGTTTGACAATACATTTCAAACTGTTGATTACGTAATCAGAAGTTTTGTATTAAATTTGCAATGTTGGTAGTTATTTTGAATAGAGTACATTGCTTCTGGTGAAAAAATCACCTTTGTTTTCGTTAAATTTTCTGACGTTTAACTAATTAATATAACTAAATTGTGTTAAAATGGACCCAAAAAAAGCAATAATTTTGCGGGGGAAGAACAAGAATTGCTTATGCAACTTGTAACAAAATATGAACATATTATTGAAAATAAAAAAGTGACCAAACGACTTGGGATCAGAAGAAAAACGTGTGGTCTAAAATTGAAAAAGAATTTAACAGCAAAATAAAATGGGAGTTTTTCGTGACGCAGAATCACTTAAAACTAAATTCCGAAATATGAAAAAAGACTATATTATTTATTATTGTTGTTAATATTATTGACTAATTGGATTGCAGCTGCTTCTTCTTCATTAACTTGCGGAACTCGTTCATTTTCATCGCAAGCAATATTATGAAGCACTGCAGTGGCTACTATTACCGATTTAATTATTTGAATTTTTAATCTTAATCCTAATGCTAGGCCTGGAAATCTCCTCTTCCAAATGCCATAAGATTTTTCAACTGAATTTCTAGTTCGAATTTGAGATTCATTGTTCCTATAAAGAGCGTGACAATCGTCAAATATTATTTGAAATAAGGGATTTAAATGAAAAACCTATTGTTTGGATGCGCTATTGCATCTTCCACTTCTAATAATATGTTTTCCACAGTTCTTGGAGAAAGACGAAAGCGCATAAAAAAATCTTGCCGATCTCATCTTTTTTGGACGTCTCAATAAAATGTCGTCATGATCATCATAATCATCAAAATCCCAATTAAACATTTCAGAAAATTGACGCTTCGTAATACAATGTGTCAAAAAAATTAATATTTTTTTGTTTTATGTCAGATTGAATAACTACAACTTAACTAACAGAATAGGTAGTAGTTACAGTAATTCACAGTTTACCATCAGTTTGGTGGTTAACTACCACTTGTAAAACGGAAAAAATATATAACTATTAGTTAACTATTAGTTCAAATTTAACTATCAATGGTAAAACCGGGCCTTAAATTTTACGTAGTAACAAAAAAATGTTAATCGATCATGGACTACAAGATACCGAAATACTAAATTATAAATATATAC
Source organism: Agonum fuliginosum (assembly GCA_947534325.1). NCBI lineage: Eukaryota > Metazoa > Arthropoda > Insecta > Coleoptera > Carabidae > Agonum > Agonum fuliginosum. The sequence goes on from OX384037.1 coordinate 30,512,777, forward strand.
TTTAATTATTCCTAAATGATACCAGATACAAAAATATTTATAAAATACCGATTGTAGGTAATAATCACATAATCTTTCATTTAAAATAAAAAAAATTGTCTTAAATTAAATATTTATCAAAATATTTGAAAAAAGTACTACTTCCGGTTTGTAGATTGAAACCAAAAATAGGAGGTGCACAACTAGATGCTATAGCAGTCCTAAATACAAAATTTCAACTTTCTACGTCTAACCGAATTTGAGTTATGCGACATACATACGTACGCCCGTACGTACGTACATACGTACGTACAGACGTCACGACGAAACTAGTCATAATGGATTCAGAAAAGGTCAAAACGGATATTTCCGTAAAAATCTGAGAACCGAAATTTTTCGCGATTACAATACTTCCTTATTACTCCGTACAAGGAAGTAAAAAGGTAACTTTAAAATAAAAAAGAGGACCTACAAAAACGTTATTTTGCCTAATTTACTGTTCAATAGTCTGAATTGAAATAAATATAAGAGATGAATTTTACATGTTGTGACATTTACTGGCGACATCTCAGAGCAATGTTTCAAGGCTACTTGACAAAAGGAAATTTTATTGCAAATGTCAAATGCATCTCACTTAACCTCAAAGAAAATGAGAATATTTTAAATAAATAGGTATGTCGGGCAAAAATATAATAGATAAATGTGTGCGTTAGGTATTTTTGCAACGCTCGATTTTATTAAAGCACTCCACTTCGCGTCGTACTTTAATATAGAACCTCGCATTTTAAAATTAACCCTACCGCACTTATAATGCAAATAACTATTACCGATTATGACAATAGCCTATAAGTCGGATAAAAGCGTTATATATTTGTAATAAAAAATATAAACGTTAAAAAAGTTACTTTCGCGAATGAAAAAAGATTCCCTTTTGCGGCTAGTTGTAGTGTACTTTTATCTGCATGAGTAAAAAGTTTTTTCAAAGTACCTATCATCCCATCATCCCTGTTTTCCAGGGTAGTTTTTTCTGTTTAAATGCAATAATGTTAGGGTAGGACAAAGAGGATATTGTCACTGTTTGTATCTCAGCAAATAATACAAACACAAAGGCTTTAGGGCCTAATCGTTTTTGGGAACCAGTACTGATGGCCCTTCTGGGAACGACTAGCATGGCAGTATATCCCTGATTGTTAGCTTATTCCTTAACATTTGTTTCATTATTAACGAAATTCTTAGTCACTAGGGGGCCAAATTTAAGCGGAGATTATTAACACGAAATGAAAATAAAGGCTTTAGCAAATAATAAGCACATTATTAGCACATACAAAATATCCATACCAAAATGCATATATTAATTCATATTTAAATATTTTTAAATTTTACTAAAATAGTTTGTAATTTTAAAATAAGGGTACGGATATTTAATTTATAATTTTAAACCTAATGGGAGTAATATTCCTAATGTTTTAGTTCTCGGTAAAATATTATATAATGGGGTTTTAAGGACTTTTATAATCTATTTTAATTTATAGTTATATTAACCATTATTACTAATAATACTAATAGATCATCATAATTTAATTAGTCAACAAACATTTTCAATTGACATTAATTTAACAAGACATTAAGAAACTGATCCTAACTGCTACCAGATAAATATGTGTCCTACTGAAAAGATTCATTACCATAATATAATGTAGGTTTATAAAGGATGCTTTTTGCATTTACAGCGTGTAACCCAAAATGTCTAACAAAATTTAAGGGTGTAGGTGTATAGTAGGTATTGGACGCACATGATCAAGAATCAAAAAATTTTTTGTTGAAATTCGTAAAATTAACAGTACCTAGATTGCAAAATATCATTTTGGATACCAATGGTTGTTACATTTAAATATACAATAGTTATTAGCGTAATTACATTAATGTAAAAATAATTTTACAAACAAGAAAAAATAAAATTTGTAGGTAGGTATTTACAGAATGTCTTATTCGCTTGGACCCATTATTTTATATTTGCGAATTTCAACAAAATTCTTTTTGATTCATGATCAGTGCGTCCGATACTATACACCATTAAATTTTGTTAGACAAGTTAGGTTACATTTTGTATAAATTAGCAGCACGTAGCATATTACATTGTAAACTTTATCAAAATTGAAAACAAACCAGAAAATAGATATAATATATTTTTAATATTTGCACATTTGCAGATTTGTGGGACCATGCTACCAATTCAAGAACTAAATGCGCTTATCTGGGTATGTATTCAATATTTAGGAATTATTATGATCAATTATCATTACTGGGAACTGGGTATAGAGGGTATAACAACGTATTACGTATTAGTATAGGTATTACTATTTTATTAATACATTTTTTAAAATAAAAACCACAGCTCATTTTTTGTGTTGTGACATTATGCAAAAACAAGCAAAAATAATTTAAGCTATATGAATTCCGGTTACGAAAATTATTCCAATTCGCGTGCAAATTGATTAAATTTATTGGTGGAATATCGATGCACAAAGTTGCTTATTATTTTTTACTTTTCATTATAACTACACTTTAATAGAAATACATTTATTAGGTATCATTTTCCTTAACTTCAAAATTTTCAAATACTGCAAACTTCTGTTGTATATTTACATGTGTACATCACCGTACGTCACACAGTTGTATAGCGTTGACAGAAAATTTACTAAAAACATACTTCACGCGTGCATCGGGAAACCAAAAAAATTTACTAAAAATTCCCTCACCTATTATTATTCATTATTTAGTTACGGATTACCTAAGACCACGTTGAGCAATAACTTATATATTATTTAAGGAATTCTTACTTATGGATCACTTTAAGAGCAGTATTTACACCCGTTCTATGATTTCAAAAAGTGTTACAGAAATAAAATCATATCTCAGAATCTACATAACATACAAACTTCATTCAAAAACTATTACAAAATTAAATAATGTATCTATGTTCGTCTAGTGATAGTTTTTTGTTTATTTTGTCTTAAATCTAAGAAAAAAAATTGGAAAATCTTTCAAAAAAGTCTGTTTTCAACAGCAATTTTTAGTATAATACAATTCAAAATTCAAAATTTCAATACTAGACGAACCTTGCTTAAACCTTAAGCTAGGTAACTGTAAATATGTTTTTAAATATAAAAGTACTTAGAACGAAACCTCTGTAACATTGTATTTCAAGCAGAAATGCATGTAAACAGATAGGACTCTTCTTCGCGAGCACAAAGTGTAAACACAGCTACAAATAAGTACTTAGAACGTAACCTCTGTAACATTGTATCTCAAACAGAAATGCATGTAAACAGATAGGACTCTTCTTCGCGAGCACAAAGTGTAAATACAGCTACAAATAAGTAGATCTGGTGCAACGGGCCATAAGCCTTCTTCGAGGGTTACTTTCCACTACCATAACAACAACAACAACATCCTACCTTGCGTCCGCATCTGTCCCGCATTCCCAAGTATCTGGTCAATGCTGTACACCCTGGGTCTCTGCGTCTCCTCTGTGGACACCATCCTCACTGTACGATCCATCACCGTGCACTGACAACTGACTGCAGCCGGTGCATCGCTCGGCCGCGAGGTCCGCGCCCCACCCCGCGACCTCGCGGCCAATCAGCGCGCGGGAGCGCAGACCGCCCGCGAAGGTCATTGGCGGAGACCGCGTGCGAGTGAGAGCCATTGGTGAGGATACATGTGCGCGAGATGGGGGGGGAGGGGAGCAACAGATGATGCATGATAGGGGTGCGGGTAATTGGTTGGGGTTAGGGTGGTTAGTAATAACTAATAAGCAAGATAGCTGAAGAAATTAATGGATTATTTTTTATATGATGCTGTTTGTTTCCAGTAAATTAAATTAATTATTAATAATTAGCGTCTTACCAATCAATCTTTTTGCAGGTACCTTTTATTACTTATAAGTTATTCTAATTTTATGACATTTAATTTCCAGTATACCATATACAGTGGCGTAGCCAGGAATTTTGAAATGGTAGAGAGGTTCAAAATTTGTTTAGGTTACATAATATACTTACCTACTTATATTTATTTTTATTTAGCAAAAATTTTTGCAAAAAATAATAATTTAGAGCACTTATCGGTTATCGATACAAAAACAAACACAATTCTTAAATACCTACCAAATAGCAAATAATTACCTAGATTATAACAAATTAAGATTTTAAATTTATATAATATTATGTTTTTGAGGACAATTAATGTTTGTGACATGCGGAAAACGTAAACTCGCTGCGCTCGTCTCGTCATTTCAGAATAATTCCTTGCCCACACTTGTTACATAAATAGCTATTCTGATAGGATAGTTGTTTATTGTCTTTTAAATTACTTATTTAATGAATTCTTTATTAAATATGCTCGTATAATATAGTTGTCAACTCGGATTAAATATGCGACCAATTACTAATTTGCCTACGGCGCGTATAATTAGCTGTGTAGATCTAACAGAGATAATGAACCAGAATTTCTATATAAGCACTTATTTTTATTATATCTGTTCAATTCATAATCCTATATAAATCTATTTATAAATATGACTTAAAATTTAATTAATTATGGAGTATTCGTATCATCAACGACAGCGATGTTAAAACAAATCAACAATTTTATCTGTCAATTAGTTGACATTTGCATATCATGGAAGGTTGTATCTAACGTATTAAGTTCGTAATCGTAACGAATGAATTATAAGTACTTATTTAAGATATTATAAGTAAGTAATGCAGGGCCGTGTTAAGACATCGCGGGGCCCCTAGGCACAGAATTTATTGGGGCCTTCTTTTAAAATAAGGCAAATACATAATATTAATACATGACAAAAAAAATAAATGTTAAGAATTTATCAAAATCTTAATTCAATTTTCTAAGGTATTTTTGTACTTTCTTTTTGTAATTTCGCAGCGGCAAAAAGTCCGAATAGTCAATTTTAGAAGCAAATTATAATTTTCAACACAATATTAAATTGTACTTTTTTTTTCATTTTAATGTGCCAATTTTGAAAATGTTTATTCCTCTTCGATATACTAAATCTAGGCTATACACAGATGTACCTAGTGCGCAAAAGATGGCAATTTAATTATAAATTTATTACAAGCTCTAAAATATATATTTTTTAAATACATAGATAGTAGTTTGTTATAACTGTAAGTGTCTGTTCACACAAGGGTTCTATGAAGGTTCTTTCAAGATTTTGAATTTTGGAAAACATAATTATATTGAAAATTACCTGTTAAATTGCGGTGCCGCTAAATTAAATCTTGGAAAAGAAGAGTTTATAATCTATTGATTCCTTCAAACCGTGATTTAATTTTTTTCCAAGATTCAGAATTTTGAAAGAATTTTCATAGAATCCTTGTTTGAACAGGACGGCATATTGTAAAATTAGATGGTGAACCACGCTGTTGGGAATAAAAATGTTGTCAACGGACCCCTGCATAGATAAAATTTGCGCTTTACGCGGTAAATTTTCACTTTTCAGATTATTCTAAAATATTTCCGCTGAATTATACATCACAAATAAAAAATTAAAAGTATAAAAATGCAAGTATTTAAACGTTTTTGCCGACGCTGGGGGCCCCAAAAGACGGAGGCCCCTAGGCACGTGCCTTACGTGCCTATTGGATAACACGGCCCTGAAGTAATGTATTATGTTGTTTATAATTATCAATAAATTATTTTACATTAAAAGGTAATAACAGTTGTTGATACGATTAAACAATAAAACACGTGCGGTTGTTTCAAAACTTAAAAATATATTTCACTTCACTTATTTTGGCTTTTAATTTGCACCATCATCAGAAAATTTTAACTAAATATCTACAGAAAGATTCAATCATACAAAGTAGCATCAGTATCATTAATAATTGGAATTCAATTTCCTAATTAGAATAGTAAATTATTAAACTGAAATTCATAACTATCATTTAAGTGTCCTACTAACTGGAAAATATTGAAAGATCATGAAAATTTCGTTGAATTATGTTTTAGTACAATTTTAAAACTGTAAGTAGGTAGGTACTTTAAATAAATTAATTAAGTAAAGTTAACAAATTAAAATTTAATAAAGGTAGAGGAGAAATAATAAATTTAGCTATTCATTGGTTGTAAAAGTCAACGACATTACATTGAAAGTTACATTTTTGCAATAATAATTTTTAGCTATTCTCTATTACCTACTGGATGTTCCACAACATAGGACAAAAAATTAAAGGGTATACTGCATGATATGCTGATCATGAAACAAAAAGAATTTTTTTAAATTCGCAAAAAAATTGTATTTTATTTCAAGCAAACTTTTTCTTTTGCTACTGGTCGGTATAGTTATTTTTAATAATTTTTTTCAAATCTTCTACAATGAAAGTAGTTGTTAAGGGTATCGACTCCACGTAGCTCAACACCGCGTTTGGCCTATGTTAATGCATAGAAACGCTCGCTAAAAATACGGAACAGCAGTCTAGCAATTTCTACAATGCTCACGAAGTTTTATAGATAAAGCTAAATTTCATAAATTTATTTACAGACGAAGAATGCAACTAGGATTATACCGAGTTACATTTTCTAAATAAATCTTTTAACAATAAGAAAAAGCATGTAAAAACTTGCTAAAATCACAATTTTTCATTAATTTTGTATATGGATTTCAAAGATTTTTTCAGAACTCTAACTGGGCATAATCCTAGATTAATTCTTTTACAAAAATCTAATACCTGTTTTTCCTTCAATTTTTTAATATGCACTGAGTAAAGCAGAAACTGCTACACCTCTAAACACGCAATATTTTGTTACGGAGACGAGACCCTTCACATAATATCTAATACCTACTAATAAATTGTAAATTATCAAATATACCATCAAAACAGTGATACTTGCTTACAATGTACACACGTCAAGTAAACTAGGTGCTCTTAACTTTGCGAATAAATAAAAACTCTTTTTGTTTCATGATCAGCACGTCGTAGTATAATACCCTTTAATTTTTTAAGGGTAGTTTACCAATTTTTTTTAAAATTTTTTATTGAAACTTCATGTTATTTGAAAGCGATTGAGAGTACTGATAAGCCTTAATTGTTCTTAATAAAGCTGTAATTAATTTTTAAAGTTTGTGTGACGTAGATGTACAACTGAAAATCTTCTCAAACAATGGGGCTGGAATTAAAATGTACTCATGTAAAATCAACTGTTTTTGAATGTTACAAAATATAAAATACAATTTGGTAGTTTCTTTATTACTGTATGTAAGAATACACGTGAAAATATATTATTTAGATATATAATTTATAAATTTGCCTTCAAAAATTTGATCCTGAGATTTAGTACCACTTATATGATTCGCAGACCTATGTCATTCAACATATCTTGCAATGGGAGTATTCGGTCAAAGCTTATCAATTTTCATTACTGATTTAGCAAAAAAAGTATGATTTTATGCTAGCGCGCTAAACTGCACATATTTTACTACAAAATTCGGGCAAGGTACATTGGAATTATCAAAGAATTTAATATAATTTTTTTTTATTTTAATATAATTGGAATGATAACGGATCCACGATATCTACGAAATATATTATAAAATGTCAAATTGGTTAAATATTTTGACAATTATATCGTTTGTCTGTCCCAATGGTTTGTATTTATATTTTACGGGTAATATCGAAGACTCAACGAATCAAAGTCCCTAACGTGTAACTTTATTTGGCAGAAATCGTTATAAATAAATTTAATTTCTTGGTGATTAATTTTTAAAGTACATTACTTTACATGACAGTTCATAGATAAAGAAACACTACGTTGAACAAAGATAGACGGCATACACGTTGCAATAATTAAGAATAGGATAGATGTGTGAGAGAGAGAGCTCGAGAGAGAACGCATTACTGTGACGTAGATGTACGATACGTAAAATCTCAAATATTTAAAGAACTATTAACTTTTTGAAAACTTTTTTCATGGCAATAACTTATTACTGGGGTCTCCTTTCAATATAATTGACTGGATTGCTAATTTGCTACTATGGTAAACTACCCTATTGTGGAACATCTTGTATAAAATAGAACAGTAATTATTGAAATTATACTTATAGGTACTTATGCTTTACTTACAATAAAGTGCAAAAGTAAATACTACTCCATGTATTTGAAAATGCAACGTCACAACTATATAAGCTAATAAAAATAATAATTAAAGTTATTTTCTTGGAATCAACGATATTACACTTAGGAATAGTTATATTTATAATATTTTTGTGGTCATGGAAGATCACAATCCAATGAGTATAATTTAAAACATAATTTTATGTGTAGTGGTGTTTCAGAACCTTGGATATCATTTTCAGTTGTAAAAATGCTTGAAATATTTGTAAAACTATCAAATTACCTGCTATTCCCAAACCCAACAAAACCTGTTCATACTTAAGTTAACAATGGACTCCACCTAACCACTAAATAATTAAATCTGACCACAATTCAATCAAATCCACCACAATCCTAAACATCTCATCAAGGAAGCATTGTCCAGCTCGTTCCATTGTTTTCTTCCAGTTTCTTATCCAGGTTTGTGGGAAACTCTCGGGGTGCGCAGATCATACTTAGCGAGCACAATGCTAATCCCGATACGTCATTATTGTTGCTAATGCTGATCGGGGATAAGCATAATTAGTGCCCCGGGGGGCAAGGGGAATGGCGGGTGTAAACACTGGCACGGGTCACTAGATTCGCACTTCGAGACGATAGCCCCAGGCGATAGGGATGTAAATTTTGGTAAATTTTCATTAATTTGGGATTTGGGAATTGGGATTGAGAAAATCGAACTTCTGGTAATAGTATATTCTGCAACAAGTGTGGAATGAAGCATATTCGAGTGGAAAGTTTGTGAGACGAGCCGTAGGCGAGTTTCAGGGTTCCACGAGAGCGGTATAGCCATTCCAAACATGTTGCAGACTATAAATACTTTCTCTACGACTATAAATTTAATTGCATTAAAACATAACCTAAAGCTATTAAAATAAAAATATAATGTTTTTATAAAATAATATTCAACGTAAAAGTAATAAATTAATAAATCTAAACGTATTTTAAAGCTACCCACCAACCAAAAACATTGAATAAAGTTAAATTATTTATTATAGCTCGCTACATTTCATTCCATCACTATAGTGACGGAATGAAATCCATCCCGTAACAAGTGATAGAATATAACCATTCCATAATTGAAAATGATATAAGAATGATATAACATTCTCTAACAGTCGTATTCGTATAGAAAATATGTTTATTTCTGTATTTTCTTACATTTTGTGCTTCAAACCTAATGTTACCTAAACCTTGCACTAGGACTGCCATACAATAGTAAAACATAGTAGGTAGGTAACTTTAAATTTGCTGTTTTCCAGAAGAGCGTCATAAAGTTTTTAAAAATAATTTTTTTAATTTTCGTTAAATAAATATGAATTTAGAGTTATGAATTCTGAGATTTATACCACTTATAGATTGTATCCTTCTCTTTCTGGGGCTGACTTTGTTTTAAAACTATGATTTTATGTATTTTATATTTACTATGTCAAGAGCACCTGTCAGTTTACAAAAGTAAAAAATCTGATGTGGCCAGCACAAGACCTCCCGCCACACTTTATAATTTTTACTTATTATACTTACAAAAAATATATTATTATATAGTTGGTACTACTACTCACAAATATATTTTAGTCATTTTATTTAAACTGCAGAAGAAGATATAAACGATATTTTACTATTGTCGCTGTCACTGTCATGTCATAATCATTTATATTTTATGTAGTAACAAATGTTAAACGATCATGGACTACAAGATACCGAAATACTAAATTATAAGAACCTATATTCTTTAATTATTCATGATAGCAGATACAGAAAAATTTATAAAATTCCGATTGTAGATAATAATCACATAATCTTTCATTTCAATTATTTATCGAAGTATTTAAAAAAAGTACTACTTACAGTTTATGAATTGGTACCAAAATACAATTGGTCTATTGAAAATCATATTTAAACCGTAGATATAAAATATGGTATTTAAATGTTTTATATTTTTGGAGTTATCGTTTCTGAAAAATTGTAACTTACGAACGAACGCACATACACACAGACAGACATCGTTTCAAAAATGTGTAATTCGTATTCTATAGAGACCTCTCATAGACTATGAGGCGAGAGGTAAAAACTGAAACATTTCAATATTTTGATGTTAGCAACTAATAAAAACAATATTAATAAATTTGAGATCAGTGAAAATCGTCATTTTAGCTCTTCAGAGCGCCCTTTAAGAAATGAATATTTTCATTGTTTCCAATATTCTCACAAGACCATCGGACATTTCCCATATTTCCATTTCCGAGGAAATCCAATGGAAAACACTAGTCAGGATAGAAATGTATGGCGAAGATTGATTACTAGTATCGTATACCAACTGGTTAAATAAATGTTTGTGAATTGATATTATTTGACGTGTGGAATGAATGAGTGTGTTTAGGGGTTCGTGCTAACCCTCTTATTATTATTATTTTTAAAACTAATTTAAACAAAAAAGGGTAGTCTAGAAAGCAGCGTGACAACCATTCCATTATACAAATTAATTAAAGCATTATTAATAAAAGCAGGTAAAGTAAACGTCGTTTAATGTTATTTATCTGCTGGAGTTTCCCGGCACACAGAGCAGTGTGGGGTTGGGGTGGGGGGGCGTCGTGGCCTCAGGCGTCGCGTTCCGTCTGCCTGGCCCCACCGCCGCCGCCGCAACCGTTATTGGTTTTTACGAGACAAACATGGACCGAAATTAAATCCCGGAGGCGCGCACACATCTCCAGCAGAAAAACATTTCTGTTATTTATAATTCAATGTTAATTCAGGGAGGAATGTAATTAGCTATTGTCAGCCTTACGCTGCCTGATTTCATAATTCCCGAGAAATTAATAATAATTGCATTGTATCGCCGAACGACTTTGATCTCTGGGTCGCGCGTGATGCGCATTTCAACGGCGCCATTGTCGTCGCTGTTCCATTGTTTGCGTCACTGATGTCGCTGAATACTGTAACCCCCCTCCCCCCCCCTGAACGATTATACAATGTTGCGAGCGGAATTGGAGAATGTTCGCTTCATGCTGAAAGCTGGAGAGATATGTACCGTTCTGTATGGAATCATCACTCACAGACGACACTATAATTACTGCATAGATGTCCTTTTTAATATAGCTGTAATCCTGTAATGCTACTTAATTAATTCTGACACGTACGACGTACTAGTTATCAGAATTTCATTAGCTGGATACTACACTACAAGTGCCTTGATTTTTACTTTGAAGCACAGTTTCACAGTTATTCCAATAGTTTCGCAAGTGTTTTAGCTTAACTAGATAATTTTATCTAGACAAATCATCTAGATAATCTAGTTTTGTCTATTATCTTATCTTGATACACTGGCGGAAAAAAATGACACACTTTCGTAAAAATATCGACCAATTTCAAACTGCCATAACTCGGTGTATTTTCAATCTATATCGATGAATCTTCGCGGGCGAGAAATTTTGAAGTGTCTACTTTAAAGTCATGCATGCAAACTTAAGCGCAACCCCCTCCGCTCCCCTCTAGCAATCATGTGCAAAAAAATAATTTTAATTTTAAAAATGTCCAACTTTGAGGATGTGTACGGAGTTTAAACATTTTTTTGACTTGATCCACCCAAAGGGCACTAAAATTTGTTCAATTCCCTGTGCAGGACTCAAAGAACGAAGTTCCTACGATGATTTGGCACAAAGTTATGAATTTTTTTAAAAAAGGGCATTTTTTGGTGTTACGCACATAACTCAGCTACTTTTCAACCAAATTAGACGATTTTTTCGGGGAAAAACCCATAGTGGCACTACTTTAAGGTGGTAAACTCAAATTAGTATGATCCCTTTTCGTACCTTTCAAAACCCGAATAAAAAAAAACATGTTTTTGGGCAAAAGCACGTCCAACTTTGGCCATGTAGATGCACAAAATAAAATTATAATTGCAACTTTAAACTTGCACTTAGGCTTAATTGCAATTTTAATCGTCCAATTAGGCTTAATTGCAAACTTTTAACTTTCAATTAGGCTTAATTGCATCTTTAAACTGACAATTAAATCTTACAGTTCGGTATAAGATAAGATGTGCAGGATAAAAATTGTAATTATGCTTAATTGCAAGATCAAAGTTGCAATTATGCCTAATTACAAATTTAAAGTTGCAAATATACCTAATTGCAAGTTTAAACTTAAGCTTAAGCAATACAGATACAATATAAAATAATGTGCATATAATGACATATAAAAATACAAAAAAGGCTTAACTATTATAAAAAACAAGGGCGCCAAAAATAATTACACCCGGTTCGCTCAAAACTCAAAACCCTAGATCCAGCCCTATTCGTGATCTATATGTATTGTACTATCTGCCTTTTAATTTTTATCCTGAAGTTGTGAAACACCCTGTATATTTAATTTGCGATTCAATATTTCTATAACATAGTTTCTCTGATCCTCTAGAAAAAAATTCTGACTACGCCACTGGTTGGCATTGAATTTATAATAACTAAAATCACTAATTGTTTGGATAAAACAAGTTACGTTTCGCATTCCTGGCTAGCGAGCTCTGTAGTATTCTAGTATACAGTTCTTACGTTGTGATTACGTTGTGTTTGGTTGCTCGGTTTGATTTTGGGGTTTCTGGGTTCAAATAGACCCCTTTTCTCAACCCATTGGTGCATCTTGAAGACTATTTGTGGTAAGAATTATTTACGTTTTTGAATCTTCGAAATCGGAGTAGAAATAAGCTAATTTTGACTCTTGAGTTTGTAAAATTTGCAATTTATTTATAGTTTCATGTTTACAAGAAATATGTTTATATTTTTATCTGATGCCATGTCATAATAAAACATTATTATCTTCAATTATCATCAAACCTGATTTTTTTAGATTTAAATTTTTTTGTTCAATACCAAATAATTAATTTTACTTCTTGACTAAATTACGCCAGCAGATAAAATTTTGTATGCAATACGGATCGCAACCAATCATTATGGTATTCGTCGTATTATTGAACTCGACTTTGCCTCGTCTGATAATCTTCACGACTAGTGACTAGTACCATAATGATTGACGTTACGATTCTTATACATAAATTACTATTATAAATACTTACTGTTTTCAAATAATATTTAAAAAAATCAGTATTATGTATCTGTCAATTGAAGACTGGTAACCGCACACACGGTAAAATATTAAATATATTGGGTACATGTGAAGGCGTGATATTTTACGATATGTACTTGCTTTCAAAATAATTATTTATCGTCAATCACACAAGGATTCTGTGAAGATTCTGAATTCTGAAAACAAATCAGTTTTGAAGTAATTAATGAATTACACATTTTTATTTTCAAAGAATCTTGAAAGAATCCTTGTGTAGGGCATTAGATTTTCTAATTAAATTTTAAAGCATTGTTGCAAATTAAATTCTCTACTATTTAAAAGTTGTTATGAAATATAAAATTTATAGATTAATAAATTTTTCAACTACTATTATATCATTATTGGTATCTTAACATTTGTTGTACATTTATTTATTGTTAAAGATTAAATTACTAATTATTCATTGCTTATACAAAAAATCTACTCACAAATATATTTTAGTCATTTTATTTAAACTGCGGAGGAAACTAATAAAAACGATATTTTACTGTTATTGTCACTGTAACTGTCATGTCATATCAATAAAATTTTCGTAGTTAGTAACAAAAATGTAAAACGATCATGGACTGCAAGATTCAAGATACCGAAATATTTAATTATAAATACCTATATATACTTTAATTATTCTTATTTGATAATGATCACATAATCTTTTATTTACAATTAAAAAAATTGTCTTAAATTTCAAACATGCGCCTAACTAAATGGGGAAACAAAAATTTAAACTGGCGATAAGACCTGTTCGATATTTTATTGAACTAATGTGTGATGTTTATTTTCGTAGCTATAGGTAACTGTATAGAAACTGTTAATTTCGTATACAGGACAATGGAGTTATCATGCTAGAGGCTAGACATCTTGATATACGTGGAATAAGTACTGTCAATATCAAAGTAGCTGTCATATTATTGAAATTTTTATTTTCTTTAAAATATATTCTTTGTATAATAATGTATGTGTACGAGCAGAACGAGAAAGTTTACATGCACTTTTAGATTTTATTATTATTTCTGTTATTGATTACTCTTTTTGTCAGACAAATTCACATTACTTCGTTTTGTGACACTACTACAAAATATATCAAGATACCTGGCATGAAAGTTTGATTGTCATGTATGTTCCCTATGTTCGCATTTCACCTCCACCAACCTGTATAGTCGTGGAAAAATTAATTTTTACTCGTAATAAGTAGACAACAACTTTTTTCATTTCGCATTGTATTGTATCATTGTACCTATTAAAATTTGCGGTTGAAAATCTCAATTTTCCGCATCGCGGTGGTTCTTAAACTGTCCTGCTTCCTCCCCCGCCGTTTGAGAACCGCAGTTTGCCACAGCCGTCTGCCTACTTAACGTTAATGCACATTTAATTTGACGAAAATTGACTGATTCCTATTCATTTTGTGCAGAGCGGCGGGGATTTAACTCCTATATTACCCGTGGACGCGCTCGGCTTCCCCTCGCCCCTGACGTCACTTCCTTTACACTTCAACACATTCAATAAAGCGGTGGTGGCGTCCGTGATACACCGTATATGCTTTTATTGGTTTCGGTAAATGTAATCTCGAAGAGTAACGAAGTTATTATTTCGCTTAATTTTCTAATTTGATTGTCGGTTCATTAGGATTTGGCACGATTTTTAATTGATAATTAATAGGTTGATTTCCTGTGCCTAATACGACAAATTTCATTTTATTTATTTTTCAACTACAGCGATGTGAAAACAAATCAACAATTTTATCTGTCAATTAGTTGACAGTTTGCATATTATGGAAGGATTTGATGTTATTATGGTTGTATCTAACGTATGAATCATAAGTATCTAACGTATTATAAGTAACTAACGTATTATGTTGTTTATAATTATCAATAAATGTTGCTTATTAAAAGGTAATAACACTTGATGATACGATTAAATAATATATACACCAACTATGATTATTGAAATGTATTTATTAAATATATTATTTCATTTTTCTCAAAATTTAAAGAAGATAAAGGATATGAATTCAACGATATTAATTCCTTATATTATTTTTCATTTTATATTTGTGTCATTTTTCCATATTTGAAATAAATTGAATTTATTGTTATATTTTAAGAAAACTTCCTCTTCCAGTTTTCGAAATGTGATCAAAATCTTTTCAGCTCTGCGCATTATACTAAACTTTATAAATACCAAGTTTCATAATTTTATCTTTTCTCATTCGTGAGTTATTGAACAAACGGACATACACACACAACCATCCATCCACACACACAGACATCATTGAGAAAATGGTCAAAACGGATTCATTGGACCTCAAAACATGTATTTCTTGAAAATCCTGACATCAATTTTTTTCATGATACCTAGACTTACTTAATACGATACTTTACACAATTTTTGTTCAATAAAGTCTGAAATAAAATAAAGAGATTAATTTTAAACGTGACATTTACTGGTGACATCTCAGAGCAGTTGTTTCAAGGCTACTTGACAAAAGAAATTTAGCACAAATGTCAAATGCATCTTATTTAACCTCATAGAAAATACGATATTTTAAATGAATAGGTATGTCGGCCAAAAAATATAATACATAATGTGTGCGTTAGGTAGGTATTTGTGCACCGAGGTTTTATTAAAGCACTCCACTTCGCGCCGTACTGTAATACAGAAAATTGTTGTAAAATTATCCCTATCGCACTTATAATTTAATAGTTATTTTTATATCAAGTGCCGAAAAAGATTCGTTACATGAAAAATCTGCACGTGCACGTAATCTTTTTCGATACATATTTTTCCTACAACTAATAATTTAGAAAATCACTTAAATATTATCAGGATTTATTAAATTTTAATGACATTACATTGTTTTACGGCGTTGCTATGGTTTGTATGTTGATTGCTTTTTACTTCCTTGTACGAAGTAAGGAAGTATTGTAATCGCGAAAAATTTCGGTTCTCAGATTTTGACGGAAATATCCGTTTTGACCTTTTCTGAATCCATTAAGACTAGTTTCGACATGACGTCTGTACGTACGTACGTACGTACGTACGGACGGACGGACGTATGTGTGTCGCATAACTCAAATACGGTTAGACGTAGAAAGTTGAAATTTTGTATTTAGGACTGTTATAGCATCTAGTTGTGCACCTCCTATTTTTGGTTTCAGTCTACAAACCGGAAGTAGTACTTTTTTAAAATATTTCGATAAATATTTAATTTTAGACAATTTTTTTTATTTTAAATGAAAGATTATGTGATTATTACCTACAATCGGTATTTTATAAATATTTTTGTATCTGCTATCATTTAAAAATAATTAAAGTATATATTTATAATTTATAGTATTTCGGTATCTTGTAGTCCATGATCGATTAACATTTGTTACTACGTAAAATTTAAATGATTATGACATGACAGTGACAATAGTAAAATATGCTTTATATCTTCTTCTGCAGTTTAAATAAAATGACTAAAATATATTTGTGAGTATACTAGTATAATAAGTTAAAAGAATTTTTAATATTATTTTACATTTTAGTTATTAAGAAAAGTATGAACACACAAGGCGTACAAGGAAGTCATGTGGTGTCCACGTCAGATTTTTTTGATTATTTTTTGGTCAAACACGGTTTTGAATTATTTTAAAGAAATATTTGCAAAACACAGTAAGAAATACACAAAGCCTCCAAATCAAAACAGCTGTCATAACCCGTCAACAATCTGTGTATCTGTGCGATTTATAAAAATCCCGTGGCAAAAATGCTGTGCGCTGTGCTGTATTAAGTTGTGCTAAATTATTTTCTGTGCGCTGTGCGCAGTTATAAATCCAGCTTAAATCGCAGTCAGTTAAGTTCACGGACTGTAAAGTTTGGTTTTGACAGTTGCGTAAACGAAACGTACTTGTATTTCACGTTTACAGAAAAACTCTTGTTCTGCATTTGTTCTTTCCACCCATAACCAAGACAATAATTCTTAGGTAATAACAAAGAAATCGAAAAATAACTATTGCGCAGAAAGTAAAAATGATTTACTTAAAGTATCATATTATTACTTTTGATTTTTGAATTTAAATTTCGTTTTCGATTACTGGCCAATTGCGTCAATATTCCCAATTAAACCCTCCCGCTCTTGCCTATTCTGTTCGTTCGTCGTGAGGCAATTACCCTTGTATTGTGGCAACCTGGCGGGCGGTTATCTCTGGCCCTGTCAGTGTCAGGAGCAGCGGTCGCGCTAATAACGCGCTCATTACTATCATGTCTCCAGTGCTTGTGTTGTAATCGAGTATTATGTAGCTGACTTGTTGTCGCAGACATGCCGAGCTAACAAACTTTCATATTTGATATTCAATGCGCCTACGTAAGGAGCAAGACAACGATAAATTGTCCTTGTTTTGTTCCGAGATGAAACACTTGAGAAATGAACGATTTATTAAGATATTTTGCACGTGTTATGGATTATGTGCCATAAAATACTAAAGTATATAAGTTAAATATTGTATTTTACTTTTCTATGATTAATTAGAACAATATTCATAATTATTATAAAGACGATCATAACCGATTGAGAAAAACCCGAGTTTTATATAGGGTGTTTCTATACCTCTGCACGAAACTTTAATAGGTTATATAATTTGATACATTGATAATAGAGAAAAAGATTTTTTTTCAAAATTCGCAAAATAAGGGAATTGAAAATTTTAGTGCCACTGGTTTAAAAACCCATTTAACAGTTAATTAATTATGTAATTAATAAAATAAGATCATAAATATCTCTCTAAAAATATTTTCCTCTAAAAAAATACCACTTACGGTTTATAAAGATATGTGCAACAAAATTTAAGGGTTACATTATGAATCAAAAAGAATTTTATTTTATCGTACAAAAATCTACAAAATCTTCTGTTTTCATTTTTTTATATCACGTTTTCATCAATAAAAACAAACTGACACTCTGTGCCGTCTGTGCTGACACTGACAAGACAAACAGCCAACACACAAAGGACCCCGCACCAAATACATGGGACCAATAATCTCGGTGAAATTTTCTGTAACTTTGGGAAATGTATACATTATTTTTACCTGAATTAAAGTAAATATCTGGCATTCTGGGTATGATGAAAGAGGGGACTGGAAAATTAATAACAACAACAACAAGTTCAACAATAATACTAATAATATTGCCAGTAAAAAAATGGGTTTTGTGGATTTTACCATGTATCTTCTAGTGGAAAAACGTGATTTTCGGACTTTGAGACGTGGATAGCGAGAAATTAAGGCATTTTCAGACCCATGTTGCATTTGAAAGTTTGTTCTAGACTTCGAGAACTGTCATTTCCCAAAGTTACAGAAAATTTCACCGAGATTATTAGTCCCATGTATTTGGTGCGGGGTCCTTTCGAACTGTCAAATTAATTTCTTCAAATTTCAGTGATACGAATTACACCTTTAGAACTGTGAACGCGGCTTAACGATTTATATTTCACAATATTAATATTGTAAACTTGTTAATAGATTTGATAAACATTCCCAAATAGTCGTTATTACCGCGAATATATTAACTATACGAAAATGTTAAATAACCTATTTCAGAGAACTAAATACCGACTTCAAAAGTTAGCCCTAAATCACTAACTACTAAATCACTAAATCGTAAATCGAATAATTTACAATTCACTCTAAACATTTGAATTCCTCATACTCTCTATCTCCCTCTTCGCAACATTGATAATTAATTGAAAGTTTGATGTCGCTTGCTAAGTTTAGTCTATTAACATGGCACAATGGCAGGAGTCTGCGACTTTGAAAGGCCCGGGTTCTGTGCATGTCACTGACAACATCACACACTGTTATTGGTTGAGTTATCCGATCACTCGGGACAGCTGGAGGTCCTCTTTCATCTCTGAGGGAGAGGAAGAGTGAGGAACCGTTATAGAGAAGGCCTCATTTGTAAGAGGATAATGTTTGGATTGAGTGGAAACTGCTTTAAATGTCATTAGCGATTATTTTCAAAAAATGCAATATTCTTTATGCACAACTGTATCAAAATTGTTTGTTTACAACTTGGTTACCATGGCAGAAACATTTGCTTTACGCCCTTTGGGAAAACGCGTCCACGGGCGATAAAGTGTAAAGTGAAGAATTAGTCCAATTAAATTGTATTGTTTGACACATTAAATGTTTTTTGTTATCATACGTCACCATATAATTTGCTAGGAATAAGTATTTTTGCGTGTTTTCAAAAACTAATTACAAGACATTCACAAGTATACAGGCTGTAACCCAACCTGTGTAACAAAACTTAACGGTGTATAGTATTGGACATCATGAATCAAAAAGAATGTTGTAGAAATTCCCAAATTAAAAAATCTGACATGGTCATCACACAACCTTCCGCCATATCTAGACTTTAAACAGAAATGTATACGTACAATCCGGTGCTCATTCAAAATATACAAATAAAAATCTAAAATATTCAAACACAGAAATTAGTATCACCTGAATCAAAAGATTCATTCACACGAAAACTCTTCTGTGTTGAAGCAATCCTCCGTTCAGTTACTACATTTAATAGCTTACTTATGACTTATATAGCGTTAGTATGCCAACTTGTCATCCGTCTCATCTGTCAATATTTTTTATGCAGAAACAAAAATCAACCGAACATGGATTACAAGATTTCAACGTTTTATTTGATAAATTAATTTTTTAAATTTTACTGCAATTTTTTTATAAAGTAAATTGAAAATAACTTTTCCTCTTATTCTTATTACAAATAAATACTATATTTATCCAAATTTATAGAAATTTTTGACACTTAATCTTTTCAATTTTCAAAAAATATCACTTCTGGTGAAGATATTTGTACCAAAATCTAATGAGCTCTTCCTATTCGTATACAATTGTAAAATACCAAATATCAAAATTTTTGGGTAATTCGTATTTGAGTTATGCGACACACGGCATCGGCCCGGACCACACACATACACACACACATACATACAGACATCATCGGGAAACTATCAAAAATGAGTTGTATGGACCCTAATTCGTGCTCATCCACTAAAAACTCACTACCCGATTTTTTGCATGATTCCAATACCTTCCTTTACAGGTAAGCGGAAGGTAAAAATAGGTCCAAGTCCAAGCAAATGACACATTCTGTAAGTACCTTCAAATTTAATTTTTTTCTAAGAAATACTGCATAACTATTGTTTATTACCTTCCGCTTACCTGTAAAGGAAGGTATTGGAATCATGCAAAAAATCGGGTGGTGAATTTTTAGTGGATGAGCACGAATTAGGGCCCTTACAACTCATTTTTGATAGTTTCACGATGATGTCTGTGTGTATGTGTGTGTGTGTGTGTGTGGTCAAGGGGTGTTAGTCGCATAACTCAAATACGAATTACCAGAAAATTTTGATATTTGGTATTTAACATTTGTATATAAATTGGAAGAGCTCCGTAGATTTTGGTACAAATATCTTCATCGGAAGTGATATTTTTTGAAGATTGAAAAGGTTAATTGTCAAAATTGTATATAAATTTGGAAAAATATAGTATTTATTTGTAATAAGAATAAGAGGAAAAGTTATTTGCAACTTACGTTATAAAAAAATTGTCTTTATCTGGTAGCATTAAAGAACTGCAGTAAAATTTAAAATATAAATTTATCAATTAAAACGTTGATATCTTTTTATTCAGGTGATGCAAATTTCTGTGTTTGAATATTTTAGATTTTTATTTGTATATTTTAAACATGTTTAAAGTCTAGATAAGGCGGAAGGTTGTGTGATGGCCACGTCAGATTTTTTAAATTTAAATGTGAGTACCAGTGGTGCCCAAAATGATATTTTTTATTTTGCAAACTATTGTTAATTTTACGAATTTCAACAAACATATTTGTTGTGTTTTAGTTCGTAGGATGACAGATTTTGGTAAAATTATTTTTATGTCTTTGTCGTACGGAAATATCTTCAATCGCAGGATACTAAAACTTGTCCGTACAACTTTACCGACGTAACAAAGAAACTTGCATAAGTTAGTTTAATAAAAAAAAAACGCTCACCTGAAATACAATATTTTTAATAACTCTTAACCTACTAGAGCGATTTACACCAAACTAGAGCGTTACAACCTATTATGTTTAATGTAAATGAGTACAAATCGCACTTAAATACGCGGCAGTTTAAAAACAAATTCGTTAGTCTCGTTGTGGAAGACTCTCCCCTAAATTATTATTTTATTATCTTTTAAATCAGGAAGTGGTTCATTATTACTTAGTAAAGCCGCGTTCACAGTTTGAAATTTTTTTGAATTCCAATTACAAAGGATATACAGGGTGAGTCAGCTAACTATTCCCTATTTGGATTTTTTATAACTTAGGCAATTTTATCAGAATTTTTTTTTGCAAAACATGAACTATCTAAAGGAATTTTTACTGCCGAAATTTCAAATCGATCAGACAAAAACTTCACGAGTGGTTCACTTCAATGTGAAAATTGGACCAATTAATCCAAAATCTCCAATTGCAGCCCAAACAGTCGTTCTAGGAGAGTGCAAGGATTGTTCAGCAATCCAGTGGGGATTTTCATCTGACCAATACCGATGATTGTGTATATTAAATCCTCCATCAAGATGAAAATGTGCCTCATCAGAAAACATGATGTTATTCAGATGACCAGGGTTTTTATTCATTCGTTAAATTTCGTCTTCTGCAAATTCCAATCGGTTTGCTTTATCCTCTTCTGAAATTGCCTGCAGAATTTGAATCTTATAAGGATGCCATTTAAGGTCCTTTAAAATCCTACAAATAGTCGTTTGACTAATCATTAATTAATTAATCATTATTTCAGTCACCAATTAGGAAGCAATAGAGCAATAATGATAAAACTTTGCGAACAAAAACTCAAGTGGCTACTGTATTTGGCGGACTTTACATAAAAACTTGAGACTTTACAAACAAATGAAATAGGAAACACTTAGCTGACTCACCCTGTATTAATATTTTCTAAACTGCACAAAATTAAGGATTAAGGTTTTTCAAGTAGCTAAACGTGATATTTAGTAGGCAGGTACGAACTTGCAGATTTCTTGTCGACAGATGGCACTAAACATCATTTTCATTTAAAAACCTAAACCTTAGTTTTGGGATTTTCTTTTGATTGGGAATCAGGACTTTGAAATGTATACCCTTAAAGTTTTTAATCTTTTTATAAAACCTTGTAAAAATTTACTAAGTTTAGTTCTGTACTGACATAAATGTCTGTGACAGTATAAATCAAACTGCCATATAGAAGTAAATAATTAGCGATAAAAAGAGCAATTAAATAAATCCGAAATTAATAAACCCTCCAAATATAATTCCCCGTACAAAGTACAAAGCATTCTATTACTCGCGCTCCTTCAAATCCATCAAATAACAATAAAATCCAAGTGAATAATGCTCCACTATACATTAGTCCTCTTTCTCCGGGTAATGCAGTTTGTATCAGGATAATCAGGGAATTATAGCGGCTACATTTCACGAGATAATTGTCGAATTGTCGTCACTCGTCAGTCGCGAGGCGAACAAAGCGTTCCGCCTAGCGTCGCCACCGTCGGCGCTTCCTTCCGGCGCTGACTGGTGGGGAATGGGGGGGGGGGTACCACTGGAGGCGATTCCGAGCCATTTCGCGCTGCAGCGACTATTGAAAACACTTAGCGGAGAATGAGCGGGAATTAGCGACGACGAACTGAGGATTTCTGACACTGCGAGTTGGACACCATATCTGAGAAATATTTTAATTTGTAAAGGGTGATTCATTATAACTTGCTTTTTTAAATGCGTGCCATTCAGGCTGTAGGGATCGTAGTGGGGAGAGAGTGATCTCATTCGATAGGTGCACTTTTAAAGTTTGATCCCCACCCGTCAGTCGTCATCATGCGTTGGAGCACCTGGAGCAGCATCGATGGCTGATTTGAGGGAACACTTTCCGGGCGCATCATCTTAATAAGGGGCGATTTGGAGTGGTTAGCCCGCTCGCCCGATTTGACTACTTCTGATTTTTTGTGGGTTTTTTTGATATCCCGCGTTTACGTCAATCCTCCAAAGACCCTAAAAGACCTGAAGGTCAACATCCGGGCCGCAATTGTCAACATTTGCCATTTTGATTCAAGATGGCGGACTAACATTTTAATATACCCATGTTTCAAGACAGATTCTTAGCTATTACTGTACCAAATTTGAACGCAATACAGTCGGTACATTTTGAGATATCTGTCCGCTGTTTTGTTTCAAGATGACGGACTGACATTTTAATATATCTGTATCATAAGTTAGATCCTTATATATGTACCAAATTTGACCGCAATCGGTGCAGTACATTTTGAGATAGCTAGGCGCCATTTAGTTAGATGGCGGATAATCTCAAATTTTGCCAAAGTGCATTGTTAGGTGACACAATTCTATTTGCAAAATTTCAGCTCGATAGGATCCCGGAAAGTGGGTCATTTTTGACTTTTGTTTTTTTGCCGTAGGTACGGAGACACAGAGATGACGGACGGTGAAGTTAATATAAAGGATTTAAAAAGATGTGTGCCTCCTACATCTTTTCTTGGTTCCTGCTGGTCCTCCCAAATTTAAAAGTCTAGCGCCGCCACTGACAGTAAGTATTGTGTATCTACTTTTACTAATATCACTGATACAAAAAGATAACAATTTCCATGATATTAATTTTGAAATTGCATATTATAATATCATTAACAACGAGAAAGGTCGTTTTGTATTTTATAATAGGTAAGGTACGAGTAGGTAGAGTACAGTCACCTACTTCAGATTCAGAGTTTCTACAAAATGGCCTAAGTGTCTTTATTCGAATATTTAATTTCTTTTATGTCTTCCTAATATGTAATTGTTTATTTTTGTCATGGATATGATGCATAATATA
This sequence comes from Agonum fuliginosum, assembly GCA_947534325.1. Lineage (NCBI taxonomy): Eukaryota > Metazoa > Arthropoda > Insecta > Coleoptera > Carabidae > Agonum > Agonum fuliginosum. Next base: position 30,536,955 of record OX384037.1, read on the forward strand.
TACTAGTATATTATTCCCTAAGGCATTAAGAAATTGCCATGGTAATAATGCAACATCTCAAATGTTTTCTTCTGAAATTAATATAATATTTTCTGTCCGTTGCTGATACCAAAATTATTAACAAAATTTGAAACATCAAAGCGAAATATCATTCGCGAAATATTTTAAATGAAATAGTAAGACATAAAATATTGATCATTGATGTTTATAGCCCTCGGGCGATGTACAGATCCTCGGGCTTGTAAACATGTCGCCCTCGGATGAACATATAAACATCATCATGATGCCCTTGATACATCATCATGTGTTATCATCATAGACTGATTTTTACATTCATGGTTTATATGAGAGCACTGTATTTGTAACTCTAGTACCTATCCCCTTGATACATAAATAACTATTAAATTATATTTTTGGTCCATTTAGTTTGTTTGTTCTTCAGTCAAATTTAACATTTTTATTTAAATTTTTATGAACTGTTTATGAACTTTCAATTATTTAAAATACGTTCATTTTAATTCACATAAAAAATATACCTATTATACGAGTTCGGATAAAAACGAGAGCTTTTGGATAACCCTTTGTTAAAACGGCGGGGTACGAAATAGTGATGTTCTGGGGTTGGGTTATAATAGACGGGGATTTGGTTGTAATTGGACGTGGTGCTTTATGTATCGGCACACAAAGACTTGCCGTGGTATCCACAATTCCTGAAAACCGCCAAGAGTTCGAAATGTATTAGAGCGACGCAACCGGAATCCATTACCGTGTAATTGTGCGGCAGCTAATGTCACTTCAACGGTGCCACCCCCAAAGAAAGAATCCCGAATCCCGCCACTTTCAGAGACAGACAGAGACAGAACGAGCACAGTCACGCAATCGTTCAAACAGTTAGTTTCACTTATTTGCTTATTTCTATAATAACTGTAACATAAATAAATTTACACCATTTCGTATATAGAATGATTTTGTTTCATTCATGGGTAGGTACACCAAGTATAAATATAGTCATTTTGGCCTCCTGAACTCAAGGACGTTACTAGGAATTTTTTTAGGTGGACCAAGGGTGGGCCAGTAAAAAATTAGAGTATAGTAAAATTTTTGTTTTTGAATTTTTTTTTTTACTGTTGATGGAATTTGAATTAGTTCCTTCTGAAATTAATTTCGTAGAAAAACATTACCCAGTTGAATATGACATCAAATTATGTACCTATGCATAAATAAAGATTGCACGAGCACTCAGACTGACATACATTATATCTATTCAAAAATACAACATTTACCATTAATTATATCTATCCGCTATATCATATCATATCATATACATTTCTTTTGCATCAATTTGTCTTAGCTTTGTGAATAATTATTTTTGTTTATTAATTCACTAATGCTTTATAATTCTTAGTGCAGTGAGTATCCTAAGTTAAATCTTAAAATCGAATACGAATCCAATTTATACTTAAATGAATACTATTAATATAATTTGAAAATAAAAATTAAGTTTTAATTTATTTTTTCACAGAAAAAGGATGTTATTCAAATTCAAAATTTAATTTAAAGGCATTGAACTAAAATAATTCCCTGCTGCGCTATTATTTCATTATATTTTTCAAAATTATCCCCTCTGAAAACATCACTTAGCTCCGCCACTGACTTAGTGTTCTTCCGGTTCTCAATTTTCTATAATAATTCAATCCTTGAAAAGTGACAAATTGTTGCGCCTTAACTGCTACACGATTGCACTAACTTCACGAATGTAAAACGGGTTGTATACTCATCAAGTGATGAAAATTCTTGTATTTGTAAAATTAGGGGGTTTTATCGCTCAGCGCTGCTAGATCACAAATTCCCGTTATTTCAGGTACCCGCGCTGACAGCCTATGTTTTATGAGCACATGTTGTCTCTATTTATCTAATTGCTATGTTTCGCTCCGTTCTTGTTTAGAAAATACTCAATTTGATTGTTTAGCGCGCATACAATTTTTAAATTTATTTAACAAATTACTCGACTACTATTTGAAAATTTTATATAATAATTTGATACAAACATTTAAATTTACAATGCAATCATAGTTACGAAGAGTTTTTCTCAGAATTATTATTATTATTTAATTGTTTATAACTAATAATAATAATAACAATATTAAAAATCCGACAACGTAGCTAGTTTTTTACTGCCTTTGTCTTTATACGGTATTTTTTTAGATTTATAGGATTAATAGGTTGGGAGTAATTTGTTTAATACTTTTTTTCAAAATCTGCATGAAAATCTTCATTTCCTGACTAATTTGAGTCTTGAAAGTAAGATTTCCATGACTAGGCATGAAAATAAATGCCTAGTCATTTTTACTTTCCACTGTCTGTAGGTACAAACACTTGTCATGACAACGTTTTCTAAAATTTGTCACAGCTCTGATGATTTATGCAAACCTAATTTTTACCTTCCGCTTACCTGTAAAGGAAGGTATTGGAATCATGCAAAAAATCGGGTGGTGAATTTTTAGTGGATGAGCACGAATTAGGGTCCTTACAACTCATTTTTGATAGTTTCACGATGATGTCTGTGTGTGTGTGTGTGTGTGTGTGTGTGTGTGTGTGTGTGTGTGTGTGTGTGTGTGTGTGTGTGTGTGTGTGTGTGTGTGTGTGTGTGTGTGTGTGTGTGTGTGTGTGTGTGTGTGTGTGTGTGTGTGTGTGTGTGTGTGTGTGTGTGTGTGTGTGTGTGTGTGTGTGTGTGTGTGTGTGTGTGTGTGTGTGTGTGTGTGTGTGTGTGTGTGTGTGTGTGTGTGTGTGTGTGTGTGTGTGTGTGTGTGTGTGTGTGTGTGTGTGTGTGTGTGTGTGTGTGTGTGTGTGTGTGTGTGTGTGTGTGTGTGTGTGTGTGTGTGTGTGTGTGTGTGTGTGTGTGTGTGTGTGTGTGTGTGTGTGTGTGTGTGTGTGTGTGTGTGTGTGTGTGTGTGTGTGTGTGTGTGTGTGTGTGTGTGTGTGTGTGTGTGTGTGTGTGTGTGTGTGTGTGTGTGTGTGTGTGTGTGTGTGTGTGTGTGTGTGTGTGTGTGTGTGTGTGTGTGTGTGTGTGTGTGTGTGTGTGTGTGTGTGTGTGTGTGTGTGTGTGTGTGTGTGTGTGTGTGTGTGTGTGTGTGTGTGTGTGTGTGTGTGTGTGTGTGTGTGTGTGTGTGTGTGTGTGTGTGTGTGTGTGTGTGTGTGTGTGTGTGTGTGTGTGTGTGTGTGTGTGTGTGTGTGTGTGTGTGTGTGTGTGTGTGTGTGTGTGTGTGTGTGTGTGTGTGTGTGTGTGTGTGTGTGTGTGTGTGTGTGTGTGTGTGTGTGTGTGTGTGTGTGTGTGTGTGTGTGTGTGTGTGTGTGTGTGTGTGTGTGTGTGTGTGTGTGTGTGTGTGTGTGTGTGTGTGTGTGTGTGTGTGTGTGTGTGTGTGTGTGTGTGTGTGTGTGTGTGTGTGTGTGTGTGTGTGTGTGTGTGTGTGTGTGTGTGTGTGTGTGTGTGTGTGTGTGTGTGTGTGTGTGTGTGTGTGTGTGTGTGTGTGTGTGTGTGTGTGTGTGTGTGTGTGTGTGTGTGTGTGTGTGTGTGTGTGTGTGTGTGTGTGTGTGTGTGTGTGTGTGTGTGTGTGTGTGTGTGTGTGTGTGTGTGTGTGTGTGTGTGTGTGTGTGTGTGTGTGTGTGTGTGTGTGTGTGTGTGTGTGTGTGTGTGTGTGTGTGTGTGTGTGTGTGTGTGTGTGTGTGTGTGTGTGTGTGTGTGTGTGTGTGTGTGTGTGTGTGTGTGTGTGTGTGTGTGTGTGTGTGTGTGTGTGTGTGTGTGTGTGTGTGTGTGTGTGTGTGTGTGTGTGTGTGTGTGTGTGTGTGTGTGTGTGTGTGTGTGTGTGTGTGTGTGTGTGTGTGTGTGTGTGTGTGTGTGTGTGTGTGTGTGTGTGTGTGTGTGTGTGTGTGTGTGTGTGTGTGTGTGTGTGTGTGTGTGTGTGTGTGTGTGTGTGTGTGTGTGTGTGTGTGTGTGTGTGTGTGTGTGTGTGTGTGTGTGTGTGTGTGTGTGTGTGTGTGTGTGTGTGTGTGTGTGTGTGTGTGTGTGTGTGTGTGTGTGTGTGTGTGTGTGTGTGTGTGTGTGTGTGTGTGTGTGTGTGTGTGTGTGTGTGTGTGTGTGTGTGTGTGTGTGTGTGTGTGTGTGTGTGTGTGTGTGTGTGTGGTCAAGGGGTGTTAGTCGCATAACTCAAATACGAATTACCCGAAAATTTTGATATTTGGTATTTAACATTTGTATATAAATTGGAAGAGCTCCGTAGATTTTGGTACAAATATCTTCATCGGAAGTGATATTTTTTGAAGATTGAAAAGGTTAATTGTCAAAATTGTATATAAATTTGGAAAAATATAGTATTTATTTGTAATAAGAATAAGAGGAAAAGTTATTTGCAACTTACGTTATAAAAAAATTGTCTTTATCTGGTAGCATTAAAGAACTGCAGTAAAATTTAAAAAATAAATTTATCAAATAAAACGTTGATATCTTGTAATCCATGATCGGTTGATTTTTGTTTCTGCTTAAAAAATATTGACAGGTGAGACGGGTGACAAGTTGGCATACTAGCGCTATTTATATGTCCTAAGTAAGATATTAAATGCAGTAATTGAACGGAGGATGGCTTCAACACAGAAGAGTTTTCCTGTGAATGAATCTTTTTATTCAGGTGATGCAAATTTCTGTTTGAATATTTTAGATTTTTATTTGTATATTTTAAATGGGCACCGGATTGTACGTATACATTTCTGTTTAAAGTCTAGATAAGGCGGAAGGTTGTGTGATGGCCACGTCAGATTTTTTTCTATAATGTTGAGCTTCTATAATTGTCGATTTAAAAAAAATAGAATACATCATGCGTCATAAAAATGTCTTTGATAGACTCGGAGGCTTTGAAGAAACAAACAAGCCTCCTCGTCTGCAATGAAACATTTTCATGACTTGTAATGTAATATACTATTTTACTGTGATACTGTGTTCTCTGATTTATTGGTGTAATGTAATGCTGTTTTTACATTTTACTTATTAATACATGTAATCGATATAGGTACCTATTCAAAACAAACTAATACAGTAAGATACAGTTATTAGTAAACTGAGTAAGAAAACCCGTTTTATTATTATTTTGTATTTATTTGATTTGGGAGTTTAAAAGTCATTGAAATATTGTAATAAACTTAATTGTTTACAAATTAACTAGGTATATAGTGTGGGTATTAAATAAAAAAGTTGTTTAATATCTACAGAAATTTTGCGAGCAATGAAAGCAAAAGACAAAACCGACTTATTTTCATTGAAACGGCAACATTTTAATTCACACTTTCTCTCAAATTTTAATAAACCAACGCCATTTCCCATTCGCGTTTAAGCCTCAGAAATGTAGATTAATTTCACCACCAAGTCAACATCTAAAATCTGTCTAAAATAACACGAATTACATTCCTCCATGTTTTGAGAACAGAGCAAATGATTTTTCAAGCTCATCCGCAATTCACGGTGATCTGAGGACCGAAATGAAACGGGTTATTCTGCAGCAGTCCTTACCAGAGATCCTCAAACAAGGGATGAAACCCCCACAAACCCTTTTGGCCCCCAGAAGTACAAAAATGACATAGGGGAGAGTGTTTCACAATGGGACAGACAATGGTTTTGTTGTTCTAGAATTTTTGTTAATTAACAAATATAAATTTTTTATTTTAGTTTTCATACATTATTACGGTGTGACCAATTAAAAATCATGCCCATCGCCAGAGACGTAACTAGGATTTTTTTGGGTAGGCCAAGGATGAGCCAGTAAAAAATGAGAGTGGGCCATACTTTTTATAGTAAAATTTTTGTTTTTGAAAAATACAGGAGCAGGCTGAGCGAAGCGAAGCGAGGCGAAGCGAGGCGAATTTTTTTTCAGTGCTCAAGGAATTTGATTTAGTTCCTTCTGAAATTTATTTCGTATAGATAAACAGTACCCAGTTGAATATGTTATCATATTATGTACAACACAATTTTAAAATAAATATTGCACAAGCACTCCGACTGACATACCTACATTATATTTATTCAAAAAAAATCTGTTGTGGCCAGCACACGACCTCTCGCCTTAACACTGTAATTTATGTGAATTTGGTTTTAGTTAGGCTTTCTTAAGGAGGTTCGATACCGTTTTTGAAAATATTACCATTCATCTGAAAATTTTACAAGTTGAAGATGGATGTATTTATCGTTCACTGTGAAAATTTCAAATCAATCGTCCACACCGTTTTTTAAAAATAAATTTTTAAAAATTTCTGTTTTACATGGGAGTAAATGAGAATACATTTTTAAAGGGCTGTATAATCTATAAAAATAATACCACCAGAAAGAGATTTACAGTAATTATAAATCAGACATTAATAAATCATGAAACTAAAATTCAGTGGATTCTTCCACACCGTTATTGAGTTATTCAAATAAATAAAATTTAAAACGTGACACATAACTAAAAGAGCGATAACTACGGCAACGTCGCAAATCATAGATTGGCGCGAAATTTAAAATACTGTTGGAAAGTAAGAGTGCGTTTATGTTGAAGCATATTATTTTATAAAGTTTGTAACAAATGATATTATATTTATATTTTCACAACAAATAAAATACACATACACAAGTCATTTTTAGGAAATTGGACACACTTTCGAAATGCGCAAACAAACACCGTTACGAAACTATCGAAAATAAGTAGGAAGAACTATTTGAGTAAGAATTATTCGTGTTCATCTACTAAAAACTCTACAAGGGACATGACGGGTCCATGATCACTAAATTTGTTTGCAATTATTTCGTAACTAATTCCAAATGTCGCTAATCTTTTAATCATTCCAGAAGATCTGACTCTTTTTAAAGGCTGTACAGTAGAAATAATAATATCTGTATCTTTTGTGTACGTTTGTCATATACTTGATCAAAGCTTTCCCCATTACTAATTATTTCTGAAACAGAAAGATGAATTTCTACCAATTGTCAGGAAATGTTTTTAAATAATTTTAAAGTGTCTTGGAAATAATGAATGACTGGACGAAAACTATCAATTAAGTTCTCATTTCTTATAGCTTGCATTAATCTTGGAGCGTCAAAAGAACAATTATTATGAGCTATTGCATTTAATACCTGACAACACTTGACAGTTGGTTAGAATCACTGCAGCCAACAGTCAACGTAAAGCAGCTAAAATACTAGCGCTGTTGCCGTGTTTTCGATTGATTTTTAAAATTATGAATTTTAAAATATAAAATCTTTAGGACTTAAAAATACAATTTAATTGAAAGATAGTAATAAAATATGTATAAACAAATATATTTCGCTATAAGATTTTTTATATTTTCGGTGTTTTTTACAACAAAATTTAGTGGGTAGAAGTTGTCACTCTGCAGAAATACAATAGATTTTTGTTTAGATCCCCTAGATAGATAATCGGTATCGAAACTCCTTAAATTATAATTTTACTTTTTGAAAATAATTTTATAGTTTTTAGTTCTTAATTAGCTCTTTATAGATAAAAATTTAACTTTATTATTACCTTATTACATTATGTTCAGTTAATAATATTTACATTTCTTTTAAAATGGTGCCACAAACATTTTAGAAATTGTGCATACGTCTGTTCATCTGTCACATTGACATATTCATTTTTGTTTTTAATTTTTTCCTATATTATGATTTACAAATCGTGGTAGGTAAAATTATATATCTTTGAAAAATAATTTTCCTTTATTGGTAAGAGATATAGACAAGATGTTAGGTAAATATTGTAAGATATAATTTGTTCTTTGAAATGTCGTATGACAAATTGTAGCTATCGCAGAATTTTCTATATTTTTTTGCAAAAAATGTTAAAATGCTTCAAGAAAATACCATTTCCGTTGTCAGATTTTTCCCAAAATCTAATCAGCTCTTCATTAACATATACAAATGTATATTGAAAAATATTAGAATTTTATGTTCAGTAGAATTTGAGATAATGAATCAGAACGAAAGACTATAGTAGGCACACACACACACACACACACACACACACACACACACACACACACACACACACACACACACACACACACACACACACACACACACACACACACACACACACACACACACACACACACACACACACACACACACACACACACACACACACACACACACACACACACACACACACACACACACACACACACACACACACACACACACACACACACACACACACACACACACACACACACACACACACACACACACACACACACACACACACACACACACACACACACACACACACACACACACACACACACACACACACACACACACACACACACACACACACACACACACACACACACACACACACACACACACACACACACACACACACACACACACACACACACACACACACACACACACACACACACACACACACACACACACACACACACACACACACACACACACACACACACACACACACACACACACACACACACACACACACACACACACACACACACACACACACACACACACACACACACACACACACACACACACACACACACACACACACACACACACACACACACACACACACACACACACACACACACACACACACACACACACACACACACACACACACACACACACACACACACACACACACACACACACACACACACACACACACACACACACACACACACACACACACACACACACACACACACACACACACACACACACACACACACACACACACACACACAGACATCATCGTGAAAATAGTCAAAATAGGTTCTAAAGGTGCTAAAACGTGCTTATTGACAAAAATCTCGACATCGAATTTTTTCACGATCCCTATACCTCTCTAGGCGAGAGGTAATACAAATACAATATTTACCAACAATAAATCTATATCTATCCGTTATATCATATTCATAAACAATTTTTTTTGCCTCAATGAAGTCGATATCTCTTCTATTGTATTATGTACGGAATTATTATAGCTATTAATATAACAAGAATATTATACGATTTATAATACCGAGGATGTTGCTAAGCGACGAGGTGAAACCGAGTCTCTTTGAACATCATAATATTCGCGTTATATTCAAAGATTAACCGTATCGTCTATGACAGCGATGTTAAAACAAATCAACAATATATGGAAGGTTTTGATGTTAATGGTTGTATCTTACGTATTAAGTCCGTAACTAATGAATTATAAGTATCTAACGTATTATGTTGTTTATAATTATCAATAAAGGTGGATTTATAACTGCGCACAGCGCACAGAACATAATTTAGCACAATACAGCACAGCACAGCGCACAGCATTTTCTTCACGGGGGTTTTATAAATCACACAGAAACACAGATTTATTGACGGGTTATCACAGCTGTTTTGATATTTAATTTGGAGGCTTCGTGTATTTTTATTGTGTTTTACAAATATTTCTTTAAAATAATGGACAACAAAATAATATAAAACCGTGTTTGACAAATAAATAATCTTGACAGGAGACTTTGACATAAATAATAAATGAATAAATGGTAAATAAATAATTCGTGTGCTGTGATAAATTATTTTCTATGCGCTGTGCGTCTTATAAATGGATGTACTAATTTCCATATGTTCATTTCATATGCTATGCTGTGCTAAATTATTTTAAATCCAGCTAAAATGTTGCATATTAAAAGGTAATAACAGTTGATGATACGATTAAATATTTTAATTATAGGTATCTCTTCTGTAAACTAATGTAAAAAAAATATTGTAACATTTTAGGGTGGGATACGGTGTGGGCCAAGACTTTGCAGGGTGGGCCTGGCCCACCCAGGCCCACCATTAGTTACGTCCCTGCCCAGCGTCCATCTCTACAAGTAGCCCATTGTCAAAGTGATTAAGTGTTGCTTTTGATAAAGTCAGTAATAAATGTGTGGATTATGTTGTAAAAATGTTGCAATCCTCTGGCACGTCCTATTCGCGAGCAATCAGCAAACACGGCGTATGGCGAACGGATTAATATGATACGAGTTCACGCATACGCCATACGCCGCTTTCAGAAGCGCTGTCGGATTTAAGCGAGAATATTAAATTTTAAATATGGAACTTCCTGCCCGGATCACTGGGATTTATTAGTTTTGTTACTGTTGAATATTAATATCGCGTATGGATATCTTATTGGAATCTATTCGAGAGCGCGTCAATGTAATATTATCTGGGGATGTAGAAGAGGGGATAACAGGACAATGTGTAGGGGCGAGGGGGGTTAGTGTGGACATGGGGTTAATGTGGACATCAACGATATTTCAAAACTGGAGAATAGGAAAATTTTGAAATAATTCATGTAGGTTGGTAATACCAGTAGGTATCACCATATGAAATTTCTTCACGATCCATCCCTTAGTACTAGAGTAACTGGCTTGGAAGTGATATCGTGTGTCAAAAGTAAGTTTTTCAATAATATTTTGAAGGCGTTTTTTTGTAGTTTAGTAATTTTTGTTAAAACTAACGGTTAGTTAATATAATTCTTCATTAAATTGCCTATCTTTTTCAGTATTTTTTTTTTTAATAATGACTATTGTTATCTATAAAATAAATTATTTATATGAAAATGGTCTGTTGGGGCTAGTATGGACATTGTATGAGGGGGCTAATTTGGACATGTCCACATAACCCTCGAGGCTATAATATGGACATGTCCACATTAAACCGTGGGATCATTTTTAAGAAATACAACTCTTTTTTACTTCCTTGTACGGAGTAATAAGGAAGTATTGTAATCGCGAAAAATTTCGGTTTTCAGATTTTGATGGAAATATCCGTTTTGACCTTTTCTGAATCCATTATGACTAGTTTCGTCGTGACGTCTGTACGTACGTGCGTACGTGCGTACGTGCGTACGTGCGTACGGACGTATGTGTGTCGCATAACTCAAATACGGTTAGACGTAGAAAGTTGAAATTTTGTATTTAGGACTGTTATAGCATCTAGTTGTGCACCTCCTATTTTTGGTTTCAATCTACAAACCGGAAGTAGTAAATTTAAAAAAAATTTCGATAAATATTTAATTTAAGACAAATTTTTTGATTTTAAATGAAAGATTATGTGATTATTACCTACAATCGGTATTTTATAAATATTTTTGTATCTGGTATCATTTAGGAATAATTAAAGTATATATTTTTAATTTAGTATTTCTTTATCTTGTAGTCCATGATCGATTAACATTTGTTACTACGTAAAATTTAAATGTTTATGACATGACAGTGACAATAGTAAAATATGCTTTATATCTTCTTCTGCAGTTTAAATAAAATGACTAAAATATATTTGTGAGTATACTAGTATAATAAGTTAAAAGAATTTTTAATATTATTCTACATTTTAGTTATTAAGAAAAGTATGAACACACAAGGCGTACAAGGAAGTCATGTGGTGTCCACGTCAGATTTTTACATTTTAACAGACATACATAAACAAAATGGTTCTATCCTACAAAAGGAAAACCGACCGGACTAAAATTTCAGAGCAAGACGTGATGAAAGGTGTTATACAGAACGAATGTGCACGCACCTCTAATTTATTATCGTATAATATTAATTTTAGTATGTATGCTGTAAACTGAATAATTTACAGTATATTTGTTAACAATAATTATATTTTCAGTTATTTCAATAAATATATGCAGCGAAATAATGTATTTTAATAGATGTCCACAGTAACCCCTTATGAAAAAAGGCATTGTCCACATTAACCCCAGCAAGGGGCCAATGTGGACAAAAAACTTTTTTTTTTTCAAAATATGAGTATAATTTCTACAGATAAAATTTATCGCAAATTTGTACAGCATATGACAGTGATAAGTGTAAACTTTATATTAAACCTTTAAAAGTAGCATTTATTAACTCCTATACCATAATATGCAACAATTAAAAAAATATGTCCACAGTAGCCCCCCTCTCCCCTATCCCGAAAATGTTCCCTTGATAAACTTCTGACTATATTCACCGGACAACATGTTTTGTGGTGTAGTTTCCAGATTTACCTATACCTAGTTAAGCAGCTCGTCTACGTTTTTACTGAATTTCTAGAGTACTCTTGATTTTATTTTTATTTCCATTCCACTCTTTTCTCCACTACTAGGACTGCCTGAAACCAGCCCGAAACCCATACTTTGCCGCATCGTAGCTATGCAATGTCATTTTGAAGTTGAAAAATACTGTATAAGTGTTTTTGTTGCGAGTAAACTGTCAGATTATTATTGACTTCAGGATAATGTTTTTACCTATACCTATCTAGTTAAGCGGCTCGTCTACGTTTTACTGAATTTCTAGAGTAGGTACTCTCGATTTTACTTTTTTTCCATTCCACTCTTTTCCCCACTACTAGGACTGTCTGAAACCAGTCCGAAACCCGTACTTTGCCGCATCCTACCTATGCAATGTCATTTTGATGTTGAAAAATGCTGTAAAAATGTTTTCGTTGCGAGTAAACTGTCAGATTATTATTGACTTCAGGACAATGTTTTTATAAACATTAAATAGAGAAAGAATGGATCTACAGATGTGCCTTTTTAAAATTTTAAAAATTAATTTCTATCATGAGATATAACCGTGTAAAGTTTGCATAAAATATAAATGTTTTTGAATTTTTCGGCATTTTTATATTCATGTACAATTTTTTAATCAAAATTTTAAAAATATTCATTCTTTCTTTATTAAATCCTTGTTGAAATAAAATTTTACCATTCTTGTACTGGCCACAAAACACTCGCTACGTTAATACATTTTATGCTGGATTTTAGGTAGTATACAGGCCTCTTAAGGTGTTCGTCTGCCCTAAAATTTTACAGCATTACAGAGATTTATAGGCTGTTCCATTAAAAAATATAAAGTTGCATATTATTGCGCTCAAATGAAACATCCTGTATACAAATGAATATGGTTCGTAGATAGATAATATATCAATTACATTTTAAATGAAGAGTTTTACTCTATGACTTCAATAGCACTATAAAAAAAATAAAACTAAAGAATGACGACGGATGAATCACTTCGTAACAATATATTGTGTGTGTGTGCGGTTATCTATCAGCCAATAACTCACTCATAATTTATTGTTACTGGAGAACACATACCACAGTTGACATTTTTCGTTATTTAGTGCACTGTATATGAATCTAAATGTTTGTTATTGTTACAGATTAATTTGGACTTCATGTACCAAGTTTGAAGATTCTTTGGTTTGAAATTCTACAGTTGGAGTCTCTAGGAGAGGGAACATCTGGTGCTACCACATAACACGTAAGTTTCTCACTTTTACTTTACGTATTCCATTTGAAACTCTACGCTTTTACACAGCTTGAGTGTGGCAACCTCACAGATCACTGTGAACATCAGATCAAAATGTTTGTTATTGTTACAGATTAATTTGGACTTCATGTAGGTACCTACAAAGTTTGAAGATTCTTTGGTTTGAAATTCTACAGTTGGAGTCTCTAGGAGAGGGAACATCATCTCGTGCTACCACATAACACGTAAGTTTTTCATTTTTACTTTACGTATTCCATTTGAAACTATGCTTTTACTCAGCTTGAGTGTGGCAGCCTCACAGATCACTATGAACATCAGATCAAAATGTTTGTTATTGTTACAGATTAATTTGGACTTCATGTACAAAGTTTGAAGATTCTTTGGTTTGAAATTCTACAGTTGGAGTCTCTAGGAGAGGGAACATCATCTCGTGCTACCACATAACACGTAAGTTTCTAATTTTTACATTACGTATTCCATTTGAAACTATGCTTTTACTCAGCTTGAGTGTGGCAGCCTCACAGATCACTGTGAACATCAGATCAAAATGTTTGTTATTGTTACAGATTAATTTGGACTTCATGTACAAAGTTTGAAGATTCTTTGGTTTGAAATTCTACAGTTGGAGTCTCTAGGAGAGGGAACATCATCTCGTGCTACCACATAACACGTAAGTTTCTCATTTTTACTTTACGTATTCCATTTGAAACTCTATGCTTTTACTCAGCTTGAGTGTGGCAGCCTCACAGATCACTGTGAACATCAGTACTACAGATCAAAAAGTGACTCAATGCTTTCACTCAATTTAAGTGTGGCAGCGTCACATATGTGAGTCATCGATTTATGCATATGATTAACCGTGTGTGCGGTTGCAAGTCTCACCTACTCATGACTGTGGAGAGTACACTATAGGGGAGGTTTTTGTACAGTTAACTGAAATGTGTACCTGCCTGGATTTGAAACTGAAACATATAACACATGGCCCAGATGTAAAAATAAATCGTTTTTTGTTGTACAAAAGAAAATAAAAATACAAGTATAAGGTAATGTATCTTATATTTATTGAAAACCGCAATACATTTTACACAATCTCAAATTAAATCAATAGTCGAAACTTTGTGGAACCGAATAAATATTATTTTTTTTGAAAAATCGTGATAATAAAAGAATTGTGTCACAAACTATATAATCTTTGGGATTTTTTTTCTCCAGAAAAGTATGTTTAAGACTTGTAGATACTATGCGACAACGAATTGAAACAGTTTAAAAATTAAGGTGGAGTTACACAGGGGTAAAGTAATTTATAGTAATTACAGCAAACGATAAAAAAATTGCCAGCTGTATACTTTGTTCTCTAAGTTTATATTTAAAGTTTAATTTACTTAAAATATATTAAAGGCATGTAACTTTAAATAGGTATATAAACTTAGAGAATAAAGTATACAGCTGGCAATTTTTTTATCGTTTGCTGTAATTACTATAAACGATTTGTAACTTCACCTTAATTTTTAAAACTGTTTTAATTCGTTGTGGCACAGTATCTACAAGTCTTAAACATACTTTTCTGGAGAAAAAAATCCCAAATATTCTACAGTCTGTGTCATAATTCTTTGATTGTGCTTTGTAGGACGATTTTTCAAAAAAAAATTATTTATTCAGTTCCACAAAGTTTCGACTATTGATTTGATTTGAGATTGTGTAAAATATATTGCAGTTTTCAATAAATATAAGATACAGTACATTATACTTGTATTTTGATTTTATTTAAATTTTTGTAAAACAAAAAAAGACTTTTTTTTACGCCTGGGCCAACTTCAATGAGACTGGGTTCGTATGTACAATATAATATCGAATTATTTATCTATTTTACAAGTCACTTAAATAAGAGAATTATTGGCATTTATTTGGTTAATAAATAGATGTTTAGCTTATTTTTCTTATTTAATATGGGTGTGACAGCATAACTCTTTTTTACAATACGTACATATCTGTCATGCCTTTTACCCAAGTTGGGTACGGCAGCCTCAAATATGCGAGTCATTGGTATGGATATTATGTTTTTCCGTGTGTGCAGTTACCAGCAGTTAACGCACTCATGACTGTGTGTGGAGAGTACACTACAGGCCAAATTTTTGTGCAGTAAATTGAAATTGGATCTAAAACTGAACAGTCAGAACCACTGTCGGTCATTAGCATATTCAGCTATGCATCCAATTTAAACTATTTTATTTCAATTTTAATATTGAATCTTAAAACATTATATTTCTTATTATTATTCAACAGGTTTAGAACCCAATTACAGAATAATATTACAACATTGCAAATGTACATTGATTTAGTTACATGAATATAACTCTTTTAAACCTAAACATAAATGTAAATTTTAAAACCAAACGCGTAAGTGAATGAGGCTTAAGTACATCTAATTAAATACGAGTATTCACACTTTCCACTTTGAAGATTTGTGAATGCTCGTATTTAGCTAGATGAGTTTGAACTTTCTTATTCGCAAACATAAATATAAATCTTAAAATTCTAATTTGAATGCAGCTTTAACATTTGATTTCTGTTTGTTTAGATCACAATTGATGAATCTGCTGTATTGGACGTTCTGCACACATTTGAAGTCTTCCTACAACTCATTGTGAACCTGGCAGCATCTTGAAGAGTCAAATACTTGAAACCTACATATTATTTGAGTATATTGAGGACACTTTGGTACAAGAACACACTAAGAAGAAGTATTTCTTCAGTAGGACGATGTATTGAAGGTAATTAATTAGTTTTATTTATTGATTACTCGTTATTTAATTGTTATATTGTTCCAGGTTCGATGAAGACTCACAAACTGGGTTGGAGGTCTTCAGAAGATGATTGATCCTTTTCCTGTCTCTGTTACAATCTTCAGCAAGGCATTGAAGCATCTTCAAGAGTTCTGGAGTTATAATCACTACTTTGGTCGTCATCTGCAGCTGTTGATGGACCTAGTGCATCTTAATATTGATGGTAAGCGTTTTATTATTACATTTGAATGTGGCTTATTGTTTTATTTGTAGTTAGTACAATTTACATTAAACTAAAGCTTCATTCACATACGCATTTAGTTTTAAGGTTTATATAAATGTTTACGTTTAAGAATGCTCCTATTTAGTTATATGAATATAACTTTTTTAAACGTAAACATACATGTAAATCTTAAAACTAAACGCGTATATGAATGAGGCTTATATAGGTACATCTAATTAAATACGAGCATTTACACTTTTTACTTTCAAGCACTGAATACTTTTATTTAGCTAGATGAAATTGAACTTTCTTATTTGCAAACTTAAATATAAATCTTAAAATGCTTATGTGAATGCAGCTTCAATATTTGATTTCTATTTGTTTAGATCGCAATGGATTGATCTGCAGTATTGGACGTTGTGCACACATTTGAAGTCTTTCTACAACTCATTGTGAACCTGGCAGCTTCTTCACAAGTCAGATTGATCTTCAGGCGTCTTTAACACATTTCTGGAGCTGTTGGTCGTCATCTGCAATTGGTGAAATGTATCAGGAATCCAAAGAAATGGAATGGTGAGTTAACTCATGGGTTCTTGTGCCCTATTTTAGGGGAATGTGCTCTGCTGTGCAGAAAATATCTTACAAATTTAAACATTAAAACAACTTCATTCGCATATGCATTTAGTTTTAAAGTTTACATTTGTGTAGAAAGTTTAAATATGAACATTCGCATGTCCCAATTTCAAGCACTGTGAATGCTTATATTTGTATATAGGTACTAGATTCACGAAAAGGAGTAGCGTTATCATCTGCTTTCAGTGTGGGCTAACAGTTAACAGATATGTTCATATTTTAAACAGTAAAGATTAAAATCCCAGTAAATGGAGATAGCATTACCCGTTTTTTGAATCTAGTAGAAAGTAAGTAAAATAGGTACACAGATTCACGAAAGAGGTTAGCGCTATCACCTGTTTTCAGTTTTGTCTAACAGTTAACAGATATGTTCATATTTTAAACAGTGCAATTTAAAATTAGCATTAACCTGTTTGATGAATCTAGTATAAAGATTCAAGTCAAATAGATACATAGATTCACGAAAGGGGTGAACACTATCACCTGTTTTCAATTTTGTCTAACAATTAACATAATGTTCATATTTTAAACAGTGCAGTTTAAAATTAGCATTAACCCGTTTGATGAATCTAATATAAAGATGCAAGTCAAATAGATACTTAGATTCTCGAAAGGGGTTCATATTGAATTAGTTTTAAAATTCAAGGAAATGCATATATATATATATATATATATATATATATATTTAGAGTTAAAAAATCTCGGGAATCGGTCAGGGCTCAAATACTAGTTGTTATTACGTACTTAAATTTATTTCAAAAATTCCAATATTTCGGACATTAATTGTGTCCTTCATCAGGGAAACTGTCAGGAAAATATAAAAATATAAATAAATATATAACATGAAAATTACACAAAAAATACATTGAAAACATTTTTTAAAAAATACTTACGAAAAGTATTAAGAAATTGAACGCAAAACACTGTCTGCAGTACCGGTTTTCTTCTATCAACATTTAAATATTTATGTTTTGTTACTTTGGAAGATTTATACATTTATAAGAACAATTTTTATAATTTTATACTTTGCACTCTGCGTATCTAAATATAACAAGTAATAGCAGGTGGTTCAGCCGTTGGACAATTCTCTGATTTCCCGCTCAAAATGTTGTTGGTTGGTTGGTAACTCCCACCTGTTGAACATGGCCTACTTCAAGTTGTAGAGTGACGTTTTGGAGAAATATTTCGCACGTGACAGAAGAGGTTAATTATGTTTGGTTCCAATGTTTGTTCAAAAGGAGATTGTAGTTTGTGTTGATGTTGTTAATGTCTTTTTTGCTGTTAATGGTGTTATTAGTGACAGCTATGTGAAACATTTCTAGCAGTTTCCTTTTGCTTGTGTTTTTTTCAGTTGACAATATACTAACGTCTTCTTTTTTAAAGCCATGTTTAAGGTTTCTACAGTGCACCGCCATTGTACAGGATTTTGTAGGAATTTTGATATCACTTGTGTGTTGGGTCAGCCTGGACTTAAGGGCTTGACTTGTTTCACCTACATAACATTTATCACAATCTGCACATTTAATTTTATAAACTATATTACTTCTGTCAGGTGTTTTTATTTTCTCTTTGGTTTTTGTGAAATACTTGTTAAGCTGTTCTCGGTTTTTACAAGCTATTTTGATGTTTTCATTTTTGAAAACCTTCATTAATTTGTATGATAGATCTTCAATGAAGAGTATGGAGCTGTATTTAGTTGCATTATCATCATCATTAGCTTCTTGTATTAAACCGTGTCTTGGTGTTTCAGTATTGCTTGTGTAGATCAACTTTTTGAGAAAAGCTGGTGGATATGAGTTCTTCCTGAGTGTAATATAAAGTTCTTCCATGTTTTTTCTGTGGTACATTGGGTGTGATAGTTTGAGTATTCGTTGTTTAAGTCCTTGTACAAAGTTTATTTTTGTCTTAAGTGGTTGTTCGCTTCTGTAGTTTAGATATCTTCCTGTGTGTGTTGGCTTTTTATAATAGTCGAGCGTTATTATATTGTCCTCTGATCTAATCAGCAGCGTGTCTAAGAAAGGAACGCTATTGTTTGTTTCCTTCTCACATGTGAATTGTAAGTGTGTGTTATAACTGTTGAACAAATTTAATGTGTATTCGATTTTGTTGTTAGGTACTGCTAATATTACGTCATCCACAAATCGTTTGAGGAATGGCAGCTCATAGTCCAGTTTCTTAACGCATGTGTCTATAAGGATATCCATCACTCTATTCGCCAGGACTGGGCTGATCGAACTACCCATGCTCAATCCAAAATTTTGACTGTAAAAAGTTCCGTTGAAAACACAATAGTTGCATTCCATCACAAGATTTATGCATTCCAGGAAATACCGTTTGTCCAGGGTACAGAAGTTTTTTATAGTTTCCCAGTTCTGTTCGATGTCTTGGAGAACTAGTTCTTTCGGGACATTACTGTATAGTGACACGACATCAAGACTGATGAGTACGTATCCTGGTGGTAAGTTGTAGTTGTTTATTGTGTTTGCGAAATCAAAAGAATCTTTAACATTGTGTGTGTTTTCAGAGTCCATGGCATTAGTGAGCACTTGCGCAAGATATTTAGATATTTTATTTACTGGAGAATTTATTCCACTTACGATTGGTCGAATTGGTAATTCCACCTTATGCGTTTTTAGAAGACCATAAAACGCTGGAGGAGTGGCTGTGTACATCATGAGGTTTTTAGCTAATTGTTCGTCAATTTGTTTTTCACGTTTTAGTTTTGACACTAATTCATTGTTTTTCCTTTGAAATTTGCTTGTTGGATCCTTTTTTATTTCCTTGAAAGTGTTATCATCATTTAGAATATCTAAACATTTATCAATATATGCCTGTTTATTTATAAGTACAGTTGTGTTACTTTTATCTGCTTTGATTATGTAAATTTCAGGATTTTCCTTTTTAAATTTAATTAGTTGATTAGGCTTTAAAGTTGTTTTTGTTTCTGGATTGTTGGATTTTCTATTCATAAAGTTTGTTATGATGTTAATACATTCAGCTCTGTATTTATCCCTTTCTGTGTGTGTGCATAAATTGATTGTATGTTCTACGTCAGTTAGAAGTTTAATTATGTTAATGTCTTCTGTTTTAGTGGTTGGAAGACAGAATTTTGGACCGAGCGCTAAAGTGTCATGAACTTCTTGGGTTAATTCCACATTGGAATGATTTTCTATCCACTTTTCTTCGATGTTAATCTTCTTGTTGTTGGCAAGTTGCAAAAGTTTGTTAAATTTATTTGTGTTGTTAATTTTGTTATTATTGAATTGTTTTTTATAATGTATTTGTTGTTTATGGTTGAATTTGTCAAATATGTCTTTTGTTAGTTTTGGTTTCACAAAGTTCATACTATAGTTCAATTCTTTTTCCAATTTTCTTATGGTGTTACAAGTAACTTTTATTTCTAAGTTTAGTATATTTTTCTTGGACATATTGGTGATATTTTCAAGTTCATAAGCAGTTTGATTGTCCAATCTGTCAAATATATTATATAAACACATGAAATGTTGAATTATATGTGTCGGAATCAGTTGTTGTGATCTGCATCTGAGAAGAAAAATTCGTCTGTTCCGGTATGCTGCCAGTTTTTTGTTCGTAGTGGCCCACGTTTTCATGTTTTTTACTGTTTCACTTCCATGCGTTGACAGTATGTCTTGATAGAAACCCATCTTGCTATTGTAATAGAAAAAATGTTATCGACCGTTTGTAGTATAATTAGAGTTAAAAAATCTCGGGAATCGGTCAGGGCTCAAATACTAGTTGTTATTACGTACTTAAATTTATTTCAAAAATTCCAATATTTCGGACATTAATTGTGTCCTTCATCAGGGAAACTGTCAGGAAAATATAAAAATATAAATAAATATATAACATGAAAATTACACAAAAAATACATTGAAAACATTTTTTAAAAAATACTTACGAAAAGTATTAAGAAATTGAACGCAAAACACTGTCTGCAGTACCGGTTTTCTTCTATCAACATTTAAATATTTATGTTTTGTTACTTTGGAAGATTTATACATTTATAAGAACAATTTTTATAATTTTATACTTTGCACTCTGCGTATCTAAATATAACAAGTAATAGCAGGTGGTTCAGCCGTTGGACAATTCTCTGATTTCCCGCTCAAAATGTTGTTGGTTGGTTGGTAACTCCCACCTGTTGAACATGGCCTACTTCAAGTTGTAGAGTGACGTTTTGGAGAAATATTTCGCACGTGACAGAAGAGGTTAATTATGTTTGGTTCCAATGTTTGTTCAAAAGGAGATTGTAGTTTGTGTTGATGTTGTTAATGTCTTTTTTGCTGTTAATGGTGTTATTAGTGACAGCTATGTGAAACATTTCTAGCAGTTTCCTTTTGCTTGTGTTTTTTTCAGTTGACAATATACTAACGTCTTCTTTTTTAAAGCCATGTTTAAGGTTTCTACAGTGCACCGCCATTGTACAGGATTTTGTAGGAATTTTGATATCACTTGTGTGTTGGGTCAGCCTGGACTTAAGGGCTTGACTTGTTTCACCTACATAACATTTATCACAATCTGCACATTTAATTTTATAAACTATATTACTTCTGTCAGGTGTTTTTATTTTCTCTTTGGTTTTTGTGAAATACTTGTTAAGCTGTTCTCGGTTTTTACAAGCTATTTTGATGTTTTCATTTTTGAAAACCTTCATTAATTTGTATGATAGATCTTCAATGAAGAGTATGGAGCTGTATTTAGTTGCATTATCATCATCATTAGCTTCTTGTATTAAACCGTGTCTTGGTGTTTCAGTATTGCTTGTGTAGATCAACTTTTTGAGAAAAGCTGGTGGATATGAGTTCTTCCTGAGTGTAATATAAAGTTCTTCCATGTTTTTTCTGTGGTACATTGGGTGTGATAGTTTGAGTATTCGTTGTTTAAGTCCTTGTACAAAGTTTATTTTTGTCTTAAGTGGTTGTTCGCTTCTGTAGTTTAGATATCTTCCTGTGTGTGTTGGCTTTTTATAATAGTCGAGCGTTATTATATTGTCCTCTGATCTAATCAGCAGCGTGTCTAAGAAAGGAACGCTATTGTTTGTTTCCTTCTCACATGTGAATTGTAAGTGTGTGTTATAACTGTTGAACAAATTTAATGTGTATTCGATTTTGTTGTTAGGTACTGCTAATATTACGTCATCCACAAATCGTTTGAGGAATGGCAGCTCATAGTCCAGTTTCTTAACGCATGTGTCTATAAGGATATCCATCACTCTATTCGCCAGGACTGGGCTGATCGAACTACCCATGCTCAATCCAAAATTTTGACTGTAAAAAGTTCCGTTGAAAACACAATAGTTGCATTCCATCACAAGATTTATGCATTCCAGGAAATACCGTTTGTCCAGAGTACAGAAGTTTTTTATAGTTTCCCAGTTCTGTTCGATGTCTTGGAGAACTAGTTCTTTCGGGACATTACTGTATAGTGACACGACATCAAGACTGATGAGTACGTATCCTGGTGGTAAGTTGTAGTTGTTTATTGTGTTTGCGAAATCAAAAGAATCTTTAACATTGTGTGTGTTTTCAGAGTCCATGGCATTAGTGAGCACTTGCGCAAGATATTTAGATATTTTATTTACTGGAGAATTTATTCCACTTACGATTGGTCGAATTGGTAATTCCACCTTATGCGTTTTTAGAAGACCATAAAACGCTGGAGGAGTGGCTGTGTACATCATGAGGTTTTTAGCTAATTGTTCGTCAATTTGTTTTTCACGTTTTAGTTTTGACACTAATTCATTGTTTTTCCTTTGAAATTTGCTTGTTGGATCCTTTTTTATTTCCTTGAAAGTGTTATCATCATTTAGAATATCTAAACATTTATCAATATATGCCTGTTTATTTATAAGTACAGTTGTGTTACTTTTATCTGCTTTGATTATGTAAATTTCAGGATTTTCCTTTTTAAATTTAATTAGTTGATTAGGCTTTAAAGTTGTTTTTGTTTCTGGATTGTTGGATTTTCTATTCATAAAGTTTGTTATGATGTTAATACATTCAGCTCTGTATTTATCCCTTTCTGTGTGTGTGCATAATATATATATATATATATATATATATATATATATATATATATATATATATATATATATATATATATATATATATACATATTAGCAATGAATGAATGAAACATTTTTTTTTTTAGGCCAGTGGTTCTCAAACTACGGGGTGCAACTTTCTTATTTCAAATGGGGTCCTATTTTTTATTTGCTTATTCGATTCAGTATTTTTTTCTGAATTCAACGAGATATTAGTTTTATACTTTTGCATAACAAAAACATAAGAAAAACGCTATTGAAAATTATGATAATTTAATTAAAATCTGATTGTTAGTTAGTGTTATGGCAGAAAAAAATTGAATATTTTGTTTCATATTAATTGTTAGTGAAAAAGATTCTAGTATACTACACTGATCAGACCAAAAAATAAGGTCGAAACATGTGTCCGTAGTTACCGCCGCCTTACACCCTACTGAGTGCTTAGTACCCTGAACTCATACACTCAGTAGCGGTCCTGATCTCCTGATTAAAATCAAAGAGTCTTTTTCATTACCAAATAACAATTAATATGAAACAAATATTCAATTGTTTTCGTCCATAGTACTCTTGTAACAATCAGATTTTAATTAAATTATCATAATTTTCAATAGCGTTTTTCTCATGTTTTTGTTATCCAGAGTATGAAACTAATATCTCGTTGAATTCAGAAAAAAATACTGAATCGAATAAGCAAATAAAAAAATAGGTCCCCATTTGAAATAAGAAAGTTGCACCCCGTAGTTTGAGAACCACTGGTCTAAATTTTTTTTATTTCGTTCATTAAAGTAGTCATATAAAATAGAAATTGTTTGCTAATTTAACCAACTTCGTAGCTCTTATACTTCTTGAGATAGCAATGAACACCCTGTAGATATAGCATATAACCCGTTTTGTGAATCTAATAGAAATAGAATAGAATCTAATAGAGTATTCTGGGAATTCGAAAAAAGGTAGACGAGCCCCTTAACTTAATTATTCTTAAAAGATATTTTGGCAGCTGTAATAATACCAAGGAACGTTTTTAACTTGAACTTTTCATTATTCTAAGTAAACATTGTGTTTTCTGGTAGCAGCAGTGTAACACTAATTAACAAATTGAAATATATTCCTTATGTTTATTAAAAAAAAAACGCTCTAACACACTGGCGACACCACTATCTGTTAGCCTGTGGCAATTTTAAGAACTATTTTAGCAAGGATACTTAACAGAACAGGATGGTTCATCGCCTATGCTCATGTATACGGCACTGCTCTGCTGGAGTGGGAGGTAATTCTGACGTCACGCGTCTACACAGCGCTATGTCGCAATGAATTGATAATCATAATATTCTACTTATTGTTGTTATTTTTCTAATTGCCACTATATAAAATACTTGAATTACAATTATTGGATTCCATTTATTTTAACAAAATTATAAAGTATTGATAATAATTAAAAGTAGGTATGTTATTTATTTTTTCTTTTATATTTTATAAACTA
Source organism: Agonum fuliginosum (assembly GCA_947534325.1). NCBI lineage: Eukaryota > Metazoa > Arthropoda > Insecta > Coleoptera > Carabidae > Agonum > Agonum fuliginosum. Next base: position 30,561,500 of record OX384037.1, read on the forward strand.
ACTTTAAATAAATGATAAATCTAGAAATGAGTCAACCGAACAAAAAGAAAGGGGGGAAAAGTTGTGCTGTTTCCATATGTAGAAACTATATATTTCTAAAACAGAAAATATTTCATACCACGTTTCCCCAAAAGATGACAAGATTCGCCATGAATGGATTATGATATGCAAAAGAAAAGATAAATTCAATCCATCCACAAGCCGAATTTGCTCGGATCATTTTAAACAAGAAGATTATCAAAGAGATTTTCGTAATGAACTGTTAGGTACGTTTTTATTCATAAATATTTATAGCTATTAATATAACAAGAATATTATCCAATTTATAATACCGAGGATGTTGCTAAACGACGAGGTGAAACCGAGTCTCTTTGAACATCCAAGGGGGCTTACATTGCATATATTCGCGTTATATTCAAAGCAAAGCTTAATCGTATCATCGACGACAGCGTTGTTAAAACAAATCAACAATTTTATCTGTCAATTAGTTGACAGTTCGTATATTATGGAAAATTTTGATGTTATTATGATTGTATCTAACGTAAAAAGTTCGTAACTAATGAATTATAAGTATCTAACGTATTATAAGTAACCAACGTATTATGTTGTTTATAATTATCAATAAATGTTGCATATTAAAAGGTAATAACAGTTGATGATACGATTAATTTCATATTACATTATTGGATAGTCAGTTGAGAGTTGAGTAAAAATATATAAATTTTTAGTTAAATGCACACAAATTTGAACAAAAGTAAAACCTAAATTTACTGTTTTCGCATTATATATACCGCGGTACCGATACTATGTAGCAATATTTGATTACTATAATAATTGTTCATTGTAATTATTCTATAAATGTTAAGAATATTTATCTACGTATTTGAGTTAATCATTTTTGTTGTTGTAATTAGTCAATAAATAATTACAAACAATGTTTAAAATCAACATGTGTATGAAGTATAAATAAAGTACCTATGCAGATAAATAATATAATTTAAAATATAATATCTAATTTAAAAATAAAAACTCGTGAACGCAACGAAAATCGCGCAAGGCAACAAAAAATGCGCAAACTAACAGTATAAATTAATTATATTTATTAGTAAGATATTATGTGGTATAAGTTTTTGTAAAAATAAAGTTTATTTAACAATATGTATGCAGTAAGTCATAATTCAAGCAAATATATTTCTTGTAATACGTTTAAACACATGTACTTGAAGCGTGCCGAATACCCGCGTGACGTCACCGCATCGACTCGGCGCTCATTGGCTGCAGGCCGGATGAGCTATCCTGTTCTGTTAAGTATCCTTGCTATTTTAGTACTTCCTTTCATTTCTAAAAACGCTGAAAAGATAAGTTCAGGTGTTCAGGTAAGAAAATGATAATAAACTTAAATATAATTTCGCTTAACCGAAACATTTTATTTACAAATCAAACAATATAACAATTATTTATAATCAATTAGAATACAATACAACAGTGAAAACAAAACACAATCTAACCTGAAAATTAAGACAACTGAGTGTAATTTTTTGCTATGAACCACGAAGTATAATATAAACAAAGTAGTGGACACTCCGTATCTTAACAATACTGTAGATTCGTGGCATTTCTGTTTAACTTTTGCGAGAGAGATAAGTCACTACAGGGCCAGTGCATTACTATCGTTCCTGTTTAACATCATAGAATGCAAGAATGCATGTTCCAAGCTGGGGTCCTATTCTATTTCACTTATCAACGTTGATAACTTGGGTTGTCTTGATAACCCCCCACCATGTGTGACGTAGTAGCCAAGCGACTGTCGCTACGACTTATCAACCCTCGCTACGATAGACTTGCGCGTTGCGTTGATTTTTGTTCGTTAGGAGGTTAAAATATTTATTTTATAAATATAAAATACCAATAAATTATGAGTTCATTATATGTATTTAATATTTTTGATTAGTTTATTAAATAATTCAACTTACAAATTGTAGAAATAAGAAACTGACATTTTTCTTGAAAAAATAATTTACTTTGAAAATCAAAAAAATGGCTTATTTTAAAACAAATAATACGTTTATGATAAGTGATAGGTAAAGTGGTGGTTTAGCAGTTTTTCTTGCCAAAATTCACAGTAAATGTAAAATCTCTATCAGTCGTTATCAACTGGAGGCCAAATATCCCTAACCCTTGATATAGTTACAAACGGAATGACGTCACGAAGTTATCAACTGAACTTCGCTAGCGACTGTCGCTATGAATTAGAATAGGTACCCTGGACCGTATTTTCTGTCTCTCTCTAAAAGGTAAACAGAAAAGCTACACTTCATCCGCCTTTGGTGTCCACTCCTGTCATATATTATATTTCGTGGTATGAACTTTTTCCATTGCCTAATATTTTATTTAATCACCATACTTGACATTTGATTTCAGGGTTCATCTTCGTGCCTTTCGGGCATCCAAAGTCGTTCGCAAACTCATCTTGATTGCTGACAACACCATTTACTCGGAATTCGGCTGGCGAATGATCGTCAGTGGTTATTAGATTCCTGAGGTACTCGGGCCGGTATATCGAGCACCAGGTATTCGCCATGCTTATCCAGAACATTTGATTAGGGGTGAATGACAATCCTGGAAGACTGGGTTCTGGATCATGGGCTTCTGACCAACGTTTGTAAGCTCGATAAGCACATTTAGCTCCGCCGTTGTCTGCGATGTTTTCGTTGTGAGTATTTTCTCCATTTAACTGAAATTTAAATCATTTAATATGAATAATGCTGCGAAGATCGTCAAACAGATATACAATACGATCATTATGAATCTATTTCTGGTTCATTCATTGAAATAAGCAAATATCTGTCCTTCGAATCGAAGTATCTTTATGATTGCAATTTATTACATGCATTCATATCTATCACGCCTTTTATCCAACTTGACTATGGCAGTCTCACACACTGAGCCATCGGTATACATATGCATTATACCGTGCGTGCGGTTATCAACCAGCATCTCATGTGTACCTACTTATGGTTGATATTGGAGACATTTTTTTTCAGTTAAACTGAAATTTGTACCTAACTGGATTCGAATCTGAGTTGTCAGAACCACAGTCGGTCACGATACCCTATTTACTGCCAAGATAATCTATATTATTATATGTTTTATGAAATCGCAAAATTATATCACATTTACCACATATTTTGCAAAATGAACACTAAACGTTAAAATAAATTATTATGTTTACTGTTTCGGTAATATATTCGTCAACGATCGAGTGCACAGACAGCGCTCTGATTGGTCGAAAAATTTGGAGCGAAAATTGTACTTTTCACTACGAGTTTAAGTAACTCACTGCACGATGTCATAAAAAAATGTCATATAGAAAATGTTTATACTTTTTTTTCTGTAGATCTGTCATAAATTTATCATATGATGTTAGGTATTTTCACACTCTAGGGTCACGTTTCAGTGTATATTGACAATGGTATTTTTATGAACGGTTTGTGTACCTACCATGTTGCCAATTATCTCTCTTTATAGGCTTATAGTTCGCGCTTTCTTTCTTGCAGATTCAAAGCAGTAAGATATTGAATCTCTGTACTCAATAAGAGTACACACAGAACTTAGAGTATGGAATTAACAATTAACTATAATAAACTTACTGTCAAATTTCCTATGGAGTAGTTGCCATACTGATTAATAATGCATTCAGCTTTTTTGACAAAAGCTTCATTTGTTAAAGGCTGCCACCAATCTACCAAATTACCATCTTTATCAAATCCGCGACCGAAATTGTAATAAGTAATTTCGTGCCCAATAACATATCCAATACTTCCGTAGTTCATGTACTTTGGTCGATCGTTAGAAAAAAAATCGCCTTGTAAAATGCCGGCAGGTAATTCTGAAATATGCGATGATTAACTTATAATAATTTATACAGGGTTATTACGATAATACCTAGGCTATTTGCTTGCGGTGAATAAAATGCATTTATTGTTGCAGTATTACTATGTTCAGTCCATTTTGTTTTGTTGAATGGTTGTCTTAATGTTTCGAAATATTTTACATATGAAAATATTGAAGAGTTCAGTATGGATTCTAAGTACATGTTTTCATTCAATTCAAGCTGGAAATAAACAAAATAAAATGTGGTTGCAGAAATCTACAAAACATTATTACATTTGCATAATAATCAATGATTTTTTTGTCATCCATTAGTTCTTCGGGGTATGCAACATGGGCATATATTGTATCAATTTTTTTCAAAGTATTTTCTTTTGTTTTATTGTCCATCCAGTCTACATTTTCAAGCAGGTACTTAAATTCCATTTGTAAATTTTTCACTAACTGATTCATTTGACTTTTGGAGTCATTTTTAAAGAATTTTTTGACATACAGAGCACCAATAGCAATCGACATTTTATCATTAATATTTTCAATGCATTGTTTGTCTCGTGGCGATTGTACGGTAATTCCAAATACTACCGAATCAAAATCATCTAATAATTTTTTATAATCCCGTGGTAGAAACTTCAAAGTTTGTTTAACTGTTCTCCACATAATATAGTTAGCAATGATTCGTTTCGGGGTGCTTTTTAATAATTTCTCTAATTGTTTAATGTATTCTGGTACAGCGTTGATCATAATTTCATCTTCTGTTATATTTACAACTGAGTACAGCACATTGTTTATATAATTTAACCATGGTATTGATGGATACGTAATTTGAAGTTGTTTTATAGTTGTTGGATTGTATAAATTACTTATATTTTCACGATCTTTTGATAGTAAAGTGAGCTGTAATGTAATTAAGTTTTATGCACATCCGAGCGTAAAGTGGCCATTTACCACCGCTCTAGTTTATTACTTTACATTTCAAGAACTTAACGCCCTTGATAGATATATAGGATGATTCGCAACTTCGTGCATATATTTAATAGCATAATATAATAGTTAATTTACTGATCAAGGAATTAGAAGAATTTTTTCAAAATTCGCAATTTTATTTTCCAGGTTTTCAAACAGTTTTAAGTTTCGATTATGGAATTTCAGTACAACGGTACAAGTAATTTTTGCCATTGTATAATTAATTATAAATAAATTTTATTCCATTCATGATTTGGCATCAGTTATCCTAAAGCCCTGGTCACACAAGGACCCTTGAAGATTCTTTCATGCTTCTGAATCAGAATAAAATAATATCACTGGCTTGACTCATTGAAGATTCATTTTAGCGGAGCCGCTATTCTTACCAGACTTATTTTTATTTCTTTTGAACCATAAAAGAATCCTTAAAAAATCAAACTGTAAAAAGGGCTTAATCATCTAGAATCCAGTGGTACCACAAATGTACTCACTGTAAAAACTGCCCTTAAATAGGCAAATTAAAAAATATTATTTTTACGAGTACTAAATGGTATTAAAATATAGACACTAAATTGTAAATCATCCTGTATAACTACTAGTTTTAACATACATTGGCAAGTGTCATCTCAAAATCAAAACTTTGTTTGAGTTCATCTCTAGCGCTTTTTTCATCTGCACCCATTGCAACTGCTACTTTATTCATTAATTCAAAATATGCTTGAACAACTTCATTTGCCATACCTTGGATAAAATATGCTCTACTTAGTGCTAAATTAGCTCCATCAACCTATTAGATTAGATTACTAATTCATATTTTTATAGTACCTATTTAAATGAAAAGTTATTACCATAAGTACATGATGGCTGTTATTTTTTGGATCTATTACAATGAAAACATTAAAAAGAACATCGGGTATGAGTCCTAGTTTTCCTATTTCCATTAGAGTTTTATTCCAACTAAATTTCGTTTCATTCCATTTATTTTTTTCAAGGACTGGCCATCCACCAAATTTATTTATAATATTTTTAAGAGGTGTTAAACCACGTTGTTCAATAATTTCTAAAATACAAAGTATTTATTAATAGACGAAACACTAATAATTATTTTCCTACCTTCATTCATGCATGCTTTGAACAACTGTTTAGTTAAAATAAATGGTTGAATATCATCTTGCCGAATTGGTTCACTAACAATATCCATCACTTGCTTTTCTATTTTATCTGTTAATTTACTTGTTATATCAACGTTATACTTATCTTTTGGAATTTTAGTGTTTTTAATAAAATTGCCACAAACAAATTCATAAAAATTATTGCAGGGGTCAATATTGAAGTTGATATTGTTCAATAAAGTTTTTGATGTCTCGTTACAACCAACTGTAGTACATATTTTTTTGCTAGGCGTAAGTGTATCATTTATAAAATTGGCCTCAATAGTGTCTTCATCAAAATTAATATTTTCTAAAATATAAGTCAGTTATTAAATATATTATTCACTATCAATATAATAATAAATTGGTACCTTCTTCTGAAATAGAGTGGTAGTTTTTGTATTGCATGAAAAATAAAGTAATAGCAGCAAGTAATGCAAAAATAGAAATAATTGCTAGTATTATCTGTATCCTTATTGCTAGTTTTTTTTTCATTATAAAATATAATTTCTAATAAGAAAACACGAATACCTAGGTGTAAATCTAAACAAAATTCAGTTACGTGTGTTCTATGAAAATATTTTATCAGTTTCAAAGTCATCCGCAATACATAATATTATCATTTTAATAACTATATAATTATACTACCTAACCATGCATAATGTAAGTTTTCGTATGTTTTTGTGTTGTTATATTCAATTATCATTCGTATAAAAATATGTACCTATCAACTTTTAATATTTTTATTATGTAATTTTTATATATAAATAACAATTACTGCCCTTGTTAAAATCCTTGAAACAAGTTTATTGCAGTCATTAGTGTGATGATACAGTGAATTTATTTTAACGTGAAACATGGGATTTTTCATAATGGTGACGAATTTGACAGCAATATATTACAGCGTTCTTTTAAAATGTAACATAGGGAATCAATTTAACTGAATTATTCTGGAACAAGATAAGATATTTTGGCACCTGTAATAATTCCAAGGAACGTTTTTCAACTTGAACGTTAAATTATTCTAAATAAACATTGTATTTTCTGATAACAGCAAATTAACTAATTCAAATTTATTTCTTGTTTCACTTTAAAAAGAACGCTCTAATACTTTGCTGTCAAATTCGTAACCATAAGTATGAAAAATCCTATGTTTCACGTTCAAACAAATTTGCTGCAGATGAGTGATGTCTTATAGATATTTGTTTACTAAGGCGGGAATGTAGCTGTATGAGAAAGAGGTAAAACAGTGCTCTACGGTTTGTATAATATTGAATCTAATACTAACGTAAGATCATTGAAATTTTTTTACGACAATATTTAATATTCATTCTACAGTGCGGCGCATCGATTTTTCCAAATTTTTTCATAGTATTGTTTTAAAAAAATGCCGAATAAAGAGAAAAATACTACTTTTACATGTTTAATTTAGGGCATTTTAAATACAAAATCTATTAAAATGCATGCGTCGCACTGTAGGTAACATGTTATACAGTATATAAATAACGCGTTTGATTATTTATTTTGTCTTATAAATACAATATCATACAAATACGATGCCACTTTTAGAGCGCGTTCGCTATTGCTGCCTTTGTTCGACACACTAAATCTGTATATATCCTACTTTTTCTCGACGAAATCGTGGACAAAAAACAAAATTAAATCCTATGATTTTATTTACTTTATTACAAGTACATTAGTCCATTATACTCGTATTTCATGTGTTTTACTGTATAAATAATTAGTTAAGTTTTTGCCAAATTCCATAGAATATTATTATTCATACTCATATTTCTAAAACTAATAAGCTCTATCAAAGTCTAGTTTGCGACATTTAATTTCTCGTAATTTACTTAGTATAATCTGCTATTTTTTAGAGAAATTTCAATTTTGACCAAAAAAGTACTAAGTGGTTAACCTTTGTTTTTTCTCTAAAAAGTAGCGGATTATACTAAGTAAATAACGAGGAATTCAATTCAGGAAAAGGTATCCATCACTATTTATTAGTTTATTAATATATTTTATTATATGTGTGCTTACCAGTTTTTTTGCTTATTTATTTGACTTGAATTAACACAAAAAGTAATTTCTTGCAAGTAGTAAAATCAGACCCGATTTTGTATTACGGCTCACTAAGTAATACTACATAACCTATCACACCTTTTACCCGACTTGGATACAATGCGAATTAGGTATAAACATAATTTTTATCATGTGTGCGGTTATCAGCCGTCAACGCAGTCATGGTTGTTAGTGGACAGTACGCCACAGGGGCCATTTGTGTGCATTCTTAAAATAGAATGAAGTATTGATTAACTTGCGTTTTTTGGTATAAAATATTTTTAATAAAAGTCTTATAATAATTTAAATAAGATATTGCTAAATGAATTAGCTTCTAAAATATGCTTTAATGCCTGTGGCCTGTGGCACACCGGCCGAGGAGCATCGAGGACCATCGAGTAACTCCTCGATGAAACGATAGAACGCACCCCGTCCTCGACGAAAATAGGGGCGCCGCTATTTTCATCGAGTTGTTCCTCGATGAAACGAATGTATCTCATTTCAGACGTATCTTTGAATTTGATTTCGCGCAAAACTTTGATGTATTTGTCACCGATTAAATAGAATTCCATCGCGGACGGGTGCGTTCTTTCGTTTCATCGAGGAGTTACTCGATGGTCCTCGATGCTCCTCGACCGGTGTGCCACAGGCATAATAATGGGGGCTTAAAGTGGCGCTAGTGTTCCAGACCCAAGAACTAACATTTTTACCCCCTCCATATATTTGACATTTTAAATAGGTATCAGATGTTTGTTTTGTTTCTTAATTCTTTTATTAAATTTATAATATGCCATGAATTATAATTACATTGCGTTATTAATTTATATTTACTACCATACACCGCACTGTTTACAATACTTGTTTACATTATTTGACATTTCAAATACACGCGTGATATGACAATGTGTGTGCGTTCATATATCACATTTTTTGTTTTGCAGAATGTAAATGGCGAGTTGACGTGATCTTTACGTTCCAATTAAAATACAAAAATATGTAGTGAAAAGTGATTCTCCTCAGAAATAACAGGTAAAATGAGATTTGTACTGTACGAGAAATACTCGATATTATGTTTGTATCGCGATTAACATCGAGTAACTCCTCGATGAAACGAAAGAACGCACCCGTCCGCGATGGATTTCTATTTCATCGGTGACAAATACATCAAAGTTTTGCGCGAAATCAAATACAAAAGATAGGTCTGAAATGAGATACATTCGTTTCATCGAGGAACAACTCGATGAAAATAGCGGCGCCCCTATTTTTCGTCGAGAACGGGGTGCGTTCTATCGTTTCATCGAGGAGTTACTCGACCGGTGTGCCATAGGCATAATAGAGCTGGATGATTGAAGATAAAAAGTAGCACATTTCTTCAGCATCTACTTATACATTGCTTTTGATTACGTTTCTTTTATATGAAAATGTTGGGCTAAAGTAATATTTTGATAATAATTTAACATTTAACATTAAATTAGCTTTTTTATTAGATAAACAACATCATGTTAGTTGCATTAAAATTATCGTTTTAAAAATCAGTTATAACTCATTAAATGAGCAGCAATGTTTATTTCAATAATGGAATAATAATGATTTGTTAAAATAACAATCAATTTTTATTTTACAACAATGTACCCATTAAATAATTTTGAAATAGGTATTATTTTGTTGAAAAATTGTTATTGTTTACAAAACAACTGTTACTCCAGTCAAAATACGGGGGAGGGTTGTATTATTACTGGCAACTACCAGATTTGGTCTAGTATAGGTTTTTTGGGTCGCTGATCACGAATTTCGGGGTCATTTTGTAAAGAAATGTGCGGAAGACCCTTAAATTTGCTAACATTACCCCCAAAATTGGATATTTTTTAATATATTCGCACTTTGAGTGCCCAGATTTGGCACATAGGGGTTTTTTGGGTCGCTGATCAAGAATGTCGGGGATTTTTTTAATAAAAATTAATACTTCACCCTTAAATTAGCACAAAGTGCGAAAATAACAAAGACACCTTTTTTGGGGGTACTTTTAGGTAATTTAAGGGTGAAATATTAATTTTTATAAAAATAACCCCGAAATTCTTGATCAGCGATCCAAAAAACCTATACGGACTAAATCTGGACGCTCAAAGTGCGAAAATAGCAAAAATACCCTTTTTGGGGGAATTTTTAGCTATTTTAAGGGTGAAATATTAATTTTTATTAAAAAATCCCCGAAATTCTTGATCAGCGACCCATGTGCCAAATCTGGGCACTCAAAGTGCAAATATATAAAAAATACCCCATTTTGGGGGTAATTTTTGCAAATTTAAGGGTGTTCCGCACATTTCTTTACAAAATGACCCCGAAATTCGTGATCAGCGACCCAAAAAACCTATACTAGACCAAATCTGGTAGTTGCCAGTAATAATACAACCAAACCCGTATTTTGACTGGAGATCTTGTGAATCTAATAGAAAGATAAAAGTATAAAAAGTACATAGATTCTCGAAAGGGGTTAGCGCTATCACCAGTTTTCAGTTCTAACTACAGATATTTGTAGTTTAAAATTAAGCATTAACCCGTTTGATGAATCTAGTATAAAGATTCAAGTCAATTAGATACATAGATTCACGAAAGGGGTTAGCGCTAACACCTGTTTTCAGTTTTGTCTAACAGTTAACAGATATGTTCATATTTTAAACAGTGCAGTTTAAAATTAGCATGAACCCATTTGATGAATCTAGTATAAAGATTCAAGTCAAATAGATACATGTAGGATTAGAAAGTCAATCAAGACTTGGTTATTAAATGAACTCAATTTTATTAACTTCCCTTAATTATTTCGTGAAACACAATGAACTACAAATGAACGGGAGACAATAAAACTGACATTCAAGAAACAAAACTATCTTATATATTTACACGTTTTGCAACATGTTTCAAATTGCATTTAGAACGCGAAATCTCTTCTGTCGACCATCCTTTGAATTCATCATTCTCACATTCATAGATTCTCGAAAGGGGTTAGCGCTATCACCAGTTTTTCAGTGCTGACTTACAGATTTCTTAAACGTAAACATAAATGTAAACCTTATAACTAAATGCCTACGTAAAGAGGCTTTTCAAGTCCAAACATTGATTTGATACTAATTGATTGTTATTTTGTTACAGATTAAAGATTCAAATGTAGAACCATATTGAAGTTGTAAATGAAATATAAATAAAATGGAGGACTGTTCCGGTTTGAGTTCATGAAGCATCGGACCGGTAAGATGCTTTTATATTTCTACTAGATTCCCCAAACGTGTTAAATCTTTAAATATCAACATATTTATAAGGCAGAACTGAAAACAGGTGATAACGCTAACCCCTTTCGTAAATCTATGTACCTATTCTACTTTTATCTTATACTAGATTCACCAAACGGGTTAATACTATCACTGGGATTTCACACTGCACTGGTTAAATAAGGTACTGAAGCGCTAATCTATTTCGAGAATCTATGTAACTTTTTCACTTTTATCTTTCTATTAGATTCACAAAACGCGTATATGCTATCACTATTTACTTGGACATTAAAACATTAAATATGAACATATCTGTAGTTAGAACTGAAAACTGGTGGTAGCGCTAACCCCTTTCGAGAATCTATGTACTTTTTATACTTTTATCTTTCTATTAGATTAACAAAACGGGTATATGCTATCACTATTTACTTGGATGTTAAAACATTAAATATGAACATATCTGTAGTTAGAACTGAAAACTGATGATAGCGCCAATCCCTTTCGAGAATCTATGTACTTTTTATACTTTTATCTTTCTATTAGATTCACAAAACGGGTATATGCTATCACTATTTACTTGGACATTAAAACATTAAATATGAACATATTTGTAGTTAGAACTGAAAACTGGTGATAGCGCTAACCCATTTCGAGAATCTATGTACTTTTTATACTTTTATCTTTCTATTAGATTCACAAAACGGGTATATGCTATCACTATTTACTTGGAGGTTAAAACATTAAATATGAACATATCTGTAAGTTAAAACTGGAAACTGATGATAGCGTCAATCCCTTTCGAGAATCTATATACCTTTTTCACTTTTATCTTTCTATTAGATTCACAAAACGGGTTATATTCTATCACCATTTACTTGAATTTTAAAACTGATTCAATATGAACCCCTTTCGAGAATCAAATTATCTATTTGACTTGCATCTTTATACTAGATTCATCAAACAGGTTAATGCTAATTTTAAACTGCACTGTTTAAAATATGAACATATCTGTTAACTGTTAGACAAAACTGTGTACCTATTTTACTTTTAACTTTCTACTTGATTCACCAAACGGATACTGCTATCTCCATTTACTGGGATTTTAATCTTTACTGTTTAAAATATGAACATAACTAAAACTGAAAGCAGATGATAGCGCTACTCCTTTTCGTGAATCTAGTACCTATATTACTTGTATCTCATATTAGATTCACCAAACGGGTCACTGCTTAAATGAATTCAGACTGGACCTCTTTCGTGAATCTATGTACCTATTTTAAAATATACGGGGAAGATAGCCAAGTGCGTTATGTGACTAACTTTAAATATCTATGTTTATTATTGTTACAGATTAATTAGGACTTCATGTACAAAATTTGAAGATTCTTTGGTTTGAAATTCTGCAGTTGGAGTCTCTAGGAGAGGGAACATCATCTGGTGCTACCACGTAACACGTAAGTTTGTATTTTTACTTTGCGTATTCCATTTGAAACTCTATGCTTTTACTCAGCTTGAGTGTGGCTGCCTCACAGGTCACTGTGAACATAAATAATAAATACTACAAATCAAAAAGTGACTCAATGCTTTCACTCAATTTAATTGTGGCAGCCTCACATATGTGAGTCATCGGTTTAGGCATATGTTTTACCGTGTGTGCAGTCACCAGCAGTTAACTCACTCATGACTGTTTGTGGAGAGTACATTACAGGGCAGCTATTTGTGCAGTAAATTGAAATTGGATCTGAAACTGAACAGTCAAAACCACAGTCGGTCATTAGCACATTCAGCTATGCATTCAATTTAAACTATTTTATTTCAATTTCAATATTGAATTTAATATTATTATTCAACAGGTTTAGAATCCAATTATAGAATAATATTACAACATTACAAATGTACATTGATTAAATAAGGTGCACAAAATAGAAAAAAAATTTGAATACAAATACAGATAATAAATCGAGGAATCAAAGTTAAACAAATACAATAATATTAATTACATACATAATCTATCACGCCTTTCACCCAATTAGGGTGCGGGTGAGTTATCGATATAGATATATTTTTATCGTGTGTGCGGTTACCAGCCGTCAACTGTTGGATACTTCCTGTATAAAATAATTAATTTATTATAAATATTTAATATTTTCAGGATAAGCAAATAGTGTTTATCAAATGTAAATAAATGGTTTGTGGTTCCTAGGTATTTGAGCAAAGAAGAATGTGATCAAGCCAAGCAGTCTTCGAAGGACATGGAAGACATCAACCACGAGAGTCGTCGAGGGATTACACTGAACAACTTCAACATCCATCGTGGGTGTGCAGGCGACATCAACTCAAGCAGCCTTCCAGAGACTTAGTGATAAGTGAATTATCAAAGATAGTTATGCCAGTCTTTTCCCTTTTGCGTGAATCATTCTTTAACTCGAAATCATACATTACATAAATAATAAAGACTTAAATCTTCTATCTTTGATAATAATGTTGAGATTGGAATTAAATGAACACAGGTGGCACAGTCTTGGGTTCAATTCCCAATGACGATGTGAATATGATCTCAACAATTAATTTTAACTTAGGTAATAGTTTGCAAGGAGTAAACCACATCGTCGTTACTTTACTAGTACTTTGGTAGTACAGATTAAGGGTTCAAGGGAATTTTTATGAAACTAGTGACATTATTATTTATTTTAAAATAATTTCAATTGGTGATAACTTTGCCTTTGGTTGTTTTGTTTGTCATGTTCTTGGGTTTCAAGTTAAAATAAATTGCGGTCAATATTAAACTTAAATAGGAAATGTCACTAGTGAAAATAAATGTGGTTTACTCCTTGTTCAATGGTCCTTTTTCAACGAACAAAATAAATAAAGAGATGCATTTGAAACTGCAAATAAAATTGAAGATGTTAATGTGACAATACAATAAATAAAGAACAAGAAGTGATGAATAAATTCGTTGTTGCCAGATACTTAACATTAAGTTGCGAACAGCGAACATAATGATGACAATTTGAGCAGAATAAATTTTTTATAAGTTGCATGTTGTAGACTTTGGAATAATACAAATGAATTAATTTGAAGTAACTGGCAGCTTCGAAACAGCAGAGAGCATACATCTCTTTCTTTAATGAATTATGTACAGGACCATTTAGAATTAGGAAATTTTGGTAGGTGAAATAACTTACAGTGACATTTCGGTTCGCGAATTATTCTTTTGTAATTAGGTCTGGCATTGATTTGAATTAAATTTGAAATTTAAATTGGGATTAGTATAGTTAGGAGCTTGTTATCTTATATAGCTTGCTTTTAACTTGACGACGTTAGAACTTTTTTGGCTTTTTGCTAGACATGTGTGCGGCAGCATGCAGGTCTAGTTTTGTACCCTCCCATACTCGTGTATGGGGGCAACGTTGGATTTCGGTACCCTACCGTACCCTCTATCTGCCTAGGCGAATCCAAGCGCAGCTGCAAGCGGACGCCTCGCCCTTGCTTCAGTGATGGACGACTACCTAGTGTATGTATGGTACTAGCGGATGTGGTGACGGGAAGCCAGTCGATGTTTACCTGCGGCTATCGAGCCGGTGCGCGCTGTCGGAAGGTTCATTCGCTAGGTATGTCAAAGGCAGTCGTAGTCCGCCTAGCGAATATGCTAAATCCGACCAGGACATGGTGCGTACGTCGTTGTGGGCCAGGCGTAATGGTAAACACTGGAATAGCGTGTAACTAAGCGGTAAACTTCGGGGAATCGGATTAGACGTCCCACGTAAACTTTTGAGCATAAGAACAACACTAGGTCGGCTTGTTCTTCAGGGTTAGAATCAATCAGCGACCGGGTAACTCAAAATTATGTACAATGATGTACTTAGGACAATGCCACACAGTAAATTCAACTAGAGTGGGTTGGGGGCTGGGAATGGCTTAGAGCCAATAGGAACCGTTAAACCGCATTTTAGTATTTGTATTTGTATGCATGTCCTTCCGTTGAAAGGCCGACGAGGGCACGGTACACCCTGCATAGACCGCTTTTGGCATCCCAACCTCCTGGCGCCTTCGTCATCGTGCCTCGGATGGCTTAGACGCCAGGGGGCAAGATGGAACCAATAAGTCTATGTTGTGGTCGGTGAGTCATTGGCGGGCAGTATAGTACTTGGTCGCAGATGACTTCGAACCGTACGTCCTTGCACGTGTAAGGATCGACGAGGGATTCGGTGCACTCCACGGGGAGTCGGAATGTAGCAACTCGTAGGGTTTAGGTCAGTCAGCCTTCGATAGCTTGGATGAATTGAGTCACTAGAATGCAAAACTGAATCCATCCCGGCAATCCTGAGCACGAAGGTGGTGATGGACCGTGGAAAGTCTTTCCCTGGTTGTCTACCGCGTACTAAGCACTCATTCGGGGATCGGCAAGAAGTCCCACGACATTTGCACAAGAACAACAATCGGTTGTTCTTGGGGTTAGAATCAAAAAGCGCGCGCGGTAAATGTTAAATATTGGGTGGAGATGGATTAAGTCACTAGTATTTCATCTATCATATTTCAAACTTAGGTTTAAGTAAGCAAAAAGTTGACAAGGAATAAACCGTCCTCATTTAACTGTACTATTACTTTAATAGTACAGATTTACGGGTTATACAGAATTTTATTGAGATTAGTGACATTATTATCGATTAAAGTATTTTATAATTGGGATGATAGCTTTGTTTTTAGTTGTTTGTTTTCCATGTTCTATTGGTTTACTAAACAACACCCACAGGTTAGGGTTGCACTTAAAATTTGAAATTTTTAGATGATTTCTTTTTTGTTCGTCGTCCTTTAAAGTTGAAGGACAAAGGGCTGTGTGCGCTCCGTTGTGCGCACAGACTCTCGGTGTACGCCCTCTATACGATTAGACACGGTGGCGTCGGGTGTATGCTTCCGGAAACCCTAAGGTCTCCTCTCAGCGGCTTTCCAGTGATTGCATTTCGCATGAGGTAAGAGCAAGGCGTGGCGTGTTCTCTGCATCGCGTTCCTAAGCGGTAACAAGCCCACGCGAGGTCGGCAGGACACCTCACGATATTTGCATTTGTAGAACAACATCGGTTGTTCTTGGGGATCAATTTAAAATTACCCGCGGTCAATATTAAACTCAGATAGGAAATGTCACTACTAAAATATGTGTGCGGTTTATTCCTTGTTTAATGGTCCTTTTATGAATTATTATGTACAGGGCCATTTATGTGGAGAAAAGAACCATGTTGGTTGGTTGCGTGTTGGGTTCTCTTCTCCACTCTTTTAATTTTTTTAGACATTGCCATATGTAACTTAATCTTTGATACAATTGTATACAAAACATACGTATAAATGGACTTATTACAATATTGACTTGTAATTACATTTGGCAATAAAATTCAATTGCAATGTAACAAAATGTAACTAATCATTTATTGTATTTCTTTCAGGGCAAGTCATTTCATTATTTTATATTGTAATAAAATTACAAAAACTTGTATTGTATTTGAATATTTTATTTGTAAATGTGTTGATGTTTGAGAGAATGATTCTGTGAGCGAATGAGTTTGTGAAATAGTTGTAGTGTGCGTTTGCGTGAACGTTCTGCGAATTAGTGGATTAAAATGATTGATGGTTAATTGCGAGTGCAAATGATTTCAAGTGAACGAAGCAAATGAAGTGTGCCTACCTAACTTGGGAAATGACACATTTATGTGTGTTTTAAAGAGAATGTGTGCGGTTGAGACGAGCTTTTGTTTGGACGTCCGGTGAATATGTTGATTGGAATGACTGATCATGTATTAGAAATGTAAATGATTTGAGTGGAAAGAATAAAAGAGCTTGAATGAACAGGATAATAAATGTGGATGACGCGAAAGAAGTGTGTCAGGATGGGAATGTTTGACTGCTTGTTGAGTTTAAATGTGTGACAAGGTTCGTGCCACCCAAACTTGGTAAACGGCATGATATTATTGCATGTATTATGTATGAAAGTATATATTTCTCTTATGTATTTGTGTTGTATATAAAAAGAAAGAAAAATTAACAGTTTTTATTTATTTTCCTCATGTTTCCTTTCAAAATGAGTAAATATGCAGTATTGTTGCATGAACTATTTAAATGAAATGTAATTTTTTTAAAATAAATAAATAATTTAGTCAGAATAGAAAGTATGCTTTATTATATTTATTAAACAACTTATCGTTGTCCTACGTCCCGTTATATAGCGTTTAATTTAATTTTTTAGGGGTGAAATCACTCAAAACGAGACTAGTGCTGCCATCTCTTGGTGTGACGTCACAGAATATTTTTGATCAGTGGCCTAGAAAACGAAGCTGCTAATTAAAAATTTACTATCACAATATTCTTCTAATTATTTGCTAGGAAAATTTTAAAGTGCTTATTTCTCGTAAACTAAGGGTAGTATAATAAAGAGGGGTAGTTTATTCCCTTAATTAGGACCTGCTGAATCCAAATAAGCCCTCAGTTTTGTCGTTCAACCCTTATTTTTCAAGTTATATGCGTTTTAAAATTTTCCTAGCGTAGTTGCAAGTTTGTATTTATATAGGTATAAATATATCAAAAGGGTAAGTAATTATGTAATTCTGAGGGTAGATTTAGAATCAGCGAGTCCTAATTAGGGGTATTCGATATAAACAATCCATGAAATCAACGTATTTTTAGTCGATTTTGGTGAAATTTTGCTGACATTAAATAATTATTATCTCGTAAACTAAAGGGCTAAGGGCCAAAAGTTAAATACAAAGGTTGCGTAACTTTTCATTCTCTATCTGCCTGTCTATAGATAAGGCCGTTTTGGCCGATTTTTAATTATTTTTTTGATCTCCCACCATTCATGTTATCCTGATACAAACTTGGTGATTTTTGTTTGACTCAAATCTGCAGTCGAGTGAGGGTGAAAATTTAAAAACGCGATTACGTAAAAACTAAGGGTTGGGGAGTGATTTACGGGTCATATTCGTACTCTACGCGTTGAAATACACCAGTATGCATATTGCCACCCCTAAAAGTAAATTAGCACCGGAGATATTCAACCCTTATTTGTATCTCCGGTTCTAAGGGTCGTACCAAAAAAATCTACATTGCATTCGATAGGGGATGAAAAACTCAGCACCTTTTACATTTAACATTTTCTTCTACGACCCTTAGTTTAAGGGTTATGAGCAATCAAAGTGGTGAAAAAGTCGTCTAAACATAGTCATTAACCCTTAAACTAAGGGTCGTAGAGGAAAAAGTTAAATGTAAAAGATGCTCCGTTTTTCATCCCCTATCGACTGCAATGTAGATTTTTTCGATACGACCCTTTGTACTGAAGATACAAATAAGGGTTGAATATCCCCGGTGCTAATGAACCTTTAGGGGTGGCAATATGCATACTGGTGTATTTCAACGCGTAGAGTACGAATATGACCCGTAAATCACTCTTCAACCCCTAGTTGTTACATTATCGCGTTTTTAAATTTTCACCCTCACTCGATTGCAAATTTGAATCGAACAAAAATCACCAAGTTTGTATCAGGAGAACATGAATGGTGGGAGACCAAAAAAATAATTAAAAATCGGCCAAAACGGCCTTATCTATAGACAGGCAGATAGAGAATGGAAAGTTACGCACCCTTTGTATTTAACTTTTTGCCCTTAGCCCTATAGTTTACGAGATAATAATTATTTAAAGTCAGCAAAATTTCACCAAAAACTACCAAAATTACGTTGATTTCAAGGGTGGTTTGTATCATATACCCCTAATTAGGACCTGCTGAATCCAAATATGCACTCTATTTTATCCTGCAACCCTTAGTTTCCGAGTTATAAGCAATTTAAAATTTTCCTATCGTAGTGTCAATTTTTTTGACGATTTTGCTAGTAAAATTACAACTACGCTAGGAAAATTTTAAAATGCTTATATCTCGTAAACTAAAGGTAGCAGGATAAAGAGGGGTAGTCTAACCCCTCAATTAGGACCCGCTGAATCCAAATATGCGTCGCATTTTACCGTGCAACCCTTAGATTTCGAGTTATTTGCAGTTTAATATTTTCCTAGCGTAGTTGCAACTTTGCTTCATTTTCTGGACCACTCGACAAAAACTTTCGTGACATTTGGACCGATTTTGGACTGATTTTACCCGTAATATGTTTTAATGCTAAACAAACATTTCAAGGGGGTAATTTATACTCTACCCCCTAATTCGAACCCGCCGAATCCAAATATGTACCCCATTTAGTCATTCAACCCTTAGTTTAAGATATATTGTACATTTAAATAACTGCCACCAACAGATGGCAGCACCTATCTCGTTTGGAGCTTATATAAACCTAAATAAGGGAGTTTATGTTAAAAATGTTTAATTAATTTATAAGATTGTGTATTGTATTGAAGTATTTCATTAAATAAATCATAAAATTTATACTTACTGTTTATTATTTCGTATCGTAGTACATTTTCAGGTATAAGGCCGTAGACCGTAGAAGTTCTGTAAGGGTTTAGGGAGTGTACAAAGGGTTGTTTAAGAAATAAAATTAGTGCAATGATGTAAGTATTGCTGATTTGTTTTTATTAATAATATATACAGCTATTTCATCTCGATTATTTAATTTTTATGATATAAAAACATAGTTCTATCAATAAATACAATAAATTTCTTTCATTGGAGGCCAGTAGTCAATTGAAGAATGGTAAGTAGGGTCTCCTCCTAAGAAGATAACCGCCACCACGGGTCGAAAACCTGAACACACAAATAAATAATTAATATATGCCGCAAACCGCGCTTTGATAAGTCTTTTAGTTTTCGAGATATGAGCTCTCAAAGTTTAGATCCAAAATCGAAAAAAAAACAAAGGTTAACCACTTAGTACTTTTTTGGTAAAAATTAAAATTTCTCTAAAAAGTAGCGAATTATACTAAGTAAATTACGAGAAATCCAATACCGCAAAAAAGTCCCTTTGCCAAGTCGCCGTCGCCTGCTGAGAAGATAACAGGAAGCCAATTTCTCCACGCGTCGAAAACCTGAACACACAAATAAATAATTAATATACAAGAAATCTAAGTATTCAGTAGGTATAGCTACTATGAATATTAATTGTATAATATACCTACGTACTTTCAACAAACTATACCTCGTGAAGTCGAGATAAAATGTCCTTGTTCGGTTCATTTTCCTTAACGGTTCTACATCGCTCATTTTTTCGCTTGGAAATAAAAACGGCACCTTCAGAAGAAATGTCCTTTTCTTTAGTTGATAGAAATAACAAAACACTATAATAATTTTTTATTTACTCAACTATAAAATGTGTCTACAAGGTAATGTAACGTACCTACCAATATTTTTGAATTAATTCTTGATCCTTCGTTCTCAGGAAAGATTTTCAGTACGACTCTTGATACGCCTCAAACTTTCAAGATCGATATTTGAAAAATCAATAATAATTGTAATCAAAATCAATATTTCAAATTTTTAAACTTGAGAAACAAGGGTGGGGTGGCTTAATATATCCATCTAGAGATGTTGTTAGTATTTGTAGGACATCAGAAAAAGTAATAAAATTAGCGCTCTCAGAAAGTGGTGGAAAGTCTCTGATGAAAAAATATTCTATATTGAATATTGTATTTATTTACTTACATCAAAAGATATTTCAGTCCTTAAACAAACATGTACATTTTGTACATGACCAGAATCCATTATAAAATTATGCAGTGCATATGGTGACAGCAATATCAGAAAAGTACATTAATTTGAGACTGCATTATAGAGTCAAAGACAACAGTTAAATAAATTAATTTTATTTAAAGGCCTATAGTTTCAAATAATCTAAATTTTGTGATTTGTATTATGAGAATGAAAATGTTATATTATCAGTAAAGTTGTAATTAATTTGTGAGAGCCCATAATTGATTCTATTTCTGGTTCTCCTATTTTCTTAAATAAAAATTACATGAATTATTCCTATGTATTTATACAAAATATTTATTAGGTGTAAGCTTTTAATCATTTATATTTGTACATAGAACAAATATTTCTTTTGTTTTAAAGACACTTATTTGACTATATTATAACTTCAGAAAAGAACAAAAAGACCAATATGTCGGCGACTTGATCTTCCAATGCTTCAACTGCTTGGCCTATGTTTGTGTCTCATGCTGTCATGCTTCCTCTATACCTGTTTTGTATAGGAAGTAATCAGGAAGAACCATAATACTCTTAAATCAATATTCATACTTTTATTTCAAACACCAAAATACGACTGGTTGTGTGTGTTCCTCTGCTGCGGAAACAGCATCACAAGCACGCTCAAGGATACTTTAATTACAGCAACCAGTGGTTCTAAAACTTATGTTTAACAATACATAACAATAACAATACCTATTCCTTACTCTGAGCTACTCAGTAAGTAAGGTGGGGGTAACTACGCACACGTGTTTAGATCTTATTTGGTCTCATCAGTGTAGTATAACGGTTATACTATAATCTTTTTCATTAACAATTAATATTAAACAAAATATTCAATTGTTTTCTTCCACAGCACTCATGTAACAATCAGATTTAAATTAAATTATCATAATTTTCAATCGCGTTTTTCTCATGTTTTTGTTATGCAAGTTATAAAACTAATATCTCGTTGAATTCAGAAAAAAATACTGAATCGAATAAGAAAATAAAAATATAGGTTCTCATTTGAAATAAGAAAGTTGCACCCCGTATTTTCAGAACCACCAGTCTAATTTTTTTTGTTACGTTTATTAAAGTAGTCACATAAAATAGAAATTATTGTTTGCTAATTTAACCAACTTCGTAGCTCTTATACTCGAGATAGCAATGGTTCGCCACTTAAAATGAGCACCCTGTATAAAAATGTTGCCGATGTTTCCAAGTCCCTTCGAAGGATGCCAAGTCGTCGTCGCCCACTGAGAAGATAACAGTATGCCAATTTCGCCACGCGTCGAAAACCTGAACACACAAATAAATAATTAATATACAAGAAATCCAATGCCGCAAACCGCACTTTGATAAGTCTTTTAGTTTTCGAGATATGAGCTCTCAAAGTTTAGATCCAAAATCGAAAAAAAAACAAAGGTTAACCACTTAGTACTTTTTTCTAGAAAATTAACACTTTTCTAAGCGGATTATACTAAGTATTTACGGGGAATCCAATGCCGCAAATCGCACTTTGATAAATCTATTAGTTTTCGAGATATGAGCTCTCAAAGTTTAGATTCAAAATCGACAAAAAAAACTAATCCAAGTATTCTATAGGTATAGCCAGTGGCGGCTCGTGGGTAAGGGCAGCGGGACTGCAGCATCTAGTAGGAAATTAAACTGTTCTGATACATTATTTAAATAATATCAATAAACAACATTATCTATCTATCCATCAAATATATCTTGTAATTTAAAAATTTGCGCCTGTAGGCTTACTATAGATGATACTTTGACGCGGCGTGAGTCAACGCTATACCCATTTTCGTTCTATGGGCTGTTGTACGAACAGCCCTCGAACTTAGGCAGAAGTAAGTGTGCGCGGTGTGGGGAATGATAGCCAATGTGTGGGTTACACAGTGAGAAACGGTGCTGCCTCGAACGCAGCTCTATCGCTCATGGTGCACATAAATGCGTGTAGTTTAAAGGTACCAAAATAGTTTGCGTTGAAATTATAAGGCGTACAACTGTATATTTTAAAGGTATATTGTTATTTTATTAAAATTGATTGTGATATTTGATATAATTATGTTTATAATTAAATTTGTATTTATTTTTGTACAAAAACTGGGATAAACTGTGAAATTTCTCTTTAAATATAAAGGTATTTAACCTTGAACAAAATTTTTTTTGCCTGCAGCGCATTTTCATTTAAATTGCAGCCCTTACCTTTAAAAAGTCACCGGCCGCCACTGGGTATAGCTACTATAACTATTAATTGTAAGTGATATACCTACGTATTTTCAACAAACTATATCTCGTGGTGTCGAGATAAAAATGTCCTTCTTCGATTCATTTTCCTTAACGGTTCTACATCGCTCATTTTTTCGCTTGGAAACAAAAACGACATCTTCAGAAGAAATGCCTCCCTTTCTTCAGTTGATAGAAATAACAAAAAATTGTAATAATTTTGTATTTACACAATATTTACAAAATGTGTCTACAAGGTAATTACCTACCAATATTTTTGCATTAATTCTTGATCCTTCGTTCTCAGGAAAGATTTTCAGTACGCCTATTGATATTTCGTCTTAAGAAATATTTTTGCAGCCTCATAAACTTTCAAGATCGATGTAACAATATTTGAAAAATCATTAATAATTGTTCTTTCAATAAATGCAACATCAATATGTAAGAGAGTAACACAAGATGGGTACAGCCCAAGGTGAAGTATTGAAACAATTATTTAATTTGTAATGGATTTCGTAACCTAAAAATGTATATAATTATTAGTACCTAAAATTAGTAACATCATTTTAAGAATATATTTGCCTTTAAAAATTTGGAAATCATAATGATTATAATATGAAAATGAAGAAATAATAACAGTATCAGTTCTCCAGCCAGAATCGATTAAGTAAATAGGTATGTGTATTTTTCATAATGTCGACGTTTCGGCATAGTTCGAGACATTTCTTAAGAAAACTACAATAGAAAAAATCTGATGTGTCCACCACAGCACTTTCCCGACTATAAGTCTTAATAACTTACTTTCGTAACGCCTTTAATTTTATGCATTAAGCAGTAAAATTTAAATAAATTTATCTTTTTTCCCAAACTATTTAAGTTGTGGTTTGGGGATTGCTACAAAAAATAACTGGCTACCTACTTAAGATTTGTATTAAAACTTTAATGTAAAATTTGTTTGTTTAATGCGTTTCATATTTTTTGAGTTATCGTCCCCAAAAATCTTGTAACTTATCTTTTTATAAAATTTTAAATATAAATAGAAATACAGAAAACGTTCATTAATTATTATTTACGATAGTTGTATAATGACAATTTTAATACTGTTATTTGCATTGCCACTAAAATAATAATAATCAGGGCCGGATTTAGGGAGGCAAGCGGGGTTCGAGCCCCGGGGCGCCTACATAATAAGGGCCCCACAAAATATTTTTCGCTAAAATTTATAAAAATATTTTAATTTTACGATCGAGAAATATTAGAAAAAATTACATTTTAATTTATTTTCACACATAAAAACAGTGTTATTCACATCTGAAATTTCATTTAAAATTTAAAGGATGATCTTGAACTCCTGCGGCGCTTTTTGTCATTGGAGTCTCTAAAATTGACAAATTTGATATTGATATTAATTATATTTGTAATTTTTAATAACATAAACATGGACCCTCACACAATAATTGCCTCGGGGTCTCCACTACCTTAAATCCGGCCCTGATATTAATAGAAAGTACGTCAAATCTTCATAATTATTGGACAAGACTATTAAAATATTTAAATTCTAAATCAGTGATTTTATTCTTCACGATTATTAAAATTGTTAACAACTTGTAATGTTACAAGTAACAGTCAATAAAATTTAGAAGCAGATAAGAGATACCACATACTAAAATAATATGGATCTTAACACACATGACAACAATAATAATAATATTTTAACCATCCTTTAAAAAACACAATTACATTTTACAAGTAATATTTTGTAATAACACAGGAATGGTATCCAACTACCAAACAATATAATAATAGAGTACTTACCTTTCTATTTGTGAGGTAAGTTGATTTTGTCCCTTAAAAATTAATATTCCGATAGAAAAAGCTTGAAAATTGATGTCTGCTTGCATCATTGTGGACGATGATTTGTTGAATTTTGTTTCTGCAGGAATGGAGCGTCGTTTGAAATGCGCATGCGTTGGAATATTGATTTTATCAGGGAACGGAATACCTGTGAATCTAAAACTATTTTTATAGTCACGGTGACGCACAGTGCATAGAAAACAATTTAGCACAGCACAAGAATGATTTATTTTCCATTTATTATTTATGTGAAAGGCTCTTGTCAAGGATAATTTTTTGTCAAACACGGTTTTGTATTATTTTGTTGTCCATTACTTTAAAGAAATATTTGCAAAACACAAACCTCCAAATCAATTATTGTCAAAATCTGTCAACAATCTGTATTTCTGTGCGATTTATAAAACTTCGTACCTAAAGAAAGTGCTGTGATCTGTTGTGCTGTTATCTGTGAGCTGTGCGCAGTTATAAATCCAGATTAAATCATAATGTTTATAATTGACAATGACATTAACTTAAAATTTACCTACATATAACAAATATAAATATTTAGTAGCAAACTAAACTAGAAATAATACTTTTTGAAAAATATGCTTTTGGAATTCATTAAATTAAATTGTTATTATTATTTCGAAAAAGTCAAACCGTCACTGGTAAAATATTACAAAATTTTATCATCACTTATTACATTTACAGTCATTGTTTTATTTTGTTGTGATAGGTACGTAAGTACATTATCTCTTTTCTCATAAGCAGTGTTGTAATAGATAACAATATTTTTATCTAGATAAAGATAAATATAACTGAATTTTTATTTATCTAGATACGATAATAAATATTCAGAATTTTCAGTTTTGTCAAATTTTGGCTGAAAAAATTCAGCATCTTCTGGTTTAAACATATCTAATTCTAAAAAATTTGTCTTTAATGTTTATAAAACATAAATTTATGTGTGTATTAATAGTAATTTATAATAAAAATCTTAAAATTTGATCTAATTTCTATTTTTATTTCTCCTAGAAAAATGCGTGTCATTAAGAATTCATAAGGACACAAGTGCCATAAAAAATTCATAATAACAAACAAATTAGTAGGAAAATCAGTTATTAGCGCACCGTCGTAGATAAAATTAATTTTTTGAACTTTCGCAAACATAATTTTTGATTCGTAATCAGCAAATCACACTAAAACGTATGTACTTGAACTTATGATCCAGCCTGTATATTATTATTTACAAATATTATTTTCTTCCGATTTCTAGATTCATGTTTCAGTAACGTACTAGTTCGTTAAGATTCAGCGCCCTGTAGAGTACGTTTGAATTTACATTACAATGGAATGTAATGCATATGCAACCAAGTCTACCTTTATGTTGTGCATCTTGTCAAAGTTGTTTTATCTCTTTGTGTTAGAGATGTTACTTGACATGATTCAAGACAGAATGACACTGACAAACTGACACAGTGACACAGGATGTTGGGATAATGAAGACGCAACTGAATAGAATTTAGAAAGATGGGTGTTTATGCAGCTAAATTTGTACAAAAAAATATGCTTCAAATTTACTAAATGACTCTGTCCTAATTTAGGTAAATTATAATCAAGTGATAAATTTTGTTTTTCATTGCCTAGTTGAATACTTATATTTATTTAGAGGTTAAGTTTATAAATAAATTAATAAGTGCTCTGAAAATCGCTCTCAACTTAAATTTTTCTTTAGTGGTGAGATGACATAATAATTATTAGAAGAAGCATAAATTTTCGTACCTGAGAAGAGAAATGGGAAACTTTTTGTCGCAATGTACAGGAACAAATATTTTCTCTTTGGCACAAATTTAATTTACGAGTATTTATTAATTTTATCCACGCCAGTGATATAATAATCGTATAGTTTTTATCATTTGAGTGAAGTAATTTGTTATATTACCTCACTTGTGAAGTAATATGATGTGGTTTTATCATTATATTACCTCTCGAAATACTCTACTTCACTAGGTAGTAGCAATCGATAATAGTAATACAAATAATATTTTTGTCAATATTTGACAGTAATGTTTAAGGTTATAAAATACTTGTCTACCTATTCTTTAAATATTCTTAGAATACATCAAATTTGAATAACTGTCGCATAGTAAGTAATTTATATACGAATAATAAATAAATATGCATGTATACACACAAATTCAGAATTTGTTTGTAAAAAAAACTGACAGGATGTCCTGCTTTCGAACAAATTGTGTTGCTTTGATTTTAAATCAAAATTATAGAAACTGACATCTATCAATTGTCAAAATATATATAATTTTTACAATTTTAAATCTGACGTTTAATCAAATTTGTCAATTTTTATTAATTTTGAGCAGTAGTGTATAAAATTTTGTATGTCACATGTGGGCTAAAGCATATTACAGCACTCATGTGATTACAAGATTCGTTCTACTACTCGTCGTACAATTCTTCACATTCAACTGCTGTAATAATGCTCTTATCCCACTTGTAACATAAATAACTATTATTATGTGTGTCTACAAGGTAATGTAATGTACCTACCAATATTTTTACATTAATTCTTGATCCTTCGTTCTCAAGAAAGATTTTCAGTACGCCTCTTGATATTTCGTCTTAAGAAATATTTTTGCAACCTCATAAACTTTCAAGATCGATGAAACAATAATTGAAAAATCATTAATAATTGTTCTTTCAATAAATGCAACATCAATTATTTAAGAGAGAAATTTGAACAAGAGGGTCACACCCAGGTGAAGTATTGAAATAATTTATTATTATTTAATTTGTAATGGATTTCGTAACCTGAAAATGTATATAATTATTAGTATCTAAAATTAGTAACATCATATTTTAAGAAAATATTTTCCTTTAACAATTTTGGATATTATAATTATTATATTATGAGAATGAAGAAATAATTAACAGTACTCCAGCCAGTATAGAGAATGTGTTATAATGTCAACGTTTCGGTCTAGTTTGAGACCTGTCTTAAGAGTGTCGTTTACCTAAATAACCAAAACATGCTTCGCACAAGTTTGTAATTTATTTAACAACAAACAAACGTAATAATAAAAAATTCGCGATTGCCATTCCATTCTTTCATGTCTGATCTATCGAAAACTATGCTTTGTGAAACAAAATGTGTTTATTTAAACAAGATAATTGGAAACTATACTTAATTTCAGCTAAGAAAATAGCAGATGGCACTGCGAATGCCAGTAAGTTTACACTCACACATTTTATTAGTTCAAAATTTGACGCGATTTTAAATAAGTTTTATTTTGTGAATAAAGCTGTCATCTATAGAATAATGTAGTACTTCGATGTAACTATGAAATTCAAAATAAGAAGGTATAAGTAATTTTAACGGAAATGAAAATGTTTGCTAGTATAAATCTACCTCTCATCTCGACCAATCAGGTTCAAGAATATCATTGCCCTATCTAAAACAACGCTATTTTCTTAGCAGAAATGAAGTATAGTGAATTACCAATGGTAACTAGTGAATTACCAATGGTAACTAGTGAATTACCAATGGTAACTAGTGAATTACCAATGGTAACTAGTGAATTACCAATGGTAACTAGTGAATTACCAAAGCTATACGAAAATGATACCAAATTACCAAACAATATAATAAGTACTCACCTCTCTATTTGTGATGTAAGTTGATTTTGTGCCTTACAAATTAGTATTCCGATAGAAGAAGCTTGAAAATTGATGTCTGCTTGCATTGTGGACGATGATTTGTTGAATTTTGTTTCTGGATCGTGTTTTGTTGGCGTCTCGATGCTAAACATGGACAGCAGGAATGAAGCGTCGTTTGAAATGCGCATGCGTTGGAAAATTGATTTTATCAGGAAACGGAATACCTGTGAATCTAAAACAACTATTTTATAGTCAAGGTGACGCACAGCGCATAGAAAACAATTTAGCACAGCGCAAGAATTATTTATCTTCCATATATTCATTTATTATTTATGTGACTACTTCTTCAGCTCGTGCATAAACTTTTATCCTCTTGAATTATAGCCTACATTATGTGCAGTGTTCTAATAGATAACAATATTTTTTATCTAGATAAAGATAAAGATAACTTTTTATTTATCTAGATAAGATAATATAAGATAAGATAACCATTGAAAAATTATTTAGATAATAGATAAAAGATAAATAATTATTATCTAGATAATTTATAGATAATAAAAAGAAATGTAATGGATATGTTATAAAGGATAAGCGATACTAGCTGGAGAGACGGCAGCGTTGCAAGCTTGTGCGTTGTATGCTTGTATACAGTTTGATTACATTTGAATTCGATAAAAATTACAGTTGAAAAAGTTGGTTATAATTTTACTGAAATTATTATCTAGATGATAATTAAAATATAGATAAAGATAATTTGTAATTTTATCTAGATAAGAGGTTCCGGGTTCGAATCCCGGCTCAGTCTGAGATTTTTCAAAAATTTCTTAAATACATCCTTAGGGTTCTCTCACTATTTCGTTATCAAAATTCTTAAAATTTGGCATTAGCCGGCATCTGCCACGCGTTGTTCATGTGTTCATGTGATACGTAATTATACAAAAATTGTGTGACGTGTCATAATGGACGCAAAATTAACGAACGAGAAATTTCGGACTCAGTTGGGATGGAACCAGGGACTGGTAGCTCAAGTGGTAGAGCGTTGGACCGGATATTCAAAGGTTCCGGGTTTAAATCCCGGCTCAGTCTGAGATTTTTCAAAAATTTCTTAAATAATAAATAAATTGAAAAAAATTGTCTAGATAAGATAATAGATAAAGATGATTATCTAGATTAGTTACAAGACTGATTATGTGCTCGTTAAACAATATACTATTATTTTACAGTTTAAACTAACTTTCTAGGTAAGTAAAGCATCTATAGTAAAAAAAAATTTGGAGAGGAGTCACGTCATCAATGTTGGTCACTAGATAATGACGTCACGCAACCAGATAATGACGTCACGGAATACTAGATTTACATAGTATACTAATTTAAATTTAAAATATGTAATGTGTGTTGCATTATTGAATTTACATGCGACGCTTATTTTTCGATCAATTTAATTGAATTATTAGACGATTAATATTTAAATATCATAGTAAAATTTAATATATTTCCAGTTAGAACTCTATAGCGTTACAGAAAAAATATGAGTGTCATGTAAACGTACAACACGAAACACAATTCTTAATTCAGTAATGCCAATGTGTGGTGAAAAAACAAACTACAATTTTTTGAAATAAATTAAAAATGCATTAAAAACATTATGTTCGACTTTAAAATTATTGTAAATTTAATGAAAATGCACTATTCTTATAGTATGCAAAAAAGTAGTATTTATTTTATTCATTTAACATCACTAGGTCATTACTACAGTTATTTTTTATTTTCTAATGTTTTGATGACGTGACTCCTCTGCAAAAAAATTTCAACTATATAATATTTAACTAAAAAAATTAGTTCTGTGTGATTCAATTTGAGTCACTACTTGGTGAAGCATCGGGTCCAAATTTCACCGGATTCATTGGCCCAATATTACTTGTGTTTAGTGGTGCGAGTGCCCAAAATTCACTGCTTTAAGGAGGTTGGTTACATTTTTGCGGTATACGGGACGAGAGGGGAACTCATATAGTTATAAAAAGGACGCGTTTGATATAGCCAACTGTATAAAAATAATTTTTAGATCCCTGTTCATGGATAAAAGGTTATGAAACTTGTCTTATTTACAATCTGATACCCTTTTTGTACCTTATACTATTATTACAAACGTTCTAAATCTATTTATACACCTGACTTAAACAGCTGTACAACGTGACAACATCGCATCGCACGTGTACAGTTGGTAATACTTATTTACATTCTGACACTGACAGTTCTGATTGTGAATCATATTTTGTGAATAAATTATGAGTGAAAAGTGTAAAATACAGGTGGAAAGACCAATCAATCATACGAATTGTTCTTTAAATAAATGCAACCGTTCTATACCTAATAACCTTTTTATACAATAAAGTGTAATTTTAATAGAAATAATATACTGTGCTGCGATGCAGTCAATTTATTAAAGCCTTATTTGCACGAGGATTCTTTGAAGATTCTACCAAGATTCTGAATCCTGGAAGAGAAGGAGTTTTCTTCTTTGTAATCAGAATATCAAACAACATAATTTTTAACGTATATGTACTGGAAGTTATGATACACCCTGTATGTCGGAGTACGAGCGGAGCAGATAATAGATGATCAGTTAAGTGATCAATAAAACTTCTAAAAGTCGCAATTATTGGAATAAATAAATCACACACTTACCTACCACTCATGTCATGGACCAGTAAACGTGATCTACAAACTATGACGATACGGAAAGGTGGCAATTCCCGGGCACGTGCTACTCGTATCAGATCATCTTGAAGACTACCGATAACCGACTCACATCTAGCACGTAATCCCAGACTTGCATTCCTATCATTAATTATTATTACAATCAACATGTTTGCTAATCCCGACATATATTACATTTGTAATAGGTACTTTTGTTAGCTCCTGAAGAAGACCCACGTGGACCGAAATCACCATTGATATACAACTATCTATAGTTATTAGTTTATTCTAAACGATTATTACTTATTAAGCTGCCATCGCTCGCCTAACCCTCGTTAATCAAGTTAAAACCCGCTAATAAATACTCCACATACGCGTGAATTAATCAACTTTCCAAACAAAGCTCAAGCTCTCCCCACCTGGTTTTTGCTCTTCCAGGCAGTTGGCGCTTTTGTCGCCACGTGACTCTGAGCTTTGACACGATCGCCTATTGTTTCGTGTTTACTGTGTGAACTCTGCCGCGGTATTTGATGATGTATGGAAAGTTTAAACGTGGCAACGTCGTGTTATGTTTGTATCCGGAAAATTGATGTTGGAACATTGTTACCGGAGGAGAATTATGAGGGGCAGGTTGTAAATGTTGTAGTCTCTAGAACAAGCAAAAATCAAAACATAGAATGATTGTTGTTTATGATGTTAGTGTGTAGATATGTTATGATTATGTAATGCATAAGCATATTAGATATGCAAGAAGTTATTTTCTATACGACTGTTATAGAATGTTATCATTCTTACATCACTTTCAATTATGGAATGGTTACATTATGTCACTTGTTACGGAATTCCGTCACTAGTGATGGAATGAAATGTGGCGAGTTATAATAATTTAACTTTATTCAATGTTTTTGGTTGGTGGGTAGCTTTAAAATACATTTAGATTTATTAATTTTATGTAGAATATTATTTTATAAATACATAAATTTTTATTTTAATAGTTTTACACACTTGACAAAATAAAATCCCCAGAACATTTCAAAAATGTGAACATCTCGGCTTTTTACTTGCTATATTTGCATATTAACATCCTATTAATATCCTAGCGATTGCCCTAATGCCCTTAGTAACATTATCTATGTAACATCCCAATGTTAGTATTTTGGTAATAATATCCCAATTATGCATCCCATATAATTCTCTGAGATGTTGATATTGAGTATGTAAATTTTTATTATACTCCGGATGTGGCTAGGATAGACTTACGTAATATCACTTAAAGTACAAGAATAAGATATTTTTAAACATCCCATGGACGATTCATGTCATGTGGGTAGGTTATGTTTTTTAATGCAATTATATTTATAGTCGTAGAGAAAGTATAGTCTGCAACAGGTTTGGTAGCTAAGAATCTGTCTTGAAACATTGGTAGGTATATTAAAATGTTATTCCGCCATCTTGAAACAAAATGGCGCCTAGCTAACTCAAAATGTACTGCACCGATTGGGTTCAAATTTGTAATGGTTATAACTTATGATCTAACTTAAATAAAATGGCGGTAACCGATTGGATTCAAATTTGGTATGGTATCATGGGCGTAGTTAGAATTATCACCATGTATGGTATGGTAATAACATAAAATTCTTATAACAAGATTCCTTTAAATTCGACTAATGTATAAAGCATAATAAAAAAAATTGCAACAGCTTGGTAACAATAAATTGAGGAATGGCTTTTAAATATACAAGGTAGAAAAATACTGGAAAAAGTATTAAGCTGAATTTAAATTTTTATTTTCCAATAAAAATCAAAATCGCCGGTAGTCACCCAGGCCTACCAACATAAAAAACTCATAAATTGCTTAATTTACGAGTCTCCTCTTCCAATTTGAATTAGTAGTATACCCAGTTTACTGATAATTAAAAATTAACGAGCAGCCTGCCTCCATAGTTTCAAGTCAATCAATACGAGGATCAAAAAACTAATGGCTATTTAATGAGCTCAGAGTATACAGTCATTAAAAATGAGACTCCAGTTTTCAAGCTCATGGGAACTGAAATTTTGAACTTTGGTTGTGAAATAAATTCAAAAACTAAGACTAGATATATGAAAAATGGTGGTTTTATTCTAAAATTAGTAGTAGTAAATAATTCGAGAAGAAATTATCAGAAACGATTTATCTAAATACGCACGAAAATGTAAGTTTGTTACACTAGTTGCAGGCGAGTGTCGTTGGTAATCTAAGCTACATTCTCAGAAATAAATTAGTCAAGGCAAAGAAACAACAGAATACACTCACACGTATATATTACTCACTAGTGGGTTATGTCTTTTATTTAATAAAACTTTCTGTAGGTATTGTAGTATGTTGAAAAAAAGACAATTATTGCTACATAAAGTATAAAAATAGAATACTTTCGAGAGTTATATTAAATTTATCATAAAAATTAATCAATTATTAAATATAGTCGTAGACAATTCATAGTATTCTGCTTAATAGTAAAATCTTATATAAGAAATAAAAATGGCAAACTGTCCCGAGGTACAATGCGGTGTTGTACCTTGGAACAGAGCTGGTTGTACTTCGGGACTAATAAAATATAAGGAAAAAAGACAGAATCAAACGAACAGACACAATTTTTTTAAATTATATAGTAATTTTAAACGAATGTATTTATAAATTTTTTATGTTACACTTATTTATTCAAAGAAATATAATTGAGTTTGGGGAATAGAAATAAAATGATCCCATTTTATACGATTTAAAGTCTATACCGTATAGCGCGATACTTAAAATTTTAGTTTAGCGATAAATGTACGCAATTATAATTTCCATTATCCTTGAAAATTAAATTTAAAGTTTACATATCCTCGAAGACATGTACCTATGCCTTGGAACCATGTCCCAAGGTACAAGCAAATTATTGTCCAAAGGTACAATTAAGTAAATATTTTTTTAAATATAACGCAGTATTTGTTAATTAAATTTTAAATATCAATGCAAGAACACTCCCGTACACTTTAATTACGCTTTCGTTACAACTGAACGATATGGCCGCCTAAATTCAAGGATTATTACTTGGTTGCAACCCTACACACGATATCGTTCTTGTTTCTAGAGCGTATATCCGGATATCATCCGTCAAACAAACGACACACTGACAGCATTTGAAAGTTTTCAGTCTACTTGACACCGTCGCAAACTGCTAATCGGATCTAAGGATAAAAAGGATCGATTTTCGCACTAGCGTCATAGTGCTTCCCGTTTCCTGTGTTCGCATTGGCAGTCAGTTTTTAGAGACTGAATAATTTTGTACAGAAAAGATGAAATTGTTTCAACTCCGATATATAAAATACAAAAATCTGATGTGGTCAGCAAACAGCCTTCCGCCATATCTAGATTTATAAACATAAATGTACACGTACAATCCGGTGCCCATTTAAAATATACAAATAAAAATCTAAAATATTCAAACACAGAATCAAAAGATTCATTCACAGGAAAACTCTTCTGTGTTGAAGCCAACCTCCGTACAATTACTACATTTTTTAATATCATAGGAGCCTAATTCGTACTCATCCACTAAAAACTCACTACCCGATTTTTAGCATGATTCCAATACCTGCCTTTACAGGCAAGCGGAAGGTCAAAATATGTCATGTACTAGATTTTTTACTGTTATTCTAGGTTCAGTAAATATTCAGAATATTTTACTACGAGCGTTAATATCTGAGATTTAAAACGGTTTGAGTTACACAAATTTATGAACTTTCAAAATTGTACATACGTACGTGATTTCAGTATATTTATGTAGACAGTTTGAACATGACCGTTTTATTACTTGTATTTACAGCTGTCTTATTAAATCTAAGTTGGGTAAGTATGTAGGTATGTTAGTTTGCCTTGTTTATACGCATTTTAAAATTGGAAACAAAGTTGGTGCAAAATTAAATATAGCAGATTCTGCTACAAAGTCACCCTAATGAGCTTGAATTGTATTTCCAAAATAAAACAATTTCCTCTTCACTATAACTGTTACATGAAACAAACAATCCTTCTTAAGGCTGCTTTATAATGGATGTAACTGGTGACTTCTTCTGTGTTCTGTTAACATGAGCTATAGGTATTTCTATGTTACGGTTCATAATGACACTGGATTTGACGTTTACCTATACTGGAACAGTAAAGTTCGCCAACTTTTAAGAAAATTTCCTAGAGCATCACTATATTTAAAGAGTGTCGCTATAGGCGTCAAACAAGTAGCCATCGTTTAATAATAATAAAAATGTGGAATTAATTATTATTTAACTGTAACAATAAATGATATCCAAAAATTAGTTCAGTATCTAACTTTTAAACTCTTGTATTACCAAACATATTATTTTATTCAAATACAATTTTACTAAAGTCAACCATACTCAGTATAAAGCTACTCCATTACATACTTCTTCACTCTTTTTCGAACAAATAGCAAGCAAGTCCTATTTGTTCTTTGTTGATCTTTGTTTACATTTTGATGAGTATTTTATTTAGCAATAATATTTATTGCCATAAACACTATGTAACTTTCAACAAACGAATCCATTTCTGACAGTTATAAGAAAGGTTATGTCGTCAAGTTAGCAGATTACTGACATGATTATGAACCAGACATTTTTCATTCACATCGCACATCTTACAAAATACAGAAGAAGTAACCGATTACATCCATTATAAACCAGCCCTTACTCAGTTACATCTCTGTGACCCACATTTTCTATGTTTCTATAAGTTGCAAGTTGACTTGATTACATTTTCCTTTATGAAATAACTTCCACATGCTCAGAATACTGTCAACAATACGCTGTGCATTTTATCTGTGCACAAAGAAACGATTATCCTTTGAACTGTGCAATTCTCTTTAAGGATAATTCACTAGAAAGACGACGAGACTCGTTGTCTTATCACAAGCTACACGGAGGAATATCTGTATTGTCCTTAGAGGTTTAAATAAATGCACAACATACGTGAAGGTAATTAGCAGATTACATATATTAATTAAGTCATTATATTGTTTTGTATTAGTTTTAATACTTCTGAACTGTATTTCAACCTACTGAGTGATAAACTAGACTTACTTATACTGTGTATAAGAAAGTAAAAACAGTAACCATTCAAATAATGAAAGTTGAAACGAGTAGATTATTATAAATTGTAACATAGAGTACGAGGGAAGATTGAAATAGTTATTTGTCCAACTAGAGAGGAAAGCGCTTCTTTTTCCCACTCAAACTCGAAGTTTGTGTCACGAGCGAAGCGAGTGAGGCAATCGAGCAAGAGTGGAAAAAGAGCTTTCCTCTCGTGTTAGACACAACATTTTTTTCACGACATATTTAAAAACATTGTAATGTAGAAGAGGCACATAACTAGAAGTTAGGTTATAACTGCCATCTGTCAGAATGACGTTTGAAAACAACGAAATGCAACCAATATGCCAAATTAAATTTAAGTTGTAAAATCGTGAAATAGTAGAAAAATAAAGTATAAAACATAATAATAATTGTAAAATAATAATTTACAGTATATCACTATAAAATCAGAATTTTCAATAAAATAATAAATGTACTTACAATTTTTAAAATATTTCATCGTAAAATAACACTAGTGGTAACACTGCTTACTTTCCTCTCTAGAGAGGGAAAACCTACTTTCCTCACTATTTCGCGAGAAGAAAATTGTGTTTTCTCCGCATGTCGTGAAAAAAGTAATTGGTCTAAGCAAGAAAGCACAACTTTTTTCAGTATAACTAAATAAATTTCTCAACATAGTATCCTTTTAGGCTTATACACTTCGTCCAACGTTCCTCCAATTTCTCTATTCTCTCAGAATAATACGATTTCTCCTCAAAATAGATCTTTGTTTGGCGTCCGCTTATTTAGTCAAATATAGTTTTGTCAATGCGTAGTTTGACCAAACTAATTAAGCCAAACTGTATTTTAGTCAAACTAAAATTTGTTCAACTAGAATTTTGTCAAACCGTAAATATGCCAACCCGTAATTTAGCCAAACTGTATTCTAGACAAACTGTAATTTCACATTCCGTAATTTGACCAAACCGCAACTTCGACTAATATTATATTGTCAAATCGTTTTCAGGTAAACCGTAATTTAGCTAAAACACAACTATACCTAACTGGAATAATCCAACACGGAATTTATCCAAATCGTATTTTTGTCTAATCGGAAATCGCAGTTATGTATAACCGTAATCTTGCCAAACGCATTTTTCTATGTCTTAAATAAAGTTGAGATGATTATGATTTGAGTAAAATGCGTTTGGCAAGATTATGGTTATGAATAATTGTGATTTGACAAAAATACGTTTTGGATAAATTCCGTGTTGAATTATTAAGCCAAAGTGCATTATATTATTATTAATTACTACTTTAAAATTATAATTTTTTGACGTTTTATTCTTAATTCTAACACCGAGTACCTATGTAATTAAATTTTTTAATAAAATTATTTACCGTAAAACTAATAACAATTCTCAAACTAAAATTCCTAGAAAAATATCTTGCAAAAAATAAACCTGTTAAAAATTTGTTATTAAAACTCATAAAATCTTTATTAAAATGTTCGTACAACATTACACACATAATATGACATGAAATTAATACAATTTTGTGAAGATTAATGATAAAACTTGGTGATATAATACACCAATATGCAGCAATTATTTGAGTACTGAATAGTGAATTTTTTACCTTCCACTTACCTGTAAAGGAAGGTATTGGAATCATGCTAAAAATCGGGTACCTAGTGAGTTTTTAGTGGATGAGCACGAATTAGGGTCCTTACAACTCATTTTTGATAGTTTCACGATGATGTCTGTATGTATGTATGTGTGTGTGTGTGTGTATGTGTGTATGTGGTCAAGGCCGGGGTGTAAGTCGGATAACTCAAATACGAATTTCTCAAAAATTTTGATATTCGGTATTTAACATTTGTATATATATATATTGGAAGAGCTCATTAGATTTTGGTACAAATATCATAACCGGAAATGATATTTTTTGAAGATTGAAAAGGTTAATTGTCAAAAATGTATATTAATTTGGATAAATGTAGTATTTATTTGTAATAAAACTTGTGTGCCATCTGTCGGTAGTAGTGTGAGTAGAAATTTAATGATCAGACTACATCTACAATTTGAATGTATTTGATTATTTCAAAAAACATTGTACAAACCTCTTGCAGGAATACACCATCCCAACATTCGCGTAAATGAAACCCTCGCTTCGCTCGTGTTTAAAAAAAACCGCTCATGTGGGATAAAAATCTTCCCGCATTTTGTTCGTAAATAACTATTTTTGTGCAACTTTTGTCTGTTTGTAGTTGGTTGGGACAGAAAAAAATAAAATGCGTGAGAGTGCTTTATGTTTTAAAACATTATAAATTGATCTTCCTATGTACGTACAATTCAAAGTTGCTGTTTTAGACAGTTCAAATACAAGATTTTTATTTCTTCCGGCAGTCAAACATATCACTCCAATAAATCAAACGGATGATTTATTCCTTGTTAAATCATTTCAGCAACATTTCCAGTTAAATATAACCTCACTAATTCTATTTCCAACCACAACCAGACGACTGCTCCCGCCAAAAAATACCCCCTCCTCTTCATCAGTGCTCTATTTTGGTACCGCCTGCGTCACGTGACGTCACACATCAGCCACAGTGACCACGTGGGCGCATGTGTGTGTCTGTTCACACACGGAGCTTGTTTACGTGTGGTGTGTGTTTACTAGTCGAGTTTGAAGTTTGTATACATTGACCCGACTTACGACTATAAATATTAACGCTTACGTTTATGTAACAATGAGACGTAGTGCGTCGTATTGTGGTAACGTGGCATATGAGATGCATTATGTGGAATGCTACAATGAATGTTATTGACATGGGCGTACGCAGAAATTTTTAGAAGGTGGCTCGAAATTTTTACTTCCCGCTTTATATTTTATAAAGGGAGTTACTGTGACGGGTCAAAATTTTCGGCTGGCCACATCAGATTTTTTAAATTAATAAATTGTGTTCCTATTATAATATTTTGTTGTTGAAGGTCAAAAACTTCTAAATCGAAAATTAAATTTTTCAGATATGGAAAACTGCACGTTTCACTCCCTATTACTCTTCTTGGTCTTGTGCCGATTGATATATAATGTAACAGTACTGGGTGTGGTATACTCACTCTAAGTTAGCTTAGGACATTTTTAGAAGCAATTCACGTCTAGGAATTTAGTTAAGCAGAGGTTCTAGCTGACTGTAAGACCAACTGTTACATATCCAGGCTGTTAAATTGCTTGGAGGTGACCATAATTAAAATGATGATGAGAGGCTGAAATTTATACAGTGCCTTTATTACAATATTGAGATTCTAAAAAAATAATTACATTTTCGTCTATCCTGTTTTTGAGTAATTGAATGTTGAAATTACGCTCGTTTTACGTGGCTCTTATGGCAATTCACTAAATCTTTTTTAGCATTCTTTAAACTATATGATAATATAAAATATGAAAAATTTATAGAACTTGTATTAATATTTCCTATAAACCTTTAAAAATAAGTTCGGGACGATTTTGTGTACTTTTCCTAAACCATTTGCAAGTTATTTAAAAAAAAATCTGACGTGGACACCACATGACTTCCTTGTACGCCTTGTGTGTTCATACTTTTCTTAATAACTAAAATGTAGAATAATATAAAAAAATTCTTTTAACTTATTATACTAGTATACTCACAAATATATTTTAGTCATTTTATTTAAACTGCAGAAGAAGATATGAAGCATATTTTACTATTGTCACTGTCATGTCATAATCATTTAAATTTTACGTAGTAACAAATGTTAATCGATCATGGACTACAAGATAAAGAAATACTAAATTAAAAATATATACTTAATTATTCCTAAATGATACCAGATACAAAAATATTTATAAAATACCGATTTTAGGTAATAATCACATAATCTTTCATTTAAAATTAAAAAAATTGTCTTAAATTAAATATTTATCGAAATATTTTAAAAAAGTACTACTTCCGGTTTGTAGACTGAAACCAAAAATAGGAGGTGCACAACTAGATGCTATAACAGTCCTAAATACAAAATTTCAACTTTCTACGTCTAACCGTATTTGAGTTATGCGACACACATACGTCCGTCCGTCCGTACGTACGTACGTACGTACGTACGTACAGACGTCACGTCGAAACTAGTCATAATGGATTCAGAAAAGGTCAAAACGGATATTTCCCTCAAAATCTGAGAACCGAAATTTTTCGCGATTACAATACTTCCTTACTTCGTACAAGGAAGTAATATAAGCATGCCAAGCATTCTTTGATTAGTGAATTAGAAATTATTGTAAAAATCATCATCCAACGCTCGTTGAGCAAATTTTGCTTTATTGCAGGAGTCCTCAACATCCTTAATTTATTAGGACAGTGGAGAGTATCGGCTATGAAAGCGTCAAGTTTGGAATAATTTTGATCCGCGCGCTTTGAGCGTTCATAGTCAATAAGTTTAGTTTATTCACTCGTAAGATCGTTTATTCTTTCCCATCGTTAAGTTTAGTGATATTATATTGTGTATCATATTGCTATAATTTGTTAATAAATATTTAGTTAAACCCATACACATGCATCATGCATTCCGCCTATTTTTATTACAATAATGATCTTGACCAATAATGATCAAAAAACAAAGTAATATACAGAAACAGAAAAAAATTGATTGTTATATGGACGGGCGCCATGGTTATTGTATTGTGTGTGAAGTTACAAAGAAGAGAAATTTACTATTATGGTATTTTTTGTTTGTTTGTTGTTTTTATTGCAGATCTTAAAAGATTGTGTGTATTTTAATCTACGGCTTTGTAAAATTCAACAATGGTTCTTGTAAACTGAACGAAGAAAGAAGCAAAATTAAATTAACAATAGTATAACTATTATATTTGTCTCATGTTTACTTCATAAATTTGT
Source organism: Agonum fuliginosum (assembly GCA_947534325.1). Taxonomy (NCBI): domain Eukaryota; kingdom Metazoa; phylum Arthropoda; class Insecta; order Coleoptera; family Carabidae; genus Agonum; species Agonum fuliginosum. The sequence continues at coordinate 30,602,943 of OX384037.1, forward strand.
TAATATTGTTGCAATGATTTCAAAAAGAATTTGTTTTATTTACCACTGATATAAACTGATTTAAGATCAGTTTCCTCATGATAGTAGCGAATACGGTATTTGGCAGTGTTAAAGTATTTGCCAGTGTTAAAGTGACTTTTGTAGACCAGAAACATGTACAAAATTATTCATGGAGAAACACACCGTGCATACCGCGTAGTCTACGTAAATATTTTGGTATACAAAATCGACCTTCTGAGCGAACAATTTGTGGGACCAATTGGAAGATATCGACATCGAGAGTCTCAAGTTTCAATAAGAAGGTGCCACTAGTCACACAGTAGTAGAAACCATTACGCTACTGCGCAATTAATTTTATGACCGTATCATCTTTCAAACAGCGACATTAATTGACCGCAAAGTTCATGTGAATAACTCATCTTCACAACATAGTGCCGCGAAATAATAGAAAATTATGATAATCGCGTTACGTCATGCCATGACATAGGTACAGCCAGTGTCTTGTACCGTGGGTACAGCACTATATAAACGGATAGCGAATTGTCCGCCATATTGGAGCCCACAGCTGTTTGACACATCATACAACTGATTTGTCCAATCGCCTTTTTAAGTGTATTAATTTAAATGACGGGTTGTTCCGCATCCAATTGTTTAAACTACACCAGAAATAGATTTATATTTTTTGTTAAGTTAGCAATTTCAATTATTATTAACTATTAAATTTAAAGAAACTTATATAACCTTACTTTTTTATTTTGTATATAAGTATTATAAACCTCTTATAATCTACGTTATTTTGATAATTATCTAAATGTTAAATTTAATTTAACATTTTTATATGATATTTAGATTCCTGCAGATCCAGAAAAAAGAAAAAAATACTTAACAAACTTTAAAGTGACAGAATTAGAATCCAACCTAAAATGGCTTGTGTAGGTACCGTGAGTTTCTTATAAATTTACAATCAGGATTAGTCATTAGCATCAATTTACTTGACAGTTTTGAAACTACATTGAGCTCAAAGATGGCGGATAGGTCTGCTGTCCGTTTTATATAGTAGGGGAGACCGGGGATGAAAGTAACAGAGGTAGGTTGTAACATCGCCTATAGTTTTCGTAGTTTTTGGTAAATGACACTATAAGTGATATTATAGCGTTTAAAGACATGAATCTGTCGACACGAAGTAGAGTTTTGCAATTGTCGTTGAGAATACGTTGCTTTTCGGCTGAAAGTAAATTCGCTGTGTTTTCTTATGAGTGGTTTTACCAGAAGCTCTTGAATAATAATCAAAATGTAAGTAAATAATTTTAATCTATTTTTAGTTAGCTATCAATCGGCATGATATAATTCACCATTGAAATTGTCGTTATGTGTAATTTTCCTCGAAACTTCTTTAGTTTACCATTGGGGCTGATAGTAACAAAGAGTTACAACCAACCCCAACATATTTTTCGATTATTATATTATTTTTATTATATAATAATTGATGTTGCCACTTGCAGATGACAAACTTATAAACTGAAAAAAAATCGAGGAACTATGTCTCCTCAGATTTGATAAAAAGTGTTTCTTTGGTTATCGATGAAAACAGGCCGATTAGAGCAGTAACAAAAGAGTTAAATATTTGTCACGTTACTCTCTTGTGCTATGTAAGAAAGAAGCGACAAACTCATTCATGAAACGAAATCCCACTCTATCAATTCGCATACCTGAGGCTATAAGTTTAAGCCGGGCCACATCTTTTAATAAGACTAATGTCACGAATTTTTTTGATAAGTTGGAGGCTGTTTTAATAAAACACAACTAAAGTACATCACAAATCTGGAATGTGGATGAAACCGGAGTGACCACAGTCCAGAAACCTAAAAAGATTGTCGCAACATTCTGCCTCATGTGTTGTGAACCCATTCATGCAGTTTGCCTGAGGAGCAGTGGGTGCAGTGTCTCCAATGTAAATTATGGGCCGATGTTAACTGTGTTAAATTTAAAAAAATGTAATTATGTAGAAATTACGACTCGGATGATAGCTTTTCAGATTAAATAATTGTCTTTTATGTTTCTTTATATTTTTCTAACAGTTTTGTTGATAAATTATATGAAAAAAATCTGACGTGGACACCACATGACTTCCTTGTACGCCTTGTGTGTTCATACTTTTCTTAATAACTAAAATGTAAAATAATATTAAAAATTCTTTTAACTTATTATACTAGTATACTCACAAATATATTTTAGTCATTTTATTTAAACTGCAGAAGAAGATATAAAGCATATTTTACTATTGTCACTGTCATGTCATAATCATTTAAATTTTACGTAGTAACAAATGTTAATCGATCATGGACTACAAGATACCGAAATACTATAAATTATAAATATATACTTTAATTATTTTTAAATGATAGCAGATACAAAAATATTTATAAAATACCGATTTTAGGTAATAATCACATAATCTTTCATTTAAAATGAAAAAAATTGTCTAAAATTAAATATTTATAATAATAATAATAATATAATTTTATTCGGCAAAGACTTCAGCCAGAGGCTGCTCTTCCATCTAACCTTTACATCAAATAAACAATAGAAATATCAAAAATATCGATGATTTAAACAGTAAATGGTAATACAAAGCAACTTTATAATATAAATTAGATCAATTAACATGGTACAATTTAAGGTACAAGGTCAAATTTATGCAAAAAATAAGACGCAGAACAAAATATAATCAAACTAGATAAGTGAAATGTGGTTATTAATTAATAGTTTTTTAAGATTTGAGGCAAATCTGGCGGGTGGTAGAAGCGTTAAATCTATTGACAATTTATTTAATATCGTAGGGCAAAAATAGCTAAAAGTTTTTTTAAAAAGAGCTGATTTGTGTGAAGGAAAATGGTATACACAATTGTTTCTCAGATTGCAGTGATGATGATTACCACGCATAGATAATTTGCTATAGAGATATTCCGGATATCTGTTCTGAACAGTACGTTGAGCTAGACATGCGATATGATAAAGTCTGGTTCTCTCCATGTTTAACCATCCTATAGGGTTTAAATAAGTACTGACATTGTCTCTCCTGCGTAATCCAAAAACAAATCGTATACAACAGTTTTGTACTTTCTGTATTCGCTTAGCATCATAATTTGTGAGAAAAGGGCCATAAATCGTATCGCAATAATTGAATACAGAAAGTACCAGACTATTCGATAGAATTACTTTGTTACGTTCGGATAGGATAAATCTGTTCATAAATAGGTTTTTTAATGCCAGAAAAGCTTTTTTAATTAGAAGAGAAACATATTCAGTGAATCTAAGTTTGTGATCAATTAGTAAACCAAGATTTTTACAGGTAGAAGAAATACCAATTTTAATATTATTTATATATATTTTGACACAATCACCATTCAAAAGTTCTTGCCTAGCTTTTTCCGCACCAAATAACATCACCGTGGATTTCGATTCATTTAGCTTTAGACAATTGTCTGTACTGTACTTAGCTATTGCTTGAAGATCAAAATTTAAATTGTTTACTGCACTATCAACATCATTTTTATCAAACGATAGATACATTTGTGTATCGTCAGCATACATGTGAATATTAGAATATTTAATACATTTGCATAAATCAAATACATAAATAGAGAACAATAAAGGTCCTAATATAGAGCCTTGTGGGACGCCCTTATCAACTGGCATACTATCAGAAAAAAGATTATCAGTGGCTACAACTTGACAACGATTTGACAGGTAGCTACGAATAAACTGAATGCTGTTTGTGTCGAAACCAATATAATTTAATTTAGCTAGCAAAAGATTATGATTTAAAGTATCAAAGGCCTTACTAAAGTCCAACAAAGTTAACAGAACCAATTTTTTATTATCTAGGTCTATGACAATGTCGTCGATAATCTTATGAAGAGCGGTAGCGGTACTATATCCTTTACGGAATCCTGATTGAATATCTGGAAGAATTTTGAAAGTTTGAATATAGTTCATTATCTGATTGTAAATAACTTTTTCCAATATTTTAGATAAAGTAGGCAGTATATTTATTGGTCGCAAATCATTAAACGTTGAGGGGACTTTACATTTATTAATGGGTTTGACTAAAGCTTGCTTCCAAATTTCTGGAAATTTATTTGTAAGAAGACATTCATTAATAATGTGCGTAATCTGACGAACAACATATGGAAAAATAGTCTGAAGCATTTTTAGATTAATACCATCAGTACCCACTGAATTTGACTTAATAGAATTAAAGATTTTTATAATCTCTATTTCCGATACGAGAGAAAAATTAAATTTAACATCATTGCCTAATAATTTGTTGCTACAATCGAAATATTTTTAAAAAGTACTACTTCCGGTTTGTAGACTGAAACCAAAAATAGGAGGTGCACAACTAGATGCTATAACAGTCCTAAATACAAAATTTCAACTTTCTACGTCTAACCGTATTTGAGTTATGCGACACACATACGTCCGTCCGTACGTACGTACATACGTACGTACATACGTACGTACGTACGTACGTACAGACGTCACGTCGAAACTAGTCATAATGGATTCAGAAAAGGTCAAAACGGATATTTCCGTCAAAATCTGAGAACCGAAATTTTTCGCGATTACAATACTTCCTTACTTCGTACAAGGAAGTAAAAAACTACATACTCTTGTTAATTATTTCAATAATCAACTGTTACATCTTACTGTTACTTTTTGCCCCAACATTGAGGTTGAAAGTAACACATGTCTCTGCCCACATATATTTTTTTTTTGTTAACTTCCTTGACAAAACACATCTAATAAAAACTTCCAATGTAACTTGAATGTCTGGTCTATCGTTTAATAAATATGGATGCCCAAAATTTGTAAAGGTTTAGAAAACAAAAATTAAAAACGAAAAAATGTTACTTTCATCCCCGGTCTCCCCTACTATACCATGACACAGGACCTCCGGTCTCGAGTTGTTTTTATTTTCGATTATTTTTATTTTTTATTATAATAACTGAATATACAATCTTGGTATGTTTCGGACGAATTCTTTACACCCTGAATCATTAAGTTTCCGATAACACACATGTGTGTGAACACAGATAAACACAATCTTTGCAAATAAAATTATCCTTAGTTGTCGTTTAAGCAGAATGACGAGATAATAATATATTTACAACTAAGATATTTTGATTGTAAAGCAAATATTAGTTCATTAATTTTCATACTTAATATTTGCTTTAAATACACCACAAATATTTATGCACAATTTGCACGTAAATGCATCACTTCTCCCCTGTCGTTCTTGAAAGTAAGTTTTAAATTTCGGTGTTGACTTCGTATTGTATTTAATTCAGGCTAGGTGGGACCAAGGTTATAAATGCACATAGGCGTGCGATTAATTTTTCAAGAGCATTTTATATAAGCAAAAATAGCTTGACATTATCGCATTGTTAAATAAATATCAGCATTTTATATGATAATTTTGTCTTTGTTTTTTTAATGATATGTGTTATCAACGACATAATTATCATTTTCAAGGTTTTTATACCGAAAGAATGTAATGCAGCACAATACATTTATCTGCTTTATCTATTTCCTCATATTTTGCGTTTTATTTTTATAGTTTTACTAAGCTACCTACCGTTGTTGATATTTTATATTAATTTTTATTACTTTTATATTATATTCATTTAAAAAAATTCTTTCATAATATATTTTAAGTTCAAACTGAAATTGCATCAGAACATTTTGACATGTCGTGATATTTTTAGCATAATATAAGTCATTATCATATTCATAACTGAAATTATTTTAGTTTATTGCACATGATTTTTAAGAAATGCTCGAATGTAAATGTAAAATATCTGAGGTTATAATGTTTAACAGATGAATTGTTTATACTGAAATGACCTAATATTTGCCAGGACCCTAATGAACAAATTTATTTTATGCGCATCTGTCAAAAAAGGTTGACATTGACCGGACATTGAGGCAGCGAAGTAAAACATTTTGTGTATAGGTACGATACATTTCGCGGCCGCGTTGGGTAACGGCTGCGAAGTAAATTTATTAAGTTGTGCATGTCAATGTCAGATATTTTTGACAGTTGATACAAAAAATATAATGTGTTTTAATTATATGCATTTCAGTTGCACAAAAAATATTGTGTATAAATGTGTTTAGTGTCCTCGAGAATTTTTAAGCCTCGGCATTCGCCTTGACCACAAATTCTGTCAAACGCTAAACATACACTTCGCAGCCTAGATAAACAAATAACGCGTCTATCCCGTGGTGCATACTATATTTTTTGTTACAAGTGCACGCAAAGCATGCCTTTACTCCCTGTTAAGTAGGGAGCAAAACACGCGTTTAGTCCCTACGGAATGCTTTACTCCCTGTTTAAAGACAGCAAAACTAGTTTTACTCTCTGTAGGGAACAAAGCAAGCACACTCGAGCAAGACAAGGACGCGTTTTGTTTCCTCTAAACATGGGGTAACGCCGTGCTTTGCGTGCACGTGTGACGAAATAGTGTACTTTCCTAAAGAGGATCGAAAGTGAGAAATATCGTGCGAGTAAAGTTTGACGAACGAGATGCAACACGAGCAATATGATATTTACTTTCGAACGAGTCATGAACGCTATTTTTTAGACAACCACAATAAATAACACATAATTTTTAACTTTTTAATACGAGGACACACCCAACTTTAAAAAAAACATTTCTACTCTCATTTCAAACAATCAATAAACAAAGCAAAAGCTGCCTAGCTATGTAGATAATTATGATTTGACCATAATCGTGCTAGTACGATAGTCATATCATGTTAGTTCATGACATTTTCTAATTTTTTAAGTAGGCTGCTGCCGTGATATCTACTATTTTCTATAGTGGTCGTCTAAAAAATAATATAAAATTATAGTTTTTAAAATAGTTTGGTAAAAACACAATAGTATATTAAAGAACAAGTTTTATAAAATATGATTTTTTCGCACGTGTCCAAATTTAGTAAAACTAGCCCTCAGGCCATTTTATTAAAGGACGCACTGATCTGCGAAGAAATGCATCAGAATTATTTGATCTAGTGAAAATTGATCAATAAATTGAATCGTAACATTGTCGATCACAAGACGTTGTCAGCTATCCACCCAATTATTAATTTAAATCACCTGTTAGTCAGCGTACATATAATAAAAAATAACATGCCCCCTTGTAACTCTCCTCTGCTGCGCCGCTGCGCGCCCGTCCACTGACCCTCAAACAATCAAAGTCTTCTCTTACCTGCCTTTGCTAAACCTGTACGCATTTGTGTTCCTACAGCCACACTCACACTCACACGTACGGTTTTTACCAACACTCACACAGGCCAGGTAAGCTGAATGCATCAGCTCAGGTGAAGCCACAAACGGCTCAGTAACTCACTCGACTTGCTAGTGGAACCTCTACTCACGGTTAGTTGCCTCCTAGTAGCGGGCTTCGCGAGTTCGAGAAAAGTGTGGTGATTTGTTAGCTGGACTTTTGGATTATTGTTTGTTTTGAGTGAGTTTTGTTTTGTTTATTGTTAAAGGTGCTGGGTATTGTTAAGGTTTTGTTTTTGTTATGAGTGTTATCATTGAAGATTGTTTTGTGGTGCTTAATTTTGTTTTTTGAGATGTTTTCGATAATTAATTGAACTGTGCTGGTTACATTTCATATTATTATTCGGCATATTTTTGAAAAAGGTTTATTCTTGTAGTATATTTTTGAGAAGATTTAGTTTATAGTATATAGTGACTAAAATTTGTGTCTGTGTTTTTGATTATTAAACTGTGTTGCTTAAATTTGATATAGGTACCTACCTACCTATATGGATATCATTTTGAAAAACTTTCTTTTAATTTATAAAAATGTTTACGATTTAAACTTATGGCTTCGATGAATTGTTTTTCTCGAATTTGGATTAAATTTTGGATCTGTTTTAATTATTAAGTAAAAGTTAATTGATTTTTGATAGATTTAGTTTTATTTCCGACAAATCATCCATCTGTTTTTAATTTATTTCTACTAACTGTGTATTCTTCTGACTAATTAAACTTTTTTGTAATATGCAGTATCACAACATGACACGTGTCACGTGTTGATCTAACCTCTAACGTCCGTACTCTATGAAAACAGTTTCTTGCTTATGTATCGCAGGTATAATTTCTTTCTGACATTGACAGCACCTTTAATGCCCTGTTCACACAGGAAAGTATTCATTAAAAAGTTTCTTGAAAGCAAAACAAGTGCTAGGAGCTGTCATAAAAAATTATCTATACCGTTCGTACGGGGAATGTAATCATTTTTATGAAATATATTTAAGATCACTAGCTTTAATTTATTTTAAAGAAATTAATAATGTTCCCCAAGGTATTGATAGTTTTTTTTTATGACAGCTCCTTCCTAGTAATTGATTTACTTTCAAAAAACTTTTTAGTATAAAAACTTTTCTCGTGTGAGCAGGGTACTAAATTAATAAATAATTTATTTATTTAAAAAGTCGTAGATAAAACGTCGTATTTGATTCGCACATAATGGCTATAATTAACTCGGATGATTAGACACTCGCCTTCAGCTCGTGCATAAACTTTCATCCTCTTGAATTGTAGCCTACATTATGTGCTCGTTAAATAATATACTATTATGTAACTTATGGTGGGATTCTGTTCAAATCTGTAAGTTTTACAAATTTGTAAATCTTTAAATATTGAACACATCACATCAATATTTGTTGACAAATATAAAAATGTTCATATGCTTATAAATTTCATTGCGATTTTGTTTAATATTTACAGTTTTATAGATCTGTAGCAACTACAGATTTGATCAGAATTCCACCAATAATCATAGATAAAAATATAGTGTACAGTTTCGTGTGAATCATAATTTTTAAATTATTATATCACAGTATAGTTAGGATATTCAAACATAATAGTCATTTATTTTAATTTTTTATGGTAACTATTCAATTACAGAATGATATGTAATTATAGTGGAATCCAACCACTCAGAGCCAGTGACATTGTCGATTGCTGGTATCGAACTGAGGGCGGCTATAGCATGCTATAGGGGGACACTACCGTTGAGCTATAACCACTCTTGTTAAGTATTGACGTACTACGTAATACTTAGATATAAATATATTTCTAACAGTACCAATTTAAAAAACCATATACAAAATTAATTATTTAAAGAAAATAGTAGCAGTTTAATATAGCAATTACATATTCCAATATTTAAGTTACTCGCCTGCAGCTCATGTTGTAAACATTCATCCTATTAAGTACCATCGAAAAATAAGTGTCAAATAGTATCATAGAATCTTCTAGAAACCTTTACTTAAAACTACGTTTTGTTTGAAAGCTATAATAGTGACGACTAAACATCCCGTTATAATGTTGTGTTGTGTTAGGTATACATCATTAGTTCGTAAGTTTTCAAAATTGGCCAGTTAAATATTAATTTAAAGTGTCAATTACCTTTGCAATAGGTACTAACTTTAATTATTTGTAATACTGGCCCTTAGAATATTTCTTTATATAATCTTTATATGTATTGTGTTGTTACTGTTTTTAATTAAGTAATTGAAATTGCAAAAAGTTTGTTCCATGTCAGTGTTTTTATTTATATTTTTTATAATTGCGTACACTACTTAGAATTACAAATATTGCAGCGCTCGTTAGAAATATAATGTCTGTTTAATTGTTATCGTTAAGTTAATTGCTACTTTTATTTTCTTAACTTTTTATTTCATCTATTGTTTCTAGAAAACGAATTATTTTACGCTCATTTTGTTGATTATTTTAAAAAAATAAAGGAAGGTAGAAGCTTAATGATTTATTAAGTTTAAAATTATTATAGTTTTAATTTATTTTATTATTTTTTATAAGGTGAATAGCCGAGTGCGCTATGTGACCAACTGTAATTGTAAAATTTCAGATTCAAATGAAGTCAGGGATACACTTTTCTGTTTACCTGCGCAACATCCTTCTGTATAAATTTTGTGGTGCACTCCTCAATAACAACCATAAGAATCCGAGAGTTGATGTAGAAATGTAGAAAAAAAATTGGGGGTGGTCCGGGTTCTTGTGCAACAACCAAATTTTATATATACCTAACGTCGTAATACAAATATTAAGAACCCAGTTATTTTTGCAAGCAATACCCATACCGGAAGTAGTACCTACTTTTCTTAAATATTTTGATAAATTTTTTGAAAGATTATATATTATCTACAATTTTTAGCATTTTGTAAATTGTTCTGTTATAGTAGTTTAGGAGTTAAAGTATTATTTATAATTTAGATTATGAAACTTGAGTATCTTATTATCCATGAACCATGATTTTTAACAATGACTACGAAAAATGTAATTGATAATGACAGTGTCAGAGTGACAGTTCTACAGTTGACTAAATAACTAAATGACTAAAATATATTTGTAAGTAGGTACCTATATTATTTGTATAGTAGTAAAAATAGTAAGGTATGGTGGGAGGTCTTGTGCTGGCCACATCAGATTTTTTAATGTAAAATCTCATATATCAATATTTTCGTAAACCACTTCAAATTTTTAAGTCAGAAACTATCTATCTAATCGAGAGAACAAAACAGTAATGGTATTTGCATTTGAATCGCGATAAACACTAGCGGAAAAATATAAATACGATTGTCTAGTTTCCGGGAAGTCCTATGTACTGATATTAATATAATGATAACAATATATTTATTTTAGAAATGCCTCAAATTATAGTTTATACAGTTACATTTCCAGATAGTTCTATAATAGCAATGAATAAATTCTTGAGGTTAGTGTTAAAATTAATAGAGCCATAACCACAAGATGGCTTCAATTAGTAAAGTGGATATTATCGCATTTTATTTGCGCTTAAAACTATCGCTATAATGCTGGCGATTCAGTTTAATATGCCTCCACATGATCTTGATCTAATTTGAATAATTTATGTTAATACTATGGGACAGTATCTGCCTTATGAAATATCAATTTATATCAATCAATCGAGAAATGATGTATTGGTTTTTTATTAGCTCAACCATATTTTTAATATTCATCATGCTTTGTTCAAAAGTGTGCAAAAAATTAAAAATGCCGTCGTTGAATTTAAGGCGGCTTTGGACACTCTGAATTCTGAAGAGTATACACAAATTTTTCTCAGGGTCAAATATCTTCTCATTTTTATCTAGAAGAGAAATTGCATTTTATTGCAAATGGATCTATAGGTAATTCTAATTTTTGATAACTGGGGTGCGTTATTGAACTGACAACTCAAAATCTTCCCTGTGGTGTACCTACTCTCCACTAACAACCATGGGTATCCGTGAGTTGTTGCCTGGTGATCGCATTATCATATATAAGCTAGAATATAATTATATTTACCTACGAGCTATGACCATTAAAAAATACATTCATTATGCAGGTAACTTTAGTAAAATAAATCGCTCCATAAGACACACTATAGTACCTATTATGAATTCATAATTCAACACTATAATATAATGAGTCCAGTATTCAACAAAACTGTCATCTGTCATCAGCGCCGAAATATAAGTTTAGGTTAATACAAATTTATAAAGAATTGTTTTATCTAAAATGTCGTAGATAAAATGTCAGCTGTTTTTGTTTATTAGTTATCAGTTTCTCAATCTGAAATTAAAATTGCTGTCAGGATAGAGATAATAGGAAAGAACATGTCAAATTGAGAAAGGTAAACAGAATTTTAAACGTTTTGACAGCTACTGAAAAACTATAACCAAACATTTTGGACTCATTTATTATATATTCTCCCAAAATATAACTCGGGCTATGATTAATCATAGGTGATAGCATTTGTTGGCCTTCAGAAAATTGAACTCGTGCTGCGCACTCGGTTAATTTTCATCGACAAACTCATGCTATCACCGATGATAATCATAGCACTTGTTATATTACTCCCGATAATTTAATTCCGAAACTTACCCTATATCACAGGCTTAAAGATTAGTAACTGTGGAAAAATTATTATTATTCCTAGAGTCCTTGATTCTCTATTGTATTGCTAAATATGTACAATTTAATTACAATATTTTCTTCTGTATATAGTTTACTTATAAAATACTTTATTCTTCTTATCAAATTGAAAACAATAAATGTTATAAAACCGTGTGCGCCGTTTTTATTTCCACTTTTTTATTGCTAATAAATGTTTATCAGCTTTGATTATTTATAGAACAGATTTCATAATCTAAAAAGGAGTCAAAATGTGTTAACGACTTTATAATTATTGATTGTTTTATTAAAACAGAGGTTAAGATTATTCACCCATTCAAGCCCGGCTTTTTTAAAAGTTATTTTAATTTTTTAAATAATTGTAATAAATTAGCTTATTTATTGCAATTGCAGTAGTTTTTCTATTTAAAAAAATATTTACTATGTTTTTTAAGCGTATGCTAATCATACAATGGGCAAATTTAAGTACAGTTGCTGAGAAAAAATTATTTTATTTTGAAAAAAATTATAACAGTTTTAATTGCAGTACTGCAGATGAAGCTCATCATAACAAATAACTTAGGTACTTTAAATTCAAAAGACGAATATATGATGATTTTAATATCAAAAGCGTAAATTAACAGTCCAGCAGGAAAATATAATCTATTATTAACTATACAAAAATACTATAAATCGAATTTTAATTAAAAAAAACTCAGAATGATTAAAATTAAAAGTAGTTTTTAAAATTTATTTACAAACAATAACTGCATTTGCTTGGAATACCTTAAATTATTGTTCTATGCTCGATATCGTTTATTGGCACCAATTTCAAACACAATAAATTATTGTACGAGTAGTTAATAAATATTGACTTATGATAAAACATACATAGGCTGAATGGCTTCATAATAAGAAAATTAAAATTTAGGTAAATAAAGTTCAAATAAAATTATATCAATAAATTTGTTTCTCAAAATATAAGACATAAATAAAGGCTGTACCAGAATTTCATGCTTAATTTTTTTGTTTCAATAAAAATAAATCATGAAGTTTAAAAATGAAAAATTCGCGTTATAAATCTATAAATCTCTCGTTCAGGTGTCATGTTGCTTGTCGCCTTTTTTCCTGTCAATATCACCAGGATCCGTCACTTGTTTCAGCCAAGTTTAGATTTTTATTTATTTTTGATACATCGTTATAGAATATTCTTGGGAGGGGGGTCACGGGGGTCATGACCCCTCCCCTAGAGTATTGAAAAAATTAAACTTCACTTACAAAAGAATAGAAACGTAAAATATAAAATTATATGTCTGTTATTATTATTATTAATTGTAAAAAAATTAAATTATTGATTAAATAATATTGAATTGACTTGAATTTTTTATTTAAGTAGATAATTTTAATTTTTTCCCTAGGTACCCGTTTATCATATTTCTGCAAGTTTGACCTCCCCCCTCCCCAAAACGAAAGTCTGGATTCGGGCCTCTTCACAATACGCGAAATGAGACCTTAGAAATTGTTGTTATTTGATAATATGCAATATTTATTTATTATTATTCCCTTATTCTTACAACATTATGTTCTAAACATATTTATATAAGCAACTTCAGAAGCTAATACTTATCTCTTTTCGAGAAAATTTCCAAATGAAAATCAGGATAGGTATTTTGTCCAGATTTAAATCTTGTCGCATAACTCAAATTCGGTTAGACGTAGAAAGTTGAAATTTTGTATTTAGGACTGTTATAGCATCTAGTTGTGCACCTCCTATTTTTGGTTTCAATCTACAAACCGGAAGTAGTAAATTTAAAAAAAATTTCGATAAATATTTAATTTAAGACAATTTTTTTTATTTTAAATGAAAGATTATGTGATTATTACCTACAATCGGTATTTTATAAATATTTTTGTATCTGGTATCATTTAAGAATAATGAAAGTATATATTTATAATTTAGTATTTCGGTATCTTGTAGTCCATGATCGATTAACATTTGTTACTATGTAAAATTTAAATGATTATGACATGACAGTGACAATAGTAAAATATGCTTTATATCTTCTTCTGCAGTTTAAATAAAATGACTAAAATATATTTGTGAGTATACTAGTATAATAAGTTAAAATAATTTTTTATATTATTCTACATTTTAGTTATTAAGAAAAGTATGAACAAACAAGGCGTACAAGGAAGTCATGTGGTGTCCACGTCAGATTTTTAAAGTTTAATATTCCATGTGGAATTGGAACTGCTCGAATTGTGCTGTTCGGACTGAGTCCAAACCTACTCATTGTTCCACTTTAAAAATTGCAAACTTTCACCATAATATACCACCATGTGACCCAGAAACCATAAACCATGCTTGTCGGACGATAAGAACTTTATTAATTAAATGTAAACATCATGTAAAACTTACTCCGCTTACTAAATAAATGTATCCGTAATTAAGAAGCAAAAAATTTCGTCAGCAAAAAGTTATTCCCACCGAAAGTTTATTTGCTTAGATTCAAACAGAGATTTAATTTTTATGGACCAAGGGTGCTTACTTGTTAGTATTCATGGCTGAATATTTTGTTATCAGGGAAGGTTTTTACTTTTTATATCTGAACGAAATTTCAAATGAAGGCGAATAAAATGTACCCGTAAATTGCAAAATCTGTCCTTCAGACTGCATTCAATTATTTTAACACATGTTTTTACTTTAACTTCATAAAAATTGTGTAACTACGGCTATAAATATAAAAATTATCAACAAATGTAAATTTAATGACAATTATTAACAGTTTAAAACTATTATTTAGATAGTTAATAAAACATAATTGAAAACTATAAGCTTGAACGTTAAACGGTTAAAGTCTTAGTGTAATCTATTAGCGTGTTATTTTATTTTTATTACCTATTTTATTTTTAGTTCTATTGGCGTAAACCACAACATACCAATAATACTAGCGAACCCGGCTCGCGTTGCAACGCCTCCAACTCGAATTTAAAGGAATCTCGTTGTATGAATTCTAACAAACGTCCATGGTATCATACCAAATTTGAACCCAATCGGTTACCGCCATTTTGTTAAAAATGGAGGACTGATATGTTAGTATGCTCATGTCATAAGTTATAACCAGTACAAATTTGAACCCAATCGGTGCAGTACATTTTAAGTTAGCTAGCCACCATTTTGTTTCAAGATGGCGGACTAACATTTTAATTACCTAGTTTCAAGACAGATTCTTAGCTATTACTGTACCAAATTTGAACGCGCTTGCCCCCACCCCACTGAGAAATGATATTTAAACCCAATCGGTTACCGCCATTTTATTGTGCTCATGTCATAAAGTTACATCTTAAGTTATTACCATACCAAATTTGAATTCTATCGGTGCAGTTAACTCTGAATTAGATAGCCGCCGACAACAATGCAATTTGACATCGTTATAAACATCAAATAAATAAAAAAAAACTTAATACTAACCAATACTAACAATCCACAACTATCTGTTTCAAAACACCTAGACCAACTGAATTCGAAATTCCTATTCAACAACTAGTACATAGTAGTTTAATTAATTGTCGGGTTATCTAATCTGTTTGTTATTTTGTTCAATTAAGTGACAAATCACTGTACATTTTCGTCTTAAGAAGAAACAATTTTGATTTTTTTTTCGAAAATATAATATAGCCTATGTCACCTGGGGATAGTGTAGCTTCCCAACGGTGAAAGAATTTTTCAAATAGGTCCTCTAGTTTCGGAGCCTATTCAATGCAAACAAACAATCAAATCTTTCCTCCTTATTATATTAGTATAGATAGTATAGATAAACAAGAAATTAACATTTTTAACAATAAGTTCAAAAAAATATATTTATTATTCAGTTAACTTCATACTACGTACCTGGAAAGAACGGGCGCTTTTATTTATTTTGCCCTTGTTCTACATGTGTTAGACAGTGATAGGGATACTCCCCAAATGCTATACGCCATAAGTCTGTTTCTCTCTCAACTTGCCTCACTGCTGGCGTTTTGTAGTGCGCTACGGCTCCCTTCTAGGTACGTAGTATAGAGTTCACTGCTATTATTATAATTTTCAAACGAGATTTTGTTTTGTACTGAAACCGTATATTATAACAAAGACTATAATTGTCATAATTATGTCAATTATATGTTATTGAATAAGCAGTAGGTACTTCACAAGGAGGTCTGGAGTATAATTTGATATGGCACACGTGTCTGTTATAATAACATACTAGTTACTTATGCAGCATAGCGTGATGCAAAAACTACTAAATTGAAAATTGAAAAATTAATTGTATTTGATGGTAATACTCGTATATTAGTGTAAAAATAGGTCTGATAAGAAGTAATTAGATAAACAATATATGTGACAAACATAATTAAAAAGTAATTTTATTTTAATTTATCTAGCATTATTGGAATTCTTCATTATTTTATTAAAGTTAATTATATTATTATATCTTTTTTAAATCTGTGTCGATATAATTAATAAGAAACTATTCGTGACAATGTGTCATCTTTTCCTGCAGTTATTTAACTCATTCATTTGAAATGAAAATGATGTCACGAAGCTAGCTTCTTTATTACTGTTAGATATTTAACATAATCATATTATATGGAAATCACATGTCGCATATTTTAAAAGTTTCCTACATGGATTGCAATAAATTTAACAGAATAACAAGCAGAACATTTTTTAACTGTCCAATGATTGCATGATATTTTTCCAATAATTATACAATTGTTTTACTGTAGAAAATTGAAAATTGATTTAAAACTGTATTATTATAACAAAATATGGTATTCGTCTGTGACTCAAGCAGTAGGTATTTTTTTGAGTAGGTAATTTGTATCTGTGACCAAACCATGACTCTAGACCAAATTGTATGGAAGAAAGAAATGTGTAGCAAAAGCAGGTATATTTTACTTCTCGCCCCATGTTCTGTAAGAGAGGTATTGTGATGGGTCTAAATTTTCGAGTGTGAGTTTTTTGCAGATAAGCACGTTTTAAGGTGAATTTATAACTGCGCACAGCGCACAGTACATAATTTAGCACAACATAGCATAGCACAGCGCATAGCATTTTCGTTACGGGGGTTTTATAAGTCGCACACAAACACAGATTGCTATACAAAGTAAAAGAAGAAGTCCTTGTCTTACAGTGTTGTCATTTATGACGTTATGACAGCTGTTTTGTTGGTTATGCTAGATTTGATTTGGAATTATTTGACTTGGTGATGTTGTTATTATGTTTTGACTATTTTACAAAAATTATTAATATAATGAACAACGAATGCGTGTGCGTGTAAGAAGTTAACTAAAACGAACTGTCACGAATGCAACGAATAAACCCGAAGCATAGCACTGCACAACACAGCTCATAGGAAAATGAACATTGGTCAATTCGTGTGCTATGCTAAATTATTTTCTATGCGCTGTGCGTCTTATAAATGGATGTACCAATTCATATGCTATGTTGTGCTAAATAATTTTCTATGCGCTGTGCGTGTTATATATCCAGCTTTAGGGTCTATAGAATACGAATTACACATTTTTGGATGATGTCTGTGTGTGAGTTCGTTTGTATGTTACAATTTTTTCGGAAACGATAACTCCAAAAATATCAAATATTTAAATACCAAATTTTATATCTAAGGTTTAAATACCTACGATTTTCGAAACTGTTCAATGTCTATAGTAATCGAAATATATGTGTAAAGTTTCAAATTGAAATGTCATTTCATATTTTCAGTACGTCATTAGCAGCCAAAACCCAAAACTATCTCTATCTCTCTCGACAATCTTTGAGTCACGTAAAACTGATCCTTTACTCGTCTAGTTACTATTTGGTTTTCGACCTGAACATCATCTCTCTCTCTCTCCCTCTGTATGTTATGCAGTGGGAGTCCAGGTGACAATCCTAGTTTCATTTGTTTAACAATGAGCATGACCGAGAACAATCGAACTAGCATGCAAGCACAGCAATGTGATCAAGGCAATGAATGAATGATGATTCAGCTCTGGCGCTAGTAATTGATGTATGGTATCTGTTACAGTTGTAGGTGTATTGTAATTAATAGCGAGTGCGGTCTGATTTAGTGGAGCGATAGTTAACCTTATTAAACCTTTCATTAAACTACATTATCATTCAGTCAGCTTGATGGTGTTTGGTTCGAGGACTACTCATAATGTGAACATGTTTTAGTTCAATTGCAAGAGAATATTTTGACTATTTCCCACATATTAATTAAACCTATCATATGCTTCAAATTTTTAAATTCCAGTCAATGATGGGTTTAGTTTGATAGCACATTGTGCGAATATTTTAATATCTCTGTTTATAGGTGTGTAAAAAATAATTAAATAACTAAATTTTTATCTAGATTTTTATTATTTTTATATGCAGGAAAATATGACATTTCAGTATAAAAATTACGAAACTTACTCATAGACAAAATCCTAACAAACGAGACATTGACAACATATCGTCGGTGACCTGACAATACATCCTATCTTACAAATGTCAATTTTTACAGAAGGACTAAAAAACTGTTTCAGGCGATTGAAAGATTTAACGCTAGAGAAGATAGGAGATATTTTAATTAAGCTCTAAAACATATGTATTTCCGCGAAATTCTTACTTCCAAATTTTTTTTATGGTTCCTATTATATCGTCAATGATATATGCAAAGCTCCAAGATAAGTCATATTTCCAGGAGGACTAAAAATATTGTCCCAATGGCAACTGAGAGATAGGAGGTATTCTAACGCTTGAAAATAGGAGGTATTTCATTTGGCTCTAAAACGCTTTAATAATTTTTTTGAAGATAGGAGGTTTCTGCAGGACATCATGCAATCATGCACATAGAGAGAAACAATAAATGTCAAAAACCCGGTTTCGGTAGAATATGTCAGATAGGAGGTATTGTCAGGTCATCGACGATATTTTGAATGTATTTCCAACCTAAATATTTACTGCGTAAATCTAACCATTCGAAAGAAACTAAACTATCATTCTTAAACTATCTTCGGCTGACGTCATCAACGTATCACTATTGATAAGTGATAACTTCCCAGAATAGGTCTCCAGAACATTTCAAGAATGTGACGAAATCCTATCAAACAAGACATTAACAACATATTTTGAATGTATTTCCAACCTAAATATTTACTGCGTAAACCTAGCCATTCAAAAGAAACCAAACTATCACTCCTAAACTATCTTCGGCTGACGCCATCAACGTATCACTATTGATAAGTGATAATTGCCCAGAATAGGTCTCCAGAACATTTGAAGAATGTGAACATCCCGGCTTGTTACTTGCTATTTTTGTCCATTTAGCGATTGTCAATGTCCGCCCTTAGTATCATTATCTATGTAACATCCCAATGTTAATATTTTAGTAATAATATCCCAGTTGTGCATACCATGTACCTAATTCTCAGAGATGTTTATATTGAATATGTAATTTTTTATCGTACTCAAGATGTGACTAGGATAGAGTTACGTAATATCACTTAAAATATAATTTTGAACATCCCATTGAGATGTTACAGTCACCATTTTGTCGTTCGGAGTTACTATGCATTTGCTGTTATATAGTTTATCTACGAACATTGAATAATACATTCATTATGTACGAGTAGGTAACTGAAGTTAGACAAACCCCTCCATAACACACACTACTGTATTATGAATTCATAATCCAGCACTATTATAATTATGAATACATTCTGTCATCCCATCAAAATGTGAGGATAGATTAATATTTCAATGAATTTAAATTTGTAAACAAATATTTTATTTAAAAAGTCGTATACGAGTATTAAACGTTGTATTTGACTTGTAGCTAATGGCTATACTTAAAAATTAACTCGGATGATTATACTATCACCTTCATCTCGTGCATAAACTTTCATCCTCTTGAATTTATTCTACATTAAGTGATCGTAAATAATATGCTATTATATCATCACAATAAAAATTAAAATTACAACACGAACTAATAATTTAAGAATACACTGACGAAGTAATATTATATCTAAAGTCAAAAGCATTGTAATATTATTACGTAAATAAATATACCTAATTAATTTTTGCTATATACAATATATAATTACACTCAACTCAAATAAAAAATAATGTAACATTATTTCTTGTATATGATCGGACATTTTAAGCATTTATTTTACGAGTATACCTATTCAGTTGCTTTTAATGCAGTTGAATATTTCACAAATTATTAATAATATTAATTAGTAACTGATTTACCTTGTGATTTACTTTAAAATACAGTAACAACATATTATAAAATAGCTGTAGAATATAATGAAAAATCATGCTAACAACATAAGAATACTAAAACTCTGAATAGTAATGAAATATTTTAATATTTTATTTTTTAGACAATGAAAAATTATCACGAATGTTAAAAGCACTGTGAATCAGCAAAATGCATTTACCACCTTTCTTAATGTTGTTTATATAATAAATTATAGTTGAATTACGTTGTTTTGAAATCTATGAATGTATTTGATAAGAAGGTTTTAAAACATTTAATTAAGAAAGGGCGAAATATTGTGAAACACCTTATCTTTTATTATTAATTATTAAAAACGGTTGCCAGGTCAATTATAAAAGCCATGCATATTATTAATTTATTGTTTTCTTTTCATTCGAAACAATGCAGAAATACTTGAAACAATAGTATAAAATATACGTTTAATTTTATAGGTAGGTAGGTAGGTACTTAATTATGAAACAATATTGAATAGGTATAATTATACCAAAATTGGTCAATTATCTTACTGATGTCGTGATATCGTAATGCATCCTATCGATTAGCTAATTATTATTTATTATTATAAATTTAATTATTTAATTTCCAATTCAGAATCGTGTAAATTTTGATGCTACTGCATTGTAGACGTGTGAGTAGAGGAGATAGCACACAATAAAAATTGTGGACAGAAATGAAATTTATTTACTATTTTGATAAGGATGTATGTATTTATGGTACCTAGTAATTTATTATAAAAAGGTTTTTCTCCTTGTAAGTCAAGGTAACGCGTAGTGTAGCATATTTATGTTTTACACAAGAAGTGTGATTTTAATGATTATTAACTTCTGCCTTAAAGTGAGTAATAAGTAAATCGAATATGTTAATTGTATCCACCAATTTACTTTTCTGTTTTTATAGATAAATCTTAAAATAAAACAGTTCCTTGAGGAAAATCGTGTTACCCTAAATACTAGCCAATAGAAGAACTGATTTCAGCATGGTTACCATGGTAATAAAAATAGTTTATAGTTTTTCAGAATTATAAAGAGAATCGCATGCCACAAGTAACAGTCAATGGAAGAATTTATTACAATAATAGTAACCATAACTGAATTAATAAGCGAAACCTTTACTGTCTATGTCAGTTTGACATTCAATTAAAAATTAGTTAAATTGTTATTTTGAGAGTAAATAAGCAATTAGTAATACATATTAATTAATGTTAAATACAATTTTAGTAAATATTTCAAGTTACTATTGTAAAAAGAATTCAAAAATAGAGCGGCGGTGTCATTGCGATTTTCTTATTCGTGGATTAAATCATGCCCAGGAAATTTTGTATCGTGCATTCCAACAACGTAATTAGTTCTCGTGTACCACTCGACCTGCTATTGAAAAGCACTCAAAAAAATTTCCAGAAAGAATTAATTTATTGAATCTGCATTTGTGCATTAATTCATGTCCAAGAAAAAAATGTATTACAACAACGTAGTCGGTCTCTCGTGTTCCTCTTGAGCCGAAGAATATGCTGATGGAAAGCAAAAAACAAAATTCGGAAAGATTATTCATTATTGACCTGACTTCTAATAATTATAACCTTGCCTTTATCGTCATTTAAAATGTTGGAAACCGCTGTTTATATTATTATCACAATCGTCATTACTTGGCAATTAATTAAACTAACCCATCCTCGAGTTACACAACTCTATTCTGTTGTAATGTGTGGGCGGACAACAACTTATAATTTCCGGTGAAGCCACGTGATTTCCGGGACTCCTAGAGATTTTTACCGCTTGATGTGTCCTCGCACGCGACATGAAGAAGTGTTAAAGTTGAAGAACAAGAAGAAGTTATGCTCTGCAGCGTGGAATAAACATTTAGATTTTTTGTGGAATATTCTCGGTAACTGACACTATAGTCTTAAATAAAATAAATAACCATCACATCACGGAAGTGTAGATGCACATTATGTATTTATTGTGCATTCTAGTTCGCTGAAATATATTAATACATATTTATATAATTACGATAAATGAAATAAAGGAAAATTACTGCATCTCCAATAATTTTCTTTTATTCTAATATACAGGCTGTTCCACAACTTAGAACAAAAAATTAAAGGGTATATATTGTGCGACGTGCTGATCATGAAACAAAAATAATTTTTTTAAACCTTCCACGTCTGCTACTGTCCCGTGTTGAGCCAGTCTCTTTGTAGCGAGCGTCTACACTCCGCAGTGTTTGTCCAGTTAATACCACACGACCAGGAAATTGACAACGAAACCATCGACCGATTATTTGTCAAAAACATTTTGACGCAATCGAGACGCAATTATTCCGCGTTTTTTAAGGAGAATAGGGATCCATGGTTCCGTTTACGTGTATTTTACGTCTGTTTACTTTAATAATATTAAAGTCGCGATGACATGAGACGTCCGCTGCAAAAATGAAAGCATCCTCGGATAGGGTGATTATTTTTGCACCACCAAGTACCAGAGGTAAAATCTCGGATATAAATAATTGTGCGATAGGGAAGATTCGAACCTGAATTTTTATAATTACAGTTGGCACATACCACACTCGGCTATCCGCCCTTTTCTGGTTGTTCTTATTTTCTTTTTTATGACAATATATGAAACAGTTTTAGGTAGTACCTACCTACTTACCTATCTACCGTTATAGGTTCCTGAAAAAAATACATTTTTTACTTAAAGTTTTTTTAAATTAATTTTTTTATATGCCTTCTTTCCAACACCACGCCACGCCACTGGTACATTTATGAAAGATGTAATGATTCGTATATCTAGTTGGTCAACTAAAAATTCTCTCTAACATCTGCTTGGTCTAAAAATACCGCCCCCACTTGACGTGAGCTACTGAGGTCGCATGGCATGTAAAGTTATGCAATTAGTTACATTTAATTAGTTGTATCTCAGGTGACGCAGCCAACAACGATGTTCGTCTGTTTTTACACAGAATTAACCACTAATTAAGTTTTTATCATGGTTGCTATCAGAGATTATTAAATATTTACGAATAGTTGAGCATCAGAGTTAGTTAGTATTGTTTATTACTTTACTAGTTTCCATATAGTATTAAGGCGCGTTTACATTGGAGGAGTAACTGAGACAGTTACTGGTACAAGTAGCGGGCTATACTAGTATACTCAGCGCTAGACCAGAAATACAATTTAGACGACTAGCTATAGTTCTAGTACCAGTACAAGTTGTTCTGTAGGTGACAAAATGAATTATTTTCATGGTTGTATATCATCTCATGTAAACCCGCCTTTATGTAGGTGTTATACCTACATTCCTGTATGGCCTTGCGCAATAATTCATGGTAATTAGATTTTCAAAATTATATTTCATAACTTCCGATATTATACGATGAATTGCAGATTTGCATTTAATAACTTATAGCTACAGGGGAAAGGGAGTAATGGAGAGTGGACATTATCTATTTTTAAGTTAATTGTATATAATTATTTTTGACAATACACTTAATTTTTTCATGCATAGTTAAACAAGTAAACAAGAAATTTAATGAAAATAATTATTTTTACTCTCGGTTGCGAGTCGTCAAAAACTAAATCGTAAGATCACTACAAAAAATAACTAAAATAAAGTTACCTAATTTATTGTTAATTATCAAATTATTCATTCACTAGAATAAAGACGAGTGTTATTAATATTATTATCTTTCAAGTTAGTAATTGGCATATAGAATAAAATAAATGGTACTCTTTATCTATAATTATTTTGAATTTTGTATTAAACAAAAAATGGTATGCATCAAAAATCCAATTGAGTAGATAATTTTAAAAACCTACTTTATTTTTGAAAAGGCGATATAGTTTTCTATTTTTACTTGATAGACCGGGAGCTCATGACAAGTGATGGTCCCCGATTCCATACAGCATGTCTTCTGGCGGATAGCATATTGACCCTATGAGGGTTTTATACCCGCTTTTCAATTTTTTTTTTCAAAAAGGTAAGGTGTTAGATGACCAAATATGGTAATAACAAGTAAAATGGTCAAATGGTCTACGAAAATAGTTATTTCATTTATGTTACCCAAACCTTGTCGACTAGTGTAATTAATGTATAATTTATAAAAATGCGTAGATAATAATTGTCATTTACCTTACTAATGGGCAAAATAAAGAATTACTCACGAGGCTGTAATGATGATTTTAATAATAAAAATAATTCCTTTATTTCCTCAAATACCCTCAAAAGGGTGTACGGAAAGTTTACTAAAACAAAACATTTACATTTAAACATTTTAAACCAGCGAAGTAACAAACTACCCATACTAGACTAGATGGTTTATAATTTACTTATTATATATATATATATATATATATATATATATATATATATATATATATATATATATATATATATATATATATATATATATATATATATATAATCTAAATAAACAATTTTTTAAGTTCGTTTTTCAGTCCAGTAGTTCAATCTTTTGCGGTCAAACTGGTAATGTAATATGTCAAGTAATTTGATAAAACCACATCAAAATTACACACATCATGAAATCTACAATATATTTCAATTAATTGTATTTGAGTTTCAAGTTTTTTGAATATACGTAAGTAGGTAATAGTTTTTGAGAATTAATATTGATTTGGAGAGAGTATAACCTAAAATGTCTTAATATAGTAAAAAAATTTTCAGGACTTATATTTTATATAAATAAATATGGTTTTCAGATTTAAGTTCTGTTTCTTTATTTCTACGTTTCGACCAACTAAACGTCTGTCTTCATCAGGAAGTTATTGACAATACAATGAACATAAAAACATAATACATCATTCGTCTTTTAAAAAGATATAATATTTAAAGAACTTATAATGGCAAACTACGTCGGCAGTATTTATTTCCATTCACTCCTATTTCATAAACAATGTTGCTTCGTTCAGACTACAGTTTCCGGATATAGTGTTTTGCGTCTCTTTCCCCGGTGGCCATGGTCATGACCTCTTACTCGCTATGTGGTCGCGGACTTTAATTGTTTCTGCTCAGTACTGTGCGAGGTAAAGTGAGTGACCGAAAAATACATGTTAAACTGTTTGAACTTAAATGTTGGTGTTGTTATTTGGTATTGTAAATTATTCTAAGCGGATAGTGCGTAACATTTCCTAGCGATTGTGGTTTTGACAACTCAGGTTTGAACCCAGTCAGCGTCGAATCTCAGTTTAATTGCACAAAATTCTTCCCTGTGGGATTGCCAAGAGTACCCGTGAGTTGACTTTTTAATGTTTTAAGGCTGATGATGGCGAACGTTTCGTCGCCGAAACGTCCTAATAAAGGATTTTTTAATTACATCCCTATTTGATCCTACTGCCACATTTTTCTACAGAAATATTTTTATTATTAATTTTAAAAAATGAGAGAAAAGCGGCGCATGCGAAATTTTTTTGTAGTTCAAGGTCAAGTGCTGTTTATTAAGAGGCCCGTCTACCTCCTAAAATTCAACACAAAACGTACTAACGTAGCGAGTGTTTTGTGGCCAGTACAAGAATGATAAATTGTATTTCAACAAGGAATATATAGGTACTTAAAGGTAGTGTTTCACGATCTTCTTGTTCTTGTTTTTAATTTTTTTTTAGACAAGATGTAACCATGCAAGAAACAAGACAAGACAAATAAAAAACAAACATATTATTTATAACTCTAGAGGTCGAGAAACCTCAAATTCGCCCTCAGGCTCGTTTTACTAAATTTAAACGCGTGCGAAAAAATCATATATTATAAAACTTGTTCTTTAATATCCCATTATTAATTAATAATTAAAATAATTGTAACACTTTATTCAATTTTATTTCATTAATTTTGTCTTTCATTACTAGTACTTTAATGTTTACGAACTTTTATTCATTACTGTATCCCTATCAGATCAGTGGCACTAAAAATGTTTGCTGCAAGTAATGTGCAAATATTTTTGTCAATAATTTGATCCCCAAATTTTGAATTTTTTATCTTCATTCGTTCAAAACTTATAACTCAGTCCCGAGACTTTTGGGAAATCCTGTATATCTGTGATACCCACCCAACGTATTATGTAGGTATAGGTACTTGAAGTTATGATATAAAATATACTAATACTGTACTAGTATGTGTGAGGCTGCCGCATATAAAATAGGATAAAACTGTAACAGGTATGATAAAAATATGTATTATATTATACAATAAAATATTATTATTCTTTGATTCATGCCAAACAATAATCACATTTATGTTCATACATCAGGATTGATTACCTATGTATGTCATTTGTCAATGAAATGCCAGGCGCAGTATAAATCTACTGAGTTTCTGCCTTGTTAAACAAATAACAAAGTATTTATTTCATTTTATATTTGCATATTTAATTTAATTGCTCAGTATTTTTGTTACTAAAATACTCTCGTCAAAAACAAATGAAAAGTGGTTTTTTCTGTTCTACATTTGCGGTTAGTGGTTTCCTGTAACTCTTTGTATTTATGTTTCATATAAAAATATTCGTCCAAATATAAAGTACAAATACAATTACATTTTAATGTTTGTGCGCTAAATTACTTCCGAGAAAAACATTATAAAACATTTATTACAAAAACATTTGGTAATAAATATCACAGTGCATTAAACAGAGAAATATTTTTGCGGTGATTTGTAACATACTTTTATTTGACGAACGTTCTAACAATTTATTTGCAAATATGTAAGTAAGTACCTACCTATACTTCGTCTGTTTATAAACTAGGAGAATTAATTAAGTAATAAAACAAAATTGTAGGGTGATTTCCTGATATCTTTGTTTGTTTTACACACTACACTGTCACATAAACTGTCATTGTTATTTTTATAAATGGAGTAAGTAATTAATGAAAAATGCTTAATGTTACGTTTTGATTTCGACTTTTAATAGTTTTGGATCATCTTTATAAAAAATAAGGTCAAAAATAATTTATAATAATTCTGAATAAAATAGATTGTCAAAATAATGAACCCATATAATAACCTCATAGGTATGTGCATTAATTCTTTTTTTTGAGTGTTTTTCAACAACGTCTCAGTCATGAATTCATGCACAAGTGCATATTCGGTAAGAAAATCGCAATGACACCGCCGCTCTATTTTAAATTTTTTTTACAATAGAAACTTGAAATATTCACTAAAATTGTATTTTACATTAATAAACATGCATTATTTATTTTATTAATTGCTTATTTACAATCAAAATGACAATTAAACCCATTTTTCATTTAATGTCATATGACAGAAAAGTTTCCACTTATTAATTACAGTAGGTTCCTCAAGCTACTAGTAAATTTTTTTATTTAACCATGGTTACTATTATTCCTATCATTGTAATAAATTCTTCCATAAACTGTTTCTGTGTTAAATTATAGAGTTGTAGAATTTAAAAAAATATAAACCATTTCTTTGAAATTTGTAGCGATTTTCAATAGTTTTCTTCGCCTTCACAATTTTAGTAGTAATTTTCATTTTAATAATCCAGTGTTGTTGGAATTATTATAAATTATTTTTTACCTTATTTTGTCTGAAGATAACTCGAAAATGAATAAAATCGACTTAAGATTATGACACTGATTTCAAAAGATACCTACAAGTGCAATGTACATTGAAATACCTAGTAAAATTAATAAATATGCGAGCGAAGCGAGCCTAATGACGAACTCTATAAACAAGTATGCATCTATTATTATAGCGACATGTTAAAAATAGTCACACGAAAATTAATTTTAAAAGAAACATCACGAAGCAGTATTACTGCCTTAATTTAATTATGGTGTCTGCACTTTTCTGTCTCAAGATTAAATTAAAAGCTAGAATTTTTATTTTTATTTTGCTCAGTATTTTTGTTACGAAAATTTCGGATTACAAGATAAAAATTCTTAAGAAAGACTCAAAATCTATATTTTTGGTAATAATTTCTTGTAGTAAGTTGCAAACTATAGCATTTATGATCTGCAAACAACATACGATGTCTTCTGGACAACTTCCAATAAAAACATAATCTTAAGAGCTGTACATCTTGCACAGATGTATAACTGCAATTGCTACGTCGTAAAATTTGGCATCTTAAACGAGCCAAGGTTGTTTTGATTCTAAGTAAGCACCTGATATTTTAAATGATTTAATTTAAGTGCTGAACATGTGCCTGAGGCCAACAGAGAAGTATTTATTAAAATTAGAGTGTTTGCTTTACTAATAGAACATGTTTGAGAAACTACAGAAATAATTCCCACCTGGTTTCCTTTTTATCATTTCTATGTTAGGTACGTTGTTTTGTTACGCATGTAACTTACAGAACAGAGTATTTTGTTTACCATATTCAGTACATTATTGCTTATTTACGACTTAACAAGCAATATGAGCTACGATGCTCAGGGCCGTATCCAGGTTATGTTTGCAGGAAGGGCTAAAGATTTTGTGGGAAGATTGAGTAAGCGCCGCAGACGAAAATTTTTTTCGTTCAAAGTCAAATGCTTTATAATAAATTTTTTTCATTTCCATAGCACTCCATGCATTTTATAATAAAACTAAAAAAAATTGAAACAATAACAATAGTATAACTGATAACTGTCATACACAAACTGTAAAACAAATTATTATAGGTATCATTTCTTTCTTGTCATTTTCATAGCACTCCATAATAAAACATAAAAATATTATAAACTATCGTTGCTAACGTTGAAAACGGTTTATTCAAATATCAATTTTATTGACATGATTGTGTAGCATTTTTCAAAAGCTATCATTTGATATGCCACAAAGGGTATATTGCCATTTAAGATTTAAAAATTGAGAGTGGTGGAGGTGAGATTAGTGATTTAATAAAAACAAAAATATTAGTAAAATGTGTCCCGTGCAGTAGTAATTCGTCTGTCGCAACTCGTCTGCCAGAGATTTTTGTAGTAACTCGTCCGCGAAATTATTATTTGGTATTAGCTATACCATTTTCACAGCGGGGGAGTCATAGAAGTAGCATGTTATTTTTTCTAAATATTTTAGGGGGCTAAGGGCTACAAATAATGATTGTACGACAGTTTTTCTACTTTTTTGAAACTAGAAAATATTCTTGCCTAACATTTTTCTGAACTTAACCCCATCATACTCGAAGAGTATTATTAACAAGATTTTTTGAATTTTTTAAAACTAGAAAATATTATTGCCTAACATTTTTCTGAACTTAACCCCATCATACTCGAAGAGTATTTTTAACAAGATTTTCTGAATAAAATGAAATTTTTATATGAATGATTAAAGCGAAGAAACAGTAGAATTAAATAATAGAATTTACGGTTTTAATTATGAAACTGTTTTAGCATAAATATAGAGATAGCAATGGCTTAATGTTTATTGAAGAGCATTCTACACTCTAATATTTATTATTTGTAGCTCTTAGCCCCCTAAAATATTTGGGAAAAATAACATGCTACTTCTATGACCCCCCGCTGTGAGAAAGGTGTAGCTAATACCAGGAAATAATCCCGCGGACGAGTTACTACAAAAATCTCTGGCAGACGAGTTGCGACGGACCAGTTAAGACGCCACCGTCCCCCTAGATGTTAAAACATATAGCGCAAACTGGGTATGCCTATCACAATCCGTTTCCAAGTTATTAAGGAGGTTGGTGACCATATATTAAAATGATGAGAGGCTGCAATTTATACAGTGCATTTATAACACTATTGAGATTCAAAAAAAAAACAAATTTTTAATTTTCGTCTATCCGGTTTATGAGAAATTAAATGTTGAAATTGTGCTCGTTTTACATGGACTGTTATGGCAATTCACTAAATTTTTGTTTTGCATGCTAAACTATGTGATAAAAATGATGAAAAATTCATAGAAATTGTATTAATATTTCCTACAAACCTTTAAAAATAAGTTCGTGAAGATTTTGTGTACTTTTTCTAAACCATTTGCAAGTTATTTAAAAAAAATGTAAGCATACTAAGCATTTTTTGAATAGTGATTAGTAATTATTGTACAAATATATCACCGCAACTGAACGAAGTGCAATGATATCAGCCAACGCGCGTTGAGCGAATTTTGTTTCACATTATAAAAAATATTTTTAATTTTATATCCGTCTCCAAGGCAAATGTCTGAGTACGCCTCAACTTCCTTAAGGGTGGATCGTCTTAACGGCGCCACCCTGTATACTAACTCTAATAAACACAACAGAGAAAACAAAATAAAGTTGCCTCAATTTTTTCCCAACTCAATACACTTTCATAATGATTTACAGTCCAACTTTACGCATTAAACAAAAGTGGTTCAGATTCCTCGCGGCATTTCACTCACTCACACACAAATCTCAGAAACATCGCGGCAAAGTTCTCCATAAGCGTAGAATCATCACATAATCACATTTGCACATTCCTTCACTTATGAGACGGTGTCATATGAATGTGATATGACGGTCACGTGTTGGAATTTGTCCCGTACGCCACTGGATTGCCCGAGCCCTGGGGTGAGACGTGGTAAATGGTAGAGGATGAGAAAATAACAAATTTCAGTGACGCAAACACAGAAGAATCGTTTTGTGTTGAGGAAAGTGCAGGAAAATTTGATGCAGGAAAAGATAAATTAATTAATGAGCTGATTAGAAATATCTAAAAATAGCTAATTTATTATCATATCTGACTTTTTAGCATAATCATTGGTTTATAACTAAATTATTATAACAAAGTCTAATTTATGTTCGTTTAGAGTCATTTTAAAAATTTTTCGCTTTAGTTCTATTTCTACATTCTATAAGAGAGGTATTATTTGTGACGGGTTAAAATTTTCGACAGTGAGTTTTTGGTGGATAAACACGTTTTAGGGTCCCTAGAATACGAATTTAATATTTTCGAGATGATGTCTGTGCGTGTGTGCATTCGTGGGTGCGTGTAATGGTTTTTTCCGGTACACAGTATCTTAAAAAGATACAAACATTAAATAACCACATTTTATATATAATGTTAAAATATGAATTTTAAGAATTCATTAAATTTTGATATTAATCCACAAAACGGAAGTAGTAGGTACTTTACTAAAATATCTCGGTAAATAATTAAATATTTAAACAATATTGTTTGTTTTAAATTAAAGATTAGGTATATTATTATTTTCTACAATGATTGTTGCCATTTAATAATTTATTTTTTGTACTTATATTACCGTTTAAGGATATTATCAGGGGTAATACCATAAGAGATGATAATTTTTTGAGAATTGTTTTGTCGTTTCCACGGCAACTTATTTCTAACAATTTCACGACACAAAACATCATCTATCAAATTGTCAGATGATGTTTTGTGGAGTGAAATTGCAATAAGTTGCCGTGGAATAGACAAAAATTCTCTCAAAAAATTATTATCTCGAATGGTATTTAGGAAGAATATTTTTCTTCTTAAAAATACTACCAAAACGACTCATTTTGCTAAACATTTTTGACGTTTCATGTGACAAATTTATTTATTTTTTGTAACTAACGCAACAAAATAAAACTTAATCTACAAAATTATGTTGTCAGATACATCATTTTACATTTTCAATTCTATTGGTTGCATTACGTCATTTGACGTCATCATTACGCAATATGATTGGTTAAACCATCTGTCAAAAAATATTCTTTATAATCAATAATTTGAAAATTAATTATCTTGTAGTCCATGATTGTTTAACATTTTTTGTTACTACGTAAAAAATTTGTGATTTTGACAGTGATAGTGATAATACTGACACATCGTTTATATCTTCTTCTGTAGTTACATCAAATGACTAAAATATATCTGTGAGTACCTACATAGCTACCTATGTGTAATAAGTACCTAATAGTAAAAAGAGTAATGTATGGCAAGAGGTCTTTGCTGACCTCAGATTTATCTTGAAAGTTCTTCCAAGTTTACTATTAAGCTTTAAAAAAATTAAAATTAATCAAAATGGCACTATAACAGAGTTGGCAAAAATCTTGATTTAAAAAATTATCAAGATTTTTTGATTTATGCAATTAATTAATTATTTAATTAATGATTAATTTGATTTTTTATTAATTCCTGTAAAAAATTGGATAAAAATGATACAGTGTCATTATTTTTATTACTTTATAAACAGTAGGTATATTTTTCATTTGTAAAAAAAATTATATAAACATAAAAATGGCTAATAAAACTTGTATTGACAATAATAAAAACATCTTTGTTAGGTAGGTATGTATTTTAATGTAAATACATATTTTTTTTATTTTTCGCGTGGTTATTTTCATCAGCCAGTGCCTTACAAAGTAATATTTCACATTCTTAATAAAAAAACTTCTTTGCAGTAGTGTTATAAACTATTGTTTTGGCGTTAGTATTTTTTACTTTTTTGATTTAAATCAATAATTTTTATTACAAAAAATCACTTGATTAAAATCAATATTTATCGTGATTTAAATCAAATGTTTTAATCAGGCCAACCCTGCCCTGCACTAATATTTTAAATTTAAAATAGCAAGCAAATAGCAAATCGGGCCAATATTAGAATTAATTTCACCTCCCTAATGAGACCATATTTTTACTTTATTTTGTAGGGGTGTTAGTATTAGTCAGTCATTGGTATAGATATAGATAACTCGGGTACACCGTATAATGTGTGCTCATCCATGGAAAAATAAAGGAATACCATGTTTTACTGTTAGACTGTTTCCCATGCTTTTCACTCGCTCATTACAAATTATCTGTATAAAATCGATAACAACAAATAATTTCTCTTATTTTCATCGTCTCTTCCGCAGTAATGAAAATGTGTCCGGCGCGTAATTTCAATAACATTTGCAAATGATAGGTCAGAGGCGGGTTATTCCATGGGCGTTCGTCCCTGGAGGGCAGAGCAAAGAGCAAACGACACGACAATTACCAGCACGAGGGACTTTGAATAATGATGCCCCACTCGCAAGAGAATATTCTCGGTTTGCACATTCCTATTCTAACGTCCACACGACTTAAGGGGCCCACCTTATAATCCAGCATAAAATGTACCTACTAATGTAGCGAGTGTTTTGTGGCCAGTACAAGAATGGTCAAATTTTATTTCAACCAGGATTTAATAGAGAAAGAATGGATCTACAGATGTGCCTTTTTAAAATTTTGATTAAAAAATTGTACATGAATATAAAAATTTCGAAAAATTCAATTTTTTAAAATTTATTTTATGCAATTTTTACATATAATTTTAATCTCATGATACAAATTAATTTTTAAAATTTCAAAAATTCACAGCTGTAGATCCATTCTTTCTCTATTAAATGTTTATAAAAACATTATCCTGAATTCAATAATAATCTAACAGTTTACTCGCAACGAAAACACTTTTACAGTATTTTTCAACTTCAAAATTGACATTGCATTGCCAGGTTGCGGCAAAGTACGAGTTTCGGGCTGATCTCAGGCAGCCCTAGTAGTGGGGAAAAGAGTGGAATGGAAAAAAAGGAAAATCGAGAGTATTCTAGGAATTCGGTAAAAACGTAAACGAACCGCTTAATAGCAAACTCTATACTTATTTTTGTTGATTTCTGAAGTTGAAACGCCAATTGTTCATAATACAAAAGAAGTCATATATACACTTATTATGTTCAGGAAATTTGTATTACTATAATATGCATTCCAACAAACAAATAGAAGTCTCATGTTCCATTCGAGTCAACTAATTCCTATGCTGTTTGAAAATACGCATGAGTAATCGGGCTCAGCCGATTAATACTTAATTAAAAAGCGCGCTGCTAAACTTTGGGGAACGTGGCATTTAAAAAAAAAATATATAGGTGGTATCCTACGAACGTTTTAATATTTTAATGAATATTAAATGCTAAATAGAGTTTTAGAGGACGAATCAATTTACGGACGAGGCTCAAGTCGAGTCTATAAATTAGGTGAGTCCTCTAAAAGTCAGTTTGTATACGTGTTACATACGAATTTTGTTAGTACCTATATGCTCTCAAAATTTTTTAAGCAACTATTTGAAATTAATGTAAAATTTAAAATAAAATTTTGAAAAACGTAAAAATAATCCTATGTAAACAACAGCTCATTGCCCAGGTTACGTTATTTAAAAGGACTGAATCCCCAAAAATATTATTTTGCGAACTCAAAACAGTTCAAAAAGTAACGATTTTGGAATGCATATGCCAAAAATTAAATTTTATGCACTTCTCCACTGAGTTTAATATATTCACAATCTGTAAGTAAGGTGCGTTTCATAAAATTTCGCAAACAACAAGTTAACTACAAGATAAAAACATCGCAAAACAGTTATCTCTTCAAGACTTTAAATCACTTTCCTAGACCGACGACGTCACCAGTGTCAAGCCGACCAGACGTATTATGCAAACGAAATAGAAAAACAAGAACGAACATTATAATTAATTCCATAAATTAGTTTGGACCGTTGCTTCTGTAGACTACGGTAAAAAATATCTCTCCATTGCTGATTCATAATTTTTAATTAGACTGAATTTAGGTCGGTAGGATATTTATGATTTAGGCCAAACTTTGAAAGTTTACCTGACGCATAATCATTCAAATCAAGATTTATGGGGGACGGACAAGTCATTATTTTTATATCGTGTCAGGAAGTGCATGGAAAACTACGAGTATTTTTTAAAATTTTATCTGGTTTCTAAAATAGTACGAAGTACTCAAGATATTCATTTTAAAGCAGTTGCGTAGCTAACAAAATTACGAGATAGATGTTCCACTATGACATGAGACATGACATTATAAAATACCAGGCTTTTATTCAGAAATATCTCTTTTTGCACAATTGCTCTTTTTTATCAACTTACCCTGCCTGTTTCCAAGACAGTATGTTGATCTTACCGGTTACTATAGGCTAAACAAAACGGTAGGTATGTAATTTACTTACCGTTCACTGAACGGTAAATAAATTCAAACTGAAGGGTAAGTAAGTAAGGGTAATTAATTAATTAGTAAATTTTGAGGACTGCTGTAAATTCCTCGTGCCAGTAACATGTAAATTAAAAACTTCTTCAAATTAAAAAAAAAAAGTTATAGGTGAAATTTGCAAAATTTACATTTTCATCGATATCTAGTGACCTATGCATTTAAGAAAAAAAAACAAGTCGTCACTAATTGGTCTAATAGTAAGGCAACTTTTATCTAATTTAACCGACTTTGTATCTCTTACAGTTCTGGAGATCCTCATGTCGAACAACTTATCTGGGACACCCTGTATATCTCTATCTTATATAAACAATATATCTCTCTGCTAAAGTAGCTACT
The DNA here is from genome assembly GCA_947534325.1 of Agonum fuliginosum. NCBI lineage: Eukaryota > Metazoa > Arthropoda > Insecta > Coleoptera > Carabidae > Agonum > Agonum fuliginosum. Next base: position 30,638,542 of record OX384037.1, read on the forward strand.
AATTATTATTATTAGTGTTAGTCATCTGATGTTTCTGATCTATTTAAGGATCGCGCGTAGTTCAAAACAAAGTTTTTTTAGATTCTCAAAGTAGTTCGCGTTTAACATTTGTACGAGTCAGGTCTTTTAAGTTAATAGCGTTAATTCCTAAAAATAGACGCGCTGCATGTATTCAGTTTATATTTGGTGTTGTAGTCTAAACATGTGAAGGAATTTCAAGTGAAAAGATTTCAAGTGATAAGGTATTTGCAGTGATCAATATTATCTTATTATTAAATAGAAAACATAATAAACAAGTGGATCATTTCGCACATTTTTCTAATAAACATACATGAGTATAAATAAATAATTAAGTTCTGCGAATTGTCGATGTTCAGAATAAATTTCACGTAAATTTGAAACCTGTTTAACATAAAATTCTACTTAAAATTAAAGTTCACAGACGACAAGACGCAAAATAAATTATTTGGAAGGTTATGCAGTTGACTACTTAATTTATACTTGCATTTTTATATTTAGTATTGCAAAATATATTAAAACACTACACTAATGGTGAGTTTATGCAGCAACTAAATTATATAATTTACATTATAAATGCAGTGTTTATTCGCGAAACTTAAATAAACCAAAAAGAATGCACAATTTGTGCGTGCGTACACTAAACAGCACGCTTCAAACGTCAAATTCGAGGTTATGTTTGCATTGCGCATGTGTAAACATTATAAAATTAAGATATTAAACTAAGAAGTTGAAAATAGTCAACTTAGTGACGATACTTTAGTTTGTTTAATTTGCATAAACGATTATATAAGAAACAAACATGTCTACTTTTGAACTTTAAGTTTATAATGTAATTTTTAATTACCTACTTCTTAATTAACACACCATTATTGATTTATTTTAAAAAACACTCACTAAAATGTGTTAAGTAGATAATGAATATTTTTCTTGAGACTAGTTGTACCTAAAATTATTGAAAAGAAAAAGCGCCACAGCACTGGCGAAATTTTTTTTGGGTTCAAAGTCGAATACTTTTCAATTGAAGTTTTAGGAAAAATCAATTGCCTTCTGTAAAAATTATAATTTGATTACCCAAATTGAATAAAAATAAGATAACGTATAATATCATATAGATCTGATAAAAATTCGAGTCCGCAGGACAACGAGACAGTTGTTTGTTTCCTCAAATTACTAAGCAACCAAGTTTTTGTTGAAAATAAATATTTATCCGATAAAATAAATATCTCTCTAGTGTAATTACAATCGAAACAATCAAATTGGGTGGGGGGATGGGGCCACAGTGAAGTTAGTGGCGAGCTGTCAGTTTAAAATTTAAACAGATATTACCTCCAGTATCTCTATTATCATAGGTATAAATTTTATTTACGTGGTTTATATTATATTTTATTTATTTTTCACACAATAATAACATGTTTTGAATGAATTTATTTTTGCGAGTCTGAAATGTAAAAATAATTTTAAAACTATCTATTCCACAAGTAAATAAATTTTTATTTAAAATTGATGCTAACATCATGTGAACATTTTGCTTTTTAAAATGTTAAAAATTTAAATAATTTTGCGATTTAATAAAAAAATATACTAATATATATATCTCGGCTGTAAAAATATTTTTTATTACTCACGTGGTTATTTTTCTCGTCTAGCGTCTAATAAAAATCCTTCTTTACATCCTAGATAATATAAATAACTATTATGTATTGAGGCTTTTGGTAAACAGAACTTCCTGCTAGTACATAAGTGACATTGAAAACATTGACAGTTTCATAAAAAAAAAGTTTTAACTACCACACATGTTTTAGACATTGACTTGTTTTCCAATTTAAAATTAATTATATTTGCGGCGTGAAATCTTACAGCGTTTCGTTTGTATCCACCAATAGACCTACTTGTTAAGTTTCAAAGACATTAATTATTTCACTGTGTTAATGAACTAACTAACATCTCATATTTCAATTACGCTTTCTGTTACATAAAAATAACTTTTGATGGGCATTATCGGAATTCCTCTAAAGGAAGTCTCGTTTAATTACCGAGTTTTTACACAAATTAATTACCAGGCGCAACGGGAAAACCAAAGGGCATGGAATGTGTGTGACAGCGGTTGAACTTCACTGATATTTCATATAGATCTGTCAACCCCGTTACGCGCGGCAACCGCAAAAAGATACGCAATTTCAACTCTGGCTTCAAAGGAGATAACCATTATTAAAAATGGTTTGTTCACTGAACTACTATGACTTTATTTTAGCTCTATCAAGCAACAACTTGCCATCTCCTAGATTACGTTTTGTAAAAATAAAATGGGTCATTATTTTGTTCTATATACATTCGGGTTTTTCAAATTTTTTATTGTTGTACCGTACCTACTAGTGCATAATAAAAGATGAGTTATTCAACTAAAGACAAAAAATCTGACGTGGCCACCACAAGACCTCCCGCCATACCTACTTTATTCTTTTTACTTATTACCTATACAAATATATTAATATATAAGTATAAGTACTAAGTATATTACTACTGCTTCTACTCACAAATATATTTTTGTCATTTTATTTACACTGCAGAAGAAGATATAAACGATATTTTACTATTGTCACTGCTACTGTCACTGTCATGTCATAATCATTTAAATTTTACGTAGTAACAAATGATACGATCATAGACTACAAGATACCGAAATACTAAATTATAAGTATTATACTATAATGAGGAATAATAAAAGATCCGGTGTGGTTATGTTTATTATAAATTAAAGGCTTACTAGATCCAAGTTTATATTCATTTATTAAGCAGAACGTTTCGGACACAACAATTTGTCCATCTTCAGCTGCAGTCACATAATTAAAAATTAAAGCAAGGGTCGTCAACAGAATCCGGATTGTTTTTCTGTTGACGACCCTTGCTTTAATTTATAAAATACCGATTGTAGATAATAATCACATAATCTTTCATTTAAAATAAAAAAAATTGTCTTAAATTACCTAATTATTTATTGAAATACTACTTCCGGTTTGTAGATTGCAACCAAAATTATATTGGGCTTTTAAGAATCGTATTGAAACCTCAAAATACAAAATTTGGTATTTAAATGTATGATATTTTTGGAGTTATCGTGTCCGAAAAAATTGTAACATACGAACGAACGCACACACACACACACACACACACACACGTACACACACACACACACACACACACACACACACACACACACACACACACACACACACACACACACACACACACACACACACACAAACATCATCTCAAAAATGTGTAATTCGTATTCTAGAGACCCTAAAACGTGCTTATCTGCCAAAAACTCATACTCGAAAATTTTGACCCATCACAATACCTCTCTTATAGAATATGAGGTGAGAGGTAAAAATATAACTGTTAAAGCTGCATTTTCTTGGACGTAATTTCGATCTGGAATTATTATTAGCAAATAAGATGAAATAATAAAACAAAAAATATTTTGCTAAAAATGCGGTGAAGGGAAGGGTTTCACTAAAAACCATAAAATATGCTTCATTCACACTCTAATACATTGCTGTCAAATTCAAAACCATGGATATAAAAAAACTTTAATAGTTATTTATGTAACAAGTACGCAAAATAGAGTTTTAGAGGACGAATCTACTTACGGACGAGGCGCAAGCCGAGTCTTTAGTCTTAGTAACTATTCGAAATTATTCTAAAATATAACTTTAAAATAAAATTTTGCAAAACGTACCTAGACGATGAAACAATGAAAATCAGTGAAAATACTACTTTAAAATGTAAACATCAATTCATTGCCTAGGTTACGTAATTTTAAAGGACTGGATTCCCTAAAATATTATTTTGCGAACTCAATACAGTTCGCCAAGTTTTTTGAAATTAAACAAGTGCTAAGAGCTGTCATATAAAAATCTGTCAATACCGGCCATACGGAAAAACCGTTGGGGAAACTAATTATTTCTTTAAAATATATTAAAGCTAGTGCTCGTATAAATATTTAATAAAAATTATTACATTCTCCGTATGAACGGTATTGACAATTTTTATTTATGACAGCCAGCTCTTAGCACTTGTTTTACTTTCAAGAAACTTTTTAGTGAAAACGTTCCTCGTGTGAACAGGGCATAACGATTTTAGAGAACTAAAAACTAATTTAATATCACTGTATATTATTCCATCTACAAAAGTGGATGAGATTTCTGCGTTTTGTCGCCCATTGTTGGTCAATCTTGGATGATCATTTTCCTGACAGCAATGTTTTCCGCATTAAAGATCTTATTTTAATGTAAATATCTTCTGAATGGAGCCAAGAAATACACGCAAACAATTTGCTTATTCAGCGTAAAGTTTCAGATAAGTTAGAGTCAGAGTCGAATGCATACAATTTTAATTAGAATCTTTTGTTACTTTCTGTAAATTTCATAGACGCCTGAAAGGAAGAACACAGCAAATCTTAGCGCATAGCGGAAGTTGGGAACGGTGTCAAAAATCCTTTACACAAAGTTTTATTCGATGCCTTGCTTTACATTAATAAGGAGTTTATAGAACTTTGTTATTGACTGTTACTGCAGAAAATTTGTAGAATAGCTGTTATATTTTAATATTGTTTAGCCCGAATTATTCTTGAAATTTTTAGTAGGTATTCAACAAACGCTAAGCACTTGTTCATGATTCATGTCAGTGAAGAAATAAACTTTTATAAATGTGTAGTCATAGGCATACAGAATGCTATACTTTACATCATATTATAAATATATTGCCTATAGCTCCATTTTTTTTCAATACCTGTACCGAAAATGTCACCTTTCAACCTTCTTATTAGGGACGAAAGTTAGGTATTTCTGACCGGTCAGTACTTCTCCTCCCGCTTTATGCGGGATTCCAATTGATTAATTTTTTTTAAATTCGCAAAAAAATTGCGTCGTATTTCAAGCAATCATTTTTTACAACTGGTCGGTACCTAGTTATTTTTTAGAATTTTTTTAAAATCTTCTACAATGAAAGTAATTGTTTACATAATATCTAATACTGCTAATACTAATAATTAAATGTCAAATTATCAAATATACCATCAAATTAGTGACACTTACATGTACATGTCAAGTAAAGTACCCCTAACCTTGCGAATTTAAAAAAAATTCTTTTTGTTTCATGATGAGCACGTCGTATAGTATAGGCATACCCTCTAACTTTTTGTCGTGGAACAGCCTGTATGTAGAACTCTTTTCCATTTATTACATTTTACTTCCTTGTACGGAGTAATAAGGAAGTATTGTAATCGCGAAAAATTTCGGTTCTCAGATTTTCACGGAAATATCTGTTTTGACCGTTTCTGAATCCATTATGACTAGTTTCGTCGTGACGTCTGTATGTACGTACGGATGTACGTATGTGTGTCGCATAACTCAAATTCGGTTAGACGTAGAAAGTTGAAATTTTGTATTTAGGACTGTTATAGCATCTAGTTGTGCACCTCCTATTTTTGGTTTCAATCTACAAACCGGAAGTAGTAAATTTAAAAAAAAATTCGATAAATATTTAATTTAAGACAAATTTTTTTATTTTAAATGAAAGATTATGTGATTATTACCTACAATCGGTATTTTATAAATATTTTTGTATCTGGTATCATTTAAGAATAATTAAAGTATATATTTATAATTTAGTATTTCGGTATCTTATAGTCCATGATCGATTGACATTTGTTACTACGTAAAATTTAAATGTTTATGACATGACAGTGACAATAGTAAAATATGCTTTATATCTTCTTCTGCAGTTTAAATAAAATGACTAAAATATATTTGTGAGTATACTAGTATAATAAGTTAAAAGAATTTTTTATATTATTCTACATTTTAGTTATTAAGAAAAGTATGAACACACAAGGCGTACAAGGAAGTCATGTGGTGTCCACGTCAGATTTTTTATTCTATGAATGTGTACCTATGTTAAATAATATGTACATGCTTCATGCTACATGAAATCAAAGTAGGTATATTCAAAATTTTGTTACAAATATAACCACCATTTTCGTAACTAAATGGCAGCAATCAAAACTACGTTCGCAACAACAATTAGTCAAAAATTGACATTGTACCGAAATGAAATCTGGCAATTCAAATTTTCGTTTTATTATTAAATTTGTAAAATATTTGGAGATTTTTGTTAGACACATTTTTCTAGAGTAAGTAACATCAATGTCAACAGTTATTCGGCTGATACATTTGCGTGCAAATCACTTCATCGTTCCTACTGTGCTCTAATTTCTAATTCCAATCCACAAAGCAAAGCCTTGCAAGAGTGTACAACACCTTCTACATCTACAACATCTCTACAGATTGTACAACGTGTTGGCAAATGCAAACTGCAGTAACTTACCGATAGCAGCTCAGGAACCGCGTAGAACTTACCCTACACCTGCGCTAAATGTGAAAATGTTCAAATAACTTACAGCGACAAGGGATGTAGTTAAATGAAAATTTATTTTACAATTCTTGTCGCAGCCTCTTCCTTGCACTTAAGGAGAGTTACAAAATTTTACATAAACAAGTCAGCGACGAACTATTATACATAACTATGAGTATTGGTATACAATGGATATTTTAGTAATTATAGTATTTGGTGCGATGCCACTTAAGACCTACGGGCTGAAGGAACGAACGAATTTCAAAGAAAACATTCTGATGATTATGAACATCTGACTAAATTAAGGACTGTTATTTTCTGTATTATCAACTGTAGCCAAAAGGTTATTATAGTCAAAGTGCTCTAAGAATGGCTTTCCAATCTATTCTATGTTTACATTTTAAAAATATAAAGTCGATTAATTTATTAGGTACTATTTCATAATTAAGTAAAGTCTGTTTTTTATCAAAACTATGTTCCGCGGAAAAAAGTCAAACGAATTGTAGCCAGGTGCAACGGGAAAACCAAAGGGCATGGAATGTTATGCAGAGCATTTACGAAATTACGATAAATTTAAGAGTTTATCTTTTTTCTTGGCATTTATAGTAAGGTAGAAAGCAATTGAGAACACAATTATTATTAAGTAATGCCATGGTTACTAGAAGATAGGTTGGGATACTTCCTATAGTTATTATTATAAACAAATGGTGAGATTTTTTCTTACCAAAATTAGTTCTATAGATGTCACCCCCGATGTAAAATAACAACAAATGTGCAAATTTTGTGCAAAATGAAGCTTAATATTTATAATTTGTATAAAATATATTATTAATTAATTAAATAATGGTTCTAAAACATATATTTGAAATGACAGAATTCTAACATTTACCTATATGATTCGCAGATAGAAAATTTATTCTAATAAATTATACTTATTTTATTTCAGAGTTGGATACAATTTGATTTTGTACTAAATTATGATAAGAAGAACCTTTAACAACTTTTACAATTAATACAGAATCAAATTTAAAAATGCGAAGAATAAAATCGTACGAATGTAAACATAGTTGACAAAATAACTGCCTCAATAAAGATTGCACGTATTGTGTATGTTACAAAGTTTATTTAAAAAGGTATGACAACTAGTGTACATCAAACATAGGTATGTTTGAACTTAATTCATATATTGGAATTATTGGAATGACATTCTTAGAGCACTTTGACTGTATCTCTAATTAACGCAAATGTAATGTTGCAATTTTGTTACAATTCGCAAAATTAATTACAACGTATTAACTTGCATATTTGAGCAAAATGAATTATAATGTTAAACCTAATATATTTTAATTATTATGCTTATCTTTTGTTGAACACATTTTCTCCAATTCATAAACAATTATTTAATATTTTCTCAATTTAGTCAGCTCCACACTAAAATTTTTTCACATTTAGGTGAAACTATACTACTGAAAGTATATGTCTACAAAAAAGATTAAAAAAGTAGACAAGATTTGTAGTATTTATTTTGACTATTTATTTGAGCTGGCAGTATCTAATCTACAGAAGGTATTTTAAGGTTTATTATCATTGCATTACTAAAATAACCTTAGTAACTTATAAACTTGCTCAAAGCAAAATAATATAGTAGTGGAAAAAGCGTTGTCCTAGCAATGAAAATTCGTTTTGTTGGTCGTAAATTTATTTGACAAATAATTGAATTTTTCGTTCGTTCCTTCAGCAGATATCTGGTAAAATACCCATATACACAATAGAAGCTCTATTCTCTATAGGCACAGAAACATCTTATATCGAGTATCACAGTTGGTCCATAGACCTCTTGATTAAATACATAAACCTCTAATGCCGTATAAGAACAAATGACATAAGTTTCGTTATTTTGTTTCTCGTGAGATCTTTTCCCGTTCAATTGAATTGGTGATGACATCATTAATAGGAGACGTTTATCTCTTTATCTTTAGTTAATTGCTCTCGGGATATTTTCCCTTAATTACGGTTGAATTAAATTGAGAGGATAAATTCATTAGACCTAATTGAAGAGGTTAATTTTCCTCTAGATTGATTTAATCAATGAATAGTTAGAAGAGCGTTATCTATACTTTCTTTCTAGTTGGTCAAATATTAGTTGTCCTTACATTTTCACACAATATTGTAAGTTAAAGATTGAATAATTGCTAGCTAACTTAACTAATTGTATAAATAAAGTTGTCTTTGTTGTTTGTAACATTAATAAACATTAGTTTTGCATGTCACTCAATTCTTATCATAAGTAATATAATAAGAGTTATCAATTATACTTTATATTACAAATTACGTACCTAGCTACCTAATAACAGACAAAAAAGTGTCAAAATTGACATACTTATATAAAGGACTCCAGCTTTGCTATCTATCGTGATTTTTAGTTAATTTTGACATAAGTTTAAGGAATTATGAGAAAGTTTACCAATTCGAATTTAAATTACTTGTTTATTTCACGAATGAAAGAATCCTCTAGAATCAAAATCCAGTAAATCCAGTTTTGGTGAAAATTTAATAAAATAAACCAAAATGTTCGTACAACAATGTGACAAATCTACCACATCCGTACTAAAATCTGCTTTGAAAAGTGGCTTTCATTTCAAATGCCACTAAATCCATTCTTAATACTTTTCAATATTTGATAAATATACTTTGACCAATCAGAACACAGTAAAGTGTTCATATAATGAAAAGTGCAAGTTATATTATTATTTTTTCGTAATTTTTTTTTGCTGGTAACCATCCTACAGGATTAACTCCCAATTACAGAATGGTAGATGTTATTATAGTGGAATCCAACCACTCGGACCCAGTGGTATTATTGTCGGTTGCGCTGGGAATCGAACTGGGGACCGCTAGCATGTTAGGCAGATCCTCTATCGCTGAGCTAACCACTGGCCGTAATAAACGAAACATTGTTTGATAATGCATTGTATTCCTATTATTTCGAAAGTGTCAAGTTCTCTGAGCCAAACTGGTTAAAATAATAATGTTTGATGCTGTATTAAATCCAAAACTTGGTAGCAAACGACACAAATGGATTTACCATTTAGTTTTTCTTATTTATGAGTTAGTTACAAAAAAGTTTTCAAATTTATGTAGCAATTACTTGAACAAAGCACTTTTATAAATTAATAAAAACAGGACATTATTGAATTGCAGCTAAAAATTAGTTAAACAGTTTTCCTGTGTTTCTGAAAATTTGACTAAAGTGGATATAATGGGTTTTGATCCTAGAGGATTTAGTTAAGATGTCCAAATTTTAGTATCAACTAAGGGATAAGTACCATGGTCCATGGATATACGTACTGTTCATTATTGAAAGGTATCCCTTGTGAAGAAATTTTAAATAAAGGATGTAAAAAATAGAAGAAAACGTCTTGATCTTCACTCATTAATATATCAATAAATCATTTATTGATATATTAAAGAGTGAAGATCAAGAAGTCTTCTTCTATTTGTTACACCACATACCTACTGTGGTTTTCCCCCAAATTTTATCACAGATAAACAAATCAAATTACAGCTTGCAACATTTGTTACTACTTATGTCAAAATACATTGCCAATGCTGTTTAAACAATGTGTCTAATGTTTTCTTACAGTTTAAACTGCTCGTATCTTTGTAACTTTACGTATTCTTCAATTTCGTTTACGCGATTTGAAGGCGATATTAGCATTAACGACAACGAAAGCGTTTAAGTGGTGATAAAATTCAACGAGACGCAAAGATAACAAACAACACGTTAGCTGACGATTGGGACATTAAGTTAAGAGTTAGGCGATATTGCTCCGTTTAGCTAAATAGATAACTGACGTGAAGACAAAAAGAAGAATGCCAAACATAAATTAAGGTGTTATAAATAAAACTGAGAACATGCTATCATACCCAGAAAGTCGAGATTTGTATACCGTTATGGAAGTTACATTGGCTGTTTAAGTTTACAATAAAAATTTAAAAATTGAGTACGTACTTTTTGCAATATTTTAAAATTAAATTTTGTAGGAGTGTATTGAAGAAACAACTATGAGCAAGGTCCCAACTGCGAAGGGGGCTTTCGCCTCCTTAAGAATCAGAACAGAGGGGCGAAAGTATTATATCGCATTAGTTATATAAAAAAAATACAAGATTAATATTTTTCTGGAAAAATTATTGGCAGACGGCACTTCAACACTATTCTGCCTTTGTCTTTTGGCTTGTTTTGAGAAAATTATGAAGTAAGTAGAGTAGAAACACCGTGACAACGGCAGCTAGGGCGGTGATTTAACAGATTCAACGACGCCAAGTCCATTAAAAATACGTATGAATTATATTTTATATATTATATTGGGTTGTTTTTTTGCCACGCCACGATACAAATTTTTATGAGGTTTCTCGGCCCCTTATTTTTGCGAAATTTGAAAAAAAAATATATTTTTTCTATTATCAGTAGGTAGTATAATCAAATTATTTATAACCTATTAAAGTTTCGTGCAGAGGTATAGAAACAGCCTATATATTTAATATTTTGTAATTTTTATGCATTTTACATGCTATTTAAAAACATATTCATCATAGTTATTATCATATGTTCGTCTTTAAATTGCACAGCTAATGTAGAATCTCAAAGAATTGAATTCGGATCAATTTTGCTGTAACTATTTGAATGTCAAGGGTGAAACTTTTCTTTAAGATTTGTGTGAAAATAAATATCCCATACAAAGGATTCATGTCTCCTTGCAAAGCTTATTCTATCCTTTTTGTATTCCTTGTACCGTTGTAAGTTAGCATAGAGCGCGATGCATGATGAATATGAAATCCAAAACGAGAACGAGATTCTTGCGAGCCGTATAATACGACGAACATCGCGATTTCAAATCTTGAGAATATAAAGGAGTATTGCTATCTTCTTGTACACTTGCCTAATCGTTAAGGGTAATTTTTCATCCCTGAGAGGATTATTGACAGATTAAAACGTAAAATAAAACTTGACAGGTCATAAATTAAACGTATTTAGAGCATTTCGCCGAAATTTAACAAGGAGAAGTTTTATTCCTTTGTTGGTTGACCTTTCTTAATGTTACGAAAAAACTTTGTGGAATCTCATACAATTAGAAGTAAAATCTTTCTGCATCAATCATCATTACTAATCGGGTTAAAACTAATATACCTAAGTTTAAATGAAAATAAAAAATAGTATATTGTGTGTGGAAAGGGTTTCATTTAAAACTGTTATGACAGTTGGAGCACGAGCGTCAGCGAGTTCTCCTTATTTTCAATGATTCTTTCCGCAAGTGTGTTACATACTATACTTTTTTTTTCTACGAAAGTGGGAAATATTCAAATTTAATTACAAAAATTTGGAAATATAATATTAACATATTTCTTTGCTGTAACAGCTGAAACCAATAACAGTATCTAAAAACTGACAGTTAATTTTTGAAATTTTTCATTTATGGTGTGATTCATTGTGAAAAATAATAAAATTATTTGTCTCAAATTCACTGAAAATCGTCCATTCAAATACTTATTAGAGATTACAATAAATAAAATGTTGCAGGTATGAAAAATATACTTTTTGAAAAATTCGCACACAGTACACCCCAATAAACACAGTTACGTTAAATAAACGTTGAAAATTACCATAACCGAACGTTAAAATATAGTATTATTATGATCGTTAAATCTACGCAAAAATGCTCCACGTTTCAACGTTATTCGTAACTAAATTTTATACGTATATATAATAGTATATTTATATGTTTATGTAACTTTACATTTTAACGCTAAAATTACTATTAATTTATACGTAGATTCCTAATAAACGGCCGTTGTTTAAAAAACGTTATTAATTTACGTTAAAATATAGTGTTATTATGAACGTTAAATCTACGCAAAAATGCTCCACGTTTCAACGTTATTCGTAACTAAATTTTATACGTATATATAATAGTATATTTATATGTTTATGTAACTTTACATTTTAACGCTAAAATTACTATTAATTTATACGTAGATTCCTAATAAACGGTCGTTGTTTAAAAAACGTTATTAATTTACGTTAAAATATAGTGTTATTATGAACGTTAAATCTACGCAAAAATGCTCCACGTTTCAACGTTATTCGTAACTACATTTTATACGTATATATAATAATATATTTATATGTTTATGTAACTTTACATTTTAACGCTAAAATTACTATTAATTTATACGTAGATTCCTAATAAACGGCCGTTGCTTAAAAAACGTTGTTAATTTACGTTAAAATATAGTATTATTATGAACGTTAAATCTATGCAAATAAGTTCCACGTTTCAACGTTATTCCTAACTAAATTTTATACGTATATTAAAAAGTATATTTAAATCTTTATTTAACTATACATATTAACGCTTAATCAACTAATAATGTATACGTAGATTTCTAATAAACGACTGTTGTTAAAAAAACGTTGAAAATTTACGTAAATATATATATATATATATATATATATATATATATATATATATATATATATATATATATATATATATATATACGCGAAAAAGCTTAAAATAGAATAATTTGTTAACATAAAATATTCGCAAAAAAGTTCCACGTTTTAACGTAAACTTTAACTAAATATTTAACGTATATATAATAGTATACTTTCATGTTTATATTTAACCATGCATTTCAACGCTAGAAGAACATTATATTTATACGTTAATAATTAATAAATAGTCGTATGCTAAAAAAATTATTTTTGCGTTCTACTCAGTACTTACCTGAGTGCGAAGCACGAGTTCAATTTTATAAAGGCTATATCGAGTACTAACAGCGATAAATAATCATTGCAGGATGTAAGAAAAGAACATATGGATGTATCAAATGAAACTGGCCTTTTTTCTTGTAATGCCTGCAGTATAAGTAGCATAGCTTAGTTCACACCTATTTATTCAGTTTAATTGCCAGACTTTTGGATCCATAAAGGTTTAGTAAAATAACATGTTGATTGAAAATTGTTTAAATGAAATTCAGTAGTATTTAAAAAATGTATTTTAAATAAATCTATGATACAGGCATACATACTAGAAACTTAAGAAACAAAGTACAGCTATAATACTAAACGAGACTCATTATTTTATGTTTTATCTGAAACATTAAACTCATTAATTTTAATGACAATTCCACTCATAGTTTTTCATCCAATCAAAACACAGTATTTTGCTGAATTGTACCAATCACAGACGAACTAGAGTGACAATTTTCACTAGTGAAAATGTCAGTTGATGATTGTTTTAAAAATAAATTACTTTTTTTGGAATAAATAAAATAATTCGAGAAATTGTCAAGCCGAATACCATACGTGCCTATTATTTTTTGGTAATTTTTGCCGTCTGGTCACTCCTGCTTGTTGCTTTAGAATATAAACACTCGTGCTACGCACTCGTGTTTATTTTCGACACAACAAGCAGTCGTGACCAGACGGCAAAAATTGCCGGCAAAATCATAGTCACTAATGGTATTATATATGAAAATAACATAAAATTCTGCGTGATTGACAGAAGTGTTTACCAATAAGAAAGAAGTTAATTATTTATCTGGCAAATAATGTGTAAAGGTGTAAAAGTTTGACTTAACATGACTAATACAAGTTATATCATGAAATTATATTTTCGCAAACAAGGTGTCTAATAATAATAAAACAGTTTGGAAATGGATAACTAAAGTAAAATAAGAAAAAAATTTAAAGACAAAAATTGCATTTGAAAAAATGTCGTGGAATTTTTATAGTTACCTACAATGCTTTCAAAAATTTATTTCATTTAAATTTTTATATGTTATCTAGGTATATTAAGTTTGATACTTTACTCTTGTCGGCCATTTAAAAAAATGCTATTATTGAACACGCTGTGAATGATTATTATGTTAACACTTTCGTCAATCGCTCAATACATATAGACGTTAATTATTTGTAAATACCATTTTCTGAAGACAAAAGAAGAGTTACACCAGTAGAACAATAGTCTTAAAGACGCTGCACGGAATCGCTCACATTTTATGTAAGTATAACTCCCAATAATAATTATTAGAAAGGTAAATAATATAAGTTTTCTCTCAGTACTGCATAATATAAATGTTTAGTTAACAAAACACACTGGATAATTGAATAACTGAAATAAATAAATTTTATTAAAATATGAACGAATATACAAAATAATTAAATTTTAATAAATACCAGGTAATTACTGACGTTAACAATGGCACCAGCATACAAAGAAAAATATTTTCCATTAAAGGAGATTGATGCATTTTATAACAGCCGTGAAGTAAATTATTATTTCTTCTTGCTGGCCAATCGTAACTTGGCAAATTGTAGCCAGTCTTTAATGAAATTCGCTATTTTTAAATCTTCGCCTTCTCCTTGCGGAAAACTTTTTTTCACGGCATCTGTAATAAGACAAAAACCATATTTTAGGGACATAGTAATTAAAAACAACTATTTAAAAGGTCATATACCTAAATTTTGGTTTGATACCCATAAGAATTCAATTCTTCAATTATGTTCACTATGGTTGCTATAGCGTAGTTTTTTCTTTTTTCATATGATAATTTATCTCGCCCTTTCCAATTATATAATGCTGCCACCTCATTCGAAATAACATACTTTAGAATTCTACAAGTTAAAGTTTCTACAGTTATACCACCAATAGAAGACAATCTGTTGGTCTACAATAAGGGAACAATTCAGTTATAATTAGGTTTACACAAATACAAAGTATTGCTCATCATGTAAGTTCTATATATAAGTTTGAGCATATCTTCTCGAGTTTTTACAGGCATGTCAGGAAGTTCTTCAGGTTTTTGCAAATCTATGGAGTTGCTGTTTACGCGATGGACTCTGAGAATCTCGTTCATCATCATTGATTGCTGCTCTTGTTGAGCAGTTAGTAAAATTTGTTTCATAATATCTGGAATATCTAAAAATAAATAGTTAATAAAAAAGTTTTAAATGTGATTTTTCTAATGACGTTTAGATCACGTATTATATTTTTAAATTAAAGTCCTTAGTTGACTCTTAAAGTGTACGCTATAAATTCGTCATCAAGTAACTCATAGGCTAAAACTTCGCTAGTTGTTTAACAAAAAATGTTCATAAAAAGCCATGAATCTGTTAACAGTTTGAAATAATTTTCAGATTTGCTAAATATCAATTTGGAGTTCATATTCAATTATTGTATATAACATATTTAATCAAATAACTTACTTCCCGAAGAAGACGACGAACGAGATGTTGGCGTAGAAACAGAAATGGTTGACAACGAGGATCTTGGAGTCGCAATGTTACTCTCTTCGTCATCTTAACTCTGTTCCTCAATTTGTTTTCTTTTTATTAGTAAATTGCTGTTCCCAGTGTCTTCGCTCTCTTGTTCTGATTCTTTTATGAACAAATCAAGCTTCTTTTCAGTCCCTTCATAGCAAGCTGCGAAAAAACAATTTAAAAATTATGCAAATTTTATACTAGTTCATACTAAACCCTAAACAATTTTTTGTATTTAATGACCAAAATATTTTGGAAGTATGAGTTTCTTCGAAAAATGACAGGCTGGTTTTGATGTGCTGGGTGCAACATTAATTAAGGGTATGTTCCAAAATTAAACCATGTTTACCGTGGTATTATGTTACGGTAATTCTTTGGTAACTGAATGTGACGTTTCTCTCAGTCTCTTGTGAAACGCTTCGGTAAAATTTTGACATTTAGGTTAGAGTATTTATTGAAATGGAAGCACAAAAGTCACAAAAACATACTTTTTCATCCTTAAATAAAAGCATAATATAATATTACACAAATAATATATGTTTACATACGATTTCGTAAATTTTTCGAATAGATAAATCCGTTTGTATAAGTATAATCATTTTCAACAAATAAAAATCAGCCATTCAACAAACAAACCAACGTTTTTAAGTTAAAACTGTGAGATCGCGATACACAAATACAAATTTACCACAAATATCGTGCTCTCTAGCACGGTGATCGTGGTAAAAAATTACCATGGTACATGTGGTTTAATTTTGGAACATACCCTAAATTTCCAAAAGGAAAATTAGTTTCGGATAATGAAGATGCTTTTACATATGTTGAAGAGTTACTTTCGGACAATTTAAACTGGGTACTAATTTCTTGAACATCGTTATAAAAATTTGTTTGGGTATTTAAGCTTTCAACCTCGCTGTCAGCAGTAAGGGACAGTGTTCTAGATTTCTCTAAATTAACTATTTGGTTAACTTTTCTGCGAACCATTCTTTGTATATACTTTATGCATAGTAATTTACGTTTGAACATTATAGTATACACTAAAACAAATAATAATAAGTTATTAATGTACAAATTATATACAAAGCATAATTAATATTAAACAAATTGATATTATTTGAGGCTTAACCTATAAGTTGATTCGATAGGAAGGCGAATTTGTGCAAGTTTTAAGTGAACAATAATTATTATTATCTACTGTTCCTATATTACCTACATAAAATACAAGTACAAGAAATATATTTACATACCTTTATAAAGTTGATGAACTTCTCAAAGATTCAATCACAGCTCACCAAGCACGAACACAAACACGTTTTCCTTGTTCTTTGTTTGCAAACACAAGAAAGAAGCCAAGCGTGGCGTGGCCTGGCCGTACGACGTGATCACGTGATCAGTGAGTGTGCGCGAGTCTGCGCTTAGCTTGTGTACACCTCTACTGCGCAAGTCGAGGCAGTGGTATACAAATTCAAAATGTAACAAAAAACTTTTTATTTTAAAATTAATTGCCCAATAGAGTAATTGCCTTGTAATATAAAATATAATTGTTTATTTTTTATCACAACAATATAATTATTACAATATTTTAAAAAATGAAGAGGGAAGAATAATGTCGATATTTTTCAAATAGTAATAGTTTGGACATCCATGCGAAAATGCATTTCAGGTCTGCCCTGCTGTCGTGGTGGTAACTGGTAACAATAATTTATTCAAGTTTTAAATTTCGATCACACACCATCACAAAATTATTCAAATTTAAATTCTATTTGAAATAGTTATTTACAAACTAGTGTGTTAATGAGGGCGATTAATTCGGACATTTTAACGCGTGAGAGAAGCGAACACATGAGTTAGTTACAAAAATTTTTCGTTGGTCATACCTTTTTAATTTAAAAATATTTTAATTTTATTCCGTAACAAATTAGGTTAGTATCGCTTTAAATGTTCAAAACAATTGTAACGACAACAATGGACAACTCAACAACAACAATCAACTGACTGCGGGTGCAGTCTGCAGTTAGTTCACTTAATATTGATTAGCAAGCAGTACTAAATCCTAAGGTTTTTTCGTTTTTAGAATGATGTTATTATTTTTAAATTCATTTTAAAGCAATTCTACGTAAATATTATGGGACCGCCCCATGTCATCTACTCCATTTTTTCTACTACAAATTTTTTCTACCTTATTATATTACTACATCCATTTTTTCTACCACAAATTTTTTTCTCCTTTATTATATTTCTACTCAATTTTTTCTACCACAAAATTTTTCTACCTTATTATATTTCTACTAATTTACCTACTAATAATTCTTCATTTAGACATTTTGAGGTTTACATACAAAAATTTCATTTTATTCAAAAAACTGTTCTACTAACGTTTACCTACTACGTATAAGTGTTCGTTAAGATTATACCATTTTTTTGTATTTGTATGTTAGGTTAATATAAAAATTCAACGTTGAATGTATGAAACTATAACACGTTTTAGCTCCTGGAGATATTTTAGTTAAACTAACGTTATATGAAAACACCTGGTTAATATCCTGTATAGAAAATACGTTATTCCAACAATTAGCTTCCACGTATCATTTTATGTTTGAAATATACTTATTACTTTTAATTTTATGTTTAACTTATATACGTATTAAACGTTGGATATATAAAAGAATATAACGTTTTGTAACCTCTCGAATAATTAATTAAATCTAACGTTATCTGAAAATTACTGGTGAGTTTTATGTATCTTAGCAACGTATTTATAACGTTTACCTACTACGTATAAGTGTTCGTTAAGTTTATACCATTTTTTGTAGGTATTTGTATGTTAGGTTAATATAAAAATTCAACGTTGAATGTATGAAACTATAACACGTTTTAGCTCGTGGAGATATTTTAGTTAAACTAACGTTATATGAAAACACCTAGTTAATATCCTGTATAGAAACTACGTTATTCCAACATTTAGCTTCCACGTATCATTTTATGTTTGAAATATACTTATTACTTTTAATTTCATGTTTAATTTATATACGAATTCAACGTTGGATATACAGGTTGGTGGAGTTGAAATGCGAACATAGGGAACATACATGACAATCGAACTTTCATGCCATGTATCTTGATATATTTTCTAGTAGTGTCACAAAACGAAGTAATGTGAATTTGTGTGACAAAAAGAGTAATCAATAACAGAAATAATAATAAAATCTAAAAGTGCATGTAAACTTTCTCGTTCTGCTTGTACACATACATTATTATGCAAAGAAAATATTTTAATGAAAATAAAAATTTCAATAATATGACAGCTACTTTGACATTGACAGTACTTATTCCACGTATCAAGATACCTAGCATGATAACTCCATTGTCATATATTTCCCTATGTTCGCATTTCACCTCCACCAACCTGTATAAAAGAATATAACGTTTTGTAACCTCTCGAATAATTAATTAAATCTAACGTTATCTGAAAACTACTGGTGAATTTTATGTATCTTAGCAACGTATTTCTAACGTTTACCTACTACGTATAAGTGTTCGTTAAGTTTATACCATTTTTTTGTATTTGTATGTTAGGTTAATATAAAAATTCAACGTTGAATGTATGAAACTATAACACGTTTTAGTTTCTGGAGATATTTTAGTTAAACTAACGTTATATGAAAACACCTGGTTAATATCCTGTATAGAAAATATGTTATTCCAACATTTAGCTTCCACGTATCATTTTATGTTTGAAATATACTTATTACTTTTAATTTTATGTTTAATTTATATGAAAACACCTGGTTAATATCCTGTATAGAAAATATGTTATTCCAACATTTAGCTTCCACGTATCATTTTATGTTTGAAATATACTTATTACTTTTAATTTTATGTTTAATTTACATACGAATTCAACGTTGGATATATAAAAGAATATAACGTTTAATAACCTCTCGAATAATTAATTAAATCTAACGTTATCTGAAAACTACTGGTGAGTTTTATGTATCTTAGCAACGTATTTCTAACGTTTAGCTTCCACGTATAATTGTGCGCTAAGTTCATACAATTTTTTTGTATTTGTATGTTAGGTTAATATAAAAATTCAACGTTGAATGTATGAAACTATAACACGTTTTAGTTCCTGGAGATATTTTAGTTAAACTAACGTTATATGAAAACACCTGGGTAATATCCTGTATAGATAATACGTTATTCCAACATTTAGCTTCCACGTGTAATTTTATGTTTAATTTATATACGAATCCGACGTTGGATATATAAAAGAATATAACGTTTTGTTACCGTTCGAATAATTAATTAAATCTAACGTTATTTGCAAACTACTGGTGAGTTTTATTTATCTTAGTAACGTATTTCTAACGTTTACCTACTACGTATAAGTGTGCGTTAAGTTTATAATATTTTTTTTGTATTCGTATGTTAGGTTAATATAAAAATTCAACGTTGAATATATGAAACTATAACACGTTTTAGTACCTGCAGATATTTTAGTTAAACTAACGTTATATGAAAACACCTGGTTAATATTCTGTATATAAAATACGTTATTCCAACGTTTAGCTTCCACGTATCATTTTATGTTTAGTATATACTAATTACTTTTAATTTTACGTTTAATTTATAATACGAATTCAACGTTGGACAAATGTAACAGTATAACGTTTTATTACCTGTCGATTTATTAATTAAATCTAACGTTATTTGCTAACTACTGGTAAGAATTATGTATCTAAATAACGTATTTTTAACGATAAGATGCACTATATTATTTTACGTAACTTATTTATTATATAACAACGTTTACTACCGAACTTAATATATATTTATGTAAATATAAAACGTTTTCTTACCTAAAATGTAAAACATTTAAATATATTTAAAAATAAAACGTCAGTTAAACGTTATCTTAAAACACTTAGTTAATATTATGGTACTAATAAACGTTTATGCGACGTATATTATAAAAACGTTAGTTTCAAACGTTTAAATTTTCAACGATAAACGTATAATCAACCTGCAAAACGTTTTTTTAACGTATTATATACGTACCTGTGTTTACTGGGACAAAACGAGTATGGAAATAATTTTCAACACTCAATGTTTCAAAAGCTTTAAAAATATTTTAAAGAAAGAATGAATTGGCTCGTAAGTAAAAAAATTAAATATACCGCAAGGTAATACGCTTCAAAATTCAAATACGTCGATTTTCACTGGAATTGTCTGACGATGCTATGATTTTTGTTAATTAATAAATTGGTGACATCAAAATAATAAAAAATTGTCAGAGATGTTATTATCTTGATTATTATTGACGTTATTAAAACAAACACCTAAAAATTTTCAATATTTTGATGTTTGCAATTAATAAAAATCAATTAGGTATAATAAATTTGTTATCTTAGAAATTTCTTTAAAATCAAAGTATTAAAGCGTGACCGAACGCCCTTAGAAGTACGATTTTAACTATTTTAACATAGCATGACTATTTTTAGTATAAAATAAATAAATAATTTTTTTAAAGGAAAATGTTAGTTAAACTAACTGTTTGTGTGCCACTGGAGATACCATCACAAGCAAATACCAGACTTTTAAAAATCATATCTCGCTCAATAAGCAGAATTTTCACACCGCGTTTTCACCAATGGTGAAAGTTTTTTATGTAGTTTTATAAAAAATAATAATAGAATATAACACATCGCACGCTTATAGGGCCGCCAAGTTAAAGGTTAAAAATGTAGATATAATAAAACTTTCTCTCTCAATCCACATTACCCTTCATAATATTCCTGCTTTAT
Organism: Agonum fuliginosum; assembly: GCA_947534325.1. Classification (NCBI taxonomy): domain Eukaryota; kingdom Metazoa; phylum Arthropoda; class Insecta; order Coleoptera; family Carabidae; genus Agonum; species Agonum fuliginosum. The sequence goes on from OX384037.1 coordinate 30,660,109, forward strand.
AAAACTCCTGGCCACTAACAACATACAGAATCCCAGCAATCCTGCAGGGACTGCCCTTGTCCTTGTCTTGTCACATTGTCACACACAAGGCGTCGTGTGGCAGGATAATGTACTTCTGTTGTTTCCAGTCCGGGATCCTGGACGCTACGGGACTTGTTTAGCGGGAGGGGAACGTGTGGGAATGATGAAGGATAAGGGAATCACGAGGGGAAATGCGAGTAATCAAGGTGATAGTAATGAGGGGTTGTATGTGTCTAGTTTTGTCGAACTTTAGATTTAGATGAATTGTGTATTAAGGCGCTACGGTTGCCACGGTAGTAGCATCAGAATTTCTTCAATTCTGGCTTTATTTTTTCACACGCCTCCAAATTTAGTAAAACGAGCCCGAGGGCGAGTTTACTAAAGGACAAGTTTTAAAATACAATTTGGTAGTTTCTTTATTACTGTAAGTAAGAATAATACACGTGAAACGCATTATTGTGACGTAGATGTATCGATACGTAAAATCTCAAATATTTAAATAACTATTAACTTTTTCAAAACTTTTTCATGGTAATAACTCATTTTTGAGATCTCCTTTCAATATAATTGACTGGATTGCTAATTTGCTACTATGGTAAAGTACCCTATAATCGATTGGATCATTGTTTAACAGCGAATGAAGGGATTTTTGAAATTTTATAATAATTATTGTTTATTTGTTTGTTATTTCGATATTTTTTAAAATGATGACGCCTCTTTTTCGCTGACGCCTTTAGTGGCTGTCCGACGTTTTGCCCTGCTCGTATGACTTTACGTGTATGTCAACAGAGTGTCAAAAATATAATCTAAACGACCATTTGTTGTTTATACATGTGCTGAAGTGTCATAAATAAAATTGTGTAATACATTTCATTTTGTAAAATCAATTACTTTTCAAGTGGCTCATATTTACATAATGAACGTATTGTTGAATAGGTAATCATAGAAAACAGTGATTATTTTGTTTACCAATATTGGTAAACATAGTTCATTTTGTTTTATGTATGTTTACATTGCACCTACCCTTATTTACTCGATTTAACTCTACTGCGTTGTGTAAGCGCTCAAAATTTTACAGTCGCTTAAAAATATATACCCTCAACTTTATACTACGGTCAGTACACTAACTCTCAAATACTACCAACGTAAAAAGAAAAAACCTCCAACTTTATCTCCGTTTGCAGTGATAACTTCCAATCACACCTTGTAAAATTTACTCGTTCCTAACTTCATCCATTATTCCTTTTTTAGTCCAAGAGATAGCCCAGACTTAACTGTGCACTCTCGTACAAACTTTATAAGGACAGATGGTCAGAATTTGTCCTTATTATCCTACAGGATCTCGAGTGGCCACAGGACACAAACAAGGAGTAACGATAAACTGCGAGGAGTATTAAGAAAACATGAGGACACAATGTCGCAGTTTAAAATTTTATTAGATTTGGTTTTGAATTTATTGCTACGGAACTTAATTTAAGAGAACGTTAAACTAATATTTGACCAACTTTAAAGCTATTTTTCATTGTAAATTTATCTCGAAATTGTATTGCTATATATTTTCATGCACTCTCTATTCATTTTAGAATATTTTTTGTATTTCATATTTTCATTGGTGTCAATATTATTATATATCTGGGTATGAAATGCAGTTTAAGTACTTTATAATTAATACACTTATTATTAAATAATGTCGTAATAGTGTAGGTATTATGATGCAAGGGTGTTAAGTGAGCTTTTAAAGCACGTACGACGGGTTTAAGAGTACGACGCGAATCGGAGTGATTTTAACGGGGCTAGACTTTAAAAGCACTTATACACGTGTATCATACGCTATTGTTATTACACCTGCATTTTAATATACAGGGTGTTTCAAATCGAGTGTAACAAATTTTAGCAGCTTATTTCTAAGGTTATTGTAAGCAAAAAATGTAATTGAACATAGGTTCAATCTTTCTGGTTAACAAAATATAAGAGGTGTTGAAGTTCTACAAATAATACGATTTTTTTTAAATTTTGTAATCAAGACACTTTTGAAAAGCAAATCGGTTTATAGAAAAAAATTAGTTAGTTTGACAGCTGTCATTTAGTGACATTTTCAATTCGATATTAAAATGCATTTTTACAGAAATAATAGAGCAATATTTAAATTATATTAAGGATTTATATTAAAGTGTACGTCTACCCTAAAATTTTACAGCTTTATAGAGGTGTACGCCTTCCACGTTTACTTTAATTATATCATTGAAATATATGATGCGTTTACATTATGAGTGTATTAACAAAGTAGTAGGAGTAAAAAAATATTAAAAATGAAGTTTTTTTTGCGATTTTTTGTCATTATTTGGTATGATTTTTTTTCGGTTACTATAAATGGCAAGAAAAATTTAAAAAACAAGAAGAATGCAGCTAAGCTTCCTTTTCCGAATAATTTTTGTTTTACTTAATTTCTTTAAAAAATACAAAAGTTATTATGGAAATATTGGAGCCATGTTTACAGTATTTTTCAACTTCATTAATGACATTGCATAGCTAGCATGCGGGAAAGTACGAGTTTCGGGCTGGTTCCGGGCAGCCGTAATAGTGACGAAGAGAGTAAAATAGAAAAAAGTAATATCGAAAGTATTGTAGGAATACGAAAAAGTGATAGACGAGCCCCTTCAGTATTTCTATAACTTATATTAAATGTAATATATTTAATCTCGAATTGTAAATATCACTAAATGACAGCTATCAAAGTAATTAATTTTTCTATAAAACGATTTGCTTTTCAAAAGTGTCTTTGCCAAAAAATTAAAAAATTCGTGTTATTTATAAAACTTCAACCTCTTGTATTTTGTTAACCAGAAGTAATAGGACCTATGTTCAATGACATTTTGTGCTAAAATAACCTCAGGAATAAGCTGTTAAAGTTTGTTACACTCGACTTGAAACACCCTGTATAAAATAGAACAAGTAAACAGCATTTAGATTTTGATATATTTTATAAAGTAGTCTGTGTGAAAAATATCGATATCTAGAGATTGGTTACAATTTCCATTGTTGTTGCTTAGCAACCGTTAAAACACGGCGTTATTTTGCACGCATTTGCATGTTTTAAACATTATGATGCAGTTCACGCTAATATCAATCCGTAAATTGTGTGACAATTTAATTATTTAAAATCACCACAGTATTACTAAGAGGTGTTAGATAAAATTTCCAAAATCGTCAAGGATTTAATAAACTTGCATTTCAAACGCAGTTTATCATTTCGAGGTCGATAACGATGGTATCCAATATCAACGGGTAAATTAAACAAAAGATAGATGAAATTAGGTGATAAACAATTTATTATGAGTTACGCGGTACCACCGTTTGCGAATTTATTGCCCCAATTGGTAATTTGTATTGAAATTCGAAAGGATAATTATATTTGAATGTTCTATTAACTAGTGATTCCAGAACAATTGACTCAGTCAGTGACAAAATTATTAATTACCGTCACCGGAAGTAGAAATTGTTCAACAGGAAATTATGGAATATATTTTCATGTAATGGGCTCGTTTACTTTCAGACGAAATAAAGTAAATTAAATTATAATTAATAGATAACAATAACTGGTCACGTATTTTAGTAATAACAAATTTTTATGGTTGAATACAAAGCCTTAAGCTGTATTCAGAACTAATGAATTATAAATTAGTATTAACAATCAGCTAAAGAAAAAAGAATAAAACAACACAATAACAACTATTAACATCTCAATTTTGTCGCTTTGAACCAGGGCCGTAGTTAGGTTATGTTTCGAGCCAAACAATTTGTGAAGGGCAACATTGGTGTTATTGGAGAAAAGAAATTTTTTTCCAAGTCATGGTCAAGTGCCTTATACCTAATTAAAGTTACATTTTTTCAAGGGATTGTCGGATAACAGAAGCACATAAACTTTTAGAAAACAAAATTTATTTTTTCAAATTTTGGCTTTCTTTTTATGAAATCAATATACGCCGACGTGCTAATTTGGCACGACGGTATGAGAATAATGACGGTGATATTTAATGCCTGTTGTCGAACCATGGTTTCTTATTCGAAGATTTATTTCGTATTCCATCGATATTTTTTGCTAATAAATAATATACCTAAAATAAATTTTCCAAGATTTTTATTTGTAAAATGATGAGACTTTTTTTTACCCCTTCACCTGACTACGGCCCTGCTTTGAACAATAGCATTCCTATGATCCATAGTTACATCTTTGGTCAGCAAACAAATATTTCAAGTACATATTTTTTCGAGATTTAATTATAAAGAAAATTCTAATATTATAAATGACCCCATTTTCAATATAACTTATAATGCAGTGAACTCTATACTACGTACCTGGAAGGGAGCCGTAGCGCACTAAAACAGCAGCAGTGAGCCAAGTTGAGAGAGAAATTGACTTACGGGAAGTACCTCTATCACTGTCTAACTCATCGTTTTTAAATACAAACTTCCCTAACGCGCGTGCCCTTTCCAGGTACGTAGTATAGGATTCACTGACTTAATATGATATTATTAGTCGCCGTTTTCGTAGTTAGAGTCTATTTTAATGCTAATAATTACGCCTCTGAATTATTGTTAAAATATTTCTACCCTAATTGAACTATGCAGGCCGTAAAGAAAACTCATAAATACTGTTCCAATATTAGGTCAATTTTCAATTGACTTTAGAATCTTCCTTTGCATTGCCTTATTTATCGTGATTTTAGAATTGGGTTCATTTTATAAAAATACGCCGTTTGTAAAATAATGTGTCTAAAGTTCACTGTGCCAACATTTCTAAAACAGCGTCGACTATCTATGTACAAAGTTTTAAATTTTATTTTAAACGGTTTATATGCTTGTCGCAGTTTAGATATGTCATTTAAACGTTTAGGAGATTCATAGTTTAAGATTAACATTTATTATAAGAAATTTTAGTTGAAACCAGAGACGTGGATCTAGAATAAAATTGTACAGTCCGGAAAATCTCTCTGGTAGCCTAAAATGAGAATTTCGCTTTTAAAACGACAAAAGAACGCAAATTAAAAGCGTATAGATACAGTTACTCAACTGTTAGCGTAAAATTTAAAATTCGTGCTGAACTGAATTAATTTTTAATGAAATATTATAGCTTCGCAAAATCGCCGTGAAATGTACTATTTCTCATTTATAATAAAAATCATTCCTAATGTCCTTGTTTGTAAAATTATGTTTCGAACTTCAATTTTTCTACGCGAAATAAGCATTACTCTAAAAGATTTTGTCGGACTGTACCTTGAATAATATTATTCATTTAATGCGCATAAAATTATTATTCCGTAGTAATTAAGTATTAATGAACGGTCCACATCTCTTCAATTTATTATTACCTAACCTATTTAAGGGTGCATTTAAACTACCTCCATTAATTTTTTTAAAATAACAATACAAAAAATTTTTAGGTACAGCCAAATGAACCCGTAGCCGTATCTCAAAATGACATAAATGTAACTGAATTTGGCAATAGTTGAACAGTAAAAGTTAATTCTTTTAATATTAGTTATTTTCCAGACGCATTTTTGATGGCTTCATTTGACTGTAACGATCAGTGGCCTCTATACAAGAAGTATCATAATTATGATACACTTTGTATACAGGAACCGGCGCTTTATCATATGGTGGACTGCTTTCCTCTCTAATTTTTGTGTATAAGTAGACCCAAGTAAGTTTCACTTACAAATCAAGAAATATCCGAACGGTTACTCTTGACTAGGGATGGGAAAATATCGATATAATATATCGATATGAACATCAGTCAATATTTTCGTTTGGCATCGATGTATCGGTAACTTGATATTATCGATATTTTCCGATAATCATCGACATATGTCAATAAATATCGAGTTATCGATACCAAAAGAAAAATGATAGCAACTGATGTTCATATCGATATTTATCGATATATCGATACTAGTTAATGCTTTAGAAGCTTTAGAAAGAGTCGGCAAGTCCACCCGTTCCGTTACGTTGTTAATATACAGAGTGATTCAGCATAAGTTACTTATTTCCAAACAAACTTTTTATTTTATAATGTAGAATGTAGGTACATATCTAAAGTTTTGTTTCACCCGGTGTTCAAAATCGTATCAGGTAGGTGACGCCCCCCATTGTCTATACACTGAATAAGCCGATTTCTTTCAAAAAATCACAAGGAGCCTAATCGGGTGAGCGGGCTGGCCATTCCAAATCGCCTCTTATTGAGATGAGGCGCCCCGGGAATTGTGCCCTCATAACAGCCATCGAAGCTGCTCCGTGCTCCAACGTATGATGGCGACTGACCGGATGGGGAACAAAACTTTAAAAGTGCACCTGTAGAATGATAATGAGATCACTCTCTCTCCACTACGATCCCTACAGCCTGAATGGCACGCATTTAAAAAAAAGCAAGTTATGACGAATCACCCTGTATAATAAGACGTCGGTCTATTCTGTATAGAGGTCACTGTCAGTGTCAACAATCAATCAAAATAATAATCTAAAACTACATTGGTAAAACAAAGATAAAGGAAGTAATTTAAAATCTATCACAGCGGCCGTAACCGCATTGGTGTTTCTCACCCAGTATCAAATAGTCTTCAAACGAACAAAAAAAAAAACTCACAACTCAACCTCAACGCGGCCTCGTATGTCGGGATGTCGGCGATCGGTCCATCGGTGGCCGACATCTGAGAGTTCGACTGGCGGAGTCTATGTTCTTGTCGCAGACCAGCTCGAGCTCTCTTCGGTGGCGATGAGTGTCGATGAAGAGGCCAGAGGTCTCGAGCACTGGAACAAAAGGTTGTTGAGGTTAGGTGTATCCAGAGATGACAAGAGTGTTTTTTAAAAGTTTATGTGAGATGCGATGTTTCGATCAGAATCTAGGCCATTTTCATGCTACAATTATGATATGAAAATAATTTTGTTATAAATATTAATGTTGAAAGTTGTCTAACCAGAATTAGTAACATGGGTTAATTTTTTATAAATATAAACGTTGAATTACAATGTCGGATAATATACTTAAACTAAGTTTATTATTTGGAGTGTAACCTGCAAGAGTCTAACTATACGAATGAATTCTTATTACTCGTTAATCATGATTACCGCCGAGATTTGAACAGGACCAGTGTAGCTCAGCTCGAGCTCAGCGGTTGTCATGATTTTCGAACATTGTATTTCAAATATTTAAAATTTATAACTTTGATGAATCAGATAAAACGTTAAAATCTTATAATCCATGATTGGTTAGTATTTGTTTCTGAATAAAAAAATATTGATAGGTGAAATTAAACGACATAAATAAAATTAATATTGCAGTGATTGTACCCAAGTTAAAAATGTAATTTTCTGGATAAAGCGGATGGTTGTATGCTGGACAACCTCAGATTTTTTTAAAGGATCCCGCACCATTATCATGGGAAAAAATGTTAACGTGAATTTTTTTGAAACTTGGTATACGACCTATTTAATATGTTCTGAATCAAAATGGTCTTCTGAAAAGAAGTTTGAAAATGCCAGGTTTCCGAGTGAGCCCATGAAAATGAGTCATTTCCCTATCTTGGTACCGACCGCCTTCTCCAGTATCATACTAACTTATTATTTATTTATTTTTTGAGGATTTCTCAGATAATCAATGAGAAATGGGTTCTTTGGAATAATTATTAATCATTCGGGTTCTACCGCCGGCATTAGTGCTACCAAATGTACACCACGGGGAGGTTGCTTGATCGGATTTCGTACATCTACATGTAGATTTGTATGTACATTTGCATATAATGATCTAAGCATATCAATGGTTTATTCGAGAAAATCCACAAAATCTTAAGTTCTACATTCGCGACTTTACGGGTACGTGGTACTTTCGGACTTTTTTCCAGAGGACCATTTCGAGAACATCTTAGATAGGTCGTAACCAGTTTCAGAAAAATCTACGGTAACATTTTTGCCTATGATAATGGTGTGGGGTCCTTTACAAACAAAGTTACTGCCCTAGGAAATCGTGTGCTTATTGGTACATTGCATAAACCAAAAAATTAGAAAGCAATATAAACCCACTCACTTAGACATATCCGCCCGCCTCGATCCTCAGCGCAGCCTCGTAGCTCGGCAGTCCGGTCTCATCTGCCGGGATGTCGGCGACCGCGCCATCAGCTCCCTGGGAGTTCGCCTTGGCCGAGTCTTTCTCCTTGTCGCAGGCCAAGTCGAGCTTCTCCTTCTCGGCGGCGACGACAGTGTCGTAGGCCGGGGGCGGGCCCGGGGTGGGGGGGCGGATCGGCTCGAGAGTGCCATCGGGGATGAAGAGCCCTGAGGTCTCGTAGCACTGGAACAAGGGTTGTTGAGGTTAGGTGTATCGAGATGAGTGTTGATGAGTGAGGGGGAAAAGTGTTTGGCGTGTCTTAAAAATTTATTTTAGATCAGAGTGTTTGAAACTGCAACAAAAAGCTAGCGAAATTTTAAATTACATCCTATGTTCCCATCAATCAGAGTATGTAGATACAGAGAAAGCAGCATTATTCAAAAAGTGACCGCTATTAATATTGGTTTTTCTCATGACAACTATCGGTAGTATTTTTTAAAACTATCGCTAGGACTATTATCAGTTTTCCCACATCTTTTTAATTGTACCTATAATACACTTTACTGTTGGAAATTGCACAGACGAAATTTTGTTTTATCATTCGAAAAGTCTGTGATTTGTTATCGGAATAAACATAATTTCCAATCTGGTTTATAGCAATCGATTTCGGAAACAGTTTTCGTTTACAGATATCGTAACAGATACTACTCAATATTAAAAGTTTTGCATGCATTTTTTTAACCACAATTAAATACATACACACATTATATCTGTTACCGTTTAAACCCAGTTTAAACTAGATTTAACTAGTACAATATCGAAAAAATTAAGGCTATCTGTACAAATTAACCTAACCTAACTTCACGTATTGACTTTACCCTGTTTGAAATAACGAAAGAATTTTGACAGATAGATTCTTGTGATACTATTGGTTGCTACGTGCCGTTGTCAAATATGCCAATAATTGTCAATTATACTGACTTCATCCTTTGTAAGTGCTGTTCGTTATTTGTTGTTGATTTTAAATTTTACCTTGCTATTTTATGTGTTATTCTTTTAAGGTTTTGCGGACTATTGAAGCTTTCTTTTAAACATCAAAAATGTTTTGGTGTAAACCAGACTCCTAAACCACGCCCCAATTAACTGTCAAAATTCTTTCGTTATTTCAAATAGGGTATATATTCAAAACTGGGGTTTGGTTAGTTTCTTCTTCTGGTTTTGACGGTAACGTATTTATCACACTTATATAGGGTGTGGCAGTCTTAGATTATTAGAAAATATTTTCTAATAAATAAGATCAAACCAGCTTTTGTATTAAATGGCGAAAAATCACTTAAAATATCAGTCATACAGCATACATTCTTCTTACATAACCGCCGTTTCGATTTACACTTAAACCTTCTTCAGGGTTTATAAACATACATAAATCATTACAAAAACATATTTGTATTAAAGTCAACTGAAGGCCTTGCATAAGATAACTTTTAAAAATTCAGTATAAATCTTTTATTTAAAAAATTAAAAGTAGGTAAAACATAATTGAATATTGACCGATGTTTGAAAACAACAAATTTAATAAATATTAAAATTCTCTTTTGGAATCTTAAGTCCGTAAATATTGTAATACATATATTGACACTAGTTAGACATAAAAGCTCATGTAGGACGTAGGAGATCCTAGTAAAATTAAGAAACGTATAAGTCTGTATCTTGTTATGATACTTACTTTCGTATTTTTATGTGAATTTATAAAGAAGTATGCAATGAAATAATACCCAAATCATAAATTTTACTGTTTACTCCAGACTTTTATTTCTCTTCATTTTTCTTTTGCAATCCCCTTGAGACAACCTTTATTTTTTACAGGTGTATATGTAGTTAAAAAGAGTATTAAATATACGAATGTTTAAAAATAAAACCGGAAATACAACCATCTTGTTCTTAACAATGCGAAGTGGAAATTATAAGTGTTGTTTCTTTGTAAACGTGCAACTAGGTATGAAAATTGTATAATAAAAAATTTTCTCATCTAAATTCTGATGAAATTCGTTAGTTTTTCTAAACAAATAAGAATAAGAGCACGATGGCACTGTAGCTTAGAAATGTATGCGGAAATAAGCACATTTTCTTAATAATAGTACAAAATTAGTTGAAAATTAATAACTTTAAGGGAATTATTTTATCGTTCAGCGCTGCTAGCTTACAATTCCCCTCCATTTCAGGTACCCGCGCTGACAACCTATGTGCTATGAGTAGGTACATGTTGTCTCTATTTATCTAATTGCTGTCTCGCTCTGTTCATGTTTAGAAAATACTCAATATGATTGGCTAGCGCGCATGCAATTTTTAAAATTTAACAAATTACTCGACTACTATTTGAAAATTTTATATAATAATGTGATACAAACATTTTAATTTAGAATGCGATCAGAGTTACATACATAGAGTTTTTCTGTTTTATTTTTTTAGTTGTTTATAAATGCAAATAATAACAATTTAAATAATTAGTTTTTTATTGCTTTTTCAATTCAAATACAGGATTCTTAAGAAAATGAGGTATAGTTCGATAGTTTTTGCTATCTTTCCTTGTACACTATAAAACAACAACTGTTCATCTTCTCTCTCGGCAAAAATTAATTTCATAGCCCAGCTTCAGTCCGCTCTTAATGTCTGGCCGCAGCATTATTTATTGTTCACTCAGAATCAAAGTAATCATTGAAAAAGAATGAATTATTGATCTCAGTAGAGAATTAGATGTATACCTGAAGCAAGGATTGAATTTTCAGTACTCCGATACAACTACGTGATTGAACTTAAAAGGAGAAATTTACGAGAAAAAGTTTTTAAAATTGGTTTGTTTGCGGAAAAATTGATGCCGGTTTCGCTCTGATTAAATTTTCAATATTTTCGGTAAACATACAACAAATAACGATAATTCTGGACACAAGTTTACAGTTTACAGTTACATATTTGGTCAATTGATTTAATAAAGAGTTTAAAGCAAATACCATTTTTTTAAATGATTTATTTAATTATGTGCATTATAATCACATCTTTTATCCTACATTGGTGTGGCAGCAACACATAGTGTGAGTCATCATAATAGTTATTTATGTTACAAGGACGAAAAATGCAAGTTCTCGTACGACTATGGAAAATTGCCGAACGAGGCAAAGCCGAGTTCGGCAACCTTAGGAGTACGAGAGCTTTTTCGTCCGTGTAACATACACTATTTTTTATTCGATTGTAAGTGAGAACTTAAAATAACTAGAATATTAATATTTTATTATAAATTATTCTAAATTTTTGTTTAGTTTGCTAATTGTAGTTATCTGCGAAACAGACAAATGAAACAAAAAAGAACAAAAAATTATTCGACTGTGTCAGTTTGCTTAAAAAAACGCGTTTGCGTACGAAAAGTACTTCTCGACCTAAGACGAAAAGTGGGTCACCTAGCAACGGCACAAATATTAATACTCTACCTATAAGGTTAGCTTTTCGTTCGAATATCTTAACCAAAAAACGTCACTTTTTGACATAATCGAATAAAAATATATTATAATTATATGTGCGGTAAACACTAAGTAGCCATCAACTAACGGGTACTTATAGTTTGTTGTTAGTGAATTTTGTATATCTAGTATTGCCAACTGTACGATTTTGGAGCGTACATATGAGTTTTCGTAGTAAAATATTAATATGTACGCTATACGCACGCTTTTATAGTATATTAAAGAACAAGTTTTATAAGACATGATTTTTTCGCACGCGTCTAAATTTATCCCTCGGGCGAGTTTTTAAAGGACAAGTGCGAAAATAGTTATTTGTATCACAAGGCCAGAAACTGACCTTTTGCAAGAGCGAGTATTTTTGACACGCCGAGCCACAGGCGAGGCTTGTAAATTACGAGCACTAGCATAACAGTTTCTGGACGTGTAATACACAGTATTTTATGTGCCGATTTCATTACAAAAATATAAAATAATTATACATAACCTTAAAAATTGTGCACTGAATACTTGCATTTGAGCTTAAAATATATTTATTTCAGTTTCTATTAACGATTTACGTCTAAAATTTGTCAAAATCTTGTTAATTCTTGTATAAAAAATATTCAACGCATAAAATTGACACCTTCTTGACAACTGTAGTAATGTCAAGATGCCAACCTATAACTTCCGGTTGTTTGCCGGTCTAGGCTGGCAACAAAGAGTTTCTGGCGGATTTTGAGATATGGAAAACTAGCGATGTCGACCGGAGGCATATAAAGTTTATGTTTGTATCGATTTTGTTGGTGACACTAATATTCCCATTTATTTAACTGTCAATGTCACTGTAAAAGTATATAATTAATGAACTATTCTAAGTGATAAGTGCAGACATTATAGAAATATTATACTTATATGTTTTCTATTACTAGGTTCATTAATTTTATTGAATAGAAACTAATTAATTAAGCAAAACAGATTTAGAGGTTGTACTGAAAATTGTCAGTTCTAAGGTTTGACGTTTGACAATAATTGAAGTAAATTTCATCTGATACTGTCAATACGAACCTCCTAAAAATATATGTTGCGTTTCACAAAGTTAACTTAGTGAACGCCAAATAGAAAAAATTTAGTTTTTGAAATTTTTGATTTGATTATTTATTCCAAGTAGATTGCTTTATACCACTCTTCTAGATAAAATAATTTTCATAAAATCTAGAAAAGAATCTTCATAAAGATATATTTGTTTTGTGCCGCATCAAAATACAATGAGAAACTGTATATTTTTTGTAGAAGCTATCGTGGAAGTTGCAATGAAAATAATGCAATATTAAAGTTTTAACTTTTCCTCTAGTTTTCAACATTTCTTGAAATACAAAAGTTTTATTCAGAAACAATGCAAATATTCTTGTTTGCAGTTCTCTGAAGATGTCATGATTTCACTTCTAAATTGACGTATCGATTTTTAATATACTTTACAAAAAATATTATTTGAAAGCCAATGAAAAGTTATACATACGGACAGCTAATATTATAGTAAGTCTTGTATTATTGTATAACAGTATAGTAAAACGAATACAATTGACTATGTTTGTTAATTTTCATATCGACAAAAGAACTAAATATGTCTGTTTATATGTCTGTCTGTCTATAATGTAAGCTGAAAAATGAATAGTTTTGCCACGCAGCTCTGTTCATATATTATGAAATTATACTAAGTACTTCATATTCAAATAAAAATCCATCTTTATAGACAAAGGTGCCATTATAAGATACTTTTATATTTTTTATGTTTTCCTAGTATTTAATTGTTTATTTATGTCATGGATACGAGGTACATTTTGCCCTAGGGCATTAAGAAATTACCATGTTAATATTGACACATCACACTTGTTTTTCTTCTGAAATTAATTTATTTTCTGTCCGTTGCTAGAATACCAAAAATATTAACAAAATTTGAAACGTCAAAGTGAAATGTCAGGCACGGAATATTTTAAATAAAATTTGTAACACATTAGTTATTTGTGTATCAAGTATGGATAGAGCTCTATCCAACGAGATGTACACAATATTTTGTCTACAATTGTAACGTTATTATAGCTAATTTTAAATTTATTATTATTTGCCGTGCTTATAACAATTCAATTAAATCATGGTTATCGATCATCATCATGACAACGTTTATAAACAAAACAAACATTTTTCAAACAAAATGTTCACAATCGTAGTTTGAAGCCGATTTAACGCAATAAATTTAACAGTGTTATGTTTTTGTCGCACTAGTGCGGCAATATCCTTACTAAAAATTGAATAACAGAAGTGTTCATATTGTACAACGATTGTAACAAATAATTTTTTTAGAATTCATTTTAGTATTTCGTAAAAGTCTTGGCATAACTCTAATAAATCAACTAACGCGTATTTTCAAAATATATGTAAAAAAATACTGCAATATAGAGGAAATACTTAGTATTCAGCAATATCAGTGTGATACATATATTTACTACAAAAATCCATGTAATTTACATAATTATTCCAAAATAAAACGGGCACTTGAAATTCTGACAATAAAAAACAACAATTGCTTCCTGGGAAAAGCTGAGAAATATTCCAGTTACATTTACAATTCTACAACTTCTGAGAACGAAAAAACCCATTTTTTAAAGCGCTATACTTGTTTACTGTAGTAGTATCAGAATTTCAACGATTCTGTGCAATTTTATACGGCAAAGGTAAATCTTAAATTCAATGCGAACAACGATGAATCATTTGCTAATCAATAAACTTAGACGATGCATTTCTGCAACAATAGTTGGAATAAATTAAAGTTAATCATCGATCATTGCATTACAATTACTAAGTTTACATGCAGTTTTGAAAATGGTTTGGGTTTTCAGTCAAAATTATGTAAAACTGTTTACATGCAGTTTTCAAAACAAGTGATAACGAAGGTTCGAAAACAGTTTCGGCGCAAGCGCATTTAGATCATGTAAATGGCAGATGAGTGACAGATCGGAACGAAAAATATAACCTCTTCACTCCAAATGTTTCGTTTTGGCATTTTTATTTTCAAATTTACGAAAACACTAAATAAGAAAACAACTCAGTTTTAAGTCACAACTGACAATTGGTGTTTGTAATTTGTACGTTCAAAAAACGGCAGAAATCTCTGTGAAGTACGCATGCGCAATCTCAAAACTTAATTTTACCTGTTTACATGACTAGTTTTGTAACTAATTTTCAAGTCAAACCCAAGAATTTTGGTTTTGGTTTGAGTTAACTCAAAACGTTTTGGAAACGTTTTCAAAACTGCATGTAAACATAGTAAATATTAATGAATCACGATTTTTATTCGCACATCAATATGAAGTAAACAATAGTCATTTAGCAGCATAATGTATTTTTATAATTTTGGAGAACAAAACCATATTATTTTTGCAACGTGTTTAATGCCTTAAGTAAGTACTCAATTTTGTAACTAATATGAAAGAATTTTTTCAAAATCAACAACTTGTCTTATGTATAACGTATAAATTTAGTGACAATATCCTGTTGAAAATTTATTTCCGTTTGTTATTGCCGTCTGCCATCTGTCAATAAGCCAAATTAGAAAATAAAGTAAACTAAAATTTTGAAATTGTACAAAAAGAAAGTATAAAACATATCATACTTAACTGTAAAATAATTGTTTAGTACATCACTATAAAATCGGAATTTTCATTAAAATAACAAATTTACTTACATTTCATCGTAAAATAACATTGGTGGTAATAACTGCTTACTTTGCTCTCTAGAGGGAAAACTTACTTTCCTCACTATTTCGCGACAAGAACATCTTCGCACGTGAATAAATAAATTTTTATTAATTTTTTGAACTATTCTACCTTTTCCATTACAAATTCTAACCTCTAACCTCAAGTTGTCAGAATTTAATATTTTAATAAGTAGTATTATTAATAAGTTGCCTAACTTCGGAAAAAATCTAAGATATCCGATTTAATACGAATATTTCGGAAGTGAAGTATGAAACTCAAACGAATGTCGGATGGAAATCAGAATAGAAATCTAGCATGAATCTATAGTTGATTTCTTAACTAAGCGGAGCAAGCTGAAGTTGTCTCGCTGAGCCGTATTTACACTGTGTAAATACAAGAAAAATATCACTAGATTTTTTTTGCGACAAAATTAAATTTGACCTATCAGCGGGCAAACTCGATACAATCACTGACAACAGCTAACAAGACAAGATGGAGAACATTCGTTTATTATTTACATTACAAAGTTTGTGTGGTGTAAAACTGGTGTTACATCAGCCAATCAAAATCGATCAGTTTTAGCATTTCAACTTCAGATTGCTCCGTTTAGTTAAGAAATCAACTATAGACGAAAATAGTATACCTAATATAGTTCAGCCTTAATAATTGAAATAACCAATAATATAGTCAGCATCGGTGAAAATCCGATGTTATTGCATCCACCGTTACCCTGAAGTATTTACATTCAAAGTTCATAGATTTCATGGAAGTCACGCCATCTCAACTGAATATTGTATCATCCTATTTTGCTGTGAATTTCTCAGCAAGCGTAACCTTTTTTCCTGGGAAACATCTAAATACCAAGTAGCTTTTCTCAATTTTCCGCGAGAATTGTAACCACATTTTTCCCGTTCAAATTTCCTTTCTCGATATAAAATATGCACGCGCCATTCTGCAAACTTTTCTGACTTAAATTTTTGACGTTTCAGAGTCACAGGGGTTGAAACCGGCGAATTGGGATGATTCCAAGATGATGGATGGCGCTCGCGACATTTTGACACCAATATAAATATTGTATTGGCAGGTGAGTGTACAAACTTGCAAAATTTAGCGATAGTGATTTGAAAAGGGTTGAATATCTGATTCTCTGACGCATTTTGTATTATGTCTTCGTTGGCAGTTTTATTGCCATGCTATAGCAGTAAATTTTCGTTTTTGAACAAGAACTTTCAATAAAGTAATAAAAGTGATCGTTATAAATAAGAAGTTTGAAGAACGATCAGTGGCAAATTTTCTTTAAGTCGGTTGAAATATGCTGATTAATATTAATGAAACGAGAGTACAAAGTTTCGGAATATAGAGCAGGTTTTCCGGAAATTTTTATGGAAGGAAAACCAATATTTTTTACTGTAAAAAAGTTTTGTGTGACATAATGTGTTTATAAATAAACAGTTGTAGTTATTTGTGAACAAACCCATCATTTTTAATGGTAATCTAATTTTGACTCAAGAAATAAGAAGCTGTATATCTGAAGTAATATAGATTTAAAATTTGTATGTGCGTTTAAAAATACTTTCCTATGCATTAACATATATGGCTGTACTGAATACTGCTAAAGTTTGGAACTTTGATCTACGAAACTTATATTTAAAAAAGTAGGTAGGTAGGTAGATAGTCGTAAGTGGAAATAAATATATACTTTAAAATTTCCTTGTTATAGAGATAGGAAAAGGAACGATCCAGTTGTGCAATGTAATCTATGCGCTTGATCTTTTTGAAACAATGAAAGAAAATATCATTGTTCTTATACTAAGTGAAACTTATTTGTATTGCAAGTACGATATGTATGTTACGGAAACAATTAGCAGATTTTAATAAACGTGAAAAGCAAAAATAAACGCAAATAATACCTTTCCAAAATTTATTATGCTTTTCTCAAAATTATTGCACATTATACTTCGAATTTTAAACCCTGTTCGCACGAAGATTCTTTGAAGAATCTACCAAGATTCTGAATCCTGGAATAGAAGAAGTTTCAAGATTCTGAATCTTGAAAAAAATTCATGGTTTCAAAGCAATCAATAAATTATAAATTCTTTTTTTCCAAGACTCATAGAAGATACAATTTAGCGGTACCGCAATTTAACAAGTAATTCTCACTGGAAAGAAGAACACTTCTTCTTTTCCAGGATTCAGAATCTTGGTAGAATCTTCAAATAATCCTCGTGTGAACAAGGCACAGGGCTGTAACATTTTATATTTTTATTCTAATTGAATCTTAATTGTAACATTTCTACATAAATTATTATTGTTTCAAAAATTTGATCAATTAAAAATTCAAATGATAGATGACTCACGGAGTAGGTATAATATATATACAGAGGTGGAAACTCCGTATCTTAGTAATTCTGTAAATTTGTGACATTTTTGTTTATCCTGTGTGAGAGAGAAAGATCACTACTAGCCCGTGCATTACCATCGATAAAGTTGTTTATCGTCAAAGAATGCATGCCCTAAGCTGGCCCGTATTTTCTGTCTCTCTTTAAGAGGTAAACACACTTCATCCGCCGTAGAATCCACTCCTGTCATGGGGTCCATGTCAATAGCCCCCCCAAGTAAATAAATTACTGATTTTATTATATGTATGATTTGTGCTCGTTTTGTGCTGAATTGTGCCGTATAATAAAAATTTTGTGCTCCTTCTAGTAAGTGTAGAAAGTGTATCTTAATAGGAGGGGCCAGTGACATGGTCAGCCCCCCCACCTCAACTTTTTAAAACTTTCTCATCGCTATTATTTTGTGCTGGTTTTGTGCTGAATTGTGCTGTATAACAAAAATTTTGTGCTTCTCATATAAGGTTAAAAATGAGCATAGAAATATGGGGGGCCATTGACATGATCAGCCCCCCTCAACTTAATTATTTTTAAATAATTTTTTTACTGTTATAATGTGCTCGTTTTGTGCTGAATTGTGCAGCAATAAAAATATTTTGTGCTCAACCCGTATACGAGATATTTAAAGTTAAATTATGAGGAGTCAATGACATGCCTCATTTAAAAAAATTAATTTCTTGATTGTTTTGTACTGAATTATGCCGTATAACAAAAATTTTGAAAGTGTCTTTTAATTTTTAATGGCCAAGTCAAGTTGACTGTCCCATTTAAATATTTATATAAAATAATTTAAACATATTTTTTGCGCTGCTATAATTTAACCGTAATTCAGAGAATAAAAAGTTTGGAAAGGCTAAGTTGACACTAGCACTAGCCTTTCCTTTAAAAAAAAATATATAAAATTTTCTTCATTATTTGGATAGTAGTTCGTATGCGCTCTATTACGCATTAATATAAATTTTTGCGCTTGTATAGGTACGTTTTATTTTATTAATAATCCAATTAGGAAGGGCTAACTTGACAGCAAAATTTCATTTTATTCTAATACATTGCGCTCTGTTGCGCCGCAAATATTATTTTTAGAGCTTCTTTTATTCAATAGTAATCATAGTAATTATTATAGTTAAGAAGATTGACATTAGCCTTCCCTTATTTATTTAATTATTATTTAATAGATAGTCCTTGCTATGCGCTATTTTCCTTTTTTAAATTGACATTTTGCGCTTGCGTCAAATTTATTATATTCAAATTCTAAATTGGCAGAGCTAATTTGACGACAGAGAAAAGAGCAAATTTTATAATTCTTTTATAATGCGATTATATCTTTATACATTGCGCCCTTATACATCGCTAATAATTTTATGCGATGCCCGTAACAGTAATTCACATAATTTGTTCGAAAAAGCCCGCGAAATGCGATCAAAACGAATATTGCAAGTTTTTTTAAATAACGAGGTAAATTTGGTTATCTACGCCAGTGATAGAATAATTATATTATTCTTATCATTTGAGTGAAGTAATTTGACATATTACCTCACTAGTGAAGTAATTTGATGTGCTGTTGCAATATTACCTTTCGCATTTACCTACTCTACACCTCTATAATTCGTTGCCAAGGTATAAATAAAAATAAATTTGTTGACAAAATTTGACAACAATGTTTAGATTAGTATGTAAGTATACTGATCTACTTATTTTTGTCTTAAATAAATTTGATTCTTAGAATATTTGCTTTGTGTAAATTTTTCCTACCCTTTTATTAGGCTCTGCCTGTTGGGTAGCTGTATTTAAATAAATAAATAAATTAATATTAATATTAAACTACTTGCCCAAAAAATAGGTACCTGCATAAAACGTGAAAACTTACAAATTAAAAATTTGTTTGACAATAAAATTAGCTGAATGTCAAATTGCATCTACCCATGGAGGCATATACCCTTTTGCTTTGATTTTAAATAAAATTATTACTTATAGAAAAATTGTCCAAGTTTACAATTGCAATTCACTTATACGAATTTCGAATGTATATAAGATTTACCTGTATATCGTACAGTAAACTTAAATTCCCATATCCCATCATTTACCTCTCATTGAATAACATATTTTTATTGGATTTCTTATTACGCATTATGACGAAATCGTTTTTGAGTTCATAACAAAGTTTTGATAAAAATAAAAGTAAAATAGTTTTTAAGTCAGATTATAAAAAATGGATTATATAATACTTATTAGCAGTTGTTCCTACGTTAAACCTCCAACAACAATTGTGTAAACAAACTTACCGTTTATCTACTTAATTAAAACTTGCAATTAGCACTTATTCGTTTTGATCGCATTTCGCGCGCTTTTTCAAACAAATTATAGGTGAATTACTGCTAAATACGGGTAGCGCCAAAAATTATTAGCGGAGCATAAGAGCGAAATGAATATAGATATAATCACAGTATAAATGAATTATTATAAATAATTACTTTGATTACTTCTGAAAGCGCAAAAAATTATATTAATGCTATTAATATTAACTACTATCCAAATAATGAAAAACATTTTATATATATTTTTTTAAAGGAAAGGCTAGTGCTAGTGTCAACTTAGCCTTTCCAAACTTTATTCTCTGAATTACGGTTAAATTATAGCAGCGCAAAAAATATGTTTAAATTATTTTAGATAAATATTTAAATGGGACAGTCAACTTGACTTGGCCATTAAAAATTAAAAGACACTTTCAAAATTTTTGTTATACGGCATAATTCAGTACAAAACAATCAAAAAATTAATTTTTTTAAATGAGGCATGTCATTGACTCCTCATAATTTAACTTTAAATATCTCGTATACGGGTTGAGCACAAAATATTTTTATTGCTGCACAATTCAGCACAAAACGAGCACAATATAACAGTAAAAAAATTATTTAAAAATAATTTAATTGAGGGGGGCTGATCATGTCAATGGCCCCCCATATTTCTATGCTCATTTTTAACCTTATATGAGGAGCACAAAATTTTTGTTATACAGCACAATTCAGCACAAAACCAGCACAAAATAATAGCGACGAGAAAGTTTTAAAAAGTTGAGGTGGGGGGCTGACCATGTCACTGGCCCCTCCTATTAAGATACACTTTCTACACTTACTAGAAGGAGCACAAAATTTTTATTATACGGCACAATTCAGCACAAAACGAGCACAAAACAATTGTGAAATAAAATTTTAAAAATTATAACTTGGGGGGGCTGAGCATGTCATTGGCCCCTCATAATTTAACTTTGAATATCTCGTGAACGGATTGAGCACAAAATATTTTTATTGCAGCACAATTCAGCACAAAACGAGCACATATTATGCATATCATAAAATCAGTAATTTATATACTTGGGGGGGCTATTGACATGGACCTCCTGTCATGTATTATACTTTTGAGATGACCGTATTCTTATTAAAATTGGATTATTGATTTTAGAAATATCATAATTATAATTTTGGAGGTTATTTTCACATATTTGTGTGAACAAATTTAATAAATCGAAGTTATTATCTGCTTTTGTAATTATTTAATATCATTCGAGATTATAATTGAGTTGCTTAGTTACCTACTCGTAGGTATTGTTTTAATATTTTGAAGACAACCTAGAGATTTTGAGATTTGTTGAGGTCTGCTGAAATCTTTTGCAACCACTGCGTGTGGCCATCCAGCGGTAGTAAATAAGTCAACAGAGTTATTTTTATTCGTCCAAGACAATGGCTGCTTGACTGACGGCTCGAATGTGGACTACATTGTTTCGTACGACATTTTCGCATGTTTTTTCCCGTGCATTCAAAGTCTCCATCGCGTCCACCAGCCTTATAAAGCATTAAAAACTCGTTCTGTGAAAATTTTATCGAAAAAATTCGCATTCGGACAAAGACGCGGAGAGCTACGCATAATCAATGAGCGCGTGACCGGTGTTTCAATTAAATCGAAAATAAAACGTAACGTGTCTGGCGCAGGAAGTGCGCTACGCGCAGAAATTCAACGACAGGAAGACAACGAAACAAATTGCGAATCTGAATATGTTAATTATTATATGCTTGCCTACTAGGTACTTAAGTTGTTATAAACAATATATTGTTTAATGAAAGTTAATGAATTATTATTAATTACTGCATGGGCAGAAGCTAGTGTTGTAATTATATATTTGCATTTGCAATTGGTAGAGCTAGGCAGTACTCGAGTACATTACTCAAAAGTACTACTCAAAGTACAAATTTAGTACTAGTCCTCAAGTACATTTGAAATATCGATACTTTTACTTGTATTCGAAAGATTTTTTATATAATACTCGTACTCAATACTCTAAATGTTACTCTAAGCACAATGTATTTTTATATTACTCATAGTACATCAAATACTTGTACTCAAATATTTTTTCCAAAGTACGAGTACAAATATCTAGTTGATATTTTGATTAATTTTGTTTGAAATTGACTAATACGTCTACTAGTTACCTACTTTATTTCTTTTTACCTCTCGCCTCATATTCTATAAGAGAGGTATTGTAGGTAATGGGTCGAAATTTTCGAGTATGAGTTTTTGGTGGATAAGAACGTTTCAGGGTTTCTACAATACGAATTTATTATTTTCACGATAATGTCTCTGTGTGTGTGTGCGCGTATCTGACGATTTTTAAAACCGAATAAGATTTTGGTAGAAATCCGCAAACCGGAATAAATTGATAGGTACCTACATTATTTATTTATGGCAATTTTTGCAATTAAAAATAAAAGAAAATATAATTATCTATGGGTTCAGTTAATTTTAAAAACAATTTGCTGTATCTGGTAATATTTAACAATAAAATAAAGTGCAACTAATATTCTGCTTTTTTGAAGTTCCAGTATCTTGTTGTCCATGAACATGTTGTCCATGTTAATTGTTTTAGAAATAAAATATTATATCGCAAATTGTTTTAAAAATTATAGTCTTTAGCTAACAGTATAAATAGGTATTAGAATTTCTCAATTCCAGAATGTCTGAATATTTTATTCAGTTTTAATTAAACCATCAAAATAAATTGATACAGTGATTTATAATACAAAACAATCATGGCACAGGGAATATTTCTGTCAAAATATAATTTAATTCGGGTTTCAAATCCCGATTAAATTAAATCAATTAGATAAATATCATATACAATAAATTTCTGATAAACTTGAGTAAATAAATTTAATTGAATTTCACTCTAAATCAAGCATAATATAAATTATTATACATTAATTAACATATTTCCTCGTGTATCAAATGGCGATCTCCATTTAACGTCAGAATTAATCATGGGAAAAACATCACTCATAATTCTATTAGAATGTTGTCCCATGCGTAAGACCGTATCGTATTTTCACCCGATGGTGAGATATGGCTCTCGTAACATGCAAAACACATCAAATGTCATTTGCAAATGTTCAACACACTTCCGCCATAGTCGGAGAGAGAGAAAATTTTCAGGGGCAAGACAAATACAAACACACGCGTTCGTAAGCGCATGAACTCATAGTTGTTCGAATATGGATAACTAATTGAGTTTTAAGAATTACAGTAATGTTAAGAGACCCGTCTACTTCCTAAAATCCAGCATAAAATGTACTAACGTAGCGAGTGTTTTGTGGCCAGTACAAGAATGGCAAAATTTTATTTCACCAATGAATCTACAAATGTACCTTTTTAAAACTTTGATAAAACAATTCTACTTACATAAATATAAAAATTCCGAAAAATTCAAAAAAATCCTATTTTATGCAAACTTTACACGGGTATATCTCATGATAGAAATTAATTTTTAAAATTTTAAAAAGGCACAACCTACTGCTACTAAATTGAAGACAATCAAATGGTCAACTTGAAGCATCCGAGTGCGATTTTATTGCAAAATTTAATTTAAGTAACGACAATCGCACACTGCCGGCCGAGAGACTTGAACCACGGAACTCCGGGTTCCTACATCATCACATGCAGAAAGCTGTACTTTTAAACCCGTGCAGCTAATACCTGAATTTAGGAGAAAAATCCATCAAATTAAAAATGCAACTTCTACTAATAATTTTCAACTTGTATCATAGAAAACTATTTTTATTATATTCTTGAGATATTTTTAACAAGTCGGTCGGTCTGTGTCTGTCTGTCTGTCTGTCGGTCTGTGTCTGTCTGTCTGTCTGTCTGTCTGTCCGTAAGCACGATATCTTGAGAACGTGTTCGAATTTTCGAATGAAGTTTTATATTTAAGTTCTTGAGGCAAAAACTGACTTCAAGTTCGTTAATGAGCTTTATTCAACCAGTGGTATCAACTTTATAAACTGAACTTTTTTAAATTTTTATTAAAATACTATCGAGTGTGCTATAAAATTAAAGCTTCCGAGAAAAGAATTCTAGTAGAAGAATAAAAATATCATTTAAACAATTTTTTTCCATAAATTACCTATTCAAATTATTTTGGTTTGGTGTCAATTTGAAGGTCTCGGGGAGATAAGTTTAGTAAAAATGTAAAAAAATGACATTTATGCAATTTTAAATAGTTTTCTCAAAAATTATCCAAATTTTGTCATAATATGCGTTATCAAATTAAAACTCACTGGGAAAAATTCTAGTCGAAGAAACAAAAACAACATTAAACGATGGTCAATAATAATTATTAATTTTCACATGTTATTCAAATTATGCGGAAGTTGATATCAACTAAAATATATTGAGAAAAAAGAAAAATAATAAAGTCTTTACGAAAGTTATTAAAACTTATATTCGGGGAAGTACTGTAATGGCCACAGCAGATTTTTATAATTATATCCCTGAATATGTTTTCTGAATCAAATGAATTGTTGTAATAACATAAATTTTCAAAAGCTGTGATTATCGAACATAGGAAAAATTCATAATTACTTAGGTACCTATTTTATTATTTTATATATTTGTATTATGTAAAGTATATATTGGCTATATAGCATATTTGTTTACACAAAAACAAAAGTAAATAAGAGGTGCCAGGGTGTGACAATTTGCCCCAGTTAGTAAATATACCTAATTAAAAAGTTTTATATTAAAAACAACTTTTAACTAAACTCGTTTTTCGCCGCCTCTGCCTTCCTAGACCATAGAAACCCTAGCTCTCGGCAGTGCATCATCTACGCATTAATGCTCACACATCGTGGGAATTTTCATCCGTGCTCAGCTGTCTAGTCCTGCTGTCCGCAGGAGGCAGGGCGGGGGCAGGACAGCGCATTTTATCATAGGCTGTGACAGCGTAATATAAACTGTCCTCTCGCAGACAGCGTTTACGCTACGCTGTTTTGTTTTCTATGCGACTACGAGTTAAAAACTATTGTCCTCGTTTTTGCAGGATTGCGAATTTATCTGTGAATTTTCCAGTTTTGATTTAGATAATCAATAATAGAAACTTTGGAACTGGGTTAACGCAGAATTAAAATGTTTGTATCTATTGTTTATTTCAAATAATACAATTTTAAAGGGGACAGCTTATTGTTTGCATTATTTAATTTGCTATCGTACGCAGATTCATGAAATGAGGTATTGCAAATATTAGTTTTCATTAAAAATAAACTAAATTGTATAAACTTTTTTTAGGTCGGCGACAGTGTTTAATATAAATGCTCCATTATTCACGACAATGAAAAAGTAATATGCTAACCGCATTCAAATGTGTAATTGTCATATTTGACTTAAATAGAATACTAAGTAACTAAGTATACATTAATTTACTATACTACGCACAATATTTAAATGAGACATAACTTGATATATCTGTTGATTGTGATTATATTCATGACTAAAACATTTATAGTATTCTACTGGTATTGATAGTGCATTGCTTTTTATTATTTATTTCTTATTATTTCATATTTTTTTGTAGGTAATATTTAGTTTTGTTTTATTTTATTAATAACATAATTAATAAACAGTTAAATATTAAATGTAATCATAACTATGGTATGGTGATTTTAAACAACCAAAGTGAAAGATTGATAGTGGCTTTGATCAAAATTATACCCAGTTGTGGGTATTACTTTGCTTGTTGGAAGTCACCATAGTAACGATGTTTTAGATTGGAATTTAATATTTTTAAAATATTTAAGCAGTTATTAAGACGTGTTGAATAAAACATTATAATTCACACGTGGACAAAAAGGAATGATCCACTTGAGAAAATTATCTCACTCAGCCTTCCCTCGTGTGTAATTCCTTACTTTGCCGCCCACTTATAAAGTAAATAACTATTACTTTTAAAACATCTTTCTAGACTGATTCGTTTTGTGACTTGTTATACCGGATAAATTTTTATGCAACCAAGACTACGTATCAGGCGATCAAGTTGTCTGTTTGAAGTCGACTTTATAATTATTATTTTATGTTCAGCTGTCTGAACCTGAAGACAATTTGCATCTTAAAATGTGCTTTTCCTTTTTTTAAAACAACATTTTAAACATTTCTGGACCGTAAAATTTGATATAAAAGTGTTCATTTTGTTCGTAAATACTTTAATTTCAAAATGCTCTTTGCAAGAAATGGAATAAGTAATATTCAAAAATAGTATAAGTACCTATAAGTAATTAATATGCTTTGAATTAATCTTGATTTTCATTTTTACATGATTTTGACTGGGAGTTCAAATTTGTTATTCCATGTATTATAGTATAATAAAGTGATTCTTTATCTTTATTCAACATATTTATTGGACAGTACAACCAATTATTCAATGACAAACATCAATCCACACTCAAGAATTCCTGCTAAGTAGCAGTTAGTTTCCACCTTTAAATTCACGCAAATCGCATTACCAGCATCTGCTTTCTGCTGTCTCCAGCGTCATTAGCACCCCCCCCCCCTGTCTGTGTACCCTCTTTTCTCGGTGTTGTCTAACTCTCTGTGGAGTCAGTTGGCAAACAATGCGTCAACCGCGGCAGACGCCAGCGCCGAACAAGAACAAAAACCAACGACGCCGCCGTCCACATTCACCTGGCAGGTAGATGAAAACGAATTACCTCCGAGCAAAAGAAAGAATTAAAACGCGGTGAATTAGCATAAAGGAAAGGAAATATTTCTTGATTAGACAGAAGGAGGTTTGTTTTGTAATTTATACTAAAGTGCATCGTTTTAGTTAAAGGGTTGGCTTTTTTTACTTGCATGTTAGAAGCAGGGCAAAAAATGAACATGCAAGAACATTTTTGCAGTACAAGTATACATGCATATCTACCACGTTTTTTAACCGTGGTTCATAATTTTAAAACTGTACTTATTATTCATGGGTGAATTCAGAATATTGCGTAAAATCCAAATTTTGAAAAATATACAGGCTGTTCCATTTAAGCTAAGTTTACATGTACCGTTGACACCGTAAAAACGTTTGCCGTTGACGCCGTTCTGTGATTTGATTCGTTGACAACCAACTAAATGACAGCTGTCAAACTGCGTCATTACTTGTCAACGAATCAAATCACAGAACGGCGTCAACGGTAAACGTTTTTACGGTGCCAACGGTACATGTGGGGGAGAATAAGAAAGTTCGGGTCACTTCCGGTTGAACCGGAAATAGCATATTTTCACTCTTTATGTAGTTTAATGCGTTGTTTGATGTACTTTATAAATCTATAAAATGAATGTACTTAATAGTCCGGGAGCTGGCTTCAAATTTGACCGGACCATTTCAACAAAGCTGATTTTTATAATATCATTAGTTCTATAATAACTAATTAAGAATTGCAGTGTAAGCTGGTCCGAAAGCGGGGCTTAAGATTTTTAGAGGCTGTGGAACTTGCAAAAAATAAAAGAATTTTAAGTGAACCAGCAAAGCTAAAATTTTGTATAATGATAATTTACCAATTATATTTAACAAAAAAATATGTTAGCTGGACAGGGCAGGTGGAAAACCTTGTTAGCTGTGCAGGTGAACATTGACAGTGACAGTGACAGTGACAGTGTCAAAATAGTGACACATCGTTTATATCTTCTTCTACTGTTTACATAAAATGAAAACGATGTGTCACTATTTTGACATTGTCACTGTCACTGTCACTGTTCACCTGCACAGCTAACAAGGTTTTCCACTTGCCCTGTCCAGCTAACATATTTTTTTGTTAAATATAATTGGTAAAGTATCATTATACAAAATTTTAGCTTTGCTGGTTACACTAGAAAATCTGATATTTTTTGAAAGTTCCACAGCCTCTAAAAATCTTAAGCCCCGCTTTCGGACCAGCTTACACTGCAATTCTTAATTAGTTATTATAGAACTTTATTATAAATTATATTATTTATTATTATTATTATAAAAATCAGCTTTGCTGCAAGCTGCAATCACCCATGAAATTTTGACGCCAGCTCCCGGACTATAATTGCTTTAAAAATAAATTACTTTTTAGGTTTTTAGGGGTGAGCAAGTTTTTTTGGACATCCGGTATAACCATGGTTACTATTATTATAATCAATTCTTCATATAACATACACTCGTAAAAGCACATCAAGGGTTAAAAGTTTTTCTTTCCTAAAACTAGAAATTGCTAGAATCCATTATTTTCAACCAAATAAACTATATATGTATTTGTTTGGACAATATAGGAGTCAATAGGTGTGTTCACGTGTCTAACCTGTTTATTTTGAAAACATTTTACAAATGACACCACTCTCACCTTTCCGAAGTTAGTAACTCTTATTAGGTTACCGATGTTCAGTGACATTTTGTTTCTCACCATTTAGTATGCATCGTGAACCGCTTGATACAAATTACGTTGAACTGCGATGTTCCGATGTTTGCTCTAAGTGGAGATACAAATGAAAGACTGACAAAAGTCCTACAAACTCCGGTGAGTGTACGTGCGATATTTGAATGTTTGAAGGCTGAAGGAAGTTTTAATTGGCATAAAGTTGTATGAGACTCGGGGGTAAAGGATAATTATTGCAAATTGTTTTATGTGTATCGTCGCGCAAAATTGCCAAAGACTTCATTTGACATCGTCAAGTTGTAACGTTTTTTATTCGGCATGTGCAAAGAAAAGTAAATAAATGTTAATATATATTCTATACATTTGTGTTATACCGGATGTCCACAGAAATAGGGCTGGTCTTAAAACTATTTTATATAAAAAATAAATAGACACATTAATTTATAATTATTTTTTTAACTCTAACTTTTAAACGTTTACGTTTAAAAATAACAAATAATTTAACTCCATTCTTTTACAAGAAATGTACATATTTCGTTTTGAATTAAAACTACATTTTCTGCTCTACATATAAAAATACGGGCCTACGTCATCATAAATTTGAAACAATTATTTTCACACTACGGAAAACAATACGCACAAGAAAACACAGATAATTTAGGAAAGTGTGACAAATCTGATGAAAATATAATACGTCATTGTTTTCGAGATATTTATATACAGTCGGACGCTTTGTTTTGAATATTTTACGGTCACACGGATTTATTTTTAGACTGCCGGCGTAAATAATAATTTCGAGGTTATATATTGAATTATATTGTATACTGTAGCACATGAGCTTTTCAAACAACAATATTGATTGGATGTTTATTATTTATTGTATGCCTTCATTTAGTGGAAATCGCATTTAATACCTATTGTATATTTGTAATCAAGTATGAAATGGTTATTGAAGATTAACTATTTATGAATGAATGCTGTGCTTAATTATTCAAAAACTAAGATTTGTTTTGGCATTTCATAATAATTGACATTAACTAGGTTACTACGTTACGTAGTATAGATTATAAATGTGGAAACATTTTTGTTATACATCTAGTTTATATTATCGATATTGACAATCGTAAAGAGTTCGAAATCCCGCATGTTCAAATCCCAACATGTCACAATCTCAACTAGAAATAATTTGCTTCTTCTGAATTTATTGGGCATGAGTTGAATTAGTTTTTTAAAAAGAACCTAAAAACAAGTTCCACTGAAAATAAGAACAACATCTTGCGACTTGAGTTATGGCCGTTTGTACTCAGTTTGATTAATGCTTAATATGTAATTTTAATTTTGTTGACAAATTATAATAATTTGCTGCTCGTTTAAATCTTTAATATAGAGTGGATCATAAAACTGTAAGTATACAGAGTGTTCACCGGAAGTGATATTTTTTGAAGATTGAAAAGATTAATTGTTAAAAATTTCTATAAATTTGGGTAAATACCTATAGTATTTATTTGTAATAAGAATAAGGAAAAAAGCTATTTGCAACTTAGGTTATAGAAAAACTGTCTTTATCTGGTGGTATTAAAAAATTGTAGTAGTCAACTTTAAAAAATAAATTTATCAAATAAAACGTGAAAATCTTGTAATTCATGATCGGTTGATTTTTGTTTTTGCGTAAAAAATATTGACAGGTGAGATAGGTGACACGTTGGCCTACTAACGCGCCATATAACCATATAAATCATAAGATATTAAATGTACTTAGTAATTGAACGGAGGATGGTTTCAACACAGAATTTATTGGTTTATTTTAAATGGGCACCGGATTGTACGTACATTTGTTTATAAGTCTAGATATGGCGAGAGGTTGTGTGTTGGCCACATCAGATTTTTTATCAAGTCAAGGTATAATAATTAGCACAGACTTTGTGCTCGAATGTCCCGGTGTACCTAGGCATCGCCTACGTTATTATTCAAGGCCTGGAAATACAATTTTCGTAACTAGGGACAATAAATTGAATGCAAAATTTGGTCCGGAAGTGTGAGTTAAGAATTAAGTAATCTGTGAAATACGTCAAAATAGAAAGTAATCTGTTACATCATGCATTAAAATGTCAAAATTAAAAATTAAAATAAAATAGTTTTTAAAATGATGAAAATAATACTATCAATAATAATATAGAGTATATTTTGATACATATAATTTAATTTAGTATTAAAATAATTGATTTATTAATATCCCGAACCGGGTCCCTTAAAAGCGCCATTTACGGCAAAAATTTGTAACAAATGTTCTCCAATGTCCCCAATGTTTTGTTAGCAACCGGCCTGTATTTCCAGGCGATGACCTAGGTCATTACAATGTTTATTAAAATTTCTTGTCGACAAGTAGTAGCACAAAACATCATGTTTTTACGAATTAAGAGAAAATTACTAATACTCTGTATTTGGAATGACTTCTGCTCTAACGCATCTTTTTCTTTAACTCCCGCCATAAACCACGATCCACGCCCAGGTTTATCTAGTGGGCGTTGTTATCTGCTAGTCATAAACAACACCATGACGCCGCTGCTAGTCCTGCTGGTGCTTACCCAGGGCCACCCAAACCACAGGGCTAAATAGGCTATAGCCCACTGAAATATAGTAATACTGGAACGTGCACTCCCTATGCTCGCAGTGTACGAAAAGCGAGCCGAGAGAGACATCTACTCGCAGGCGATTCCATCGTTGTCTTACACTCCACAAACCAATCAGGACTGTACGACAAAAACGCAATGAGCCGCGAGTCGCTGTCTCTGTCGGCTCGGGCACCAATCAGGACTGTACGACAAAGACGCAATCACATGCGACTCGCTGTCTCTGTCGGCTCGGGCTGGCGTCGCGAGTGCACGTTTCAGTATTATTATATTTCAGTGCTATAGCCCCGGAGCGCCAGCTTTTTGGAGCGGCAAATTTGAGAATTTTTGAAACTTAGTTTGAGGACAATGATTGATTTAAATGCAATACGCATTTTTTAAAGTTGCAGCTTCAAATTGCAGTAATGAAAGGTCTTTTTTATTACACAATCATGCATCATAATTAGTGTTTAAAACACGCAAATACGTGCATAATCACAAAGGAACAATGATGAAAATTGTCGGAAATAGTATATTATTTAATAAGGAGCTAAAGTGGAACTTTTTGTGGCGAATCTGTAGGCGTTTGCCGGATGTCGCTGCGCTCATCCGGCAACTACAGATGAGCCATAAAAAGTCACTTAGCTCCGCATAAAATATGCTATTTTTTCTTCATACGTCGAAATCTTACAATAAAATTGATATTCGTGTAAGAAAATTTATTAAAATAATTCGGGTTGAAATTATAAGTCGTCTTTGATTTATTTTGTTTAATAAAAATTTGAATTAAATTTTACTGACAGCTGCAATTTGATTGGTTCACCAGCGGCAGATAATATTATCTGACGCTCACAGCCAGGGGCGCACTCAAGGGGGGGGCTCGTGGGGCTTGAGCCCCCCCCAGACGACTGGACTTTTTTCAAATTTTTTCATTAAACATTTTAAACATTATGTAAGATTATTTAAGTTCACTGAAGACTAAAAATAATCGCCTTTTATCTGTTTTTATGATTATCTTAAATTCAAATAGTTCAAATTATACAATAATATACACTCCGTATAACGTATGTGTACGATTATTGGGATATTTTAATAAGAATGCGAACCTTGTGGTGAAATTTTGAACTTAAACAACGGTGCACTTGGGAGTGAAACTAAAAAGATGAAAGAAAGAACTGATACATTAAATATGAACTAAAATTAAAATATATGTATTTTTCTATATAACTGACATGACTCTGCTCAGAGTCGTTCTTATGAAATTATATCAAGAGAGCTGCCGAAAAAACAATGTGTGTGCACAAGAAAGAGAGTAAAACGTGCAACTGTTTATCTTTAAAAAAATGAAACTTTCAATTTAAAGGTGTTTGACCTTGAACTCTAAAAAAAATTCGCCTGCGGCGCATTTCTTTCTTGTGTCGTACTACAGGTTTCATAAAAAAAATTCTTAGCCCCCCCCAACATGCAATCCTGGGTGCGCCACTGCTCACAGCGGCAGGTAATATTATTGTCTGCCGCTCTCAGAAAAGTAAAACTTTAGCTGTTTCTATGGAGATATGAAATATTATGTTTTTCTGACGTTTGAAGAAAAACTAATATTCTAGGTAACAATATTTTGACACAGCCTACTTTATAAAATGAATCAAAATTAAAATGTATAACACTTTATTTAAAAGGTTAATTATTCATTTATTATATGAACATAAATTCAAACAAATAATTAACCTTCTTTGTAACACTTTATTTAAAAGGTTAATTATTTATTTATTATTTATGAACATTACTTCAAAATTCAAAAACATTATTCTTTCCCCGCCTTCTGTCGTTAATAAATTATGCCTGCGTGGTATTACAAATACAGCTTTCCAGCTATATTTTTCAATTTAGGATGCAGGTGTAATAAAAAAAAAGCGTGTGACGCTCGTATAAGTGCTTATAAAACACTACCGACGTTAAAATCACTTCGCTTCGCGTCGTGTTCAGAAACTCGTCGTATGTGTTTTCAAAGCTTCCTTAATACACTTGTATCATAATATAAGTATTTACTTATTTTCAGCAAAAAAAATTGAATACAAATTATCAACGCTCTTCTTTGGGCTAAAAGTCCAAAGATAATAATTTAATTAATATTTTGTTCATACTTATTGGTATTACTTGTATATTGACTTTTAATTGTAGTAAATCGCGACCCCCCACTCTTGATATTTTATGAAGTGGGCGCATTATTATAAATAGTCAATGGGCGGCAAATATCTTAGGACGGTCCTGTGCTTACCTGTGCTTGGGCCGCCAGCGTGAACACCTCCATAGGCACCTCGGGCTCGCGCCAGTAGCCGGGATACGGCGGCGCGTGCTTGCGCATGTTCCGGTGGCAGCAGTAGCACACCAGGAACACCACCAGGATCACCCCGCTCAGCATCGCCCTGCAACAACAAGAGATGATGAGTAGAGATGTGCAGGAACATGTGATTAAACATGCATGCAATATGCGGGAGCACACAATTTGGACAAATATAGTTTTGTAAAAAAAAATTAAGCCAAACTGTATTTTAGTCAAACTGTACTTGGTTCAACTGAAATTTTGTCAAACCGTAAATATGCCCACCCGTGCCGTAATTTATCCAAACCGTATTCTAGACATACTGTAATTTCACATGCAGTAATTTGAGCAAACCGCAACTTCGACTAATATAATATTGTCAAATCGTTTTCAGGTAAACCGTAATTTAGCCAAAACGCAATTATACCTAACTGGGATAATTCAACACGGAATTTATCCAAAATGAATTTTTGTCAAATCGCAGTTATGCATAACCCTAATCTTGCCAAACGCATTTTACTCAAATCGTAATCTTCCCAACTGTATGTCCTAAATACAATTGTCCGTAAGACACACTATTGTATTATGAATTCATAATGAGTCCAATATTAAACACTATGGCATAATGATGAACTGTCATCACACCAAAATGTGAGGTTATAGATTAATATTTGAATGAATAAAAATTTGTAAATGTTTTATTTTAAAAGTCGTAGATAAAACGTCGTACATGACTCATACATACTTTTAAATGCCAGGGTAACACACAGAAATAATTATACAAAATAACTTTTACAACTGGTTTATTCCTCCAAAACTTCTCAATCAATACTAACTACATTCCCAAAAATACACGATGAATATAGTTCCTACTTATGTAACAAAAACAGCAAAGCTTATCATAATATAACAAATTAACTAATGACGTTACCGCTACTGACATTATCTAGCGTTAACATTATCTAACTTATTATTATTATTTGA
This sequence comes from Agonum fuliginosum, assembly GCA_947534325.1. Taxonomy (NCBI): domain Eukaryota; kingdom Metazoa; phylum Arthropoda; class Insecta; order Coleoptera; family Carabidae; genus Agonum; species Agonum fuliginosum. Next base: position 30,694,474 of record OX384037.1, read on the forward strand.
AAATAAAGCAAGTTTTAACATTTCTAAGCATTTCCAGCATTTAAAAAAAACTTTCAAGCTACCGAATGCTGGAAGTTTCAACTCAATATTTTGATCCGTTCAGAAACAATAGCTGATCAAACGCAAAAAATAAAATTATTACTAAAATTTTTATATATTCTCCAGATAAACTCATTAGATATCGGTTTAACTAACGCATTAAAACGTTTTCAATATAATGTATCTTATGAAGAATTGAATGCAGGAAACCGCAAATAAATATTTTAATTCGTTCAGAAATGACAGCTCAAAAAACACACAAAAAATAAAATTTCACTATTGTCTCTAAGAGGTTATGTTTAAATTGTGCCCGAACTACTACTCTAGAAATGTTGAAAATTGTGTATGTAACAAAAAATTATCTAGGAAATCGAATGCTGAAGACCGGAAGTCGATATCTTGATTGATTAAAAAATAAAAGCTGTTTTTATAAAGACAAAATTACGCTATTGTTGAAAATGACTAGAAATTGCTCAAATATATTTTCACGATTTTCTCGAGAACTGTACTACTTCCAGAAAAAATAAATATACCATTTCTCGTCATATTAACCATGAGATAAATCAAGAAAACTAAAAGTGGCGGACATTTTTTCAAAATGGCGGCCGTCTGTCGTACCTAAAACTTTGGCACCACTTCTTATATGAAAGATAATAGTTAAATTGATATGTATGCCAATTTTCACACTTTAATCACAAAATGCATAGTTGAAATTTGTCCTATAACCGCCCGACTGTAGTATATATACCACTCATAACAGCACATTCGACTTTAAATTTAATTTATAATTTTTTTGATAAGGAACTTATCTGGGACTGAAATTATTTTTGCAAAAATCAATGACTAATTTATAAATTATAAATTGGCTGCGTCCAATTTATTCTCCAGTTAGTCAGAAACTGGATATTTAATCTTGAAATACACAAACAATGTCCCTGTCCCATCATTTCCAGATTAATTGCCTGTCAAAATTCGATACATAACAGATTGTTTTATTTTGTGTCCCGAATTTTAATCCGGCTGGTAATGTCGCTAGCTGAACCAGTGGTTATTAATCTAATGCCACGTAATCAATTCGATTTGCAATTTGGCATATGTAATCGAGAATTAAACTGATCTGTGTGCAGTTACTCTCTTTTGAATGGGGTTTTTTGTAAGCCTAATTAACAGAATTATTAATTTTAAATTGACTTTCATTACAAACGATTCTAAAATCACACTTGATAGCTCAATTGTCATTATTTTTTGTGAATCTAAATTTACCTACGATTCGTAAAAATTTAAATGAGTTTAATTATAATGAATGAACGGAAAATTTTAATGATATCTTGATTTCCGTTTTCTTAAGTATTAGGTTTCACCGTTCAATGTGCCATTAAAAGAAATCTGAATGAGAAAGGAGCAATAGAATTATTATTCATTCAATACAGAAGAGAAGAAAAAAATAAATGATGAGTTTCATCTTTCATACTGCAGGGCACAGGTACAATATTAATTTATGGAGTATTTTCTGCAATCTGCAAAGTAATAATATCGCTCAAAACTTTAAATAGTTTCCAGGTTAAACGGTCGTATGCAAAACGTTCTAATATAATTGTTATTATAATGTCTCTTATCTTACTCTATTCTATAAAGTTTAAATATCTATTAAACTAAGCTATTCAAGAAACAATTTATCAACTTCAGCACTTTCCGAATCATTCTTATACTGGCCACAAAATACTCGCTACGTTAGTTAGTTTTGTGCTAAATTTTAAAAGGTAGACGGGCCTCTTAACGGGATATAAGTTTATATGCTGATTACAGAAAAAAAAATTCAAAAATTCCAAAAATAATTTTTAACTTATATCAGTTATAAAAGAACAACTATGGACTGCCCTTAATTTTTCAATTCCCCAACAGATTCTTTTTGACCCGTCAGCATATTAAAATGTATAGATACATTTAATGCCCTGTTCACACGAGGAAAGTTTTCACTAAACAGTTTCTTGAAAGTAAAACAACTGCTAAGAGCTATCATAAAATAAAACTGTCAATACCGTTCGTACGAGGAATGTAATTATTTTTATTAAATATATTTAGGATCACTAGTTTTAATATATTTTTAAAAAATAATTAGTTTCCCCACGGTTTCCTCATATGACCGGTATTGATAGTTTCTTTTATGACAGCTTCTAATACTTATTGTTTTACTTTTGATAAACTTTTTAGTAAAAACTTTCCTCATCTGAACAGGGCATTACGTATACTCGAAGTTATGGTAAATCCTGTATAAGTAGATGAAAATAATTATAATAATATCACATTCCATCATTCAAATTTGATTCTGGAACAAATAAAAAAAGTTATTGTTAAACAAACTGAATTGAACAGTACAAATAAACAGGATTTTCTTGTATTCATTGATATACAATCCCGTCTTATTGTATCTCCATTACAACGTCTTTGGGAATTCGGCAAGCTATGCATAATATTTACTGCTTACTCAACGCAGTCAAATCGTTCGAATTCCGGTAAAGTTTTGAGGGCGAGTGTACAAGTTGTGTATAGGATGTGACACCCCAGAGTACACTCAGGAATGTAACTCGAGCCAACAAATTTCAATTTGTTCAGTTAAAAGCCGTAACTTGACACGGAGCCAAGAAGACGTTTCTCATGTAGTGTTAGGCGATAGGGCGGAGAGCTAATATTCTATGTGGGGTAAATAAACATTAACCGAGACCGTGGCCCAGAAGAAACTATCGTTCATTGAGAACGGGAAGTGAATCATCGGTGACATTGTTTATTTTTAGATTTTTTTCTTAAATGGTCCGTGAGTCCGTGAAGAAGGAAATATTTAAACACTCTTATGAAATAAGTTATTTTTCTATTTGGCGTTCATAAAATTAACTTTGTGAAACGCAACTGAATGTCACCGGAGCTCACTTTACATATTTTTTAGAAGGTTGGTAGTGCCAGTATCAGTATCGATTATTAATTGTCAAACCTCAAAACTGACAAACAGTATAACTTCTAAATCTGTTTTGCTTAATTAATTATTTTTTAATCAATAAAATTAATGAATCTAGTTGGTAAGTGTGTAATAATTGTTACCAGAATATGAATGATCTGAACATAAATGTTGTTGATGAAAACGAACTATCTCATCAAAAGCGTACCAAGTTTTTAGGAAGATGAAAATTTAAACTGGATTCCTCAATGCGATAATGTTGTTTTCAAACTAAATACTGCCTGTTTTCAGCTTAGACATTATTTTGAAATATTTATTAAATCAAAGACAATTAATGATGTTTTATTATGCAAAAGTTGAGTCTGTTTTAGCCTGGGGTTCATCTACCCATGTAAAGAATGTTTTTATTCCTCAAAACAGAGTTGTTAGATGTCTTGCGAATGCGATTCCGAGTTAGAGTTTTTTAACTACTTATTATAAAAATACCTTAATTCAGTATTTTGTAACAAACACATGACGAAATCCATAAATTTTTGTAATTTCCATGGAAAGAAAATAATAAATAAATAAAAAAAGTGTGATGTTCACATTTTTGAAATATTCTGGGGATTTTATTTTCAACTAACGAGTATTCCATTAGGTTTTTAGTGGTGAGTACCTACACGCGAAATTTTAGAAAGTATAAAAAAGATTATTACGCTGCAAAGACATTAATATTTTGTGAAAATCATTCTACAAAATTGACCTATTTCTGGGTGCGACACATGACACTCCAGACGCACAGCCGCCTAAAGATTCCATTTTCTTGGTCTCTCGGTCTCTGGCGGTTTGCCGTTTCCGTTTCCTCCTTGTCGCCCGATTATCGAACAAGGATTATTAAATAAAAATTGTATTTTCCCTGTGGTGGTATCCCAGTGCCGACTCGTGGCTCAGGGGACGTAATGAGTTCGCAAGTTCGCGATGCTGCTAAAATTCGCGCGAAATTGGTTTCCGTTTTGACGGCGAGAGTCGAGGCACGAACGGATATTTGCTGTCAGCGGATGAGACTTTTATTATTTTTGTGGCGTTTTATTTGAATTTCTACTCTACAGGTTGTAGGGCGAGAATTGATGGAGCAGAGAAAACTTATTGGAAGTTGTTACATGCTTTTTAAAATCATTACTTTCTACGTGTAGCATGCGTGTTATACATACTCGTACGTTGGTATATTGCAAGCTGTTCCTCTAAAAAGGTTTTTAAAAAAGTAAAAAGTTGCTCATAAACTTTGTGCATTTATAAAATGTGTTCCTACTTTGAACACTAAATATCAGTGTGTATACACAGGGTGTTGTTACGAGAAAAAATATTATAATGTATTTATTTGACAATGATATTATTACTACAAATTTTTTCTGGACGGCAGTTTGTAAAGTATGGATTATTATTGTTAGGTAATATCACAAGAGGTGAAAATTTTTATTTGGCGTCCTGGCGTGTAAACATAACAATCACACATCGTTGCGATTTTACACATGTCATGATTTTACCATATTGCATTGATTGCATGCAGTAAAATTACACAAAAAATTTCAGCTACTTTGTTTTGTAATATACCTACATAGTGATGGGTCACTGGGAATTTCCCGTGGGGAATTCTTTTTTTTCCGGGAATTTCCCTACACACGTTTCCCGGAAAAAAATCGGGAATTTCATTTTGGAAATTTCCCGGGAATAAATAGAGAAATTCCCGAAGGGAAGTTCCCGAACGGAAATTCCCGATAGCGATAATAAACGGAGAATTTTAACGCATGCGCAGCATTACCGACATGCTTCAACCTGTTCAGACCTATTTCTTGGAACATTTAGTAACGTTCCATTATTGTTTAAACTTGATTAGTAGTTACTGCTCACTGCTCGTATGCTTGGATGAGGATACCGCAGACGATGATATCCACTCTCTGTCCGACATAGATGATTCTGATCACGTATAATATACATATAATATTAATATTATTATTATTATTATATAGTAAACATTATGACATAATTGTCATTTAATTTTCTTTATTTTTGAAATAAAAATTTGGTTGTGCCTTTGCTTTTATAAGAAAATTTATCGTAAATTTTTTCACAGGAATTCCCCGGAAAATTTCCCCGGAAATTCCTCGGGAATTCCCCGGAAATTCCCCAGAAAACTTCCCGGGAAATATCCTGGGAAATTTCCCGAAATATTCGTTGTTATAAAAATTGAACAAAGTAACCACATTTTGATATCAGTTAGGTATCTACTTAAATTTATTAAAATTTTTATGTCGACCAGTGTGGCAATGGGGGTTTTCAAGCCTACGGCTTTTAAAGAAATACTTATTGGATATCAATTTTGAGCATGTATAAGTTATAGGAAAGTGATAATAATTGTTAATTTTGATAGATTTATTACCTCTTTATCGAAATGAAAATGTAAGTCTTTTGAATCGTTCATTGAAATGCGCCATATGTGACGTAGCCAACATTGATATCAAACCAGGAGTTGGTTCGTGTAAGTTCGTTTTTTGTCGTTTGGACGACGGACCACCTGTTGATTTTTCGATTTTTGACACGTTCACCAACGTTCACGGGTTCACGTTGTCGAGTTTGGTTAGGTTCAAACACGATGACTAGTTTATTGAAGAATTTTTGTGTTGGTTTTAATCGAAATCGAAGTACCTCACGTTGTTTCATAAAATGGCATGAAACAGTTTGGTTATGTTTTTCTGTTCAAGTTGACAAGATGTTGACTGTGTAAGGTAAGACCTATGTATCGGTCCTTGTCAGCGCGTTGAACGTATGTTCTAGGTGTTGGTGACGTCACACTGTTACAGGCGGCATCGATTTTCGCGGCACTTATTTTTTTAAACTTTATGAATTTTTTTCTGGCTTATTAGCAACTTTTAAGCGAAAAGAAAAAATACGGGTCTTATATTTTAATGTGTAGATTAACATATAAAAAAACCAAAAAATCGTGAAAACCCCCATTAAAGTATTCACTTTATAAACTACCTATACTACCCTTAATTATGCGAATTTCAAAAAAATTCTCATTGATTTGTGTTCAGTATTATGATTTAATTTTTAATATATTTGCCGTTTATTGTAAAACACTCTGTAAATGTATTTACTTACATTCAAATTTGATAAAAGGCGTGATATTGTAGATGTATGTATATTCCGGTATATCCATACGCAAAATAACACTATTTTCACACATTGTTCACAAAATATTGTTTAAACCGCACCCTCAGGGAACTGAACTTAATTTAGAGATTAGATTTATTTTTCGAATACGCGCCATTTCAGAACATAAATGACCATTTTTACTTCATAAATTTTTTAAAATTTATTATTAATTTAAATTTTTATACGAGAAAGTAGGTAAAATATTATGTAATTTCTCCTGATGTCAAATTTTAACTTTTAATGAAACAGCCTGTGACCTTGAACCCAAACAAATTTTCGCCTGCGGCGCTATTTCCTTTTTCCCTAAAGCACAGCCTCAGTACAATTTCGAATACGAAAATTATTATGCTAGCGTACCTAGGTGGCCCTTTGGAAAAATGATTTTTTATATTTTTCCGCGATTTAAAAAGTTTGCGCACCACTGAACGAAGTCAATAGGTACTAAATTAAGTGTAATATAATATATTCATTTATGACAACTTAATGTAAAATTCCATAATGCGTGGAAAATATGTACACATTTTTATGTACTACTAAAACTCATAAAACATTACAATATGCAGTTTTACAACACATAAACATACAATAGGTACTCGTATAGTAATCCGATCTCCACTGTTCATTAAATTCAATTTAAAAATTTATGACCTCAAGAGCTTGCACATCTTCCTTTATATTCAATATTGCATATTCTTCATATTCCCGTCTAAGAAGCATTATATTAACTCCCATAAAAATACTCGTGCAATGTACATAAAGCTTTAATAACTCAGACACGAGGCAATGTATTATACATTTCTTCTGCATTATACATTTATCATTCAGTGTTTCGTCTTTGAATCGGCGAGAAAAAGGATAAGAGAAAAGGAAAAGGAAGGCGTCCGTGCAAGGAAAACGAGGATTGATCGCGAACACGAAGGGGAATAATTATTCTACGTGGAATTTGTTCGTGCCGTTAGGAATTTATGACGATGATGCTGATGCAGGGTGCTTATCAGAACTCCGACAAATCGAAATCTCGAATTGACAAAATCCCGAAAAAAAATCACGACGAATGAAATAAATAATAAATAAAAACAGGGATTCAAACCGCACAAAACAACGATTCAGGTTCGGGTTCCGGTTCTCTGTGGTTTAAAAGTAGTGATGGGTCTTTCGTTCATTTTTAGTGAGTCAGTTCATTTCGCTCCGCTCAGTAAAGTGAGTCGTTCACACTGAGTCGTTCATTTGAACGACTCTGTAAAACAGCACTGTGCGTTTCAAATGACACCGTGCTACCGTGCTAGTGTGCTGCTGAGCTGAGCTGCTTTGCTCATGTGCTCATGCTCACAGCACTGTGCGCTCGCCTTGTGTGCATGTGCGATGCGCAGCGATGTGGCATGTGTCAAACTACATGAACCTAGCATTTTAGTTAGTTGATAGTTGTGTTCTCGTCTTGATTACTCGTTGCTGCAAACAATAAATTATTGAACGTTGCTTATTGTAGTTGTATATGTATATTGACAATGGAAAATAAACAAAATAAAAATTCTGCAAAAAGGAGTACTTATTGTCTGGCAACATTTTGAAGAATGTTCAACAAATTTAGCAAAATGTTACTATTACTTTTACATTAATGTATTTTTTGCATTAACTTTCCAGTCCTACATTGTTTCCACTTCCCATATTGTTGATTATTTTCATTGTTGTCCGTACAACAGAAACGCCACGCTTCTCAGAATACACAGCACTCAGCACCGTGCGCTGTATGTATGTTTCGTTCGTTTCGTTCATTCCACTCGCACTCGTTCGTCTTTCTGCGTTCAGCGAGCGGAGCGGTGAGCGGAGGCTAAATAGTAGCACGGAGCTAGTGTGAACTGGTGTGCCGTGCTGAACGAACTAAAGAGTCGTTCGTTCACGGCACACTCAAATGAGTCGTTCATTGTGAACGACTCGTTCATGAACGACCCATCACTATTTAAAAGGTTTGTTTTTATATTAATTCTTGAAACCGGTAACCGGTTTACAAGAAGCGGTTTAAGTTTCGGTTTCGGTTCAATGATTAATAATAACAAACAATTTTTAAAATTCGTTCCAGTTTTGGACTAAAATAAAATAAATTTGTAAAAAAAACCTAAAATCTGGATCAAACTACAGAAAATTTGACAATTATCACTTATAGTATCACATGTGCATTAATTCTTTCAGGAAATTTTTTGAATGCTTTCCAACAACGTCTTAATTAGTTCGAGTGGTATTTTATTTATTTTATTCACTCGAAGAAATTGTCCCACTCGCCCTTCGGGCTCGGAGGCTAAATTTTCTTCTCTTGAATAAACATTCTCGTATCTTACTTGGTGTATAAATATCTATTATTGCTTCTTAGCAAAATATTACAGGGTGTATAATAACTTCGAGTAGGTACATACGTTAAAGGTATATGTTGTTTGATATTCTGATTACGAATCAAATTTTTTTTTTTAAATTAGAAAAATTAAGGATAGTTTACCTGCAGCATTTTTTGTAGTACTGCAGTGAATTCGTTTTCCTATTAAACACAAACAAGAGAAATAGGTAATCAAACATCTTAAATTACATAATACTAGTAAAATAAACATACAAAATTTAATTATTTTTAATGAAACAATAATTACTTCACACAGTGGCAGTGGCAATGAAAAAATCTTGACTGGGAAACATAAAAATGAAAAAAAAATCTTTTTGATTCGTAATTAGCATATTAAATTACATATACCCTTAACGTATATACCTGAAGTTATGAAACATCCTGTATATCTATTCCGTACCAATAACTAGATGAATGTTGACTTCTTGTCTGCTAATCCTGTGTTCATTTGTTTATAAATTATTTTAATAGAAATACAAGGCAAAACCCATTAAAAACTTTTCATTTTGTTTAAAAAAATATATGAAGATTTAACCCAATTAATGGTTATTGTTTTTTAAAAAATGTTAGGTAATTTTTTCCGTCAAGGAGGGGAGGCCGGGTCCTTTGCCCCTCCTGAGTGCGGCACTGGAAACAGTTAATTGAATGGCTGGTAACCGAACACACGGTATAATACAATACCAAGTTGGACAAGAATTGATGTTAGTTTGCTTATTATTTATCATAAGACGGCGTTACCTTAAGGCTATACTTCACCTTCGCATAGACAGGCGTTCGCAGTTTACTAATAACTTTATTTAGGGAAATTTTCGAGAACAAAAGGAGGTACACTCGAGTGGTGGGAGGTTACTGGCATCTCCTATACTCGCAATGTATTTCATATCAGGGTTTCAACTTATAAAAAATAAAAATAATTTTTTTTTATTGTATGTAAACGCAGTCTATTTGAATTTTTGCTAATAAAATGAGATTTAAATAACTTAATTAAGAATATTATATATTTTTGTTATGTAAAATTTGTTTATTTTATAAGATTTCATTCGGCTAAATACCAGTGTAAACTACGGCAACGCTGTGCTGTACATGTCATTTTTCACGGTCTTATGTCAATCTGACAGATAGTATAAATGTAAGCTGAAGAGAATTCTGTACTTGAAATTTCATTTAAATCGTTGGGTATGAATTATTATTTATCATTTGTGCATATCACCTTTCATTCTTGTGAAAAACTTGTGATTATAGATAGATAATGTTTTTTTTTCTGGTTAAATTCAAATTTCACGCTTTTCAACGTTGCCGCATCTATATTATGTTCTCGCCAATATTCTCCAGTAGGCATAAACGTCAGTCTTTCGATTAAGAATTCTTGTTAATTACGTGGTAAATGATGATTGTATTACTTTTATCCGGTCTATGAGATAATAATGTACGTTTTAAAAAAGCAATTGGAATTTTCTGTCATTTCCTTAAATGCTTTTTACGTTGATTTAAAAGTAGTCCCATAAGAGGCCATGTAAAATGTAGTTTTTTAATATTTATTTTTGGATAATCTACGTGGTGAAAAATTATGAAAAAATTCAGGTAACATTTTTACAATGTTTTGATTAATTTTGCAAAGTTTCATTAAACTCTCTCATTATTTCAAATGTCGAGTGTACCTCCTTAACAGCGGTACATTTTTAAATTTTAAAAATTTTCGAAAAAAATTAAAATCCAAAATTTGATTATTTTTTTTATTTAAAATGAGGGACGTTTCTTGAAAAATAGCGATGTACCGCTGTTGAGACACTATAGCAGATACATGTGTAATTTTTTTGAAAAAAATATGAAAATCGACAAAAAAGTTATTGGTAAACTACGAATTTTGATGGTTTTCTAGACTTTCCATTATTCAAAACAAGTTCGGAAAATCGAAAAAGACAATACATACAGCTAGTATACTGTTACCAAAATTTGGTTCATAAAGTAATCGAAATGGGCGAGTTATAAATTTAATAAGTAACTACACTACGCTCATTCGAAAGGAGCCTTAAACTCATTTCTCGAATCCAGAATTAAAAGATAAGCCCACTATTTGACAAGAGAAAGTCCAACGGGCGTTATGATTAACGACTCACATTTTTACTTTGTTTATCCTCATATCTTTTCTCCAGCCCAAGATTAACAACATTGCCATCATCATCAACCTTATACAATTTCCCCTTGATCACAATGGCCTCTAATTCTCGCCAGTCTTCCAATCTCCGATGAAAAATGACTGAAGATGCATCGTTTGTCTTTTCAAAGGTGCGTTAATTTGCGAAGATATTTATCATAAAGTCGCGGTGGTAATTTGTACCGAACGAGAATTAGCGAACAGCTTGGTGTAACTTGAACGAGAGGGTAAATCGGTGACCGGAAGTGCATCATTGTACTTCCGGGAGGATGTTTATCAACTTCTAGGTCAGTGCTTTGGGGTGGGGGTAATGTTGTGGAAGACTGTTTAATGAGATTTTGTTTTGAACGCTGCGAATATTAATATTTGAAAATATTATTGAAGAAGTGTAGAAGTTTTACTGATCTTTAACTTGAACTTCGCTTAAATTGCATTTTGCACTATATTAAATTAAAATATAGGTCAGCTTTTGTTCTTCTTTGATCCAGATTTATTACATTTATATTTTATACGATATAGGTACTACCTAAATATAAATAAATTCTTAATTTAGTTTGAATTATAATAATAGCTTGAGCTTGAAGATAGTTAGTTTAATGGATTTGTTTATTAAAAGTGCAAGCGAAGTGTGCTTATAATGAAAAAGTACCATTTGTTACCTCCCACCTCATATTCTATAAGGGATGTATTGTGATGGGTCAAAATTTTCGAGTGTGAGTTTTTGGTGGATATAAGCACGTTTTAGTTAGGGTCCCTAGAGTAAAAATTTAACATTTTGCTGATTTCACAGTGAGTCATCAATATAATTTTTACATTTGGTTAATAAGTGATGTCAAAATAATAACAGTAATAAGCAATTAGATAATAATAATATTAACACTTTAAGCATTAGTCAATATATGAACTAATTATTGATTTAATTAACACAAAAAATTGATGAATTTTAATTCTCAGTTGTCAAAAATAATTTTCAAAAACCTTCAAAGTACGAAGTGAACATAGTAATTTACAAATTTTCGTATGGAATTTTGCTATACCGGTGACACCCTTTTGACAGCTTTGAACGAAGCAAAATGCCACATCGAGCACCGTGCTTCATGCCACGCCGGTGTGACATGGGCATTAGGTATTTGTACATTGCTCGGTTTTATTATAGCACTCCGCTTCGGGTCGTACCTTAAGACAGAACCTCGAACCTCGCGTTGAAAAATAAAACCTAACCCACTTATAATGTAAATAACTATAAATATTTTTATTTTTAAACAAATTGTGCAGTGCCCATCCCTGAAAATATTTCATCGTACGCCTATGAATTTAATCAGTTTAAAGTTAACTGTTGTATTGTAACACTGGCGAAATCATAATAATTTAGAGAAAAAGGTTACGAATGTAATGTTATTTGTTTTAATTAAATTTATTCTTAATTTATTCAAACGTCTGTTCCAGAGATTCAGTTATTTCATAAAAATAAATAGTTATAACAAACCTGCTCCACGTTGCCGAGTTGCTCACACAATTATTCACTTAACACAAATCCAGAAATGCATTAATTTTTTGTCTGATGCCAGTCATGTTTTTATTATAACTAACACCATAATGCACATTTTAAACATAAATAGCACTCACAACATCACTAAAACTTCGAAGTAATACACTAGAAACAATAGAAAACCGATGCCATGCTTACTGCACGGCTTGTTTCGAAGACAGACGAAATGAACTGAGACGCGATTAAACAAATTTAGGAATTCGACAAGATTGAACCAAGATTTAACAAATGCAAATGTTTACTATTGCAAAGAGAAATGATTCGGTACATTTCGGGAATAGACGAACTTTGACGAAGATATTTAAATTTGAATTTCAGCATTATATTTTATATAACTCTTGTGTATATTTACGTATTTTTTCCTGATACGGGTATGTATAAATATAATGATATTAGAATAATGTTTTTTGAAAGCAAAATTTATTTTTTCATTTTATTTATATGTAAATTTAATAATACCGAAGCTTCTATGTATAAATGCATGTTTAAAAATATTATTTTACTGACAGGATGAATTTTAGGCGAGTTATAGCATAGTCTGTGAATCTAGTATTATGTTGACCTTAGACGATTATTAAATAATGAAGCATTACATTTTACAATTACAATTTTTCTATTAGAGAGCAGGTACGTTTAAAACATTTCGTTTTAAACAAACGTTTAATAATTATTGTTTTGAACTCTGTTTATTTATATTCTTGGCTGAACATGGCCAATTTTAGCTATTTTGTGAGTTTTTTATTCGTATTTTATCACATATTTAAAACAAAAAAAATTAAAAAGTGGTATTAGACTAGACGCACTTGAGGACAACCTATAGCTATTTAAAAATATTTCATTTATTTGAAAAATATTAATATTGAAACAAGTTTTAATGGAAAAACAAAATATCGTTTTTCGCCATGTTGACGACTTGTATGAACCATTTGTAATTTAATTTTCTAAATTAAATAGTTTATAAAAAGTAGTATTAATTTATTTAAATTAATAATTTTATGCACGGTCATATCATAATTTGACACTTACCTACACTCGAATTTCTTTGCCATAAACATCACTTTATAGCCCACGAATCAGCCTATAGCTCAGTGCGCCATAAAAAGTCAAACTAATGCAAACAGTATAGATTTTCAATTTTCCTCATATAAATTACTGATAATCCTATAAATATCCATTTTCTATAATTACCATTTTTTATTTAAATAACATCATTTTTACTACGGGCGTAACTTACTTTTATGGCTCTTGACGTGTTTTTAGCCCTCGGCTAACGCTCAGGCTCAAAATCACGTCTCAAGCCATTAAAACTTCCTTACACCCTTAGTACATAAATAACTATTATCCTTTGTTTATTTATGTGTAACAAGCCGCACAGTGACATCCAGCATTTACATCGACCCCCGTTAACAGTAGTTATCAATGGCCTTGGTTTATTACAGTTGAAAATTTTTAGGTTAACTAAATATCTAATGAAATTCTTTCATTTCTGATCTCGTGTACGAAATTGACCAATGAATATAACATTTAACTGACAGCAACCCATGGGACATTATCGCTTATGTCAAATATGTTGCAGGTTACAATTAATTATGTTCATTTTTACCTCTCGCCTCATATTCTATAAGAGAGGTATAATTGTGATGGGTCAAAATTTTCGAGTGTGATTTTTTGGTGGATAAGCACGTTTTAGGGTCTCTAGAATACGAATTACACATTTTTGAGATGATGTCTGTGTGTGTGTGTGCGTGTGTGTGTGTGCGTGTGTGTGTGTGTGTGTGTGTGTGCGTGTGTGTGTGTGCGTGCGTGCGTTCGTTCGTTCGTATGTTACAATTTTTTCAGACACGATAACTCCAAAAATATCAAACATTTAAATACCAAATTTTATATTTAAGGTTTTAATACGAATCTTAACAAGCCATTAAATTTTGGTTTCAATCTACAAACCGGAAGTAGTACTTTTTAAAAATATTTCAATAAATAATTAATTTAAGACAAATATTTTTATTTTAAATGAAAGATTATGTGATTATTACCTACAATCGGTATTTTATAAATTTTTCTGTATCTGATATCATTTAAGAATAATTAAAGTATAATACTTATAATTTAGTATTTCTGTATTTCGGTATCTTGTAGTCCATGATCGTATCATTTGTTACTATGTAAAATTTAAATAAATGATTATGACACAATGACATGATAGTCACAGTGACAATAGTAAAATATTGTTTATATCTTCTTCTGCAGTGTAAATAAAATGACTAAAATATATTTTTTCAAAATCGGCATGAAAATCGTCATTTCCAGACTAATTTGCGGCATGAAAGTAAGATTTTCATGACTAGGCATGAAAATTTTATTTTCATGCCTAGTCATTTTTACTTTCAACTTTGTTTACTTGTCATGACAACTTTTTCTAAAATTTGTGACAGCTCTGATGATTTGTCACAGCTCTGATGATTTATGCAAACCTATTTTTTTTTATAATTTTAAGCTTAATTGCCGATTAAAAAAAAGTAGAATACATCACGCGTCATAAAAATGTCTTTGCTTGACTCGGAGGCTTTGAAGAAATGCTCGGACGCTGCGCATCCTCGCATTCTTCAAACGCCTCCTCGTCTGCAATGAAACATTTTCATGACTTGTAATGTAATATACTATTGTGAGTAGTAGCAGTAGTAATAGTACTTATATATTAATACATTTGTATAGGTAATAAGTAAAAAGAATAAAGTAGGTATGGCGGGAGGTCTTGTGGTGGCCACGTCAGATTTTTATGTTTATAATAATAATTGAATAAAAATGTCATTTGCACGTTTTGGTAATGACAATGATAATTCAATGAATAAAAATTTCTGTTAGGGAACTCGCATTTTGGTCACCTCGCAAACGCGTTCCCTAACAGTGCCCTCAATACTTTACAAATATTAACCTGCCCTTGTTCAAAAGATGCTCCGAAAGTGAGAAAATGTAATGAATCAGTTGCAGTAGTTGATTTAGCTTTCCAACTGCAAATGTCGGTAACCACACCGTCGACTCCACCTTAAGAGATTTATGAATTCTGTACTGACCCTCCAAGCAGGACGTTGACGTTGCCGTGTAGAGATCCGGCGCTGGCCCTGCCGCCGCCGCCGCCGCTGGTGGTCATGTTGGCGCCGAGCAGCGTCACCGACGTGCCGTTCAGCGTGCCCTGACCCACGGCCGCCAAGATGGCGAGCCGTTTCATGGACATCACGCACCTACAACAAACATCACAACATCAGATACACTCTTCACAATTCTAAATCATTATAATCAGTGTTCTATATCAATTTGTATGATCTTTGATCTGATTTAGATCATCTTATCTTCAAGGATCTTGATCCTGATCTAGATCAAATAAATATGATCTATGATCATAACATAAGATCAGAATTTTAGAGCTTTTTCTACGTTATACAAGTTAAAATTAAGTAAGGTACATAATACACTTAAATAATTTTTAAATTTTTTGATTGTGTATCTACTAGTTTTTTCTCTCTTTTTCATGTATTTATTTTATATTTATGATATAAAAAAAAGATCCAATCATAAAAATTGATCTATGATCTGATGTAGATCATATTAAATGTGAAGATTTCGATCTAGATCCATTTTAAAATGATCTGTCACAACACTAATTATAATTGGTTCTAGGTCTACTAAATTCCAAGAAATCCAATGCCAGATTCCGCGTTTTGATATTTCGCTAAGTTGCCTAGATCGACGGTGTTGTCAGAGCTGGACATTACTTAAGTATTTAGGTACTTAAGTATCAATTTTTAATAAACAGTATTAGTACTTAATACTTCTACCGACTTCTACTTAAATAGAAATATTTTTTGATGCTTTCACTTTAAAACATCGACCTTACATAGTCTAGACCAATGACCTATTATAATTTAGACGCCGCATGGCATTGTTGATGTAGAGCTTGTTTTGGGTGGGGGAACGCCGGGGAACGGGAGGTAGACCGCGTTGGTAATGCGTGATGCCTAGTTTACTGTAATGTTGTCTTGTTTCTGTTTACATTATGTCATTATGTGACAAGCGTTTCGAAGGTTAGGTTTTAGTATTGTTTTATGTTTTGTGAAACACTTCTAAAATTCTGTTTTGTGTCGAATACTCGAAATATTTTTCAGTAGTTTATATGATAGTTACAAATTCTGTATTTAGTTGAATTTAGAACATTATTATGGTTAATCATTGTGCTATGCCAACGTGTCAAGAGTTTTCGGCTTCAAAAAAAGAAAATGTGTCATTTAGTGTGTAAGTTTTTCTGTAGAAATAATAATAATAGATCAGAAAATGCAACTAAAAGTGATTTCAGATATCCAATGAACCAAGCTAGACGAGATCAATGGCTGAAAGCCGTGCAATCTATACAAAAATAGTTCTACCAAACATCTTTATTATTTAAATCACATATAATAATTTAAGGTTAACATTTGAAATAAACAGTGCTCTTGCTAAAATATTATAGTACCTACAAAAGGTAAAAAACGTCATTTTTAGATTTCTCCTTATAACTGTCATTTAAATGTAAAATAATTTATAAAATATTAAATAATACAACAAACACCCCCTGCACAATATTTAACAAAAAATGCGTACATATTTTTAAATTGCATCTCAAAGTGAATTTTGTTGTAGGTTAGAATGATTTCATCTGACAGATACTTTCGAATTATTGTAGTACACGCAACCCGCACTACAAGCTAGGTCTCAATCAGCCTACTACGTCTCAGGAAGTGTCGGCTTCACAACAAATGCGACTATGCGGTGTCTAAATTATAATAGGTCATTGGTCTAGACACAGTATGCGGGCCAAAATGTAGGCATGGAGATGAAGTCAACATCATATAAACAAAGGGTGCGCGAAGGAGTTTCAGTTTCCCCCATCAATGGTTGCATAAGATATAAGTTTTGTTAAGTGGCTTTTAAATAATACCT
Organism: Agonum fuliginosum; assembly: GCA_947534325.1. Taxonomy (NCBI): domain Eukaryota; kingdom Metazoa; phylum Arthropoda; class Insecta; order Coleoptera; family Carabidae; genus Agonum; species Agonum fuliginosum. Next base: position 30,711,719 of record OX384037.1, read on the forward strand.
ACCTACTAAAATTAATGAAAATTGTATACGTGCTCCTTCTTATATTACTTAATATAATTAACAAATTACTTCTATTATTTATATTATACTTAAGATAAATGCACCTAAAATCTAGAATTGTAAACGTCAGTTTGACAGATGTAGCGTATTAAACAGTCATTTATTGAATAATTATTGTATAATTTGCTAAGAAGTGTGTAAAGTAGGCAACGTGTAATGATCCATGGCGGAAACTTGTTTCTCCCCCGTCTGCACATGATGGCTTTAAGAAATTTGGAGTACCTATACTTTGTCTAGATTATATATGGTCGAAGCTTTAAATTTTTTAAGTATTTCAATAATCCTGAAATCTTGTAAAAGTACTTAAGTTTCTTCAAAAATTTTTCCTCAATAAAAAAAAGGCATAATCGAAGGTAATAATAGTTTATAAACATTGCAATTAATATTAATTATAAAAAACACTGGTACTTAAAAATACTTATTTTTAAGAACTTTTGACAAGATAAACTTATACTTTACTTAAGTACTGTGAAGATTTACTTGAAAATGTACTTGGTAACAATAAGAAGTACTGATTATAGATAATACTGGTACTTATACTTAAGCAAATAAAATTTCAGTTAGCAGAAAATAATCTTATCAATTTACTGAAAGTTTAAACCAATTCTGAAGTTACTGTCGACCTCGATACAAGTTATGAATTATTGTTATCAACTCTGCACTGTGTTTGAAACTAATAATCAAATAATAATAAATTCACAACTTTACAAACCGCAATGTAAGTACAAACATATATTATTACAATCTATATCGACTTGCGTGCACACAACTGGAGTTCATTGCGCTCTGTTTCTGATGGTATTTAATGTATGCTTTATATTTTGATGTTATTTATAAAATAAACACAAATTTTGAATAAAAACGTCCAGTGAATATATAAATATTTCCGGGTCGCGTTCATTTTTGTTGAACTCGCAAGCAAATGTGAATGACAGAGTGACAAACTAGGGGAAAACAAATACGAGGTGATTGACTTTTCAGGGCTTCTGTTTAGTGTCCTCGTGATATTTTTATATTGAATCGATTCTTGTAATTTCGTGCATTGAACCTTATAGAAATTCTATTTAATTTAAGAATAATTACTTATAATACCGGAACTGTAATACATTCCAATGAATTAGTGAATGGATAAAATACCAATAGGTAGGTATCTAAATTACTTGAAGCTATTATAATACAAAATTTTATTTTAGTAATTAGCAACCAAGAATTTCTGCATCTTTTTGTATGATATAAGTATACGATTTCTTACAAAGAGGAACGTACATACTATGACAAGAGCTCTTCTTAAATTTTAAGTTTTATTAAGGAACAATAGAAAATTAAAATCTAAACCAAATTTTCAAATTTTATACTTTGAGGATTACAATTAAAATTTAGTTAATTTCTATGCTTGTTATTGCACCGTCGTTTTTACACTCAACACGTGGAAATATCAGATTGAAATGTCATGTTTTTATTTACTGTTAATGTTAAAATATAATTTTTTGCACTTCCGGAACTAAAACTCTTCTTTAGTCTTTATTTTTAGGGACTAAGGTTCTTAATTTGATCCCAAAGGGATTATTTTTCATATTTAATCCCGTTGTCAAATTCGACATTATTTGAAATTCGTTCTTCTTTTAATTTTTGTCAGTATAATAATAGTTATTTATATATCTAGGCTGTTATGAAGGATTTTTTAATAACGAATGCAGAATATTATTTTTAGAGGCACTAGATGAGAAAATGCGGAGTTAAAGTAACTCATAATTGTACAATTTCATAAAAAATAACTTGCGAAAATCAGTTATGGTTATTTCTAATGTTATTTAATACCCGGTTCACACAAAAATTCTTTAAAAAAAATTATGGTTCTGAATTATAAGAAAAATAATCCTAGTGAGAATTGCCTGTCAAATAGTGTCACTGCTAAATAATTGATTATACAGGGTGATTTATCTTAACTTGCTTTTTAAAAATGCGTGCCATTCAGGCTGTAGGGATCGTAGTGGGGAGAGAGTGATCTCATTTGACAGGTGAACTTTTAAAGTTTTGTTCCCCACTCGGTCAGTCGCCATCATGCGTTGGAGCACGGAGCAGCATCGATGGCTGTTTTGAGGGAACACTTTCCGGGGCGCCTCATCTCAATAAGGGGCGATTTGGAGTGGCCAGCCCGCTCGACCGATTTGGCTCCTTGTGATATTTTTTGTATTGCATTATAAATTAAAAATAAAAAGTTTCTGATTCAAAAAATGGGCATTATTGCGTTTTAAAATAAGTAAGTTACGATGAATCACCCTGTACAATCTTGGAAAAGAAGTATTTCAAATTCATTGTTAACATCAAAACAGTTAATTTTATCCAGGATTTAAAAGCATAAAAGCATCTCAAAGAGTCCTTGTGGGCACAGAGTATAAGTCATTGAAATTTTAAATTTGCTCGAAATGGAAATACTAATAATTTTAAGGATATTTACAGAGTGTAAATCTGACTTTTTGTTTTTACTAGGTACTCAAAAACAGAAACATACCATAGTAAGTTTATAACACTCGTGCTTTTGCGCATTGTTTAACAAAATGTCATTAACTTGTCGTGACACTGCACTTTTTAATACTAAACTTTATTTACAATAAAATAATGTCATCTAAAATACAAGAAAACTATAATTAAACTTATCGAAAACATTTAAATTTTTGTTAAAAAGAACCGTTCTGTTCACAGGTTGAAGTAACAAAGAAAATTTAAGGGTCAACTGGCTTTAAAATTAAAATGAAGTAAAAATTTCCTTTCATCTCACCTGCTATACAACGCCGTAGTGATGTGCCGCTATTCTCCCATGCTGGCACTCACTAGGCATCCCAACTTCAGCGGCGCGTTTGCGTTTTTCCGATTTATTAGCTCGTGTTATAAGAGAAATGACGGGAGTTTTTTTCACTTCGATGGACCAGATTTTGTTTTCTTCACTCTGATTTATTTACAAACGATGATGCATAATGGCGATGATAGAGAATCGGCCGACACATTCTGAAAAGAAGAAAGTCTTTTAGTGATAAAATTACAAGTGTTTTCTTTGGAAATGTATTTGCGAATTGGATTGAATTTGGGACGTGTTTTTGTTGCGTGACTACCAAATACAAACACAATTAAATTGCTAGTATTTTTTAAACCTTTTTTGCCCTGTTTGCCCTGAAAGTTTTCACTAAAAAGTTTCTTGACAGTAAAACAAGTGCTAGGAACTGCCAAAATGTCAATACGGGAATTGTAATTATTTTTTTCGGGCAGCCATAATAGTGGAGAAAAGAGTGAAATAGAAAAAAATATCGAGAATATTCTAGGAATTCGTAAAAAAGGTAGACGAGCCCCTTAAAGTATAAACTCAAAGTTTCGTATAATAACAAAATAAAAACTCGGTAGTAAGTGATCAAAATTATTAAATTATAATTTTATCTCTGAAAATATCACTTTTGGATTTAAGATCTAAGTTGTGCTAGTTTTGGTAGGTATGTCCAACAAAAATATAGAAAAAAATATTCACATCCTGTAAATATAATACAGTGACAGTCTTTACAAGTTTTCCATATTGCGTCAGCCTTATCCATCACCTACGTTATTATAAAAAGTTTATTCTTTCCTAGTTAACTCTTGTAAAACGTCATTTCATTTTCATTCTTTATAATTACTTTTAGGTTTAGAGTCTCCATGATAAGAATGCTTTTCCACCTTCCGAAGAAGACTGATAATAAAAATTACAAAACGAACCCCACATCGCGCTATTTAAAATCCATTAAGGGCTGCTCTTTTATGAGGAAGAATTTTATGGTAGGTCGAAGAGAGGGGAGAAGGAAAGGTCATTGAACTATTGAACTTACTAGAGGTGGTTAATATTTAACGTTGGTTGATACCAGCGACAAAGACAGATCAATGTTGCCATGAGAATGAGAGTGTAGGTAGACATGTGGAATATAGATCATATGACAACATTACTTCTACATTGTTCTATGTGGCTTTGGATATTTACTAATATTTACTAGTACAGAAACAGTTTTAAGGGTAGTTTTGATTACTATTTAAGAACTTAAGTAAGTTACAAAAATACCAGAATTGTAGCAACAATTTTTTTCTACACCCATGCTTTAATTCACTTATTAAATATGCATTGTCTGTACTTAAATGACATTCATTTCGATTCAGATTTTCATTATGAAACACCCAAGTAAATTTCATAAAAATGATTTTTTTTAATGGCATGGGAGTAGAAAAAATAGTGTATGCAACTAATGGCTATTAATACACTCGTATCAATTACGACAATCGCCATGGCTCGTAAACTCGTTGCATAATATACTATTCTCTACAATCGATATTATAAAGTTGATATTTACATCTTCACTATAGTTTAGTGTTGTTTAATATTAATGAGTTATCTTTGCACCACTATTGCATTATTAAACTATTGATACATGCGACAAAATGTCTGTGTTTTTATTCGAGATGAGTAGGGATACATAATCTGCAAACATTGTATTTAAGCAATTATTGCCTAGTGCATTAACGTACAAACAAAATAGAATTGGAGCTAAAATAGTTCCCTGTGGAGTTCCCCTGCCCAAGTTGACTTTATTAGAATTAATAATTTTGCCTGATTCGGCAATAAACTCTCTGTCTCTATCAATTAGACAAGATTTTAACCAGTTTAAAGGAGCTCCTCTGATGCCAATCGATTCAAGCTTATTAATTAATAAGTCGTGGTTGACACAGTCAAACGCTTTACTTAAATCACAAAATATACCGACAGGTTGTTGATTATTTTCAATGTGAAAAGTGATTTCATTTATTAAGGTTTAAATTGAATCATAAGTAGAAACTTTACCACGAAACCCAAATTGATTCTTGTTAATGATTTTGTTGAGTTCTAAATTATTTTATAATCTCACCAAAAAGCAATATTAAAATATCTTAGAAAAAGCGGGGGTAGCAGAAGCCGGTCTATAGTTGTTATCAGGAATACACTTATCATTCCTTTTGTGAATAGGGATCACTTTCGCCAACTTTAATTTCTCAGGAAAGCATCCTGTTGGACAGGATGATTTACTAAGTAATAAGTAAGTAATATGAGAAATAATATTTGACAAGAAAAATAAAAATGTACAATGTTGTTACAACCACCCAACCACTATATCATAAATCTATGAAATGAAAAAACTGTTAAATTTTATAATATTATTTTATAAACTGACGAAAAATAGTCCAAATAGCCCCCAGTCTCCCCTAAATTATAATAGTTCTCCCTATATCAGCATTGCGTAAAACAACAAAAGTAGACTTAATGCCACCAATAGTCAGACTATATTTCCATCCCACTTTTCAACTCTCGTATTTCATGATCTCCATAGCAGTCCATTTCTCATTCCTGAAACTCACAGAGCACATAGCGAGAGCATCCAGCAAGCTGTGCAACCGATGCTCTTTTTGTGCTTTTTGTTTGGTGGCGGCGCTGAATTCTCGAATCATGCAGACACGAATGGAACTTGCAAATTTGATTTATAATGTAGGGAAGTATGGTGGAGGTGCCGTGATATATAACAGTGAAAGCAGCAATTGTTTACATGAAATCGGAGATGTGCTCCATGAACAAATTTTGAGTGGGTGTGAAATTGGTAATTCACAAATTTACGGTTAAGTAAATCGTTTTGTTTTAGAGAAGCTACAAAAAAAAATGCCACGAAAGTTGAATTCAATTCAAAGCTAGATTATATAAACTAACACGGTGGGATAGCATAGTGGTTAGGATGCTAGGCTCTGGTTACAGAGGTCGTGGGTTCGAATCCCGGCCAGGTCAGGAAATTTTCACGGCCTGATTTGGATCGGTACCTACTCCCGTTACCATTCCAAGTTGGGATCTAATTAACTTGGCAACCTCTAGCTACCGGGCACCGGCTGGAGGCTGCAACAAGGGCTTGCGCCGGATCGACTGGCAACACACATGGTAGTAAAGTAAAAAACTCCGTGGCAAAGTATATAAAGTAAAAAATTAATACTGTGTGTGTGCCATCAAGTCACCCTAGGGATATAACCCAAATGAGGTTCAAATCCCGAAATGATAATACATACATACATATTATACAGAGTGATCAAAACAATCTGATAGTCACGTGACCCGCAATTTTCCTAAATAACATCAAAATTTGATTTCAAGGAAGAAAAGTTTGATATCCAAGTTCATGGGCGTGCGAATTAGGATAATAAAGATTTTTTATTTTAGTAATTCAATTCAATTCAACAATATTTTTAAAATGAATAATTAAATAAGTTACAATAGGCACCGTTTCGAGTAGTAAACTTAATCTAAACACACTTACAAACCAAATAACATTTTGACATAAAAATACACGTCCATGGATTGACAGCTGATGCTAATACTTATTTCCATGGAGTAAAAATTGAGCACTACCCAGGTCACTTGATTATCACTTGGTTTTGATCACACTGTATAAACTAAGTTTCTACTGGATTCAAAAGTACTACGTTTTTCCACTATTGAATAATAGTATATTGCGTCATAAGAGAAGATATAGGAATATTACATCCCGAAGATTTTTAATGCACGAGCGAGCGAAGGGAGCGAGGGCAGCAAAAGCTGAGGAATGTAATATGCCGTTAGATTCCCGTAGGGCACAAGATATTATTCCGTATCCATGATAAGCACGTATCAAATAATAAAAACAATTAATTTTGTAAGGTAGAATATAATCCTATGAAAGTGTGTCGCTTTCCTGTTCACAACTCAGAAACCAAAACCATGGCAACATTTACCTTAAAAATATTAACAAAAAAATCTGACAGTAATACATTTTTATGTAAATATTTTGGTAACTTACAATATGGATAAAAATACTTCTTTTGTAATGTTGATTTGTTCATTTGTCAAGTGTCTAATTTTCGTGTTAAAATTATTGAGTTAAAGTTGTATTCGTATTTGGCCAAATAGGCAGAATACCGGATAGTTTCCTAATATTCGTTGCGACAACAGTACATTATTTTACTCGAGTTAAACATGGCAATTACTCACTTTCATTCTCTTGGGTATACCTAATGAATGACCATCGTTAAACTCTCATCAAATTATATACCATTTATTACCTTTTATTTAAAAAAAACTTTAGAGTTTATTATCTTTGAACCAATGAAACAAGTTTTTTCTTAATTATTTCATAGTTGATACGTAGGTAGGTTACACTTTAGAAGGAAATTTAATAATTAATTATCATGATTACTGGCTGTGAAAATTATGTCCTGTAAAAAGTGTGTTCCAGTAATTAATTTTATAAGTTTTTATAATTCATTCGTTAGTTAATTGGTCCCTCTAGTAAAACAACTACGTTTATTTAAATTTTAAATTGCAAAAATGTGACAGGAGGAATTGGCTAATTGTATTTTTGTCAAATATTATTGATTTCTTAGGTGTTGAAAAAAAAACTTTAAATAAAAATTAAATTTTTCGGCGATTCACATTAAAAGTGCTGTTTTTTGACAGCTGACAGTCAGCAAAGTGTAACTTTTGCTGCCTAGGCAGCAAAAATAGTAAAAAGGCCTAGGCAGCAAAAGTAATTGTTACTATGGTGAATCAACAAATTTGACATTTATAAAATTCATCAACATACCTAACCTATTTTGTTTTTTCATAGCAACTGTCAACATATAGGTATGCATAGCAACATAATTTGATTGCGATACCTATCAATATATTTAAAATAATCACTAAATTAATATTAATTAACAACAATCGCCGAAAAAATAATGTGTTTAACATGGCAAAAAATACAGATTTGCTGCCTAAGCTAGATTCATAGCCTCGGCTGCGCCTCGTCTATGAAACTCTAGCCGCGGCAGAAAATCTAATATTTTTTGCCTAGTTAAACAAATAACTATATGTTTCTTCTAAAGTCTATTTGAATATTATTAATATAACGCAGACTATTTCCCTCATTATATTTTAACCAATTAAAATGCACTATTTTTCACAAAATCCATAGAAACTAGGTATCTATTAATGACATAGTATGCGTATATTCACCGTAATCATGACACAACAAACAATAATAAATGTTTGTTTATTTTTCACCAAAAATGTAAAAATATTTAAAAATTATGCTAATAAATAAAATTATGTTATTTAAAATTTATAAATTTGTTTTATTCATAAAATAGTCAATGCGTATACCACTCGATCATCAAAAATAATAGAAAAGACTTTTGCCTCCTGGTTCGACGTATTTCTGCAAAACACCTCTCGACCTCCGGTCTCGAGTTGTTTCTATGGAAATACGTCTCATCAGTCGGCAGTATTTTCGATTATTTTAGAAGCTCTTGTGGTATAATAACTGAAAACATAATTACAGGTCAATATACTTGTTAGTAGCTATACTAAGTTGTTTTGTTGTTTATAAAAAGAATAAATTCCCTTATCTAGCTTCTTTAGCTTTCCCAGCAACTAAAATAATTATTCTTGTCTACGTGTACTCGACCACAGGGTAGCTAAGTTACAACTCCCCCTGTCTCCCCTTAGTACAATCGAGGGACTCCGGAGTCACGCAAATGGAACACGCGATGATGACGTCATTATGCGAGTTGCGTAGATGGTGCATGACACTACGTTCTGCAAAGCTGAAGTTGGAATTTTTTCTGAAATCGTAACGATCGACAAAGCCAAAGTTTTATTTCAATGCGCGGATTTGTGAATTTAATATAACGCTATGCAACAAGCGCGTAATGATGCATACTGTTCACGAATTTAGCTTGACCACATAGTCCGCATAGGAATGTTATTCATGAAAATTCAGTTGTTCCTAGTCTAAATAAAATAATATTCAATATGTATGTATACAGAGTGTTACAGGACTGTATAAGTCAGGTTACATTTTTAGGAGGGGCAAAATATTTAGTAGAAAGGGCATTGATCTTGTATATTTGTATATAAAGGATGTCAAAAGACTTATAATTGAAAGTTACGTTTTTTCAATGGATGAGAAGCTGCATGTTTTTCACCTACTCCAAAGAACAAAAATGAACAATTGTCGGATAACAGAAGCACAGAAACTTATAGAAAACAAAATTTATTTTTTCAAATTTTGGCCTTATTTTTACCAAAATCAAATCAAACGTCGGTGGTGCGACGGTGTGATGAAAATATGACAGTGATACTTACTTAATGCCATTATTGAACCCAGATATGGGCGCTGATAGTGAAATTTAATGGTTCATGGTGGGTCACGCCGTGGCCCACTATGAACGTGAACAAAATTTTTTTTGAATCTGCAAACTTGGATTCACATTCACACTACCCTAACTGATCCTAACAACATATTAAAAAATCAGAACTACATCACGCTTTGCGATTTTAATGTCTAATTTGACTGGGCTATAGGTACTACTGAAATAAACGAGAAACATTAATATGTTTAATAAATGAATTCATTTTATAAATGATAAATTTTCCATCCGATATTTATCCGTAGATTTACAATAACGACTCCCTCGCCAGCTCAACTAAAATTGGGTAAAACTTGGGTAAAAGTATTTATTTATTTTGATTCTAGTTCTGTTGAAGGATCAATATAGTATTGGTTATCCTCTCGACTATTCCACGATTGGCTTTCTCGTATCTTGTCTTGTCGTCTTCGTTCCCCATTTTCTCCTCATCCGATTCATTTTTCTGTTGTGTACAAAACGACATTCTTCCCCAGTCTGATCGGAGAGGGAATATTGCGACATTGGGTGGACACAACGAGACGTCGAAATGACATCGTATGTCAGGAGAAGAAAAAGAAACGTTATTTACCCCGAGAAGAGGATAACAAATAAATAATAAAAAATGTGGACAATGCTTGGATTGGCAGAGACAGAAATTTCGTTTTGTATTTTGTTATTTACAGAAACAACGGTACACAATACAGTTTAGATAACTTGACACATTATTTATTGTATATCGTTTGTTTTAAACATGTGTTCGCGTTTATAACGCCTATTTTATAATAATCGCAATAAAGCTACTTTTGATTTGACAACGACTCGAACAAATTAGACCGGGAGCTCATGACAGGTGATGGACTCCGATTTCATACAGCATGCCTTTTGGATGATAGCATATTGACCCTACCACAACATAGAAAAACGGGTATTAAATCCTTGTTTTCCGGTCATATGTAAAATTGCATTTCCACTTGCACAAAATCTTTTCCAAAATTTTCCACCCTGGGGCCAACGAGGACTGCATGCCAATTTGGTTATAGGTGTTTTATGACCCAAGTATTAATTCTTTTCATCGGCATGCTGTATGAAATGCGGAAAATCTTTTTTTATTACAAGATCACGTGACCGTTTGAGCTCTTGGAAATCCTGCGGATCGCATGCCTATAATTTTTAAGATTTAAAATGTGTATAAGTTTTTTTTATAATAGGGCATGTATTATTAAATTAGACAAAATCACAAAATTTTTGTGAAAGTGGAAAAATGCAATTTTAATACACGCTTTTCTTTGTTGCCATAGGGTTAATATTCTAACCTCCAAAAGGCATGCTGTATGAATTCGGAGAATATCATCTGTCATGGGCGCCCGGTCTATATACCAGCGTTTTCCAACCTGTGGGACTAAGGGAGCGTGGAAAAAAAATTCTTAAAACAATAAATTTAAAAGTACCTACAGTTTCATTTTATTACAAATTGAAATTACAATAGGTACTTGGAATGTTGCACTACTAAGAAATGGCGCTGTTATTCACCTAACAAAGGTGCACTTTTGTTTGGTTTTTATTCCACTTCAGTGTTTGGCGTCCATTTAGCAACTTTAGGGACATAATTCAAAACAAAGAGGTGCAAATCCCAAATAATAATGAGAACAACATCAAATGTAAAAGTAGCTTTAGAAGCCAGTATAAAAACCGTTTATTCGTGTCTTTCGTTTTCTAACTGTGCTATATTTAAATTTTGTGGTAATAAATTGTTTTACCACTTTTTCCATTTTTCCCGCGCTTAATTAAGACAAATACTTCTTCTTTTTGTAATTACAATACTTGTGTATCATTTTTAATATTCCAGTTATAAACGCGACTAAAGAACAAAACAAACGAAGATAATGGAGATACAAATACGTTTGTTTTTCAGCTTCTAAAAACTTTTCATTAGCACATACGTAGACATAGATTAATTAACCGACTATGTTAAAAATAAAAATTTAATCTGGCGTATTTTTTACGTCCAATGATAAGCTAGAACATTTTTCATTTAAAGCGGTTGTATTTATCAATTCGGGCAAAAGTTTTGTTAAACTAATTCCGCTGCAACGTAGGGAGGTAATTTTATTAACACGCGAAACAATATTAGTTGATTCCAATTTGGAAACTCGAAACTAACGAAATTAAACCCAAATTGAAGGTAAATAGGTGGATAATACACTTTGTATACTTTAGAAACAAATATCTTCCGGGATAATTCAGTTTTAATTAGCAATAAAATTTAAAATAAAAATAAATGCAATGAACTTTTGCATTATTCAAATTAATTTTATTTACGAAACATTTCGCTGTATTTTCATAAAAATCAAAATAGCAGAGTGCACTAAAAGCGACCGATTGTGGTTCTGGTCAAATCTAATAATTCTGGTATTGTAGTGAACTCTACTAATTACCGTACAAATGGTGTTATTATAAATTCGATGTTATACAATCGACTTGATAGTTTAATTTAAATGTTCATATAAAAATGACACAAAATAACAAAATTGTAGAAGACTTCATTTTCTATACGACTGTAATTGAATGTTATCATTCTGACATAATTTTCAATTATAGAATGGTTGCATTCTATCACTTATTGTCATAGATGGTTTCATTCTATATCACTAGGGATGGAATAAAATGTGGCGAGTTTAAATTATTTAATATTTTTGATGATTTCATTATTACGTATTATTTAAATTAAATTTTAGTAGCAGACAAAGTATAGGTACTCTGCATCTCGTTCGGAATGGCTATTCACGTGAAATGGTGAAACTCGCCTACGGCTCGTCTCACAAACTTTCCACTCGAGCAGAATATGCTTCAATACACATTTGTTACAGAATACACTATTATAAGACTTATAAACATGTTCTTAATGTAGGTAGTACCTACTATTTTCAAATTAATTCCAAATTTCTTTGTTTCATAAAGGGAGCCATTGACCCTACATTCATCTCCCTTTTATGGCCTGTCCATAGGGGTGATTTTTCCAGCGATAACAACATTATCACCTCGTAATCATTGTGACACTCTCCCAAATTAATTCACACCCTTAAAATAATCCCGATTACGAAAAACGCTTATGCGCACTTTCCCTTTTCGTTTTTGCTTAGTTTTTCCTTTCTGTAGCAAACAGGAAACATCAATTCCTCTTAGAAAAATAGTTCCACTCAAGTAGAGTCCTCTCTCAGAGTACTCTTTCTCTCACCAGTCCCCCCCCCCTCCCCCAGATTGCGGCCGCTAATCCAATGAAACGAAACGTTGGGGAATGTCCCATTAGGGAGTCATTTTTCAGGCCCGATTCTCGCTCTAGTTGGCCTGTGTTTCTCTGGACTCGGGAATGTTATTTGTCTTCGTCATAGAAGGACTGTTGCACCCGAGTAAGTTTCAAGTTTCCCCGCAGGTCGACCGGATTGTGAAATGTTACGATAGATTAGATAAATGTTTGCAAATTTGACGCTCAGCGCCTTGAATGGATTTGAAAGATTGAGAGTGATTTATTGATATAAGTTTGGTGAACTGGATGACAATTTTAATCGGCAACCTCAGTAAGAATTTACGAGCGTTATTAATTGCTATCTGCCGAAGTTTATTGAGCAACGTTCATGGATTTGCTCGACTCAAATAAGGATTTTACACAGGATTTTAGAAAAATTTAGGATTAGGAAAGAAAAAATTTCACAAAAGACGTTATAAATTTTGATTTTAATAGACTAATTCCCTCATAAAATTTAAACCAATCAGAAGTCTGACATTTCTGAATGTCGTCCAATCAACGTAGAATTACACGATAATTTTGCGCTAGTGCAAATTATCGATAATCCGCACTAGTGCAAATTACCAATAATTTAAATTTTAAAGGATAGGTTTAAATGTGATTCTGACTTGCTGTCAAATTTTGCTTTATTTTTCAGTTTTTGGCTAAATTTTAATAGGGAAGTGGCCTTCGAATATCCCTCGTGCATGTTATTGTCGATAATTTTCTCTCGTGCGCATTCACGCACTTAAGAAAATTATCGACAATTTGACATGCACTTGGGATGATAATCAAACTAGTCTTAAAATAGTATTACAATTTTCCTGACATCGAAACTCAAATAATTCTGTAGTATCTATATTAGAAAATTAATAATAAAAGTTCAATTTGTCCTTTGTATTTAACGCATTTTTAATAAGTATTCCAAAACTCAACGAAATTATATCCTAATTAATTTCGTTCAACTGTTTAAATATCAAGGGATTTAATATTTTTCTCATAATAAAGTAAAACACAACGAATTTGTACACAAAAAAATTGTACAAGTATGGAGCTGCAATTTGTGTTTGTAGAAGGTACTTTTCAAATGTAAATTTTGACACTGTTGTTTCAATAAATATCTCAGAAACCGCCATCTTGAATTTTATTCTGGCATCATTTTTGAGTTTCTCTCATTAAATTAACTTTTATACGAAACATTTTTTGTATCTTTTATAATAACGGAATAATTTAACGTTTTTTAAAATCACGATTTTCAGTTTTTTTTAAATAAATTTCAAACTGTTCGAAATTTTACATACTTCTCAACGGAATTTAAATATGAACTAAAAACTGCACAACATTGCCTATTTAGCCGACCTCGTAGCTCCTATTATAGTTTCCGAGATTGAAATGGTGACCCATTCTATTTGGCACACCCTGTATATGTCCGTAGGTTATAAGAAAAGTAAATATATGTATCTTAACAAATATATGTATTATTTGGAAATTAATTTGACTTTCTTATCAAAAACAGTTCAGTTTAGATTATGGTTCTGCTGTTCATAAACTCATTGTCTTTATTGTGTCTACCAATCATTTTTACGAGCAAAAACATCATCCCTCTCTTTATTTCATGAAATATTTGAATGGCCTAAAATAAAACTCCACTTTCGATATCTCTGAATGATCTAGTGACCGTAGAAAAGCTCTCACTCAATTCAGAAACAAAAATAAAACGTTTCACGGTCTCCTTCGTTCCCTGTGCTCATTTGAATTCTACACAACATATAATCAATATTTCAAACGTTTGATCCCAAGGGTTTTTGATTTGCATGCTGTAGAATCATACAGGGTCTGTGAAGAAAAGGGAATACCGAAGTTCAAGAAGAGGATACTGGATTAGTAGATTGCTTTATCGTGTAGAAAAGTTTTATAGTTTTTTTTTGTTCGTGAAACGATTAACAGGGGTAATATGACTGGAAGTAATAATTTTTTTTAAATGTTAGTCGTAAGGAAACTTTATTTCCAGGCTCGAAACGGACCGGAACGGACCTCTGTTCCGGTTCGTGAAATTAACTTTAACCTAAAATGAAGAATAATACCATTTCGAAAGTGCGAATTCACATGTTTTCAGATAAAATTGATGGTGAAAGTAGGCTTTTTTTGTCCACACTCATTTTGTGCATTGAGTGCGAATTTTTCAAAAAGTACATTTTTCATACCTAAAACACTTTATTTGTTGTAATCTCTGTAATAAATATTCAAATGAACGATTTTCACTGAATTTGAGAAATAAATCATTTTGCTGAACTAGAAATTGTGCAGTTACTGGAAGATCAAAGCTGTCAGGATATTTTAGATTTGTTTTCAGAGACAAAAATTTCGCTAATTTTATTAATTTCGAATATTTCCCACTTTCGCAAAAAATAGTATGTAACACACTTGTGGAAAGAGTCATTGAAAAACTCGTATGATAGGAGAACTCGCTGACGCTCGTGCTCCAACTGTCATACTAGTTTTTCAATGAAGCCTTTTTCATACTTGTATTACATTATTCTATACTATTGTTAAACTACTGTACCTACAAGCAAAATCAATAATAATCTGCTAGTTTACTCGCAACTTTTACAATAATATTTAACTTAAAAATGACATTGCATACCAAGGATGCGGCAAAGGACGAGTTTCGGACTGGTTTCAGGCAGCCATAGTAGTGAGGAAAAGAGTGGATTAGAAAAAAATGTAAAATCGGAGGTATTCTAGGAATTCGGAAAAACTCTAGACCGGCTTAAGCCCACATAGCATAGTCGGTTTTGGTTATAACTTTTCTGGAATTGCATATTCCTGTGTTTGCATTTACGCCGAATCTTTAACTCTAGATTTGAATGAATCTTTTGACGCAAGTATTTCATTACTGATGATTTTTCTAGATTTGCATCTTCTGATGTTGTCAGTTGTCAATGTATGAATATTGTAGATTTGTATTTTCTGTTGTTGCACCCTTTCCTGGCTTATACTTTATGGTAGGTTACAAACAAGTAGCTGTTACGGAAAAAGTATAAAAAAATAAATTTTCGGTTAAAAATTCTCCTCCTGAAAATAATTTAAAGGGTGTGTGTCCAAAAATAACCGAATGGCTAATGCACGCTCCGCTACGTCAGAGGATCACTTTGTGTGATAAATAATGCATCGAAGTCCTAAACCCCGTTGTCTCCCTCCGCCGGCGAATCAATGACGTCACGCCCGCCTGTGACGTCATCCACACGTCACAGGACCGACATCACATGGCAGGAATGAAGTTCAAGCGAAATTGTTGCAGGAATTTGATTTGCAGGAATAGACAGAATGCAAGTTAGGATTTTTATTATTGAAATTTGAGAATGTTATATATTGTTTCCGATTGTTTCATATCCTGATCCTCGGTTTCATCTCGTCGCTTAGCAACATTCTCGGTATTATAAATCGCATAATATTCTAATTATATTAATAGCTATAAGACCCTACAAGTGCTAGGAAAAAGAGTTTTCAATTTAAATCAACACATTCTCAACAACGCAGTATTCCTAACAGTTTTCTCTCGTATAGTAGTACTAGCGTTGTCTTTGTCCTTTCAATGTAATATACCGGTAAAACTTTAGTTTTCTGCTTACCCGGTACCGAATAAACTTTACCGGTTTGGAGCACCGAATCGAAAGTACGTTTGGGAATACCTTGTTTACGGTACAACTCCAGAATAAATTATTGATGCATTGTTGCCTTATAAATTGGTAATTTTATGTGACGCGCTCTAAAGCCAAAATGATAATGATAATAATCGATAGTTGATGTTTGAATAACCTTATCAGCTTGACATACGCACTATCTTGTTTAAAAAAACCAAAATCAATGTAGTACTAGTAGTAGGTACGTTTTGATAGTGTAGTAACATTAAAATAAGTGATATTTTTAAATATTGTCTTGAGGAAATCAAGATACAAAAATTAAAGATATAGTAGTACATTACGAGGTAAGTGTAAAATAATTTATGGAAACATACTAGAAATAATTTTAAAATTCATTATTTTTTCGACCATATGTAGGTATAGACAAATAACACTTAATGCTGTAGTATACGATGTTGTGAAGGCAAGAAGTACGGTAGCGGTGAGCAGCAACTATAGGCGGGGAAAGGCGGTAAATAACTTGGTAGAGTGTTGCACAGTGCTGATTTCTGGTTTGTTGTACCACTGCAACACTTCAAGAAGTTATGAAGGTCATACTCCTCTTCACACCGCTACGCTAGTTCTTTGCTTTACAACAAAGGCTTGCGTTGTTTGTTTATACCTATATATGGTCTTCTTAAAAGTATAGTTATGTTTATGTTAAAATATTTTTGAATATGAATGATTGGATGGAATAAAAATATCAATAAGGATTCTATTCCTAAGTTTGTGGTTGCACGAAAATTGAAACGTCAGTTTTCATTTGATAAATATGAGTATGACATAAATTTTTTCGTTAGAAAAATAAATTCACTATTGATAACGTGTTCTAATTTTCAAATTTTACAAACATTTTAATTTAAAAATTATTATCTGTGATGTGAGACGTGAGGCTTATATCAATACAAACCGATAAGAAAAATCCAAAATAAATATTTATTAATAGAATGAGAACGAATTAATAAGAAATGAAAATGAAGGTAAATTGAAGAATTATTATCGATAATGTCGTATTATTTTTATTTATTTTTTTAAACAATGGTACAAAATCTGAGAGTAATTTTGTATCTTTTTTTATATAATTGAAGAAATATCTGTTAACATGCTTACATTCAATAAGATTCATACAGATTTACACAAGCTTAAATTACAATTTTTGGATCAGTGTTGTAGGCCAATTTATTAAAATAGTAGGTAGGTACCCCAGTACTGTAAGGAAAAAGGAAATTGCGGCGCAGGCAAAATTTTTTTGGGTTCAAGGTCATTAAAAGTTAAGTTTTTCATACAGTGGAAATTACATAATATTTTACCCTCTCTAATTAATCAAATAAATACTTTTATTTTAGCATTAACAGTTAGGGGGGTTTAACCCCCAAACTCCTCTTGGCTACGCCTATGCTTATTTGTAGATCATAAAGTTCAAATAAATATATAAATATTTAATTAACTGAAAAAAGAAAATACATTCGTTATTATGAAATTACAAAAAAAGGATGGGGTGGAAAAATTGCTTCGTTGGCGGACCAAATATAAAATCTGAAATAAAAGCGAGGGCCGTAGCAAAATTTTAGAAATTTAAAAAAAGTAACGCGCTGTAAGTGAAATTTTTCAAGTTCAAGATCATAAAGATGGCAATTTTCCCCCTCATTATAGCATTACACGTGTACACTACACTATACAGACGAAATAAAAATATTGTGATATACAATATTGACATGAAGAATAAAAGTACCTATATTATTTAATCTCTTTTGTAACAACAATAAATTTAAAAATATTAGATTAATTTTAAAATAGTTCTAGCAAGAATGTTACAATGTTGCATTTACAAATCCATTCTTAATTTATTCTGAAGAACTGCATTGGAATAACTGCAGCATTACCAATTAAAAGTTATTTGAAAATTAAGTTTTTAGGTTTTAAAAATTTAATAAATTGACCATCAGTCTTCAGTCAATCGCTACCGGCCCACCGAGATATTTCCCGGTTATCTCTGTGGACCCATCCGCCCCTGACAGTTTAGACACATCAGCAAATTAGTCTCTGTTTAAAATCTCATGTCGTCTTTCTTTAATCTTATTACGCTAAGATGTGTGAAATTTGTCCGCGACGAAAATGCTCTTCTGAATAAACAACTTAAATTAAATTTCACGTTGGAAAACAGACGCTGTCTGTGTTCAACAGACGGAAAGTCTTTTCATGAAACATTTCTGACTCTTTCAGGATTAATAACTACCATTAACAAATGAATGTCGCTTTAATGACAATTGAAATTCTGAGACATAAATTCACTTGTTTTTACTGTTAATTAAGACAGAAAACAAAACTGAAACACGGGTTTGATGAATAATAAACATGATATTAAATTATAACCTGCAAATGTTTACCATTTGTTTGAACAACTTATTAAGACTATACTTCGAGTAGGAAGTTCACGGTGTATAAACTATAAGTGAGGCAGTGGCGGACTGGGAAATTTAACCAGCCCGGGAAATTTAATAGTGACCGGCCTCTTAAAAGTTCTAATCTCACTTTTAATTAGACTGTTAAAATAATTCAAAAAAATTGGAAATTTTAAATATACTGGTGGGGAAAAAAATGAAACACATGAAATTCGTAAAAATTTCGACCATTTTCAAACCGCCATAACGTGTTTTCCATCGATTTCGATGAATCTTTGCGAGCGAGAAACTTTGAAGTGTCTACTTTAAAGTCATGCATGCGAACTTAAGCGCAACCCCTTCCGCTCCCCTCTAGCAGCGCTATAAAAAAATTGTTTTTAATTTTAAAAATGCGCAACTTTGACGATGTGTACGGAGTTAAAAAAGTTTTTTTGACTTGATCCATCAAAATGGCACTAAAATTTGTTCAATTCCTTGTGCAGGACTCAAAGATCTAAGTTCCTACGATGATTTGGCACAAAGTTATGGGTGTTTAAAAAAGTGCATGTTTAGGTTTTTCGCACATAACTCAGCTACATTTCAACCAAATTAGACGATTCTATCGGGAAAAAATCCATTGTGGCTGTACTTTAAAGGGGGTTAAACTCAGAATTGGATGATCTCTTTTCGTACCCTCGAACAAAAAAACATGTTTTTGGGCCAGAAAACGTTCAACTTTGGCGATGTGTACCGAGTTGGAAAAAATTTGTCGACTCGATCCACCAAAAGGACATTGAAATTTGTTCAATTAATTGTGCAGGACGAAATAAAGTGCATTTTGTGGTTTTTCGACGAATTTTTTTTTTCACGAATTAAATTTTCTTTCGTCTTTCTTTTCATATATCTATTTATAAAAATTTGACCGGCCACCGGCCTCGGTACCTCCGGCATACCGGGAAAGCTCCCGTACTCCCGCCGGAGCCAGTCCGCCACTGAGGTGAGGTCACGAGAGACTGAAATCTCACGGATTGAGTGGGCAAGATGGCCGCCAAAGGGACCCACCTATTTATTGATAATAGTAATCCTTGATAAACAAAAGCAAAATTGACAGATTGACAGTACAAAATACAAGATCTTCTCATGTAAATAGGAAGTGTTACGTGTCTAATTATAAGACGGTTCACAAATGATTGGAATTAAACTCTTCTATGGAATGTTATGTTTTATTTTATAATCTAGAATGCGACCATGCAATGATAAATCCTCAACGAGCTAGTAAGTGTGTATAAAAATTTACATGCACGTTTATAAAGATGTAATGAACAATATATTAAATTTTTACATCATGCATCATGCTCATATTTCGCAGATAGGACCAGTACCTAAAAACAGGAGTATCTAGAAAGATTACTTTACATCTGACATTTAACAATACCTAGTTCAAAAATTGATTTATTTGTTGAAACGTTGTTAAATATGAAATCTAAATAAAACTTAATTTACATGTCTATGTTGCTGCCAATTTTTATTTTTATTTACCTACTAGCATAATTGGCTAATTATATGTAATGAAAACATTAAAATACAACTCAAGTAAATACTACATTTTGATTGAGCTAGAAGTCAATGAGTGAAATAATTATAATAACGACCTAGAACATAAATTTTCCCGGAAGACGCTGAAATTACGATTAAAACTAAACTTAAGCTAGAAATACATAGCTAAATATAGAATTCTGAATCTGCAATAACCGGAACAGAGTTTCTATTAGTTTAGTAGCGTAATCCTATTTCAACTGGTAATTATAACCTAACGACAAATTGAAATATCTGATGTGAAATTGAAAACGAATGAAATTGAACTGAAATTAACATAACATGGTTTACGTTTCGGGTAATTTTCACAGATATGAGTTCATGAATATTGCAAGCAACTGAATTACAAATAGGAATAATATTTATACAACTATTTCTTTTAAATAATTCAAGCATAATACGATTTTGCAGCACCGTGAACCGTAAACCGAACCTGAATCGTAGTACCGAAGTAATAAAATAAATAACTACTCCAATATGCACGCAATACTTTGTTTCTTATCTTAAGGATCCTCTACCCATGACGGAAAACAATGAATAACATTGACACCGCACGCTATTCTATAGCGTTTATTGTTTTGTTAAACATAATAAAAATACAAATAATTTTTGTTTAAGGAGAAAATAGTATATTGTGTTATTAGGATTAAAAGTGATACTTTGTTTGATGAGCAATTAATTTACATTTGCGAGGCGAAGCGTAGCGAAGCCGAGCGGATGCAAAAATTGCGAATCAAACAAAGGCACTTTTAATCCAAATAACACATACTATTTTTTCTTCAACCAAGAAAATTACATTTTAAATTATTGAAATATTTTGTTGAAATATGATTGAAACTAATAAGGTAGCTTTGCTTTAACTTTTGTTTTGTTTACAAATTTTATTGTTCTGTCAAACTAAAATAAATCAAGAGTTTTTCTGGAATTATGCTCCTGATAATACATACCCATACCTGATGATTAAAGTAAGTGTTTAAATATGAGGAATGAGAATATAACTATCTAAATATTATTAATTTTTATAGATTGTTGTAATACTGGAAATTTCGGGTGCATGCCGTTGCGATGAATTGGTACTTTTAAAGATTGATGTTATTGAAGACGTCAAATCAGCTTTACTGGTAAACATACATGGTACACTGCTAAAAAAATATTACGGTTCGATGAACCTATGAACTATAATATCCTCCATTCGTGATGATAATACCAGTAGAAAAATAATAATAAATAATCAAGCTCAAGAAATATTACGCTCCCAAGATTCTAGTAGAAATACAGAATCTACTTTTAAGCTTAGGATTAAAAGTACTTTTAAGCCTAGGATTAAAAGTGTTACCTAGCAACAGTTACATTTTTTTATTAATAACAAAAACGTCAACTTTTAATACTAAAAACAGTATTAAAAGAACCAACTTTTAAGACGGTTGAAGAAAAAATAATTTTGCCATTGTACAGTTTTTATTTATTAGTGAATTAACTTCAAATTTTAATAGGTATGTTGTCAAAAAAGCTTGGATCTGCGAAATAACTGTTCGAATTTTTAAATTCGTTTTAAAATAGAAGATATTTGTGTACAAAAAATAACAAAAAATGTCAAAATTCAAATTAACATATTTCGATTTTAAAGCAAAATTTTAAAATTCTGCATCGATCATTTTGTAGATTGTACTTTTATCTTCAACAATATCTCTAGATTATTATTTTTAACAAAACAATAAACACTGAGGAGTGGCGTGCGAAATGCATGTTTTTGGCTGTTTTCTGACGTGGTAGAGGATCGTATTAAGCGGCTCGTCTACGTTTTTTTCGAATTCTTAGAATACTCTCGATTTTTTTCCCCACTTCTACGGCTGTCTGAAACCAGCAAGAAACTCGTACTGTGCCGCATCCTAAGAATGCAATATCATTTTGAAATTGAAAAATACTGTAAAAGTGTTTTCGTTGTGAGTAAACTGTCAGATTACTATTGACTTCAGGGTAATGTTTTTTTAAACATTTAATAGAAAAAGAATATACCTACAGATGTGCCGTTTTAAAATTTTAAAAATTAATTTCTATCATGAGATATAACCGTGTAAAGTTTGCATAAATTGGAATTTTTATAATCATGTACAATTTTTTAATCAAAATTTTAAAAAGGCACATCTGTAGATCCATTCTATCTCTATTGAAATAAAATGTTACCATTCTTGTACTGGCCACAAAACACTCGCTACGTTAGTACATTTTATGCTGGATTTTAGGAATTAGACGGGCCTCTTAAATTGAGAATGAATATGTAACAAGTTTGTTCGCATTGAAACCACTCATCGACCCCCAAACCCTATAATAATATACCTCCCCCTCATATTTTAAAATCTGCTTTCTCTCGTTTTCCCATAATCAGCCATCATCATTTACCCGTCGTGTGACAAGTAACATCTCAACTTCGATATCGCTTCCCGAATTTATGTCCCCACTAAGCGAGCGCTTTATCACCAGAGAAATCACCAGCCACTGCTGCCAACATGAAGTTTGACTTCTCACTCATTCCCCATTGCCGTCCCTTGATGTCTTTATGTTGGCACGCCTGCGGTGCAAGTTCAGCGGGCTTAGGAACGGATGTTAATATAATTAAATGGAAATGCAAGGAGACAATGCAGTTGATTCTAGGGACTTTGGAGTTGGTGGCTTGTTGGTTGGTACCTAGGGATGTTGGTCAACAAGATGATAATTTAATTAGAGTTCATTTGGGCAGAGGTTTATTTGCATTTTTAATTGAGATGGTTATCGATCGAAGTTCTTTAGTAATTGGACGACATTGCGAGTAAAAATAATTTTCTATTAGGCGAAGGAAATAATCCTATAAAATGTAAATAACAGCTTACTGCATAGGTTACGTTATTTTAAAGGCCTGGATTCCCTAATAGTATGTTAAAGAACAAGTTTTACAATACATGATTTTTTGCACTCGTCCAAATTTAGTAAAACGAGCCCTCGGGCGAGTTTACTAAAAGAAAAGTGCGAAAAAAAGCTGAACTCGAACATGAACCATATACCCGAAAAAACCTCTATTTTCCTTGAACCAAAATCGTAACCGAACCGTTTAGTTGTAACCGGTAACCTATTTCCACAATATCGGTTTCTGTTCATTTTAAAATTATCAATGTCATGCAATTTTCCGGCACAAAATTACTGTTACTCAGGTATCTGTAGACAGCCTTTTTACTGTAAAATTTGTCATTGCTCATTATAGGAGTAATTTAAAGGAAAATATTTTTTAATAATAGCGAATACAATATTCGGTTTATGTGGCTAGGCTAACGACTGCGATATTAAAAATGTGCCTATTTATACTTGAGTTAGAAGTTTTCATTAATATTAAGTAAACTAAATGTATTGATAACCATTTACTTAGTATGTATGAAGATATTTATGTATATTTATTCCTTTTATTATTTTTAGTTTTTTTTTTACAGTAAAACATTATTTTTTTGTCAAGTAAACAAGTACAGTGCGTTATTTTAATTATTTTTATTTTAGTACCGAAACCCAAAGAAATCTGAAATAATAAAGGATTTTAAACCCTTATATTTTAAACCTCTTGAACCTAAACCCAAACCTGAACCTATTTTTTTTAACCGTAACCGAACTTGCAACTACAAATAAATACCGCTCCAGGTCCCTGGTAATAACAAATCACATGCCCTGAAAATTGTATTGAAAAAACACATATAAATAATTTAATTCCTGAAGTGGTTTCGCTCTAAAGCATTTACTCGTCCGACTTCACGTATTTAACTTATCGATCCCATTTTATCCTGACACAGTTTCTGTTGTCACACGCAACTATCCACACAACAGCGCAAAAACTTTAACGACATTAACTTCGCCTTTAAGAGGCTCGTCTACCTCCAAAAATCCAGCATAAAATGTACTAACGTAGCGAGTGTTTTGTGGTCAGTACAAAAATGCTAAAATTTTATTGCATCAAGGATTTAATAGAGAAAGAATGGATCTACAGATTTACC
This sequence comes from Agonum fuliginosum, assembly GCA_947534325.1. Lineage (NCBI taxonomy): Eukaryota > Metazoa > Arthropoda > Insecta > Coleoptera > Carabidae > Agonum > Agonum fuliginosum. The sequence continues at coordinate 30,735,963 of OX384037.1, forward strand.
TTTTTAAAATTTTGATTAAAAAATTGTACATGATTATAAAAATTCCGAAAAATTAAAAAAAATCCAATTTATGCAAACTTTACACGAGTATATCTCATGATAGAAATCAATTTTTACTACATCACTAAATCCATTTTGTCTCTATTATTATCTGGAAGTCAATAATAATCTGACAGTTTACTCGCAACGAAAACACTTTTCTGTATTTTTCAACGTCAAAATGACATTGCATAGCTAGGATGCGGCAAAGTACGAGTTTCGAGCTGGTTTCAGGCAGCCGTAGTAGTAGGAAAAAGAGTGGAATTCGGAAAAAACCTAGACGGGCCGCTTAACTCCCGCAATATCGCCGGTCACAGCGCTCAGCACTTACCGAACACGCTGTAAATTTTATTACGAATTCATTATTCAAGTACAAGAACTACTACGATCTTATGAATATAGACGCTGAGCTGCACATTGCCTTTAATAGAAAACTGGAGGAGTTTTCTCTATTTTTTTCAGGGGAAACTAGGTCGGGAAATTTAGGAAAAAGAGGGACGGAATTAAAAGGAGAATGGTTTTTATCGAGCCGAAACATGTGCGAGATAATATCCACTAGACAAAATAAAATCCCCAGAACATTTCAAGAATGTGAACATCACGCTTGTTACTTGCTATATTTGCCTATTAACATCCTATGAATATCCTAGCGATTGCTAATATGTCCGCCTTTAGTAACATTATCTATGTAACATCCCAATGTTAGTAATTTGGTAACAATATTTCAATAATAGGTTCCTCCACTGTATTTTTTTTACAAAACGACATAAGAAACTGACGATTAGTGAAAACGCGATGAAAAAATTCCGGATATTAATCTGGTATTTAGTGGCGACGTCAGTGGCACTCAATCAGTTTGTTTCACTAATATTTTTCTTAAAACAAATTATTTATTTATTTTACATTAAAAAGTAGTTTTGCTATGCTAAAATATATATTTTGTACTAGTCAAAAGTATAAAATAAAATCAAACACAAATGAAATAAGTACGAATCATATAATAATGACAGATGGTAGTTGCATTCTCTGCCGCATCATGTCTCTTCTTCTCATGTTTTCATCGCGCGAAAATTTTTACGGCCAATAACGACGTTTCATATTAAACAAACCACGACCTATACTATCTACGTCATGGAATCCTTAATAATTTATATCTTTTAAATGAAATTATTTGAAAACTTTTAGTCATGGACAAGTAATTTATGTTTTTATCGTTAATATTCCTTATTTCGATTATGGTGGAGATGCCTATTATGTGTCCCATGTAATTCTCTGAGATGTTTGTATTGAAGATGTAATTTTTGATCGTACTCAGGATGTGGCAAAGATAGATTTACGTAATATTCCTTAGAGTACAGGAATAAGATATTTTTAAACATCCCATGGACGATGGGTTGGGACTATTTCAAGAAATAAACACGGAACTAATGTAACATTTATCAATTATCACTTATCAGTATTTGTTTATAGTTTCACCTAGTTATGTAACAAGTGCATAATTTAGGACTGAATGAGACGAGTTTATGAAATTCGATTATGTTTGAGTTGCATACAATCATTTATATTCGATTGCCCAGAAGAGATATTCTTTTAAAATATGTTAATATGATTTTAAAATTTACATTTTAAAGTATGCTTTATTATGTTTTTGTTATGCAATATTTTTAAAATTTTCTAGCTGTCAATTTGCGACTGAAGTGTTTCTGTTGTTCGTAAAGACTGAAATTTGAATATCAAAATATCCTTTGCAAAAAATGACTAAAAATTATAAAAGAAATTAATGAATTTAATGAAAGAATAGCATATTATTTAATGAGCACATAATGCAGGCTGTGTGATGTTTCGAAAATACCTACGTGTACACCTGAATCAATATGAAAATTTAAGAATTTCTGCACGTTTTCGAGTCGAGCGGTATTTTTTACATCAGGGATATTTTTCTCATTTCACTGTAAACCATACACATTTTTCTTATACTTATCTACGATTGCGAATTTAAAATCGATCTAAAGGATAAAATATCACTCGTCCAAATAATTGGATTCAGTATATGAAGAACATCCACCATGATGACAGTATAGGATGTACTTTAACTTAATGTAGATAAATTAAAAAATTAATAAAGTGACTGTGGTGATATATAAGGTAGAATAATTACTCGAAATATTAGTTATACAACATAATATATTCTTCTTCTTACATAACCGACGTTTCGGTTTTATTATGTTTTTTAGTAAATTGAGAAAGAAAATTTTATGTAACGTCATTATCATCTTAAACAGCATGAGGGAAGCATATTAAGAATGTAACGTGTTGTTGGCCGTTTTAGCTTACCACTAGTTGTGTCAGTACTATAGCTTACGGCCAGTCATTAGTTCCAGTTAGAGATGGGCGTGGGAGTGAATTTTGATTCACGCTCACGCCCATTCACGAAATTGAAAATATTTTTCACGACCATTCACGAACGTTATTTTTTTAAATTTTCACGTTCACGTCCACTCAAGATTTAGAATTTTTTTTCACGTCCATCGGGTCACGGTTTTTTAAATTTTTTTTCACTCCCGTTGGGTCACGGTTTTCAATATTTTCCCACGCCCATTGAGTCACGGATTTCAAAATATTTTTCACGCCCGTTGGGTCACAGTTTTAAATAGTTTTTCACGTCCATTGGGTCACGGTTATATTTCCAATTTAGTACTACAATGTAGCAAATAATAGTATATTACATTACAAGTCATGAAAATGTTTCATTGCAGACGAGGAGGCGTTTGAAGAATGCGAGGATGCGCAGCGTCCGAGCATTTCTTCAAAGCCTCCGAGTCAAGCAAAGACATTTTTATGACGCGTGATGTATTCTATTTTTTTTAAATCGGCAATTAAGCTTAAAATTATAAAAAAATTAGGTTTGCATAAATCATCAGAGCTGTGACAAATCATCAGAGCTGTCACAAATTTTAGAAAAAGTTGTCATGACAAGTAAACAAAGTTGAAAGTAAAAATGACTAGGCATGAAAATAAAATTTTCATGCCTAGTCATGAAAATCTTACTTTCATGCCGCAAATTAGTCTGGAAATGACGATTTTCATGCCGATTTTGAAAAAAATATGTTTTAATGTTTTTTCTGTGACGCAGATTTGGTGTTTTTTTTGTCATATCTATAATTTCTTTAAATGTGATTTTATAACATGTTGTGACAGATATTTGTCCTTGAATTTGGTTTGTGTGTGGCCACTCAGTTCCTAAATTAAACATTTTTTTCACTTTCACAGTGGGTCACGCCGTGACTCAGCGGGACCCATTAAATTTCACGCCCAGCACCCATCTTTATATTTTGCTCACGCCCATTCACTCCCTGCATAAAAAACAACGTTCACGTTCACGTCCACTCACGTCCCAAATTAGAAATTTTGTTCACGCCGTGACCCACCGTGACCCATTAAATTTCACGCCCAGCGCCCATCTCTAGTTCCAGTTCCAGTTGTCTCTACGTCACTATTAATATTCAATTTTCATTATTTTTTAGGCTGATAAAAGTTTTGTCAAAATAGAAAATTCGTGTCCTATAGTCATGCGAGTAGCCCGTTATACAATGGTAAATGTTACTTTAGTTGTATCCGCCCACTTTAACCGTTTCGTATTAGTGCAATCAGAACCTCAATCCGTGCGACGTCTTTTGAAATTCAAAGCTACAACGGAGAGATTCTTCTTGCAACCAGTATACTACATGTCAACATGATTAAGTGGTCAGCTTGAAGATGTTTTACAATTTAACGACAATCACACACTGCCGACCGAGAGACTTGAACCATGGAACTCCGGGTTCGTACGTCATCACATACAGAGAGCGTACACCCGCGCAAAAACTGCCTTATGTGTAAAATTATAGTATCTTTTTGTGGCAGAAAAGAATAATCCATTACCTTTCTGATAAAGAGTTGCAATATTGTTGTAAACATGCCATAAACATGCATTTATCTCGTCATAAAAATTAATTATTACTGTCCGTGCATGAGTGTAATAAAACTGTATTATCTCTAATATGAAACACACCTTTTTGCCATTAGCGCATTTGTGTGTTACGTCTCCGCGGGTAAAGAAGCGTCTATTTTATCGTATCATCTCAAGCAGACAGTGTCATAAACGTGTGCCATTCGCCATTTGGTTTTTGCTATAAATCGAGACGACCATGACTCATCCGTTTATTTGCGATAAACTAAAGAGCGTATAATGCATTAGACAAGACGAGAAAACGAGAAGGCACAAACAGGTGCAGTAAAAGGTATATTCCAACCCTTCTTAAATCGCACCGACACTACTACATAATCGTGAAACCACGGCCAAAGAAGATTAGGTTTATCAACTAACTAGCGAACACGGCTCGCGTTGCTACGCCTCCAACTCAATCTCATTATAAGAATTCTGCCATATCATAATATGGTGACAATTCTAACTACTCCCATGATACCATACCAAATTTGAACCCAATCGGTTACCGCCATTTTCTTTAAAGATTGCGGACTGATATTTTAGTATGCCCATGTCATAAGTTATAACTTTTACAAACTTTAACCCAATCGGTACATTTTGAGTTAGCTAACCACCATTTTGTTTCAAGATGGCGGACTTACATTTTAATATACCTACCTATGTTTCAAGACAGATTCTTAGCTATTACTTTACCAAATTTGAATGCACTTCCTTAGTAACGAATTATTTGTTACTTCATTATGGTACTCAGTACCATACTTCATTATGGTTCATGGCATAATAATGAACGCTATTATGGTCCTAAAATTTTCAGCTCAAAATTCCGATGGGTACAAGATTTATCACGGTTTCCCCATTTTTGAAGATTTCTTAAGGGGTACCCCTTACGATTCTTTCTAAAATCGATACAGAAGACGACCCCGATTTTATTATTTTTTCTGTATAATTAATTCTTTGAGACACTCAGGAGTGTATTCCATTTAAAATATTGTAAATGTGGTACGTGTACGATGTGGAAATGCCTGAAATGTAATTCGGGATTCAAACGGTTGGAAAAGTACGTGATATGTCCGTCCCAAAGAAATATCGAGCTTAAAAGTAGCCGATAAGGCGAAACGTAGTTTCAATGCATTTGAATAAGTGAAGCAGTTACGGTAAAGTCTATTTCTGAGATGTTGCACTTCTGCAAATATATTTAGAACGATTTGTACAAAAGAAATAGTCCTAGAATTCAGTGGAATATTTTTTGATAACCCTACATAGTAAGATGTCCCAAGACATTGGGCCAAATTTAGCACTCTTTTTTAAGGGGCTTTTATCACAGTAAAAAAAGTATATAACAAATTACTCCCAACCTATTAATCCTATAAATCTAAAAAATACCGTGTAAATACAAAGGCAGTAAAAATCTAGCTACGTTGTTGAATTTTTACTTCCTTGTACGGAGTAATAAGGAAGTATTGTAATCCCGAAAAATTTCGGTTTTCAGATTTTGATGGAAATATCCGTTTTGACCTTTTCTGAATCCATTATGACTAGTTTCGTCGTGACGTCTGTACGTACGTACGTACGTATGTACGGACGTATGTATGTCGCATAACTCAAATACGTAGAAAGCTGAAATTTTGTATTTAGGACTGTTATAGCATCTAGTTGTGCACCTCCTATTTTTGGTTTCAATCTACAAACCGGAAGTAGTACTTTTTTCAAATATTTCGATAAATATTTAATTTAAGACAAATTTTTTTATTTTAAATGAAAGATTATGTGATTATTACCTACAATCGGTATTTTATAAATATTTTTGTATCTGGTATCATTTAAGAATAATTAAAGTATATATTTTTTATAATTTAGTATTTCGGTATCTTGTAGTCCATGATCGATTAACATTTGTTACTACGTAAAATTTAAATGATTATGACATGACAGTGACAGTGGCAATAGTAAAATATCGTTTTTTAAATAAAATAACTAAAATATATTTGTGAGTATAGTAGCAGTAGTAGTAGTACTTATACAGGGTGAGTCATCGAAATGCCCGTCGTCGATATCTCCCTTGTCGTTAAAAATACAGCATAATTTTTTTAACAAAATTTTTCGTCTACTCAAGGAGCATAACTTAAAATTATTTTCACATATACAGGGTGTTTCATAACGACTTGGCAATAATTGTTCGTCGTTTTTTAAATGAAACACCCTATATATTTTGAATTGTATTTTATTTACCTATACGAACATATAAGTTTCATTTTAGTTTTCCGCGGCGTTGCCAAGTTATTCAATTTTTTCTCTAAAAAAAGCCGAATACACGTATTGTTTTATAAAGGCGTACTGAAGTTATTTTAATAGTAAAAATTATGAATTTTTTTTTCTGTACCACTGTAACTATACTCTTTGTTCTGACATAACTTTTTTTAAATGTTATTATACAGGGTGTTCAGTACAGAGAATCAAATTTACTCATTTTCAAATGGCTATAACTCGTCATTTTCAAATGGAACATCCTATATTTTATTATTCTGTTGTGTGTATTTTTGCATCTTTTTATGTTATACAGAGTGTCCTATGCATAAAAATATTAATTTAATTAATTTAGAAAATAATGTTTTTAGGCATAGGACACCCTGTATAACATAAAAAGATGCAAAAATACACACAACAGAATAATAAAATATAGGGTGTTCCATTTGAAAATGACGAGTTATAGCCATTTGAAAATGAGTAAATTTGATTCTCTGTACTGAACACCCTGTATAATAACATTTAAAAAAAGTTATGTCAGAACAAAGAGTATAGTTACAGTGGTACAGAAAAAAAAATTCATAATTTTTACTATTAAAATAACTTCAGTACGCCTTTATAAAACAATACGTGTATTCGGCTTTTTTTAGAGAAAAAATTGAATAACTTGGCATCGCCGCGGAAAACTAAAATGAAACTTATATGTTCGTATAGGTAAATAAAATACAATTCAAAATATATAAAAATATATAGGGTGTTTCATTTAAAAAACGACGAACAATTATTGCCAAGTCGTTATGCAACACCCTGTATATGTGAAAATAATTTTAAGTTATGCTCCTTGAGTAGACGAAAAATTCTGTTAATAAATTTGTGCTGTATTTTTAACGACAAGGGAGATATCGACCACGGGCATATCGATGACTCACCCTGTATATTAATATATTTGTAATAATATAATTCCACATTTTAGTTATTAAGAAAAGTATGAACAGTTTAATAAGCGTACAAGGAAGTCATGTGGTGTCCACGTCAGATTTTTTAAATTGTTACTATTATTTTTTTTAAACAATTAAATAATAATATTTCTAAGAAAAACTCTTCCTAACTAGGATTGCATTGTAAATTTAAATGTTTGTATTATTATGTTTCACAAACAATAAACGCTATAGAATAGCGTGCAGAATCAATGTTTTAGACTGTTCTGCCATGGGTAGAGAATCACCTTAATTTTATATTAGTTCCGGACTATGCATATGCCCGTAAAATAGAGGTGTCCGCTGTGAGACATTTTAGAGTATATTAATTTATTTAAACTAACTGTAGATAATCGTGACTTTACTATCGACTTTTACGATCGTTAAAGTTCAAATGTACGCTCACTTAAATACGCGGTTAATATCGACCTATGTAAATAGAACGACCAGTTATTAAACTTGAAACTTTTAGCAAGAGACACGACGTTCTAATGACCCATTTTCATATTCTTGAATTTCCATACAGCCAGGAAACGAAGACCAACTTTGCAACTTTTTATATGATTCATATAAAATAGAGATCATAAGTTCATACAGAAAAAAATCTGACGTGGCCATCACACAACCTTCCGCCATATCTAGACTTATAAACACAAATGTATACGTACAATCTGGTGCCCATTTAAAATATACAAATAAAAATCTAAAATATTCAAACACAAATTTGCATCACCTGAATAAAAAGATTCATTCACAGGAAAACTCTGCTGTGCTGAAGCCATCCTCCGTTCAATTACTACATTAATATCTTACTTACGACTTATATAGCGCTCGTATGCCAACTTGTCACCCGTTTCACCTGTCAATATTTTTTACGCAGAAACAAAAATCAACCGATCATGGATTACAAGATATCAATTTATCAATGTTTTATTTGATAAATTTATTTTTTAAATTTTACTGCAGTTCTTTAATGCTACCAGATAAAGATAATTTTTTTATAACGTAAGTTGCAAATAACTTTTCCTCTTATTCTTATTACAAATAAATACTATATTTTATATAGAATTTTGACAATTAACCTTTTCAATCTTCAAAAAATATCACTTCCGATGAAGATATTTGTACCAAAATCTAAGGAGCTCTTCCAATTTATATACAAATGTTAAATACCAAATATCAAAATTTTCGGGTAATTCGTATTTGAGTTATGCGACTAACACCCGGCCTTGACCACACACACACACACACACACACACACACACACACACACACACACACACACACACACACACACACACACACACACACACACACACACACACACACACACACACACACACACACACACACACACACACACACACACACACACACACACACACACACACACACACACACACACACACACACACACACACACACACACACACACACACACACACACACACACACACACACACACACACACGCACACACACACACACACACACACACACACACACACACACACGCACACACACACACACACACACACACACATACATACATACACACACAGACATCATCGTGAAACTATCAAAAATGAGTTGTAAGGACCCTAATTCGTGCTCATTCACTAAAAACTCACTACCCGATTTTTAGCATGATTCCAATACCTTCCTTTACAGGTAAGCGGAAGGTAAAAAGTAGAAAGACATTCTGTTGAACGTTGTGAATTAAATCCAATTTAAATAAAGAACTTAGGTATACTGTAAATTTTCGTACATATTTATATCCATACATAAAATATAAAATCACACTACCTAAATAAGTTTAGCACGAACCCCTATAAATGTAAGCTGTTTTAATTGGTGCAGTTTAACTTGTTCAAAATTAAAACTACAAAATATGAGACCACATGCGATTATTTTGTTTTGTTAGTTCTCGAGAAAAACGCAAAAGAAAATAACCAATAGAAATATTTCAGAGTGCAATGGGAGAAGGGATGTTTTTTTGACAAATCTTATTTTTTTACCTCTCGCCTCATATTCTATAAGAGAGGTATTGTGACGAGTCAAAATTTTCGAGTATGAGTTTTTGGCAGATAAGCACATTTTAGGGTCTCTAGAGTACGAATTACACATTTTTGAGATGATGTCGTATGTTACAATTTTTTCGGACACGATAACTTCAAAAATATGAAACATTTAAATACAAAATTTTGTATTTAAGGTTTCAATACGATTCTTAAAAGCCCAATATAATTTTGGTTTCAATCTACAAACCGGAAGTAGTACTTTTTAAAAATATTTCAATAAATAATTAATTTAAGACAACTTTTTTTATTTTAAATGAAAGATTATGTGATTATTACCTACAATCGGTATTTTATAAAATTTTCTGTAACTAATATCATTTAAGAATAATTAAAGTATAATACTTATAATTTAGTATTTCGGTATCTTGTAGTCCATGATCGTATCATTTGTTACTACGTAAAATTTAAATGATTATGACATGACAGTCACAGTGACAATAGTAAAATATCATTTATATATTCTTCTGCAGTGTAAATAAAATGACTAAAATATATTTGTGAGTATAGTAGCAGTAGTAGTAGTACTTATATATTAATATATTTGTATAATAAGTAAAAAGAATAAAGTAGGTATGGCGGGAGGTCTTGTGGTGGCCACGTCAGATTTTTTAAATTGATAATTTTACATGATTATTATAATAGATACACCAAGTGAAATACATGAATGTTTATTCAACAGAAGAAAGTTTAGCCCCCGAACCCGAAGGGCGAGTGGGATAATTTCTTCGAGTGAAAAAACATTCGTATATCTCACGTGATTTATACAATATTTTATTCAATTTGCACGAAATTATTTCAAATTTATGAATTATAAATTTATTTAGACGTAACAAAAAAAAACTAATCAAAGTAGTCGTTAGTGGCTAGTTGTCATTGTTTTTATGCATTTTTGACGTAATAAATATCGGTTTATAACGTCAGAGTTATTTATTAATGTGTTTAGAGATTTAAAAGAAAAATTAATTCACTTGCGAATAAACAGTTGTTTAAAGTTGTTGCTATGAAATTAATAATATCAGTTTGTTTAAAACGTCAAAATTGAATATTATTTACATTAAAAGTGCGGTGGGGTTATTTTACGAAGCGTAGCGGAGTGCTTTAATAAAACCGAGCGCTGCTGTACAAATACCTGACGCACATATTATGTACCTATTATATTTTTTGGCCGACATACCTATTTATATAAAATATCGTATTTTCTATTATGCCTCACGCATTTGACATTTACACTAAAATTTCCTTGTGTCAAGTAGCCTTGAAACAACTGCTCTGAGATGTCGCCAGTAAACGTCAGATTTAAATAGAATGAAAAAGTAACAGAGTTCTCAGTCTTCAAAGTTAAATTTATTTATTAACAGATGATAATCATCACCGACGTTTCGGTAGCAAATCTACCTTCCTCAGGGTTCTAGGAGAAAACCACATACAATAAATTACAAACATCATACAAAAATAATACAATTAAGGTAATGTACTTACAATTATTAAAATCTTGAAAAATTAAACATTTAGTTACATAAAAATTTAGCAACTTGTCGTCATAATTTTAAACATACACCATACAAAATTATTTCAATATTCGTAGACCAAGCAAAGTTACTACCAAGAATTAACTGTGCGAAGACAGGACGAAACTTATATATATATATATATATATATATATATATATATATATATATATATATATATATATATATATATATATATATATATATATATATATATATATGTATACAAGAAAGGATGAAACCAGTAATAGGATATTGAGGATCCAATGGGAGAACATTAAACTAATTAATCCAACAGGATGGATCTTATCTAACTGACAAAGAGACGTCAAAAAAGATTCCCGTAATGTATAGTCAGAATGCCGCTATATATTGCGCTTAAATTTTGGATGTCAGATCTTGAGTTGACCGAGTTCTTATTCTCTTGAATGTGTAGCATCTCTAAAGTCAAACGTTTATTCAGATTCGATTCAATGTCGATAATAGTTACAGAATCAAAGTTAAATGTGTGGTTTTCAGTTTTGCAATGATGAACCAAAGCACAATTACCTGTGTTGTTTGGTTTCACACAGTTCCTTTTGTGCTCTTTAATCCTAGTATCTAGATACTAGGATTACACCCAGCGCCGATGATTCGTGGAAAACTAGATGGTGACAAGTTTCGATTTAAGTTGGCAACACTTCTGACGCGTCGCATGTGTCAAACTAAAACCATGACAATTGCCAATGAATCGTGGAATACTAGATTCTAGAAAGTTCCGACTTAAGTAGGCAATACCCATAGAGCGCGCCGGGAACTTTCTAGAATCAAGTATTCTACGATTCATCGGCGATTGTCATGGTTTTAGTTTGACACATGCGGCGCGCCAGAAGTGTTGCCAATTAAAATCGCAACTTGTCAAAATCTAGTTTTCCACGAATCATCGGCGCTGGGTGTACAGTAATGTTCAGAAATAATGCCCAGACTCCCTACTCCAGTGCTGACGATTTATGAAAAATTCGATATACGTTCGATTGAGTGAGGATGATGAGAGATAAATAGCAAAGGAAAGGTATATTGCTTCTATTCCAAGAAAATAGAACCAAATTTAGAAGTATTCTCTTTACCTGAGAGGCAAGAAAATACCTTGACTTAGAATTTTGTCAAGTGTATGAAATCCAAATGAATTTTGAACCAGAGAGTTAAACTGTAACCTACTATGTAAGAAATAAAAATGTTTAGATTTTTCAGGTTTAATCTGATTTAATTAACAAATCTAATTCAATAAATTATTTTTTCAATACCTGCACCGAAAACGCCACCTTTCGTCACTATTATTAGGGACGAAAGTGAGGTATTTCTGACCGGTCAGTAATATTCCTCCCTGGGCAGTAAAAGTAGTTTTCCTCCCGCTTTATGCGCGTATCCACTTTATGTTTTCTCCTTAGGGAGGAAAAGTACTTTTTCTCTCGCCTAATGCGGAAATCCACTTTATCTTTTCCTCTCTAGAGAGAAAACATACTTTTCCTCCCGCTTTATGCAGGATTCCAAAATATATTATTTAGATTATTTTTATTTATTTTCCTTAGGGAGGAAAAGTACTTTTTCTCTCGCCTTATGCGGAAATCCACTTTATCTTTTCCTCTCTAGAGAGAAAAAATACTTTTCCTCCCGCTTTATGCAGGATTCCAAAATATATTATTTAGATTATTTTTATTTATTTTTAATTATTTCCTATTAGAGATATAACTTCTGACGACCATTTTTTGTAATATAATATTTATTTATTTGAATATAAAATCTATAAAAATATATCGTTATAATGTAATTAAATTACATTATTCTTAGATATGTTTTATTATTAATTTACCTATTATTGTCTTTGTGTTACAAAGTTTAGAAATAGATATACGAGTATGTAAATATAAAAAGCATCGTTTAATTATTTTTTTATGATAATTTCATGATCTACTAATTTTATTTGAGTTATTTCACTACAATATGTTTTATAAATAAATAGATATGAATTAATGAGTTCTAATTTTAATGCAGAATTTTGACAATACAAGTGATTCAAAAAGAAAGTATCTATCCAAGGTATCATCGAAAGTAGTGAATCCTAATTTACAAAATATTTCAAAATCTGAAGCCTCTGTTTACCGTAGCTAATGTTGTTTTTCCGAGAAAATTGGGAATATAGCTATCTTTTGCTTTGTATCTTCTGCCTCTGTTCATCAACGACTGTAGACGTATTTCGAATTTTTCATAAATCGTCAGCACTGGAGTAGGGAGTCTGGGCATTATTTCTGAACATTACTGTACATGGTTCTAGGTTCCACTAGGTTCTAAATCATTAATTTTGATAACCAAAGCGCAATTATTTATTTCCACTAATATAATATTATACTGTCATTTTTGACGTCAATCACTTAAATATTTCATAGAATAGTAACCAAATAGTCCAGTCAGGAGAGGTTTTGACTGAAGACTAATACATAACCAAATGAAATTTGGCATGTGAATAGTTAAGAACATACAGAAACAAAAAAAAAATTCGCTCCACCTCGGTATGCTCCGCTTCCCACAAAAATTTTCTGTTGAAACTCAAAATTTTCTTGTAACGCATTTTCCTCGAAAACTATCAAAGATTTTGGAAAACAGTTTTGACAGGATGAAAGCTGAGGAAATTTGCTATCAAAATGGTCTTTGAAAATTTTTCATAAGTAGCACCGTGTAGGCACCAGCCATTTAATATTCGAATGACTTGAGAATTTTCTGTATAGTAGGCGCTACATTGCGAGTGGCGTAATAAATTCGCCGCTACAGAATGAATGTGGTATAACTTCGTTAAAGAACATCATTTTGTAAAGATAAAAATTGCATTTTATTCGTCGAGGCTTCCACTTTCAATTGCACTAATAACATTTGAATTTCCGACCCCGTTTATACCGAGAAACTTGCTTTAAAAAAAATCATAACTCAGTATTAGAAGACGTTCAAAGAATTCTCAATATTTTCAATATCTATGAATGAAATTGTAAACTCGTAGAGGATTATCTTCATCAAATCATCCCCAATCACATGCAACTATTTGGAGGGTTGTGTGTTGTACGTCCGAAAAAAAAACATAGATTTCTTTATTTATCGCGGGCACGGGCATTTTTGAAAATAGACCACTTTTTGGCCCCGTAAATTGATTTTTAATGATCTTATCGTTAAGTACAAATCCTAATCAACAAGATTCTGTAATTTGTTTCATCAATTGTACTACTACGTACATGTAACAAATGTTTTCCTAAAAAAAGATCATAACCTATATATAAAGAAGGTAGCGAAAACCAGTTTTCTTTTCGGACGTACAACACACAACCCTCCAAATATTTGCATGTGATTGGGGATGATTTGGTGAAGATAATCCTCAACGAGTTTACAATTTCATTCATAGATATTGAAAATATTGAGAATTCTTTAATACTGAGTTATGATTCTTTAAAAAGCAAGTTTCTCGGTATAAACGGGGTCGGAAATTCAAATGTTATTAGTGCAATTGAAAGTGGAAGCCTCGACGAATAAAATACAATTTTTATCTTTACAAAATGATGTTCTTTAACGAAGTTATACCACATTCATTCTGTAGCGGCGAATTTATTACGTCATTCGCAATGTAGCGCCTACTATACAGAAAATTCTCAAGTCATTCGAATATTAAACGGCTGGTGCCTACACGGTGCTACTTATGAAAAATTTTCAAAGATCATTTTGAAAGCAAATTTCCTCAGCTTTCATCCTGTCAAAACTGTTTTCCAAAATTTTTGATAGTTTTCGAGAAAAATGCGTTACAAGAAAATTTTGAGTTTCAACTGAAAATTTTTGTGGGAAGCGGAGCATACCGAGGTGGAGCGAATTTTTTTTTTGTTTCTGTATGTTCTTAACTACTCACATGCCAAATTTCATTTGGTTATGTATTAGTCTTGGGTTTCAGTTAATTTTTGACTCTCCTGACTGGACTAGGTATCTATGGTCGAAGTTTATGCTTCTCACGTACAAATGTCAGATTGTTGGGTTGCGTTCAGGCCCAGGCAACTCAGATATGTCGTCCCTTACCAGTGTTATAGTTTTCTTCCAACCTTACTGGTGGCAGCACAATGCAGACACTACAAATATTTTTGAAATATTTGAGCGGGCTATGAGAAAAATATGAGTGACTGCGCAACGCGCTTGCAAACTGTCACGCATTTTGTTCAGTTTACTTTCTGCCTGCGTGGTGAAAAGCGGTAAAAAGTATTGTAATAGTAATTAACGTTACAAGTCCGGGAATTCATATTTAACAGTACGAGTGAGACGTTTGAAGACGAGGCGACGAAGGAGCCGAGTCTTGAAACTCGAAACGAGTATTGTTAAAAGAATTCACGGACGAATGTCGTTATGTATTTTATTTCATCCTGTGTCAAATTCCGTTTTAAAGAAACAGTAATATTAATTTCAAAATAATTTACCTAATGCTCCAAATCTAGTAACATTTTCGAAACATAATTAACAACTGCAATTTCGCGATTGTTTAATTGTTATTGCGTTGATTAATTTCTATACCAACACTTTACCGGACAAAGGCCGTTATTTGCGTTTTCCCGGACTCAAACTGTTGACGTAAAGTATTTGAATTTGACACAGGATGAAATAAAAGTGTTTAACAAAGCAAACAGCAAACTATTTCAATATTAGTTGAAGTAATATATTATATACATAAAAGGTAAGTTAATAAATACTAAGTTTTATATAAATTAAAGTTTAAAGCATTTTCATCCCGTGCCTACAAAATATGTTAGTTATTCCTATACCACATTTTATGGTATACTATAATATGCTACATGTAATTAAAGTAATAGGTTGTATTAAACCTGTTTTACATATTTGCAGGCGTTACTTATATCCGTGTTTAATATTTTATTTCTATTTTTACGTATCCTTTTCTTTTCCTATTCTAGAATAATATGCCTAGTACGTCTTGTTATGTACCTGGGTGCTATCATTACGGAACAAGATTTTTTCATTGTCCGAAGAAGGAGATTTTGATGGAACTATGGACGAAAATACTGCGCATTGCGAATAAAAAAGAATATGCGCTGAAACTTAGAATTTGCTACAAGCATTTTTGTTTTTTCCACCTCGTTCCTTCTACATATCCAGAAAGTAATGCCCGTGGACATCAACGACTACCGACGAACTATAACAACGCCAACAAAAAGAAAATTGGAAACGAAAAAAGAAAATCTACATAATTTATGATACCTAAGACGTACTATATCAACTGTACAGAATTGCAACCACATGGATAAACTGCAATGATCAACCTCATGTACATTATAGTATAATATTATAATAGATACTATCTACTTCTACTTAAAAACTAGGGACATATTTAATAGTTTCTGGCAAACACTAAACACTTATGATTTTAACAAACCAGCTTTAGAATTTCAATTTTATTCTTATATATAAAAACATTCTTGATCAAATTGAAAAATGAATTTTATATTTTTTAATAAAAACTATTATTTATTAGATTATAGTTTCTGGTATATTTTATTTAAAATATACTATACCCAAATAAATAATAATTTTTACTAATTATGAGTTCTGAAAATTTTAAATTTTTCTCTGAATAATTGTTTAATAATTATTTAATCAATTTTCATTGTATTTATTATACGTATCAAAATATGTTTTAAGACTTATTTAAATTTGTATGTTAAATTTTAATATTACCTATTTTCCGGATACAAAATTACACGCCAACTGTAATGCATAATATGTTTCAAAATTATTATTATGAATAGCCATTTTATTCATGTTCACAATAATATTGTAAGGTTAATCTATTGTTACATTTTCTAAACCAAACGAAATTAACAAGATTTCTAGTGTTGCTTACATTAAATTTTTAATATTTTTTTATGAACTAATTACATACTTCTTTTTGTATTAGAAATAAAAAAAATGGTAGAAATCTTGATAATATAGCATAGTTACTTAATAAGTTTGTAGCATTTTGTATATTTAGGTAAAGGAAATAAATAATATTTTATACAACAATTTTGTATTACTTTTAAATTTCATTTCCAGGAATAAAAATTAAAAATATACAAAGAATCAAGCTGGCTGTGCTCAAATTTAGTTGAAACCCAATGCGTTAGGTGAACCACAATCGCTGTCTTCCGGTTATCATAAGAGTTGACGATCTGAATATATATATATATATATATATATATATATATATATATATATATATATATATATATATATATATATAATATACCGAAATATAACTTGTGATTTACAGTAAGCCGAAAGAAGCAAAGTTATTGGAAGAGAAAGAAAAGATAAAAGTGCTAGATGGTACAGAATTTTATATATGTTTATGTGTGTCACTATTGTTTGAAACAACCCATTTCAATACTAATCATCACCACCCCCCGCTAAAAATCCATAGCATAGCTGGCTGGCTGCCCGCTGTAGCCCGCTCGCACTAGTGGGGCAGTCGGTCTTGGTATGCGCGGTAAGTCTAACGTTGATGCGGCGCTTGCAGGTCTGCGGTTCCTCGCGCCGCCACCGCATGGCGCTGAAGTTCGGGGGATTGAGGCGCGCGCTCATCGCCCTCGTGCTGCTCGGCGTCGCCTGCAGCTGCTTCTACCTCTACTACCTGCAGGACGGACAGCAGGAGCAGCGGCCGCAGCAGCAGCAGAGAGTCACGGCCAGGTGAGAGACGGGGTTGGGTTCGTTACTTCGACCATATATAGGAATAGACAACGCAAGCCTTTGTTGTGAAGCAAAGAACTAGTGAAGCGGTGTGAAGGGGAGTATGATCTGCAGACACCTTGAAGTGTTGCAGTTTGCCTATTTTCATTCTCTGTTCCATGACAACAAACACGAAGTTAGCAATTTGCAACACTCTATCGTGTCCTCACCTCCTTTCCCCGCCTGTAGCTACTGCTCGCCGCTACCGTACTTCTTGCCTTCACAACATTATATACTACAGCATTGAGTGTTATCTGTCTATACCTATATAAGGTCGAAGGTTCGTTAGTGATGCCGCGAGATCGAGCTAAAACGAGACGAGACGAGTAGCATCATCGAGACGAGAATATAATTCGATATCTCGATAAATCTCGATTTTTCTTTACGTATTTGTAAGATATACCTATACTTATAGCTACAATTTACGAGTGCATAGGTACTTATCAGATAAACGATTTATATAAAATGTTTTTACTTCCTTGTACGAAGTAAGGAAGTATTGTAATCGCGAAAAATTTCGGTTCTCAGATTTTGACGGAAATATCCGTTTTGACCTTTTCTGAATCCATTATGACTAGTTTCGACGTGACGTCTGTACGTACGTACGTACGTACGTACGGACGGACGGACGTATGTGTGTCGCATAACTCAAATACGGTTAGACGTAGAAAGTTGAAATTTTGTATTTAGGACTGTTATAGCATCTAGTTGTGCACCTCCTATTTTTGGTTTCAATCTATAAACCGGAAGTAGTACTTTTGAAAAATATTTCGATAAATATTTAATTTAACACAAATTTTTTTATTTTAAATGAAAGATTATGTGATTATTACCTAAAATCGGTATTTTATAAATATTTTTGTATCTGGTATCATTTAGGAATAATTAAAGTATATATTTTTAATTTAGTATTTCTTTATCTTGTAGTCCATGATCGATTAACATTTGTTACTACGTAAAATTTAAATGATTATGACATGACAGTGACAATAGTAAAATATGCTTTATATCTTCTTCTGCAGTTTAAATAAAATGACTAAAATATATTTGTGAGTATACTAGTATAATAAGTTAAAAGAATTTTTTATATTATTCTACATTTTAGTTATTAAGAAAAGTATGAACAAACAAGGCGTACAAGGAAGTCATGTGGTGTCCACGTCAGATTTTTTAAATTTAAATAAAATATGCTTAAACTTGATTTAAATTAAATTTTAACTTTTAACATAATATTTTTGCATTTATGAAACGTATTTAATTAAAATTAATCAAATTCACTCGATTCTAAAGAACAATTTTTTTTTATTTTATCAAATAATGACTTGAAAACACAGAAATTCAAGCATTTAATGACTTGGAAGAATCATGGCCAGGGTTGTTCACGTAGTCTACGCGACGTAAATTACGTGTAATTTTACGCGTAGACAAACACGTAATCTACGCATGCAGTATTTGTGTAAACAATAAATAGTGTAGACAATTATATACCTCATTTCACGTAAACAGCAAATTTGGATTTATCTTTCCAGTTAAGTTATCGCGGCAAGTAGATCGGTTTAAATTAACTGACGTTTAATAAACAATGATTTTCATCATTTGTTTGTATTCACCAGTACTTCATAAATTGAAAATGACAGCTGACAGTTACGCGTTGCTTCTAATTTTACCATCCCAAATTTGATTTAAAAATAAATGTTTGTTCATGATAAAACGTTATAATTTAACTGGAGCATGTTTTCAAAAACCCAAAACAATTTTAGCTTTTCAATAAATTTAACAGGTTAAATATCATTTCAGTAACCGGCCCTTAAACGATTATATTAAACGAACAAAGTCTTAAACAATTTAAAACTTCGAATCTTCCACGCAGTAAATTCTTCTAAAACAATTTCCACGTCTTCAGGAAGTTGCCGTTCTAATATCCCAAAGAACCTTCGTGTTATTTGAAACAGGATATACGTCATCCCTTACCCGATATAATTATATCTTCTCGTAAACTAAGTTATGATAAAACATGAAGTAAGCCATTTCACTCCATGTCTGCACATACGCTCAGACTCAAATATTGTCATTTAGAAATCTTTTTCAGGAAATATAGACTACATAAAACTCGCTTCGATTACAGCATGATTTCATACCACGGCAAAGGGATATATCTGAATTATTCTAGGTAACTTGAACATTAATTAGATAATATAAAACAAAATCGTTCCGTTTGTATGTATCCAGATTAGTGTATGGTGTAAGGTTTGATAAAAAGATCGATGAAATATATGATTCACTATGCAAAAAACCAAACACAACACTAACTGATACAAGACTTGGCACTAGGTTGATCACGACGCGTTTCGATCTTTCGATGATCATCACCTGATTGACGAGTTCATAAACGGAACGATTTTGTTTTATATTATTGTGACAATGAACTTCGGAAATTCAGATATCATTAATTAATTAGATAGTGGCTTAGCCAGTAATAACTAAAGGAGGGGGTCCGGATTTGAGTTAAAAATATTTTTCTACGAAAGTGCGAATTAACATGTTTTCAGATATTAAAATTGATGGTGAAAGTAGGCTTTTGAAACATTGAGTGATGAAAATCATTTCCACACTCATTTTGTCCACTGAGTTCGAATTTTTCAAAAAGTACATTTTTCATACCCAAATCACTTTATTTGTTGTAATCTCTGTAATAAGATAATACGATAAAACAGTTTATTTAAAACTTTGGTGATACATAATTTATGTACATTGCAATATTTATATTATTTAAATAGGTCCTCTTTTAGGACTACGGTGCTCTCTTAAGCACATGAAGTACAAGTACAGTTATTTTTAAAAAAATTTAAAAAAACATAGTCATAAACTTATTCGCAAAAACAAATATAAAATTCAAATCGATGATTTTCGCTGAATTTGAGACATAATTTTTTTTGCTGAATTAGAAATTGTTCAGTTACTGAAAGGTCAAAGCTGTGAGAATATTATTGACTTCAGAGACAAAAGTTTAGATTCACAATTGCCGTAAAATGTCCGACGGGTTACAAATAAACTGATATTCACTATCACTACTGCTTTAAATGCAAAATTACAAAAATTTACTGTCAGTTTTTAGATATTGTTATTGTTTTCAACTAATGACAGCAAGCCTACCTGATTTGTTTTTCTTAAAATAATTGTTAATATTATATTTCCAATTTTTTTATTAATTTTGAATATTTCCCACTTTCGTAAAAAAATAGTATATAACACACATGCGGAAAGGGTCATTGAAAAACTCGTATGATAGGAGAACACTAACGCTGTTATAGTTTTCAATGAAGCCCTTTCCACACTTGTATTACAATATACTATTTTATTCCTATCAGATTTTATTGCAAAATATATAAATTCTATTAAAATTTAAAATAAAGTTTGCCCTAATTCAAATGGGGAAAGTTTGCCTAAAACGTTTTCTTTAAAAAAAATCTGATGTGTCCAGCACTAGACCTCCCGCCATACCCTACACATTTAACTACTAATATAAAATATAATTGTATTTTAGTCATTTAGTGACAATAGTGACTCATCGTTCATATCTTCTTTTGCATTCTGCAGTTTACATCAAATGACTAAAATATATACGAGGATATGAGATTACCTACTTATATTTGTATAGTAAAAGTAGTATAGTATGGCTGTAGGTCTAGTGCTGGCCACATCAAATTTTTTAACGTTCTGCAATAAAGAACGAATTCATTCCAAACAGTCACTGGAATTTAGCGGTGTACGAGGTCTGGCTATTAAATAACGAGACTGCGCGCGCAGCAGGCGTCCTATAGGGGCAGGAGGGGAAACGAATGCAGCGTTGGATAGCTGGAAGTGTCTACTATTCCGGTTCGAATACACGTTTTTGTCGCCGTATTAGTATTTTTTCTATAAAAGTTAGAAACAAAAACGTGTTTTCGTATCGGAATAGTATACACTTCCAGCTATCCAACGCTGCATTCGTTTCCCCTCATGCCCCTCTAGGATGCTTTCTGCGCGCGCAGTCTCGTTATTTAATAGTCGTACCTATATAAATATTTTGACCGTCATGGGAAGGATCCGTACCCCACCCCCACCCTTTTGGCTACAGCACTGAAAATCTTGATGTGCTTAAAAGTGCCGTTTCTATTAGAAGATATTATCATGGGCGTCGGCAGAATTTTTTGTAGGAGAAGGGCATCAATTAAAAAACATAATTAAGGATTTCGAAATTATTATAATTTTATAACTTTTATTCCACAATCAACAAAATTTAGTGATCATAACTGATAACCCCCCCGCCCTGCAATCCCTCGCAACGCCCATGGATATTGTAAAAAGGTGTTACCAGGGATGTAAAATGAAGGTAATTAATTTTTTAATTTAATGATTTTAATTGCCATTTAAATTACTGAAAATAATTTTAAATAATTGTACATTACCAAAAATTTACCGTAAATAACCGAGAAATTGCCAATAAAATAACGAGGAAATTTTAAAATATAGAAAATATTTAAAACCAAACAGTTTAATTAATATAATATAAAAATTTTCACATAGAAATATAAAAATAAAACATATGAGACATGATCATAACACTACCTCTTTTATGTTTAATGTGAATGTATTTTTGTATTGTAAAAATATAATTTTAACAAAACCAAACTCATATGTAGATAAAGATAGAAAATAACAACTTTTTCCACCAATGCAAATTTCAACTTTAAAACGTTATTTTATAAAAAATTTCTTTGGTAATTTACTATTATAAAAATTTGGTAAATTACAGTAATTATTTTGTAATTTACCCGGTAATTTACACATTTACATCCCTGAGTGTCACCAAGTTTTATTTAATTTATTTGAAAATCGCATGACACAAATAACAGCCAATGAAAGAAATTGATTTCAGTAATCGTAACCATGATTATATAAAAATTTATCGGAAATTTTTTACTAGTAGCTTGAGAAACTTAACTGAAATTAATAAGCGGAAACTTTACTGTCATAATGTCAGTTTTACATTAAATTAAAAATTGGTTTAATCGTCATTTCCAGTGTAAATAAACAATTAATAAGGTAAAAAATACATATTTATTAATGTAAAATACAAATTTAGTAAATATTTCTAGTTTCTATTGAAAAATAATTCAAAACTAGAGAGGCGTTGTCATTGCGATTTTCTTACCGAATATGCACTCGTGCAATAATTCATGTCCAGGAAATTTTTTATCGTGCATTCCAACAACGTAATTAGCTCTCGTATACCACTCAAGCTAATGAAGACGTTATTGGAAAGCACTAAAAAAAATTTCCGGAAAGAATTTATGCACATGTGATATAAGTAAATATTAATTTTGTGGGGAAAATAATGTGCTTGATATTATTTAAAACATGACATGAATTAAAGTTTCTAAATTGTTCAAATAATTAAATTAAAAATGCATTTCATTTAAGTGCATAATAATATCATTTTTTATAATATTTAAATCTGGAGAAAATTTGGAACAAACCTTATTTTATTTTTCATGTTGTGTATTGTAAGCTATGTGGAAGTTAAACTGTATAATTGCTGTGCTAACATATACAGGGTGTCTATTTAACTCGGGCCACTATAGGTAATTCCTAAACTAGAACAGATACGACTTCGATTAAATTAGACAAAAGTTGCCTTATCAGAAGGCCATTCTAGTGTTGTATTTGTTTATCCATAAATATGTACAGGTAACTAGATAGAGCAAAAACTTTTATTTTTTTAAATGGTAATCGTAGGTAGCTATGGCATCATTAAAAGGAGTATTTTTTTCTCTTTTCATCTGTATGTAATTTTCATCATTTATTTTTTAAATAAATGTCTTATTTACACAAAACCTAATACACTTTATTCTAATGGCACTTAAAGTAGGCTTTGATAAAAACAATTTAAAACGATTTATATTGTTTTAAACATTTTTCTCGTATTGCTGTCAGTTTGTATATTGTTAAAAGTAGTTTTTAGTACTGTTGTCATATTAAATTGTTTTTATCAAGGCCTACTTTAATAAGTGCCATTAGAATTAAGTGTATTTGGTTTTGTGTAAATAAAACATTAATTTAAAAAATAAATAATGAAAATTACATACAGTTGAAAAGAGAAAAAAATACTCCTTTTAATGATGCCATAGCTAACTGTGATTGCCATTTAAAAAAATAAAAGTTTTTGCTGTATCTAGTTACCTGTGCATATTTTTGGATAAACAAATACATCACTGGAATGGCCTTCTGATAAGGTAACTTTTGTCTAATTTAATCGAAGTCGTATCTGTTCTAGTTTAGGAATTACCAATAGTGGCCCGAGTTAAATAGACACCCTGTATACCGGGTGTCTACTTTTAATTTGTTATAGGTATAGGAAAAGAAATGATATTTTTAAATTTTGCTGTTGATTTGAGATGAAACAAAAATCTACACAATATAAGACTATACACAAGAAAATTTAAAAAACATTGTTTTTCCTATACAGGTTGGTGAAGTTGAAATGCGAACATAGGGAACATACATGACAATCGAACTTTCATGCCAGGTATCTTGATATATTTTGTAGTAGTGTCACGAAGTAATGTGAATTTGTGTGGCAAAAGGAGTAATCAATAACAGAAATAATAATAAAATCTAAAAGTGCATATAAACTTTCTCGTTCTGCTCGTACACATACATTATTATGCAAAGAAAATATTTTAATGAATATATAATTCATGTATCACGTGATACATATTTGACTAATTTGATTCGCTGAAATAGGGCAGTAAGAGGCTATTAAATCGAAGATATTTTTTATCACCGCTGTTACATGTCAACTGTTTTGTTTATTTGTTACAAAATGTCAATTTCTCAATCTGAAATTCCTGTTTGTCAAAATTCAGACTTAAAATGTGTCAGGATAAGGATAATAGGGAAGAACGCGTCAAATTGAGAAAGGTAAACAGAATTTAAAACATTTTTGACAGCTATTAAAAAAATATAACCAAACATTTTGGACCCATTCATTATATATTCTCCCCAAATATAACTCGGACTATGATTAATCATAGGTGATAGCATTCGTTAGTCTTCAGAAAATTGAACTCGTGCTGCGCACTCGGTCTATTTTCATCGACCAACTCATGCTATCACCGATGATAATCATAGCACTTGTTATATTACCCCCGAAAATAAAAATTTCAATAATATGACAGGTACTTTGACATTGACAGTACTTATTCCATGTATATCAAGATGCCTAGCATGATAACTCCATTGTCATATATTTCCCTATGTTCGCATTTCACCTCCACCAACCTGTATAACTGATTTCAAGTAGACATCCAGTATACTCGAAAAATGAATGTTTCTGTGCTATTAAGTTTGGTTAAACTAAGCGACTTGTGACCAAAGAAAAGGTAGGTTCCGTAATTACAAAGTAAAACGTAGGTATATATTTTAGAGAGAATTATACTTATATAAAGTTTCAAAAATTTGCAATAGATGTCACTGTCTCGGTGCGAAAGGTCTATTGTTGTTGTCTAGTCTGTTTCCTCTGAATTGAGGATTCTAATTCAAATTCAATTTAAGATTAGTGAACTTGTATACAGTTAAATTACGTGTGGAATTTAATTTACCCCGTAATTATTACATTACCTACTCCTCAGGAGAAATGAAATTCTGCCACATATGTGGAATTCTTTATCGATTCAATGCTAAATTACTTTGAATTCAAAGTTGAAAAATTGGATTAGTTACACTGCAGTGGTACAGGAAACTTATTGTGGAGGCCAGTAATCAATAAATGCGAAATTGTGTGGAGTTTCTTTTTCTCTAATAATACGAGTAATAAATCGATAGAGTAACAATAAGTATATTTCATTCTTGTTATGAATTTTGAAGGACATTTTCTTTTCTTGTGACGCAGAAACGAATAGAAATAATGCCAGGAAACTAAAATACAAAATAAAAATAAAATCTTCACACTTAAACATGAATATAATGGGCTGCATATTTCAGTCAAAAATGCATTCACCTTACCACGTCTTGGGGATAGTAGTTCTGCGTACGTACGGATATCTATTCCTATAATGTATCATAACTTCGAGGATATTATAATTTCATATTCTGAATTTTAATTATCGATACAAAATAATTTTTCAGAAATTTGAAAAAAATATAAGCAAATTATTGTCCAAAAGGTACAACAAAGCAAATATTTTTATTAAATATAACATAGTATTTTTTAAATTAACTTTTAGATCTCAATGCAGGAGGTTTTCGAAAAAGTAACAATATATACAGGCTGTTTCAGGGTTAAGTATCCAAACTTTAAATATAAATGTAGGACCACTAAACAAGAAAAAAAAATCATTTGGAGATTTTCTCGCAAACGCTTCGTTTAGGAGATACTGGTTTTGAAGTTAAAAATAGGAATTTGTTCGATTATGTAAAAATAAAGGACTACATATTGCTTATTATCGACTTTATTGCTAAAAACAATAGAAATTTACAAAACTTGTTAAAAAATAATGTAAACCAATAGGCAATAATTGTTCTATTTACATGTGTATTGAGAATTATAATATTTTAATTCTCAATACCTATTTATCATTAAAAATATATTTTTAGTGTATAAAAACTCAAGCTTCCATTTTCCTAATGCTTACTTTACTAGTTTTCTACGGCGGTATTCTTTAATACAATGACAGGTAATATAATTTTATTAACACATACTTCTAAGAAATATTAAAAAGTCGAGACTCGAGACCGAGACGAGACTACAGCACTCGAGCGAGACGAGATTAAGGTATTCGAGACCGAGACAAGACTGGCCCTAAGTCTCGACTCGCATCAACAGTAGTCACTTTTACAAAACAAATTTAATTTAGTGAACAATGTTTATTCGTTTTGTAAATCTAGGGGTAAAATTGTGGGTTTTTATTTGAGCACCCTTTTTCAATTCTCGAAAATAATGTTAATTTTGTCGACGTATTTCAAACACAAAGCCGCGTAGAAAGAAAATAATTAATCCTGGAACTCGAGAGGGAAAACCTCGAACCTGCCGTTTTTTGTTTTCTTTCTGCTGTTTGTTTTATTTCTCGCGCTAATGACTCATGTACATAACTTCCTTCCGGTAGAAATTCCATCGTCAAAATTGAAAACTCAGAGGTTGTTATAACGAAACTTTCTTTACAAATTTAAATGTCGCCGTGACTTGAAACTTGAATAATAATTGTATTTCGCTACTAATTTCATTGCTATTCAAGTCAGAATTGTTTTGCCAAATTGTGATTTACCCCAACCTTGAAATAGTTTCCAGCGCTAAGAAAAACATCAAATACATTCTCATGAATAAGATTAATCTGAGATTTAAATAAGACAGACCCTTCTTGATTCCTAATGTCCTTATTTCGCGGCAATCTCAACAAATGTTCTAAAGAAATAGCTTGCTGGGCGGAAGGATGCAATTTTATGAAATAACAAGAAAATTAATGAAAAGAAAGTACCTAATTTTTGGAGGAATGTATTGTTTAATTTAGGATAAGTCCGTTAAAAATAATACGAGATGAGATAAAATCTCAGATAAAACGTTGAAATTATTATTCTATTTATTTATTTGTTTATTTAGCAATCAAGTATTGTTAGAGTAAATTATAGCGTAAATAATATAGAGATTAGAGGCCGTTCATATAATACGTCACGCACTTGGGGGGTGAGGAAATGGAAAATGGGGGTATAAAGGGTTCATCATGATGTGACGTCACAAACATTTTACTTATGAATTTTCAGTTAATATAAAATAATTTCTGTTCACATGTTTTTTTGGTGTATTGGCGGATAATTTGAACTGCGTTGATCAGTTGTGACAACTTACGATTTAGTATAATACAAACATGTCTTTAGGAACACGGTGATGCTGTCGAATGTTTGCTACAACGGAGTTAGGGACTTAAATTATGAAAGAATGAATAATTAACCATTTGTAACAAATTGTAACATCGTGTTGGAAAAATGTGTAACGATCTCATATCTATCATATTATAAAGCTTGTAAAGTATCTGTGATTAAATAAACTGATATAATCAATACTTATGTATTTATTTTCATTTCTTTCAAAATTTAAAGTTGTATTTTTGTGACGTCACTATAGGGGGTGGGAGGTGGCGTTACCGATTTGTGACGTAGTGTGACAAGGCCGGAGGGGAGGGGTCAAAAATGGCCAAAAATCGTGTGACGTATTATGTGAAACGGCCTCTTATAAAAAAAATCTGACGTGGACACCACATGACTTCCTTGTACGCCTTGTGTGTTCATACTTTTCTTAATAACTAAAATGTAAAATAATATTAAAAATTCTTTTAACTTATTATACTAGTATACTCACAAATATATTTTAGTCATTTTATTTAAACTGCAGAAGAAGATATAAAGCATATTTTACTATTGTCACTGTCATGTCATCATCATTTAAATTTTACGTAGTAACAAATGTTAATCGATCATGGACTACAAGATACCGAAATACTATAAATTATAAATATATACTTTAATTATTTTTAAATGATAGCAGATACAAAAATATTTATAAAATACCGATTGTAGGTAATAATCACATAATCTTTCATTTAAAATAAAAAAAATTGTCTAAAATTAAATATTTATCGAAATATTTTTAAAAAGTACTACTTCCGGTTTGTAGACTGAAACCAAAAATAGGAGGTGCACAAATAGATGCTATAACAGTCCTAAATACAAAATTTCAACTTTCTACGTCTAACCGTATTTGAGTTATGCGACACACATACGTCCGTCCGTACGTACGTACGTACGTACGTACAGACGTCACGTCGAAACTAGTCATAATGGATTCAGAAAAGGTCAAAACGGATATTTCCGTCAAAATCTGAGAACCGAAATTTTTCGCGATTACAATACTTCCTTACTTCGTACAAGGAAGTAAAAAGCAAAACTGTAAATTTTCGAAGTATAACAGTAAATTTCAAAATATATTCAAAATAGCTACTAGAGATTTTCAAACTACTGTGACTTTTTTAAATATTAATTTATAATTGAACAGTTTGCCAAATCAAGAATTTTAATATTTGTAATAACAAATATGACTTACGCAATGGTCATAATGTATTTTATAAATATGTTGTCTTTGTAATTAACAAGAAATTAAATAAAAAATCATCGGTCCCCAGTTGAGCACCTTGGCAGCAAATGGGTTAAGAAACCGTGCATTAGTTCATTGCATTAATGTAATATCTCCATGTTTCAGATTGAGCCTTCTTCATGTAAAACTAACGTGATTATAAACACCGAGTGACACATAGCGGTGTAATTTCACGCGTTTCTGGTGTAAATTAGCGCTAGTAATCGACATACGAAGTTACATCCTCCACTAGACTGAACTTCCATAATTATTTACCAACATACAGAGAGATAAATACGCCGCTGCAGACGACTCTGAGTTTGTCACTAGGGAGATATTAATATCGTTGCAGGAATAAAATTAGGGTCATTTGTTACGTTTTTATTTGTTCCTAATATGAAAAGTTTTCGCTGAATTTCACGAGTTATTTATGACGAGGGAATGGTAATATATTATGTGCTTTGTTTAGTAAAATTATGCCAAAATATAAAGATATTTTATTTCGTTTTTCAGTCATGAAACAATATCATAATTTATATTTTTCTTATATCTTTGTTGACTGTCGGTCGCAATTTTTTACCGTCAAGAAATATGTAGTTTACGCCGTAGCATTCCGGGCAGCCTAAAACCACGCCGCCTAAAACCCACGCGGCCTAATTCCACGCCGCCTAAAATCCATAACGTCTAATTTTACCCCCATCACAATAGAACTTGACTACGACAAACCACGCCGCCTAATACCACAACGTCTAATTCCATAACGCCTAATTCCATAACGCCTAATGTCCATTCCGCCTAATACCACAACGCCTAATACCATAACGCCTAACTCCACGCCGCCTAATCCCACACCGCCTAATCCCACCCCGCCTAATTCCACATCACCTAAAATCCACAACGTCTAATTTTACCCCCACCACTATGTCCATGCCGTATAATCTCGTGAGACATACATACACAACGAGTGAATACGGTGTGGACATAGTGGTGGGGGTAAAATTAGACGTAGTGGATTTTAGGTGGCGTGGAATTAGGCGGCGTGGAATTAGGCGGGGTGGGATTAGGCGGCGTGGAATTAGGCGTTATGGTATGAGGCGTTGTGGTTTTAGGCGTTGTGGTATTAGGCGGAATGGACATTAGGCGTTGTGGAATTAGACGTTGTGGTATTAGGCGTTATGGTATTAGGCGGCGTGGTTTATCGTAGTCAATTTATATTGTGGTGGGGGTAAAATTAGACGTTATGGATTTTAGGCGGCGTGGAATTAGGCCGCGTGGGTTTTAGGCGGCGTGGTTTTAGGCCGCCCGGCATGCACTCGTTTACGCTACAGGCTACAATTCATTGGATACAGAATTATTGTCAGTTGAGATTGAATTTGAATAACTTATTTTAGACAAAATTTCACACAAAACTGTAAACAATATAAATATCTATCTAATTTAGTGTGACTACAATATTTCCATTAAGTTATGATACTAAGAATATAATTGAATTAAGTAATAGGGCTTTCATCAAAATAAATCCTCTAAATGTGTTTGAAAATCCTCCATTTTCTACGAGGAATATCACAATATACGAACACAGTATCGTAGTGCATCTATTCATCTTCACTATTCCGTTTATAAAACATATCGATTTCTACTCATTTCTTCTAAAATTAAAATATGATTCAGACACAGCAAGTGACAGAATGAATTTAATATATTTATCTTTATGGCAAATATAATTTTCATACCGTTATTATTATCTACACATTTTGTTATTAAATTCCATTCCATAGATAATGACCCCCATTTTTTACTAAAATCTTTTTCCTATTATCTTACATAATTGGCCATTTACTTTAACAATAATTACTCAAATAGCTTTATCGTTATTATTGATTTTAACTTAACAAAAAGGTAAAAGCTGATATTGTTCGAATATAAGTAGGTAGTAGCACTTGATTTCTAAAAGTGGAACTAATAAATACGTTTTCATTATTTTTCTCCAGAAAAACGAACGGAAAATATTAGTTTATTCAATACCAATTTGTAGGATTAATATAAAAATATTAAGTAGGTATTTAATTTTTTTATTTTTAATGATACTATAGTATCATCAGTTTGGATTTGGTGATTTCGTTTAGTGTAAATTCAAATTCAGTGCTTTTAGCTTTTGTTTATTAAATGTGCGAGCTTATAATAATTACGAGGGAATCAGTTTGTTTGTATGCTTTGTATTTTATATTTTAGTCGTAATGCAGATGCCTTTTTTAGACCACATTTTAATATGTAATCTTATTAAAGAAACAATTAATTTAATTAATAATTAATTAGTCAATGATATTGAGACACTTATTATAAAAACATAACATAGACTAATTATTGCTATCAAACTATAATACGGATGCCTAAACACAGAAATGTTTAATGTGTCTCCATTAAAATTGTACTGATTCAAATATGCAAAGCATATAAAATATTGTGCAATTGTCCGATAAACATTTCGCATTTTCGGCTATTTTTGTCACCAAAGTAATTCATCACGCGTTCAAATAAATCTCTCCCAACCCCATTAATAATCCACATGCACATGTCAAAATTTCAATCAATTTTTCCCTTTCCAGATTTGCGGAACCGTTGTGGACATGGGTCTGCACTGCCAACCGATGCGAACGGCGAGAAAAAACAAAAGAAGAGGCAGTTTCCCTGCAAACCTGCAACATGCTCTGTGGCTCCACACAACTGTGGCCCCAACCCACGGGGCCCGTCCAACTTGGGACCTTCTACATGCGATTCTTTCTACACCAATTGCAGTTGCACGTAAACCCAGATCAACCTCTGAGCAAGCTGATTAAAAAAACCTACGATATCTTTATAGACAACGTTAGGAGCTTGATAAATGAAGAGGTTCCACTTGGGTATATTGATAGTGATGTTGATGATTTTATTATTAATGTTATTGTTACACAACACAAACATACTACGCTTACACTTAACACTGATGAAAGTTATAACTTGACAGTTAAAACTTTAGATAAAGATGTGGCTGTAACAATCAGAGCTAAAACCATTTTCGGGGCTCGACATGGTCTCGAAACGCTTTCACAGTTAATATGGGGGGAGGAAATCCAACATGGCACTGTTTTACGGATCCTAGGTAAGGCGGCGATTCAAGACGCACCTAGATTTGCTTACCGAGGCCTTATGCTTGATACCTCACGCCACTTTTTCTCCGTTAATGCCTTAAAAAGAATGCTGATGGGCATGGCTGCCTCTAAGCTTAATGTTTTCCATTGGCATTTAACTGATAGTCAAAGTTTTCCTTTTAATTCTCCACGAGTGCCTCAGATGGCACGTTACGGTGCATTGGCACCTGATATGGTGTACTCCGCAGAAGATATAAGAGATCTGGTTGAGTTTGCTAAACTCAGGGGCATTAGAATTTTGATTGAATTGGACACTCCTGCTCATGCTGGCAACGGATGGAACTGGGGGCCTTCGGAAGGTTTAGGAGATCTTGCGGTTTGTGTTAACGAACAACCTTGGAGTGCCTATTGCGGAGAACCCCCGTGCGGACAACTCAATCCAGACAATCCAAATATATACAAAGTATTAGAAAATCTATACCGTGATATATTAGAAAATACAGAAGAACGAGAAATATTCCATTTAGGAGGCGATGAAGTCAACACCCATTGTTGGGAACAGGAACAAATCAACAAAATGTCAACCAACAAAGTTTCAACTCCATACAACTACACCGACCTTCATGACACTTGGGGTGACTTTACTCTTAAAGCACTAAAACATTTAGAAGCAGCAAATGAAAACAAAATAATCCCGAACATAGTAATGTGGTCGAGCGACTTAACCAAACGTCCATACATTCAAAAATACCTGAACAAACATCGATTCATAGTACAAATTTGGGGCGCAAGTGCTTGGCCAGAAACAAATGACTTACTAGACGATGGTTATCGAGTAATTATAAGCCACGTTGACGCTTGGTACTTAGATTGTGGTTTCGGAAAATGGCGAGAAATTGGTGGACCAGCTTGCGATCCATTCAGAACGTGGCAGATGGTTTACACACACAGACCTTGGCAACGAATGAAATTGCCAGCCTCTAAAAGGTCGCTGGTTTTGGGGGGAGAGGCTTGTCTATGGACAGAACAAGTAGAAGAGAGCTCCTTGGATAGTAGGCTATGGCCGAGGGCTGCGGCTCTAGCTGAACGACTCTGGACCGATCCTAGTATAAATCTAGAGAGTCTAGAGGTTCAAGAAGACACCTACACTAGATTGGTGACCCACAGGAATAGGCTCATTAAACGGGGATTGAGAGCTGAAGCCATGTGGCCCCAGTGGTGCGACGAGAATCCGGGCATGTGCCTGTGACGAATAGTAGTATTATTCGTAGTATTTGTGCCTCATGAACTTTTTAAATAAATTCAGCGAATGGATGGATGAATGCTTGACTAGTGTAAATACAGACCAATGTATAAATTGTGCTTATACACATTTTTTAATAAATTAATATTCTGTGAGACTTATTCTAAGCATAATGTAAACTTATTTTGTCGTTTAATAAATCAAACTATTAAATTATTTGTTCTTTTTGGCTATTATTTTTCAGATCGTCAAATAAAAGGTAAGTCAAATAATTTTTTATATCTCATAAAAATGAATATAAAGGGAGCAACATTTTTAGTTGAAAATTAAAATTTTTATACAAATTATGTATCGGAGATATTTAATTGTGTTTTCAAAACACTTTATTTTCTCGTTGATACAGTTATATATATATATATATATATATATATATATATATATATATATATATATATATATATATATATATATATATATATATATATATATATATATATATATATATATATATATATATATATTGATAGATATTACAATGGTTTGATTACAAGCGTGCTCAAGCAGACTGACCACGTATCTCTAAATGCGAGCGTATTTATCCCTTTATTTATCACGTGGAAAAGTACCACGGATGCTGATGAAACATATATAGGGTGAAATATGGTGAAATACAGTGTGTGGAGATATATAATTTACATATAAAAACCGCAAATCATTTTTTTAAAATAAAAATGTAATTATCCTAATCAAAATAATATAGAGTTAAATTTGCTCCGGGATATAGGGTAAGTTTTGACAAAAATTTTCATTGATATTTTCTGTCACAATTAAGATAAAAAATAATTTGAAAGTTAATATCACCTAAGGTATTTAAGACATACAGTTGGTAAGATTACGAATAGAGTAAAATGCGTTTGGTAAGATTACGGTTATGAATAACTGCGATTTGACAAAAATACGTTTTGGATAAATTCCGTGTTGGATTATTCCAGTTAGGTATAGTTGCGTTTTGGCTAAATTACGGTTTACCTGAAAACGATTTGACAATTATAATATTAGTCGAAGTTGCGGTTTGGTCAAATTACGGTATGTGAAATTATAGTTTTTCTAGAATACAGTTTTTGTAAATTACGGATTGGCATATTTATGGTTTGACAAAATTTCAGATGAACAAATTACAGTTTGACTAAAATACAGTTTGGCTTCATTATTTTTGGTCAACCTACACTTTGACAAAACTATATTTGTCCAAATTGTGTGCTCCCTATTCGGTACTCAATACTAATTTCGAACAGTAAAGTCTCCCCCACATGTACCGTTGGCACCGTAAAAACGTTTACCGTTGACGCCGTTCTGTGATTTGATTCGTTGACAAGTAATGACGCAGTTTGACAGCTGTCATTTAGTTGGTTGTCAACGAATCAAATCACAGAACGGCGTCAACGGCAAACGTTTTTACGATGTCAACGGTACATGTAAACTTAGCTTAACTCTTACAAGCGATCATTTCTTGCGAGTGTACGCGAATGCGTCAATACACGCAGTTCAGAATAAATAATTCAATCCATCGCAGCTTATTACAACCTCCCATTTAATAACTCCTACGTCAGTCAAAAATCAATTCCATAAAAAATTGAATTCTCGCCGTTCCGTCCTTCAGAAATAATCCCATCAGATAGTGTTTCATTCTACTCGCGGCGCTTGGCGTAATACAGCCATGTAATACCCTAATTACGATATTGATTGATACCCGGGGGGTGGGGGGTTATTGGTGCAATTTCAACTAAAACCGCATGTATGCATGCCAATAGACACGAGAACACCATGTATCACACCAAGGGGGTGGTGAGAGAGGGGCACGCATAATTGGTACAGTCGGCAGCAAAATTCAACCGAGGAGATAATAGATTTACATACATACATATCTATCACGGCTTTTGCCCGACTTGGGTGTGGCAGCCTCACTCATTATGACTCATCGATATCGTGTGTGTGTGCGGTTACCAGCCGTCAACTCACGAGTACTCCTGGTTGTTAGTGGAGAGTACAAGATAAACGAGATTTTTGTGCAGTTAATAAATGTGATCTCTATAGGTTCTCTGATGATTTTTTTTTCTATTCCACTCTTTTCTCCACTACTACGACTGCCTAAAACCAGCCCGAAGCTCGTACTTTACCGCATCCTAGCTATGCAATGTAATTTTGAAGTTGAGAATTACTGTAATAATTATTTACAGGCCGAATGTGAGATTTTTATCCCACATGAGCGGTTTTTTGAAACACAAGAGAAGCAAAGGTTTCATTTACGTGAATGCTGGGATGCTGTCTTCCCGCAAGAGGTTTGTACAATGTTTTTTGTAACGAATAAAACTGAAATTATTTTGAAGATAATTTTATTATAGAACGCTTAAGAAAGCCAGTGTTCTTTGCATTTTTTCGGATTGACTACACTGGGAAATTGACATTTCAGATTGTCAATTGCGTGCTTAATATATCATTTCCTAGGTTATGAGTAGAGTACCTAAATAGACTATTAGGTATTTAGGTATTTAGGTACTCTAGTTATGAGTAGGTACCTACGAAAAATGTTCTCGTTGCGGATAAACTGTTAGTATATTATTGACATCAAGGTAATGTTTTTATAAACATTTAATTGAGAAAGAATGGATCTGCAGATGTTTTTTAAAATTTTAAAAATAAATTTTTATCAGGAGATATAACCGTATAAAGTTTGCATAAATTGGAAATTTGCCTTGTGCTAAGTTCGCCATCTTGTAAAAATGGTGGAACAAGACGACATTTCTTCGGTTTTTAGAATTATGTTGAAAATGGGTAATTTTTTGCAAAAATGTCATATACCAAACAGAAAGAGCATAAAATTTCCTTTAAGATAGTCACTTTGGTTTTTACGTTATTCATACTGTTTTTGAAAAAATCGTAAATTAATATTTTTATACTGGCTATTTTAACTTTTTGTACTAGCCACAAAACACTCGCTACGTTAGTACATTTTATGCTGGATTTTGGGAGATAGATGACCTCTTAAGTAAATAATATCAATAATGAGAAATCTGAGTTCGTACCAAATTCGAATATTTTCTGAAAGTAAGTTCAGTCTAATCACTAATCAGGTAATCGAATTTTTTTGATTAAAAAGCTTGTTTTGTTTTCATATGAACGATATATTTAGTAGAAAATAATGAAATTGCACGAAATCAGTGCAATCACCTTATTTCAAAGATGAAGGTAAAATGGAGATGTTTTGATACAACAATTATGGCAAAAATATACCTAATTAGGTATTTTAAATGATAAATCAGTTCTTAATCTTAATTATGAACTCTTGTACTTAATATAGGGATTGAACTTGATCTACTTCCAAGTTTTCGCAGCACAGTGAGTTTGACCTCTACAAGTTAAAGTTGTATCATATGGGCCAGCAAAGTTTACATACGATTTTAATTAATCCTAAAGTTAGAGTTCCATTTCATCAGCACTGCAACTACTCGTCTTCATTTCATTATAAATTATTGTTTGATATGTGCAGCGAAGAGAATTAAACGAGAAACTGACAGGAAGTTGACGAGAATTTACATATTAGCACTACTGAATTAATTTTTATATGGTAGGTACTAGGTATTTTAAGAAATGAGAACCAAGAAATATTTAAATCAATTTAATAAATCAAATCATGTCCATATTGGAAAGCACTCAAAGAATTAATGCACATGTGATATTATAAGTGAAAATTTAATACAATCTTTTTCTATATTCAATAAATTCGTTAAAATCTGTCGTCTGCTTTAGATACA
Source organism: Agonum fuliginosum (assembly GCA_947534325.1). NCBI lineage: Eukaryota > Metazoa > Arthropoda > Insecta > Coleoptera > Carabidae > Agonum > Agonum fuliginosum. The sequence goes on from OX384037.1 coordinate 30,772,920, forward strand.
CTAATTTAATAACACACGATTTCAAGTCACCTTCCTATGCTTGCAATGTAAAAGAGGTCAACTTTACAGCTCCATAGTTATCAAACGAAACTGACGATTGTCCTAAAAATTTATTTTAAATTGTATTATTATCAGCGACAGCGTGGTCCAGCGTGTTAACTGGCTTTCGCCGGCTAACGTGCTGTGACGTCAGTCAACGTGAGATCGATGGTTCGAGTCTCCGATGGGCGACAATGTGTGATTTGTCGTAAAACTAAAAATGCCCAAGGTCTGGCATTCAATCACACTCGGGTGTTACAAGCTATCCACTTGTTCACCTTAAATGTAGTCCTGGTTGCATAAAGAATATCTCCGCTGCCGCTGTGGTTGCAACCACAGATCGCCGCATGGATCGAGATTCTGACTGCATATGGAGACTGATCCCCTGCGATAAAAGGATCTAGAAAAGCTTCATGAGAAGCGGCGCTACTCCCACGGGAGTGTTAAGCCACTATCTATCTATCTATTTATCTATCTATATATATATATATATATATATATATATATATATATATATATATATATATATATATATATATATCCTGTAAATTTTTTATTTCTGTTGTCATTGATTTCGGTAGGCAGCAGCATTAAATTTGTCTTTGTTCCTAAAATGTTAAATTTTTCCCGTTAAAATTTGCTGTCATCTACGCCACTGGTTTCGCTGCATTCTCGCTTCATCCCCATTTTATTTACGCCTCATACGAGGTTTAGAGAATAGAAAGAGGTTCGGATTTGCCGTCCAGCTTTTGTCCCATGGGACCAAAACTTTAATTAAGGCTAACTTTGTGAATAATTCAATGGAATTAACAATTTTTTTACTTTTTGCTAACTTAAATTAGTTGAATTAGGGTGCGCGTAAAATAGAAATAATAGAAAGGGATTACAGAAGCAATACGGACAGTAGAAGTTGGGCTTTTAACACGGACTATGTTTTTGAATTATTACGTTAAGCTGTTTTGCCAGTGGTAGATATGCATTAAAGATTTGCTGGCTAAAATTAATCCTTAGGATTATCAATATGGTTTATAATACTCACCATTAAAAATCTACATTGTATATAAATACCTAAGTACATTAATAAAGTACAGATTAAATTCTATAACCTTGTTCAAATTTTTTAATCAATTATTTTCAGTGCATAATTATTTTGATAATAAATAAATTTCTGTCATTGATATAGATATACGAGATCGGTATTATAATAAAATTAAAACTTTATTCTTCATCATTTCGCTGACAAATATTAGAAATATTAAGCAAATAACATTTTAGTGTCTTGTTTGGTTGCTAAGAAAAAGGTAGGTAAATAAAGTTTTTACCTTTTCCTTTTTAACCACTGTCAAAGCGATAAAATTGTGTTTTTTATGGCTTACTTTATACAGGAGTGTTAAAAAAATCTTTTTGTTTCATGATCAGCACGTCGTACAGTACCCTTTAATTTTTTGTCCTAAGTTGTGGAACACCCTATATATTTGATATCATATTCTTAACTGGGTACTGTTTTGTACGAAATTAATTTCAGGATATTCCTACATTCTTGAAAGATTTTTTACTGACCCACTCTTGGCCCACCTGGCGGGATGTCACAGCAATTGATAACTTACTTCGGTTCACTATAATGATTTATGAATCAAGATTCTCCATGTTAAGGGGTCCGTCTGGTAGTTAATTTTTTTTTAAAACAGAGGTGTGCGCGTCCCATGGTCATTTTGTATGTTGAGGTTTTTCCTTTATTTACAACATATGAACATGTCACCAAAAGATGTTAGAAGGTCTCTCTGTTTTTATTTCTTTTCTTTAACTTATGATTTTGGAAAAACATGACTTTGAAATCAGCCATTTTTCTTGATTTTTAAGAATTTTTTTCTGGTAAACAAAAAGCTATATTTAATTTCTAAAAACAGAGGGACATAAATTGAACCTTTGTTAACAAGAAGTTTGTTTTCCAGTCGTCTGTGTTATAAATGAAATGATATATGATGGGACAACGATGCTATGTTTTCGCTGTTGAAATTGTAGATTCTCTATTTAGCCAACACATTCTATGCTCAGTTTTACCTACATTTTTTATTCGATTGACTGTAAAAAGAAGGGCTTGGCGTCATTTGAACCCGCCTCACTTTGAAAATGACGACTTACGTTCAGGAGTTCGGTATTTTCCGAACGCGCCTCTTAAGAAAACAAAGCAAAATCAAAAATAAAGCACACCCTGTACTTTCAAATAACCGGTACAAGGTGTTAAGTAGGTATCTATATCAACTAGGGTAAACCATATAGTCGTTGGACACCATATAGTTATTGGACATACCACACAAAAACCGTTAAAATAAAAATTCTCTTTATCCTATTTGATATAGCGTCTGCTTGATGGATACGTCGATAAATGTATTTTGTGTGACAATAAATTTGCGACAAATTATTCCTACTGTTAGTTTTGTGTCGACCTTGATATAAGTGCGTATGCGATCTAGTATGTATTTCTTATAATGTTGTTAAAGATCACATCAACAAAAATATTAATTTTACACCTTCTTATTATTCTTAGAATAAGAAAATCATTATTCAATAACGCCAAAAATTACTTACAGATTACATATTTTGATGCTTTTGTTTGTTTAAATAAAATTTAAACAAAAAAAAACGGTGTCCAACGACTGTAATAAAATTTTTCTATAAATACAGTTATTGGACACGTGTCCAATAACTAAATTTCATAACATAACCTCAATTTTGCTGTCCAATTATTATCCATAGGACGCTAGGTTTAGAGTTTTTTTTTTTAAATGATTTTAATATAACCTAGACAGTTATGGGACGGGTGTACAACAGTGTCCAATAAGTGTCAGTTAGGTGTCCAATAATTGTATTTTGATGTTTTTAAAATAGAAAAGTTTCAAATTCATTAAATTGACAATAGGATGTTGGCAAAAATAGTATTAGTAATTTTACTTATTGCCAATGTCTGGATTAATAATTTTAATGGTCTTTTATAAAAAATAATTATAAATAAGTCTTATAATTAAATAAAAGTGGTCGTCCAATATCTATCTATCGCGGATGACACAACGTTACTTTCATCACATGCGAATGTTGAAATTTTGTCTCAAATTGCGACTAGATCTCTAGATGACACCATAAGTTGGTTTGCAGCAAACAATTTGAACCTAAACCAGGACAAGACCCAATCCTTGATCATCAGCTCAAACAGAAGGCTCTCCCAGGGTGGTTTTGCTAAGATCCTAGGGGCTTACGTCGACGACGGTCTAACGTGGTACATGCAAGTTGAACGTCTGTGCAGTAAACTGGCATGCATTATTTTCTTATTTAGAAACTTAAAAACCATCCTAGACACAGACAATCTAAGAGTGGTATACATGGCCCTTTTTCACAGTCATCTATCATATGCAGTGATACTATGGGGAAATTCTTCTCACGCTATTAAAGCATTCCGCATGCAAAAAAAGATTGTGCGTTTAATGGTCAATGCACAACCTAGAGAGCATTGCCGACAAATATTTATCGATCTGAAAATTATGCCACTACCGTGTATATTTATTTACACGTCGTTATTAGAAATACACAAAAACAAAGAAGTTTTTCCAAAAAACGGTGAAGCTCATCACTACAACACCAGATCACAAAATCAACTAAGCAAAAAACGCTTCAGACTTGAGATGTCAGCCAAAAATTCAATTAATATTGATCTGTATAATCATTTGCCTGAAAGTTTAAAAGATCTCACCTACAATACATTCAAAAATAAAATTAAAAAATATTTATTAGATACATGTTTTTATTCAGTCCAAGAATTTTTAGACAAGCAAATTTGCCTCAGCTAAGCCAGTGCTACTGCCTTGAATTACACTGTAATTTACAAATAATTTATAAATTAGTATCTTAATTTACATTTTGACTTACCATAAGTTGTAATTGTACAAGAACATGGTCAATAAACATTATTATTATTATTATTATTATTATTATGTGACACCAGTCCAATAATTGAAAATTTGTCCAATAACTATACTTTTTTGCATATTTTTCTTATAATTATTATTATTTTCTCAAATTTATCATTTCGTCAAATTTCAATACATGGTGTTGTGCAGAAATCTTAAACCTATTATAAAAAAAATTAAAAGTCCAAAATTGACCATAAACAACAAAGATGTTAATTTTTTGTTTTAATATATTCTTAACTGTCCAATAACTATATGGTTTACCCTATTCATAAATACAAAAACACCCCCTTAACCGTTTAATCTGCTATCTCAACTACAATGTGTTCCCTTTATCAGGATCCCATTTCTCCCCTTTTTATGTCGAACTGTTTCGTTAACCAAACATCAGAGCATCAGATTGTATCTCTATCCTCTATCGAATATCGACGATCGCGTCACCGTCGATTATCGTAGCGGCTACAACAAATGCCACTACTAAATATCGATCAGGATAGGATTAGGATTAAAGCCGAACAAGTGCTATCGGCTCGCTTTGAGCTCTGCACGGGAGTTTCGCAGGCCTGGACTTAGGAGACGGATCAATCAGTTATTGTATTCATGGCTAACATTTCAAATAATTGGGCTAATAACACGACCGACTGTGGTTGTAGCAACTCAGGTTACTAGTGATGGGTCTTTCGTTCATTTTTAGTGAGTCAGTTCATTTCGCTCCGCTCAGTAAAGTGAGTCGTTCACACTGAGTCGTTCATTCGAACGACTCTGTAAAAGAGCACTGTGCGTTTCAAATGACACCGTGCTAGTGTGCTGCTCAGCTGAGCTGCTCTGCACATGCTCACAGCTCACAGCACTGTGCGGTGTGCGCTCGCCGTGTGTGCATATGCGATGTGGCATGTGCACATGTGCCAAACTGTATGAACCTGAACCTGAGCATTTTAGTTGTTAGTTGTGTTGCATATTGTTGTTGTATATGTATATTGACAATGGAAAATAAACAAAATAAAAATTTAGCAAAAGGAGTACTGTCTGGCAACATTTTGAAGAATGTTCAACAAATTTAACAAAACGTTTGTTGTTGTTGTTGTCCAGTCCTACATTGTTCCCAATTGCCATATTGTTGATTATTTTCATTGTTGGCCGTACAACAGTAACGCATGCATTCTTCTCAGAATACACTGCACTAACTAAGTCAAGCCAATAGTGCTCTGTAATATGTTATGTACCGTGCGCTGTCTGTATGTTTCGTTCGTTTCGTTCATTCCAGCCGCACTCGTTCGTCTTTCTGCGTTCAGCGAGCGGAGCGGGGAGCGGAGCTAGCACGGTGCTAGTGTGAACTGGTGTGCCGTATTGAACGAACTAAAGAGTCGTTCGTTCACGGCACACTAAAATGAGTCGTTCATTTTGAACGACTCGTTCATGAACGACCCATCACTACAGGTTACACATTCCGGTTAAACTGCACATAAATGTCATATGTGGTGTACTCTTATTATTTTCTGCCGGGAGACCATTCCACTTTAGAAAACAAAAATCTGGAACATGCACAAGAAGATTCAAATCTTAAAAATTTATACGTAATAAAATACTTGCATTTATAGATTCATTCACAGGAAAATGCAAATCTAGAATTTTAGATTCGAAATGAATGGAAACAAAAAGGAAGATCCAAAGATAGAAACATGCAAATCTAGAAAACAATATTGTCTCATTAACACTAGGGAAATACTTACACAAATTAGATTTAACTAAACTAAATAGACAACCCAATACCATTCTTGAGGCTTGAGGCCAACATACTCGGTTTTAACTATCAAATTTTTAGAATTATTTCATTTACTATATTTAAAGATAACTTGAAAATTTATTATTACACGACATGCGGAGAAAACACAATTTTCTCCTCACAAAATAGTGAGGAAAGTAAGTTTCCCTCACTAGAGATGAAAGTAAGCATTGTTACCACTAGTGTTATTTTAGGATTTTACAATTATTAGATGTGCATGTTTCTTCCATATTTACAATATTTTTAATATGTCGTGAAAAAATGTTGTGTCTAACACGAGAGAAAACCTCTTTTTCACTTTCGCTCGATTGCCTCACTCGCTTCGCTCGTGACACAAACTTTGAGCTCGATCGGGAAAAAGAAGCGCTTTCCTCTCTAGTTGGATAAATAACTATATAATTCAGACAAGGAAAACTATAAAAAATAAACTGTCAAATTTTGATTATTTTCTATTAATTCCATGAAATGGAAAACATTATTTTAATTATGATATTACATTTATTGCGATTTGGTTTAAAAAGATTTAGAAATTTAGAAACGATATAACATACTTAGGTACCTTAAATTTAATTATGTTAAATAAAGCAAGTGTAGTACGGCATAAATTGACCTCAAGCCCCTTCAACTTAAATGTTTCATCCTTAATCTTAACTAAACTTTGACAAAATTCAACGCATAAGCTGCTGTCATTCACATTATCACATTATTATAAAATACCTACATTGATTTTCCCAACGAATCTATTTCTGTCATGCAGTTATTTATTGAAGTATTCTTTAAATTATTAATTCCTATACAATTTTTCAAATAACATTCTTTGTATCAATTATGTAGGTAGAGTTTACTAACACACGAGAGATTTATGATAAAAAAAATTAAATTTAGAACTCTACCTACACTACACAAATAACTATTGTTTCTTCAATAAATTAAAATTTGAAATCAAACGACATATCAGCATAAAATTGAAAACATGTTTTGTTTTTCGTTTAGGAAAGTTCGCAATATTTGTATGGAAAATAACCAAGTTTAAAAATATCACAGGCTTTTTCAACTCCAATATTACCTAAGTCTAAATTTAATAAACTCCGTTTTGCGCTTCATGTCTTTTCTCAGTACAAAATTTTATTAGAATTTCACATGTCATACAAGGTAACATTTCAATGATATCATATATGAAAACTCACGTAAATGTAACCAAAAATCCATAAGAATAAAAGATGAAATACGGGCGTAAAATGTCAGATGAGTTTGTTAGACTATATTTCACACAAAAAAATGATGAAAGTGGCAATGATAAAGAAAATTTATATAGGCGAAAATATGTTCCTTATGAACTTCGCAGGCCCAGGGGAAGTAAACAGAGGTTCTCAAACGATTTATCATAATATATAGGGCGGGTTTTCTAATAATGGAGTTAATTAATCTTCAGGGGTACATTATTTACTGCTACAAAGAAAATTATACAAGTAAAATTTAGTAAATAACTCCTGTATATATTTTATAAGTCAGGGTTCTGTACGAAAAATAGAATATGTTCTAATTAGTCAATAAACGAAGAAAAAAATTGCTCAATTTATTATTGATCAATAAATTTAGTCGTATAAAACTGGCATAATTTTTTAAGAATACAGTCAAAATTTACCATAAAGAAATGTATTAGTATATAGATTAGGGTGGAACGAAAAAAACAAGTTTTGATTTTTAATTTTTGATAGCGCGGAAAAGTTGCCTTTTGGTGTAGATAAGATACAAAAAAAAATATGAAAAATATTGGAGCATGTCTTGAGGTGCCGCAAGGACGATAAAGTTTCAGAAAATTACAATTATCATTACATTTTAAAGTTTTTTTTAAAGAAGTTGTCAACTTTTTTATTTCAAATACTGTCAAAAAAGCAGTTTTTGTTTTAAAAAAGGCATATTTTTTTTTTTTTTACTTTTTGGATTATGTCTTGAGGTGCCGCAAGAGCGTTTTATAAAATCATTGACTCACGTTAACATGCCAAAATTTGATACACAAAAACAGTTTAATGTGTAATGACAGTTTAATGTGTAGAAACAAACATTTTGCAATTGATCTATGTTTTGTAACATTATATGTACGAGAAAACCATAAAAAATAATTTATCTAGGTTTATAATTTTTTATTTTTTAAATTTTTTTAGCAAACTATAAGCTCTGTGCGGCACCTCAAGATGTTCTAGTATAGCAACCAAATTTTTGTATCTTCTTTTTGAACCTAAAAGGCTGCTTTTCCCCACTATCACAAAACTAAAAAGAAATTAAAATTTAAAAAGGCCACTTTCGTTCCACCCTAATATAGATTATTAAACAAATTATACTGACTAAAACCTTTGATGCAATTCTGTGAAAACTTGTAAAACTATAAGAAAATGAAATTAAAAATATTTAACAAAATCTCAATAAGAACTATAATCAAATAATATTCTATAAGAGAGGTATTTATTGTGATGGGTCAAAAATTTCGAGTGTGAGTTTTTGGTGGATAATTTCTTTGAATGCCCTTATTATGTACATCAAGTACCAGAAGTAAAAATTAATTCGTAATCGTAAGCGTGAGTCAAACGTAAAATGTCGATTTAATTTTGTGAGTGTGCGTGGTCGTGAACAAAAATTTACCCACGCGTCCAGCTCTATTCTAGTCACTATAGCAGACATTTATGAACATTTCTACCATTTAACTCATATTAGAGCAATATTACTCCAAAGCGCAATTATAGCAGTAACTGCACAAATGAGTAGGTAATAGGTAATATTGATTCTCTTATTGGTGACGTTCAAAAATATGACAATACGTGTGCAAGGTAGGTACTGTATCCTACTAAATTTAGTTTTAGTAATATTTCGTCGGATAAATCAAATTAACCAAAAATTTTGATATTTGGTATTTTACATTTGTATACCTACTAACTGGACGAGATGCTAAGATTTTGGTACAATTACCTTGACTTGAAGTGATATTTCTTGAAGATTGAAAAGAGTAACTGTTAAAAATTTCTATAAATTTGGATAAATACGCGGATAAATATGCTATTTATTTGTAATAAGAATTAGGGAAAAAGTTATTTGCAAGTTAAGTTATAAAAAAATTGTCTTTATCTGGTAGCATAAAAAATACTGTTAGATATGTTAGATGCCGGCCACGATGGCCGCGCGGATTAACGTGACTAGACTCACTGTGATCCGAGCGGGCAGCGAGGTTGTGGGTTCAAATCCCACTGAAGAGCATGGGTGTTGTGATTGTCCAAACATTGATTTATATAAAATATGTTTAATCTAATTTACGAGTGTTACTGGCTGATAGGCAAGGTACCTAAAGCCATAGGGGTTTCCCCTTAAAAAAAAAAAAAATATGTTAGATAATGTGAATGCTAGATAATGTTAGTTGCGGTAACGTCATTAGTTGATTTGTTATATTATGACAAGCTTTGCTAATTAATTACTGTTTATTGTTACATAAGTAGGAACCTCGGCGGTAGGAACTATAATAATCGTGTATTTTTAGGAATGTAACTTTTAGTATTGATTGAGAAGTTTTGGAGGAATAAACCAGTTGTAAAAGTTATTTTGTTTAATTATTTTTGTGTGTTATGCCCTGCATTTAACAATACATTTATTAAATAAAACGTTGAAATCTTCTAATCCATGATTGGCTCATTGTTGTTTTTGCGTAAAAAATATTGACAGGTGAGACGGGTGACACGTTGGCACTAACGCCATATAAGTAGTAATTGAACGGAGGATGGAGGATGGCTTCAACACAGAAGAGTTTTCCTGTGAATGAATCTTTTGATTCAGGTGATGCAAATTTCTGTTTGAATATTTTAGATTTTTATTTATATATTTTGTATGGGCACCGGATTGTACGTATACATTTATGTTTATAAGTCTAGATACAGCGGGAGGTTGTGTGCTGGCCACATCAGATTTTTTATTTTAATAATACTTATTATTCATTAGCATCTAAATCAGGTCAAGTAATAAAGGTGACAATTTGCAAACGTAAAAATTCTTCATTTTTGTTTCCGTTGAATTTAAACGAGTCTATCTCACCCCTATAAAATATCAAACAACTGTAAAACCTCTGCCAAAAGGACAAAAAGCTTACAAAGCACAGTTTTATCAAAAATTTTACTGCCAATAAAAAGTCCCTACAAATTTAGTACCAACTTATCATTGCTCAATTCTCGTCATCGCATTAAACTGCTCTTGTTCAGCAGCAGTCCGAGTAATCCTATTACAAGTTCGCACCCTGGGTGTTAATGCTGACATAGGCGGCGAATGAGGGGAGAGGGCCGAAAATTAATAGAGAAAATTATCATTACAACATGAATTGACTGTTGTAAACTGTTAAACAACAAGAAATTCTAAAAGTCAAGAACCATAATACATGAAGTTTTATTGCCCAAAATAGTTATTTACGAACCAAATGCGGGAAGATTTGTATCCTACGTGAGCGGTTTTTTGAAACACGAACGAAGCGAGGGTTTCATTTACGCGAATGCTGGGATGGTGTCTTCCCGCAAGAGGTTTGTACAATGTTTTTTGTAACGAATAAAACTATAATGAAATACATTCAAGTTGTGGTTGTGTCTGATCATTAAATTTGATTTTACTCTGAAATGTCTAGAAAAGCCAGTGTTCGTTGCATTTTTCCTGATTGACTACACTGAGAAATTGACATTTCCGATTGTTAATTGCGTGTCTAATGGCGGCCAATAATTTTACCTAAAAGCAATTCTTCCTAACCGTAGTTATTCCTAAAAATAACAATTCAAGCCGCCGTTATTCCTAAACGCAGTTGTTGCTAAACGCAATTTGACCTAAACATAATTTTTCCTACTCGCAGTTATTCCTACTCGTAATTTATACTAAATGCAATTTTTCCTAATCGACAGTAGCGCTGATGATGAATTGTTGTACTACCATAGTTTACCGACAGCTGGACAACTGTTGTAAAATAGATGAATGAAAGTGGATGGTACATGTGTTTATGTTAGGCTCAATTGCCGAATTCGGCCATTGGGCGAAAAAAAACGGCCATAACGCGATCTGGCAAACGCAAAACAGCCACAACGCGTTGTGACCGTTTTATAACAGCCACAACGCGTTGTGGCCGTTTAACAAAACACTTCTTTAGTCCAACAGAACTCCGGTTTTTGAGATAAACTAATCTATGCTAACAAAACCCTTCTTGAGTCCAACAGAACTCCGTTTTTTTCACATAAAGTAATCTATGCTAACAAAACCCTCCTTGAGTCCAACAGAACTCCGTTTTTTTAACATAAACTAATAGTTATTAAAATACACAACGCGTTGTGGCTGTTTTGCGTTTGCCAAATCACGTTGTGGCCGTTTTTTTCGCCCAATGACCGAATTCGGCAATTGAGCCTAACATAAATACTTTCATTAATCTATTTCACAACAGATGTGCAGCTGTCGGTAAACTTTGGTAGTACAATAATTTGCCATCAATGCTACGATCGATTAGAAAAAATTGCATTTAGTATAAACTACAATTAGGATTAGGAATAACTGCGAATAGGAATAACTATGTTTAGGTCAAATTGCGTTTAGCAACAACTAAGTTTAGGAATAACGGCGGCTTGAAATGTTATTTTTAGGAATAACTACGGTTAGGAAGAATGGCGTTTAGGAAAAATTATGCGCTCCCGTGTCTAATATGTTATTTCCTAGGTGATGAGTACAAAAAGTAAATTTCTTACTCATTTGTGGCATGTGGCAAGAGGATTACTTTTTAATATTAAGGAGGTTGGCTACTCCTGCAATGGCGTACCTAGACATTAGCCTTGGGGAAAAATAAAAATATGTTTGATAGTTTAAAACAAAATTCGCTCAACGGGCGTTGGCTGATATTATTATCATTGCATTGTGGTGATATATTTTTGCAATAATTATTAATTCACTATTTTTTAAATAACTTGCAAATGGTTTAAAAAAATTACACAAAATCTTCACGAACTTATTTTACAGGTTTACAAGAAATATTAATACAAGTTCTATGAATTGTTCATCATTTTATCACATAGTTTAAAGCATGCAAAACAAAAATTTAGTTTATCTATAAGAGTCCATGTAAAACGAGCGAAATTTCAACATTCAATTACTCAAAAACCGAACAGACGAAAATTATTACCCGTGAGTTGACGGCTGGTAACCGCACACACGGTCGCAAAATAAAAAATCCTACCTTGACTGCCTAGCAGTGAAGCCTCATCCAGGACCAGTAGCGAAGTCTTTCAGCGTCACTCGCAAAACACACCACAAAAACCACGCGACAAATTATCAAATAACTGCGCTGTTTCTCCACCGATCGAAATGTTGTTAACACCACTAGATTCGGCGCATTTTCACGCACAAATTGCACATAGTCTCAAGTCTGGAACTCAAGTATTTACCGCGGAAATAAATAAAAACATCGCGAGCTCGCGGAACGTAATGCAAACGTAGTAGACGCTGCGTTGAAACTAGGCGGCATGGTTTCAACAGGAATCATTTGGTTATTTTGTTGATTGTTGGAGTGCGCTTGCACTCAAATAGATATTTTATTTGAATATTGGACTGTTTTAATACAAATTTCGTTATTTTTAAGTTTTAGAAATATTGATTGATTGTTAATTTTTCTACAATAGGGAAAGGTGTTCTACCTCGGGACAAAAATTATATTTTTTGTTCTATAATTTTTTGAGATGAGTTTTTAGGAAAATAACTATGATTTTTATTATGATGATATTTGAAAGTATAATAGTAGAATAATAGAACTGAACAATAACTGCAAAAGTCTTGAAACAACGTGTATCACTTTCTTTTCAACAGTGTTCCAAAATTCTACTTGAAATTAGTATATTTAATGCTAGATGTGGCTGCAATTGATGTTGTCCAAAGGTACATGGGTCCCAAGGTACAACACTCTGTCCTACTGATTTTTTTTAAACTAACATAAATAATTTGAAGGACTCAGACGAATTCAGATTGGAAAAGGTGTTAGAAATGCACGAAATTCAGCCAAGGTTGTTCTTCCATCTAACCCTCCACATGTAAGCCCTTATTACAACCACTAGCCGGTGTCCGATAGCTTTGAGGTTGCCAAGTTAAATGTATCCCAACTTGAAATGGTGTCGAGAGTAGATAAGTACCGATTTAAATCAAACCATGAAAATTTAGACAACTTTTCTAATGCAACATAGTAGTGATGGGTCTTTCGTTCATTTTTAGTGAGTCAGTTCATTTCGCTCCGCTCAGTAAAGTGAGTCGTTCACACTGAGTCGTTCATTCGAACGAAGAGCACTGTGCGTTTCAAATGACACCGTGCTAGTGTGCTGCTCAGCTGAGCTGCTCTGCACATGCTCACAGCACTGTGCGCATAAATGCGATGCGCAGCGATGTGGTATGTGCACATGTGCCAAACTGTATGAACCTGAACCTGAGCATTTTAGTTGTTAGTTGTGTTGCTTATTGTTGTTGTATAATATGTATATTGACAATGGAAAATAAACAAAATAAAAATTCAGCAAAAGGAGTACTGTCTGGCAACAATTTGTAGCAAAACAGGAGTTAAATAGGGGGTATGATAAAAAGGAAGGAATTTTATTTAAGGATAGGGATAACCAGTCGTGGTCGAATTAGGAATTGATGAATTAGGGAGCGGCACTATAATCATGACATAACACAAACTACTGAGCACTTTGCTTAATAATATATTTAATAAAAACACAAAAACTCCGATAAAGATCACAATAAAATATTAATTACTAAACTGATTAAACTTGACTTTACTAAAAAGTAAAGAACTTATACGTTTCCACTAACTTATAAATACGAAATACTACATTAAAACAAATAATTTACGCATACAATTACGTAAAATTACAGATATTACTTAAAATAACGCTCGAAAGCGTTATGTCCGTAGCAACGGGCTACATCTTGGACTTATCTCGAGCTCGGCTGACGAAGAACTATCTGCAGACGCCCAAAAACCAAGGGACGTCTGGCGTAAAGAGTGCAGGGGGATGCAGATGACCTCTGAACTTTTGTATCTAAAAATAACTTAAGATAACAAAAATACAGAGCGTTAGCATATACAAGTCATCTTGCTACAATTTTGAAGAATGTTCAACAAATTTAACAAAACGTTTGTTGCTGTTGTCCAGTCCTACATTGTTCCCACTTCCCATATTGTTGATTGTTTTCATTGTTGGCCGTACAACAGAAACGTATGCGTTCTTCTCAGAATACACTGCACTCAGTCAAGCCAATAGTGCTCTGAAATATGTTATGTACCGTGCGCTGTCTGTATGTTTCGTTCGTTTCGTTCATTCCACTCGCACTCGTTCGTCTTTCTGCGTTCAGCGAGCGGAGCGGTGAGCGGAGCTAGCACGGTGCTAGTGTGAACTGGTGTGCCGTGCTGAACGAACTAAAGAGTCGTTCGTTCACAGCACACTAAAATGAGTCGTTCATTTTGAACGACTCGTTCATGAACGACCCATCACTACATACGATCAAAAAACACATTTCTCTCTGAAAACAAAACATTCATCTTCAGTACTTGAACAATACATGCATGAGTCTAGAAACAACGTGTATCACTTTATTTTCAACAATGCTAGATGCGGCTGCAATTGATGTTGTCCAAAGATACATGCGTCCCAAGGTAGGTACATTACTCTCTCCTACTTATACTGACTAAAATAATAATAATTATAATATGATCTCTAACTCTCGAACTTATAAAATTATGTACCGCGACTGCAACTGCGCAAATTTCACACTAAACCTCATTATCCGGAAACAGCGGTTATCATAATGGCGTTGAATGCACTCTCGCAACTTCCGGTCTGTGAGAGCCCGCGGCTAGCCCCGTGTAGCTCACAACAAGCACATCAACAGATTTATACTTCACTGGGGCCCCGGGCCGACAGGTGAGCAAAGCGGCAAAACTCTAACTCAGCAGAAGTTTATCTCACCTGCTGACGACGAAAAACGGAGGACATCAAATGCTGGACGCCTCGAGCGCGATAAATGATAAATAATTTATTTGAAGTTTCGTCCATAGTCAAACAAACATTTCTATTTCATTGTTTTATTTATTAGTGAAGAGGCCCGTCTACTACCTGATATATTATTAGTTTGGCAACATTTACATTATTATAAGTTTATTCAATTGGAAACACTGTAAATAGTTTAATATAAAATTGATTGTATTGTTAATTAACACTTTCTTGTAAACAGACAGTGAACGAATGGAGAAGAAAATAAAAGTTTTGAATCTCAGTGTATTTTATTGTTCAAAGTATCCACTAATAAAATAATAATACATGGCGCAGTCGAAAGTTAATAAAAAACAAACCAACAAATAATAATATATTGATATTTAATAATAAAACATAAACCAATTGAAGGGGTCAGTGCAAAAAGTGGTTAAGTAACTTTTTCACTGTTTTGAGTTACAGCTAAACGAAAGTTTCAATATGGTCCTACATCTATAATAAGGTAGGTAGGACTTTGTGTTTTTCTTTGTTGTTTTGTATAAAAATACTTATCATGACTTTATTAATATTAAACATCTACTGGTAAGCTGATTCGAATAAAAAAAAATTTACTTAGTCACTTTTTGACTGCTGGAAATAAAATAAAACTTATTCGGTTAATAAGGGCAGAAATTACGCTTTTTGAGCACAAAATAAGAAAAAATTAGAACAAATCAGATTATTTATGACAGACATTCTTATAAATGATAACTAAAAACAACAGGATTAATACAAATGATTACCGTATTACCGTCTTGTCACAGTCAAAAAGTAGCGATGTCCAGTGACTTAGTTACTTCTTAACACTTAACTACTTCTTGCACTGAAATGAGGATCGGTTATAAATCATAAAATGGGTTTTTCGTGCAGTTCTCCACTTCTTCCCGTTAATCTGGCTTCACTAGACAAAAGTACATATAAATTTAGGTAGATGCCAGCACATAGCTCATTTTCGACAAATATGGACTTAACTACTTTTTGCACTGACCCCTTCAATTATAATTAATAAATCAACCACGTGTGTGCAAAAATGGCAAATAATTTCAATCCGCCGGGAAAATTGCAATTAACTGGCAATTTAAGAGAAAATTGGAAGAAATTTAAACAAAATTTTGAAAATTTTATGATTGCATCAGATTTTAATGAAGAAACTGGTAAAAGAAAAATAGCAATTCTGAGTAATGTGATCGGTGAAGAAGCAGTTGAATTACATGATACATATTTGTCTAGAGGTTTGGAGATCTTTCCTAAGCGGGTTACCAGGGTTGTTCACGTAGTCTACGCGACGTAGATTACGTGTAATTTTACGCGTAGACAAACACGTAATCTACGCATGCAGTATATGTGTAAACAATAAAACAGTGTAGACAATGTAGACAAAGAACAAATCTCACCGAAAACGAATAAAATTACAGGTTAGATTTTCTGACAATTGAATTATTTACATACTTTACCCAAAGTCTACATTGTTACATAGTTTACGCAAACTTTACGTGTAGACGTAGAAAATAATACTTTATTTTTTTAGATGAACAACTCTGCGGGTTACATTATATTTTATTGTGAATATGGTACCATTACATTTTCATAAAATTAGCGAGTGTTTTGTGACCAGTAGCGAGTGTTTTGTGACCAGTACAAGAATGGTAAAAAATTATTTCAACAAGGATTTAATAGAGAAAGAATGGACCTACAGATGTGCTTTTTAAAATTTTGATTAAAATTGTACATAAATATAAAAATTCCGAAAAATTCAAAATTCCTATTTTATGCAAACCTTATTAAATGTTTTTAAAAAACATTATCCTGACGTCAATAATAATCTGACAGTTGACTCGCAACGAAAACACTTTTACAGTATTTTTCAACTAAAATGACATTGAATAGCCAGGATGCGGCAAAGTACGAGTTTCGGACTGGTTTCAGGCAGCCCTGGTAGTTAGGAAAAGAGTGGAATGGAAAAAATGTATTAATGATTATTTTGTACTGTAAATTATAATGTACAAAACTGATACCTATTTATAATTACAACCATTACATTCACAAATGTAGATGGAAAAGACGTTCTGCAGATAAATTAATGACAATCATAGACAAGCGGTTTTGAATGTAGTTGCTTTGCTTTTGTCAAACTTGTTACAGAAAGTCGATAATGACATTTGCTAAATTTGATTCAAATGATGATTTGCTTACGTCAATATGACGTTATTCGTATCCGGATTTATACAAAATAGAGTTGGCGTAGCTCTTTGAAGGCATCCAGTTCAGATTTCATTCATACACACATAAAAGTAACGCCATTTCCTTGAAAAGGATTGTACCTACATACTGAACAAAACACAAAATTACGTCTCGACATTAATCTAATCTAATTCAAACTATTACTATAAGTTGGTACCTATGTATTTGTTAATAAATAATGTCGTTCAAGTTATCAAAAAAGTTAACCTTTTAACCTTCATTTGTTTATAAATAATGATTAAATTTAGACATTATAGTTTATTTTGAGTTAACGAGCAAGTAAGGATGATATTGATTTTAAAGTCATAGTTATAGGATTCTGTATTTGCCCAGGCAGTAGAATTGTTGCAAAGTTAAACAAGACAAAGTAGCTCGCTTGTATCAGCATCTAATCTCAGATAATGCTGAACTAATTGCTTGTATCACCACTAAGATACGAGTACCATTCGTAGTGTGAAGCCCATTCCATCAAATACCATTTTGTCGAAGCGTACTCAAATTACGACGTATTCGCTTTGTCTGGTAGCAATTCCAATTTATTTCTTATAACACACAATTATATTGTGTGTCAACTGTCAAGTGTCAAAAATAGCATTTGACTTGCGATTGTTTCACTTGACGCAAGACCAGAAAAGGAGTTCTAGAAAAACATGAGCATGGTGCACGGTGTATTATACAGGTGTGCCAATTTTTAACTTATTTTATAGGTTAAACACATAAAAGTAAGGTGTACTAAATGCCCGTAAGAGCTTTATTCCAGAGATATTCATGTTTGTGTTATTGAGTAGCGCTACTTTAAAAAATCAACGAAATATCCAATATTATCTTATTCAGGTGAATAAAACACTGTTTTTTGTTTAATACATTTTTTAAATCAGTAACAATAACATTTTATACAAATAATACAGTTTTAAACAAAAAAAGTTTTTTGTTTAAAATAAAAATACATATTTTTTGCCAATTCTGCTATTGAGGGTGGGGTAAACATCAATATCTATTCTAGACCGTTTGTCCGATCTTCATAAAATTTTGCATATAGACAAATTTTAAGTTATGTTTTAATTCGAGCTAAAAATAAAGAATTTTTCGGCGATTGACATTAAAAGTGCTGTTTTTTGACAGCTGACAGTCAGCAAAGTGTCAATTTTGCTGCCTAGGCAGCAAAAATAGTAAAAAAAGCCTAGGCACCAAAAGTATTGTTACTATGGTGAATCAACTAATTTGACATTTATAAAATTAATCAACATAGCTAACCTATTTTGTTTTTTCATAGCAACTGTCAACATACGCATAGCAACATGATTTGATTGCGATACCTATCATTATATTAAAAATTATCACTAAATTAATATTAATTAATAACAATCGCCGAAAAAATAATGTGTTTAACATCCCAAAAAATACAAAGATTCATAGCCTCGGCTATATATTTTTTTGCCTACTTAAACAAATAACTTATTAGATCATTTGTCTTAGGGGTCTCTTTTGACCATAGTCAGATTTTAAGGAATGTTTCTTTAATCCGGGCTACGCCGGGTACCTACCTCAGCTATTACTTATATAATTGATCCATTTTCCGTATCAAGCTAAGAGATCTGAAAGACACTTACATAAAACCGAGAAATCTGGGGCGCGCTCTTAATAAATCAATCAAATTTACTGCTGAAACGTAAAAAACTTTTTACAGTTGTTTTAAGTAAATTAGAGCTAAAAAATATCAAACAAAGGCTGCCGTGCTGCTTTAAATAAAAGGGTTGAGTACTAAATTCTAAATAAAAAGTTTAAATATTTGCTTATCCAATAAAATTTATGTAAACGAAACAAAAGAACTTTTGTTTACAGAAACAACAAAATAATTCGAAATTGCAGGTTGAGAAATACTTTCTTGAAATTCATAAATTTTATTTCAAAGAGAAAAAGTTTAATAATATTATCGCTATTTAAAAGACCAGTGTAGCAAAGAAATTTAATTTAATTTTACGTATGTACTCGTAGTTATAATACAGCCTGTATATAAACCGGCGATATTGTGGAAGGTTTTTTCTGAATTCCTAGAATAGGTACTCTTGATTTTATTTTTTTTCTATTTCACTCTTTTCCCCACTACAACGGCTGCCTGGAACCAACCCGAAACTCGTACTTTGCCGCATCATAGCTATGCAATGTCATTTTGAAGTTGAAAAATACTGTAAACATGTTTTCATTGCGACGTTACGAGCAAACTGTCAGATTATTATTGACTTCAAGGTAATGGTCGTTACAAACATTTAATAGAGAAAGAACGGATCTACAGACGTGCCTTTTAAAATTTTAAAAAATAATTTCTACCACGTGATATAACCGTGTAAATTTTGAATAAATTAGAAATATTTTGAATTTTTATAATCATGTATAATTTTTTAATCAAAATTTTAAAAAGACACATCGGTAGATCCATTCTTTTTCTATTAAATCCTTGTTGAAATTTTTTTTACCATTCTTGTACTGGCCACAAACACTCGCTACGTTAGTACATTTTATGCTGGATTTTAGGAGGTAGACGGGCCTTTTAAATTGATGTAAAGATGTAGCTGTATGTGAGGCGCTTAGAATCAAAACCAGACATGTGCCATGAACATGAATTTGAGTAAATCGCAAAAAACTGTTGCATGTATATCAGATACAGTATACATGGAAATTTATATTTTTCTTGTAGATATGTTCTTTTTAAGTTAAAATGTATATTAGGTGGTAAAATATATTCGTTAATAAATAAATAAATTGAATAATAATTTTGGACTTGTCTACTTTTGCTACAAAATTATGGACATGTCTTGGTTTGAAACAAAACATAAGGGACTTATCTTTTTATGATACAAAAAGAAGTTAGATCATAGAAATAAACAAACGTAAATGTGTATTATTATAAACAAAGTTGAATATTTAAACATATAAAATATATTAAGTATCATTTATATAAAAACTACAATACATTTCTTAAAGTTAAAGCAAACAAAAGACTATATTATTTAATATCTTGTATCGTTAATGTTTCCTATTTTAATTTTTTACTGATTACTGATATGGGTACACTTCTTGGGTATTTAGGTAGTGCCTTGTCTTAATGCCAAGAAGAAATAATATTTTATTTGTACTATAATAATCTTCGTAGAACAACATAAATGCAATTTATTATTAAGTGTATAAAATAAGTTTTTACCTTAACATTTACGCTTGTTTACATTTACATATATTTTTTGTCTCTGACTTTTTTGCATTGATTCTATTCAGTTAACAATTTATTCCTGTCTACTTTTATAATAATGCATACAATTACAACAATCTTAGCAATCACCACTAAGCAAAACACTATAAACAAAATTAATTTAATTTTACATCACTGAGATACGACTTTCAGATTGACTTGACAGCAACACGATCACGTGGCTCAGAGCTCGGCATTCTATTGGCTGTCATGGACTTAACCTCTTTTGACTTAAAAATGAAATGGACTTGTCTGCTTAAGAAACAAAATGCATATTTTAAAATAGAATATCTATTAAATTTAGACTGTTTTGCAACAAAAATTTTAACTAGTCGGATAGAGCTCTGAAAACGGAACACAGTGCTACCAACAGCTTAAAAATCATAAAATGTGACATGTCTGGTTTTGATTCTAAGCGCCTCATGTATGTATATCATTATTAATTTGAACATCGACATATTTGATTTCAATTAGTGCATTTGCTATTGTTATAACTAATTTAATATGGATCAGCAAAAATTTAAATTGTACAACTCCTCCTTAAACCGGCAAGAAATTACCTACTTCGCTAGGTATTGCATAGTTATTTATAACTACCCTACTACGTACTGCCCAATTAAATAGTTCTCAGCAAAGTTTATTCTCTCTATAAAGTTAAAATGTAACACAATGTAATCCGGATTTTAAGGGTACAAAATTAATCTGAACTATAAACGATCTACGAGGGCTGGAGGGTCTAAATCAAATGTCAACTAAACTAAATTCGCTAGACGATAAATTTAGCGCTTGTGGGAATATTTCTAAGGACTGATTAATATAATCGCATAAATCACAGGAAGTTATGTTTGCCCTTGATCCTTAACCCTTAAGACCTTTCTTACCTATGAACTTAAGCAGGAGGAAAGGGTAGTTTGAAAATTAACGAGCATGAGCATTTATACCGTGCTTATAATTATTATTAGCTATAGTAAGATATACCCAGAGCTGGGTATTACTAAAAAAGTAATTAATTACTAATTAATAATTACCTACCATGAAAAAATGTAATTCAATTACTTAGTAGTTTAAATACTTTCTAAAATGTAATTTAATTATTAATTACTTTAATTTGTAGTAATTTAAAATTTAAATTTAATTACATTTTCAACTACTTGCTTGCTTTCTTTTTATTGTTTAACATAGGTAAAATTCATATTAAGATGGCATACGAATGCCTTGAAAATAGCTTTAAAATGTAACAATTTAAGTAGCAATTTTTTGAAAACCAGCTTAATGTTATATTTGAAAAAAAACTGTCAAAATCACCAATTGTAGGTAACAATCACATAATCTTTCATTTAAAATAAAAAATTGTCTTAAATTAATTATTCACGAAATATTTTTTAAAAGTACTACTTCCGGTTTGTAGATTAAAACCAGAATTATATTGGCTTATTAAAAGTCGTATTAAAACCTTAAATACAAATTTTGAAATTTTAATGTTTGATATTTTTGAGTTATATAATCAACGAAAAAATTGTAATACACGGCGTAACGAACGAACGAACGCACGCACGCACACACACACACACACACACACACACACACACACACACACACACACACACACACACACACACACAAACACACAAACACACACACACACACACACACACACACATACACACATACACACACACACACACACACACACACACACACACACACACACACACACACACACACACACACACACACACACACACACACACACACACACACACACACACACACACACACACGCGCGCGCGCACGCATTCTTACTCTAGGATCCCTAAAACGTGCTTTTCCACCAAAAACTAACACTCGAATATTTTACCCATCACGCAATACCTACCGCCCTTATAGAATATGAGGCGGGAGATAAAAATAATTAAATGTTAAAATGTAATTTAAATATTGGTAATTGTAAAAACAATTTCCTTTTTCAATTACCTTTATAATTCTGGTTTAATTACCAAAAGTAATTCAATTACAATTACTTACTTTATGTAGAAAATTAATTACAGCCCAGCTCTGGATATACCTAAGTGATTTTTTTGGACACATGGTATCATATTGCGTAATGATGACGTAACGTGACCAATATAGGATTAATAAAGTAAAATTACGTAATTGACAACATTACAGCACTATATAAACGGATAGCTGCCTCGTCCGCCATATTGGAGCCCACAGCTGTTTGACACATATCATACAACTGATTTGTCCAATCGTCTATTTTAAGGTATATTAACGGGATGTTCCGCATCCAATTGTTTAAACCACTCCAGAAATGGATTTATATTTGCTAAGTTAACGTTTTCAATTATTATAAGTAGGTAACTATAACATTTAATGAAACTATAATATAACCCAAATATAACCTTACATTTTTTATTTTGTCTGTAAATGTTAAAATCGTCGTTAATATCATAGTTTTCTAAATACTCGTATAATGTAGTTTAACATTTTTATGATATTTAGGTTAGTCGTGTCATTAAATCTATTATTATTATTTTTCCTAGTTAAAGAAATAACTATTTAATGCCTAGACTAAGTAAATATTTTTGTCAAACATTTATTTATTTATTTAATTCTTTATTTATTATATTTCATCCATAACAATTATTGAATTCCAAAAGTATGTTGTTCTCAGTTGAATATACTTATTACTAATATATCTCGAATGAATTTACAATGCTTTATAAAAATATAAAATAAAATTATATTACCAAGCTACAAAATAAAACTTTTGAACATAATGACGTTATTAATTTTCGACAGTAATTAGTCGCTAAGATTTAAAATTCAGTCCCTGGCCTGGAGTGGATACTTCCCCAGAATTCATGAATGTTTTTTTCTTTTTAAATCGCTTTAGCAAAATAAAGCTCCTTTTATTGATTTAATGATCTCTGCTGCAGGATAAAATTAAAGGACACAAAGGTGGTCCAGGAAGTTAAGATATCGTTACTCGAAAAGTTGAAAAATGTGTTAATTAGCGAAAGTTTAGCGACTGGTTAGCAGAATCCGTTGAGACGGCACAAGAAGTTTAGGATCGATAAGTATCTATCAGTTTTTTTGCAGTTAGGTAGTTAGGGCCAACAACTTTTTCATCTCGTTTATTAAATACAGAAAGAGGCATAAATACACTGAGAAAAATGTATTTATATTTACGATAAATATATTTATATTTATCTCTAATATGTTTTACATTAAGAGGCCCGTCTACTACCTACAATCCAGCATAAAATGTACTAAGGTAGCGAGTGTTTTGTGGCCAATACAAGAATGGTAAAATTTTATTTCAACAAGGATTTAATAGAGAAAGAATGAATCTACAGATGTGCCTTTTAAAAATTTTGATTAAAAAATTGTACATGAATATAAAAATACCGAAAAATTAAAAAAAAAATCATATTTTATGCAAACTTTACACAGTTATATCTCATGATAGATATTAATTTTTTTTAAATTAGAAAAGCACATCTGTAGATCCATTATTTCTCTATTAAATGTTTATAAGAACATTATTCTGAAGTCAATAATAATCTGACAGTTTACTCGCAACGAAAACACTTTCTATTTCTAGCAATTCGGTAAAAACGTAGACGAACCGCTTAAGAAAACAAGAAAAGTGACACATAACCAATATATTTACGAAAATAATGCAAACATAATTCAGGAAGAAGAATTTAGCGAACATAATAATTTATGATACCTAGTCGTTAATATACGTGTATTTAAAATAAGAATACATATGTTTTTATCAACTATAATTACACAAGAGCTTTTTATTTCGCCGGATTTTCTGTTTGTATTAAAACCTTGTTGCGTAGTAAATTGAAAAGAATAATTGTTTAATAAAATCACGACACCGTAGGTGGAGTGATTTTATTTTAAAACAATTTTTCGAGTCAAATTGCTTTCAGGTGACAAGGTTGAGTGTCAAACAGAAATTTATTCGGAGGAAATAAAATGCTCGAGTGTAATTCAACGAGATAATTTAACGAGTCCGTTAGTTTCTCTTCACAAATATTCCCAAAATCTTATCATTTCACTGATAAATATTAGAAATATGAAGCAAATGATATTTTAGTGATTTGTTTATTGTTTGAGTGCTGAGAAAAAGGTAAATAAGTTTTTGTCACTTGCAAAAAGTTACATTTCTATTTATCCGTTGTCAAAGCGATAAAATTGTGTTTTGTTTATGGCATACTTTATACAGAAGTAGAATTATTATTGTGTTCAATATGTACGAATTCAAAATACGTGAATATTGAAAAATGTCAAACTTTGACAGCTTGTACCAGGTGCAAAAAAAATTGTGGACTCAATCCAATAATAGTATATTACATTACAAGTCATGAAAATGTTTCATTGCAGACGAGGAGGCTTGTTTGAAGAATGCGAGGATGCGCAGCGTCCGAGCGTTTCTTCAAAACCTCCGAGTCTAGCAAAGACATTTTTATGACGCGTGATATATTTTATTTTTTTAAATCGGCAATTATAGAAGCTTAAAATTATAGAAAAAATTAGGTTTGCATAAATCAGCAGAGCTGTGACAAATTTTAGAAAACGTTGTCATGACAAGTGTTTGTACCTACAGACAGTGGAAAGTAAAAATGACTAGGCAAAATTTAATTTTCATGCCTAGTCATTTTTACTTATTTATTTTCATGCCTAGTCATGGAAATCTTACTTTCAAGACTCAAATTAGTCAGGAAATGAAGATTTTCATGCCGATTTTGAAAAAATTTCATTTATTTTCCTTTCGAGAAAAAAACAATTAAGTACTTCCGATGATTAGGCGCGAATACAATTTAAAATAATAATTAGTGGTTTCAGCACTGCATTTTTTGTCATGTGATAATGTGTATAAAATTCAGTCGTTTTTAAAAAAGTCTCTCATTGATATAGTACTATCTGTGGTAGAAATGATATTTAAACTAATTTTGCAAGATCTCCATGTGAATAATTGCCACCCGCCTCAAAAAAATTAAATTCACAAAAAGAAACAACCCAAAAGTTTTCTAGTTAAAATTTTTGTTTGACTTCTCGAGTTTTTATTTCAGGGAATAAAAACTCTTCAATTGAATTCGTTATACAATTGTCATGAATTTTTACCAAACGTTTCAGCAACTAACTTGAAAGTAATTAACTTTAAGACTGGAATTTCATTAACAAATTTAGTTGATGAATATTCATTTTAAAAAGTAATAAAATTTAAGTGAACTTAGCGGCAGTCTTTAGCGATATTTAATGTGATAAATATGAAGATTATAAAGTTGGAAATCATCTTTGCGATATTATTTTGCTAAATATATTCTGGAACACTTTACTTAGTACTTAATTTATCATTTAAATAACACATTAACAGCTCTGGACATAATTTCTTTTTTCACGACATGCGGAGAAATAGTTATTTGTTTAACTAGGCAAAAAAATATTAGATTAGCTGACGCGGCTAGAGTTTCATAGACGAGGCGCAGCCGAGCCTATGATTCTAGCTTAGGCAGCAAATCTGTATTTTTTGCCATGTTAAACACATTATTTTTTCGGCGATTGTTATTGACAGTTGCTATGAAAAAACAAAATAGGTTAGGTATGTTGATGAGTTTTAAAATGTCAAATTTGTTGATTCACCATAGTAACAATTACTTTTGCTGCCTACGCTTTTTTTACTATTTTTGCTGCCTAGGCAGCAAAAGTATCACTTTTCTGACTGTCAGCTGTCAAAAAACAGCACTTTTAATGTCAATCGCCGAAAAACATAATTTGCTTTGCGCGAAATAGTGAGGAAAGTAAGTTTTCCCGCACCAGAGAGGAAAGTAAGCAGTGTTACTACCAGTGTTAATTTAAGATGATATATAAGATTATTTTATTGAACATTCTAACTGTAAACAAATTAAAATTTTCATATGGAGCTCATAGTTGGCTATGACCCGTCTTAATAGAGATTTTTTCTCTTTTCAACAATCTTTAACTTATATGGTGATACCTCCTACCTATGGCAGAAAACAGTCAAAAACATTGATTACGCACGCTATTCTATAGTTTATAGTTTTGTTAAACATAATAATAACAAATAATTTATGCTTAAGGGGAAAATAATTTTGGCACCCATATTTGTATAAAAAACTTCAATATTTGTACAAAGGAGGGGTTTCGCCCGCCACTGTACAGCTTTTATTTATAA
Organism: Agonum fuliginosum; assembly: GCA_947534325.1. NCBI lineage: Eukaryota > Metazoa > Arthropoda > Insecta > Coleoptera > Carabidae > Agonum > Agonum fuliginosum. The sequence goes on from OX384037.1 coordinate 30,799,477, forward strand.
ATGAATTAACTTCAAATTTTAATATGTTGTCAACAAAGCTTGGATCTGCGAAATACCCGATCGATTTTTTATATTCGTTTTAAAATAGAAGATATTTATGTTCAAAAAATAACAAAAATTGTAAAAATTCAAATTAACATAGGTATTAATTTAGATTTAAAAATACTGCATCGACCATTTAACAAAACAATAAACGCTGTGGAGTGGCGGGCGAAATCCATGTTTTCTGGTACGGTAGAGGATCGTCTTAAGAACAAAATAAAAAAAATTGTATACCAAAAATAGTGTTGCCAAAGACGAGACGAGACGAGACTTGACATTGGTCTTGTCTTGGTCTTGAGTTAGTCTCGAAAACTTGGGTCTCGTCTTGGTCTTGACAAGACAAGACTTAACGGAAGTCTCGTCTTGGTCTTGAGTCTCGACAAGACTCTTGGTAATAGGCCCCACATTAATTATCAAATTTTTGTAAGTATTTAAGATTTCATGAAAATATAAAAGTATCCAGTGCAACTGCAATTAAAAGATTCTATTATATTAAATGAGATATAAATTTAAAAAAATTTCAAATGTCACTTTATGTACAAAACTCATACAATACATAATTATTATTTTCCTTTCAGTTTATTTGTATTCTTTTAAAATCTAATCACTTACTAGAGATTAAACAAACTCAATGAACAACTTATTAACAATCAATAATGATAAAATCACAATAGACATTGGAAATTAAGGCTTTTCGACCCTCAACAAAAATTTCGCATCTGGATTTTCAAATAATCTTCTTTTAGTATACAACCAGAACAAAACAGTCGGTATGTTCTTCAGAGAACGATCATAAATCATAACATTTACAACTTAATCCCTCTAGGTAGAATTCTATCATTCAATGTTTTGAAACGAAAACTCCTCAAGAATAGAATCTTTTACTTAGAACAACGCGACTGACGAATATTGAATATACATGTAAAATTAATTTAATTAAATAATTAAAATAAGCCACCTATGAAATTATTCATCAATATATTAATTAGGATAGTATAACAAACTATACCACAACCCAGTACAAAACCCCAGTTATTTTTTGTTTATACTTATTTTAATAAATAATTGTGGACTAACTTTTAAGAAAAATCTTATGAATTAACAAACCAACTTGTACCGGTGACCACTATAAATAGGTATTGTTTTTTAATTAGTAAATAGTCTCAATTTGTTCATAACTTATTGCAATGACTAATTTATCATTAATACTCGTAACTGCGTACAAGTTAATAGCAAAATCTTTTTGTCAAAATATATTATATAAACGATGTAATTTTGAACATAGAACGAGTAACATAAATATAATTCTCATAAAAATTAATTGTTTGAGCTTTGGGAATTAGGATCATTTAAAAACTTCAAAAATTAATATCTCGCATACTATAAGTAATTTTCGTGTCGCATTTATACTTATGCTCATGGCGTTTTATAAATTATTAAATAGAAGGAAAACATAAATAAATAGTTGATGAAAAAATAGTCGAGAGTCTTGTCAAGACTCAAGAAAGTCTTGTCGAGACTCGATACTAGTCTCGTCTCGTCTCGAATTTTTTAGACAAGACCGGATGATGGTATCGTCTCGACTTTTCGAGACAAGACGAGACGAGACCAAGACTGGTCTTGAGTCTTGTGGCAACACTAACCAAAAATGATATTTAAAATTGAGACAAATTATTAATTTTCAAACAATTACCTATATAGGACTGAATTTGGTTAGTTCTACGAACTTTATATTTTGTTAGTATAGTAGGTAGTATTTATACGAATGGGATATGGCCATACTTACTCTAATGAACATAAACAATAAATATATTTGATATATAATCTGAAAATACAGACACAAATTTAAATTCACAACCGCATAAAAAGTAAATAATTTTGTTTACTTTTATATGACCTGGGTAATCAGTTTTTTTACTTAAACTTTTGTTCATAAAGCAGATATCAAAATTATAATCACTTAAAGCCGGCTTAATTTAATGATCTTAAAATAATTACATATATCAATAAATTAGCGTTTTCAACTTACGATATATTTTCTGCGCAACACTAACAATTATTAATTATCATTATTGATGTAATAAATCAGCAATAGGTAATAAAAAAATCAACATTACCTGTACAGCAATCTTCCAAAATTCACCCTCAATTTAAATTCAAATCCTCACTCACTCAAACCAACCACAAGTAAAATCCACTTTCAAAATCCTCCAACAGCGCCACGCGTGAACGCCTCGAACTACACTGGCGGGAAAGCGTCGTTTCAACCCTAGGCGTCGCGCGTGTTTTCTCCGGCGTTGGGAAGAGAACTGGCGAGCGGCGTCGGCGTCGGGATAAACGACGCCGGTCGTCGGATCAACTAGTGGCAAGTCGCGATTACCACGTGACTAGCGACGCACGGCGCATGCGTCAAGGGGTAAGACGAGGGTAAGAGTACAGTTGGGGAGTAAGATCTTAGAAGTAGAATAATAATAAAATTGGTGAAGGAGGAGTGGGTTGGGATGTTTTTTTAACAGTTGATGCCTTGTCAAGGAATATGTTTTGTTTGTATGGTTTTGTTAGTTTATAATAAAATGTCAAAATAAATTTTGTAAGTTTAGGTATAGTACTATTTATATAATGAGTCGGTTGCGTGAACTACTAAATGAGGGTTTCCAAACCTACGGCTTTTAAATAAATACCTACTTATTTGATTTAAAGTGTTAATAATTGTTAATTTTGATAGATTTATTCTTTTTATCGGAACGAAAATGTAACTCTTTTGAAACGTGCATTGAAATGCGCCACGTGTGACGTAGACAACATTGAAACCAAACCGTGAGCAGATTTGTTCGTGTAAGATCGTGTCTTGTCGTCTTGACTACGGAATGGACGACGGATCTGCGTTGAAATAAGGTAAGACCTACGTATCGCATTCGTTGTTGTCTGCAAGGTATATGTTCTCAGGACCGGTGATGTCACACCATCACACACGGCATCGTTTTTCACGACACCTATTTTGTTAAAACTTTATGAATTTTTTCCTGGCTTATTAGCAACTTTTTGGCAAAAAGAAAAAATACGGGTCTAATATTTTAATGTATAATATATAAAATAAAAATAGTACCTAACTAAAAAAAATCGTGAAAACTCCCGTGGTGGTTGTAGAGAAGTAATATGTATGGATAAAAGAAAGAGAAAACTTCTCTATTCTCTATCTCAGAATCAACAGTCAGGAATTTTCTCATACTGATGCTTGCATCCTTTAGTGAATAATTTGTTTTGATATTTGTACTGTGTTCAGTGTTCTGTTTGTAGTTTACTTATGTAGTACTTATATTGTTGTGAAATGCTATATATCAAGCGGTACTAGGTCAAATTAAGTAATATATATATATATATATATATATATATATATATATATATATGTAGTACACAAAAATTAGCTCCGCCCGTTCTCGCAGCTGAACCGACTCTTGACTTCGAACTACCTATATTAAGGGTGCGTTACAGATGTTTTGCAGGTTGCATAAAAATATATTTATTTATATATATATTTGTGACAAAAACGAAGTGTGCGCGTCCCATGGTCATTTAATATTTAGAGGTTTTTTTATTTAGTGAAGAGTACAGTATAAGTACAAATTATGTGTAGTTAAATAATTATTGGAATATGAACCTGACTGGATTCCAACCTTAGATGTCAGTATAACAGTCGATCAGAGTGCATTCGGTAATCCGCTCATAAATGAAAAAATATATGATGCTGAAATTATTATTGAAAACTGGGCGATTTGATTAATGGTTAGAGGAAAGCTGTGTGAGAGAAACAATAAAATCTTTGGTAAAGTTAGTTACTCTTTCACAAAATAAAAGAAAAGTTAAATGTTTATTAAACATAATATTGATTTGTAAAAGAAAAGTAAATAATTTATATGTACGATATGTGTGTCATTGTGAATGTAAAAGAATTATTAAGTATATATTGCGTCGTTCATAAAATAGTTTTAGAAAACTATATATTAGTTTTTCCAATTGCATAGGTACATTACCAAATTATCTACCCTTTCAAATAAAATTTTACATCATAGTAAGGAAAAAGGAAAAATCCGATACTATACCTAATTATTTTAAAATTAGTACCTACCGCAAATCAAGATTAAAAAATCTGCTGTGTCCACCACAGTACTTCCCCGACTATAAGTTTTAATAACTTATTTCGTAACGCCTTTAATTTTATGCTTTATTCAGCAAAATTTAAATAAATTTATCTTTTTTCCCAAACTATTTAAGTTGATACCAACTTGATCAAATATCGCATAAATGTCATTTTTTACTTTTTACTAAACTCGTCTTCCCGAGAGCTTTAAATTGACATCAAACTTATACTTTGAATAATGTATTTAAAAAAATTGACGATCGGTTAAATGTTATTTTTATCTTTCTACTAGAATTATTTTCCCGAGAGCTTTAATTTGATACCACACACGATAGTATTTTGATAAAAATAAAAAAGTTTTGTTTATAAAGTTGGTACCACTGGTTAAATAAAGTTCATTAACGAACTTGAAATCAGAATTTGGCTCAAGATCTTAAATATAAAATTTCAGTCCAAAATTCCAACGCGTTTTTAAGTTATGCAACATCCAGACAGACCGACAGACCTACAGACCCACAGACCGACTTTTTTTTAAATTATGTTTTTTGGGTTCAGTAGGGTCTAAAACGTGAAGATTCACCAAAATCTCGATCCGTTTGCGGTCAGAGTGAATATCTTTAGATAGATGTCTCTGCTGTATCATTGTTCATTGGAGCCTAGGTTTCCACAGTGCGGATGTAAATTAAAGTTGTTGATGTGTCGATTCTGATATTTAGTAATGATCTTGTTTTAAAAACATTTATGTTGTTCATTTAAACTCTGTATAGACTAGGGGCGGACTGGGACTATAGGACCGTCACGGTTACTGTACTGTAAGCATTCGGCTTATGCCGCCATTCCGCTCTGTATAGAGCTCCAGTGATACACCAGCGCCGCCTAACGGAGGGTATGGTGGTGACCGGAAAAATCTTATAAGTTGATAATCCTGATCTTCTTTGACCGCGGGTAAAGCATTTTAAATTCTTGAACGAAAGCTTGATTTTTTGCTTGAAAATAGTAAGGCAATGTTGCCTTCATTAAAATTTCTCTAGCAAGAGGGTGGCAAATAGCTCTGTTCTTATTTTAGCTGTAAAAAACCATCTCGTCTGTGGTCAGCCATCCTCATACATTTGAAAGTTCCACATTTCCAGAGGCGTCAACTGATTGCCCATTTATGTCACGTACGTAAAGAAAAACGTCCAGAAAAAATAACAGACATGCAATGCAAATGCGATTTTACGCTTCTTGTGTTTCGTATCCCTTGAGTCCTGGAAGCTAGCGCACGCATTTCGCGATTTCCGGGGCCTTTCAGGACGAAATAGGAAGAGAACGCCGACAATGTGTATTAACAAAGTGCCCACATTGTAAGGTCTTTATTATAATAAACTGAGATCGCCAACGTTAACATCATTTTAACATTTTAAAATCTTAATTTTTTATGAAAGTAAATTCAGAGACTGGTTGACAAAAAAATTTAATACATGCTATACACTTCTTTTATCCAATTGAGTCAATGATAACATTGTTATATAAATTTTATTTTTAATAAATCTAAGTAATGTTCTTTCAAAATAAGTCCTTATTTTTGTGCTAAACGTTCAAGCATATTTTAGGATAACAAATAATTATCTCAAACCTATTGTAGAATTTTCGAATTTCTAAAGCTTCCTTCACATAAAGATTCGTCCAGTTGAAGTGAGGTTATATGGTAGTGCGGAAACTTTACCCTATGTAAATAAATGCAATTGTTCATATTCAAAATTAACGGTGCAAGCTTTTGCTTTTTTGTTACAATGTAACGACCAATAAGAAATAGGTATCACGGTATCGCGATATCAGAAATGCGAAATTAATGTCACATTCATATTTTGTCACTTTGTTGCTGCTGCGCTAAACCGGTACCTAGTTTAAAATGTCTATTGATGTAAAAGAAAAACACGATAATTTACTATTGACATGTTCACGTTAAAGTTTACATTTAAGTTATAGGTTAAACAAATGCAATGCACCTACACTCTTACTAATGGGGTTGTTAAAAAAAATGTTGGTGATTTTATTGCATAGATAAAATGATATGGGTCAATTTATGAGTTATTATTTAGAAAACTTGCACTTTTCATTCATAATTTTGTTCATAAAGTATCGCAAGTCTATTATTGCTATGACGTATTTGATACATACGCACACAATTATAACATTTACATACACACTATAAACAAACGATATTTTTCGGCTCACTGTACAACGCAGTCGTAGTAGGTATAGTTATTTGTATTTTGTATACCTAGGCTGCAAAATGTCTGTTTAGCATCCGACAGAATTTTTGACCCTGGCGAAGGCCGAGGCTTAAAAACTCTCGAGGACACAAATTTGGCAGAATTTTTTGTGCAACTATATAATATAATTATTAAAAACACTCTTTAAATTTACTTCGCAGTCAAATGTTTTTTTCGCGGTCTGAATTGCGGACGTTTAATGTCAACTTTTTGCGAGTTGTGCAAAAAGATTTTTTGATCAAAATTTTTAAAAGTATATTTATTATCAATTACCTACCTGTCTCATCTTCTAAAATGTTCAACAGCTTAATTTTCAAAAATGTATCTTTAAACGCATTTGATCTTGAACAAAAAAAAAATTGCCTGCGGCGCATTTTTTTACCCACGTAAACAAAACTAAAGGGTGCCGATCCGGAAATATATATCCAGTACGTCTCTGCTTTGTAGTATCTTTCCCGGCTCAAAATTTACCACCCCTGTTATATTTCTCTCACGCTGCTTACCTTGTTAACGTCTATACTCTTCTCATGTCTAACAAAGTAAGATTTTAGCTGTTACCGTAACAAGTTTATTACCACGCAGTTACGGTAAGAACCCAATTTCACACATGTTTTACGGTTTAATCCGCAATTCAACCTGGTTTACTACCTACAAATATTAACCATCCATTACTGACGAGATTGCACTTACCTGGTTACGGAAATGCGGGAAAATTGCTAAATTGTTACTGTATATTGCAAGAGAATAGAGATAGAAATAAAAATCAATCGTTGAATCATCTTATAATAAAAATAAGTACATTCTTGTCTTAGTATTTTTTTAAATTTTACGGTAATTATTATCCTTTTGTTGATACAATAAGCGTAAATTTATTTCCGTGTTAATTATATTTAAAGCTCTACAAAATTTAATGTAAAAAATATTCAGTGTTGTGCTCTTGTGTTTATTAAATTTACGTACTTAGGGGAAAATAAAGCAGATTAAACAATTTTGAACAAAATTATTTTTTATTGAATTTCAATAATAAAGGTAATTAAATTGTAATTAATGAAAAAGGATCTATGAACCTTTGGGTTCAAAATGATAGCAGAATTAATTATTTGCTGAAACTATATACTATATCACCATCTTTAAAAAAATTGGAAAATGGTTTACTCTGCCCCACCACAGCCGTCTCTAGTGTACAAGCCGTGCTGTTGAAATTTGACAACACTGTTGAGAGTCATACTGTCAAAGTATTGCGGGAGCGCGACTCATTATATTTTCACTCAGTATTCTTGTATTTATATGATTAGGTATATCCCAAACAGGTAAGATTTTGTTCGATTTTAAGATTCCCAACTATATTACTAATATGAAGAAAGTAATTTTCAATTAAAAAGCGTAAATTAACAGTGAAAGGTACAACATCCAATTATTGCATATTTCACAAGTACCTACATGGTTTAAAGACTTAAATTTATTGACAAATTATAACAAAATTGTAAATATCTTTGCTATTAATAAAATGTTTAATAAAGATAAATATTATGAATAAATAACTTGTAATTCTGTTAAATGTTTTGGTATTATTTTTTTTAGCTAAATGTCTCGTCACTGCTGTGTGCCAGGTTGTAAATCAAACTACAATTCTCAACTTATTAATGAAAATTATCAGACATACTACTGATGTAGATGTAGGTGTCCATTGTTTTCGTGGAATAGCTTTAATCCATTTTGTGCATAATTAAGGATTCTTTGGAAAACTAAATGTAGTCTGATAATGTTCAATCTTTAGATGAGAATTGTAGTTTGATTTACAATCTGGCACACAGCAGTGACGAGGCATTTAGCTAAAAAATAATACAAAAACATTTGGTAAAACAATAACAGAATTTCAAGTTATTTATTCATAATATTTATCTTTATTAAACATTTTACTAATAGCAAAGATATTTACAATTTTGTTCTAATTTGTCAATATATTTAAGTCTTTAAAAACATGTAGGTACTTGTGAAATATGCAATTGGATGTTGTACCTTTCACTGTTAATTTACGCTTTTTTTAATTGAAAATTACTTTCTTCATATTAGTAATGTAGTTGGGAATCTTAAAATCGAACAAAATTGGGATAAATACAAGAATACTGAGTGAAAATACAATGAGTCGCGCTCCCGCAATTCTTTGACAGTGTGACTCTCAACAGCGTTGTCAAATTTCAACAGCACGGCTTGTACACTAGAGACGGCTGTGGCCCCACCGGTGGGGTAAGTGAGGGTTTCAACCATGAATAAAAATGTTTTAAAATATTATTTTTTGTGCAACTGTCAAAAAAGTTGACATTGACGTCCGCAATTCAGGCCGCGAAATAAAACATTTGTGTACGATACATTTCGCAGCCGCGTTGCTATTAGCAGGCACGTAGCCAGGCTGGGGGGGCTTGAGGGGCTGAAGCCCCCCCCCCCCCGAAATTCTAATCAATTTCGTTAAAATTCATCCATGTGTATCTAAATGTCTGAAAATTTATTAAAAATCAGTCATTTTGTTGAAATGTATTCATATTTATTTGAATTAAGGCAAAATGTGAAGCATCAATTTCAAATTATTTGAAAACAAAGTTCTGGATACAGGCCTGATAAAGAAACATTATAATAAAACCCCTCCCCTCCATTTCCTAAAATTTCGAAGCCCCCCCCGAGACAAAATCCTGGCTACGGGCCTGGCTATTAGTAACGGCTGCGAAGTTGAATTTATTGAATTTTCACGTCAAAAAATTATTAATGCGTGCAAATTATGTTTCTAACTTGACAAATTAAATAACTGTTATTCAATGATACATTATTTTTAAAAGCATTATTTTATTGCAGAAGGCAAATAAAATTTTAAGTTTTTACGTGGGGAACAAAATTCAAATGTCTGTCAAACAATAATTATTGATGTAACCCTACTTTTATAGTTGTTTATGTTACAAGTAAGGAAACGAATATTTGTTTCTTACGTTTAGGAAATTTGCAGCACGAGGCGTAGCCGAGTTCTGTAAGGTAACTATCCTAATTAACTTTCTTACGTATTGCAGACAATATTTTTTGTACTTTCGTTTGAATAAGAGCAGTTTTTCAGGGCATGCAATCGAAATAGAAACGGTTAAGGTTAACCTAAATCGAGAACGTTATTTTAAAATCGGTTTTTGCTTTTAAACCGGATAATATAAGTTTATCAACTAAAGAAAACTAATATTTTATTAAAAATGCTGACGTAAATTTGAAATGTCGAAGAATGAAAGATGTAACCTAAAACAAATTAAATGGTATTTCGTATTTCAATTTTTTTATTTACCAATAGGAGGCTATGGGGGTCGTGATTGCAAACTCGTTCTCGTGCGATATAGGCATCATATCCACTCTTATTATACAATATACTTTATCATTGCTTGAGTTTTTATTTTTTTATTTTCAGAATATACAAAAAAAAATTATTGACACTACAAGTACAATAATGCCTTATTAAATGATTTGAACTTCATATTAATAATAATAATTTCATTTATTCCCTTAGAAAGTATTACACTTTATGGGAAGCGTCACAAAAATCTTAATATTAAGTAAAAATAAATGTAAATATAAAAACAGTGTTAACTAATAATAATAATCATTATCATATAGGAATGAAAGTACTTGCTGCCACTCCTGAGTAACCAGTTTGCTCTTATCAAGACTATACGAGTATTCAAGAAAGCTCTTGATCTTATAGGATATATACAGAATATGATTTTACTCTAGCATGCATACGATAGAAAATTGTATTGCATTGCATAGTATATTATAAACTTCCTACCTTATTTTTGGCTAACACCTCAGCTCTGTTGCGCATCCTTACTTCCTAAAACAAAGAGAGGAGGTACTACGTTAATATGTATTGAATATAACGGTTTTGCTTAATAAACTAACAAACAACTTAGATAAACGTCACAATAGCAATTATACAATGTTTGTTGATATTGTATTGCTCAGGTTCTATTTACTAAGCTAGTATTGGAAACTTCGTAGTGTATTGTAACAGTTGCCACGAAATTTGATTTCAGGAAGTTCTCAGTTTATAGAGGAGGGTGTATTACTATTATTTAGTGACTGTATTTATAGATACACATCTAACTGGCCATGGGCGTACCATTCCAAATATTATGTTTCGACATTTCAAGACAGTGGATATAATAATTAGTTTTGAATTAAAATCAGTGTTGGATGTCTACGTGTAGAGTACATTTTTATACATCTACATGTAAACAATGTGTAGACAAAGTAGACAATGTAGACAATGTTAACAATATCGTCAATGTAAAATATTTTTATTAGTAAAACTGTAATAACCTAAAATGTATTTTGTTGTTATTACGATAGTAATGTTTGAAAACTGCAAGTACATATTTTATAAATTATAAAAAAATAACAACGGATGGTAGTTGACCAATATGCACTTATTTTGAAAAGTAACATTTATAAATTAATTAAATAATTTTAATGATGTAGAATACGTAATTGTCTACGTGTAAACAATGATGTATACTACATGACGTAGATTACGCGCCCAACACTGATTAAAATTAAAGTAAAATTTCTCCTTGAATTTTATTTTACTTCTTTAAACTACACTCGAGGAAAAAATTAGGGGAACACTTTTTTGTTGACGAAAAATGTCCAATTTTCAAACCATGATAACTCGGTTGCATTTGACCCAAAATCAATAATACTTTGAGTTTTAAAAAGATCAAAGTCTCCTCTTTCGAATTTCAAATGCTCATAACTTTGGATCAAATCATCGTAGAAATTTGTTCTTTTTTGAACATTAAGGGAAATTGTGTGAACTTTAATGTCCTTGCCTTGAATATGGTCTACAATTTTTTTGGCAATCCGTGCAAGTTGTTAAAGTTGAACATTTTTTTCAGTCAAAAACTTTTTTTTTTATGGTGGTTTACGGGACATGTGATGTATCGAATGTGGCTTTCACCTTTCGAAAGAGGAGACTTTGATCTTTTTAAAACTCAAAGTATTATTGATTTTGGGTCAAATGCAACCGAGTTATCATGGTTTGAAAATTGAACATTTTTCGTCAACAAAAAAATGTTCCCTTAATTTTTTCCTCGAGTGTAGTTTTAGAAAAGTTCTCATTGTTGGGACATGAAGATTGTAACTAAATTGATTTGAATAATATCATTTCAGGTTAATTAAAATAAAACTACGAGCACACATTGTTTTGTCATACTACTAAAACATTATTGACTCTTTATATGTCTTCCATTATATTATATCCTGTAAAGTACTAGATACATCACGTTCGCGATTTTAATTACATTACATAATGTACTCGTGTGTATAAGTAAAAGTAGTTGTTTTGTCATGGGCTCTATTTGATGTTTACATTATCTTTTCGGGCGATTTACAAACTCTTACGGTCAGAGGCTCTGGATCTGGACATCGTGATAATGTCCATCATAAAAACTCATTTTTCACCAATTCCTGGTTGTCGTAAATATGACAATTTTCAATTCAAACAACCAATTTCTTCAATTTAATAAAGAAAATTTATTCAAGAAATATTCTTCATAAATACCACTCGACGCTTTCATTTCATTTATATGTAATTTTTCTTCCAAATATTGGTATTGTGTCATGAAATTGACGAAAATAAATCATTTAAAAAAAATTATCACCTCCGTGCCATTAGGAGTTACTCCTGTTTAACGGTTACTTGTAAAAAGTATTTCAGAATTTCAAATACAAAATACTGAATCATATTTTTCGTACTATTTTTATCCTGTATAGTAGTATGTATTTCAAATACATTTTGTTGTATTTAAATTAAAATATATTTTTTGTTCTTATTTTTGTACTTTAAATACAATTTATATATTTCTAATAGTCAGAAATGTATTTGAAATACTCAATAAATGTATTCCAAATACAAATACTCATGCTGAAAATTTGTCAAATACAAAAACATCTTTATTTTTCAAATTAATGTACTTTATGCCAAATATATAAGCAAGAAAAAAGTAATTTCAAGTATTCAATAAATTTATTTCAAATATACAAATACTGATGCTGAAAATAATTTGTGAAATACAAGAAATACAACCTAATTTTTGAGATGTATTTTAGTTTTTAGGCTAAATACCAAAATAACAAAAGTATTTGAAACATACGTATTTAAAATACTGACCAGCTCTGCCACCAAATAAAATAAAATAAAAGTTAAACTCTTTGATAAAAATTTAGTTTAGATAAAGACTCTTATGGTGTTATGGCAAAGAAGTTTTTTTATTGTCTCAACTCATGTAACACCGCCATCATCAGCTCACCGCCCTCTAAATAATTCCACACCATCCTGCTGACCTTTTCTGCTTTTCCGCCCTTTTCCACCCCTTTGGTGTACTCTCGCCCGCTGATAAATATTAATTCGGAAACAACGGTCATGAGCGTTGTCCAGAAATCCAGGATCTTGGTCACGTCGTCAAATAAAGTAAATTTCTCAATGGGTTTAAATCGGCCCGAAGTCCTGCGGCGCCGGTAATGCAGTTTCCTTCAGGAAACGCCGAGGGACCACGTATAAACCCGGACTAACGAAATTATCGACTGAGCAGCAAGCAACATGTAGGGGAAGGGAGATGGAAAAGATTTTTTTAACACGAAATGTACTAAACCTGTAGCAGACCATCAGGTTTTCATCAAATTATCCAAGCTTTGAATGCCTGTAACATACGCAGAGACGTAAGAAAAGTTTTAGCCCAGCCAAAAATTTTACAATATTTGTACATTTACATTTGTTTACAGAAGACCAGAAGAGATGTACGAATATTTATAGTTATTTAACTATCTAGTGTGTTAATGAGGATGATTAATAATAATTAAGACATTTTGTCGAGATTATTAATCGCATATTAACACATGAGTTAGTTACAAAAGTTTTCTGTTGATCATACCTTTTTAATTAGTCACAATTGATATTGCTTATCATCAATATTATGTAAATATTATTAGCTAGAACCGTCAAAATTATTTCGTTTTATTCTATTTACTTTTTTTACAACTTACGGGTAACTAATATAATTATATTACGTGTATTGAACGCATTAAAAAAATCGTTGATTAATAAAAGTCATGCATTATTAGGGGTCATTAATGTATGATTTTTTAACATTAATGATAGTCATTAATAAACGATAAACAGAAAAAATATTTAATAATGCATTACATAATACTAGGGAATAGACAGAGCTAAGTATTTAGGTATTTAAGTATCAATTTTTAATAACTAGTACTTAATACTTGTACTTAAGTATAAATATTTTTTTGGTACTTACTAGGTACATTAAAATTTTAAGTACTAAAATAAAAACTAGTACTTAAGACATATATTCATTTCATAATCGTAAATAATATTGAAGTACTTAAGTAAGTAATTATACTGTTCAACCTGCGACCACAGCCACGGCCGTCTCTATTTATCAGGCCGGAGTGTGCACATTATGACAACAAGACTAGCGGTCTTATTTTCACAAAACGAACGAAAATGAATACATTACTTTTTGAACTTATTTTTAAATTACTCAGAAACTACTGCAGATATCGTAATGAAATTTTTACCAGTTATTTTCATAACAATGTTCTTAACAAATATAAAATTTTAATTGGAAATTTTTTATAATAAAATTGTAATAATTATTTAAAAGATGCTATGTTCATAAATAATGTAAAAAAGTAGTATGCTGCTAACTTTTGTATTTGTTAAAATAGACATATAGTATAAGCGTACGAAGTGTTGAGAAATGTTCAAATTTTATTCTGTTAACAGAATTATAACGATATCTTAATTGTATCGGGAGATATTTAACTTAGAAACTAATGCGTTCACGCTCCATTATTATAAGCGCGCAAGACCGCTGTTACTGTTTCTGAGTTCCCGGTAGCCGTGTTTAGGTTCAGCTACATTCAGCGTTCGTCGTCACTTCTTGTTTATAATTTAGTAAAATACTAAATCATATTTAAAATTGAAGGTAAGAAATATTAATAAAAACTTATTATTAGTCCTATTTTCGTAATTATTTTTCATTTTTGTGAACACAAAGAAAACAAAACTAAATTTTAAAGTAAGTTGATTGTTGTCATCATACCGTTTAAAATAAATGTTTCTATCAAAATTAAAATAATGTTATGTGTAATAGAAGAAGAAAAAACTGTTAATGAATATTGTACTAAGTATTTAATTTGTAATTTTTGTATATATCAGATGCCACGTCGTTGCTCTGCGCCAGGGTGCAAAAGTAATTACGATTCCAAAATTAAAGATGGTTACGTAACAACTTTCAAATTTCCAAAAGATGAAAAGTTATTATGTTGTGAAAACTTATTTATTTTATACATTGTTCAATTATACACTTGAAAATTCTATAATTAAACATGTTTTTACTGCATATTTTTGAAATTTCCATACAACGTATAGCGCGCGTAGGACCACTACCGGTACTCGGTGCGCTGTTGCCAGTGTGAAGACTCCGGCCTGATAAATAGAGACGGCCATGCCACAGCGACAGAATACGACATTTTTACTGTGAATTAATCTTCTTTGTTCAAAAAAGGTAATAATAAGGTTACAAACCATACAATTTATTTTATTGATATTAAAAAATACTGGTATCTACTTGAAAAATACTTATTTTTAAGAACTTTTGACAAGAAAAACTTATACTTTATTTAAGTACTGTGAAGCTTTACTTAAAAATGCACTTGTAACAAGTACTGACCGTAGATACGTAGTACTGGTACTTATACTTAAGTATTTTGATTTCGATACTTGCCCAGCCCTGGAAATAAGTAGCGGATAGGTATAGATTTATGTATTCGCTTGTCAGTCTGAGTGCTTCTGCAATAATATTTGATATCATATTATAACTGGGTTCTGTTTTTCTACAAAACGAATTTCAGGAGAAACTAAGTCAAATTCCTTCAGCGTACTCCCTTGCTCGGCATACTCCTGTATTTTTCAAAACAAAAATTTTACCAAATTTTTTTACTGGCTCACCTAGAAAAATCCTAGTTACCTCCCTGAATGTTCATAATGATGCGTAATTTTATTTTTGCAAAAAGATTGGAATGCCTGTCTGTGACATCACGTTAGCGAATATTTAATTCGAAATAAATTATGAAATGAGGATGAAAGTTTGAAAACCAGACTGTTTTTATAAATTCAGACATAACTAGTCACCAAAATTAAACCATTTTACATATATTTATCTATACCATTTACAAAATTGATCGCATCGTCAGTAATAAATAATAAATGAACACACATGATATTGTTTATGATATGACGTATGTATATTTCTATTGTCGCCACAAAATGTAAATAAAGTAAGTATTTCATAAATAAGGTAATATAGAAGAATACCATTTTCTATATAGCATTATGAGTGTTTTCATTATATGCGGGGAAATTTTACCGTTCACATCAAATTTTGTTATCTAACGACAATGGTTGATGAGACTATTAAGAAAACAATTTTGTTTAATAAAGTTGTATTGGACGATAGGTATATTTCATATGGATTTGAATTTTGAAAAAAAAACAAATTTTAAAAACTTTTATTTTATTTAGGTATTAAAAATTAATCTTAGTCCGATCCAATCCAATGTTAAGATATTATACCCAATTATATTTCTATGTTAATTTAGATAATAGTTATGTACCTACAGTCTTTAAATTTTGGGCATTAGTAATCCATGACTTATTGTTATTAAAATGAATTTAAGCTGGTTTTACAAAGACATTTATTGGACAATTTGAGTGCTAAATGCAACTCATAGTCAGTTATAATTACAAAATACAAAATAAATAATTTTTTAAAACATCATAAATTTGAGACATTGCGACTTACGACAAGACGTGTGAAATCGGAGGAGATTCTGGACATCAAAGAGGTGATTTTTGATTTTTTTTACTTTGTATAGTATCTTGTAATAATTATAGCTGATGATTGTATTATTGTGCATATTAGTATTTTCTTTACAAATGTTTGTATTTCATACAAAAATAGATCAAAATATATTGTTTAATTTTTTTGCATATTTTGCATATATCAATACGTTTACATATTTAAAAGTTTTTAGCCTATTTTTATAATAAAAGTATAAAACTGTATATTTCATACCTTTTAAACAAAAATTTCAATTATTTAAATTTGAAATTGTGGTATAAAAGTAATGTTCGCTTTTTGATACCGCCTAATACAATTCTTTATGTTACGATGCGGATTATATTAACAGAGGCTCAATAATTGACACTTTACTTCACTTCAGTATTGTATTCCAGAAGTTATACATTGTTTTGTTTATTTTATTATATTTTTGTGCAAAATGACATCATCTAGTTCATTTTGCTGATTTTTAAAATGAATTCTTATTTAAAATGAATAAAATTAAGAAATTTTTCTGTTTATTTTGTGCCTTTTAGTCCGGACTCTAGTGATTATAGGAAATTTATTATTATTTACCATCATTCAAATTTATTAAAATTTAATTAATTTAGTTAAAAAAGAAAACAAATAAATAAACCATACGAAACAACATTTCCAATGCAGCGTAGAAGGTCAATTCCATGTTCGATTTTGCTCTCCTTCTCTTACAAATAATGTCTCCGTCACTTTACAACCTACTCATCCACACTTTGACTGATTTGACCTTTACGTTTTTACTGACGTAGACACTCCTCCCGCAAATAACACTTTAATAACTTCTTTAAAATTAGAGAAAATGGATTAGCTAATAAATCTTAATTCTTTACAACCCTTCTAAAACTGTCTGCCAATAAATTAATTATTACCTCGAAAAGTTGCTTCATAATCTTATTGTAAAATTTGATTTAGACATAATAGTTTCTAAGTTTCAGAAATAATCCCAAAGTTTTATAATTTACAACCGGGTTATCTCAGATATTAATCTTTAATTCAACCCTTATCTAAATTGAAGTCAATAACGGTGGCTTAATCGCACTTTTCGAGACCATTTTTACAATTTTCTGTGTTCTTTTTTACTGGTTTATATTTCTTTATGCTGTATAACTATGAATGGTTGCAGTTTGTTGACTCTATTTGCAATTTGTTTTCTGCAAGGATACATAAATGTTTTGTTGGTTGTTTGTTTAAAATCGTAAAGGATTATGGGATAATATTGAGCTTGAAAGTTATGTGAGTTGCTTGTTACTTGTTTATAATTCACAACAACATCGATAATTTTTGTTATTTGGTACAGATTTTGCCAATTGCAATAATTTGGACGGTGTGGTAATGTTTTTATTTTCTTTGAGATTTATCTCTTGAACAATATAGTAGATATATTATTCAACGAGCACATTCTGCAGGTCGATAATTCAAGAGGATGATACTTAATGCACGTCCGACTCAAATACGACGTTTTATCTACGATTAAAATATGTAGTTATTTACAAATTTGTATTCATTAAAATATAAACTTAACATCACATTTTAGAGAGATGACAGTTCATCATTATACAATTCATAATACAATAGCGTTGAATTATGAATTCATAATAAAATAGTGTCTTATGGGTTTATTTTACAACAGCTACTATACATAATGAATGTATAATTCAATGGTCGTAGATAATAGTATATTATACAATGACGTTATAATGGATACTATTATTTCCGAAAATAAAGTTTATAACACGAGCGAGCAAAGTGAGCCAGGGTTTTAATCATCGGAGGGAATAATAGCAATAATAGCGAGTTGTATACTGTACTTTAACTACCAGTTATATATTACGTGCAAGATTTTAATAAAATAAATACCACTACGCAAAATTTTTTACATTTTCAAATGTGAATTCTGTGTCACCATAATTACATAACACTAAATTTATTTGGTATGTTATCGAACCTGAAATATAATTGATTAACTGCAATTTTTAAACGAGTATATTTTTTAATTATTTTAATATTTGAAAATAATTATTTGTTGAAAGTTAGTTTCTAATTTTTATATGAATTGGATTCCTTTTAACAAAATTGCAAAATCGCAGTATTTACTTCTACTTCAAGGCTAACCCATTGTTCAAAATCGCTATTTTAAGATATCCTATGACCGATAAGACTGACTCCGGTTATTTTAAGCCTCACATTTATTCCTAAATCAATATTTGTCTAATTGTAACAACGTATATTCAAGCGTAAAATAACAGCAGTACGAATATTCCTTTATTTACACGATGTACGTTTTTTGTATTTAACCTTTGCGGGAAATATCTGCAGAAAGGATAACAAAGAAACAATTTTTAAGGATTAATTAAAAAAACGGAAACAGGTCACAAATTGCAAATTATAATGGAGTACAAGAAAATGAACAGGATATTTGTATTATTTTTATTTTAACAATATTGATCGTTCTGCTATCATCAACATAATGATTATCAACAACAACTAACAAACATTGAGCTAATATATTTATGTATTTCTCTGTATTAAAAATAGGTAGAGACTATATTTTAAATAAAACATATTTTTTAGTATTATGTTCTTTAAAATAGTTAATTTGCGAACTGTTTGGAGTACACAAAATAATATTTTAACGGGCGCTGTGCTATAATGGGGGTTTCCAAGCCACGACTTTTAAAGAAAAACTTACCGGATATCAATTTTCACTTTTCAGCATATATAAGGTATAGAAAAGTGATAATAATATTGTTAATTTAATAATTTTGATAGATTTATTACCTTTTATTGAAATGAAAATGTAACTTTTTTGACACGTGCATTAAAATGAGTGAGTACTTAGATTAATTTGTTACTATAAGTTCGTTTTGATTACTGATAGGACGACGGACCTGTGTTGAAATAAGGTAAGACCTACACATATCACGTATTCGGTCCTTATCAGCACGATGAACGTATGTTCTCAGTGCCGATGACGTTACACACGTATGTATGCAGGGTGTTCATTTTAAGTGGCGCACCATTGCTAACTCGAGAACTATAAGAGCTACGAAGTTGGTTAAATTAGCAAACAATTTATATTTTATATGACTACTTTAATGAACGAAACAAAAAAATTTTTAGACTAGTGGTTCTCAAACTACGGGGTGCAACTTTTTTATTTCAAATGGGGACCTATTTTTTAAATTTGCTTATTCGATTCAGTATTTTTTTCTGAATTCAACGAGATATTAGTTTCATACCCTTGCATAACAAAAACATAAGAAAAACGCTATTGATAATTATGATCATTTAATTAAAATCTGATTTACTTAGTGTTATGGCGGAATAAAATTGAATATTTTGTTTCATATTAATTGTTAGTGAAAAAGATTCTAGTATACTACACTAATCAGACCAAACAAGGTCGAAACACGTGTCCGTAGTTACCGCCACCTTACACCCTACTGAGTGCTTAGTACCCTGAACTCATACACTCAGTAGCGGTCCTGATCTCCTGATTAAAATCAAAGAATTTTTTTCATTACCAAATATCAATTAATATGAAACAAATATTCAATTGTTTTCTTCCATAGCACTCTTGTAACAATAAAATTTTAATTAAATTATCATAATTTTCAATAGTATATTACTTTACTAGTGGGAGAAGTAAAATGCCTCTGTCATGAGTGTCTGATTGGTCACGAGCAAAGCGAGTGGCCAATCAGAACACGAGTTAGAGCAGCATTTTACTTCTCTCACATGTGAAATACGATATTTTTCCTCACTGTGAGGAAATAGTGTTTTTCTCATGTTTTGTTATGTCAGAGTATGAAACTAATATATCATTGAATTCAGAAATACTGAATCGAATAAGCGAATAAAAAAAGGGTCCCTATTTTAAATAAGAAAGTTGTACCCCGTTGTTTGAGAACTACTTGTCTAAAATTTTTTTGTTTCGTTAACTTAAAATGAACACCCTGTAGATTAACAAAATAAAAAAAAAATAAAAAAAATGGGGACACTTCCATTAGACGTTACTTAAGCATTGACTTTTTGTTTATTTTTATAGGATTATTTTCACTAATTTTATTATTTCATCGCTTACATTTTTTCAAATTTTATTTTCTAGGTTTAGGTAGGATTCTTAGAATAATTTCGTACAGTTACTAAATAAATTTGGAGAACATTTTTTATACTAAACTAAGTTTTAGAGGATACATTGGACTCGGTTTGCGATTCGTCGTTCAACATATTCGTTCTCTAAAACTCATCTATTTTACACATTATAATATATAATAATATAATAACATTAGATATAAAAAAAACTATTATGTGAAGCAACATATTTATTCAAAGTAATCAGTAAACGATTCATAAAAACCATGCATGACAAGATGACAACCAGTCGTTATAGTTATCATATAAATAATAAATACTTGTTGGTTGCTGTAAGTATAATATAAATATTACAACGTTTTATCGAATTCTGCAAAGATAAAATGATATTGTATGTATACCGTGTGTCCCAACGAAAGTGTGGCATAGGCGTTTAACATGTGAAAACAGTTTTTTGTAAATAAAAACTGTCCGGCTGACAATTATGATACCATATTGCACAGAGAAATAATACATCCATTCCTACATCTTAATTAATACACATTACTTCAGTTTCATAATGTAATTTCAAGAAATTAATGAAAATAATTTGAATATTTTAACCTGTAGTTTTTATCACTATATTCGTACAATGACAGCTGTCAATTCGTAGCCGTGTGGTTATGTTAGCAGCCTACGGAACCAAAGGTCGTACGTTCGATTCCGACCTGGGGAAGATGTTTTTTTTTAAATATTTTTTGTGCTTGTTTCGTATGTTAAGGTAAAATCTTATTTGCAGTTGATTATAACATTGTAATGTTGATTGCAATAAACTGTGGGAGAATTGAATGAAGAAGTAGGTATCTGTTTAATCGCTAGCAATAGCAATGCTGAGTTGTTGATTACAACAAGGTGAAAATGAGACAGATCAAACAATTGCATACTAGCATTACTTGATCATGATATTTGTTAATAAAATTGAATTAGATTCTTAATTTTTATCATTTTAATTCTTTTATTAAACGAGTATTTTACCTTGTTGTAATCAACTCAGCATTGCAAGCGATTAAACAGTTACTTCTTCATTCAATTCTCCCACAGTTTATTGCAATCAATATTACAATGTTATAATCAACTGCAAATAAGATTTTACCTTAACATACAAAACAGACACAAAAAATATTAAAAAAAAATTACATCTTCGTCGGAATCGAACGTACGACTTTTGGTTCCGTAGGCCGCTGACATAACCACATGGATACGAATTGACCAATTGACAGCTGTCATTGTACGAATATAGCAATAAAAACTAAAGGTTAAAATTTTCAAATTATTTTCAGTAATTTCTTGAAATTACATTATGACACTGAAGTAATGTGTATTAAATAAGATGTAGGAATGCATGTAGTATTGTCCTGTGCAATATGGTATCATAGTTGTCAGCCGGACAGTTTTTATTTACAAAAAAACTGTTTTCACATGTTAAACGCCTATGCCACACTTTCGCTGGGACACACGGTATGTATAGGTTATACATATTAGTGTTTTACAATATAAGTTGAAAGTTTATAATACATCAAATTATTATACACTCGATATGATTATACACTCGCCTTCAGCTCGTGCATAAACTTTCATCTTCTTGAATTATTGCCTAAATTATGTGCTCGTTAAAAAATAATATACTCTTAAATAAAAAAATATTAATTTATCTCACTTGATGTATAAATATTTATAGTACAATTCTGCTAATATTATTGCTTGCAAAACTTCTTGTAAATATTTTTAACTTTTATAAAATATATTGTTTAACAGCAACAAATAAGTAGGCAATAAACCACTATTAATTTAAGCATGAGAATAATAATAATAAGTTAAGCAGAGGTAGCAAAAAATTGCTAATAGGCCATAAGAATTATCTTGAAATAAAAGAATTAAAATCATTAAAATTCGGCGAAATCGAGGGCAAAATACTCTTAACCCTCCTCACATCCCCAAAATTAATATTCTTAACTTCGTTCAACACCCCCTCTCGCGAGATAACAAACACATTAACAAGAACTTGGTTCTCCTCTTCCTTCTTCTTGCAGAAGAGCTCTTTCAGCCCCTTGCCGAAGGGCGGGTGCAGCATGTAGAATATGAAGAAGTTGATGGAACAGTTAACTGCGCCTAGGATCAGAGACACCTGGCGGAGGATATCGAGGTCTGCGTCGTCGGTGATGACGGAGGACGCGTCCCCGGAGTACAGGAACACGAACGCCGCCTTCTTGGATATTATGTGACCCGGTACTTCGCCTACCAGGAAGAAGATGGCGATGCAGATCAGGGTGACTGTCATGCGGGTTGGGTCCTGAGGATTTTTATTTTTATAATGGGGTTAGGGTTTGTTGGATGTTGCTGACATTTGCGAAAGCTGAAGTGTAATATTGCTGGTGCTTGAAGAGAACAATACATGCAGAGACATCTATTAAAGGGAAGTTTAACTGCACAAATTCAGGTGGTAAAATCAATAATTTGCTTTTGAATTGTCTAAGCGCTCAACTTGAAATTATATGAATAAAAAACCAGGACAATCAGTAACGAATTTCAAGAAATATTAGATGAAAAATTCCCTATTCCCTGAAAAATCTGATGTGGCCAGCACACGATCTCTCACCATAATCTACCTATTGTTTTTATTGTACTACAGCTACTTACAAATAAATTTTAGTCATTTATGCAAACTGCAGTAGAGGGTATAAACGAAGTGTCACTATTGTCATTGACACTGTCAAATTAAATGTTAAGCAGTAACAAATGTTAAACAATTATGGACTACAAAATACTGAATAATAAAGCTATATACTCTAAATTATAAACAAAAATTAAATTTTTATCTAGTACCATAATACAGAAAAAATTTCAAATACTAATTATTGTAGATGACAAAAATATAATCTTTCATTTTCCATAAAATATATTGTGATAAATTAATTATTTAGGTATTGAAATATTTAAGCAAATGTACTACTTCCGGTTTGTGGATATTTATACCAAAATTTAATGGTCTCTTAAGATTCGTATTAAAATCTTAAATAGGTATAAAATTTAGTTGTTAAATGTTTTGTTTTGTTAATTTTTTTAGTTATCGTAAACATAAATCTACAACGAAAAAGTTGCTACTACGTGGTTGTAGAATCAAAATCTTAAAAAGTATACGGAGTGTTCCATTCAAAATAAGGACGTTGAGGTTACTTCCGGCTATATAGGAAGTAATAAAACTCATTATTTATGTAGTTGAATGTGCCTTTGAATGTAGTTTATAAACCTATAATATAAATGTAATTGGCTTAATACAATGTTTTTCTGGAAGTGCGTCTGTTTCAGTTTCACAAAACTCCCGGTATACATAATATATGACATAAACAAACAAAAAATACCAATAACATAATCTTTACGTTAAAATATGCAAAAGCATGGTTAAATGAGGTCTTAACTAATAAGCAGGGACATCTATGAAACAAAACACTAAGCATAGAAAATCAATAATGCTGTGCAGTACGGAAGAAAGCTGCACGGATAGGATTCAAGCGCCATCTATACTTGTATTTCTTACCCAGCAATTGCCTTTATTAGTTTTGCTATTGCATGACAGGTGTTCAAGTTGATTACATATCCTTTTAATAGAAATAATCAATAGTATCGTCGTTATGGCCAAGACAGCAGACGGCAAAATTCCAAAAAAGAAAAATCTCAGCCAGTTGTAGTAGTAGTACACACTGAAATTAAATTATTATTAAATTAGTTAATACAGACTAGAATAGGAGTATATAGAAGGGGTTGTTACGAGGGTTGTTAGGTTTATTAAGGATCTTTTTTCACAGTAAAAAAAAGTATTTAACAAATTACTCCCAATCTATTAATCCTATAAATCTAAAAAAATACTGCATAAAGACAAAGGCAGTAAAAATCTACCTACGTTGTCGAATTTTGTAAATTGTTATTATTGTTTATAAACAAGTAAATAAAAAATTCAGAGAAAAACTCTTCGTAACTATGATTGCATTGTAAATTGAAATGTTTGTATCACATTATTATATAAAATTTTCAAATAATAGTCGAGTAATTTGTTAAATAAATTTAAAAATTGCATGCGCGCTAGACAATCAAATTGAAGAATGGAGCGAAACATAGCAATTAGATAAATAGAGACAACAAAGTGCTCATAAAATATAGGCTGTCAGCGCGGGTACCTGAAATAACGGGGATTTGTGATCTAGTAGCGCTGAGCGATAAAACCCCCTTAAGGGTTGTGTTTTGAGGAAGGGTGAAAATAATCGCCCCCGGGTGGGCTCGAACCACCAACCTTTCGGTTAACAGCCGAACGCGCTAGCCAATTGCGCCACGGAGGCCGACGGAGCGAAATATTTTGTGGGTTTTTATCAAATTTGGTTATAAAATTCAAGGTTATCAAACATCAAAGTATACAATGATAAGAGACTTTATATTTTTTACGTTCATTTACATTACATAAGTTGATAATATAGCATACATATTCCATCCAGGGCCGTAGCCAGGTTTTGTTTCTAGGAAGGGCCAAGTATTTTGTAGAAAGGGCAACATTGATGATGTCCTAGGAAGGAAAATGCGGCGTAAGCGAATTTTTTTTCACTCAAAGTAAAATACATTAATTGAAAGTTAAATTTTTTTCAAGAGATGTGCAAAAATTAATCATTATCGGATAATAGAAGCTCAGAAACTTTTAGAAAATAAATTTTATTTTTTCAAAGTTTAGTTCTCTTTTTACCAAATAAAATCGAAAATATGAGAATATGAGAGTAATTCGTAATGCCTGTTGTCGAACCACGGTCTCAAATTCGAAGATTTAATTCGTATTCCATTGATATTTTTTTACAAATAAATAATATAATCCAAGATTTTTATTTGCAAAATGATGAAAGTAGTTACCAATCAACTTTTCAGCTCCAGGAAGGGCAAGAGTATTTTCAGAAGTCCTGCCAAGCCCCTCTCCACCCCTTGGCAACGGCCCTGATTCTATCCAAACTTAAAGTAAAACAAGAGTTATAAAAATTATGTATAAATTTTCGCGCTGCCACCAAATTTCACATTATAGCAAATTTCTGATTATGACTATATTTTGCTGTTGCTATAATTTTTACATTTTTATTTATTTTTGTAACAACCTATGCCTCTTGTGAAAAATGGATTTGCATTTTAGCAAAAAAAAATTTAACTGTCGTATTTGATTTTGTAGATGTAAAATATAGGAGTACAGCACTAAATAATAGTACCTACCGACACCAACGTGCTATATCTGCTTTATAAAAGCAAAAGAAAGTATTTTTTATCTATTCTATGAATGAATAGAAGTTAGAAGAAAAGATATCGTTAACAAAATCTGAAAATACATCGCGAACAAAAACTCACGTTGTCAGCATAGACAATCGGGGAAAAAATCTCGATCGAAAGTCACGCGTCACGTGTCATATCAGATCAGCAAGTAGCTCGACGCTGGTGCTGAAGCATGACTTGACTTTTTATTGTAAGAGATAGATTTTATTCTCTTTTATACTCACAACATAATTAGATACAAAAGTATCTCAATATGGTTAAAATTAAAAAATAAATTTCCCTTCAAAGAAAAGAATCAAATAAGAGCAAGCTCATTAAAATCACAGGTCAAGAGGTTTTTTTTTTCTCTTTGAAAGCGAGTCATTGAGCGATTAAACAGATGGGCACCGTGCGTTAAAAGCCCTGGCTTTGTGAGCTTTTAGTCAACATTCAGGGCCGGACCGCAGATTTCAGAACCTAAGACACGATGTTTTCTACTTGCTTTATTCTAAGATGTCAAAATATAAAGATTTTCAAAGATTTTTTTATTAGTACCTACTTAATTCATAACAAGGAAGTAATTAACGCGAAACATGGGATTTTCCATATCCATGGTTACGATTTTGATAGTATTTGAGCGTTCTGTTCTTCTGTTTAAAATGAAACATAGGGAATGAATTTAACTGTATTATTCTTGAACAATATAAGATATTTGGGCAGCTGGAATAGTTCCAAGGGACGCTTTCAACATAAACTTTTAATTATTCAAAGTATATTTCCTATTTACAGGTATCAGCAGTGTGACACAAATTAACAAATTTAAATTTATTCCCTATTTTAATTTTAAAAAGAACGCTCTAATGTATTGCTGTCAAATTCGTAAACATGTACCTATATGATAAATCCCATGTTTCACGTTAAAATAAACTCACTGTATATAATATCATAACATTAGATTGTTATGAAAATTGTTGCCTAGCAATTTATTGAGTGACATTGACAAAAAAATTGTTAAGGAGGTTCTGGTCCTATTTAATATATTGTTTATTACATGTAAATTTTTATGCACATTTACTAGCTCGTTTAAGAGTTATCTTCGTTTTAGTATAACACATGTTTTATTGAGAATAATCTTATTTGCGACGTATGAGAATGATAATATTATAAATTTAATATATTGGTTATTACGTCTTTCTAAACGTGCATGTAATTTTTTTTACATTTACCAGCTCGTTTAGGAGTTATCGTCGTTTTAGTTAGACATGTTTTACTCAGCAGCCCGCCATCAGTCAGTAAAGGTAAACACCGATAAAAGTTATAAAGGAAATATGGCAGTTTTATGAATATCTTTTAATATAATGCCCTATACTTGTAGAAACATCCGAGCAAAATATCATTACGATTCACTACTTTTAGATTTAAAATGTGAACAAAAACTTTATTTTTTGATGTACCTACTCCCGAAAAATAGCTTAAAACATAGGTACGGCAACTCCGCAAGAATCGCATTCTAGATTATAAAATTATAATACTCGTATAGGGGACGCAAATTAACTGATGACATCACAAATAGGCTGTTAAAACTGTCAATTTGTCATTTGTTGCTATATTGCATTTAACATCATAATAAAATATAGCCATTAGCTCGATAAGGGGTCCGCCTAGCATGCTAACGGTCCCCAGTTCAATTCCCAGCACAACCGCTAATAATAATAATACTTGATAGTAAATCTTGTAGGTTGGTTACCATCAAAAATAAAAAAAATAATAAAATAAGTACTAACAACCAGAGCACTGAACAGAATACAATTATCAGAACAAATTATTCACAGTATCTGATAATTCCGGAAAATTCCTGACTGATGTTTCTGAAATAGAGAGTATTTTTCTTTCTTTCATCTATACATCTTAAAATTAGTAGTTCACGCAACCGACTCTCCATTTCAGTAGTACTGATGAAAAGGTAAATGCCCGTCAAACAAATAGGAAATCTTTTCGCGTGCTTTGTCGCAAATCCGGCCCTGTGATCGTAGCCCGTGTGCGTGACAAACAGCCAGTGGCGTACGTCACTACCGCAGAACAGGAGCACGCCAATGAACTCCGTTGCCAAGCAACCACCTGGTTTAAGAGAACTCTGAACGAGGTGGTTGGAATAGTGGCGGATGAGGTTTATTAACGTCTTTAGTCTGGGGTTAATTATCAAGCCATTCGTTCTTATTCTTCCCTTCGTCAAAATATTTGAAGGAGGTATCCCTTAAATGGAGTACCCACTTTAACACTTGGATGAGGAAGTAAAATTGACACTAATTAGATATGATTATCAGAAGGAATTCTTTTGTACTAATTTTTAAAGAGGGTATATTCTGTACTAGAGGTGGGGACCGGTCGTGAAATCACGTCGTGTCATGGTGTGATTTTGAAAATTTGGATCGTGAGCGTGAGTGACATACAGGGTGTTTCATAACTTAGGACAAAAAGTTAAAGGGTACCTATACGAGTATACTGTACGGCGTGCTGATCATGAAATATAAATAATTTTTTTAAAATTCGCAAAAAATGCATCATATTTCAAGCAAACATTTTTTTGCCACTGCGGTCGTTAGTTTCAATTTTTCAAATCTTCTACAATGAAAGTAATTGTTTACATAATATCTAATAACTAATAGATGTCAAATTATCACATATACGATCAAAACAGTCATACTTAAAATGTACACACGTTAAGTAACCTACCTTTAACTTTGCGAATTAAAAAAAAATTGTTTCATGATCAGCACGTCGTACAGTATATAGGTACGTACCATTTAATATTTTGTCCTAAGTTGTGGAACAGCCTGTATAATGTAACGTGCGTGATCGGGCGTGAGTGAATTTTTTTTCGGGCATGAGTAAAAATCACAAGTCAGGGCATTACTTATAGTCCTTAGCGTAGCGCTCCATTTTTTGCAGTCAAAAACATTTTTTTCTATGGTGGTTTACGGGGCATGGGATGTATCGAATGTGGCTTTCAAGGTACACCATTCGGAAGAGGAGACTTTGATCTTTTCAAAACCCAAAGAATTATTGTTTTTGGGTCAAATGCATAGAAATACGAAATTGTTATTTTGTTTTTACAAAGATTGTCATTCGTACCATACCCGTAAAGACTCTTTCTCTTTAATACGGAAGCCTAGGGCTTAGGTTTAAACTCATTAAGTCTGAAAAAAAACTTTTGAATATTGACCTATACAATGTTTTACCTGAACATGACAAATTACTCGAAGAAAAGAAATTTTTAAAAACTTTGAAAAAGTTTTTTTCTATAGAAGAACTCTTAAATTATAATCATAAATTTGATTTCATATTGAAAAACATACTTTTACTTACTATAAATATGTAAAATAGTCAATAAACTAAATTATACTATTCAAATTTTCAAATTTCGACACTCCTGCACCCTTCTGTAATTTTTTCATGGACGTCTATGAATTATGCGCTAGAAAAAGATTTCTTGTTGCAGGATATATTACAAACTGAGATACATAACTGTGTTGTGTAAAAAAATAAAATATAATAAAGGGTTAAGATTAGACGCATAAGAATTAAAAGGATGATATGAATTTCTTACAAACTACAAACTACATTCTTCGTTAAACATAAAATTTTAAGACGAAAAATTATTATAAATACCTTTTTATTTTTATAAAGTTATGACATTCTTTGCTGGTAAGACGTTCCTTCAAACGTTCTACCTGTGACTGTGAAATTCTTTAAAACCTTTTTAAACAGGAAATTCGGTATGGTTAGGTACTTTTATATAGTTCGTCTCATGTCTGATAGAGCGCACATCATCATCGTTTATATTGCCACTGATCACAAAGCTACAAGGATATGGAGACCTATTCTAATTCGATGGCGACTGTAAAAAGCGACTTTATGACTTCATAGTTAGCGACTGTATACTTATGCCATCTGTTGGTAAAGTTTGTATACGACGTCATAGTTCGCGACTAGTCGCTTCAGGCTTGGCGACTGCTACAAGGCAGATGCGAAGTAGTACTATCAGTCGCGTAGTGTTTGAAATTAAGTGTTTTTTCTTTGGAAAATTAAAAAATCTGACGTGGCCATCACACAACCTTCCGCCATATCTAGACTTTAAACAGAAATGTATACGTACAATCCGGTGCCCATTTAAAATATACAAATAAAAACCTGACGTGGCCATCACACAACCTTCCGCCATATCTAGACTTTAAACAGAAATGTATACGTACAATCCGGTGCCCATTTAAAATATACAAATACAAATCTAAAATATTCAAACACAGAAATTTGCATCATCTGAATAAAAAGATTCATTCACAGGAAAACTCTTCTGTGCTGAAGCCATCCTCCGTTCAATTACTACATTTAATATTTTACTTATGACATATAGCACTAGTATGTCAACTTGTCACCCATCTCACCTATCAATATTTTTTACACAGAAACAAAATTCAGTCGAACATGGATTACAAGATTTCAACGTTTTATTTGATAAATTTATTTTTTAAATTTTGCTGCAGTTCTTTGATGCTACCAGATAAAGACAATTTTTTTATAACGTAAGTTGCAAATAACTTCTTCTCTTATTCTTATTTCAAATAAATACTATATTTATCCAAATTTATATAAATTTTTGACAATTAATCTTTTCAATCTTCAAAAAATATCATTTCCGGTGAAGATACTTGTACCAAAATCTAATGGGTTCTTCCAATTTATATATAAATGTTAAGTACCAAATATCAAAATTTTTGGGTAATTCGTATTTGAGTTATCCGACTGACAGAAATCCGGCCCTGACCACATAGCTACACACATACACACATACATACAGACATCATCGTGAAACTATCAAAAATGAGTTGTAAGGACCCTAATTCGTGCTCATCCACTAAAAACTCACTACCCGATTTTTAGCATGATTCCAATACCTTCCTTTACAGGTAAGCGGAAGGTAAAAAAAGTTGAGTAATTTATTTGTTATACATAATATAATAATAAGGTTAGTACAATGTTATCTAAATAAATGTCGCATTTTTTTAAATAAATTGTTATTAAATATATAATAATTTAAGAGACACATTTTTTGATCCATCGACATCTTATCCTAAATCTCACCCTCACGCTCACGTGCACTCACAATGATTACAAAATTAAAAACGGATTGCAAATCAAAATTCAAAAATTGACAAATTAATATCACAAAGCTGACACAAATAATGAGTACCAATACAAAATAATTTTATACCAACATAAAAAAATTAGTATCTTTACGAATTAGAATAGGTCTCATGGACAGAACCAGTTGGTCAAATCCCAGAGTCAATATAAATACAATTTTCTAGAACGATATTGAACAAAAAACAATTAACTCTTTTGTAGTTATTTCAACTGACAACTTTCGCAGTTAATTATTTGTGGAACTGTGTTGCTAGGCGATTTCATTTTATTGCACGAAGCTATTAATAGAAGTAAAATGCAATTTCGTTATTGGCCAAAACTGTCACACAGGTATAATGAATAGTTGTAGAAAAAACTGTTTTAATTTTACCTCGATCTAAAATAATTGTCCTCGATGAAATTACGCATTTAGATGTCAATTTTACAGCCTGCTTGATTATTATAATGTATTAAAGCCGCCTACTTGAAATGACGAAGTGTAATATAAATGTCTTTTTTGCTTTTTATGCCATTTGGAGTTATAAAGGTAGCGTCATTAATCTAATTTTAATGATACTTAACTGCATGAAGTTATACTTCACAATCTTCACGGCTGTAGAGTTTTAATGGTTGAATTTTATTTTTTTATTCATTACACTAACTTTTATACTCACTTAACAAGATAAAAATGTTAACAACGTTCGGCTGTTAAATTTAAAGCTATAAAGTTAACAACCTTAGTAGACATTCAACTATTTATTAATTGGTTCACAGATTATAATGAAATAGTAAAATGTAACTTTTTCTGCTGAAAATCTAAAATCAAAATTAGTATACCTGTTTAACAAAATTTATATAATATTGGACGCACTTCATGGATCAAATTTTTTGTTGTTGAAATTCGCAAATTTAAAAATTGGTTCAAGCAAATGATACATTATGTAAGTACCTACAAATTTCAGTTTTTCTTGTTTGTAAAATTATTATTACATTACGTAATGTAATTATGATTAATTACGCTGTATAACTATTATTTAACTTATTTGTATTTAAATGTGACAACCAGTGGTACCCAAAATGATATTGTTTTACAAACTACTGTTAACTTTAAATTTAAAAGTATTTGACCTTGAATTTAAAAAGAAATTGCTTGCAGCACCCATATAAAAATATTGAAGTCGCCACCCCTGGTGACAACAAAAGCTGTCGAATATAACGTTTAATGAGAAAATTATTTTTATTTCAAAACCTCAAAATTAATTTTGTTTAGTGTGTAGTGTATGAGTAATGAATATGTTGGAAAAAGAGAAGAAAATGACTGTGAGGGAATTTTTTTTATTAAGGTACCCCTACTGAAATTCTAGATAAGGTAGGTAGGTGTGGCAGAAAAAAATTACTACCGAGAGGATATCTAAATTGAATCAGGTAATGATTAACTTTTCAGAGTGTAATGCGTTATGCTGATTTCAGGATTTTTGTTTTCATTTTAATGACGTATAATAAATCACAGATTATATTGTTTAGATTTAATAGTTTTTATGTTTCATACCTACCAAGAGTAAAAGAAATTAGTAGGATGCAGAAATCCGTCGTCTCTTAGAGCAAATATGAAGAAATAAGGAATATTGAAAATAGCCGATACGAAAATAGATCCTGCCATTATCCTTCTAGCTGCTTGTGGTGTACATATCGCTGGTTTTACAGGACAAGTTGGTTTCCTTAGAACTAACAGTCGATCTAAAATAAAATAACATAAAATGATATAAATAATAATCTTAGTAGAGGAATTTATAAGAAAGAAACAAAAATAAATTTAAAATTAAATTTGAAATATGGTATAAAATTTTTATTCGGGATATATTGTTAATATTCGCTCAAATTTGATACCATATATAATTCATGCAGTACTTAATGTTACTTTTCGGAATATGTAAATATACGAGTTGTAAAATATTGCATATTTATTTTATATTGGGCTTTGGCATTATTTAAATGCATATTGCATGCATATTTCAATAATTATTATCCGGTTAAATTTTACTTCAAGACCTAAAAGACAAATTTCTTATCACTCAATTAAATGTCTGTTAGCTAGATGTCATTTAATCACTTATTTAAAGTGCAATCACTGGTAAATTAGAGAGGCCTGATTGGTTTAATTTGTGATTGATGAAATCGTCATTAATAAATTTGCGAGCACTTACGATGAACAAAAAATGCTTAATCGATTATAGTAGTGTTTCTCAACCTTTGTAAGATGCCCGTCTACCTCCTAAAATTCAGCATAAAATATACTAACGTAGCGAGTGATCAGTACAAGAATGGTAAAATTATATTTGAACAAGGATTTAATAGAGAAAGAATGGATCTACAGATGTGCCTTTTTTAAATTTTAATCAAAAAATTGTACATGATTATAAAAATTCCGAAAAATTCAAAAAAGAATTCCAATTTATGCAAACTTTGCACGGTTATATCTCATGATAGAAATAAATTATTAAAATTTTAAAAAGGCACATCTGTAGATCCATTCTTTCTCTATTAAATGTTTATAAAACATTATCCTGCAGTCAATAATAAACTTTTAATTGCAGGTTAATAATAATATTATATCTACTACTTAATTGTTAAATATATTTTAAAAAGTGTAGATGAATCTCTTCGTACAAGTTGGAAATAAATTGATGTTCCGTTTTCCCCTTTTTCCAATTTTAAAGGCCGATATCTCAAAAACTAAGCGAGAAATCAACCTCTAGTCTGCAGCATTGTATTTCTAACACAGAAATTACCCGATAACCATATTTTCAGAATTTTGAAATTTTTTGACCACCCAAAAACCAACCACCGTCGATTTCTCAAAAATTGTTAAATATATCGACTTAATTTATTCACCGATGAATTCCTTGCGCCGAATTACATATATGTACCAATTTTCAGCTCAAAATTCTGACAGGTACAAGATTTATCACGGTTTTTCCGATTTTTTATGATTTTTTCTAAAATCGACAATGTTGGATAAATCTTGTACCCCGTTGGAATTTTGAGCTGAAAACTGGTACACATATGTAATTCTGCGCGAGGAATTCATTGGTGAACAAATTAAGTCGATATATTGAACCATTTTTGAGAAATCGAGGGTAGTCGGTTTTTGAGAAGTCAAAAAATGTCAAAATTTTCAAAATTCTGAAAATTTGTTTATACGTTAATTTAAGTTTTAGAATACAATTCTGCAGACTAGAGTTTGATTTCTCGCTTAGTTTTTGAGATATCAACCTTTAAATTTAGAAAAGGGGGAAAATGGAACATCAATTTTTTTCCAACTTGTAAGTAGAGATTCATCTACACTTTTTTAAATATATTTATTAAATAACATTTTAGATAAATTATTGCAATCATATAAACCTATAAACTAACTTTTTATAGAAATGTCATTTTCACCTGTCAAACCAAACTAGATTATATTTAAAATTGATAACATTTTGTAATTGTATACAGAATTCCGACGGGATAAAACGATTTGAACAGCTACGAGTACACTGCTCCACATAAAAATTATTGCAAAATTTACTAGATTTCTTTAAAACACCACTAGAATATCCTTAATTTTTTTTGTCTGAAATTAATAGTTCTAATATTTATAGATTAATTTAACTATGACCTAAAATTTACAAATTTAACCAGTAGTTAAGGTTAACCTATTGCCAACTAACCATCAGTTTTAACTCGAACTCGTGCAAATGGCCATTAAAGAATAATTTAATTGTTCACTGTTCAGTCATTTGAACTAACATTAATGATTTATTCTTCCAATTCACAAAACTTCCCGTTAAATCAAACAAAATCGTTACTTCCCCCGCTAAATAATTCCCAACCCCATTCTCAGTCCGTCTTTTTATTCCCTTTCTGGTGTAGTTGCCCGACATTGACAAATCGCGTCTGCCACCTTCGACCTAAAGGAGCGCGCGATGTCGAGAAGCAAGGTTCGGTTCCCGGCATCTGCTCCTGCTAGAGCCGGTCGTTATGCGGGAAGCAGGAGTAGAGAAAAAGAACAGCAAGTGAGGTATGATAAGCAGAACATAGGAGACACGGTAAAGTCTTGTTAATGTCCTGGAAATTTGGATTATGGGACGTAATCTCTGGCTTCAACGCAAGTATGAGCGTGGAAGATTTATTTATAGTTGTGGTTTATCTGCAGGAATATTTTTACTTTTAATCTCACATGGTCACGTTTGTATCGAGGGGTAAACTGCTTGTAAATCTTTGTACACTTTATTAAAAAGCTCTGTAAAATCATTTTAAAATCTTTAAAATCTCATAATAAATATTTTTGTAACAAGTACACAAAACAGAGTTTTAGAGGACGACTCTATTTACGAGGCGCAAGCCGAGTCTTTAAATTAGGCGAGTCCTCCTAAAACTAGTGCTTAATGCATAATGATTTGTGCGTAAGGCGTAATGCATAATGATTATTTATTAGATGGCCATTTCCACCTATTTTGTTTAAGGACTAATTCGACAGAAATGAATTTTGTTGTCGAATTTTGTAATTAAATCATTACCGGCATTTTTGCGATATTAAGGAACGGAAGAACTGTTAATTTCGTTAGTAAAGGTATTCAGCTCCATAATTAGAAACAGACAGAAATGGACAATTCGACTCAAATAATAAATATGACACATACCTACATATCAATCATTATGCTTGTGCAATACGCCTTATGTTTGGAGTTAGCAGTTTTGTTCTTATGCGTTGCTCTTAGTACTTGTGCATCAAATATAGTTCTTAAGCATTAAAACAGTCGGTGGAAATGAGGCTTAACATACAAAAAATTTAATATTTGTTTAGTAACTATTCAAAATTATTTTAAAATATAACTTTAAAACACAATTTTGAAAAAGGTAGGCAATGAAACAATGACAATCATTGAAAATAATTCTATAAAATGTAAATAACAGCTCATTGTCTAGGTTGCGTTATTTTAATGGACTGGATTCCCTAAAATATTATTTTGCGTACTCAAAACACTTCGCAAATTATCGATTTTAGAGAGCATGTACTATAAAAGAGCTTTTCATCTATGTCGTTTAATGTTACCTATATCAATATTTTTTTACACAGAAACATTATATTACCGTTTTACGAAAGTTAAAACTTTGAATGCAGAAAAACAATACAGCAGAATGTAAACAAACTTCATTTAGAAAGAATTTTGAATTTAACTATTGTAATATTAATATAAATCTATTAAAATTCTTACAAAATAGTAAGGTATGGAAGAAATAAAACTACTGGAATTCAGCCACACAGTTTATTTTATCAACCTCTACCGGTTTCTATGCCACATGCGTCTTCGTCAGGAGGTGATTAAATTTAAAAACTTTGTTACATAAAAAAATTTAAATTAAGTTTTTTCCGTTGAGATTGAAAGATATTTTTATCAACTATTTATTTATTTATTTATTGTTTTTATTATTTTTTATCGA
The DNA here is from genome assembly GCA_947534325.1 of Agonum fuliginosum. Taxonomy (NCBI): domain Eukaryota; kingdom Metazoa; phylum Arthropoda; class Insecta; order Coleoptera; family Carabidae; genus Agonum; species Agonum fuliginosum. Next base: position 30,835,968 of record OX384037.1, read on the forward strand.
AGAGATCCATATTTTGCAATGTGTTCAATAAATTATTGTAATGTTTTAATATGTACCAAAGTTTCCTGAGGAAGGCGCATGTGGCGTAGAAATCGGTAGAGGTTGATAGAATAAACTGTGTTGCTGAATTCCAGTAGTTTTATTTTTTCCATAAACATTCCAGCCAAGAAAATCATACCTATATCAAATTATTTATGTTTATCAAAACAGATTTTTATTAGCAGCGGGCTAAAAATATTGATCTGCAATAATTTTTCATTTGCAAATAACCAACTGAAGTCTAGAAAGCCTACTTTTATACCAATCGTAGAAAAAATAAATACCTACATATTTATACAAATTTCGATAGATAAAGTTGATTTTATGTCCAAGCGGATCCAATGGCGAGGAAACAATGGGGCGATCGCCTCCTCCTTGAGAGAATTTGCCTCACAAATGACAATTTAATAAATTTTCCAATTTTTATTTCAATTATTTTTACCTCTCGCCTCATATTCTATAAGAGAGGTATTGTAATGGGTCAAAATTTTCGAGTATGAGTTTTTGGTGGATAAGCACGTTTCAGGGTCTCTATAATACGAATTTACTATTTTCACGATGATGTCTGTGTGTGTGTATGTGTGTGCGTGTGTGTGTTTGTATGAATGTATGGACTGACGATTTTTCGTCCACGATAACTGAAAAAGTATCAAACCTTTAATAACCAAATTTCATATTTAAGGTTTTAATAAGGATCTTAACACCGGATAACATTTTGGTAGAAATCCGAAAACCGGAAGTAGTACTTTTTGAAGCTTGATAAACTTTTCCTTTAATATATTGTTACATTATTTATTTATGACAATTTTTGCAATTAAAAATAAAAGAAAATATAATTATCTATGGGTACAGTTAATTATAAATACAATTTGCTGAATCTGGTAGTATTTAACAATAAAATAAAGTACAATTAATATTCTATCTTGTTGTCCATGATATGAAATTTGTTTCTACATAAAATTTGAATGATTATGACAGTGACAGTACAGTTGACATCTTTTGCTTGCATCTTGGTTTACATTATCGTTTACATCTTACATGAACATGAAACTATTAAAATGTAAGTAAAACTATTTATTAGATTAGTCTCGAGGTTAATAGAATAAGCAGAATTAGGCGAGAGGTCGTGTACTGGCCACAGCAGATTTTTTTAAATTGGTATTTATTTTAATTTCTACTCGTGAAGGACGGTAAAATTTGTTTAATTTCTCCTCTATGTAAGTATAAACTTATATTTAATGAAATAGTCGTTGACCTTATAGACCATTGATTATGTCATATAGAAAGGAACTAAGACGTTCACGGGTTTTTATTGCAGGAATCGTTCAATGGGTTATAAAAGAAGAAAAAACATTTAAAAAAAATTAAAAAAATATTTTTCGTCCGCGGCGCTTATTTTCTGTGTCTTCAGAAAACTGCACCTTGAAACTATATTTTCAATAGGACTTCGCCCCCTCCTTAGAGATTTTCTGGATCCGCCACTGATTGATAAGTTATGATAAAAACCACAGTTTTTGACCCATGGAAATATTTAGATTTTGTAACATCTCAATTGGATTTTTGTTCAGTTCAGCAATTTTAATATGAAACAAAAAATTTTGTTTGCAGAAACATTAAGTTGGGGTTGTATTCTTTTTTAATTAAATTATGTTCCTATCTATATTTAAACTTTATTACGAGATTTGGTCAAATTAACTTCTCCATGACTACATAAATCGCAAAATAAATTGCAGGCCGTTAGATTTATATCTCCTGATATCTGATCTCATTTGACGTCCAGCCAAAAAGCCCAGCGTATTAAGCTTTCAGCCGGACAAAGCTCACAAAAGCAGCAATCTGCAAAAGCTCCCATATTCATCCAACTTTCGTTCCTCTTGAGACCGGCATTGTAAACGTACCTTTACAATTTACAAGAGGCCATCAAGAAGCGGAAGATTCAGTCAGTCTAATCATTTCTTTATGTTTCCGTTTCGAATGTAAAAAAATGTCGGATATAATTTTAGATAGATTTATTCGTTCGTAAAATTGGAGAAAGTTGATAGATTTCAGAAAGGAATTTTTGATATGGGAAGCACAAGCCAAACATGCTTGGCGTACTTATGAAATCCTTCATCTAGAAACTGTTCTGTTCATACAGAGTGATTTAATATTTCGTGCATATATTTTAATGGCATATACAGGATGTATCATAACTTCGAGTACATACGATAAAGGTATTGTTGTTTGATATTCTGATTACGAATAAAAAAGAATTTTTTTTAAATTCGAAAAATTAAGGGTAGTTTACCTGCAGCATTTTTTGTAGTACTGCACTGGATTCGTTTTCCTATTAAACACAAACAAGAGAATTAGGTAATCAAACATCTTAAATTACATAATACTAGTAAAATAAACATACAAAATGTAATTATTTTTAATGAAACAATCATTACTTCACCCAGTGGCAGTGGCAATGGAAATTTTTTGACTGGGAAACATGAAAATTAATTTTGCGATTTAAAAAAAATATTTGATTCGTAATCAGCATATCAAATTACATTACATATACCCTTAACGTATGTACCTGAAGTTATGAAACATCACTGATCATGGAACAAAATAGTTATTTTGTTAACAAGTGTGGTAAATGAGTGATTCTGAAACGAATGCAACGGATTTCATATTACTATTTTATACGAACCGGTAACCAGTTTTCAAAAAAGCGGTTCAAGGTTTAGTTTCTCCGGGTATAGATTAACCAAAATATTTTATAACGGTTCGGGTTTGGATTCAGGTTCACTAAAAGAGCAACAGTTGGTCCGATTTTTGTTAAAAATTAAGTAAATTTATGAATTTTTCCAAGTTGAAGAGCTTCGCTCTATCAGATCTTTTTTGATATTTGTATAGTTATATTATTTTCATAGTTTTACTTTATTTTTGAAGGTGTTTTGAAGGTGTTTTGGTTTTATTCTTTTAATTTGTTTATTTTGACTTGTTTTTATATTTTATTTTTTAGTTTTTGATCATTTTATTTAGATTTATAATTTTAGTTTTTACTGGCAAGGATTATATTGTTTGTATCTTTTGTTTACTTGTGGTGAGACTGCCCTATCCAAGTTCGGTAAAAGACGTGATAGATATGCTATGTATATTTCTGAATTAATAATTCTACTCTATTTCAACTTTTTATTTTCTTTTGTTCTATTCAATAGGATTTTCAAACGTTGTGGCTAGCCCATAAGTTCTAAATTACTCGGATGAATTGTTAATAATTCGTTACTTAATTATACAGTTGTATGGTACATTTTTCCGATATTTTGGTATCACTGAATAGTATGTGCATAGCTCTATGATTTAAAATATAGTTATTTAAAATATAGTTGAATGTGCATCCCTTCCAAAATAAATAAATAATAACTAAATGTTTAATACACTGTAACTTACACAAATAAAAATTTTCAATTGCTTATAACTGAGCTGATACTTTTTGTAACATTATAACCGTATAACACTAAAGTAGCGAATTGTCATCACACAAAAGTTTGAGGTTAGGTTGTTAATATGAATACAAATTTTTAAATAAGAAATGTTGCTTTAATTAAAAAGACGCAGATAAAACGTCGTATTTGACTCGCAAATAATGGCTATAATTCAGTCGCAGTGTAAGCACCAAATTGGTTTATTTTCTTGTAGTTTATTGTTTGTAGTAGGTACTTACTTATAATATTTAGTCTATAATACGAGTAGGTACGCTCTAACTTATGCAAACTAAGTTTCAAGCATAAATACAGTATCAAATTTCTCCAGTATTTTTAATCGAATAAATTGGCTTGGTAAATTTAAAATTAAAAATTGTTTTTCCTCATACAAGGTGAATCTCAACTTTGAGTACATAACGAATATTTAGTTTCTCTTTATATTTACCTATATTGACAGCAACCGTAGAACAGACGCTAATCCCGCTGAAAATCGAAGCAGCTGGCAACGTAATCAACAAATCGAAATCTTCCCCATCCATGTTGCGGAAAAATCCATGAACCACAACGGACAACAATAGCAGGAAACAAACGCCGAGATCAGATGCTGTTTTCACTGCACACACAGGAGTTAAATCATTCCTGAGAGCTTAGAATTTTATATTAAATCTTGCAGGAATTGCTCGAGGAGAATCACGTGCTAGACACATTTGTTTGTAATATAAAGTGCACTATAAATGCAACATGTATGTGCTTGCGCTTTGCAACTATGTTTGACAAAATTATAAATTGTGTATCCTCTGGCGGTACACTTCCTGTCACTACAATATTGCTGTAATAGCATCAGAATTTTACAATTGCTCAAAATAAAAATCTGAGACATGAGCAGTGTTGTTATAGATAACAATATTTTTATCTAGATAAAGAAAACTTATTTTTTATTTATCTAGATATGATAATAGAAAACCATTAAACAATTTATCTAGATAATAGGTAACAGATAAATAATTATTTTCTAGATAATTATTAGATAATATAAAGAAATATAATGAACAATGTTATAAAGTATAAAGCGTTACCAGTTGGAGAATCGGCACCGTTGCAAGCTTGTGCGTTGTATATGCTTGCACAGTTTGATTACATTTTTTTAATTCGATAAAAATTACAATTGAAAGCTGGTTATAATTTTACTAAAATTATTATCTAGACAATAATTTAAAAATAGATACAGATAATTAGTAATTTTATCTAGATAAGATAATAGATAAATAAGAAAAAGTTATCTAGGTAAGATAATAGATAAAAATATATTATCTAAATGATATATCTAGACAAAATTATCTAGATAAGTTACAACACTCAACACTGGCCATGAGTAGTGACGAAGCATTATTTAATCGAAAAATACACACAATACATTATAGCGACAGCAATAATTATTAGAGAAAATAAGAATGAATGTCTGCATTTTAATATTACAAATTATTTACGCAAAATGCAAATAAATAGTTTAATGAATGATAGTACTGGCTTGCATTTAATATTTAATTAAAATTTCATCCCAACGTCTAACTTTATTTGAGTTTTAAAGATAAATTGATTCAACTAAAATTCTATTGGACGCACTGAATGCAATTCAGTTGACTTTTTTACTGATTGACTTCATTAAAACCACGATAAAATGAAATAGATAATAATTTATTCAAAATATGACATGAAAGTAATAAAAGATAATAATTTTATAATGACAGCTCTTTTATTTTTTAATTCTGAACTACATTATAAAATGATTGCTGCATTGCTGCGTTATAGAATAATTGGTAGATTTTAAAAATGTAAGAATAACAGGTTTCTTATTTCTAGAAATATGATATTTATTATTAAATGAAAATAATTTACATCATTATTTAGTAATTTGAATCAAAATACCTATTTAGTTACATTCTGACAATAGGTACAATTTCAGCTGAACATTCTTAGATGGCGCCGTACTTTAATGTAAAACTTTGCGGTGTATAACGTTATTATCGGCAAGTCAAATACTATAATGGCCTGTTCACACGAGGAAAGTTTTCACTTAAAAGTTTTTTTTGTAAAACAAGAGTTGGGAGCTGTCACAAAAAAAACTGCCAATGCCGATTATACGGGAAATTTAATTATTTTTATTAAATTATGTAAGATCACTTGCTTTAATATATTTTCAACAAATAATTAGTTTCTCCAACTGTTTCCCAGTAAGACCGGTATTGCCAGTTTTTACTTCCCCGACCTATGTAATAGACAGAGAAGTATTAATTGTAATCGTGATTTTTTGACAGTTCGAGATTTTGGTGAATCTTCACGTTTTAGACCCTACTGAACCAAAAAAACATAATTTTAATAAAAGTCAGTCTGTCACTCTGTTAGTCTGCCGGTCTGTCTGTGTGTCGGATAACTTAAAAACATGTTGGAATTTTGGACTGAAATTTTATATTTAAGATCTTGACCCAAAATCTGACTTCAAATTCATTAATGAGCTTTATTCAGTCAGTGGTACCAACTTTATTAACATAACTTTTTTATTTTTATCGAAATACCATCGTGTGTGGTATCAAATTAAAGCTCATTATTTATTCCAATTATACCGATAGTCCGTGGGCCCGCCGACATAAAGTTTCATTTATACATAACCGGCTGCAACTTCTTGAGATGCTTCATTGAGGTGAGTCTCAGTCTACCACATCTTTCCCTATGAAATTTTTCGATCTCGCAGCGTTTCCTCCATAATTCTACCGGAAGTCGACTATTCGTATTAATTGCAAAATTTATACATACCTACTCTAATTTTGAATGAGGGAATCGAATAAGAAACAACTGAAACGCATGAAAAAAAAGTTGTCCAACAAAATATATGCAGCATCAAGCGTGTCTACCAAGAGAAACATGCAAAAATTTTGACCTCGAAAAATTTATTGATAGCGTTCCAATTTTTTTCCTAATTTGTTGATGAAAACGTATCTAAATCAAATATTCAATTGTCCGACAAAAATCATTTTGCGGTTTTTCAGTCCGACGCGTGGAAATTGTCCGTTTCCTGAGGACCAAAAATTTATTAATAGCTGTCGTACAAAACTAAATTTATATTTCTAAGAGATGTATTTGATAAGTACTACAAGTGTCGGACAAATAAATCGTGTCTATTTTGAAGTCGGACAAAAAAACAGGAAATACAATGTTAAAATTTTAATTTCGCTCTAAATTTTTACCTATTGATTTTAGAGTAAAAGTGTAAATACAAAAGATGTTCAGAATAAAAAACTGCATCGAATAAGCTTAAATTTTTTGTTCAAATTGATTTCTTTCACGAAATAAACATGAAAGCAAAATTTACAATTTAGGCTAGTTTCAGACTGCCATGTAAAATTAAACAAAACAAAAATATTTATTCCGTCACTCTGACAGTTGACAGATTTGAAATTGTTGTTCTAATTGATTTATTGGACCATAAGAAGGATTCACTAATCAAAAAAATAAATTAATAATTATTTTATTTTCCTTCTTTTCTTCCTAAGGTACATTTTATAGTAATTAATTGAAGTGTTTATTTTATTTGATCTGACTAATTCATTTTATTTTTCATGGCACTCTGTAAACAGCTCAAATATATCAAATTTAATTTACGTTTATCTCGTGACAGGAACGTTTATTTATATCAATAAATAAGGGCTCTAAAAGTAATAGGTAAAAACTTAGAGCGAAATTAAAATTTTACCATTGTATTTCCTATAGGTCAGAAAAAAATTCTACACCCGGTATATATATATATATATATATATATATATATATATTCGAAATTAATTAAATTAATGTTTTTAGGCATAGGACACTCTTTATAACATAAGAAGATGCAAAAATACACACAACAGAATAATAAAATATAGGGTGTTCCATTTGAAAATGACGAGTTATAGCCATTTGAAATTGAGTAATTTTGATTCTCTGTATTGAACACCCTGTATCATAACATTAAAAAAAAGTTATGTCAGAACAAAGAGTATAGTTACTGTTGTACAGAAAAAAAAATTCATAATTTTTACACGGCGGGATAGCATAGTGGTTAGAATGCTAGGCTCTGGTTACAGAGGTCGTGGGTTCGAATCCCGGTCAGGTCGGGAAATTTGCACGGCCTGATTTGGATCGGTACCTACTCCCGTTACCATTCCAAGTTGGGATCTAATTAACTTGGCAACCTCTAGCTATCGGGCACCGGCTAGAGGCTGTAACAAGGGCTTGCGCCGGGTTGACTGGCAACACACGGTAGTAAAGTAAACAAGAAAATGGCGCAAAAAGTATAATACTGTGTGTGTGCCATCAAGTCACCCTAGGGATATAACCCAAATCAGGTTCAAATCCCGAAATCATAATACATACATTTTTACTATTAAAATAACTTCAGTACGCCTTTATAAAACAATACGTGTATTCGGCTTTTTTTAGAGAAAAAATTGAATAACTTGGCAACGCTGCGAAAAACTAAAATGAAATTTATATGTTCGTATAGGTAAATAAAATACAATTCAAAATATATAAAAATATATAGGGTGTTTCATTTAAAAAAAGAGGAACAATTATTGCCAAGTCGTTATGCAACACCCTGTATATATGAAAATAATTTTAAGTTATGCTCCTTGAGTAGACGAAAAATTCTGTTAATAAATTTATGCTGTATTTTTAACGACAACGGAGATATCGAAGACGGGCATTTCGGTGACTCACCCTGTATATATATATATATATATATATATATATATATATATATATATATATATATATATATATATATATATATATATATATATATATATATATTTAACCTTGGAGACCCTCTTCTATTGTATCTTCATGAAACCGATTTTTTTTGCGGTGTACTGGTGAATTGACACACATTATTTTTCGGACAGTTTAATAATCACATTCTATATACTTTCAAAAAGCAGTTCTCAAATACTCAAGTGGCAATTTGTAAGTGGAGCGTATTATACATTAATAAAATCGTACAGTCACTTCATCCCCAGATAACTAGATATGAAAAAACAATTTGTTCGCTTTACAGCTATAAGCTAATAATTTATTGTCGGAAAACTAATTCATAGTGTTGTATTCTTTATTTGAAAACAAAAAATCAAAGAAAGAAAATGCTATTAATAAATTTTTGGTCCTCAGGAAACGGGCAATTTCCACGCGTCGGACTGAAAAACCGCAAAATGATTTTTGTCGGACAATTGAATATTTGATTTAGATACGTTTTCATCAACAAATTAGGAAAAAATTGGAACGCTATCAATAAATTTTTCGAGGTCAAAATTTTTGCATGTTTCTCTTGGTAGACACGCTTGATGCTGCATATATTTTGTCGGACAACTTTTTTTCATGCGTTTCAGTTGTTTCTTATTCGATTCCCTCATTCAAAATTAGAGTATGTATAAATTTTGCAATTAATACGAATAGTCGACTTCCGGTAGAATTATTGAGGAAACGCCGCGAGATCGAAAATTTTCATAGGGAAAGATGTGGTGTCACCTCAATGAAGCATCTCAAGAAGTTGCAGCCGGTTATGTATAAATGAAACTTTATGTCGGCGGGCCCACGGACTACGAGGTTGGTGTCAATTTAAAGAGAATTTGGGGAGATAAGTTTATTAAAAATGTTAAAAATCACATTTATGCGATTTTCAATTGGTTTCGCAAAAAATTATTCAAATGTTTTCAAGTGTATTATCAAATTAAAGCTCTCTAGAAAAAATCTAGTCGATGAATCAAAAACAATTTTGAAACGATGGTCAGTTATTTTTTCACATTTTATTATATTTATGTCGAAGTTGGTATCAACTTAAATAGTTCGGGGAAAAAGATAAATTTATTTAAATTTTGCTGAATAAAGCATAAAATTACAGCTTTTACGAAAACAAGTTTATTAAAACTTATAGTCGAGGAAGTACTGTGGTGGCTATAGCAAATTTTTTCTTTTTTTCTTTCAAGAAATTATTTAGTAAAAACTTTCCGCGTGTGAACAGGGAATAATATGCCATTGGAATATATGCACGAAGTTGTGAATCACTAGTAAAATTAATATGAATAATAATCTATTTACCAGTCAAATAGGTATAACTCGAGCATTTCACTTTCATTCCTAAAAGCACAAAGAACGAAGCAACGTTTCCCAGGACACCAAGTGTACAAATCACCGGCAAAATAAAAGTGTACAAAACAAAAGAGAAGTCATCAGCAACATAGTTCTCTTCCGGCTGTTTCTCATCCGGAAACACGTATGTAAAATTCGCCGGCAGGTTTATCCGCGTCCGAGAAACATAATTCCACACTAGTGACATTTCACGTGGCTGCGAACAAATTACAAAATGTAGCTAAATTTATTGAACTGAAAGTGTCAAACGCACTCACTTGTTAAATAGTTCACAAAACTAAACGATTTTCGGCACGTGGTTGGCTGTGAGATTAAAGTTCTGTCTGTAATGAGTTGAGTACCTTTCATGTCCGGTAATTGTATGGATTTATTAATGCGGACCAAACATGTTTTGATTAAAATTTAACAGAACAATACATTCGCTTGATTCAGGATTAAATTTACTTGACAAGTTATGTGTCAATATTTTGATGTTGCATACAGTTATTGAACCCATAGGCGCCGACTACTTGGGGGGGCTTCGGGGCTCGACCTCCCACAAAAAATATTCTCACACGAACATAAAGAGAGATGAGAATTTAGTGAATTTTCCTTTTTTCTAGTACTATTTTTTATGTGTGACAGTACAAAATCGGTTTTGAAGAAAATGCTTTCATTTGAACCTAATATGGTTTTATCTATGTTACCTAAAACCGTGGTTTTTAAAATTCGAACCTAATTTACTATTTTTATACCTAAATTATATGTTTATGTAGGAAGTAAGACTTCTTATATAGAGCAATATGATTTTTCTTAATTTATCTCGATAATAAAGCATTTATGATAATTATGTTTCATTAAATATAACAGAAAATTTATTTAAATAATTTTATGTACCATTTATGAACTATTTTATTTAAATCTACTTTTTTGAAATTCCAGTATCTTGTTGTCCATGATATGAAATTTGTTTCTGCACAAAATTTGAATGAGTGACAGTACAGTGGACATCTTTTGCTTGAATTTTGGTTTAAACTATCGTTTATATACCTATTACATGAACATGAAACTATTAAAATGTAAGTAAAACTATTTATTAGATTAGTAGAATATGCAGAATTGGGCGAGAGGTCGTGTGCTGGCCACAGCAGATTTTCAAAAAAGTTATTTAATTCTTTTTATTAATTTTATTACCTATATCAACCTGAAGTTTAATAAATCTGTAAAATATATACATTTACACAGAATTGGTGTGGAATTTTTATATTTTTTCAGTACTCAGCTTTGTTGAAAAATAATTGGTCATCAGACAAAGTGACACTTAAAAACCTAACAACACACATACATACATACTATATTACTACTTATCCTACGACGAAATTAATTAATTTACATCAAATATTAGTAGGTAGGTACTACATCTACCTACACAAATTAATTTAAAATTAGTTCAATTTCCTTTGTTAAAAATCTTCTTCCTGCACAAATTAATTTAAAATTAGTTTGATTTCGTTTGTTATAAATTCATTTTAAAATTCCAACGATACCACTCAGCACACAGCATACATTATTAGAATATTATTTTTACTTTAACTTTATTCTAAAATTATGTTAATACTAACATCCCAAAAAAATTTATACCTTACCTTTTGGTAAAAATCTTGGTAGGCCAATGTTGAATAACAACAAATAACAAAACAATAATAATATTATACGAAAATTTTCCACGGAAAATAAATACTTGGCCGACTGTAATGTTATCTATTCCGCACAATATTATGAAAGCATTTTAATGTTACACTTCTATTTATTTAAACCCATAAAGTACTATTAGATAATTATGTCTTTACGTCATGATCTGTATCCATTACAATTTTTCACAGAACGAGAAATACGATTTCAAGTGCAGCTTCACATAATGGGAGTTTAATGTTTTGTATACGTGGAAACATAAAAAGTTCTATAACCAGGATGGCGCCAAAGAGGGACCTGCTAAATTCCAAATAATAAAATAAAGTTTTTATTGTTAAGCCATCTGAGAAAATCAAATGTAATTTTTTAAAATATTAATACTATACGAGTGTTATTATCCCCTTTAGGATTATAATTTTTTTCTAAAAATGGACTATTCCAATTTATTCTTCAATTTTTATACTATTTATTAGAAGTAAAACTTTTATTTTTAATTATTTTTGCATTTTGCAAAGAATGTTGTTAATATTCGAAAATAAAAACATTATGATGTACTGATCAGTGATCATCACTTCATCACGTTTCAAAAATTGTTATCACTATCAGTAGGTACATCCTGAAATTGTGAAACATCCTGTATCAATGTTACTTAGTTTTTACTTCCTTGTACAGAGTAAAAAGGAAGTATTGTAATCGCGAAAAATTTCGGTTTTCAGATTTTGATGGAAATATCCGTTTTGACCTTTTCTGAATCCATTATGACTAGTTTCGTCGTGACGTCTGTACGTACGTACGGACGTACGGACGGACGGACGTATATATGTCGCATAACTCAAATACGGTTAGACGTAGAATGTTGAAATTTTGTATTTAGGACTGTTATAGCATCTAATTGTGCATCTCTTATTTTTTGTTTCAATCTACAAACCGGAAGTAGTAATTTTTTCAAATATTTCGATAAATATTTAATTTAAGACAAATTTTTTTATTTTAAATGAAAGATTATGTGATTATTACCTAAAATCGGTATTTTATAAATATTTTTGTATCTGCTATCATTTAAGAATAATTAAAGTATATATTTATAATTTAGTATTTCGCTATCTTGTAGTTCATGATCGATTATCATTTGTTACTACGTAAAATTTAAATGATTATGACATGACAGTGACAATAGTCAAATATGCTTTATATCTTCTTCTGCAGTTTAAATAAAATGACTAAAATATATTTGTGAGTATAGTAGCAGTAGTACCTAGTAGTACTTATATATTAATATATTTGTATAATAAGTTAAAAGAATAAAGTAGGTATGGCAGGAGGTCTTGTGGTGGCCACGTCAGATTTTTTATATTATTCTACATTTTAGTTATTAAGAAAAGTATGAACAGTTTAATAGGCATACAAGGAAGTCATGTGGTGTCCACGTCAGATTTTTTTACAAAATTTTCTTGATTTAAATAAGAATTCTTCTTACGTAATTTTTTGTACATAGATTTTTTCTATATTAAATAAATTAATAAAAGAAATTATTGACCCAATTTATTATTTCATACGGGTCCACCTGAACAACAATTTACCCGGATCTGGCCCACTCGAATATTTTGGGCTGGCGCCGTCCCTGTTTATAACAGAGTAGTGGTCTAGACAAAATGTTAATACAGAGGTGTATCATAACTTTAAGTAGTATATACGGTTAGAGTATACTGATGACGGCTCAAAAATTATTGTAATCAATTTTTCCATTTGATATTCTTTGTGTCATGCGATTTTCTTAGAAACATTTTTATTTCTTGAGAAAATTTTCTCGTCTCACGGTAAAGGTTTTCATTTCGTGTTACATTCTAGACAAGAATAAATTCCTTCTCGTGTCGTAATTTGTAGTCGAGACGAAAACGAAACGAGAAAGTTTCGGCAGCATCTTTGCAAATAAATGAGTTATTTAACCTATTTGCTCATAAAAAACGAATGTAGATTGATATCTTGTCTAATAAAAAGATCGTGTGGTGACCACAAGAGACTTTAAGATAATTACTATGAATGTTTAATTCATGTATCACGTGGTACATATTTGACTAATTTGATTGGCTGAAAATGGGTAATAAGAGGCTATCAAATCGATGATATTTCTATCATCCCATTTTACCGATCAACTGTTTTTGTTTATTAGTTACACACTGTCAATTTTTCAATCAAAAATTGCTGCTTGTCATAACTTAGACTTCAAATGTGTCATGGTAGAGATAATAGAGAATAAAACGCCAAATTGAGTAAGGTAAATTGAGTTTAAAAAGTATTTGACAGCTTTTGAAGAAACATTTGAACTCATTTATTATAATTCTCTCCAAATACAGGATGATAATTTGTTTTTTTAATATGCGTGTCATTCAGGCTGTAGGGATCGTAGTGGTGAGAGAGTGATCTCATTCGACAGGTGCACTTTTATAGTTTTGTTCCCCACCCGGTCAGTCGCCATCATGCGTTGGAGCACGGAGCATCATCGATGGCTGTTTTGAGGGAACACTTCCCGGGGTGCCTCATCTCAATAAGGAGCGATTTGGAGTTGCCAGCCCGCTTGCCCGATTTTGCTCCTTGTGATTTTTTAAATCCTGCGTTTACGTCAACCGTCCAAGGACCCTAGAAGACCTGAAGACCAACATCCGGGCTGCAATTGCCAACATACCCGCTGCCATGCTGGAAAGGGTTATGACAAACGCCAGAAATCGGCTTACACAATTGGGGGCGTCACCTAGCTGATATGATTTTGAAAACTGGGTGAAACAAAACTTTAGATAATGTACCTACATTATAAAATAAAAATAAAAAGTTTCTGACTCATAAAATGGGCATTATTGCGTTTTGAAATAAATAATTTACGATGAATCACACTTATTACCTCAGAGAATAAATAAAATCATTTTTATAAGACTTTTTTCGCACTTCTCCTTTAATAAACTCGCCCGAGGGCTCGTTTTGCTAAATTTGGACGCTTGCGAAAAAAGCATGTCTTATAAACCTTGTTCTTTACTATTCTGCGTAGCTCCACCATTATTTGTCTCAAATTTGAGTGTAATTTAAGTTCACAGTTTGTGTCGCCAGTGTTGGAATTTTCGCGTCTTCTGTAATTATTCCCCGTAGAAATAGGTTAGTGCGCGTGTTGTTGTAAATCCTTATAATTACTTGTCATTATTAATGTATAATATGATCCTGGGGGAGAAAGGATCAGGATCAGGGATGAAACAGGAGACAAAGATCTGCGCAGTCGCGACAAGGCACGTGTGAAGCGGAAATTGGGGTTTTGTTTCCGGTACGACGCCATCTTGATTGATGGGGGAGAAGATTAATTATTATTTTCATGAAACTGAGCTGTTCTTCTTTTTTCTATCTTAACGTGAACTATTTGTTTCTTTGTTAGTATGTGTATTGCGTTCTAACAAGAAGATATAATTATTTTTAGTGGCCACTATGAAATGTGCATGTGCATCTAAATAATGATATGTAATTTAATCTGCATTTTGTCTTACGCGGTTACAAATTATTTTAGACAGTAAAGTGATTTAAAAGCGATAGCTTATAATTATAATTAATTTTATTTTTTAAAAGTGCTTTTGAACTGTGCAATGATAAATATTATAAAATGAAATTTATAAAAAAATTATATTTGGCGTAACGTAACAGAATGTCGCCATGGTTCACTTTGTGACACGCAACTTTTTTTTAGAAGGTTGGTATGGGTAGTGTCAGATGACATTTACCTACTGCAAATGTCAAACGTCAAACCTAAAAACGTACAAATTTCAGTATAGGTAATCTCTAAAACTGTTTTGTTTAATAAATTAGTTTTTATTCAATTAAATTAATTAACATAGTAATGGGAAACAAATAAGTTCAATATTTTATATGTCTTCACTTATCACCTAGAATAATGCAGTAAGTATTATACTTTTACAGTGACAGTGTCAGTTAAAGTAGTTCGGTCGTCAATTGAAGTTGTTGATTTTGTATTGAAAATGGTCTGGTTGAATAGAAAATTTACCTAATATTATTTTCAAAAGTGCCAAGAAAACATGTCCTTGCGGTACTCGTTTTTGAGAAAAATGAGTTTGAAGTTCACTGTTTTTACATGGGCTCTTATGGAAAATGGCACTTTTGGTTAAGAAAAATTGAAATTGCGCCGTAAAAGTTCGTTGAATAAATAGTGGCAAATTGATATTGGGAAAGGTAATATATTAAGGCTTCGTTATGCATAGTCAAAACCCTACGTTGCCGATGTAAATAGCCCAAAAAATGGGAAAATATGTGACAAAATCACGACCAAGCGGAAGCCGATCGGGCATCACGTTCTGCAGGGTTGCCAACTGCGGATCGTGGGAAATTTGAGCGCAGATTTGAATGTTCACCTTTTATTTCTTGAAACAGATTGGATTGAAAAGTCAATGATTTTCATTATTTTAAGTCATTTATCAAGAACTCGTTTTTATAAACACACTATCGTATTTATCATTTACAACATAGCTTCAAACAAAATTCCGAACTGATGTAGATAACTGTGAATGCCTCGGACAATGCTGTGTCGACGCCATAACCTGGCCCGAGTCAAGTTGCGAATGAAATTACAAGATTTGTAAAATACGACTATTTGTTTGAGAACCAGATGCATAAAAATTCATAATAAAATATTAAAAACCGTTACAGTCGAATTTCACTTCATAAATGGACAATAAAAAACGGAATGATTTTGACTAGCGTCAACGACGACCGAACTACTTTAAATAAATCGCAATATTAATATCACCAACCAAAACGATAGGTACACTCATAAATTTCCCTAAATGAACTTGGTATA
This sequence comes from Agonum fuliginosum, assembly GCA_947534325.1. NCBI lineage: Eukaryota > Metazoa > Arthropoda > Insecta > Coleoptera > Carabidae > Agonum > Agonum fuliginosum. The sequence continues at coordinate 30,852,159 of OX384037.1, forward strand.
TATTACGACAGTTTTATTTAAATTTTAATATTAAAAAGACGTCAAATAGAAAATATAGTATAAAGAACTCATTTTATATGACTTTTTCGCGTTTGTCCTTTCATGTCTTATAAAACTTGTTCTTTAATATACTATTATACATTCTTAAATAAGAAACTAAATTTTAAAATGATTTACAATTTACGAATTTTTATTCTTGTATAAGAGGGTAAATTACTGAACAATTTACATATTTTCTGAATAGTAACAAACTTAAAAATAAAAAAATATAATGATGTTTGAGATGAAATAAATTCCAAGATGCAAAATGTTGTTTCGATTTTTCATATTTTGAAAATCACTGTCTAACGAGTATCTCATAAATTTTTCCCCACTAAATTCTTTTCGTAGAGATCCCAAAGTACGTAGGTACATAGAATTTTTAAAAATAAAAAAAGTCAGTTAGCTACCTTTTAAGATATGGCTTTAATTTTTGTTTAATTAAAATTTCCCATAGGACACATCACACAGCTACTTTATAAAATACGCTGTGTTTTTAAGGTTTCCAAGCAAGAACAATAAAATTGTAACCAATCTTCTAGGATATGTCAAACGGCTATGTTATAAAATGAATCAAAATTAAAATGCTGTTTTCCAGCTTTATTTTTCAAATAAGGATGCAGGTGTAATAAAAAATAGCGTACCTATGGCACAAGGTGTATAAGCGAAGTTCAAATCACTCCGCTTCGAATTGCGTGTTCTTAAATCCATCGTACGTGCTTTAAAAGCTTGCTTATACATTTGTATACCATAATATATTATTTTGCTTAAGTTTTAACATTATTAGTTCACATTAGAGGTGGTCACGATTTGTCAAAATACCAACACAAAACAAATGGAAATTACGGCATATTGCTCTAATTCTAGTTAGCGATCGAGTCCACAGATAACGCACTGATTGGTCGATAAATTGGAGCAAAAGTTGTTCACTTCACTTAGATTTTGCGGAGTTAAAGTAACTTACGATGTACAATTTTATAAAAATATTTTACGAGACCCGACCGTGACTATAAAAATAAATTCGTGAGCGTGAGTGATCGTGAGTCAAAAGTTAAATGTCATGCGTGATTAGGAGTTAATTCGTTTTTAATTTCGTGACCGTGCGTGATCGTGCACAAAAAGTTACTCACTCATATTTATAAAAATAATAACCTACACTCTATTTCGACAAAACGAGTTATAATACTTTTGAATTCTGTAACTTGGTGTTCTGGTTTTATCTTTCTGAAGACGATTAATTAGGTCCAGTTTTCCTGCACTTTTCATTGAGCCATTAAATGAGTCCAGTGTCCAGTCAAAGGGTTGTTGTTTGCAAACCGCTCATCTTACTTTAAAATTTGGGGTTAATGAAACTTTTCACCCCTTGAAAACCACACGACTGCATAATATATGAGTTTTATTCAAATATTATTTTCAATGTGTCCATCAAAACTTGAATATTTTGATATTTCAAGAGTAGGTAGTTTAAAGTTTAATGGACAGGAGATAACTCAGTTATGTAAAAATTATTAATTTTAGTTAAGTTAATTATGTTCTATTAGAAACATGCCTGAACTGAAGAAAATTTACATTGCTAATTTTAACACCCTCGAAAATAAATAGACTCATTATTCGCGCACATGTTGACAATTTTTTTACTAGATTAAATAAACTTGGACTGTACTGTGTCATTTATAAAGTTCAACTTATAAATACTGCTTTCATTTACTGCTTCGTTGTATACAATATCCTCAGGCTACACGTCACGGTTTGTTTATTAAACGTGACATCATAGTTTCAGCGCTGCTGAAGTAGAACAACTTTAAACTTTACGAAACAATAACAAAAGCATGAAAATTACAAATAGTATGTTATATTTTTTTAATTCATGAAGTACGGAAGTCAAGATAATAGCATCTGATTATTGTAAACTTAAAATGAAAATTTATTTATTCGTCTAAAAAATAATACATTAAACATTAATCATGGGACAACATTAATCATGAGAAAGTTAAAGTTTTCTTTTATTTTATTTTGTTCTTTTAACTTATTTATTATATTTATTACTGAATTTTTAATTATTTAATTTTTAAATTTGTATTTAATGATGTACTGTATTTTTATTAGTATAGACGTTTCAAATCCACATAGGAGTGACGTCATAAAAACAAGCAAATTATTCGTATCAATCAAGATTTTACTTTTTAGTACAGCATGAGTTTGGTACATGGTGCTGGCAGTATTTCTCTATACGCGAAATTTAAAAGCAATAGTTTTTATTTCTATTTTTAAAATTAATCATTATTTTTCTATTTTAATACATCGCATGATTCTGTAGGAAATATTCAAAAATTAATAAAATAGAACAAAACTAAATATCAAAATACCTTAACCTCAAAATTTTATGTTGACACAACAAGAATGAGAAAATTGACAAGTTGTCAGCAGTAAACAGTAAATGGTATATAACGAACTTTTGTGAATCTAAAAAAAATAATATATAAGAAAACATATTTCATATAATGAATACTATATTATATGAATAATTGTTCTGGTACTGCCGTTAAGACACAAATTGATAAGCCCCGCTCCTTATGACATACGATATGCGTATAGATTTATACGAGTAAAATGTGTAAGAAAGAGATAGCTTATTTTGTGAACGTAGTGAATAGAATTTATCTGATATGACGTCACTCCTATATGGATTTGAAACGTCTATACCTATTATTTACCTTTATGGACGTACATAAATACAGTATTCCACTCGAGTTTAAATTTGAAATTGATTACTATACTCGGCTATGGCTCGTATTATAACTTTTCATTTTCATAAATTATTTAAAGTTATTTCAATGTATCTATAGGTACAACTATCTACTCAAATTTTAATCAACCTCCCTGCCCTCTTCATACCGCAAAGTACCAATTATTCAAATTAAAATTTACAACAAAAAACTCATCACACCCTCTACCCCCTCCCTTATGTCCCCTCCGCGTTATGCCATTCTGTATCGTCGCAGTTTATTGCACTCTGCGTGACCCAGATTCGCAATGACGTCATTGTTACAGTGATGACGTCACTGCAAAATTCTGGAAGGTCTCCTGCTCTCAGATGAGATCAATGGGCATTCTTTTTTATCCCAAGGGGTCGATGAACCACGTAGGACTATATAAACACGGTGGTTGAATGGGGGAAAGATGTTTGAGGTAAATATTGGAAAAATTTAATGTATATTGAATATTTTGTACACGTTGAAGGGAGCAATGTACGCAAAAATATTATTTTGATAGATTTTTGTTTGTTTATTAATTATGCGTAAAAATATTTCTATACCTCCGTCAACTATACAAAAAATCTGCAGTGTGGCCACCACAGTACTTCCCCGACTATAAGTTTTAATATCTTGCTTTCTTAAAGGCTTTAATTAATTTTATGCTTTATTCAACGAAATTTAAATAAATTTATATTTTTTCCCGAACTATTTAAGTTGATACCAACTTCGGTAGAATTTGAATAACATGTGAAAAAACAACTGACCATCGTTATGTTGTTTTTGATTCTTCGACTAGATTTTTCCCAGGGAGCTTCAATTGGATAATACACTTGAAAAAATTGGAATAATTTATGGAGAAACAATTCAAAATGTTATTTAAAAAAATTTTACTTATCTCTCCGAGAGCTTTAAATTAACACCAAACCCGTATAATTTGAATAATTAAAAAAAAATTATTGACGATCGTTTAAATGTTATTTTTGTTTTTCTACTAGAATTATTTTCCAAGGACATTTAATTTGATACCACACACGATAGTGTTTTAATAAAAAAAATTAGTTTATAAAGTTGAATAAAATCTCAAACTGTAAAAAAATCACGGTTACAATACTTCAGCCTATTACATAGGTCGGGGATGTAAAAATTGGACAAAAGGGGGGATTAAAATATTTGTCTCTAATAAGATGGAACTGGTTGCCTTTTGGCCGGATCGCCGGAATTCCGGCCGCCGGATTATTCTGAATTTTGTATGTTGGCAATTGCGGCTTTCAGGGCTACTAGGGTCCTTGGACGATTGACGTAAACGCGGGATTTCAAAAAACCCCACAAAAAATCACAAGGAGCCAAATCGGGCGAGCAGGCTAGGCACTCCAAATCGCCTCTTATTGAGATGAGGCGCCCCGGGAAGTGTACGACAGTACGACTCAACTGAAAACACACGCTGCTCCGTGCTCCAACGCATGATGGCGACTGACTGGGTGGGAACAAAACTTTAAAAGTGCACCTGTCGAATGAGATCACTCTCTCCCCACTTAGATTAGATCCCTACAGCCTGAATGGCACACATTTTAAAAAACCAAGTTATGATGAATCATTTTCTATTTTCTAAGCCTATTCATATATTAAATTATTTGAACACCTGTGTGTCCTTAAGATCTTATACCATAAATAACTAAAGTTTTAATAATAATTTATGAAAAAATAATCTTTTCCCGTGAATGCTATTTATACCCTTATCTTAATCCTGAAGCTAACAAATCGATAATTCGGTTCCACCACATGTCTAATACTTCAATTCGACTAATTCTAATTGAAAATATTGTTTACTTAACTCAAATGGAACCTTTTATCAGTTGACAACAAACAGAAGGCGTGTCGTTATCAGTGTTTATTTAGCGATAGGCGGAAAAAATCATTTTTCGAGTCTGGTGAGAACTACTGTTCGATTTTTCTTCTGATCCGGAAATTGTGAAACTGAAAACTGCGATGAAAAAATGAGGAAGTAATTTTCAGAGAGTGTAATTATCTAGATGTATTTTCAGACTGTCAATATTGACTACAGGGAGTTCTATTTTATATTAAAATTTTATGAAACTCATTATATTCTTTGTTTCTTCATGAACTGGTACGAAGTTCTTAATTGTGTAAATGGAAATTTTGAGAATTAATTATAAGTTATTTTGGACACCATGAGTGTAATAACCCTTGAATTGCCAGTCATTGATTATCTAGGTACTATTAAATCTAAACATTGTTTGATATCTCTGTTTTAGATTTTTGTGTGGTCTTCCCGTAATAAATTGTCTGAGGTATCAATTTGAGATTAAATATTATTCTTATTTGTAGTTTTATAAATACACTAACTAACTGTTTAAATCTATACTGCCCCCCTAAGCACAGAGGGGGTATCTACAATTTTTTTGAAAAATGAGTTAGAATCGCTTAGTAACTATAGAGGTTGTAATATATGTAAAACTAAGGTTTTGAAACCGTATCTACGCTCGAAAGAGTCTAAAACGTTCATTTACTTAGGGGTATGTACAAGCCACTACAAAATTACTACAGTATTAAGTGAAAAACATCGATTATCTCGAAACTGAAACAACTGTAGATACCCCCTCTGTGCTTAGGAGGGCAGTATAAGTGCTACAGATATGTAAAATTATAAATATGAAACAAAATCGCAATGAAATCTATAATCATATGAACATTTTTATACTTGTCAACAAACATTGATGTGATTTTGTTCATTATTTAAAGATTTACAAATCTGTAGCATTTACATATTTGAACAGACTCCACCCATTAGGCGGGTACCCGGCGTTGCCTAGATTAAAGAAAGTTTTACTTAAGAGGCTCGTCTACCCTCTAAAGTCCAGCACAAAAAGTACTAACGTAGCGAGTGTTTTGTGGCCAGTACAAGAATGGTAAAAAATGATTATATACTTAAAGGATCAATTAACTGTTGTGCCTTTTTAAATTTAAAAAAAAATTGTATCTACATGATTATAAAAATACTGAAAAATCCATAAAAATTTCCAATTTCTGCAAATTTTACACGGGTATATCTCCTGATAGAAATTTATTTATAAAATTTTAAAAAGGCACATCTATAGATCCATTCTTTCTCGATTAAATGTTTACAATAACATTACCTTGAAGTCAATAATAAACTAACAGTTTACTCGCAACGAAAACACTTTTATCAGTCGTAGTAGTGGGGAAAATAGTGGAATAGAAAAAAAAGACAAATCGAGAGTATTCTAGGAATTCGGAAAAAAATATTATTTTGCGGACTTAAATCGATTTGAGAGAGCATAATAAAAATAATTTCTTGTTGATCTTATTTTAATTATTTTATTTACTTTTAATGAGCGAGATTCAGCCAAGGTTGTTGTTCCATCCAACTCTCTCGGATTCGAACCCATGACCTCTGTCATCAAAGTCAAGCACTGTACCACACTGTGCTTAACTTATTTACTTGTTATTTATCTGAAGAAAACGACATAGGTACTATATTCTAAACGTCGTTATCAATAAATAAAATATTTCAGAACCAAACATAACTAACAAAAGATTGAAAAAGCTAATTTATTGTGACATAAAAATCTGTTTACACTTTATGGTATTAATAACAGAAAAATTTGATATTTTACCAAGAAAAGTTTAATTTTAGCAAAACTTCATTCACAGTATTTGCATTAAAAATGTTGTATGTAAATGTACAGAATTAATTAAATAAAACGTTGCTACATCTTTGTTTGTAAAACTTCTTTGTACAATCTTCTTTTTGTTTTTAATTTTTAATCAAATGCACAATAATTAATTATTTGCAAAACTCAGTCAGGAATTTAATTTCAAAAGTTTTAAATTTAGATGTAAGCCGATTTATGAGGAGAAGGTCAAACAACTTTTGCGAAACATAAAAATTATTCCGAGAGATGTGCCCGACGAATACACGAAGAGCAAATGAACTGAAATGATGGCAAGGATGAAAGCAATAAAGAACGTTGCGATATAAATGGCGGGCAAATAAAACGTGGTAAACAGACTAAGGATTAAAGGAAAATGGAAAATGCCTATAGTAATAGAAATATTAAAGCTGCTTACAATTTTCAATAAGTCCATTTATGAAGTTAAGAAGAGTTTGAAATATTATTGATTATTTTCTAGTAGGTATTAAAAATCCATAAATCTAACTAGTGATGTGATTTTTAACTTCTAGTCTTGTCTCGATTATTTCCCGTCTCGATCTCGATCTCGTCTCGATTTCTCGACTATTCTTACAGAATTTTTTTTTGTCGATTGACATTAAAAGTGATATTTTTGCTTATAGTCTGTGAAATGTTATTTTTAGTGCCTAGACAATTAAACTCGAAAACGCTACCTTTCGTCCCAATTTAACGAAAGTGAGGTAGTTCTGACCCGTCAGTAACTGTTGTACCTAGAGAGGACTTTTCCTGCCTAGGAAGGAAAAGTACTGACCGATCAGAAATACCTCAATTCGTCTCTAATATAATAAGGCTGCACCTCGTCTAGGCAGCAGTAATTCTGTCATATTTTTGGCTAGTTAAACAAATAACTATTGGTTTTATTGACACATTTATTAATAATAATTGCATTATTTTTAAAATTGATAAGTTTACTACATAATCTGCGGGGTGCGGGCAATATTCGTTAGTATTAGTAAATTGTTATAGGTAACTTAAGTCATATAGGTAATTTATTAAAAATAGAACTACGCCTAGTTACAATCTGTGTTGACAGGTTGACTAGACAATTTAGCTTGACTATGACAACAAATAAAAATGCACCTAAAACACGTAAAATAACCGAATTGGCAGAGAAAAAAATTCAATATTTATAAATTATTGAATAAAGTAAATAGATTTTAAAATTCGAGATATCTCGACAAAAACGATACGAGAAATTTCGGGACGAGACGAGATTTTCTCGAATCTTGTCTCCCCTTATCTGCATCACTATACCTAACCTAGAAACCATAACATAAAATAATGTAAACATAAATAACAGATAAAATAATATTTAAAATTTTAATTAAAAATTGGTTGGCTGGACTTACAATTAAAAAATGTATTTTATTTTACCATTCAACAGGATTAACTTGAGGAATTTTACCACTCGGACCCAGTGGAATCGATTGCTGCTTGGTGGAATCGAACTGGGGACTAACTATTATTTATTATTTAAATCAAGTCAAAACAGCATAAAATTGCTTTTTGCTGCTTGTGTTTAAATAAGCCAGTGCAAGTATATTATTATACCATTTGTAACCCTTTACGGAGAGATCACACTGGTGTCAGCATTTGTAACACCCGGATTGGAGTTACAATAATATTTAGTTTGGATCCGTGTCGAGACTGGGATACTAGTATCAATTAATACTCAAGGGTACAAAAAGTTATTGAATAAATAATGACAATGATAATAATTTAATAAAAATAATAATAATAAACACATATTACGTTAGCCCTTATCTCTATGCTGTAACATACTGGAACCGAAACGCAACTGAACTGGAACTTCTATCCTATTATACAAGTCAGCAAAACTAGTATTACCAATGCAAAAATGTTTATTTATATTTGTTTGGTAATTCTGACCTATTAAACTATAATGACTGACTTCGCACATACTTAATTTTGCTGACTGGGACTTTACATTTCTTAATACTTTATGTATTTTTAAGGGGAAACTTCCATGGCTTTAGGAATACAGCCTATTAGCCAGAATCAATGTATTCAATTAAATAAATTTTTTATATAATCACAGTGGGATTTAAACCCACGACCTCGCTAGTCGATAGGACCACAATGAGTTTCGGCACGTTAGTCCGCTCGGCAATCGTGGCGGCTACTTTAGGTAGGTACCTACTTGAATGACTGATTTTTCTGTTTCGACTAGGATATCAAACATCTTATTTCATAAATTGAGGCTCAAAAGATTTAAAATATCATTTTTATGTTTGACTGCACCATATTATTACCTTGTTTTTTGACACTGTTTACTAGCCATAAACGGGTACTTTATTGGACTAATACGATAAAAATGTAATATTGTACTGCTGTCAATATCATGTTAAAATAAATCGTATGATTTAATGCATTTTATTAAATATTAATTTCATTTACTTTGTCTGAATTTTTTTTCACAAATTTGACAATTTTAAAATTATTAAAATATTGTTAAATAAAACAACAACAACGCAGACTATGAGATGCAAATTTTTCAAATATATTAATATATTTTAAAAGAAAATCTCATCTTGTCAGTCGTCCAGCTCGTCCAAAAAAGTCTTAAATTATGCACTTGTTACATAAATAGCTTTTAATCATTTCATCTAAAAACCAAATATTAGTTTAATTACTTACTGATAGTTCCACCAAACCTCCCCTCATAATTCACTTCCATTAATAAAAATATCAACCAGCCCTCAAGCTCAACTTTGAAAGCTTACAACGCTTGCGTGAGCTTACCTCTTCGGCGAGCTTTCTGCGCGTGCTTGGCGCGTTGTATACAAGTCCTGGTCCAGCTGCTTTTCTGCCAGTTCAGCTCCGGAGGTACCGGAATTCGTGCAGCTTTCGCGACAGTAGCGCGCTTTCGTAGTTCTTAGAGAGCTTAGACAGCTTTGCTCAACACGGATAATTTAACAAGTGACGGAGATTAAGACTGTATTTCACAGCAGTGGACAATAATTGTTTTAGTGCACTCGCGACTGTTTATAGACACAACAATAGTGACATTGTTTCGGTTACTTTAAATCAAAAAAGATAATTCTTTTATCTAGACAGTTAAACGAATTTTAATAGTTCAGTACATAAACTATGCTAGCAAATATAAGTGTATTTGAATTATATTTGGAACTTCCATTTGTTAAATCAAAATAATTTATAGACTGCTTTTCATTAACAGAAATATTACTAAATAATAATAATAATATATTTTGAATAAAGAACGATAATCGACTGCAAACTAGAAAACAAAACAGTTTTTTCACAACTAGAATTTATATTTATTTGTTTTATTTTGGCAAATAAAAGACTGGTGTAATCAAAAAGAATAAACATAATACATGTAGTTGTTTACAAAATAAACAATAACTTTGTTCACTTTGTTGTTTGTGGGCAAACAAAATAAAAACAAAATAGTCGTTCTGTAATTTCACACCCACTGTCTGCCAGCGAAACAAATTTATGTAACAAAATAATTGAAGTAAGCTTAACATTCCTGGATCTTCAATTGAAACACAATCAACAAATTTGACGCTAGCCTAATGTGCTCCTCGAGATGGCAACGTCGTCTTTACGGCAGCCAACCTACGACAACATGATGTGCCCAACATCATTCCCCGAATCATTCAAGGAGTTTTTCGACACACTGAACGAAGACGACGACAGTGTGGACATAATCGCAACAATGTTGGAAGACAAACTAATCCCTCGCACCGACAGCAGCAGCGAGAGCGGCGAGAGCAGCAAGCGGAACTGTAGACGCGGGATGTCAGTCCGACACTACAAGAGGAGGTCGTCGGATCTGTACCGCAAGAAAGAGGGCATTGTTACCCCCTGTGTCAGCCCCGCGCCTGATCGGAGACGGTCTTCTTCGATAGCTGTGGCTAGGGCTCCGCCGGATTTGAATAGGTTTCTTCAGACCGAGCACACGGTAAAAATCTGATGTGGCCACTATAGTACTTGCCCGATTATGTTTTAATAACTTGCTTTCATAAAGGCTTTATTCAGTAAAATTTAAATAAATTTCTTTTTTCCGAACTATTTTCTAAGTTGACACCAACTTCGACATAATTTGAATAACATAATGAAAAAATCTGATGTGGTCAGTACATGACATCTCGCCTAATTCTGCTTATTCTACTAATCTAATAAATAGAGAACCTTAATAATTTGATAATACATTTCTTGCAAAAATTGGAATACATTTTTGAGAAACAATTGAAAATCGCATAAATGTTATTTTTTATATTTTTACTAAACTTACCTTCCCAACAGCTTTAAATTGACACCAAACTCGGTATAACTTGAATAATTCATTTAAAAAAATAGACGAATGTTTAAATGTTATTTTTATTTTCCATACTAGAATTCGTTTCCCAAGAGCTTTAATTTGATACCACACACGATAGTATTTTAATAAAAATTAAAAAACGGTTAGTTTATAAAGTAAGTACCACTGGTTGAATAAAGCTCATTATGTTTGTTTTTGGCTCAAGATCTTAAATATAAAATTTCAGTCTAAAATTCCAAAGCGTTTTTAAGTTATCTAACATCCGACAAACCGATCGACTTTTTTAAAACAATGATTTTCGGGTTGAGTAGGGTGTAAATTATGAAGATTCAACAATACCTCGAACTCTCAAAAAACCACGAGTACCTACAACATTTTCCCCTATTACATAGGTCAGGGAGAAAAAAAAATTGTAGTTACTAAAATATAAATACTGCCAGCAATTAATAGATATTTGTATACCAAGGACTGCAACTAGTTGAAGTCTGCAAAAATACTTTCAGCCAGAAGTATACACAATACTCGTATTTTTTCTACGATTAAATGATTTTTATAAACAATGAACATGAATTTTGTAAATTTGAATCTCTATCAGCATAGGTATTCACGAAAGGAAAAATTTTGAATACAAAAGACATAAATATAAACAAACTTGACATTTATAAGGAATTTTGAATGGAAATTGTAATATAAATTTGATCAAATCCTAATAAATTATTTATGGTTACTGAAACAAATTTTTATAAGGCGCGGGCTGAAACTATTTTCAAACCGTTACTATTAGCAACGGTCTACAAAGAAACATTGGTCAATTGTTAATTTTCAAGTAACCAAGTTAAGTCTAAAAAGCCTATTTAAATAATACCGATCGTAGAAAAAATATATTAGTCAAAGATCCAACAAATGTGATTTTATGCTGCGGCAAGAAAGTTAATATTGGTAACAATTCTTTTGCAGGACAGATTAAATTTATTTATACAGGAAAAAAATATCTGCTGTGGCCACCACAGTACTTCCCCGACTATATTTTTAATAACTTGCTTTCGTAAAGGCTTTAATATAATACTAGATTCAGTAACAGTTAAACAAAGTTTTCTTTTTCCTCCACAAAGTTAAGTTGATACCAACCTCGGCATAATTTGAATGAGAAAAACAAACTAAAAATTATTTTCAAAAGCGCTTGTGACAAAAATATGTGACAGGCGGCAGAACAGAATTAATTAAATTATTTACCTATTTGGTTTTCGTAAATTTCTAAATAATTTTAACGTTTACTCCAATTTATTATTTATTACGCAAAAAGTGGCCTCGCTATAAATGACAAATATTATTTTATTTCGATAACTCTAAAGTACTATGAAACTATATTTTTGACCTTTTGGTAATAAATTAATAAAAACAGTCTATTTGACCTATTATTTACTATTTTTTTAGCCAGTTATGTAATTTTGTAGCAAAAAATATTTTTATAGCACTCTTACGAACAATTCAAGTACCTACTTATTTAGTATTTAAAACAAAATTAATTAATACGATTTGTAATATTAAAATGCAAAAATTAACTCTTATTTTCTCTAATTGTTGTCGTTACAATGTATTGTATGAATTTTTGATTAAACAATAGGTACTTTGTCATTAACTACTCATACAAAATTTCAGATTTCTATTTTGAACAATAGTCCGAATCGATGAAATTCTGATGCTATTGCAATGACATGTGTATCGCCTTAATTTGATAACACACTTGACAAAATTTGAATAATAAATTTACAACTGCATAAATCGCATTTTTTACATTTTCCTTATCTCCCCGAGAGCTTTAATTATTGATGCCGCAAACTCGATATAATTTGAATAATTTATTAAAAACAATGGACGATGGTTCAAATGTTAGTTTTTATTGTTGTAATAGAGGGATTTAATTTCATACCATACTCGATAGTATTTTAATAATAATAATAATAATAAAAGCTTAGTTCATTTTACGCTGGTAGCATTGGTTGTATAAAAGTTAGTTTTTGACTGAAGATTAAATTTCAGTCCAAAATTGCAGCGCATTTTAAAGTTATTCAATATCCAGACATAAACCACAGAGGAACTAAACTAAACTAAACAGTTTAGCAGTCGCCATCTTGGTTCGCCTCGTATATGATTTGACATGTGAGTATTAATTTTGATTAATATTTTAAACAATGGTGTGCGGCGTTTGATTTGCCAATAATAGGGCAGCAAGTAACGTATTTGTATATGCATTTAAATTTTAAATGTGGGGCGAACCAAGATGGCGCTCGCGCGTTTTTTCGTGTATACCCCCTCCGTCTCATGGTGAAATCTCCCTTAACAATCAAACCAGTACCATTACAGAGCTGGGCAAAGTACCACAAAAAAGTACTTGAAGTACAAGTACCAAGTATCTTATGACCAAGAAAAGTATTTGAAGTAAAAGTTCTTTTCTTCATAGTTTCTATGATCAAGTATCAAGTACTTACTTTAAAAATGTACTTGGAAAAAGTACAAAGTACTTAGAAAGTAAACATTAATATATTGAAGTATTAAGTACCAAGTAAAAGTACTTTACACAGTACTTACTAGAAAAGCTGTAATTAATAAATTAATAACATGAAGTATCAAGTACCAAGTACAAGTTGCCAAGTTGGTACCTATATTACTTCCATATATTATATACTGCAGCATACATAAATACATACTACTTATACAGAGAGTTTTTTTTATAAGTAAACATAGGGCATGTCATTACCATAGTTACAGTGTTACAGAATGACAGCAATGCATTAGAGCGTTTTTTACCTCTCGCCTAGAGAGGTATAGGGATCGTGAAAAAATTCGATGTCGAGATTTTTGTCAATTAGCACGTTTTAGCACCTTTAGAACCTATTTTGACTATTTTCACGATGATGTCTGTGTGTGTGTGTGTGTGTATGAAAGTCTGTATGTACGCCTACTATAGACTTTCGTCCCGGTTCATTATCTCAAATTCTACTGAACATAAAATTCTAATATTTTGCATTATACAATTATATATGTCAATGAAGAGCTGAAAAGATTTTGGTAAAAATCCACCAACCGGAAATGGTACTTTTCTTGTAGCACTATAACATTTTTTGCAAAAATTGTATAAAATAATGCGATTGTTACAATTTGACATACCACACATGAAAGAAGAAATTACATTGTACAATATTTAATCTTATTTGTTTCTATATCTTTAACCAATAAAGAAATATAATTTTTTTAAATATATAATTTTACCTACCACGATTTGTGAATCCCGAAATAGAAATAAAATTTAAAACAAAAATAAAATTGTCAATGTGACAGATAAACAGATGTCTGTGGCAAGGAGGTTTCTCTGTGGTGTAGGGCATGTGTAGAGTGTGGTGTAGAATTTTGAAATGTATAGGATATAGTATAGATATTAATTGGACATAGTATAGTATTATGTAAATATGGTATTTATAAAATAAAATAATATATTAAACTAAGAGCTGATTAGATTTGTGAAATATATAATTTATTACCTAATTAAAGCTTAATATTTGATTTGGTTAAATACGAGGTTAAATAATAATACTTCAATGTCAAGGCGAGAGGTATTGTAACGGCCACGTCAGATTTTTTTATCAGTAAACATAGGGATAATTAACATACGAAAATAAATATGAAATGATAAATTATTTATTTATGTTTTCTACATTTAAGAACTAGGTAGATACCTACATTAAACTAATGAGAATTTAAGAACTAGGTAGACACTTAAAAAATAATGTATACAATGGTGACAGAATGAAAGTTGAACAATTAAAAAATCGAATTAGTGCTGCTTCCAAAATATTACTCCCCAGCAAATGCTATAAATTATTTTTATAATCGTTTAGGATATTGTTTAGAAGTTAATGGTTCCAAATTTGAGCATTTAATTAGTTTAAAAAAATTCTCATTAGCTTATTAATGTAGGTATCTACCTAGTTCTTAAGTGTAGAAAATATAAATACATAATTTATCATTTCTTTAATGTATATTTATTTTAGTATGTAATTATCCCTATGTTTACTGATAAAAAAGACGCTCCAATACATTGCTGTCATTCTGTAACACTGTAACTATGGTAATGGACCTGCCCTATGTTTACTAATAAAAAAAACTCCCGGTATATCTATCACGCATTTTACTCAATTTGGATGGGGCAACTTCACATGTTGTAACAACGTAATAGTCAGGATACATAAATAAATTTCCTAATTTTAAATTATTTATTGTTACATCAAAATCGAAATTACAAGTAATTATGATTATACAAGCCACCAACAAATGACTGACCAAGTTAATTCAAATACTTTAAAAAGCAGAAGTACCTATACCTATCTACATAAGCAAGTACCTACCAAGAAATTGTTCAAGTACTTTAATTCAAGCACTTTAAATACTTCTAATATTAAACTTGAAGTAAATATTTTTTACTTCAAGTACCTACTTGCAAAATCAGTACCTACTTAAAGTAATTTGACTTGAAGTAATGCCCAGCTCTGGTACCATATATTATATTAATTGACTCTGTGATTCCTCCCTTGTAGAACCGTCCATGGGGTCACCTGAACGCCTCCCCGCCGCAGCCTCGCACCCACCTGAGCCCGAACCACAACACGGCGGTGTCGCCCGGGGCCACGTCGCCCGTGTTCAGCGCGGCGCGGCTGCACCTCAGCCCCGGGACGTCGCCCAGCGCCAGAGACCTCAGCCCCAGCCCCCGCAGGGGCCACGCGCCCAGCCTCGCGGACACGCACCACTACCAGCGGACACGCAGCCGGACTGCCAGTATGCCCGTCGTGCCCAGGCATCGGGTGAGAAGCATTCTTATACTTGTGTACCTTCGACCATATATAGGTATAGACAGATAACACTCAATGCAGTAGTATACAATGTTGTGAAGGCAAGAAGTACGGTAGCGGTGAGCAGCAGCTATAGGCGGGGAAAGGAGGTGAGGACACGTTAGAGTGTTGCACATTGCTGACTTCTGGTTTGTTGTCATGGAACAGAGAATGAAAATAGGCAACTGCAACACTTCAAGGTGTCTGCAGGTCATGCTCCTCTTCACACCGCTAAGCTAGTTCTTTGCTTCACAACAAAGGCTTGCGTTGTATGTCTATTGCTATATATGGTCGAAGGTTGTGTATTATAGGGGGAGTAAACTAGAAATCTAAGTTGTAGGAAAACTAAGAACAAATCGACACCTGTCAGGTGAAAGGTCGTAACCCTCAAATTTTGAAAAAAATTGCATAGTCTTATGGCGTTTTGTATTGCGCACGTTGTAGTAAATTGCTCCACTCCATAGTGTTTAAAGGTTGTGGTAAGACACACTAGTTCGCGATTTGGTCGCCCTTGGCCACGTCCCCCGTGTTCAGCCCGGCGCGCGTGCACCTCAGCCCCGGCGCGCGCCCCAGCGCCCGAGACCTCAGCCATTGCCATATATATATATATATATATATATATATATATATATATATATATATATATATATATATATATATATATATATATATATATATATATATATATATATATATATACAGGCCTGGAACAGCGTTTCCATGACGTCACAGCGGGAGGTGAACGAACACGTCTCACTTGCATATGCTCCCATGTTAAAATGCTGTTCGTAATGTATAAACTATTTTTTATCTCGTTAAATATCAAAAATATCAATATTATGTATATAACATAAAATGTTCCCCTCATAAAGACGAATCAAATGGTTATTATTTTCCAAAATATAGTCTGGCTTACGGAGAAACATGACTTGTTTATTTTTCTATACTTTTTAATACATTATGTACCACTTAAAATGTCCATAACCAAGTACAAAATAAATAAATAAATACATAAAAAGTATTTTATAAAGATTTTAATACATTTTATTAAATAAGGCGACAATCAAGTACAAAATAAAAATTCACAACTAAAATAAAAAGATATAGGTAATATAAGGTAATTTATTACCTTATATTATTTATCTACGTTAGCATTTACAATAAAATTATGCTCACGACAAAAAAATTTTCCTTCTGACTATAAAAACATCTATTTGAAAACTATACGAGTTAAAATACACAGGCTGTCGCTTTGATAGTAAACCAACAATGCCAAGCGTTGCGTCTCGCGCGACGAAACAAGTCATGTTTCTCCGGAAGCCAGACTAGATTTTGGAAAATAAAAATAACCATTTGATTCGTCTTTATGAGGGGAACATTTTATGTTATGTACATAATAATCAATATTTAATATTTAATGAGATAGAAGCTAGTTTATACATTACAAACAGCATTATAACATGGAAGTATATGCAATTCAGACGCGTTCGTCCACCTCCCGCTGTGACGTCACAGTCGCTTCGCTGTTCCAGGCCTGTACATATAGGGCAATGCCTCAGCCCCAGCCCCCGCAGGGGCCACGCTCCCAGCCTGGCGGACACGCACCACTACCAGCGGACACGCAGCCGGACTGCCAGCATGCCCGTCGTGCCCAGGCATCGGGTGAGGAGCATCAAGTTTTATACTTGTGTACTAGAAATCCCCACTGGTTTAGAAATGCCGTTTAGCGAATCAGCCGATACCATCACAAATTGTGTATAGGTGTTACTTAAGAGGCTCGTCTATCATTTTTTCGAATTCCTAGAATAGTCTCGATAGGTATTACTTTTTTTCTATTTCACTCTCTTCCCCACTACTACGGCTGCCCAAAACTAGCCCGAAACTCGTACTTTGCCGCATCCTAGCTGTACAATGTCATTTTGAAGTTGAAAAATACTATAAACATGGCTCCAGATTCCCATAATAACTTCTGTATTTTTAGAGAAATTAAGTAAAACAAAAATTATTCGAAAAAGGAAGCTTAGCTGCATGCTTCTTGTTTTTTAAATTTTTATTTCTTCAAATTCCCACGCCAAAGACAAAAAATAAAAATATAGAAGCATTCTTTGTTAATACACTCATATGTAAAAGCATCACATATTTCAATTAAAATTAAAGTAAACGTGGGAGGCGTACACCTCTGTAACGCTGTAAAATTTTAGGGCAGACAAACACCTTAAGAGGCCCGTCTACTACCTAAAATGTACTACCAATACAAGAATGATAAAATTTTATTTCAACAAGGATTTAATAGAGAAAGAATGGATCTACAGATGTACCTTTTTAAAATTTTGATTAAAAAATTCTACATTAATATAAAAATTCCGAACAATTAAAAAAAATTTCTATTTTATGCACACTTTACACAGTTATATCTCATGATAAAAATTAATTATTAAAATTTTAAAAAGGCACATCTGTAGGTTTTATTTCTCTATTAAATGTTTATAAAAACATTATCCTGAAGTCAATAATAATCTGACAGTTTACTCGCAACAAAAACACTTTTACAGTATTTTTCAACTTCAAAATGACATTGCATAGCTATGATTCGACAAAATACGAGTTTCGTGCTGGTTTCAGGCAGCCGTAGTAATGGGAAAAAGAGTGGAATGGAAAAAATGTAAAATCGAGAGTATTGCAGGAATTCGGCAAAAACGTAGACAAGATGCTTAAATTTATACTAAAGGTCTTTTTTGTTTTCAGATATTAAAATTGATGGTGAAGGTAAGCTTTTGAAAAAATTAGTGCTGAAAATAGTTTCCACACTCATTTTGTGCATTGAGTGTGAATTTTTCAAAAAGTACATTTTTCATACCTATTAAAATAGGTACTTTATTTGTTGTTATCTCTGTAATAAATATTCAAACGAACGATTTTCACTGAATTTGAGACATAAATCATTTTGCTGAACTAGAAATTGTGTAGTTACTGAAAGGTCAAAGCTGCCAGGATGTATTTAACTTCAGAGATAAAAGTTTAGATTCATAATTGCCGTAAAATGTCCGACGTGGTACAAATAATGTCACTTTCACTATCACTATTGCTTTCTACATGAAATTTCATTATTTTTATCATAATCACACCATAACTACAAAAAAACAAAATTAATGTGTCAGTTTTTAGATATTTGCTATACGCACATACATCACACAGATATTACCGTGAAAATAGACAAAATGGTAAATGGATTCTGAAATGCTCAAAACGGATATTTCCATTACAACTAGGACATGGCAATTTTACATGATTACAGTTACAAGACTAATATTAGTTTTCAGTTATTTCCTTTGACCATTACTTTATCCGATCTTGTTCTAGTTTTGAAGTTGGCATCAAATTCTGGACGCTTATATTTATATAAATATTTCAGTAAAACCTTGTAGCTTTAGTTAATTAATTTTAACCCAAGAATTACGGAAATTTACAGAAAATTGTTGTCAAGCAATAATAAAATTCTTCATAGATATACAAAATAATACATAATCTGATAGGCCTTACACACAAATAGTGGAGAGTTACCACAGGGGATATTTTTTATTTTACCTGACTGGAGTCAATTAATTTTAATAGGAATACTGAATATCGTTTTTATTAGTAATGGCGGTTAAAAATTATACAATTTTAATTTCGTTTATTGAGTTAAAACCTTCAGAAAAAATGTATTTATTGATTAAGATATATAATTTGAGTCTGTTTATTTATGACGACATTCCTATTAACAGAAATCCTGAATAACATATTAAATAGGTATTTCAAGTATTTGTCGTTATATACGTATTCGTTTTCCAACCAAAATTATGTGGAAAATGTTTGATGTTACATATCTGAAACATGAGTAGGTATGTACTATATTCATTTCAAATGCAATAATCGCATGAAATCAGGTTCAAAGATTACTTCTTATACATTTACTTTTAAAACGAATAGGTACGGATAAAATTTAGAGAATAGTTTAATCTCGATTTAATGAAAAATAATATGACGCTGAACTGGTTGTTCCGTAGTTACGAATGGAAATCAACAGCAAAATTAATTAGTTGTACACGTATACCTATATCCTGTTATTCGACTATGATTGTTTAAATATAGAAAGATATACAAAAGAATGTCGTATCTACATAATTTATAATGAAAGAGGAGATTTATAATGTTAAGAGTAGGAACAAGAAGATAAAGATGAAATAGTATGCATCTACGAGGTTGTCCGTAAAGTAAGGTTCCCAGTGATTTTTCACAGTGTAAAACATGTTTAATTCCATGAATGCGTACATTTTGGAAAGTTCAGACTTTTACCTATTTTTCTACATAGTCGCCACTGCGGTCAATGCATTTTTGCATGCGGTGTACGAGCTTTTGAATGCCCGAGTCAAAAAATCTGCCGCCAAGTCACGCAGATACGTCCGAAACGCTCCTCATTATGGACGTCAGTACGCCCGTTCTTGAACTCTCTGCACCATTTGCGCAGGTGTTATAGGCTCATACACTTATCTCCATAGATTTCGCATAGCTGGGAATGGGTTTCTACTTTCTACCGGCGCAATGTTTTTTACAGATAGGAAACAGATCACCTAGCGCAGCTCACACTTGCAAAAAACATTGCGCCGGTAGAAACCCATTCCCAGCTATGCGAAATCTATGGAGACAAGTGTATGAGCCTACAACACGTGCGCAAATGGTGCAGAGAGTTCAAAAACTGGCGTACTGACGTCCATGATGAGGAGCGTTCCGGACGTATCTGCGTGACTTGGCGGCAGATTTTTTTGACTCGGGCATTCAAAAGCTCATACACCGCATGCAAAAATGCATTGACCGCAGTGGCGACTATGTAGAAAAATAGGTGAAAGTCTGAACTTTCCAAAAATGTACGCATTTATGGAATTAAACATGTTTTACACTGTGAAAAATCACTGGGAACCTTACTTTACGGACAACCCTCGTATATAATAAGTGATAATGATATAGTCCTTATAACTCACGTTTTTCGAGATGAGTGTTAATTTTAGAATAAACTTGAAATATTTGGAATTCATATAAAACATTAATGAAAAAGTGTATTTTAAGAATTTTTTTTCATGCTTTATCTTATGATTAAGAGATTTATTAGAAAACTAGCGAACCCGGCTCGCGTTGCTACGCCTCCAACTCGAATTTAAAGGAATCTCGTTATAAGAATTCTAAGTTATTACCATACAATACATGGTGGCAATTCTAACTACGCCCATGATACCATACCAAATTTGAACCCAATCGGGTACCGCCATTTTGTTTAAAGATGGCGGACTGATATTTTAGTATACTCTTGTCTCGGCTCATGTCATAAGTTAGATCATAAATTATAACCATTACAAATTTGAACCCAATCGGTACAGTACACTTTGAGTTAGCTAGCCACCATTTTGTTTCAAAATGGCGGACTAACATTTTAATATACCTATGTTTCAAAACAGATACTTAGCCAAATTTGAACGCGCTTCCTCTCCGCTCTCCAACCCCCCTGAGAAATGAAATTTAAACCCAATCGGTTACCGCCATTTTATTGTGCTCATGTTAGTTACATCTTAAGCTATTACCATACCAAATTTAAACTCAATCGGTGCCTTAAACTCTGATAGCCGCCGACAACAATGCAATTTGACATCGTTATAAACATCAAATAAATTAAAAAAAACTAAATACCAACCAATACCTACTAACAATTCACAACTGTCAGTTTCAAAATACCTAGACCAACTGAATTCGAAATTCCTATTCAACAACTAATACATAGTAGTTTAATTAAATGTCTGGTTATCTAATCTGTTTGTTATTTTGTTCAATTAAGTGCCAAATCAATTTTGAATTTTTTTTTTGAAAATATAATATAGCCTATGTCATCCGCGGATTGTGTAGCTTCCCAACGGTGAAAGAATTTTTCAAATTGGTCCAGTAGTTTCGGAGCCTATTCAATGCAACCAAACAAACAAACAAATCTTTCCTCTTTATTATATTAGTATAGATGTAACTCGGCATAAACTTAGTTCCATACTTTGGCTGTAAATAAATTTTTGAAATGTTGCTTTATCTGTAAAATATCGTGAACATTTTAAAAATTGCTAGACTGTTTTTACGTATTTTAAGCGAATGTTTCCATGTGTTGAGCTACGTGGAGTCGATAACCCTTAATTTTCCACCATAGCTGGGCAGTAGCTAGCTACTTTAATAGCTATGCTACCAGCTTAGCTACTTTTTAACCTTAAAGTAGCTGTAGCTTAGCTAGTTTCTTAAATTGGTGGTAGCTTACATTTTAAAATAAGTAGCGGCAGCTTTTAGATTATGAGATAGCTAAGCTACTAAGAAAGTAGCTTAGCTACTAAAAAGTAGTTCAGCTATCGAAAAATTATCTTATAGCAAGATTGTTTGCGTTTTTAACATCTGAATATTTCATTGCCTCTTGCCTCAGATTATTATATCATATGATATTATCGAATGGAAATATGCAAAATATATAGTTTTTAACGTACACAGATCTACAATTTTACTTTGAGCTTTAATATAATAAGTTGCTTTATTTAATTTTGGAAGTTAGACGATTCCTTTCATAAAAATTGGTAGACTTATAAGTTATTTTCTAAACGCAACACTCTAGTTTTTCTAGTTATTCAATAATTAATGCACAGTTAATGCACTTCTTGTCATCTGTGTTAGTTGTCAGACATCCATGACATTTTCCACTCGTGCAAGCATTGTTTGTCGTCTCCGTCTCTCTTTTGTTCTCTCTCTCAGTTGTGCTCTCTCTCATTTGTTCTCTCTCTTCACTTACTCCCTTTTGTCTATCACTACATTTTAACTTATAATTTATTCTATTATGTGCGAGTATTCTTGAGTATTGAGTTCGCCGAACTTAAATTTGTCATGAATATAATTTGATTAAGTTTTAATAAATGCATGAGGGATAGATTAAAGTGGTTTTGAACTTTTGTTCGATGCAAATAAAGTTTTATCGCCTCTTCCTGATCTTGTTTGAAAACACAAATTGTTTGAATACGGATCTGGGTGACCGGAGCAAATATTTGTTGGTTTTAGTCGAGGAATATGTACAGGAAAATTTTATTACGACTATGACAATTAAACCTTTTGCTGTACAGTTTCATGTATACATGGAATGAACAAAATTAGATCATGATTCAGTTAATATGTGGTACATGGAAACATAATATTTCATGCGACATTCCAAAATAACTATACTTATCTATAACGCTTTTTGAAAAAAATTGATTATGTTTAATAAAGATTCCCAACCAATAAGAGTAAAAGTGCGGATTTCGGTTAAGGAGCCCGTCTACTTTCTATAATGCAGCATAAAATGTACTAACATAACAAGGATTATATAGTTAAAGGATCAATTAACAGTAGTACTTGATTTAAAATTTCGAAATATATGTATATCAACTTTACACGGTTACTTATATCTTATCTTTATGATAGAAATTTATTTTTAAATCCTTTATATTATATTAACTTCATCGTCTTGTCTGTCTGTACGGCAAAAAAACAAAAGTCAAAAATGACCCTCTTCCCGGGATCCTATCGAGCTGAAATTTTGGAAATAGACTTTTGTCATCTAAAAATGCACTTTGGCCAAATTTCAGATTATCCGCCATCTTGAAACTAAATGGCGGCTAACTATCTCAAAATGTACTGCACCGATTGCGGTCAAATCAGAGCCGGATTAATGATTTATGGGGCTCTGGGCAGTAATGATTTTGGGGCCCTCCTCTTATTAGTTTTTTTTTTGCAGGAATTATTTGTATTATTAAAACAAATAAAATGTAAAATAAAAAAATATATAAATAACATAATATACATTTGGTAAAAAAATAAAAAGTACCTACTAAATAGGGGCGGCGATTTAAATTTTTTTTCGTGGCTTAAGGGCAAATCCCTGTGATGTATTCAGAGAGGATAATTATAAAAAATGAAAGAAATGCGCCGCAGGCGAAAATTTTGTTTAGTTTAAGGTTAAGTATGGGTATCTTAAAATTTAATTTTTTGACATGAAAAACACCATTTACATCTCTAAGATCGAGTCTCGAGGAATCGCATAAAATTTTGTGTCATGACTTAAAATAAAACAAAATTAAAAAATTATCATATGATTTTATATGTCTTAGTAATTTTTCATTATATTGAATATAAATCTGTTTTCAGATTTAATTTGCATGGGTGTAGTGCACCCATTAAATAGCCTTGCATAGGTATACATGAGCCCCGTTAAATCGCCGCCCTTGGGTACATAATAAATCGTCAAAATAAAAATAACTCTTTCCAATATCGGGACAACGAAAATATTACTCGTACTTATCAAAACATTTTCTGGCTTGTATTTATTAAAATACTGTTTAAAGAGGTTTTTATCAAAAAATTTTAATAATTCCTAGTTTTTTGCACAATTTAAACTGTATCGTTTCGTCTATTAATCCATGAAAAAATACTATTGAATTCATAAATTGGAAAGAAGTTAAAACTAATTGAAATAATTTTATTGTTATATTAAAATTAGTTTTGTTCTTCCGGGGCCCCTGAACGTCGGGGCCCTGGGCAGCTGCCCATAATGCCCATGGGTTAATCCGGCACTGGGTCAAATACAGTAATAGCCAAGGATCTAACTTATGATATAGATGTATTAAAATGTCAGTGGACAGATATCTCAAAATGTATTGCGTTCAAATTTGGTACAGTAATTGCTAAGAATTTGCCGTGAAACATAGGTACCTATATTAAAATGTTAGAAACAAAATGGCAACTAGCTATCTCAAAATGTAAGTTTCAGGCTGGGGAAAGTATTCTAGGAATACCGAAAAAGATAGACGACGGTCCGTTCAAGAATTTTGTAAAATAATTAAATAATTTTCAAAGTCCCATGGCGCGCTTGTGATGTTACATCCGGTATTTTATAAACTTGATATGAGAAAATATTTTTGTAATAAAAGACCGTCAATCAAACAATATTTCCTTTATATCAAAGGAACTCGGAAGTATGTCAGATGCCAGACGAATTGTTATTTCATTTCATTCGTTCTTTGATTTTAAATTTACTTATAGAAACAAAATAATTCAAAGACAGTTTATAATCGTAATCATGATTTTACAAAATATCATAATTTGATTCGCAAACGAGTGTCGTAAGTCGTAATCATTTGAATGATTAATCACCGTATTAAACTAAGGAGAACTTAAAATGCTTCATATTGAATATTGATTCAATAATTTTATAAGGTTAATTTAAAATCATAACTGTTACAAGTCACAAACAATTTTTTCATAATATTTTCACGTTATTTGACAATAAACTATTAATTTAGATACAGGATTTACATAAGATATATTCTATAATAAGAGACGAAGACCTAAATACTAATATTATGATAATTTCGTTTTATAAAATATTTAAGAACTTTTATAGCTATTAAGAAATAATTTGCAAGGCACAAACTACAGTCAATAGAAGAAATAATTGTTACCATGGTTAAAAAAATTAAATGCAAATGTAAAATAATTGTAAGTAAAACAAAACCAAATTAAATTTTTTTGACTAGTGATGAAAAAATACATTTCGGCAGTAAATGTTTAATTTAAGGGTTTCCCAATTCAAGGCAGTTTTTTAGGTACAAGTATAATTTAAATAGTTATTTACATTATTATTTCGAGCCTCGTTCTCGTAATTACATCTATGTAGTAACGCTTTGCCGGTACGATTATGTCACAATGTTTAGTAAAAACAAAAACGTAATCTGTTACGTCCCCCTAGATTCCTCTGTCTCCGATCTCCGTGATAATAGTTAATCATTACGCTTTCTTGTGCGGTTGTGGTCACATCGGCGAGGTTCTATATTAAAGTACGACGCGAAGCGGAGTGCTTTTATAAAACCGAGCGTTGTACAAAAATACCTAACGTATACATTATGTATTAATTTTTTTGGTTGACATACTTATTTATTGAACATATCGCATTGTCTATGATGTTAAGTGAAATATGCATTTGACAATTTACATAACATTTCCTTCTTTCAAGTAGGTAGTCTTGAAATAACTGCTAAGAGATGTCGCCAGTAAATGTGACATTTAAAATTAATGTTTTATTTATTTCAAAATCTATTGAACTATAAATTGTGTTTTATAAGGCTCTCTTTTTTATTTAAAATTTATTTTATTTTTAATGGCCTATATTATGCAATAAAATTCGATGCTCATTTATTTATATTTCAAGAAGTTTAATTGAACCAGAAGCAATTGAGATTTTTGTAAAATAATTCAGGGAGTAACTCAGCATTAAAACCTAGAAATAGTGGTCGATAAGAGCCGTGTTCACATTAATAAAACTAATCCCTAGCCATAAAGACAGATTTATCCGCAAGACAGCGAGACCATAAACCATCTTGATAATAATTTAGACTTGAAATATTTCTTCTAACTAATTAGGATTTTCATCTTGATTATTTTCATACCATGCTTTGCAAAATAAGTAAAAAGAAAAATATCGGACATTTACTTTGCAAATTACCGCTCAAATGGGCTTCCATTCAATGTAAGATAAAAATACTACGCTTTGAACGTTTGAACCGGTAACGGTAAAAGATTTCTGCTGCAAGGCAGCAAGCAACAGCAAGCACGAGACTACGTGTGTTGTGTTAGCTAAACCGATAATTCAAGTTTTCTTATTTTGATTTTTACAGATGTATTTATTTTTATTTCTATTCACAACTATTTGGCTATGGGACCCTTAAGAGGCCCGTCTACCTCCTAAAACCTAGCACAAAACGTACTAACGTAGCAAGTGTTTTGTGGCCAATACAAGAATGGTAAAATTGTATTTCAACAAGGACTTTTTAAAATTTTAATAAAAAAATTGTACATGATTATAAAAATTCCGAAAAATTCATAAAAATTTCTGATTTATGTAAACTTTACACAGTTATATCTCCTGATAGAAATTTATTTTTAAAATTTAAAAAAGGCACATCTGTACTCGTAAATCCATTCTTTCTCTATTAAATGTTTATGAAAACATTACCTTTAAGTCAATAATAAACTAACAGTTTTCTCGCAACGAAAACGCTTTTACAATATTTTTCAACCTCAAAATGGTAAAGTACGAGTTTCGGGCTGGTTTTAGGTAGTCATAGTAGTGGGGAAAATAGTGGAATATAAAAAAAATTAAATCGAGAGTATTCTAGGAATTCGGAAAAATCGTAGACTGGATTACACGAAGCCAGTAGAAAAGCAAGTCAAGTGAGCAAGTAACTTGACATAAATTTTCAACAGCAAGTGCTAAAGCAAGTGTCCGTTCATACGTGGGCAAGAAGTGGTTGAGGTATGTTCAGTTAAGTTTCTGTTTTGCGCTGCTCAGATGGATTCGTATTTCACTCGGTATTTGTACTTTAACTACTAACTTGCAGTGCAGCTGTTCTCAAGTGCGTTCTGACGTGTCAAGTAAACAGGCAAGTAACTTGTCGCAAGTTACTTGTTCACTTGACTTGCTTCTCTACTGGCTTCATGTAACACAGCCTTTAGATACACAACCGAGTTGGTTTAAGACGATTCTCTTCTCTACCGTGCTAGAAAATAGCCAAAAACATGGATTTCGCGCTCCACTTCACAGCGTTTTTTGTTTTATTAAATATAATAATCTACAAAATGGTCGACGCAGAATTTTAAAATTTTTCATTAAAAACGAAATAGGTTAATTTGAATTTTGATAATTTTTGTTATTTCTTTAACACAAATATCTTCTATTTTAAAACGAATTTAAATAATTCGATCGGTTATTTCGCAGATCCAAGCTTTGTTGACAACATTATATTAAAATTTGAAGTTAATTCACATAATATAAATAAAATCTGTACAGTGGCGCGCGAAAACCCTCTTTTTTACGAATATTGCAGTTTTTTTTACAAATATGGGTGCCAACATTATTGTTCTCCACAAACATAAATTTTTTGTTATTATTATGCTTAACAAAACAATAAACGCTATAGTATAGCGTGCGAAATCAATGTTTTGACTATTTTCTGCCATGGGTAGAGGATCACCTTAAAATACACATGCATACATAATAATGTATAATTTTTCTTCGTTTTTCAGTAAATACTTATTTTAATAATACAGCCGTAAATATAAAATTGAGGTGCTAGTGCATTATCAAGAAGTGTAATGTAAAGCATAAGCATCGCGATCTAATGGGTATTGTCGATGGTTCTTGAAAGTAAATCCTTTCTGAATTTAAGCAAAATATTATCTGCCGCCCTGGTAATATTTTTAATATATTGTCAAAGCCTTTTATTAAAAATGATTGATAGATCCCGTTTCCATATGACCTACAAAGATTGATCCTTTCGAATTTGTTATGCTCCACTTGCTTCAGCATTAAGCTGAATTTTGCTAAATTGTATGATACAGCATATCAAATATATTGGTAATTTAGCTAAGTGGTTCGAGTTTGCTGTACCAATACACGAATAAATGTCTGCTATTTTGAAATGTCAAAGGTTTTAATTTAAATCTTTTTTTATTGAAATACTTACTTTGGTTTTTAATGAACTTGTTTGTTGAATATTAAATACGAAATGTTTTCATATAATTTTCGTATAATATTAAATAAACCTACGAGGATTTTGTTTAATGTAGGTTTAATTTGTATATGTCAAAGGTGAATATTTAGGTAAATATTTAAAAATCTTATATATCTATAGAATTAATTTTTTTAACCCTTATGTTACCAAGTAGGGTACCAGGTATACCTTTTTACCTTCCGCTTAGGTACCTGTAAAGGAAGGTATTGGAATCATGCAAAAAATCGGGTAGTGAGTTTTTAGTGGATGAGCACGAATTAGGGTCCTTACAACTCATTTTTGATAGTTTCCCGATGATGTCTGTATGTATGTATGTGTGTGTGTGTATGTGTGTGGGTATGTATGTGGTCAAGGGGTGTTAGTCACATAACTCAAATGATTACCCAAAAATTTTGATATTTGGTATTTTACAATTGAATACGAATAGGAAGAGCTCATTAGATTTTGGTACAAATATCTTCACCGGAAGTGATATTTTTTGAAGATTGAAAAGATTAAGTGTAAAAAATTTCTATAAATTTGGATAAATATAGTATTTATTTGTAATAAGAATAAGAGAAAAAGTTATTTGCAATTTACGTTATAAAAAAATTGTGTTTATCTGGTAGCATTAAAGAACTGCAGTAAAATTTAAAAAATAAATTTATCAAATAAAACGTTGAAATCTTGTAATCCATGTTCGGTTGATTTTTGTTTCTCCATAAAAAATATTGACAGATGAGACGGGTGATAAGTTGGCATACTTGCGCTATATAAGTCATAAGCGTCATCATAAGTAAGCTATTAAATGTAGTAACTGAACGGAGGATTGCTTCAACACAGAAGAGTTTTCGTGTGAATAATTCTTTTGATTCAGGTGATAATAATTTCTGTGTTTGAATATTTTAGATTTTTATTTGTATATTTTAAATGGGCACCGGAATGTACGTATACATTTCTGTTTAAAGTCTAGATATGGCGGAAGGTTGTGTGATGGCCACGTCAGATTTTTAAATTTAGCAGAACGTTTTTCTTTTTGTGTATTGTTTACTGACCTGACGAGCTGAACATAGCAACTAAGTGACTTTAAATTTTTATAAAAAACTCATTATTGTCAAAATGTCAGCATTTAAGAAATCCTTTTTAAAGGGATATGAAGTTTCATGTTTTTCTATAAATCTTATTTGATCCATAAAATAATTTTTTTGACTAATGTAACTTCAATTTTATTGTAATACCTATAAAGCTGACCGCGTGGTCGCAATCGAAACGTCGATGTAACAATATCCAATAATTATGTAAAGCGAAGTTATCTAAGAAACTGAATTTTATTTCTATCGATAATTCCACTCGTGTATAAAGTAATCCAAAACACAATTTTATCACTTTGACAGCGGATAAAAAGGAAAGTAACTTCTAACATGATAAAACCTTATTTACCTTTTTCTTAGCATCCAAACAATAAACAAAACACTAAAATGTCATTTCTTCATATTTCTAATATTTGTTAGTGAAATGATTAGATTTTGAGAATATTTGTATATTTGTATATTTGTATTTATAAACCAAAGGAATCGTTAAATTCGTTAATCCCGTTAAATTACACTAGAGCTTTTTATTTCCTCAGAATAAATTTTTGTTTGAAATCCTAACCTTGACACTTGACAGCAATTTGACTCGAAAAATTGTTTTAAAATAAAATCACTCCACCTACGATGTCGTGATTTTATTAAACAATTTTTCTTTTTAATTTGCTAGGCAACAAGGTTTCGATACAAAAAGAAATTTATCCGGCGAAATAAAAAGGTCTTGTGTAATTACAGTTGATAATAAATTTTGTCTACTATCGTTGTACAATATGAACATTGTTATTCAATTTTAGGATATGTACAAAATTGCCGCACTAGTGCGACAAAAACTTAAAACTAGGTATTAATTTTATGGCATCAAATTGGCTTCAAACTACGATTGTGATCATTTTGTTTGAAAAATTTGTTTATAAACGTTGTCATGATAACGATCGAAAAACATGATTTCATTGAATTGTTATAAGCACGGCAAATAATAGTAATTTTAAAATTGACGTTATACGATTGTAGACAAAATATTGTGTGCACCTCGTTGGATATAGATTGTTTGTTGCCTTTGGAGCGTCGTCAATCTCGGCTTCGACTCGACTAAACAAATTCTCGCTGCGTGCAATACTCTATCCGTACTTGATACACAAATAACTATTGTTTCATTTAAATAAAACCATCTCAAAATTGGACGTCACAGCTTTAAAAGTCATGTTTTCAGGGTTGAAAATTAAATAAGCAAAACTGAAAGCAAAACTTGCTAAATATTTGCGAACATATTCCACGCGAGATTCGAAGCATATGTAACATAATATTGTTTCGCGATACAAGATCTTATTAACAAGCGAGAAATCTGATTAAGTTACAGCATTCGAATTTCATTATGTTGTTATTTAATTAATTAAGAACTTGTACATACGTTGTGGGAAGAAAACAAGATTGTATATTATTTAGTCCTTTATTTTCATGCGCTCCTTGGCTCCTTTACAAGACGCCAACTCTTTTCAGGAAAATAATTTAAATGTAGGAGTATTTTACTCTTTAGTATTTTGATATCTTGAGAATTTAACATTACGAGATTAGATTTTTCACAGCACGAGACAAATTGTCTTCTCTTGTCTTGTCACTGTTCGACATTTTTATTTCTACTGGACGGTAATTTATCTAGATTTTCGAGATGAATGAGACGAAATAAAACTTTACCATTGAGTCTTCCATCCAACCCTCTCGTGCAAGTCCTTATTACAACCACTAACCGGTGCCCGATAGCCTTGTGATTCTCAAGTTAATTGTATCTCATACACAATTTTGTAAAATATACAATAAAACACTTACAGACTTAAAAAGTAATAAAGAAATAAATCATCAAGATTATGTTGTCCACTATAAAAAATCGAGCACTTCTACTAAGTAGATGTGATTTTTGTCTATTTGTAGTTTGCCCTGATGAAGCCACTTATGGTGGCGTAACGTTGGCCTTTAGACTAATAAATTATTAATACAGATTGCATTCCTGGATTTTTCCCTATCTTTTTTATTTCAACGGATACCTATGATTTGTAATATTTATTTTGCCTTATTTGATTGCTTTGGCCTCACCCACACCGGATTTTCTACCTTAAGGTAGAAAATAACTGTACATTTTCGTCATGAGAAGAAGGAACATACATTTAAAATAAACGGATGTATTTATATTCACAGATAAAATTGAAACATGATAGTATAATATTTTTCTCAAGACCAAGATTAATCAAAATTTATCAAAAATAAATATGATTTAATATTATACGTGAATAAAGATTAATCGTAGTTTAGTCCTCAAAACTATTTTTTAGACGACCTCTAGAGAAAATATCGCGGCAGCAGCCTACTTAAGAAAGTTGAAAATATCATTAACTAGTATGATATGACTATCGTGCTAGCACGATATGGTCATATCGTAATTATGATACCAAATCAACATTGCTAGGCAGCTTTTGCTTCGTTTTGTGATTATTTGAAGTGACAGTAGAAATGTCATTTGAATGTTATGAGTATTAAAAAGTGAAAAATTATGTGTTTTTGTGGTCGTCTAAAAATAGCGTTAATGACGCGTTCGAAAGTAATATCGTATTGCTCGTGGTGTGTTGCCACACTCGGTTGCACCTTGTTCGTCAAACTTTACACTCGCACGATACTTCTTACTTTCGATACTCGTTATGAAATATGCTATTCCACGTGTAAGATTCATATACAGGATGATTCATCGTAACTTACTTATTTCAAAACGCAACAATGCCCATTTTATGAATCAGAAACTTATTATTTATATTTTATAATGTAGGTACATATCTAATGTTTTGTTTCATCCAGTTTTCAAAATCATATCAGGTAGGTGACGCCCCCCAGTGTCTATACACTGAATAAGCCGATTTCGGGCGTTTGTCATAACCCTTTCCAGCATGGCAGCGGGTATGTTGGTAATTGCGGCCCGGATGTTGGCCTTCAGGTCTTCTAGGGTCCTTGGACGGTTGACGTAAACGCAGGTTTTCAAAAAATCCCACAAAAAATCACAACGAGCCAAATCGGGCGAGCGGGCTGGCCACTCCAAAT
This sequence comes from Agonum fuliginosum, assembly GCA_947534325.1. Lineage (NCBI taxonomy): Eukaryota > Metazoa > Arthropoda > Insecta > Coleoptera > Carabidae > Agonum > Agonum fuliginosum. Next base: position 30,884,678 of record OX384037.1, read on the forward strand.
CGCTGCTTATTTAGATGAGGCGCCCCGGGAAGTGTTCCCTCAAAACAGCCATCGATGCTGCTCCGTGCTCCAACGCATGATGGCGACTGACCGGGTGAGGAACAAAACTTTAAAAGTGCACCTGTCGAATGAGATCACTCTCTCCCCACTCCGATCCCTACAGCCTGAATGGAACGCATTTAAAAAAGCAAGTTATGATGAATTACCCTGTATTTGGGCGGCAAAATTATTAACTATTTGTCGATTCTTTTATATAGTGCACAATTGTTTATCTGCCACCATCAACTGTGAATCATAATCCGCGTACGACTTTTGCTAGCTTATTAATACTTCAGTTCTTGTCGGAACCTGATATCCTAGATTTATAAAAATAACAATATAAATTCTAGGGATTTATATTTTACATTTAAAGCTAGGGATTATAAATTTCTATTTTATGACGACTAAAAAATGTTACGTTACAAACCAGTATACGTATGAAATAAAATTAAATAAACAAATAAGAATCTACAACAGGAGTTCTGTTTGAAAAAAGACGAAATAGACGACATTTCATCTCGTCTCGTATAAAAAAGTTTTTATCGCAATATTATTTTGACACGAGACGAAACAATTGGTTTTCTCGTGTAGCAATAATTTTTGGGGGAGATTGTACCTTTTAGTTATATTTAGCTCCGTAAATGAATTATTGTTTGACGTTTTAATTTCAGCAAATTTCATTTTAAACCCTCGTGCAAGTGTCATATGTTCTCTACTTATTCGTTTAATTCTATTTATATAAAATAATGACGAAATATCGATCTATCTGCGTATGGGATAAAAATTCTTTGATGTGACTACAGAAGAAATTCGCAAAGATCGAGTTCTGTATGTGACACCTTTGTTAGGAAATTTAACAAGGCACTTTATGTTCACGCCGCTAAAATTCAAATTGGTAGACGACTTTGAACGGATTTAATTTATTTCTCTACCAAGGTAAACGTGTATAAAAGCGCATAAAGCGTCATTTGTGTTATTGATTTTATAATTTGATGAAGCCGTTTTCAATTTAATTGTCGTACGGATACTCTTTTATTATTATTTGCTTTGTATTACAATTGTTTTAATAGAACAATATTTAATTAGGTTATGCCTAGAATAATATTTTCATATGTATATCTGCAATTGTTACATAAACTAAACATTACAATTTGCAATCGCATATGCAATTAGTTTGTGTAATTTTGTTAGTAATTATTATATTTTTATTTTAAATGAGGACGTTTTATGATGAATTAATCCATTAATTGCTACTAACGTTCAAGTCAAAAATGTTATTGGGCTGTACGTATTTCATATATTTCCAAATAAGAATAAATATTTACAATAATTATGGAATTTAGGAAATTTGTTACATTTCCGATAAAAGAACAAGAATGAGATAGGTTCACTACTTACACGCATCGCAAGCGATTATATTTTTATTAAAATGAGTAAAATAAATTAAGGGCACCGTCTCCTTAACAAAATATTGCGTGCTTAGAGGTGTATCATCATCAATCTGCTTTGCTCATTGCATATTAAAGATTTGAAGTAAGAACAGGTACTAGATGTTTATGAAATAATTAATCTATGTTTATTTCCAGTTAGAATTTTGAAAAATCTTTGGATTTCATATTAAAAATTAATGAAAAAGTGTGTCTTAAGTAATTTTTTACAAGTTTACAGCAGGTTACAATAAATCATTTTGGTTTTGAAGTCGATGACCTGATATTTTACAATGATGTACCTACTTATGGCGTCCGCTTATTTAGTTAAATATGGTTTTGTCAAAGCGTAATTTGACCAAAAATAATTAAGCCAAACTATTTTAGTCAAACTGTAATTTGTTTAACTGGAATTTTGTCAAACCGTAAATATGCTAACCCGTAATTTAGCCAAACTGTATTCTAAACAAACTGTAATTTCACATTCCGCAATTTGACCAAACCGCAACTTCGACTAATATTATATTGTCAAATCGTTTTCAGGTACATAAACCGTAATTTAGCCAAAACGCAACTATACCTAACTGGAATCATTCAACACGGAATTTATCCAAAACGTATTTTTGTCAAATCGTAGTTATGCATAACCGTAATCTTGACAAACGCATTGTACTCAAATCGTAATCTTCCCAACTGTATTTAAGACATGCAGTTGGTAAGTTAATTATCTTATTTAAGAAATCGGGATCTCGAGTTTAAAAATTCGGCATCTCGAGATGAAAAAGTCAGGATCCCGAGATTAAAAAGTCGGGATCTCGTTTTTAAAAGTCGGAATCCCCAATTTAAAAAGTCGGGAATTCAATATAAAAAATATTTATCCTATCCTGACCCATTCAAGCCGTCGTAGTAATTCTATTCTAGTCGAAAACTTTTTAAAAATTTTAGTCAGCCGAGTATAGTAGCGTTTTGTGATTGATTATGGTTCTAACTTCTAACAACACAGGATTGACTCCAGTTAAGTATCAACACATTCCGGTTTAAATGTACAAAAATCTCCGCTGTAGTGTATTCTCCAATAACAGCCGTGAGTTGACGGCTGGTAACCGCACACACGATATAAATATCTATATCAAGACAACATAATGAAGCTGCCCTTTACCCAAGTTGTGATAGATATGTATGATGGTAATTCCTCTCTAATGTCCAAAGATCTCAAGCAAATGTTGGGCAATCTAATGCGCTATTACCGAACTGTTAGCTCGTCATTGCTAATTAAAATTGCGGTGATATCCTTGGGCTGCACTGTCATCAAATTGGTTACGATTCGTGGTTGAAGTGGTTAGTGCCTATGTCAAACTGGGTTAGACGAAAAGTAGAGCCACCATTAGCATTGGTTTTCGACAAAGGCATAGTGATTATTGGGGTGACTAATTTTAGATAATTTTGCGAGAAATTTACGTCAATTTTATTAAGAATTTTATATTTATTTCAGAAAAAATCCTAAAAATTGTTTTGTTTTTAATTTTATTTATTTTGTTGGCTTAATAAGAGGCCCGTCTACCTTCTAAAATCCAGCATATAATGTACTAGCGTAGCGAGTGTTTTGCGGATAGTACAAGAATATATGCTTAAAGTTGTGCCTTTTTAAAATTTTAATAGACAAATTGTACATGATTATAAAAATTCCGAAAAATTCATTCTCTATTAAATGTTTATAAAAACATTATCTTGAATATGTAGTTACATACCTATTGTTTTCTAATGTTGCTCTTTGATTACTATTTTAAAAATGATTTCAGTGATTGACGTTGTCAAAAATGACGGTATAATATTTTACCTGTGGAACTAAATAATTGCGCTCTGATAATAATAATTAATTATTTAGAACTATGTAGATATGTTGACAAAAGTAACGCCGACTTCGTAATGATAAATTGATTAACGGATTAATCGGCAAGAAAGGGCATGAGATATTAAAAAATACTCATATGTAGTTGTTAATTGTATTTTATTCCAATATATCAGGGAAACTAAAACGGTTACAAATGTAAATTTTGTAAGGTTAACAATATTAAATTGATACTTATATTCGGTATATTCGGTAAAGACACATAAATTCTACGTACAGGTTCATTGCTATTATTGTCAATTTTTAAATTTGGTGTACTAGTTGAGTACAACAATTTATTTAAGATTTTTTTACGTAGAATTTATGTGTCTTTACCGAATATACCTGAACTCACACCTGGTTTGATGGGTTTGTTCAAAAACGAGAATCATTTAGTTTTTGCTCACAAAAATACGAAAACTGTAAACTTACTCTACTCTAAACTTAAAGATCCTACACCAATCTTTCAACAATCCAACATTATTTACAAAATACCGTGTAGTGGTTGTAATAAATTCTACATTGGTCATACATCACAAAAATTGTGTAAAAGAGTATATCAGCATCAGCAAGGAGAAAAAAAGTTAAACGATAATAATCAATGTGCTCTTGCACTTCATGCTAAAGAATCTAAACATCTCATTAACCACGATGAAGCTTCCATCGTTGATAGAGAGAGTAACTACAAAAAACGTATTTTTCATAATAATAAATAATGTGTCATATTCAAAGTAACCAAGAAAATACTTTAAACTATAAAACTGACACAAACAATTTAAGTGCCATTTATTCTTACCTTTTGAAAACTTTTTAAATTTTGGCGCCTATCAACAATGGTAGTTTCGAATTGGCTCTTCTTCTTCTTGTTGAGGTTAGTATCTTTGCTGCAAACCAACAACTCGATGTTTCACTTGTGGGTTACCAAACTAACCTCGTGTAACAGCATGGTGTTTGTAATAAATAATGTAATTACCTAATCTATTTTAACTTTGTTTTTCGCAAAAATTGAAAACTACAGAAACTTTGTAAATTGTTTATATGTTATAATTATTGTAAGTATCAATTTAATATTGTTAACCTTACAAAATTTACATTTGTAACCGTTTTAGTTTCCCTGATGAAGCACCAAAATTGGTAGCGAAATATTGGAATAAAATACAATTAACAACTACATATGAGTATTTTTTAATATCTCATGCCCTTTCTTGCCGATTAATCCGTTAATCAATTTATCATTATGTAGATATATTTTATATTAATATTTTTAAGTTTAAACCGTCTTAGGAATAAATTTTTATTTTTTATGTCATCTTGACAGAGCTGTATATTTGAATACATTAGAAATACAGTTACAACTGAAAACAAAAGCTAAACCATTTTGGACTCCTTGTCCGTACTATTAGTCTATTTAGGCTATTTGGCAGGCAATTCTCATAATTATTCTTATTCTCAGGATTTAGAAGCATGAAAGAATTGCCAAAGAACCCATGTGTGAACGCAATCGACAAATCGCCTCCATTAATTTTGTTAATCAAATGGAAGTGACTGTGACTGACCCTCACATTACATCCTGCACTGGGCATACTATTTCTAAGAATCACTGCTTATAAGATTTCGCAATTCTACAAAAGCTAAATAAACAATATCTTCACTTCCTGCATCAAATGTAATAATGTAAAGAAAAATTTAATCTTGCTGTCTGAGATCAAACGAACAAATCTTTTTCTATTTGTATCGACATACGACACAATTTCAATTCTCATAATGAGTTTAATACGTTTGTAAATCGCTTACTTGACTGGCTGTTTGCACGCCGCAAATTTCAATTACACTCACTAAATGTAAACTCTTGCTCATGTTTTAAACTATTGTTTCTCTGTGTCATCAAAACATCCAAACAACAGAGTTTTGGGTTTTTTAACGTAATAATTTTACGCTTGCATAAAGTTTAAAGGTTTTGCAGAACAATTGTTGTAAATTAGTTTCCATAAACTCGTACGTGATTTCGTAGTCTATGATAATTTATTTTGCTATGGTTGTATAATTCTGTTTGTGAAGTATTGTTTACTATTTTATAATTGCCATACCTATACGTTTTTCTAACACTGTTTTTGTTGTTTGCACCAACATAACTTTAACAGACTCATTCGTTATTTTGCAGGATTTTATAAATCTGCTTTTGAAGTATTGTGTACTATTTTATAATTGCCATATATGCTTTTCTAACACGATGTTTTTGTTCGCGCTAACATAACTTTAAGGGTAGACCCGCAGACGCGATTTTCTGTTGCGCACTTATTATCTTAGTCGAACAAATAGAACACACAGTTTTAAATGGGATAGCGCGCACATGCGACTAAATAATAGCAGTGATTAAAAAAATGCAACTAGTCCTATTGTTCTAAAGACACGACTGTCGCGATTTAAAAAGATTTACAAAGAAATGAATAAATCTACGCACATTTGCTTCTGCTGCTGTTTTCTCACATTTTATATTTGGTGAGGATCCGACCGATTTGAATAAATTCTTACGTTTATTTGAATTTCTAGGTGCAATTATTTAATACAATTCACCAGAGCTCTTAAAATTCGTTTTGTAGAATTGACCGAACATATTGGGGCAATTAATGAAATCTAAATAAAGGTTATAAAATTTCATCTTTAATAGCCTTTGGCTATTAATGCAATGTACTCAATATTGGTAACGTATTTGTTATTTTTTATGAAATCGTCCAATCGTACTCGATCTACCGACTCGAAAAATAATGTTCGTAATTCGTAATAAAAATCCTTCTTTACAGCCTTTATATATAAATAAATATTTTAAACACAACAACAGAGTTATAACACATGTTTCTTGAAAATCAATTTTAAAACTGATAGTTGCAATTGTTTAATTGCAAGTGCGTGTAAAATTTTCTTGCGATTGCGATTTTTCGATCGCAACGACCGAAGATTGCAAGTGCGCTCCTAGCCTAAACACACAAGCAATATTTGTTGATGCAACTACTCACTGCCAATAATGAGGTCATCTATTCTTGGTGCATTAGTATATTAGTAGAATAGATTATTGTATTTACAAGTCTATTAGTTCACTTGATTATAGTATTGTCTGCTGGATAACCGTCAGTGGCGTATTATCCTACAGAAGCCCGGACTTCTGCTGCAAAATACAGGATGATTCATCGTAACTTACTTATTTCAAAACGTAATAATGCTCATTTTATGAATGAGAAACTTTTTGTTTTTATTTTATGATGTACCTATAGTTCTGTTTCACCCAGTTTTCAAAATTATATCAGATAGGTGACGCCTCCCATTGTCTATACACTGAATAAGCCGATTTCTGGCGTTTGTCATAACCCTTTCCAGCATGGCAGCGAGTATGTTGGCAATTGCGGCCCGGATGTTGGCCTTCAGGTCTTCTAGGGTCCTTGGACGGTTGACGTAAACGAGGGATTTCAAAAAACCCACACAAAAAATCACAAAGAGCAAAATCGGGCGAGCGGGCTGGCCACTCTTTCGAAAGTCACGCTGGGTTGCGATCACAGAACATCCATTGGAAAAGTACGACTCAACTGCTGCTCCGTGCTCCAACGCATGATGGCGACTGACCGGGTGGGGAACAAAACTTTAAAAGTGCACCTGTCGAATGAGATCACTCTCTCCCCACTACGATCCTTACAGCCTGAATGGCACGCATTTTAAAAAAGCAAGTTATGATGAATCACCCTTTAACAACGGAACGGAGGACCACAGCATAGTCAATTTTTTGTTTATTAATTATTTGAAAATTAAATTATATATTCATGAGAAACCTAACTGTAATTTTAAAGTTTTGTAACTTTGAATAGCCAAGTGCCTTGACCTAGTTGTAATTAAACATTCCACCTTGGCATCAAATGGGGTACCTAGCTATGATTTTTGGTGTGTTCTATATGATGTCCGTATGAAAAATCTCGGAATCTTTGTCAAATATTCAAAAATCAACAAAATTTTGGACCTTTTTTCAGTTTTTGACAATTTTGAACTCGAAGGACTAGCTTTTCGTCAAAAGTACCTGAATAGAGTTGTAGATTATAAAATTTCCTATAACCTCTGTGTTTAACATATTGTTCTCCGATCAATTATTATAACAAATGAAAGCGGAGCGATATTTAAAATAAAATCACTTTTCAATGAATAAAAATATCGCCTTCCGGTTTCAAGCATTCGATTCCACAGGTTCTTGTTACCTATATAGACATTTATTGTACCGTGTGTGCGGTTACTAGTCGTCAACTAAAATATACTTTCTTATAAGTATTAGTTAGAGTAGAATCTATTATTGTGCAGTTGAATTGAATATGTACTTGAATATGTACTTACCTACCTAACTAAATTCAAACCACAGTCGATCACATAACACTTTCGGCTATCTGTTTCATTAGGTATAACAACTTCAGCATTTCAGGTGTTTCCACAAATTTAGCCCTCCTTAATCCCACCCTTGTCAACATAAACAACTGCAGCCAACACGAAACAAAAACAACAATTATCACCAACACCATGTTCTATACAACAAACATGTTAACAAAAACAGTTCCTAACAGCTATTATGCACCGTTTATTTCAAGGATGCCGAAATGTTAATCCTGTACAGTGTAATCAGGTCAGGACAAGTCCTTGAAAGGATCTGGGACATTGGAAAGAATTATAGTAATTCAAGTTCCAAACTGCAAAATCTGGAGCGCGAGTGGAGTTGGGAGTTACGATTATGGAGGTGTTATCCAGTTATCCTTGGAAAGATTTGCACCTGTTTTCTGGGATTTTATTAAAAACAATAAAGAGGATTTACAAGTTTTACAGGATGGATTAGTTGAATTATTTTCTTGTTATGTAACAAACAGACTATCTCTGTGTCGCCAAAATTTGGGGCAGCGAAAACGCCACTAATTTAGATTAAAATTTTCTTTTATTTAATGAGCAGTGGTGGCGCTAGACTTTTAAATTTACGGTGGAGGGGTGGGTGTTGGTTTGCAGAGAACAGGAAAAAATTTAGGCTTTCATTACAAAAAGAACGCTCTAATACAGTACTGTAAAAGTCGTAACCATGGATATGCAAAATCCCATGTTTCACGTCAAAGTAAACAACCGAGGTATACGTACATAACTACTATACCTAGTGGAAATTTTTTATAAAAATGTAAAGCAAATAAATGGAAACTTCAAAATAGTTATTTTTATACTTTGATCTTTGTAGATCACTCAACTTTTTAAGCTTCTAATAATCAGTAGCCTCGATCTACAATGGGCTATTTTACTATCTAAACTAAATACTTTTCAACAACGACCTTCCATAGTCTAGACACAGTATGCAGGCCAAAGTGTAGGCATGGAGATCATATAGACAAGAGGTGCGCGAGAGGGGTTGAGTTTTCCCCTTGTTTTATTGCGGGTTGCATAAGATATAAGTTTTGATAAATGGCTTTTAAATAATACCTTAAATAATAATTGATGAAAATGTTACATACATACGTGCTCCTTCTGATATTACTTAATATAATTTACAAATAGCTTCTATTAGTTATATTTCTTAAGATAAATGCATCTAAAATCTAAAATAATTGTAAACATCAGTTTGACAGCTGTAGCGTATTCAACAGTCATTTGTTGAACTTTTATTGTATAATTTGCTTTGAAGTGTATAAAGTAGAGTACCTAAATAGACTAAGAGTACGGACAAAGCGCTGGTCATTTTCTATTGGTAGTCCAAATTGTGTTTGCGCTTGTTTTTCAGGCTACTTAACTCTCAGAATTTAATATTTTTCTGTCAATATTTAGTTACATATTGTTTTCTAATGTTGCTCTTTGGTTACTATTTTATAAATTATTTAAGTGATTGACGTTGTCAAAAATGACGGTATAATATTTTACCTGTGGAACTAAATAATTGCGCTCTGGTAATCATAATTAATTATTTAGAACTATGTAGATATATTTTCTATCAATATTTTTAAGTTTAAACCGTCTTAGGAATAAATTTTTAATTTTGTATGTCATCTTGACAGAGCTGTATATTTGTATATATCAAAAATACAGTTACAACTGAAAACAAATGCTAAACCATTTTGGACTCCTTGTCCGTACTCTTAGTTTATTTAGGTACTCTAGTATAAAGTAGGCAACGTGCAATAATCTAACGGGAAAACTTGACCCCCCCCCGCCTGCACATGATGGCTTCAAGAAATTCCAAATATACTTTGTCTAGATTATAATATGGTCGAAGCTTTTCATTCATTCTTTTATAAAATAATATTCCGTTCAACAGTACCCATTAAAGTCTATTCGTGCAACAGTTTAAAAATGTCTGTACATTTCGTCATTTGAAAATAATTCAACTACCTTGAAAAAATTAATCAATAAACCCTTTTTGCGAATTTGTTGCAGTATATCCTTGGACTAATTCTCTGTTACTCTATTAGTAAATTGGTATGATAGAAATCATCGATGTGTTGGATTTGAATTCGAGGACGTATGTCATGCATATAAATTCAACATTACCCTGGATTTCGTCCCATTAGCAATTTTTCTCCCTTTAGCAAGCACAGCAAACCTGAAAATGCATACTCGTATTTGACATTGTGTGTTACTATTAGAAGTGCAATGCTATAATAATAAGATGTCTAAATTTAGTTTAATGTTCAACTAACGACTATTAAATAATACATTTTATTATTTTTAAGGTTGAAAATTAGAGATATCAGTAATACAACAAATATTCATCTTCGTACTTACATAACGAACGTTTCGGTTTACACTTAAACCTTTTTCAGGGTTAGTTTATTATTTTAAACATAATTTCTATTTTGACTTTACAAAAATTCCTCATTATTGCCTCATTGGTTGGGTGGAAGAGCAGCCTAGTGCTGAACCCCGCCCATTGACGGATGTCAATAAAGTTCTATTATTATTATTATTATATTAACATGTCAAACTGTCATTTCATATAATGTTCTATATTTAACTTCATAAATTTCTGAATCAATGAATATATTTGTTTTCAATAAATTAAAATTAAAAATTTACAATTACGTTTTATTGGTGCAGAATAATTTTTTTTTAAATAATTACAAATTTTGTGCAAATTATGAATCGCATTTACCTCCTCCGCAGATTTTGTATAATAAGTTCATTTTTATTTTTAAAAATAATATTGATATTGATATATTGTTCTCCTCTGAACCCACTCCTATAACAAAAGGAACACCTACTGCATTTTTGTTGTTTATGAGAAATTTTACGTCGTTGTCAGAAGAATAAATATTAATGTTTTTGCTAATAAACTGGTTACATTGTTTACACAGATAGGTACTGCATGCGTAGATTCAGACGCGCAGGCAAGATTTGTGGTTAGAAAGGGATGAGTATTTTAAAAAAATTGTAGTAAAAAAAACGTGTTAACAAAATGCGCCGCATGCGAATTTATTTTTTAATTCAAGGTCAAATACGTTAAAATTGAAAATTGGATTTTTCAGACATGAAGACTTACAGTTACAATTTTTCCAGCCATTACTTCCTCTTTTATCCACGCCTGGCACTTTTATTTGTTAACAACTGTAGTGGTAATGGTTTTTAATTTAATGTTTTTAAATTATATCAAACCGTGAAATTTATTGATAAACAGTAAAATATACATACTACGAAAATTCAAAAATTAACTGTTTCAATAGAGGGTTATACTAGTTCAGATTTCACGTGCTTCATCTATCGGTTTTATTCTACTACGTCGAAAATCACGTGTAGTAGAATACAAATAACTAGCGTCAACCGTCAAGTTGGCAGTGTCAAAATGAAATGTATGTTCGAGCTTTAAAACAATGATATATGATACAAATTATTATAAAAGTTATATGGAAAATGTTTAATTGTTAATAATATAATAATTTACAATAATATTTGTTAAAAATATTATTAATTAAAATAGGAAGTTGGTATTTAATCAACTCTCGCCTCATATTCTATAAGGGAGGTATTGTGATTGGTCAAAATTATTATTTTCGTGATGATGTCTGTGTGTGTGTGTGTGTGTCAGTCTGTTAAAAAATAGTATTTATGTCTATTAAATATATTTATAAAAGTGTAGATGAATCTCTTCGTACAAGTTGAAAAAAAAGTTCCATTTTTCCCCTTTTCTAAATTTAAAGGCCGATATCTCAAAAACTAAGCGAGAAATCAAACTCTAGTCTGCAGCATTATATTTATAACACTTAAATTAACCTATAAACAAATTTTCAGAATTTTGAAAATTTTGAAATTTTTTGACCTCTCAAAAACCGATCATCCACGATTTCCCAAAAATGGTTCAATATATCGACTTAATTTATACACCAATGAATTTCTCGCGTCGAATTACGTATGCGTACCAATTTTCAGCTCAAAATTTCGACGGGTACAAGATTTATCCAACATTGTCGATTTTAGAAAAAAATCGTAAGAAATCTTCAAAAATGGGGAAACCGTGACAAATCTTGTACCCGTCGAAAATTGGTACATATATGTAATTCGGCGCAAGGAATTCATTGGTGAATAAATTAAGTCGATATATTGAACCATTTCTGAGAAATCGAGAGTGGTTGGTTTTTAGATGGTCAAAAAATTTCAAAATTTTCAAAATTCGAAAAATTTTGTTATAGGTTAATTTATGTGTTAGAAATACAATGCTGCATACTAGAGTTTGATTTCTCCCTTAGTATTTGAGATATCGGCCTTTAAAGTTGGAAAAAGGGAAAATCGAAACAATTTCTTTTCAACTTGATTCATCTAAACTTTTTAAATATATTTGAGTAATAGATATAATAATAATATTAAACTACAATTAAAAGAGTAGGGTATCTTGAGTAGGGAGGTCTTGTGCTGGCCACATCCGATTTTTTAAGATGAAGTGCAAATAATAGCGTATATACCACAGAACCAAAGTACCTTTAATCCCTAAGGTGATTATTTCCCTCACCTTCGGCTCGTGAAATAAACTTCACCTTCAGGATTAAATCATGCACTTTAGTCCTTTCATATAATATAATATACTATTGCATGTCATTCTTATCTATCTAAGAAACAAAAGTGTCATGGGCGTCACGAGGGGGGTACAGGGGAGTTGCCCCCTCCTGTAAATCACTAAATTTAATTAAATTTTAGAATAAGTTATAAAATAATAATAATTTCAAAGGCCATAATTATTATTATTGAATCACCCCCCTAAAAAATCCTCCGCTCATGAAAGGTGTAATACCTGTCGGCTGTCGCTAATTAACAAGCGGCACAACATTGTGATGAGTGCAGCCATTAGCCATTTAGCAAATTAGGCAATGTACTTAGGAGAACCTAACACGAAATCCAATTTCCATTGATATCTGATCAGTAATTGGTGATAGGTACGTGACCAAGTCCTGTACACATAGATGAGATTAGATTCCGGAGTCGACAGAGACGAATTTCAAATTAAGAGGGATGACGGTAGTGCATTCATATCCGTAGCATAACTAGCAGAATTTCAAAGATTGTGCTTGTATGTATCATCGTAAAACGTAAATAAATTACTTTTTTAACGATACTATGTGATACTAAAATTCAATACTAGCGCTAATTGGACATGCGACAATCTTTCCCTCTATCAGACTTCACCGATATTTTAAGAATATAACAATAATTTCACGTGCAGTAGTTTTCAGAGTTTAGGCACTCTTTCTTTATGTGTTGTTGTTTTCTTTAATAATGTCAAAATGTAAAGAATCCTCCTGTTGAACGAAGATTATGGGGGTTTTCAAGCCTTCGGCTTCTAAAGAAATACTTATTGGATATCAATTTTCAGCATATGTAAGTTATAGTAAAGTGATAATAATTGTTAATTTTCATAGATTTATTACCTTTTTATCGAAATGAAAATGTAACTCTTTTGAAACGAGCATTGAAATGCTCCATGTGTGACGCCAAATCAAGTACGAATCTCGAATAGTAAAATAGAGCCAAACATATATTTCTATACTAGAAAAAAATTTGGAAATCTAACGGAACTCGGATGCGAATTTATAATTTACATTATACTAGAAATGGCTAGGAATTTCTCGGATGAATCTAAACTATTCGTATACAATTGAATTCTTCGATTTTTCCGAATCGGTCCAGGTTAGGCAACTACAAAATAATAAATAACATTCAACTTAAGATTTGAGGTTAGAATTTATAATGGAAAAATATTAACAAAACTTAACACGTACAAATACAAAACTCATAAACGTCAACTTGAACGAATCAAAACAAAATATCAAAACTTTAAAGGTTGGTTAAACTGACTCCATATTAAACTGCTCATGCGTAGACAAATCTAGTATGAATCTCGAATAGAAGAATAGAGCCAGGCGTATATTTCTATAGAAAAAAGTTTGGAACTCGGATGGGAATTTCTGATTTACATTATACTAGAACTATTGGCTAGGAACTTCATGTATGAATCTTGAACTATAATCTAGGCGAAAAAAGTACAAGTAATGTAAGCCTTAAGCCTGTTTTACATTATACTTTTTTCGCCTAGATTCATGCTAGATTTTTCGTTTGATTTCCATCAGAGATTCGTTCGATTTTCATACTTGATTTCCAAACTATTCGTATACAATCGGAATTTTTCAATTTTTTCCGAAATGATCCAAGTTGGGCAATTTCAAAATAATAAATAATATTCTTACTTATTCTTACAAGTGATAACTTAAGATTTAGAGGTTAGAATTTATTAAGGGAAAATTATTAACACAACTTAAATAACACGTACAAGCGCAAAACTCATAAACCTCAACGTTAACAAATCAAAACAAAATATCAAAACTTTTAAAGGTTAGTCAAACTGACTCCAGATTAAACTGCTCATTCGTAGACAAATCTTGTATGAATCTCGAATAGAAAAATAGAGCCGGGCGTATATTTCTATACTAGAAAAAAGTATGGAAATCGAATCGGATGGTAATTTCTGATTTACATTATACTAGAAATGGCTAGGAATTTCTCGGATGAATCTCGAACTAGAATCTAGGGGGAAAAGTATAATGTAAGCCTTAAGCCTGTTTTACATCATACTTTTTTCGTCTAGATTCGTATACATTATATACATTATACTAGAAATGGCTAGAAATCTTACGGATGAATCTCGAACTAGAATCTAGGCTTAAAAGTTTATTGACAATTTGTTTTGTTTTCAGCCAACTTTGGCAGAAACCCGACGCATGGCCATCCACGGCGACAGCGAGGAAGATGTCGAGTACTACCGATGCAGAAGCTTCTCCATAACTGCGAACGGCATCTTCAACCTGGGGGACTCCCTCAAGAGCCGCCGGTCCAGGTCTATCAACTCCGTCACTTCCACGGGGACGTCCTGCAGCGGCAATAGCGGGAATCGAACCCGGTGCCATAGGTGAGACACATAATTTTATCTTTATGTTGAATGTGACTTTTGTGTCAGCCTTTCCGATTATTATGGGTCGCTGGTTTACAATGATATCTATTTATACAGGCTGTTTCTGTACTTATGGATCAAACTTTAAGGGTATATCTAACACGTTCTATTGATAACGGAACAAAAATAATTTTTCAAAAATTCGCAAAATTAAGGGTGATTTAATAATAATAATAGATCAGGTACACTGATATCTAGCACGTCAGGAATTACATAAAATAATTAATACATTACACAATATGCATATAAAAAATCTGACGTGGCCGTTACAATACCTCTCGCCTTGACATTGAAGTATTATTATTTAACCTCGTATTTAACCAAATATTAAGCTTTAATTTAAATAAAATACAACAACACCGTATAACATTTGATATAATAATATAAAATAATCATACATTATATTATTTCTGTTTATCTGTCACATTGACAATTTTTATTTTTGTTTTAAATTTTATTTCTATTTCGGGATTCACAAATCGTGGTAGGTAAAATTATATATTTAAAAAAATTATATTTCTTTATTGGTTAAAGATATAGAAACAAGTAAGATTAAATATTGTACAATGTAATTTCTTCTTTCATGTGTGGTATGTCAAATTGTAACAATCGCATTATTTTATACAATTTTTGCAAAAAATGTTATAGTGCTACAAGAAAAGTACCACTTCCGGTTGGTGGATTTTTACCAAAATCTTTTCAGCTCTTCATTATCATATATAAATGTATAATGCAAAATATTAGAATTTTATGATCAGTAGAATTTGAGATAATGAACCGGGACGAAAGGCTATAGTAGGCGTACATACAGACTTTCATACACACACACAGACACACACACAGACATCATCGTGAAAATAGTCAAAATAGGTTCTAAAGGTGCTAAAACGTGCTAATTGACAAAAATCTCGACATCGAATTTTTTCACGATCCCTATACCTCTCTAGGCGAGAGGTAAAAATAGAAAACAATAACTTTACAGTCATAATTTGTCATGCAAAAATTCATCTACACTATAGTACGATTTAATGATTAGTAAAAAAGATTTTAATTTAGTTTTAAACAATTTCAGTAACATATCTTTGTTTTTAAATGTATTGGGACATTGTTTATTATAAAGTTTGATACCAATTTTATATTTGGATTCTTGGACGTAATATCTAATCTGCACTTAGGAATAATTAAATTATTTTTATTTCTAGTATTATAACTGTGAATTTGTTCATGTTTGACAAAGTTGTCAAGTGACGTGTGTAGGTACGTGTAAAATAGCTGAGTAAATATATAAGCATGGTAGAGTTAGAATTCTTTCGTGTTTAAAAATCTCTTTGCAGGACTCACGAAAATCTAAATTAAATAAATTTCTAATAGCTCTCTTTTGCAACATAAAAACTCTGATTGCTGCTAAAGCATATGTAGCCCCAAAATAAAATACTGTATGTCATAATAGCATTGAATTTGGCATAATAAAAGGCTCTAGCTGTTTTTGTGTTCGTTATCTGCACTAATTTTTTAATAGCAAAACATAATGGCGCTAATTTAGAACAAATTTGATGGAGTGTTTTATTGTTGCATTTAATTAACATACTTCCATTACGTTTGCTGGTACAAAAATTAACAACAGTTGATTTGTTAATATTTAAAGTCAACTTCAGGGAATAAAACCACTTATATAATTCACTAGTTAATTTTAATAGCACTGCTGCCTGCTCCTTGGGATTAGAGAAAGGTACTAAAACAGAAATGTCATCAGCATAAAGGAAACATGTTGAGTGCCACTGATCATTAATTTTTAAAAATTCATTATTTATTTTAATTTTTATACGTGAAAGAGGGTAAAATATTATGTAATAAAAAACTTAACTTATAATGAAACAGACTCTGACCTTCAACCCAAAAAAATTTCGCCTGCGGCACTTTTTCCTATCTCTTCACGCAACAACGCCACGGTATTATTTTTATACAATTACACCGCTAAACTTAAGCCCCTCCTCAAACAAAAATCCTGGCTACGCCTATGTAAATAAGTCTTGGGCCGCAAAAATTACTTTTCCGGGCTAGTTTCTAGTATCCCACCCACCCCTGGAAGTTGGTACAGATTTCATAAAATTATGTTTAAACCAAGTCAACCTCCTCACATTCAAATACGTAGATACATCATTTCTACCTTGTATACAATTACCAACCGTGAACAAATTGCTCTTGGTGGTCCATTGTATCGCGGTTGTTAGTACACCACAGAGAAAATCCTCCTTAATTTCGGTTATGTACGATCCGGTGCGCGTGTTTTAAACGAAGAGCGGTGTTCGCATCACTGCACCGTTGAGTGACCATCTCATTACTGAGGGCAGAGGTCAGGACTCTTAAAATCCTGTAGACCAGACGAGCAGGGCAAACAGGACCAGCGCGAAGCGTAGACAGATGCGAAATATGTTAAATAGGTCGCTTTAAATCAGAGCTGACTTGCGAATTTTAAAGAGGAATTTGAATTTGATGTAAATATGTATAAAAATTTATTCTTATATTGAAATATTATGCAATGTGGGCTATGAAAATGTTGACGGGTCTAAAATGTTTTCCCACTACATATTCCATATTAAGGGGCTTCTCTCACAATAAAAAAGTATTTAACAAATTACTCCCAAAACTTATTAAACCTATAAACCTAAAAAATACCATATAAAGACAAAGGCAGTAATGTCGAATTTTAAAAATTGTTATTATTTACATTTATAAATAATTAAAAATAATAATTTTGATAAAAACTCTTTGTAACTCTGATTGCATTATAAATTAAAATGTTTGTATAACACTATTATATAAAATTTTCAAATAGTAATCGAGTAATTTGTTAAATAACCTTAAAAATTGCTTGTGCACTAGTCAATCAAATTGAGTTTTTCTGAACAAAAACAGAGCGCAACATAGCAATTAGATAAATAGAGATATTATTATGTAGGTACTCATAACACATAGGCTGACAACATGGGTAGCTGAAATGGCGGGGAATTGTGAGCTACACTCTAAAAAATGCATGCGTGTAAATTAAACTTGTGCCTTTGGTTAAAAATTTAGTGTTAATTTTTACACTAAAAACTCGTTAAAACAACACTACATTTTACACTACGCATGTGGTAAAAGTACACTAAGAATTAGTGTAATATTTTACACTAGATATGGAACTTTTCACAATAATAGTGCGAAAGTAATTATTTCAGTGTGATATTTCTGAAGATAGGGTAATATTACCGTTATAAAACATTAGAGTAACACGTTCAGTGTAAAAATACCCTTCCAAGTTCTGGTCACGTTGTTCATGTACAGAGTTGGTATACAGATCAGACGTAGTGGCGTGGGTTAGTATTTGTGTTGTTTGTGTTTAGTTTTTATACGTTTTATTTGGTTTTAGTGTTTCATCTTTTTGCTATACTTTCATATTTTGGAATGGTGCATAAACCTGATTATTGTGACTGCACGTGAAGATATTTTAATGTGGATGTGACCATTTTACCCGCGCCCATGTTTGCTTCAGTTGAGATGTTACCAGCTACAACACGAAGATCCAAAGAATCTATTGGGAAAAGCCGGAAAAATAATTCTTTTTAAACTAGTAAGTTAGAAAATTCATGTTATTTAATTAATTAATTTATTTTTAATACATATTTTACAGAATAATTTATCAAATTAGAAAAGGATATACTAAAAAAACAACCAATCAACCATTTCTAATCGCAGAAGGATCGATTCCCGGAGCTATACCTAACAAACTATTTTCTTGTCATCGACGAGTCATCGATAATACAACACCGATCCCATGTGTGAAGCAATGTAATCCAGCAAAAGCGATCATAACCTTATTTCAATCCTATTACGTATTTCAATTATTATACATATTTCTATAAACTATACATACAATATCTCTACTGTATATTGTAGGTACTTAACCTAATGTATACTTAATCTGGATGTAATATTAAATTTATAATATATTTTGCATCAAATCCTACTTTTTATTTTACCCTATTTTAACACTATATAGTAACACTAATATTTTACACTAAAATTTTTACACTCTCAACGTGTAACTTTTAACCGTTTGTTCTTTCGTTAAAGTACACTAAAATTAACCATTCTTGGAAAAGTAAAAGTTAACACTAAATATTCTGTCCTCGATGGTACACTATTTTTTGTTAGTTTAGTGTTAAATTTAACACTATATTTTTTAGAGTGTAACAGCGCTGAGCGATAAAACACCCTTAAGATACCTAGTTACGAAAATAAACAATATCATACACCCGTTCCACCCATTCCTTAACATAACAAACGTGTTTGTTATAGATTTAAATGTTTGTTTCACCTTATAGTATGCATGTGTTTTCTTTCTCAAATTTAAAAAAAATCCTGTCATGTAGTTTTCGGAATAAATTGCGTTGTTGAAAATTGGTGTAAATAACTTGCTAAAAATTGTCTATGAAGGCTTGTGAGATTTCCGAACTCGACAAGCCTCGTGCGTCAATATTATGTATTAATACGATATCATTGACTTTCCGTGCTCATTAAATAAAATACTATTTTATGTATAAAAATTATTTATTTTTCACAAGATATTTGGCTAAATTTTATATAAAACGAAATTCAATCTTAAAATATTAATAATAAATAAGATTAATAGATAAATAAAAGATTTAGTAGTACTACCTACGAAATTTGTATAGTATGGTAATTATAGCACTCAACAAATTAGACCAATTAAACTGTCTCATTATCTACTGCTGTGCATTTTAAATAAATGAGTGATTAAAAGGTATTCATGTTTTTTAAGTTTAGTTTCTAAATTACTCGTATTACGCCGGATAATCAGTCGTAGATGCAAGATACACTTACATATTATTTTGCACGTTTATTAAAATTTAATTATTGTTTGCTTTCATTCAACAGGAATACAAAACAAAATCTTTTGATATAGTAACTACAATTGACATAGCCGACTTTGTAGAATTTAATTTAATATTAATTTTCAAGGGTAATTATTGTGTCCTTACATTCTCATATAAAATTTATATGATATGCATAAAAAATTTATCCTTCAAACATTTTTCTGTAGGTACCTATATAAAAACCTGAATTTCTCACAAACCAGTCATGACATTTTTTTTGTTTTTATTAGAATTATTTATATACAATTCAACTGAATAATATCTACTGTCGAATAAATTTTTCAAAAATAGTAAAGTAAAAGGGTAAATTTTAAATAAACAGATAATCACATTACCTAAATTAAATATAATTTTATGAAAAAAATTGTTGTGTTCTAATGGCACCTTATTTCAATTTTACTTCTCCAAGCATGACAGATAATTTCCCAATGCAAATTTATTACTTATATGTATAAAATTAAAATAATTTACCTACAAATAATATTATTGCTAAACAGAGCACAGGAAACTTTGGTACGTACCTATTTATTCTACTTAAGTATAGACATTCTGAACGCTTATATCCAGGACTTTTAGTTAACTAAGTACCTATGTGATGTTATTTCTCTTCAGATATACTTTACTTCGAAATTAATTAATTTTATTCACATTTCATGAACCACAAACTCTTCCATGTGTTAATTAGAAAGTTCTGCAAAATTAATTGCAAATGTAACATTAATTTCTACAAATTACTACAAGTTGTAAATTCCAAGGTAATATCACAAATTGCTATTATCATCCTTGTAACTTTGTGTGCCTTATTTTTAATAATTGTATTTATAGTCCTGATATTTTGTACAGGACCGGCTGTACTTTTTAAAATACACTGAAAAATTTTTATTTTGAAACAATTCTGAGTGAGCCTGAATAAACCTTATTTCTAATATCCGGATTGTTTTTTTGTTTTTCAACATAATCCACATATTTCATAAAATTAATACAGTAGATTATTTCACTCATTACAAATTAATTAGGCAGTTTCATTTTCCATTCATGTGCTTTGTGCATTCTAAAGTAAAGAGACAGCAACTAAACTGAAACTTTGTTTTTCTTTTTAATTTTGCTTGAAGGCATGTTTGGTCAGATCATTAAGTCGCAAAAGAAAAATAGGTATACATTTTTAAAATTATGCTACATTCTTTTTTAACAATACTTATATATAATAGTTATTTATTGTATAAGTGTTTTAGATGGCGTTTTATCCACGAAAAAATGTTTAAATGCGAGAACGAAGTTCGAGCGTTTAATTTTTTGAGTGGTTAATGCGCAACTAAAACACGAATACAATATAGCGTTTTATCCACAATAAAAACTTTTATTCAAAATTAATTCGTTTTACAAAATGTCATTTTATAATTTATCAAATTCTAGATCAAGATTGTAAGAAATAAATGCATTGCTGTGATGCTTTGGTATTTGTTGCTATGACAGAATGTTTGTTTGAGTCGTTTATTCGTTGTTGCATTGAAAATATTTATGAATTCGGTGAAAAATGGAAGAAACTTACTCTATTCCTACTGAAGTTTTTGAGGAAGCTCGGGAAGCAACTTTACGTTTGCTGCCAGCCAAGTCTAAGGAATTATATGAAAAAGAGTTTGCTGAATTTAACAGCTGGAGAGAAAAACGGAGAGTAATGGTAATAAATGAAGAAGTCATGCTTTCATATTTTTATAACATCAAGAAAAAGTATGCGGTTTCATCAGCGTGGTCGAAGTATTCCATGTTGAAGGCTACTACAAAAGTTAACGAAAATATAGATATTTCAAAATATAGCAAGCTGACAGCTTATTTGAAAAGTGAATCTAAGGGGTACAAACCGAAAAAAGCAGCCGTTTTGGAAAGAGAACATATTGAACGATTTTTGACAATGGCTTTTGATGACGAGTTTTTGATGATTAAGGTAATAACAATCATTGTGAAGACAATATAAGGATTATTGCAGTAATAATGGGAATCGCCGGTGCCTGCAGATGTTGTGAATTGACGAATTTGAAAATCAATGATGTACAAGACACGGGATCATATTTACTTGTTTCAATACCCGATACCAAGACCAATATTTCACGCAGGTTCACCATTATCGAGGAAGGATTTTCTGTCAATGCTGTGGAGTTGTGTAGAAAGTACATTTCCCTACGTCCAAAGAAGTTGCCACACAACAGATTCTTTATACGATATATGAATAAAAAATGTACTGTTCAACCTATTGGAATCAACACATTGTCAAAAGTACCTTCAAAAGTTGCTTCGTTTTTGAACCTACCAAACGCGGAAACTTACAGTGGCCATTGCATGAGACGCACTTCAACAACTTTGTTGGCCAATAAAGGTGCTGATATTACAACTATTAAACGTCATGGTGGATGGCGATCCTCCACTATAGCAGAAAGCTATATCGAGGATTCCATTTCAAACAAACTTGATATTGCACGGAAAATTCAAGGAGAATCTTCCGGTTCTAGAGAGGAAGAGACATCAATAATTCGTACTACCAAAAATATCGCCAACAATAAACTTGTTATCAATGGAAACGAAATCAAATTATATAAAACGGACAATAAATGTGTTAATATAAATGTAAATGTTAATATTAATAAGTAATTCAATAAATTTAATTGATTTGTGTTCATTATTCTTTCATTCTTTTAACACTGGAATAAAGTTACTTTATTCCACTAGTAGATAATAAGTCACATTATATAGTTGCAATGAGCACAAATAAATGCTAATTATGAGATGATTGTGGATAAACGCCTTTTACCCACTTTGGGTGCGGCAGATTCCCATATTGTGAGTTTTCAGTATAAATATATATTTATTATATGCGTGCGGTTACCAGCCGTTAGTTCAGGAATTTTCTATTATGCTGTATACTAAAGTGAATGAAGGGGTGAGCAGGCGAACTTTCAATTACATGGTATTTGACCTTGGATGAAAAAAATTTCGTCTGCGGCGCATTTTATGTCAGCACCAACACGAATTGAATTTTTAAAATCTTTGGGCCCATCCCGTCAAAAATTCCTAGATACGCCTCTCCTAATTCTAGAGTACCTACTCATGGTTATTAGTGTAGAGTACACTATAGAGGATATTTTTGTGCAGTTAAACTAGAATGTGTATCTAAATGGATTAGAACCTGAGTCGTCAAAACCATAGTCTGTCTTTTTAGCACACTCACAGCTTCTTTCTTTGAAATAAAATAAAATCAAATTTAGTCGATTAAAAAATGTAGCTCTCCGGATATAATCATAATATACCTGTAAAGGTTTTGAATTATTTTGATACAGTTTTCGAAAACATTTATTTAAAAATTAGTAGATTAGTAATGAAGAATTATCTAAAATATTTGTTAGCAATCGCTCTAGTACCTACCAGAACTGGAAAAAATACATCAATTAAAATTGGATTTTAAATACAATACAAATACTAAAAACTTACCGTTTTAGAAGTATTTAAAATTTCTAATACTCTAGAAAAGTATTTAAATATTTTTCAAATACTTTTTCAAATACTTTCGTGTTTTTGTGAAAGTTTTAAAAAAATAAGGGAAAGATTGATTTTAGTGAATATTCTTTAAGGTATTAAGTTTAAATTTAAATATGTAGTGTCCTATGAGCATTATCAGCTCAATACAAAATTTAATTAGTTAATAAAATGCAAATAGAGTATGTACTTATATAAATTAATTATAAACTTGCGATTATTTTTTAGGTATTTAAATACTTTTGTATTTAACTACTGTTTTTCAGTATTTCAAATACTTAGCTCCAAATACTACAAATAATATTTTAATATAAATACAAATAATGAAATTGTTCTTTAAATAGTATTTAAATACTTAAGTATTTAATACAGCTCAAGTCTGGTACCTACCCATACCTCCTAGTGACAAAATTATTATTTTTATAAAGCTACTGGCATCAGATGTAAAGAATCCGCTAAATTTGTTTTTAAACAATAAAATATTTCTTTTATGATTGCTTCTCTGAAATATGGGCTTCGGACGGCCATAAAGTGGCAGTTTTATCTTTTATTAAGGGTTGCTGAAGACGTCTGTGGCAAGCAAGCGTAAAATTACCTTTAAAATAGCGTTAGATAAACTGAGCTTTTTAGTGGCCTTTGTTTTATGGAAGAACTAAAAATATTGCCAAATTTTTATCGCAAATTCAAGAATATATTCTAAGTATATAATTTTTGTGGAGGGTTCGTCAACATTTTATATGGTTTCACCTTTAACCTTTTTATCCAAAAAAACTCAAATCGATATCTTTACAAACTTGTTACAGTATAGACCAGTGCAGCGCAAGTAGGCACTTGTGGCATTTTTACGATTTTTGAGTACCTAGCCCTTTTTATGAAATTTTTAAAGAATCATGATTTTTTTCCACGATAACTTAAAAAGTATCAAACCTTTAATATCCAAATTTCATATTTAAGGTTTTAATAAGGATATTAACACCGGATAAGATTTTGGTAGAAATCCGCAAACCGGAAGTAATACTTTTTGAAGCTTGATAAAGTTTTCCTTAAATAAATTAGTAGGTACATTATTTATTTATGATAATTTTTATAATTCAAAATAATAGAAAATATATTTATCTATGTTCACAGTTAATTTTAAATACAATTTGCTGAATGGTGGTATTTAACAATAAAATAAAGTACATTTAATATTCTACATTTTTGAAATTTCAGTATCTTGTTGTCCATGATCATATGAAATTTGTTTCTACACAAAATTATTATGACAGTGACAGTACAGTTGACATCTTTTGCTTGCATCTTGGTTTACATTACCGTTTATATATTACATGAACTTGAAACTATTAAAATTTAAGTAAAACTATTTATTAGATTAGTAGAATAAGCAGAATTAGGCGAGATGTCATGTGCTGGCCACATCAGATTTTTTTATTGGCCCCCGGTATAAAAACGGCGATGACTCGAGATAATCGAGGAGACAAATTATCTTTGTTTAACGGCAGACACAGGGTGATATTAAAATAAATTGAGTTAAAATATTCAGGTGGTTAACCTCAGAGCTTCTTTCTTAATTAGTGTAAATATTGTAGAAAATGTGAATGGCCGAGCAAAACGTTTGATAAATTTTATATTAATTTAGCTGTTTATAATGACAGTTTTATCCCGTGAAGTAAAGGGCAGCTGGGACTTTCATTTTTTATTAATTAAGTAGAAAAGTAAATTCATTTTAAAATATAAAATGTTGTTTTGCAATTTTACATCATTAAAACTTTAAGCTCTTTGATCGTGAAGCAAAAAATTATAATTTATTTGCAGCTTTATTTCACACTGTTATAGTTTGTAAAATAGTTTATTATTTAATGAAAATTTATAATGAAGTTAGTAACTCACTAGAATTAAAATTTACTACACAAGGCAAAGGCAAGTGTCGAATGCAGCGAATAGTAAATGTGCCGAATACCAAATATTATGCAAGACTGTCAGCCGAATAACCGAATATTCGGCGAATACTCTGCACCCTTTTGGTGCCAAATGATAAACTTACAAGGATTGACGAATGACGAGGCTGCTTTGAATGCAGAGAAACTTTTTTTAAAATTTCAATAACGAACAGTTCATCATTTTTATTTTTACCAAAATTACAAAATGAAGTTTTTGGCTTTATTTTTCTTTTTTAAGTAATAATAATTAATAAAACTAAAGAATAAGCATTTTTTGTCTGTCAGTGAAATATCTAAATAAAGCACTTGCAGAAGACCGTTAAAGTCAATCAAAGTTCAAGTATTGTATATTATAAGTGATGTCAAACTATTCGGTATTCGGCCGAATTAAAATTATATGTTCTTTAGTAAATTGAGAAATAAATTTTGCTGTGACATGATCATTTTGTATAGGAAATATGACAGCATCTCATTTTATTCAAATGTCATTAATTATTTTTGGGCTTGTGAAAGTCTCTTCAAAAATATTTCATATAAAAAATCATACAAGTAGCCCATTATTTGATCGAGTAATTGAAATATTAATATCAAACTGGAGTAAAATTCTTACATTATCCACGCCAGTGATATAATAATATAATTATCTCATTATTTGATTGAGGATATTTGATATATATGACCTCTTACATTATTTACTCTACTTTACTCGTCCGTTACCATGGATAATATTAACAAAAATAATTTTTCTACGCCTACTTCTGAAAGTTTATGTTTCTACATTGTTTTTAATGTTGAAAGCAGCTGTTTGTCGCAAATGTGTTGCAAAGTACCTAAGTGTGCAACAAAGTACACTTTTGGGCACTTTGCAACACAGTTTTACTTCTTTTTTATGTTCATTGTTTTCGCAATAACATTGATATTTCACAAAAAAATAAAATTTTACAGTAAATGTCAAAAAACCCGCGCTCGCTTTACTCGCTCGTGTTGCAAACTTCATCTTCATGAATAATATTATCTATTATAGCGTCATTGTATAATATACTATTATATCACAAATTACAGTAAGTTTGTTAATCTTTAACACTAATAGTTTCCTTGTGCCTGTTTCATGGAGCAAATTGTTTCAAAGCATGGTATTATTCGGTATTGTGATATAGCACTACTAAGAAATAGCGCTGTATTGGGAGCTTTCACGCAAAACTATTCTATAGAAAATTACTAATATGTGATATTTTGATACTGCGCAAGACATTTTAGGATTATAAAATTTGAAAGAAGTACGAAATGGAAAATAAATTCCTCCGGGATGTTTTTTTTGTTCCTAAATGTAGAGACGGTATAACATTTCTTTTTAATATCTTCCTTGAATTACGTAACCCTTCTAAAATATTAGAAATCAATTCTAATTTTGAATATTTTTATTCTTTCTTATACTAATTATTTACCACAATGATAACTTTCTATAATATAATCATCGTAAGAAAAATGTTTAGAACATATAACTGTTCGATCTTTTATTACTAGATCCTTTCGACCTATTGCATTTAAGAGAACCGTCTGCTACCTAAAATCCAGCATAAAATGTACTAACGTATCGAGTGTTTTGTGACCATTACAAGAATGCTAAAAATATATTTCAACAACGGTTTAATAGAGAAAGAATGAATCTACAGATGTGCCTTTTTAAAATCTTGATTAAAAAATTGTATATGAGTATAAAAATTCCGAAAAACACAAAAAAAATCCTATTACGATTATATCTCATAATTTTTAAAATATTAAAAAGGCACACCAGTAGATCCATTCTTTCTCTATTAAATATTTATAAAAACATTATCCTGAATTCAATAATAATCTGACAGTTTACTCGCAACGAAAACACTTTTACAGTATTTTTCAACTTCATAATGACATTGCATAGCTAGAAGGCGGCAAAGTACGAGTTTCGGGCTGGTTTCAGGCAGCCCTAGTAATGAGGGAAAGAGTGGAATTCGGTAAAACCGTAGACGAGCCGCTTAACCACGCATATTTCATACTTTCCTTTTTAGGAAATATTATGTCCTGTTGTATTTTGACATCTTAAAACACAATACTTCGTCATGATTTTAGTATATTTTAGGAGGTTAGAAATCTGACATTCTATATTTCAAATCAATGTAGGTCAAGGAGAGGGTAGTTGTAGTTCCAAAAGTGCATATATAGAACACCAGCGTTTGAGAACTCCCATTCGACCTAACAAATGTGCACTTTAGTTTGATTCTGAGTTATTTCTTAGTAATCTTAGTGCAATATTATATAATAATAATAGTTTTATTAGGTTTTTATCTTTATATCTTGTGAAGGCAAAGTCACAAAATAAGCGCCTAGAAAACTAATTAAAACTACTTGAATTTCAAAGTACATTTATAAGTCTTTGCGAGGATAAACCTTAATGAAAATATGTCTTTTCAGTAATGCATCTCAAGGAAGCACCACCGAAGAAACAGAAATAGAAGTCTTGAGTTACAAGGTCGCAATGCTGGGCGCGTCGGGTGTGGGCAAAACAGCGCTCACCTACCAGTTCACTACGTCGGAGTACATCTGCGCTTACGATGCTTCCCTCGGTGAGTTCACTTCAGAGATCTTTCTTACAGCCCTACTTTTAGGTTTTAAAGTTTTTAAAATTCAACGCAAAGTAGTGTGTGGGTGATACATTATGCCTATGGCATACGGTGGTCGATGAAAACGTGTATGGCATTTTGCCACATGAGAATCTAAATGGGTTTCGCAGCGAAATAGCAAAAATCTATACGATATTTTGTATAGTAAAGTACCCAATCTTTGACAGTATAAGATACCTGTTGTTTTGAAACACGAAAATCTCAAAAACTAAGCGAGAAATCAACAAAGTCTGAAGCATTGTATTTTTAACACTTAAATTAACATATAAACAAATTTTCAGAATTTTGAAATTTTTTGACCTCCCAAAAACCGACCACCCTCAATTTGTCAAAAATGGTTCAATATATCGATTTAATTTATTCACCAATGAATTCCTCGCGCCGAATTACATATGTGTACCAATTTTCAGCTCAAAATTCCGACGCGTACAAGATTTATCCAACATTGTCGATTTTAGATCCTTTTAGATAAATTAAGAAATCTTCAAAAATGGGGAAACCGTAATAAATCTTGTACCCGTCGGAATTTTGAGCTGAAAATTGGTACACATATATGTAATTCGTCGCGAGGAATTCATTGGTGAATAAAGTCGATATATTGAACCATTTGTGAGAAATCGAGGTGGTCGGTTTCTGGGAGGTAAAAAAATTTCAAAATTTTCAAAATTCTGCAATTTTGTTTATAGGTTCATTTATGTGTTAGAAATACAATGCTGAAGACTTGAGTTTGATTTCTCACTTAGTTTTTGAGATATCGGCCCTGGGAATTTATGTTGTGTTTTGTATTAATTACAAATAAGTATATTATAACATCACTACAAAAATGGTACCAATTCTTAAACGAAATTAAAATTTGAAGACACCACAAATTGAGCAATATGTAATATTTACGAGTATTATTATAGTAAGCAAAAATAGTATTTATGATTAAAAAATATTATGTGGGTAGTGGTTGCAACTACTTATAATATGCATCAGATATTCATTCCACACACAAACACAATTTAGTTTTACCTTTTTCTACATAAAAGTTTCTGCGTTGTTTATTTGTAATTCTATTTCAAAATAAATTACAAACATTCCCGACACAAAAAGCTGCGAACTAGGGGTAGACAAAAAACAACACCCAACTGTTTCATTTAATAACATAAATAGAGCAATTTATTAAATAAAGCTTTGTCGCGCTTGTCAAGCGTAAACACAATTTGACGAAGATAAGCTCAATATTGTGCAGCATTAATACAAATTACAATAATCAAATTGCGCACATGAATGATAATTGTATTAATCCAGGTTTTTCGTTACTATTGAATAATTTATTCGTTTGACCGATCAATAGCAAACTTGGCATTTTAAGGTATAACAATTTTCAAACAAACAGTTGTTGCTAGGTAACGTAATGTACATAAATGAATTTTATTTTGTAATAGGAGTTATTTAGTGAATCTAGTTGTATATATAATTCATGTATCACGTGCTACAGTTTTGACAAATTTGATTTGCTAAAATAGGGCAGTAAGAGGCTATCAAATCGAAGATATTTTTTTATCACCGCTGTTACATGTCAACTGTTTTGTTTATTAGTCACTGTCAGTTTCTCAATCTGAAATTGCTGTTTGGTAAAAATCAGACTTAAAATGTGTCAGGATAGAGATAAATTAAATTTTTTAGAGGTCACCTCTACAGAAAGTAATAGATATCACAGTAGCAGCCTAACATATCAAGAACTAGTATGATATAAATATTGTGCTAGGACGATATGGTCATATTATCGTAATTACATAGTCAGGCAGCTGTTGTTTTGTTTATTGATTGTTTGAAATGACAGTGGAAAAGATATCATTTAAATGTTGTGCTTTTACGGTTTTTATGAATTTTTGTGGTCGTCTAAATATTGCGTTCATGACTCGTTCTAAAGTAAATATCGTATTGTTCGTGTGTTGCCTCACTCAGTTGCATCTCGTTCGTTAAATTTTACATTCGCACGAATTTTCTCACTTTCGATAATCGTTATGAAATATACTGTTTTAAATCTTCATTCTTAATGCAAATAAATAAGATAAGCGGTCCGTCTAGATTTTTTCCAAATTCCTAGAATACTCCCGATTTTTTTTCTATTCCACTCTTTTTCTCACTACTACGGCTGCTTGAAACCGGCCCGAAACTCGTACTTTACCGCTTCCTTAAAATGCAATATTATTTTGAAGTTTTAAATACTGTAAAAGTGTTTTCGTTGCGAGTAAACTGATAGTTTATTATTGACTTCAAGATAATGTTTTTATAAACATTTAATAGAGAAAGAATGGATCTACAGATGTACCTTTTGTATAATAAATTTCTATCTGGGGATACAAACGTGAAAGTTTGCATAAATTGAATATTTTTTATAAATTTTTCGAAATTTTTATAATCATATGTACAACTTTTTTATTAAAATTTGAAATTTGTTAATTATTGATCCTTTAAGTATATAATCCTTGTTTAAATAAAATTTTATCATTCTTGTACTGGCAACAAAACACTCGCTATTTTAGCATATTTTATGCTGGATTTTAGGAGGTAGACGGGCCTCTTAAGCTAATAATGAAAGTTATTGACTTTCAAAAATGTGAAGTGCAAAATATGAAAAATTCGGGATTAATGAACCTAGAATTCTGTATTTTTTACCATATTTATTAAATAAAATAGGTAGGTATAAACTATAAAGGTACAATTATTCACGAATAAATCATTTTATATTTTCGCAGAATTACATTCATAGCTTAAATTAATTAAATGAATTTAATTCTACCGTTTTATTCATTTGAATTTCATACTAACCGCAATTCGCATCTGAACAAAAAATATAAAAAATATCGCTAGAGATCAAATATCTCACCAACAAATAAACCACCGTAAAACCAATTATAGAAATTCTAGAGCGTTCAATATTCAATCAGCAGAATGAGGTATCAAATTAAATGAGGTACAAAACCTCTTACTCAAATAACGCTCATCACAGGTAAATAAGAAGTTAGAATATCCGGAAAACCTTTCAAAATTCGAATCAATTTACAAGATTGATATCTTCTGATTGAAATGTAGGTAACGTACACTGCTTGTTGCTCTCGAATTCTGCGATCTGCGCTTCTGTGGAGAACGAGAACGGAAAGCGGAGAAGTAACAGGTGATTTGAAATTATTAAATTTCACGTGGAAGGACTCAATAATGTCAAGAGAAATTTATTTTATTTATGCCTGTGTCACACCTAGGATTGCCAACTCTGAATTTTTCCAAAAGCGAAACATATAATGTATCCATAAATATATATTTATGGATTTAAAAAAACGTAAAGTTGATAACAATGAAGCATATTTAACAAATTGGTAAACAATTTAAATTAATGCTATAATCTACTCTGCACTCAGGGCCGGCACCAGCCCAAAATATTTTGGTGGACCAAATCAGGCTTAATAGTTTTTAGGTGGGCCCATATGAAATAATAAATTGAGTTAAAATTTCTTTTACAAATTGATTTAATATGGAATAAAACTACTATAAGTACCTGTAAAAAAAATACGTAAGAATTTTTATTTAAGTCAAGAACATTTTTTTTAAACCAAAAAAACTAAGTAACATTTATACGGGCTGTTTCACAATTTCAGGATAAAAATTAATTGTCATAGATACTACAAAATGTACTGATAACGTGATAACAAATCAAAGAGTTTTGAAAAATTTTGATAGATGATTATGATCACTGATTAGTACATTATAATGTACAATGTAGTATCTCCCTTTTAATTTTTATTTTGAGGTTGTGAAACATACTGTATTATAGCCGTTTTACACTACGCTAAATATTGAACAAGAAATTGCGCTACAATTTGAACAATATCTTGAACAATACATTGCTTTGTTTTTAATGAACTTATACTGAGACAATTTAGTTTGTGATTCTGCGCAGTTCGGATATAATAATAATTAGACAGCCCCGCTTATCAGAAAATTTACGAAGCAATGCAATATTTCACACAATTTGCTGTATGATACTACACAATTTAGATTGTTTCAAAAATTGAACAATATTATCTTGTTCAAGATTTAGTGTATTATCTAGATCATAGATAAAAGATAAATAATTCTTATCTAGACAACCATTAGATAATTCATAGATGATACAAAAAATATATAAATGACATGTTTTAAAGTATAAGAGGTAGAGTTCATGCCAAATAGAAATGGGAATGTCAATCATTCCTCGCGCATCTTCTGTCTCACACCAGCAGCGTACAAAGAAATCGCATTGGCCCGTTCGAGTAAGGAGGGTGGAGCAAACGCAAATGCGTCTTCTGCGCATCGGATCTTATTCCCATTTCTATTTGGCATGAACTCTACCATCTAGCGAGCCGGCAGTGTTGCAAGCTTGTGCGTTGTATGCTTGCACAGTTTGATTACATATTGTGCATTCCATTAAAATTATAAATAAAATAAAATGGTTCTAATTATACTAAAATTATTATCTAGATGATATTTAAAAAATCTGACGTGGCCATCACACAACCTTCCGCCATATCTACACTTTAAACAGAAATGTATACGTATAATGTATAATCCGGTGCCCATTTAAAATATACAAATAAAAATCTAAAATATTCAAACACAGAAATTAGTATCACCTGAATCAAAAGATTCATTCACACGAAAACTCTTCTGTGTTGAAGCCATCCTCCGTTCAATTACTACATTTAATATCTGACTTATGACTTATATGGCGCTAGTTATGTCAACTTGTCACCCGTCTCACCTGTCAATATTTTTTACGCAGAAACAAAAATCAACTGAACATGGATTACAAGATTTCAACGTTTTAGCTGATAAATTTATTTTTTAAATTTTACTGCAGTTCTTTAATGCTACCAGATAAAGACAATTTTTTTATAACGTGAGTTGCAAATAACTTTGCTTCTTATTCTTATTACAAATAAATACTATATTTATTTAAATTTATAGAAATTTTTGACAATTATCTTTTTCAATCTTCAAAAAATATCACTTCCGGTGAAGATATTTGTACCAAAATCTAATGAGCTCTTCCTATTCGTATACAATTGTAAAATACCAAATCGCAAAATTTTTGGGTAATTCGTATTTGAGTTATGCGACATCCGGCATCGGCCCGGACCACACACATACACACACACACACACACACGCACACACACACACACACACACATACATACAGACATCATCGAGAAACTATCAAAAATGAGTTTTAAGGACCCTAATTCGTGCTCATCCACTTAAAACTCACAACCCGATTTTTTGCATGATTCCAATACCTTCCTTTACAGGTAAGCGGAAGGTAAAAATAGATAAAGATAATTTAAATTTTATCTAAGAGATAAGATAATAGATAAAAATATATTATCTAGATGATTTATCTAGAAACAATTATCTAGATAAGTTACAAAACTGCTCAGCTCTGTGTAGAACATAGGCACATTCTTTCTCCCCCTTATCGTCTGGCTCCAGTAACAGTAAACGCCAGTGGTCTTGACAAGAAGTGTTCATTCATTAAAATATTTGTGAATATTTGTCAAATACGCCAGGCCAATAGGTAGTGCGGAACCGGCTATAAGTCAGTTGGTTATTTTTAGCTTATATTAGCAAATAAAGTCTCGTTTATTTCCAATAAGATTCCGGTAGGAATAAAATTAATATCCGTTTCAATTTTTTAGATGTCTTCACTCCCTACTCCTGCTGGTAAAGCTGAGTTTCAGAAAATATTATGTAGTAATATAGCGGAAAAATACGTAGGTAGACAGCAAATTGATATAAAATATATTCTTCACCGGATTTACGGTGTTATAAATATATTTCCATTGAATAACAACAATAAATTCGCGACAAAGCGGTTGTACGCCCTTACAATTTCTTCTTTGTCAAGTGATAAAGCGTTTCAATATAAAACACGCTGATAAAGCAAAAGCATTTTCACTGTAACAGTAGAGCTGGTTATCTATCCATCTACAAGACAAAGCCAGAAGCCCCAAAGTAGCTATGGATACGGGTAATTTGAACATATCAAGCTTTTGTCCTAGATTGTGTATATCTCTATCTTAGAACGAGGTTTCATAGAAAAGACCATTTGTCTGTTTAGAAATTTCATTAAGAAATGAACATAGTAATACGACAGATTTACTTAACAAATAAAAATAAAGCAAAACATTTCATTTTCCCTACATACTTTGTGTTTCTTGAAGACGTTGATATTGCGTTCAATATAAGAACCAGTAAATTCTAGGACTACTACAGAAAATCACATTATATGCATTTACTGCTCACTTCCATAGTAGTATTGAAAAATATTTATTTTTGTAACAAGTGTGGAAAATTAGTTTCCGGGAGTACGAAAATAAATAATATCCCGTTCGATATGTTATCCAACAGGTCATATCGCCACAGTTTAAATTTTTGTTTCACCTTTTAGTAGGGGTGTGTTGTCTTGCAGACATTTGATAATTATTTCCTGTCATTAACTATTTTGTGATAAATTACAGTATTTCATTAAAATGAACAAATACGACATTAAAAATTGATTTTTTCTACTCCCTACTGGATATTGGTAACATTATGTTCATACTATCATGTATGGATATGAAATTCAAGATCAAATACGTCAAAAAAAATATTAATGCGTGCAAATTATGTTTCTATCATGACAAATAATTATTAAAAACATTAAATCAACTGTTATTTAATAAGTAATTATGTTTAAATGCATGATTTTATTGCAAAAAGAGCAAATAAACTTAAAAGTTTTTAGGTTGGCAACAATTATTCAAATGTCATATGTCAAAAAATAATTGATGTAACCCTACTTTTAAATAATTTTTTGCATCATATTGAGTGCCTTTATTGCAAAAACTATATTTCTATATTTGATCGTAGAAGAAATAGGCTGTACAACTCGAGTGGATTACCTATATCGCACGCGAACGTTTGTAGACACTCCCCCTATGGGGGTCGTGACTGCAAACTCGTTCTCGTGCGATATAGGCATCACATCCACTCTTGTTGTACAATATACTATATCCACATAACTTAAAGTAGTACTTTTGCTGTATTTGGTATAATTAATAAATTTAAATTGAATTTATATTCTTGTTATTGAAAATCTTATCATGTATTTTCATAGTGATGCCGTTTGTCGAGAGTAGTCGAGAGTGCACCCGTCTCTCGTCTCGACTCGGAATTTCCAAAACTAATAAAAGTCACTCTCGTCTCGTCTCGAAATTTCTCGACTAATCTCGACATGGAGTGGAGAGTCTCGAAAATCTCGAATCAACTTGGGTTGTGTGGTATTTATTTATTTGACATGCAAAACAAGTCAGTATTACTTTGTTAGTGTTAGTGCAGCCTAGGTCCAGTCTTATGAGATTACTTATACGTATTTTGTACGAAATAACTCTTTTGTGATATATTTAACTCTAAGTAATACATGTTTATTTTATTCCACGGTACTTCATTAGTTAGGTACCTAAATTTATAACTTTTATAATTAATATTAATTTTTGTTAATTAATAAAAATATTTCGTCATTAAGTATAGGTACATATATCTTTATTAAACTTATTATTTTGTTAATAACTGTTACGTAATTTTAGGAATAGGTATTATTTTTATTAAATATCTAATTGATTTATGTAGATCAAAATAAAGATTTTATTTTTAAACATGTAAGTTTGTATACATTTATTGTTTGTTGATCTTGGGAATATTACTTAAAATACAACTTTTTTGTGAAAGATCCCATTTATGATTTGGTCCTGATATTACAGCATCATTAGCATCTAAAAATGCGTCACGGACAAGTGAAAATATTTTAAGAGTAATTGTTTAATCCTATCATATTAACAAAAGCATATTTCTGTTAATTTTAATTTTAAGCAAATAGTTACTAATAATTATATAAGACGAGACTCTCGGCGAGACTTGATACTGGTCTCATCTCGGTTCGAATTTGTAGTCGAGAGTTGCCTCATGGTCTCGTCTCGATTTTCTCGACAAGACGAGACGAGACCGAGACTAGTCTCGACTCTTGCGGCAACACTATATTTTTATAATCTTGCTATATTTGTTTATTCGTAAAATTAAAATTATGACAGTGACAGTTGAAATAAAAATATATTCAAGAATAACATGTTTAATATTTATAATCGTGGAAAAATTATGTACACATTTCGTCCTGTCTTATACAACGCTTTTTCCTCATGTGAAATGAGGTGTACAGAGAATATTCTCAAGTAAATTTCCCCCCGAGAAAATATTCCCTTTGGCAATATTTCCACTCATCGCCTCAAAGTATAAAAAATAATCAAAACTAGAACACGAATAAAAATTGACAATAAACTTTAAGTACTAGCACAGTTACTGGTGCAACTATATTTCTCGTGCCAGCAACAAAGTCTAATGAAGTGAAAACACATCCCTCGTAAACACACCAACGCACGGCGTCTTGTCTTGTACGACGTGAATCAATATATTTATAGATAACCGTTCGATGATATTGGTTTGTCTACGGTGCAAACAGTTTCCGGTATTCCGATTTCCGGTGTTTGAGAGATAAACAAATAGCGCTGTGTGTGATCATGGGTTCACGTGCGAAAAAAGGTTCATCGGTTTCTAAAGAGAGAATTACTTACAAAGGGAACATGTTTACAAAGTTTATTCACGTTATTGACATATTTATAACATGACATCATAAGATATATCCTGTTTCTTAAGGGGCTTTTATCACAGTAAAAAAGTATTTAACAAATTACTCCCAACCTATAAATCCTATAAATCTAAAAAAAATACCATATAAAGATAAAGGCAGTAAAAATCTAGCTACGTTGTCGAATTTTTTAAATTGTTATTATTATTATTTATAAACAATTAAATAACAATAATTCTGAGAAAAACTCTTCGTAAGTTTGATTGCATTGTAAATTTAAATGTTTATATCACATTATTATATAAAATTTTCAAATAGTAGTCGAGTAATTTGTTAAATAAATTTAAAAATTGTATGCGCGCTAGCCAATCAAATTGAGTATTTTCTAAACAAAAATGGAGCGAAACATAGCAATTAGATAAATAGAGACAACATGTGCTCATAAAACATAGGCTGTCAGCGCAGATACCTGAAATAACGAGGATTTGTGATCTAGCAGTGCTAAGCGATAAAACCCCCTTAACTATGGACTTAATTTGGGTCGCAAAATGGTTCAAGAAACGTTGGACTATAATTATCATAACATTAAGTTATACCTATATACGATAAAAAGGTATAATATTACTTATAAATTCAAACTTCGTCTTCTCGGTGGTAGAACAAATCTGTAGCGAAGTGAGTTTTTGTTATGTTACAAAAAATGTATTTAGACACTAGAATATTAAATAATTAAACTTTTTTACGCAGAATTCTCAGGAAAAACAATTAAATCCATTATTTATTTATGACTTTAAAGCTGTACGAGTATTTCCACTGCCGGCAATGCAGTTTTATTTAAATTTATTATAATTATTTTAAAATGGATGTAAATAATTTAAAAACTAGTGAACATATAAACCTATAAATTAATATAATCGTCAGAATTTAATTATTAAGCATTAAAGACTTACATTATTATTTAGATTGTCAGTGGATCTATGAATTAACTTACCCTGAAACAAAGAAAATTAAAACATTAATAACGTTATATTGTAAGATAATATATAAAGATGAAGATGAACATAATACATATTGCACGTTCAAAAACAAAATAATTAAGTTATTAACAAAATCCTTTGTCGAATATTATTTAAAAAGCCTGAATGCTGGTAAACTTTTTTTTTTACAAAAAATCATGTTTATTTATTTTAGCTCCGAAAAATCGTAGTGAAAAGTACAACTTTAGAGCCGCATTTTTCAATCAGAGCGCTGCCAGGGCACTCGATCGCTGACAAAAGTGGCCAGAATGTCGGCTATTGTTTTTGCAATATTAATCACCATTTGTTTTGTGTTGACACTTTGTTTTACTATTACAAATTTAATTTATTTTCTTCGACATGCGCCTCGAAAAAAAATCCACTTTTATAATAAAAAATCCTTTTTTACAGCTTAAATAAAGGTACGAGTATAAATAACTAAATATTATACGAGTTTCTATCCTGATATATAACTGTATAAAGTTTGCATTAATTGGATATTTTTTTTAATTTTTCGGAATTTTTAAAATCATGTACAATTTTTAAATTAAAATTTTAAAAATGCAAATCTGCTGATACATTCTTTCTCTATTAAAACCTTGTTGAAATAAAATTTTGCCATTCTTGTACTGGCTATAAAACACTACGTTTGTATATTTTATGCTGGATTTTAGGAGGTAGACGGGCCTCTTAACAAAAGAAAAATATTTTCAAATCGAACAAATAATGTTGGGAAGGTATGTCAATTTAACCAAAAAAATAATAAGTATCCTTACATAAGTATCCTTACATAAGTATAGTAGGTATATACGATCCCCTACTAAACCCATTTCCTAAAAATACCCCAACAACAATTATTAACAAAAGTCCTGCATTCTATAAGTCTTTAAATTACTACCCTCATCCAGGACATCCCGATCCCGAATCGCGCGCTCCTGATTGATGCAAGGAATTCAATAACATCCCTGGGGAATGTGGCCGCGACCTGCGTACAGGAACGCCGGGTTATCAACCCTTAAACCGCCCGCAACCTACGCCACTGGGAGATGCCAGATCTCCAAGCAATTTCAAGGAGAAAGAGATTCTGTAATTGTGGCTTTTATATCCGAGATCGTGAGATTCGCAGTTGTAGTTTTAATCACTATAATGTCAAATAGTTCGTTTTGTTTCTTCGACTTGAATTAAATAACCTAAAGAAAGATTGCGATTAATGTTTCTCATGGCCGCCTCGTGCGGGTGGGCATTGTTTAAAAATAATTGAGGAGCTTATTTTCAAAACGCAATTATTCCGTTTTGGCAGTTTTCGAATGGGAACGGAAAAACGGTCACACACATATGGTAATACAAAGTGGGCCAGAAAGAAGTACGAATTTACATCTGGGAAATTCATTTCATAAAAATTACGTCATCCAGGTGTGCACCATCGCGCTGCAAACCTCAAATTGGTAAAAACTCGCTGGCACATTGCACGGGGAATAGCTGCCATTTCTTCCCGAATATTGGTCTTCAACTGGTTAATCGTGGCTGGGTTATTGCGGAGTAGACTTTTTTATGGGGATATCTAAATTATTCCGTTTTGGCAGTTTTCGAATGGGAACGGAAAAACGGTCACACACATATGGTAATACAAAGTGGACCAGAAAGAAGTACGAATTTGAAAAAATCATTTAAAAAAACTAAGTACAATTCACATACAAATTTTTATTTCTATAAAAATTTACATCTGGGAAATTCATTTCAAAAAAAATTACGTCATCCAGGTGTGCACCATTGCGCTGCAAACCTCAAATTGGTAAAAACTCGCTGGCACATTGCACGGGGAATAGCTGCCATTTCTTCCCGAATATTGGTCTTCAACTGGTTAATCGTGGCTGGGTTATTGCGGAGTAGACTTTTTTATGGGGATATCTAAATAACCCAGCCACGATTAACCAGTTGAAGACCAATATTCGGGAAGAAATGGCAGCTATTCCCCGTGCAATGTGCCAGCGAGTTTTTACCAATTTGAGGTTTGCAGCGCGATGGTGCACACCTGGATGACGTTATTTTTATGAAATGAATTTCCCAGATGTAAATTTTTATAGAAATAAAAATTTGTATGTGAATTGTACTTAGTTTTTTTTAATGATTTTTTCAAATTCGTACTTCTTTCTGGCCCACCTTTTATTACCTTATAGTAAAATAAAAGTTTGTGAAGCGATTTCTATATAGTCCAGGAACGTTAGACATTTAGCTCGGACTCCGTGAAAGTTACACCGATTTTCATGATTTTTTTTTAATCGCTTCGAAATCGAATTTGAAACAAAGTTTACCACCTGAGAACACTTGCTTTTGTTTAAAAAAAAAAAATTTAGAAATTTTTTTTTCGAATTTTTTTTATTGTATTATTATTTTATTTTTTAAAGTAAATTCACGTAATTTCTATTACTAAATTCTCTGAACAATTCTCTATAAGATAGATTAATTTATTTTTATCGTAAATGCCTTAGTGAAGCCAAAATTTCCGATTTTTGTCGCGGGAAAATTGAGAAATTTTAGTTCGTAATTTTTTTTTGTGTTTAATGACCTGTAGTTTCTGAACGAATAAAAATTTTGATATCCGGTTTCTTTTATTAAATTCTCTGAACAATGCTCTATAAGATAGATTAATTTAAAATTTTTTGAAGGCCTTAGGTAAGTCAAAATTTTAAGATTTTTGTCGCCGGAAAATTGAGAAATTTTAGTTTATAAAATTTATTTTGTGTTTAATGATCTATAGTTTCTGAACGAATAAAAATTTTGATATCCCGTTTCTTTTATTAAATTCTCTGAACAATTCTCTATAAGATAGATTAATTTATTTTTATCGTAAAGGCCTTAGTGAAGCCAAAATTTTAAGATTTTTGTCGCGGGAAAATTGAGAAATTTTAGTTTGTAAATTTTTTTTGTGTTTAATGACCTGTAGTTTCTGAACGAATAAAAATTTTGATATCCGGTTTCTTTTATTAAATTCTCTGAACAATTCTCTATAAGATAGATTAATTTATTTTTATCGTAAAGGCCTTAGTGAAGCCAAAATTTTAAGATTTTTGTCGCGGGAAAATTTAGAAATTTTAGTTTTTAAAATTTATTTTGTGTTTAATGACCTGTAGTTTCTGAACTAAGGCCTTTAAGATAAAAATAAATTAATCTATCTTATAGAGAATTGTTCAGAGAATTTAGTAAAAGAAACCGGATATGAAAATTTTTATTCGTTCAGAAACTACAGGTCATTAAACACAATAGTATTTTGTGCACCTAGGGAGGGAAGCGTGCTATTACTCCCGCGGGCGAAGCGGCGGTCCGAGCGAGGGCGCCGGCTTCGCCCAAGGGTGTAATAGCTATTACTCCCGCGGGCGAAGCGGCGACCCGAGCCGAAGGCGAGCCGCAGGCGAGTCCGAGCGAGGGCGCCGTCTTCGCCCAAGGGAGTAATTGCTATTACTCCCGCGGGCCAAGCGGCGGCCCGAGCGAGGGCGCCGGCGTCGCCCAAGGGAGGAATAGCCGTCCCTCCCGTGGGACACACAATATTTTACGTCACGAGGGCCTCGAAATCACCTTTCTTGCAATGTTTTCCTCCCGCCAGCACCGGGAAGAAGACAGTGTTTTCCTCCCGGGCGGGAGGAAAACACTGTGTTTTCCTCCCGGGCGGGAGGAAAACAAGTACGGTCCTCCCGAGCGGGAGGGAAAACTCGCTTCCCTCCCTCCATTAGCAAGAGGAAAACACTGCTTTCCTCCCCCGAGTGACGTAAAATAAATTTTATAAACTAAAATTTCTCAATTTTCCCGCGACAAAAATCTTAAAATTTTGACTTACCTAAGGCCTTCAAAAATTTTTAAATTAATCTATCTTATAGAGAATTATTCAGAGAATTTAATAAAAGAAACCGGATATCAAAATTTTTATTCGTTCAGAAACTACAGGTCATTAAACACAAAAAAAATTACAAACTAAAATTTCTCAATTTTCCCGCGACAAAAATCTGAAAATTTTAGATTCACTAAGGCATTTACGATAAAAATAAATTAATCTATCTTATAGAGAATTGTTCAGAGAATTTAGTAATAGAAATTACGTAAATTTACTTTAAAAAATAAAATAATAATACAATAAAAAAAATTCGAATTTTTTTTTTTTAAAACAAAAGCAAGTGTTCTCAGGTGGTAAACTTTGTTTCAAATTCGATTTCGAAGCGATTAAAAAAAAATGATGAAAATCGGTGTAACTTTCCCGGCGTCCGAGCTTTTGGCGTTTTTTCGTCTAAAGTTCCTCGACTAATAGCAAATATTCATTTTTGATAAAATCTCTCTAAGCTTAACGATAGGCCTTGTTTTGATGTACATAGTTCCATCTTTGGTTTAATTAAAAAATTAAAAGGGAATCATTGCGGTTTGAAAATAAGCTCCTCAATTACACCCGGCAAAAGAAAAACTGCTCCAAAAATTCCGACTTTTTAGACCGCCATAATTTTAATTTAGTCGAAAATGGATGAATCTTCAAACTGTATTTAATGAAAGCCTAAAAATAAGTAAAGTTATT
Source organism: Agonum fuliginosum (assembly GCA_947534325.1). Lineage (NCBI taxonomy): Eukaryota > Metazoa > Arthropoda > Insecta > Coleoptera > Carabidae > Agonum > Agonum fuliginosum. The sequence goes on from OX384037.1 coordinate 30,926,849, forward strand.
CCATTACATAAATCTGATAATCAAAGCACTGCAATCTATCTTCTCAAAAATTATAGAAAAATATGTTTGTAAACAATTAATAAACTTCTTTATTAAATATAATGTTTTAAATAGTAACAAACATGGTTTTCGCCCAGGTCATCCAACTGATACCGCAATATTGAATTTTATTAATAAATTGTATGATATTTTGGATGAAGGTATATTTATGGACATTAGTAAAGCATTTGACTGCATTGATCATGCAATATTATTAGATAAACTCGAATCTTACGGAATCAGAGGAAAATGTTTACAATGCCTAAAATCATATTTATCAGAACGTAGTCAAGTAGTATTTGTAAATGGCCAATACTCAGACAAAAAATTCATCAACAAAGGAGTGGTTCAAGGGTCGGTCCTAGGACCTCTCCTTTTCAGTATATACATAAATGATTTGCCGAATTCAACACCTGATTTCATTACAATGTTCGCCGATGATACTACTCTTTTATGCAAAGACAGCACAATCGAAAATGTAGTAAAAGTTGCAAATAATGCATTTCATAATATGGCATCCTGGTTTGCACAAAACAAACTATTATTATATGCAAAAAAACAGTATCGATAAAGTTCGAAATAAAAAATAAAAATGACTTCTCTGTGTATATAAAATGTAACGAACATAGCATAACTCAGACGCCAAGCACTAAATTCTTAGGTCTTTTCATTCAAGAAAATTTAGCATGGGAAATTCAAATAACTTGTAAAAAACTTGCTACTGTATGTTATGCTATGCGTCGATTAAAGAATCTAACAAATCTTAAAACCATGTTGACCTATTACTATGCACAATGTTTCTCAAGATTAAGATATGGCATTATATTCTGGGGGATATCTCCTCTTGCAAATAAATTATTCATTATGCAGAAGAAACTAATTCGAATAATGGTTGGCTTAAGATTTGACCAGTCATGTAGAGATCATTTTGAAAATCTAGAAATTTTAACTCTGCCATCATTATATACCGGGTGTACCTATATTGAAAAGTGAAACATAGGCGTTTAACATGGTAAATCAGTTTTTCCGTTCGCATTGCTTCCCTAATTATTTTAGACAAAAATGTTTCAAATAAATGTTGTTGAGCATAAAATTCTACATCCGGATCAGTAAACAAAATTTATTTTGGTTGCTTTATAACTGCAGAAATCAAATTTGAAATTACACGGAATATCGAATTAATAGTAACAGCCATGGAATTAAAAACAGGAGATGAACAAAAATGCGTAACGTTTTAAACGTCAAATTATTAGTACCTACGTATAAATGATTTTGACAATCTGTTATTCTGACATTGACGTTTAAAGCGTTACGCATTTGTTAATCTCCTGTTTTTAATTCCATGGCTGTTACTATTAATTCGCTATTCCGTGTATTTTCAAATTTGATTTCTGCAGTTATAAAGCAACCAAAATAAATTTTGTTTACTGATCCGGATGTAGAATTTTTATGCTCAACAACATTTATTTGAAACATTTTTGTCTAAAATAATTAGGGAAGCAATGCGAACGGAAAAACTGATTTACCATGTTAAACACCTATGTTTCACTTTTCAATATACACCCAGTATATGAAATAATATTATATGTTAAAACCAACATCTGTCATTTAAAAACTGTAGAAATGAATCATGACTATTCTACACAAAATATAGACTTGCTACTAATACCTAAACATAGGCTGCAATTTTATAAAAATAAACCGTACTACAATGGTATAAAATTGTACAATAAACTACCCGAAGAGTTCAAGATAATCACTAATTTAAAAACTTTCAGAAATCGCGTGAAAATGTTCCTTGTAGAAAATTGTTTTTATTCAATTGCAGAATATCTATCCCATTAGAGTACCTAGCTATATTATATTAATTGTTATATATGTTTGTAAGCCTAATTGCTATGACTAAATCTATATCATGTATTATGATCCTTGATTTAAATAAATAAAAAATAAAAAATTCAGTTCACGAAAACGAAATTTTTTGTTGAGATCGTAAAAAATGAGAACGAAAAAATGTTCCGATAGAAAACAAACAAAATATTTTTGTGTCCCTGATTAAGTTGGTAATTATTAATTTTCTTTAACTTTCATTGAATAAGATTCATAAAAAAGCTATAAGAATTTTTGAATATCTGTGGAGATCCGGTACAAATAAGTTTATTATCCTTGAAAGAAACGCGCAATGTCAAGAACCTCCGAACTCATCCATCTTAACGGTTTTCATCCTTTTATAGGGTATTTGTTTTCTATTACGCGAGCCTACTTTTTATTACTTTCTGTGTCTTTTGGAGTTTTATATCCATCAATTTGTTTTTTATTAGTTCTGCCATAAGTAGACAGAAGGAACGAGCAAATGCCACGAATATTTTAATATAAAAGCGACATTGCAGATGAAGAAGAAACTTTTATTATCTTTGGGTTTTAGTAGCTATTACAAAAAGTTATACTTCCTCGGCTATATTTAAAAAATGATGAATTACCGCGGGTGTAATTTTACAATTGCTGAAATTTACATCCTTCTGAGTTTCCTGAAATATAAAATAAAAAAAATTTAAACTCGTCACGTCGCATTAAGTCGGAACTGGTTAGTTTGTTTTTTGTTTATATACCGGAAATTAAAACAGAATTAAAATATACGAGAAAATATAATAAAACTTAAACAAATGCGTTACACGTGACCGACTATAGATCTGAAAACACCAGATTCAAATCCAGTCAGGAACGTATAAATAAAATTGAACCTATCTTTATTATTAAGGCGCTATACTTCTTGAGTGCAATATTGCTGCAATAGAATCAGAATTCACGATTCTGGCTATATTGCTCAAAATAAAAATCTGAAATTTTACATTAGTAATGACAAAACATTGTTAAATTGAAAAATTCAAACTATATATTGTTCCGACAACAATTAGAGATAAAAAGGAATTAAACACTAGAATTTCGTGAGGATCTCATGAATAAACTATAAAAGTTATCATTGAATTTAAAGACAAAATGAGTAGAACATAGATGTAAAAGTGCGGAAAAACAATAAAACTACACGAGTATAATTTTATCAACAGAATTGCCATAAATTCTATCTAAACTTGTACAATTTTCACCGATTTTTCCATAATTATTAAAGCCAAATTAATTAGGTACATTAATTAAAGATTTTGAAGATTCCGCACTTTCAGTATGCTTCCTACATCATACGTATAACAGTATTAGATTAAGATCATCACAAAAATTACTAGTTTTTCAATGCGTATTATTGCCATGCAATAGACTCTTATGGAAAAAGAACTTTTAAAAAGTCAGCTTCTATCAAGAAAAATACTCAGTACAAGTTCCACGAAAATAAATATTGCCGTTTTTGTATCAAACCTATTGTTACTATTTGCTATTATAAAGCAATAAAACTAACTTTTTGTTAACAAATTGAGAGGCAAATTTCTCTACAACAACGCAATAAATTTTTAATTTGGCTCTATTTGTAACAAAGAACTTCTATTAATAATGCAATCCGCTACTTGACTTTCATATTTTGCTTTCAATTATTTTCTCATTACCTATTTTAAATAATATACGCAGTATAAATTTATTAAATACCTGACTGCGTATAACGTCTAACCTGATCGACAGTAGTTTAGTTCATAGGTACATTCCAGTTTAACAGTATTAAAATATACCCTGATGTGTATATTATTCTAAACTATTATTTTACAATTATTATGTTTTATAATTACTTTTTTCTAGAATTTCACGATTTTACAACTTAAATTTAATTTGGCATATTGACTGCAGTGAAACATTTCATTGTTTTTAAACATCATTCTGACAGATGGCAGTTTAACCTAACTTCTAGTTATGTGTTTCTTACATTGTTTTTAAATAAATATGTCGTGAAAAAAAGTTGTGTCTAACACGAGAGGAAAGTTCTTTTTCCACTCTCGCTCGTGACACAAACTTCGAGCTCGAGTGGGAAAAAGATGCGATTTCCTCTCTAGTTGGACAAACAACTATTCCTTGCGAAAACTGCCCTTAAATTTGCGAGTTTTAAATAAATTCTGTTGCATGATCAGTTAATTTCAGTATTATTATGCCATTGAAATAATGCACCCTTTGTTCGAGGCAGTAACTGCGCACAGCTTCTGTGGTTCAAAGTCTCTCGACCGTCAGTGTGTGATTGTCGTTAAATTGTAATTAAATCGCACTCGGTATTCGGTTGCTTAAAGCTGATCAGTTGATCGTGTTAAATAGTCCTAATCCTGGTTGCAAAAAGAATCTCTGTTACCGCTTTGAATTTCAAAGGTCGTTGCACGAATGGGGAATTGAGATTTCCCTGTAATTATAACTATAATTCTAAAGTTGGGAAAAAACCTGTTGAATGTTATAACCAGCAAAATTAATTAGTCTATATTGGTGACACCGCAAGGCTACAAGTTGGATAAAAATCATGTAGATGTATTTATTTTTCCATACTATTTTCTTACTTTATTTTATGTGACTTTTTTTACTTTTTTAAATTTTTACTTCGCCGGTCGTAATAGGGGAAAGTATTGTAATTGTGCTTTATGACATTTGGAGATTTTGATTATTCTTCACGTTTTAGACCCTACTGAACCCAAATTTTTTTTAAGTCTGTCTGTTACGCTGCCCGTAAGCACGATAACTAGAAAACGCGTTGAAATTGGTATCAACTTATAAACTTATCATATTAAAGTTCTCGAGAAAAGAAGAATAAAAATAACATTTAAACGATCGTCAATTGGTTTTTAATAAATTATGCAAATAGATAAGTTTAGTATAAATGTTTAAAATGATATTTTCAATTGTTTCTCCAAACGTTAAGTAGGTATACAAATTTATACAAATTAAAGTTCTCTGGAAAATAATTATAGTCGAAGAATAAAAAACAACATTTAAACGATGATGGTGCAATTGTTTTTCACATGATATTAAATTATGCCGGAGTTGTTATCAACTTAAATCTTTCGGGGAAAAAGAAAGCTTTATTTGCTGAATGAAGTAGTAAAGCCAAGTAACTTAATAAAACTTAAATTCGTGGAAGTACTTTTGTGGCTACAGCAGATTTTTGTTTGCCTTTAATGTTCTTTTATTATGACTTGAGTGTATAATTATTGTATTGTTGTACTTCTTGCCAATTAACAATGAATAAATCAACTACAATTACACTTTGAATGATTTTTCTCTTTGAAATTGGTTTTCAACGAAGCTCAATAAGTGGCTTTTGTCGCATTGTCCACCCGCAAATTAATTTATCCTTTGTTCCTTCGAATAATTAAATATAAGGGTTGTTTTTGCTTCCAACGGACCAGACGGAAACCTTTCTTGTAGGAAATTACTGCCCAGTTGGCCGTTCAACCCTTAAATCCTTTATACAGACGGGGGAAAATCGCTTAAACCCTACATTGAAAACCAATTAATTTATTGTTAAATTCTAGCGCTGATGTTTTAGCGAAACTGTCACGGAGTAATCGAATAAGGTAAAAAAGAGACATAAAGACAATTTATAATTAATAACCCTTTCTAAATATTTACACTAATGAATACAAAAATACCGTCAGTATCTACAGTGTGGTCCAATAAAGCATTAACATTGGAATCTATTTTGCAATTTGCATAAGGAAAATTCTAATTCCAAACATTTTGCTTGTATGAAATTTCGTAGAAACAATTTATTTTTTGAAATATTTTTGAAAATATTCTTTAGATGTACGTATTTACTTGCAAAGTGCAAAATTACAAATAATTTGAATACGTAGGTATTTTGTAATGAGAGAAGATACCTAATTTAATTACGACAATTTAATTACTTACGATAATGAAAGTTTAATACGCGAGCCAAAGGGGAATGGCCTTATCACATTTCGTTCAATTATTGTACCTATAAGTTAGTAATGTTACATACAGTGTTGAAGTAGAAAATATTTTTTATCTATAGATAAAGATAAATATATCTAATTTTTTTATTTATCTAGATAAGATAATTGATAACTATTAAAGAAATGATTGATAATAGATTTATAGATAAAGTATTATTATCTAGATAATTTATAGATAATATAAAAAATATTGTATTTATAAGGCAAAATAAATAATCATACTCATTATTTATATATTGTGTACCATTTTATTTACACTGAATTTTAATACATATTGTATTTAAAATGCGCTAAATTAAACATTTAAAAGTAGTATTTCTCTCTTTATTCGGCATTTTTTTTAAACAATACTATGACAAAATTTCGTAAAATCGATGCGTCGCACTGTAGAATGAATATTTAATATTGACGTACAAAATCCAATGTTCTTACGTTAGTATTAGATTCAATATTTTACAAACCTCTTTATATACAGCTATACATTCCCGCCTTAAATTAAAATTCCCATAAAAAACAATATAACCGTTTAATTTTTTAAGAAATTCTTTTATCCCAATAAGTATGTTGTAGCAAATCAGGGGTGAACTATGGGGTATAGGATACAAAAAGGAAGGAAGTTTACTTAAGGGAAAGGGGTAACCAGTCGTGGCTGAATTAGGAAGGGATGTATTGGGAGCGTTGGTTCGTGAATCGTGATACTTTATTCACTCTTTAAAATATATTTAACTTAAATAAAATCAAACAAAATACCATTTAAAGGAACACAATTTATGAACTAATAGAACACTTATACGTTTACTAACTTAAAAATACGAATTTATAACTAAAATATTTCTTAAATTTAATAATAAATAATTCTGTTCTGATATTTATTCTTATTATGTATATTAGGATTTACTTGAATGGTTAGCACAACCATTGAACAATGAACCATCTAACATCTTATTAAATTATCTGTCAGTGATACAAGTGACACAGTGACAGGAACAATAAACAATGTGCGTAGTGGCGCCTAGTGTGCCGTGCGCGGTGGTCATGTATGACGTCACGTAAAACCTCAAATCAAAATGTAAAATGCTTGTAACTTTCGAACTATAGAGCATAAACGCCTCGGACCAAAACTAATATGCTTAGAATTGATTATTCTATCGTTTGCTGGAATAAATTTAATATGCTTGGATAGGTTGCCAATGCCTTTAAGATAACAATAATTCAAAGCATAACATATGCTAAGGCCATCTTGTTACAATGTGTCGATTAAAAGATGAGCTCCACAGGCCTCTTTTCTTATTGAAGTTGTTTTCTCTGTATTTCGGAAGGGTTTCCTTTCATGAAGTGAAAATTGCATTTCCATTGTCCACCTGGGCCAAGAGTGTGACACAAAGGTAAACACGTTGAGAAAGCTGTCCAACAGAATCTGATCGTGGTTAGAAAATCGCATTACGTTTCCACAAACCCCAAAGGGGCGGAACGATGCCGGCTATCGAACCGTCGGACGACGGCATCGAGAAATATATATTGGGGAAGAAATCGAAGGAATTCGAAATAATAGACTCATAGACTATTGCCAAAATTTAAATAATAACGATGCCGGCTATCGAACCATTGAACTCCGGAATCGAGAAAATTTATATTGTAGTCAAAAAATGTAAAAAAACGGTTCCCGTGGCAAAATTAATGAAAGCCCTGTACCAGTTGTACCAATTTATCGGTAAAAAAAATCTAGTTTGATAATTTCCAAGGTGACATTCTTAGGTGTTGCATATAACTGTGGTGACGTCATGTAAGATATAAACAAACTACCTTATTTCGGTCGCTATCTAACCGATTTAAATTTTTTTTAGCTTGCAGGAAAAATCTTCCTTAGCAATTATTGCGAAAAACCCACTATTTCTGTTGCTACTTGGATTTATAGTAAAAACAATAAATTATACCATTACTTATACATTATTATAAAAATTGGAAATTTTTATATTTAATACTGAACACAGTTATTGCTACGTTGAGTATTTGTTTAAAATCATTATATCAATAAGATCACAAAAAAATATCCTCTTTACCTATCGCTATCACAATATAATAATAAACTGAATGTAGGTAGATATGATTAAAAATTTAATTATTTAATTTTTCTTTAAGCAATATAATGTTTAAAAAAACTCCTACAGAGGAATTTTCTGTATATTGTTTCCGCCTTTTCCACAAACTAAAAATGTTAACAAAGTTGTTTCTCGGAAATTTACGCCGCTGCTGATAATTAAAGAATAATTTTTCTAGAAGGGCAGCTATCTTTTTATTACATTTTCTTTATGCTTTAAAGATCGAATTTCTTAGAAAAAGTTTTAAACATAATTATTGTTCAGGAAACAATTAATTCATTGGTTTTATTTATTTTTTGTTTTTTATTTACCTTTTTTATCCCTGTCTATGGACGAGATTTAGTTTAAAGCTGTTCTTCCATCTAATAGACCAAGAGCTAGTATAGTATAATTAGTGTGAACATTTTATTAGTCGTGAAATGGAAGGGTTTGGGCCTTGCATATCTGCTGAAGATGGAATGTCCGTTCTGGCAAGATTAGACTCTATCGCGCAAGCCCTTGTTACAACCACTAGCCGGTAGTGATGTCGTGAGACGAGAAATAGTCAATTCTCGTCTCGTCTCAAATATGAAATAGAAAATATGTGCAAACGAATTTGAAGAAGAAATGTAAGAAAATTAAAGTAGTTTATCTACCCTTGCTGTTAAAGTTACCTACTCCATTTTACTTTATATATCCTTACATGTAAAGTGTTATTTTATCGATTCAAAATAGTCGATAAAGTAACACTTTAACATTACCAATGGGAAAAAATTATTATTGGCTGACAAGAAAATTGTCTATTACCTACATTTCGATAACTAAAATTATTAAGAATTCAATTTGTTATTTGTTGTTTGTATCTTTTCGAATTTTTAAAATAATGTGAAATAAAGATTATTTAAAGAATATTTTTAAACGAAAACTCGATACCTACTTCCGAAATATTTTAAGTTGTAGGATTGTACTATTGTGCATTGAAGAGGAAACATTATTTGTATATAATTCTAAATATGTCTGAAGTTTGAGTCTATTTCAAGAAGCAAAGTTCCCTACAAGCTTTTTCAATTTTCGTAAGCCATTTTACGTGAGGTATTTTTTAACTTAATACTCTTCGAATTCTCGCTACGTGCTTATATTTTCAAGCGCAAGAAAATAATGGTAGCTAGTCTCGCAGTTCATAATTTTCAATTAAGGTTGAAATATAGTTCAATACAGTATTGATTATTGACTGATTTATGATCTAAGACACCGAGCATCCTCTTGAAAATGTGTTCTCTACATAAAAGTAGGCTAATTAGGTTGTGGCAGCACGAAGGAAGCAAATCAACAAGGATGACAAGAAGTTGAGCCAACAAAGATATATTGCTTTTAAAAAGCCGTAAATTTATTATCTGTTATGAAAGTTTTTTAAAGACTGCTTGCTGCTTTTATTTATTGATGCAAGTTAGATACATATTTTAAAAGGTACAATTTATACGGTTCTAAAGCATTCTAAAAGCCCATAAGAGCTTTTAAGCTGTTTATCAAATTACTGTCAGCAGGCTTTTTAATAATGAACAAAATTAAATATTGCAGGTTTCAAGATTATCTGCAAATCTACTTAGCTTTCATATATAATCTAAAACTAAAACAATAATCCCGGTACCTATATAGATTAGTATCCCGACATTTGAAATGTTCGACTTTATAATCCGTAATTTTGAAGTGGTGAAAATCACAAAAGTGAAAAATGTTTTCAACAGAAAATGATCCTTATTTACTATTATTTGGACTATTATTGATACCTAAAAGTTCACTCTAAATGGGTTCACATGGATAATTCTAGTTTTTCTTACCCTAGACCTAAACTGTTGGAACTTGCAAGAACTTTTAGTATATGCAGTTATATACCTATAAGTTACTTACGGGACTGGTCTACATTTTTTCGAATTCCTAGAATACTCTCGATATTACTTTTTTTCTATTTCACTCTCTTCTCTTCCCCACTACTACGGCTGCCCGAAACTCGTACTTTGCCGCATCCTAGCTATGCAATGTCATTTTGAATTTGAAAAGTATTTCCATAAATACTTCTGTATTTTTTAAATAAATTAAGTAAAACAAAAATTATTCAAAAAATCTGACGTGGCCACCACAAGACCTCCCGCCATACCTACTTTATTCTTTTTACTTATTACCTATACAAATGTATTAATATATAAGTACTATTACTACTGCTACTACTCACAAATATATTTTAGTCATTTTATTTACACTGCAGAAGAAGATATAAACAATATTTTACTATTGTCACTGTGACTGTCATGTCATTGTGTCATAATCATTTGATTTAAATTTTACGTAGTAACAAATGATACGATCATGGACTACAAGATACCGAAATACTAAATTATAAGTATTATACTTTAATTATTCTTAAATGATATCAGATACAGAAAAATTTATAAAATACCGATTGTAGGTAATAATCCACTGAACTATATAAAATAACGGGAAGGACGATCTCCATAAGACATGTATATTAAAAGTGCTTCCACCATGGAGCCCTCCATTTTGGATGTATTGGCAGCACTGCTAACCCCATAATTAGTGTCTTTTATTTTTTATGTTGCCTAAAGTTAGTGACTTCTGTAACGATACGTCACGTTGGGTCGTCGACAACCGTTTTTATTTTGTATTTTTGTCGTTCGGTTTGTTGGTGTTTTTCAGTGTTTTTGTTTTATCCTTTTTTGATTTACTATGTTCTATTTTAGTATATTTTATTTAAAATGCCCGCCATTATATCAGCAATACAGGCAACCGCTAAAATGAAAGACACTAGATTAAAATGAAAGACACTAGATATGGGGTTAGCAGTGCAGCCAATTTATCCGAAATGGAGGGTTCCATGCTGGAAGTACATCTCTGTGGTGATCGTCCTTCCCGTTATATTATATAGTTCAGTGTAATAATCACATAATCTTTCATTTAAAATAAAAATATTTGTCTTAAATTAATTATTTATTGAAATATTTTTAAAAAGTACTACTTCCGGTTTGTAGATTGAAACCAAAATTTAATGGCTTGTTAAGATTCGTATTAAAACATTAAATATATGGTATTTAAATGTTTTATATTTTTTGAGTTATCGTGTCTGAAAAAATTGTAACATACGAACGCACGCAAGCACGCACACACACACGCGCGCACACACACAGACATCATCTCAAAAATGTGTAATTCGTATTCTAGAGACCCTAAAACGTGCTTATCCACCAAAAAATCACACTCGAAAATTTTGACCCATCACAATACCTCTCTTATAGAATATGAGGCGCGAGGTAAAAAGGAAGGTTAGCTGCAGACTTCTTGCTTTAAATTTTTTTTAAATTGAATATAATACCGCCCTTGTTTAGTTTTTTTTTTGCGTTTATCTTGTAAATTGTTAATGAGAGTGTATGTAATACTGTTTTAAATGTTTCCTTACTTGAACTAGTGCAAACGATTCCGAGTGGAAATAATAAAAGATAATGAAACGGATTATGAATGTGTAAGAGGCAAATTGGATTTTGAATGCGTATGTTTTAAAGTGGGAAAAATTTAAATGAGTTTGTATAAAATGGATTAAGAATATAAAAAGCAATGTTTGCTATGATTAAGTTTGAACATCTGAATTTATGCTTGCCTAGAACGTGTAAATCTATCTTTCTGGATTTGTGCGAACCTTTTAGGTAAATGGTGCGATTTATGAATGTTTGGAACGGTACAAATTAAAGAAATTCGGCATTGTATTTTCCTTTCTTTCAAGAGACAAAGTTAAACAAAATTCGGGAATAGTGTATCACTATAGTTTCATTTTCATCACTTGATAATAAGGGAGTTTGAATGAAAAAAATAATAAACGTGGATGCGGTAAAAGAATTGTGATGAGGATATAAATGATTGCTGGTTAAATGCTTGCGAAGTTTGTAGTTTAAAATTTGTGTTGATGTCTTAAAAATGTTATCGAAAAATGAACCAATAATTATAACAGCTAGAAGGTTGGGATGTAGATTATTTTTGTTTTAAATTGATGTAAGCAGGAACTCGAACCGAACCGGAACAGGAACGAAAACCTTTATCAATTTCCACAAGTACCAACGAATGTTCCTTTACTAATTTCTTTTCTTTTATTTCCAGATGAAGAATACGGTCAGAAGACAGTGTCGGTGATGCTAGACGGACAAGAAACGGAGCTGGAAATAGTGGATCATCCCACCGTTGAGATGTCGGTAAGTAAGATAGCGATTTGCCGACCCAGTCACGCATGTCGTCTTACTGCACGAAGGAGATTTGTATTTGTTACGAAAGGGATAAAAACTTTGCTCGGGATATTTGTTTTCATCAGGAAGAGAAAGAGTTAGCGATGCTTAACTGACCGGAGAAATGAAAAATTGAAATGCGGAAAACTCAAACAAACTATTTTAAGATAGATAAGAAATATGTGCACAAGTTTTTATGCAACTATATTGCAAACCTTATTGGAAAATTTTCAGTTGTAGTCTGGCATTCAAACAATGTTAGAGTTTTTAAATTGAATCAATATATCACGACCGCTCGCATGATATTTAGGTACATAATATAAAAATAATTTTGACACTTACCTACCTATTGCTTAGTAGGTATACTTGTAACTAATTAGTATAAGTATATAACCTATGTACAACCTAAAATAGTTTATTAAGCGCTGTTCGCGCGAAGTTTCTTTGAACATTCTACCAAGATTCTGAATCCTGGAAAAGAAGAAGTTTCAAGATTCGGAATCTTGAAAAAAGTAAATTCATGGTTTTGAAGCAATCAATAAATTACAAATTCTTCTTTTCCAAGACTCATTAAAATTTAAATTTAGCGGCATCGCAATTTAACAGGAAATTCTCACTAGATTCAGGTTTCAGAATCTTGGTACATTTTTCAAATAATTCTCGTACGAACAGGACTTTAGATGCGAGTTTTTCATTCCACCAAAACCATGAGCATGTATAATACCATTTTTCCAACCTTACTACCGAAATTCGCATCGTTATGAATATTACAGATATAATTTTTAGAATATGGCAATTAGGAATGAATATATTTTCATTGTGTAACATAATTTTAATTGTAGGTTACATCGTTTATCTAAAATTTATGCAGAAAGCATTTGTAAAATGAATCATGAAAATTTTTTAAAGTGTCGCTGACGTGGCACTAGTACCTAGTACAGAAAAAAAACATTTAAAAAAAATCAAATTATGATGTATAATAAGATTTCTACTACTATGGGGTTAAAACATTACCATTACAGATCTCCTGTTAAGGTTTTTTTCACTTCGCCCTAAATAAAATGCAGATTTTATGTTTTATTTAAGAATTTGTTGTAGGTACCTAGAAACCATAACACTATAGATTAGATTTAAAAATATCGAATTTAAAATTTCTTAATGTTGATCTTTAAAAGTAATTTAGAATGAAATTATTAGTTGCATCTGGTGTGAAATAATAATTTGACCTTTCGATTGATACCTTTACCATATTTCCACGTGGAAATGGAGAGCACGAATCTGCATAAATGTGAAATGCAATGATAATAGCATTATGTAGTACACGTGTATGATGTTGTTGTACCACCCATAGATAAGCGTGCATATCTGTACTGCTACAAAGTCATGAAACATTTTTATTGCCACACGTTTCTTCTGATGTTTGTACTTCCAGAGCAGTGAACATATCAAAATACGAATTGCGATGGTAACATGGAAAAAATCTTTTCAATGGTATATGTAAAAAATAAAATAACATTTTCATTAATTAACATGTGTGACATTTCACAATCAAAATGTTAATATTGATTAGTAATTAATAAGGGTGAAAGGCGCATTGTGTAAGGGTTCGGCCCTGAAAAGATTTTCTATTACAATAGACTGATTATAAAATCAATATTTTTCTAATTGGATAATTATTGCCTAATTGTTCGGATTTGTCATTATCCAAACCATTACACAGAATAAACTCGATAAATACTTAGATTCTAATTGAGACGCTGATAAATACAGACAATAATTAGAGAACATAATTAGTCTTAAAAAGATTTACACCTACTTACATTAGATTCATGAAACAAATATTAATTATCTATTTATCTTTTTGTCTGTAAATATTTTTTTGTCATACCTGCACAAAAAGTAACCTTTTTCGTGCCTGTTTTACGTGCGCAAAGTGGCTTATTTTTTAACTAGACAAAAATGCGTGCGCAAAGTACAAGCGTGCGGGAATAGCGTGCGCAAAATTTCACTTTGCGCACGCAAATTTAACACTCACACAGTTTTCTGTAGTTACCGACACGAAATGTGCGCGTAGCACTATCGCCACACACGTGATAATCTAATACTACAAGCACGTGAACAGCTGTAGTACCTACTTCTCTATGCATAGTTTCTACTGTCGACTATTGTGCAGATTGTGCATTTGATATTGGTTCTAATGGACAATAATATTTTATTCTTGTATTTTAATGTTCTTTTCTTTACTGTTAATAATTAGTTTCTTATGCTTTTACATGTAGGTAAATATTAGTTACTTTTACCTCTCGCCTCATATTCTATAAGAGAGGTATTGTAATGGGTCAAAATTTTCGAGTATGAGTTTTTGGTGGATAAGCACGTTTCAGGGTCTCTAGAATACGAATTTACTATTTTCACGATGATGTCTGTGTGTGTGTGTGTTTGTGTGTTTGTGTGTTTGTGTGTTTGTGTGTTTGTGTGTTCGTGTGTTTGTGTGTTTGTATGAACCGAGGATTTTTCGTCCACGATAACTTAAAAAGTATCAAACCGTTTATAACCAAATTTCTTATTTAAGGTTTTGATAAGTATCTTAACACCGGATAACATTTTGGTAGAAATCTGCAAACCGGAAGTAGTACTTTTAGAAGTTTGGAAAAGTTTTCCTTAAATATATTGGTACATTATTTATTTATGACAATTTTTGCAATTAAAAATAAAAGAAATTGTGATTATCTATGTGTACAGTTAATTATAAATACAAATTGCTGAATCTGGAAGTATTTAACAATAAAATAAAGTACAATTAATATTCTATCTTGTTGTCCATGATATGAAATTTGTTTCTACATAAAATTTGAATTATTATGACAGTGACAGATGAGTGACAGTACAGTTGACATCTTTTGCTTGCATATTGGTTTACATTATCGTTTACATATTACATGAAGATGAAACTATTAAAATGTAAGTAAAACTATTTATTAGATTAGTAGAATAAGCAGAATTAGGCGAGAGGTCGTGTGGTGGCCACAGCAGATTTTTTCATTTTATACATATTAATTTTAAAAGTATTCATTTTATCTTTTGATAAGTAAGGTCACTCAAAAGGTTACTTTTTGTGCAGTAATGACAAAAAATATGGTGTGCATCTCGTGAGCAAAGGCGCAATTGCGCTTGGCTTCGTTGCAGCCCTCGCCGTAGCGATCCTCGGCCTCCTCGACTCGCCGCGGTAGGCCTCGAGCCGCTACTGCTTGGGCTGCAACTCGCCTCGCGCAATTGCTTACTTTGCGCACTAGATACACAATATACGTTTGTTCAATCCTACTATTGAAATATGTTATTTCTTTCTTGGATACAATGCTTGAAACTGTTTGTTTTGTTCATTCCAGTTAATCCTATGGCAACGGGTGGGCAACAGTAGTGAGAGTAATTACTTTTGCCCACTCCACTTTCCATTACGATATTAGAAATAATCCACAATATATTTCATAACATTTATTACATTAAAATTTATATTTATTGAAAACAGAGTGACTTTAGACTAAATGAAAACTGAAAAAAGCAAAAATACCTCATCAAGATCTTAATTTACAAACTTCTTCACATCTTTTATTGAAATATGTGTAACCCTAATGAAGAGGGCGCATACTTCTCAATAAATCCATTTAAATAACTCCCTGTCACAACTTTAACGTTTTTTGACTGCATCCGCTGACGGAATTTTTCTATCTTATTTAAATGCCTTTCTTTCTATTAAATTATGTCTTCTTAAACAATGACATAATTTTCTTGTACCATATTGTGCCACTTGCCACAGTTCTAATTTATAAATGATTTTCAAGACAGTGACATAAATGAACTAATGAACTATATTTATTTTTGTTGACAATTGCGACTGTTTTTATTTACATGAAACATAACAACACAATCCGCCGCCTTGTTACTTCAAATTTCATGCAAGTTTTAATGTTTAAATAATTTTCTTCTCGTAGGATTGAACAAAACGCTATACAGCACTTGTGAAGAAACGAATTCGCTCACTATGTGTGCTTTTGCAAACTCGGCTGCGCCTCGTGCACAAAACTGCCACATGCGTGAGCGAAATTCTTAATTTCTTCACTTGTACTGTAATATACTAGTACTAGCTTTAAATAATTAATTTCACAATCTACATTTTAAAACTACAATTTACAGAAAGATTTATTGATTTATTTTGAAAGATCCATAAGACACAAAATTTATAATTTCGTATAAAAATTTGCATTGCGTTCTGATAAACACTCTTAGTTGTGGATGGATGTTGGAGGTACGATAACTCAAATACCACTAAATAAAAAAATTATATATTCTGACACCCTAGATTAGATCTGATTAGATTTTGGTGTTGATCGTGCAACCGGAAGTGGTAGTTTCTTGATGATCTAAAGAGTTTTTCTGAAATATTCTCAAAATTTATGGATTAATAGGAATTTTTTAAAAAAATAATGTATACCTACTAAATGTTACCTACAATTTGTATTTAAAACGTTGTTTCTATCTAGCACCATTTTCCAATTACAAGAAGTTAAAAATTCTGCAAATTTGTTATAATTTTGATTTATCTGTTTACCAAAATGACAACAAATTGAAAATATGAAACGTTATTTATTATTTATATCTATGGATATGATAAACTTTAATGCGGTATTATAATAACTACAATTCCCGAATTCTCTTCTACAATGGTATATTTGTAAGTAAGTACCTACATACTTATAATAGTAAAGGTGGATTTATGCAGCCCAAATTAAAATTAAGATTAAAACTAACATTAAAACTAAGAAGTTAAATATACACAAGTGTACGAACTGATTTACGCATTCAACTAACATTAAAACTAAACTAGAAAGATGACCAACTTCCAACTTTCTTAATTTAATGTTAGTTTGTTTCACTACTGCGCAAGCGCTACAAACGTCACTTGTAGAATTCTTTTTTTTCGAGCGTTTTTTTATATGTTTGTTTGGTTAGTTTGCTTGCTTGTTAGCGATTGTTATTGTTTAGTATCAATTATTAATTATATTGACAGAAAAACACAACTCTTACGAATGAAAACAAATAGGTTAACCTACTGATCACATGTGTCAAACTAAGAATGCTTCAATTGCGCAGGCGTAATGTAAGTCTGAAGTGCTAATGTTAATTTTAGTTTTAGTTTGGCTGCATAAATCCACCTTTAAATGAAAATAGTAGGCGAGAGATAATGTGTTGGCCACATCAGTTTTTTTAAGAATCTCAATAGTGTAATAAAGGCCAAAAATTGTAGATTCTTTGAGCCTGCCCTAAATATATTCTGGCTACGGCCCTCCTGGAAAGAACACCGCGGGGAAAAATATTCCATACTAAGCATTTAATTTCCATTATTTAAGTTAACGATAATTCGTTTTAAAAGACAGTGTGATTATGATTTGATTTCATTACCGTTAACCCTTTCGAAGTTGAAACAAGAAACAAGACAATGATATAGAAATCACTCTCTCGAAAGCTTCTATCGAGTAACAGTCCAATTATATCAATATCACTTCTTGGCTGTTTGGAGACACGAAGACAGTCCTTCGTCCCTTGTGCCCGGCTAAACTGTTCTTCAATCACAAGTTCTCAAACTTTGTAATGATAACTTTCTAGTTACTGTTACGTTACGTATATCTCTAGTTACCTACCTCCAGTTAACAAGAAATTGAGTTTCTGTGTAGACAACAAACAGTTGCTTCGTTAGCGACAAGATAAAACAAAATTGATAAGATGAAATTTAAATATTAAGGTGTTCGTCTACCCTAAAATTTTACTGCGTTACAGAGGTGTACGCCTCCCACGTTTACTTTAATTATAATTGACATATAGGATGTTTTTTCATATGAGTGTATTAACAAAGGATGTGTTAATTTTATTTTTTGTATTTGGCCTAGGAATTTGAAGTGAAAAAAATTTTTAAATTACGTTTTTTTGCGGTTTTTTGTCATTATTTGATATTATTTTTTTCGGTCACTATAAATGGCAAGAAAAATTAAAAATCTGACGTGGCCATCACACAACCTTCCGCCATATCTAGACTTTAAACAGAAATGTATACGTACAATCTGGTGCCTATTTAAAATATACAAATAAAAATCTAAAATATTCAAACACAGAAATTAGTATCACCTGAATCAAAAGATTCATTCACACGAAAACTCTTCTGTGTTGAAGCAATCCTACGTTCAGTTAGGAACTACATTTAATAGCTTAATTATGACTTATATAGCGCTAGTATGCCAACTTGTCACCCGTCTCATCTGTCAATATTTTTTATACAAAAACAAAAATCAACCGAACATGGATTACAAGATTTCAATGTTTTATTTGATAAATTTATTTTTTAAATTTTACTGCAGTTCTTTAATGCTACCAGATAAAGACAATTTTTTTATAACGTGGATTGCAAATAACTTTTCCTCTTATTCTTATTACAAATAAATACTATATTTATCAAAATTTATAGAAATTTTTTACACTTAATCTTTTCAATCTTCAAAAAATATCACTTCCGGTGAAGATATTTGTACCAAAATCTAATGAGCTCTTCCTATTCGTATACAATTGTAAAATACCAAATATCAAAATTTTTGGGTAATTCGTATTTGAGTTATCCAACAGACGGCATCGGCCCGGACCACACACATACACACACACACACACACACACACACGCACACACACACACATACATACATACAGACATCATCGGGAAACTATCAAAAATGAGTTGTAAGAACCCTAATTCGTGCTCATCCACTAAAAACTCACTACCCGATTTTTTGCATGATTCCAATACCTTCCTTTACAGGTAAACGGAAGGTAAAAAAGCAAGAAGCATACAGCTAAGCTTCCTTTTTCGAATAATTTTTGTTTTACTTAATTTCTTTAAAAAATACAGAAGTTATTATGGGAATCTGGAGCCATGTTTACAGTATTTTTCAACTTCAAAATGACATTGTATAGCTAGGATGCGGGAAAGCACGAGTTTCGGGCTGGTTTCGGGTAGCCGTAGTAGTGGGGAAGAGATTGAAATAGAAAAAAAAGTAATATCGAGAGTATTCTAGGAATTCGAAAAAAAGATAGACGAGCCTCTTAATCGATATTTAAATTTGATTAAAGGATGACTTAAAAGTAATTGATTAGGATTTATTAATCCTTTCATTCGTTTATCGGTTTTTTTCTGAAGCTTATGTGACAAGTGACAACCCGGGTACTAAGTAGTAGAGGTCTGCGCCGCCGCCGCCGACGTATTTGACGTGCCGCCGCCGCCGATACAAAATTTATCGGCGCGCCGCTAACGCCGCCGCCGCCACAAAAATTAACGGCGTACGCCGATTTAAAAATTTAGATTTTTACATATTTTTTAATTAAATTTTTTTGCATATTGGGTTTCAATAGTACTTGCCTTACTTGTGGCTTTGTGACGCAAGTATGACTTTGTATCAATATTTTTTGACATTTGAATTTAAATGGACGCGCGTTCAGCGCTTCGAGTGCGCCGCGTGTTGCTACTTGGTACTTGCGCAGCACTTCGTAGCGATTGAGCAGAAATTGAAACATAACCGCTGCCAATCTTGTTAATTTTCAATAATAATAATTATTAATGCAATCTAGTTTACTAATTTACCTACTGAATTTACGAGTACGTAAGTATTATTGTGTACCTATTGAATAAAATAAATTGTAAAGGCTTTACTGTAAAGCTAACATAATTTGCTCATTTGTTTAATTTTTTGTAGAATGAAAACAAAATATAACCTCAATATCTCAAAATATATCATAAAAACAAAATATGACAGTAGTGAAAAACATAAAACCATTAAAACTAGTCACGTGTGTAAATATTTTGGTGAATTGTGGTTCCGCAATGCTGAAAATATCGAAGAGCATATTAAGGATGAAAAATTTTATTGTGAGCCTTGCTTCAATAAAGCACTAACAGAAGAATCTGATCTTTATTTTTTTCTGGTAAATTTCTTGGAAATTTTTAATACTTACCATCATTTTATCATAATTATTTTTAGTTGCAAAATAAAATGTTTTCAAAATACAACCTAATGTTTGTTACTTTTATTTATTGAATATTAATTTTTATTTCTTCAGATTTATTATATAACTAATTAAAATTTTCTAATTCCTATATTTATTAATGGTGTACGCCGGCGCACGCCGGCGTACGCCGCCGAAAGTTGAATCGGCGTGGACGCCGGCGCGCCGCCAGCCGCCGACGTTTGTCGTAGTGGACGCCGCCGCCGACTACTACTAAGTAGTACCTAAGAACTATTGTCGGGAAGAACACAAGGGAGTTTTACTTGAATCTAATTACTATGTTAGTAAGTTCGATCCAAGAAAAACGCGGCCACCACTGATCAGTTTATAAACGCTTGTTAATTGTTAATTTTTATTTCATGTTTATTCCGTGAAAAAAATCGATTTGAAATTCGATGCAGTTTTTTATTCTGGACATATTTTGTATTTGCACTTTTGCTCTAAAATCAATAGGTAAAAACATTTAACGTTGTACTTCCTATAGGTGAAAAAAGTCTACCACTCGGTATATATTTTTAAAGTAAAATATCACATTCAGCATATTCATTAGTTAAATTAATCCCAAACCAAATTTATTGTAGGTATGCTCAAATTTATTTAAAATACAGATCATAAATAAATATAGAGACAGGCTGTTTGAATTGATTTTGCTTTATTTTGTTCATCGGAATTTAATTAAAAGCTGGATGAGATTATTTATACACACCACACAGTAAATAAAAATAATATCCTATTTATAAATTCGAAATACATGCAGCGTTCATTTTTACACACATCGAAGAGAAGATATTTGGTACATATTCTGTATAAAAAGACTTATAAACCTTTTACAGTCGAATTTTAATATCATTTCAATTGTCACTCATTCCTTTAATTCTTTAAAAATTTTAAAAACGAATATTTAATGTTCCAACTCTAAATATATATTTTTTGAAACCGAGAACAATGATAAATACAATCTATTATACCCGCCGTAGGAAATTCTATAGTAGTATTAAACATGAATATATTTTAATATGTTGTCAACAAAGCTTGGATTTGCGAAATAACCGATCGAATTTTTTTAATTCGTTTTAAAATAGAAGATATTTGTGTTGAAAAAATAACAGAAATTATCAAAATTCAAATTAATATCATTTCCAGTTTAAAGAAAAAATTTAAAAACGATCATTTTATAGATTGTATTTTTATCTTCAACAATATCTTTAGATTTTATTATACATAAAAAAAAATTTGGACTGGGAAACATGGAAAATAATTGTGCGATTTAAAAAAAATTCTTCTTGACTCGTAATCAACATATCAAACAACATATAGGTACCATTAACGTATGTACCTGAAGTTATGAAACACCCATTTAACAAAACAATAAACGCTGTGGAGTGGTGCGCGAAATCCATAGTTTCGTCTGTTTTCTGGCGCGGTAGAAAATCATTTTAAAGTTCCCTTCATGTATCGTTATTCATCCTTCTCTTCTCTAGCCGTTGTTTATTCCCTTCACTCTTCACAAAATCAATACACAACCTTTAAGACTCTATCAACGTCTGAATTCTCTGGTCAGGTGGAAAGCTTCTGCGCCACGTACAACGTGGACGTCTTCGTCGTGGTGTACAGCGTGGTGGACAGGAAGACCTTGAAGACGGCTGAGGAGATCCTGCTCTACCTGTGGAAGAGCGACTACATGTCCAGCAAGGCGGTTATCCTGGTGGGGAACAAGGCGGACTTGGAACGCAAAAGAGAAGTGCCTATGGTTGGTGAGTACAGATTTTATCATTTAGATTTTGGTTTTTTGTTCATTCAGATGTAATGAAAAGGGCCAACAATTTTTTTCTTACATAATATATTACTTTTATAAGATTATTGCAATATTTTTAAAGTTTCAAAAATTTGAACTTAAATAAATAAATTAATGCATTATGCTATAAAATCAGATAAAAATTTGTGTATTGTGTATCTAGTGCGGAAAGAAAGCAATTTGTCGAGGCGAGTTACGAATTTACAAATTTTAACCAAATAATTTTTCAAAGATTTAAGTTAAGATTTGCATGGCAACTAGCAACACGCGAAATGATTGTTTTTTGTCTGCAGAAAGCAAATAAAATTACACTTGACGCTGCTTCTATCAGGAGGCAAATTTATCTGATATCATTCTAATAGTAGGTAATATAAAATATTAAAACGTTTCTTTAGTTTGTTGTCACGGAAACATTAGATTAGTTTTTGCAAAAACGTTGTTTCCCACTTGACATGAATCGTCCATGCGAGATGTTTCAAAATATCTTATTCTTGTACTTTAATATTACATAAGTCTATCTTAGCCACATCCTTAGTACGTTTCAAAATTACGTACTCAATACAAATATCTCAGAGAATTACATGGGATGCATAATTGGGATATTATTACCAAATTTCTAACATTGGGATGTTACATAGATAATGTAAGGGCGGACTTTAGCAATCGCTAGGATATTAATAGCAAGTAACAAGTCAGGATGTTCACATTCTTGAAATGTTCTGGAGATTTTATTTTGTGGGTTGACACATGACACCTACTCGATTGCGAAATGCTTTTGCATTCTCGAATGTTTTTTATCATCGAATTCTAATCATTTCGCAATTTAAAATTAATAATAACTATTACTAAGTTCTATACTCACAATCAGTAAAATATATGCACGAAGTTGTGAATCACCCTGTATATCTATTCCGATATGCGAGGCTGCCACACCAAATAGAGTAAAAGACGTAATATGTACTTTCTTTTACTCGTACCAAACTACGTTAAACAAGATCCTTAAAATGTATCGTGCTGTAGTATCCATTGTTCAAAAAGCATAAAACTTTATGCACTAGTTCCTTTAGCATCCTCAAAGCTTCCACAATTTATTACGGAGGTGATTTTTGCACTCTACATGAATGTAAGTTCAAGACTCAACACCAGTGGCGGATTTAGGGGTGAGCCACCCGGGCACGTGCCCCTCTGTGAGTAGACATTTTACAATATAATAATTATGGCGGAATCTGACAGAACTAGATTATCATTGGTGATAGCATGAGTTAGTCGATGAAAATTGACTTAACGAATGCTATCACCTATGATTAATCATATCATATAATGAATGAGTTCAAATATTGGGTTATGTTTCTCGGAAAAACCGTTTTAAACTCTATTTACCTGTCTCAAATAGGCGAATGAAATTCAAGGTCAAATACGTCAAAAAATTATTAATGCGTGCAAATTATGTTTTTATTATGACAAATAATTACTAAAAACATTAAATCAGCTGTTATTTAATAAATAATTATGTTAAAAAGCATGATTTTATTACTATTACTACAAAAGAAAAGAAAATTTAGCGTTTTTACAATTATTTAAATGTCATATGTCAAATAATAATGGATGTAGCCCTACTTTTAAATAATTTTTGGCATCACATTGGGTGCATTTTATTGCAAAAACTTAAATTCGTTGTTTGATCGTAGAAAAAATAGGCTGTACAACTCGACTGGATTGCCTATATCTCACGCGAACGTTTGCAGACACTCCCCATATATGGGGTCGTGACTGCAAACTCGTTCTCGTGCGATATAGGCATCACATCCACTCTTGTTGTACAATATACTACACTGGCGGAAAAAAAAAGAAACACTTTGAAATTCGTGAAATTTCGACCATTTTCAAACCGCCATAACTCGGCGTATTTTCAATCGATTTCGATGAATCTTTGTGGGCGAAGAACTTTGAAGTGTCTACTTTAAAGTCATGCCTGCGAATTTTAGCGCAACTCCTTCCGCCCCACTCCAGCACCCCGGTGAAAAATAATAAATTTTAATTTTAAAAATGTCCAACTTTGACGATGTGTATGGAGGGCATTTTTTGGTTTTTTGCACATGCCCTTTTTTTTAAAAAAAATCATAACGTTGTTCCAAATACTCGTAGGAACTTCGTTCTTTGAGTCCTGCACAGGGAATTGAGTGAATTTTAGTGCCCTTTTGATGGATCAAGTCAAAAAAAAAATTTAAACTCCATACACATCGTCAAAGTTGGACATTTTTATATATTTCAGTGTACTAGATTTGTGCCTCCCGTTGTCAAAACTTTCTAAATCAGCCACTGTTCAAGACTGAAGAGTGAAGTTCTCGATTGGCGGATGTCATGACATGGCACGGAACTGATCTTCTATCGCCTGTCTCTTCTCCCTGGAGATTATCCTGTGCACTCTGCCAGCAAATGTAAAACGACTGACATTATGTTTTGCGCAGGAAGAGATACTTGTCAGAATGCTGTTCTTGTATTTACAAACGTAGTTCCAGCTTGTGACGTTGTATTTTTCACTGCAATTAGATCGATCTCTTAGGTATTCAGAATGTGTTATTGAAAATGGAAATTAAAAATGAAGAAAAAGAAAGCTTATGGAAATTTATATTCATCAAATAATAAATTTAAAAAGAGTAGGTATTCTAGAATTACTTATAATGTGTACAAGAAAATACGTAGGTATACCTTATACAGTGGGCGTTCAGTTATATAAACTAATAGAAACTAGCCATTCATAAGATCGAATTGTTCAAATTATCGTATAGTATATTGTAATACAAGTGAGGAAAGGGCTTAATTGAAAAACTAGTACCTATGCAGGGCCGTCTTAACAAATTTGAGCGCCCTGGGCTAAAAACAAATTGGCGCCTTCCGTGTTGAATTTACATTTTTCCGAGCAATTTTCTGTTTGGGTTGTTGGGTTTCCATTATTGAAAAGACATTATAACTATTAAAATAATTACAAACATTTTGATAAGAAAATTCGCTGCAGGCGAAACTTATTTTTATTTAAGATCAAATACCTTAAAATTAAATTTTCAGAGATGTATAACAGTACATTTTTATTTATTTTATATGCAAAATAAAAAACATTGGGCGAATTTACGCATTATTATTACTATTTTTAGAATCACCAACCATACAACATACAACTCGAAATTTTTGTGATAAGTTTGATTAAAGGAAAAAAAATCAGGTAGACTTGCGCTGTTATAGTTGAAAACAATAACAATATCTAAAAACTGAGAGTAAATTTTTATAATTTTGCATTTATGGTGTGATTTATAATAAAAATAAGGAAACTTCACTCAGAAAGCAGTAGTGACAGTGAAAGTGAGTTTATTTGTTCCCCGTCGTACTTCTTACGGCAGTTGAATCTAAACTTTTGTCTCTGAAGTAAAAAATCGGACGTGGACACCACATGACTTCCTTGTACGCCTATTAAACTGTTCATACTTTTCTTATAACTAAAATGTAGAATAATATAAAAAAATCTGACGTGGCCACCACAAGACTACTACTACTGCTAATATACTCACAAATATATTTTAATCATTTTATTTAAACTGTAGAAGAAGATGTAAAACATATTTTACTATTGTCACTGTCATGTCATAATCATTTAAATTTTACGTAGTAACAAATGTTAATCGATCATGGACTATAAGATACCGAAATACTAAATTATAAATATATACTTTAATTTTTCTTAAATGATACCAGATACAAAAATATTTATAAAATACCGATTGTAGGTAATAATCACATAATCTTTTATTTAAAATAAAAAAAATTGTCTTAAATTAAATATTTATCGAAATATTAGAAAAAAGTACTACTTCCGGTTTATAGATTGAAACCAAAAATAGGAGGTGCACAACTAGATGCTATAACAGTCCTAGATACAAAATTTCAACTTTCTACGTCTAACCGTATTTGAGTTATGCGACACACATACGTACGTACGTCCGTACGTCCGTCCGTACGTACGTACGTACGTACAGACGTCACGACGAATCTAGTCATAATGGATTCAGAAAAGGTCAAAACGGATATTTCTGTAAAAATCTGAGAACCGAAATTTTTCGCGATTACAATACTTTCTTTTACTCCGTACAAGGAAGTAAAAATATCCTGACAGCTTTGACCTTCCATTATTTGTTCAATTTCTAATTCAGCAAAAGAATTTATGTCTCAAATTCAATGAAAATCGTCGATTTGAATACTTATTACAGAGATTACGACAAATTAAGTGTTTTAGGTATGAAAAATGTCCTTTTTCAAAAATAATTAGATATTCCGTTTTCAGTATAGTTTTTTCTGAATTTCATTAATGATAAATGATAACATAATATTATTTGATTGAAATGAATTAGTAGAGGTAAGCATAATTAACTCCTGAATTAGTGCGAATTTAATAAATAATTTAATCAGATTCAGATTAAAAATCGATGTATTATTAATTTAATTTCGCTGAAATTCTATTTTAAAGGTTAACTTTTCTATACCAAATTTAAGTTTCATTATAAATCTACTCATTTTTAAATAATTAAGTAAACGGATCAATATTAACCCACATTATATTAAATAAATTCAATTTTGACTGGTCACTGATTTGAAATAATTCGTGTTATATAAATTTAATTACAAATACAGCATTTATAGTTGTAATCATAATGTCGATGGATTTGACAAATAACCATTTAAATTATTGCAAAATTACATATTCTACCACAATATTTCAATCAAACACAAAAAATATTAATACATAAATGGCAATTATTAATAAAATGATGCAGACCGAAATACATATTTGTCTAATAATTCAATACTCATTTCATTGAAATTATTTAATTTTCCAACAAAATTAATTCAACAACTTTGTATTTATTATGTTATATAAAATAGAAAAGAAGAATTTACAAAATTTAGTTTTATTTTTAAAATCTACGAAATTGCATTTTGTCATTAGCCATTATAAGTGCTTGTGGTTATCCCTACCGTAGGGGGTACTACTAAAAAGTTAAAAATAATAATTATAGGTATGTGATTTTTGGTGATTCTGGCTAATTAAAAATTGCCAACCAAGATTTTCAGGAATTAATAAATAATAATAATAATAATTAATAATTAGTTTTCGCATTTTTATAATCTTTCCACGTAAAAGTAAGTACAACTTCGTGCATATACCTAGTACCTACTCAACTTACTGATCATGGAACAAAAAGAATTTTTAAATTAGATAATTTAACGACAGTTTTTGCAAGAAGCACAGTTTTAAAACCACTGGAATTTTGATTGTATAATGGATGTCTTATTAATTCATGATGTACTAGATACTGTTCATTTTTATAATTTTTTTTATTTGTGGACCTCTGAAAATACTTTTAAAAACGTTTAAATTTTTTGTTACATTTATCTAATCATATAAACAATTATTTCCACCAAAATATTTACTATTATTGTAAATTTTGTTTATATATCTAAACATTCTACACTCCAAACTCCAAAAAATACTTTTAAAAATATTTAAATCTGTTGTTACATCAGCTACAATTTATCCAGCAATATAAACAATTATTTCCATGAAAAAAATATTATTGTAAGTTTTGTGTTTAACCATTTTGTATGTAATACCATAAATATTGTAACAAATAACACATTTTTTCAACCTTTAATTTTCCTTGAAGCCTTGTTGAAAAACTTGAAGTAAATCCAAGAGCAGGAACCAGTTTTACTTTTAAATAGCACTATTTCACTGTAAAATACCACTATTTTCACTTCAAAACATCACGATTTCACTATAAAACTGGCGATTTCGATTGTTTTGATTCTACTTAATTGAACGGCGTATTTCAAGTCTGCGTGACGTCACTCAGCAACACGGAACCAAACTGCACGAAATTCTGCCAAGTTAAGAAAGAAATCGCCCGCTCCCAATTCGGCCCTTTTAGCGAAATAAACAAATTCCTATCTCTGTGTAGCAAACTAACTGTCAATTTGCGATTTAATAAATTTGTTTATCTATGGTTTCCTAGAATACAAGGTATTAGGACTACCTGGAATTACCTAATAATCTGCGGATGGAAGTGCACTATATTCGTCTTCGGACGAATAAGTACGGATCAAAAAGCACTGCACTTATTTCTCCAGCACACTAATACTGATTTTTTATTAAATCCTTTATATTAAGTTCACCGTTCGTCATCTCTGTCTATGTACGACAAATAAACAAAAGTCAAAAATGACCCATTTTCCGAGATCCTATCGAGCTGAAATTATGCAAATAGACTTTTGTCACAACAATGCACTTTGGCAAAATTTCAGATTCTCCGCCATCTTGAAACAAAATGGCGGCTAGCTATCTCAAAATGTACTGCACCGATTGCGGTCAAATTTGGTACAGTAATAGCCAAGGATCTAATCTAATGATATAGATATATTAAAATGTCAGTCCGCCATCTTAAAACAAAATGGCGGACAGATATCTCAATATGTACTGTAACTATTGCGTTCAAATTTGGTAGGTACAGTAATAGCTAAGAATCTGTCTTGAAACATACGTATATTAAAATGTTAGTCCGTCATCTTGAAACAAAATGGCAGCTAGCTATCTCAAACTGTACTGTACCGATCTGGTTCAAATTTAGTACAGTAACAGCTAAAGATCTAATTTAATATAAAGGCATATAACAATGTCAGTCCACTATCAAAAACTGGGCTGTAAAAATTAGTACCGGAAAAGTATTTACGCGGTGAAAACGAAACAAAAATCTGTGCACAAAAAATTTGAATAAACATCGATCGAGTCTCATAAAAAGGATTTATAGTCAAAAACTTTGTTTTCACGGGTTCGTTTTTTATTTCAGTGGGTCGTCGCCTGGCCAACTCCTGCGGCTGCAAGTTCATCGAGACCTCCAGCGGGCTGGATCACAACGTGGACGAGCTCCTGGTGGGCATCCTGGCGCAGGTTAAGCTCAACCCCAAGAGGAACAGGGACAGGCTGTCCAGGAAGCGGAAGATACACAACATCGGCTCCGGCCGCAGGATACTCAAGCACCTGCTGGGCCTGAAGCGTAAGACTAGGTCCTGCGAGAATCTGTTAGTGTTGTAGAAATGAGGGCACAGATGATGCAGAGGTTGAAATGTTGTTAATACGTGCAAATAAGTTTCAGGCAGTATACGACGTTTATGTTTATTAATAGCTATTAATATAATATGAATATTCTGCGATTTATAATATCGTGGATGTTGCTAAGTGATGAGGTGAAACCGAGTATCTTTAAACATCCGAGAGATGTTAAATCGCATCGCGTTATATTCAAAGCTTTATCGACGACGGCAATGTTTTTTGAATTTGAATTTTTTGAAAATAATGAATTATAATTTATAAGCAACTAACATATTTTAAGTTATATTACTAACGTATAATGTTGTTTATAATAATTATAATAATTATTATTGTCAATAAACGTTTCATATTAAAATGTAATAACAATTTATGATACGATAAAATTTAAAATTCGACTCAATTTCTTATAAACAGTTGCACCACTTTCACATAAATTTTAATTTCTGTTTAAATAAAAAATTATATATTAATGAATGAGGATAATTTCGAGTCATTTTCTACCTCATTATATATTAATTCCTGATGAAGATAGATGTGCAATCTAGTGACGAATATTTTGGTAAATTTTCCGGAATAATATTTTCTGGAAAATGTTCTAGGAAAAATTCCGCAAAAACACAAGTTTTATATATTTTATTTTTTTTAAATTAAAATTAACAAAATTCCAGGTTATGTCCAACAAATATCCTATTAGTTCACAGAAATTTCCAAAATTAAATTTCCTATCGAAAATAGTTATTTGTGTATTAGGAGCGTAAAGTGAGTCTTTGTTGTTTGTTACTCGCGCACGGTAACTGCTGCGCGAGGCGAAGACGAGAGCTGCAATAGTGCAAGAGAAACAAATACACTTTACGCTCGTAATACACACATAATTTTATCTACGATTACAATTATTTGTTATTTAAAAGTAATCAAAAAATAAAATAAAATACTTTAGCGCGGGTTGTCATAGGATACGCGCAATAAAGTGTTTTTATGATTGGTCCTCAGTAATAATCAACTTTACGTTGACAATAATTGAAAGCATAAATATAAACTTTTTATAGTAGTCGTAGATAAAATTAATTTAAAACTTACAAAATACAGATAAGTAAATTTTATGCAAACAAACAGTTGAAATCGTGAGTAGAATAAATGGTGTATGCAACTCGTACGCATATTACTATAATGAAAGAGGTTGTAGTATTTTATTTTTTTTCATATTTATTGTCTCCCATCAATGGGCGAGATTCAGTGTAAAGCTGTTCTTCCATTCAAACTCTCTCATGCTGCAAACCCTAGTTGCCTAGTTACAACCACCAACCGGTGTCTTAACTTCGTGGTTGCTATGTTAAATTCCAACTAGGAATGGTGACGAGAGTGGATTCCGTTTGAGCATAATAATAATTCGAGGAAAGCTTTCTCGAACACACTACCCACTGTGCTAAGTGCTAGATAAATAAATCACCATATTTTAACAAAAAAAAATTATGGCATTTTTTTTGTTCAGTTTTCTTCCCCTGTTTTAAATATTAGGTCAGTAACACATTTTTAAATGTTACTTTTTATATATTCGCTAAAATAAATAACTACCAAAGTTTTTCCATATTGTTTTGAAATAAAAAGATAACAAATAAGTTTGAAACATTTTCATAAATGCATCTAAGTATTCAAACAAATTAATCGGTTGTTACCCCAAGATAATAAAGAACCCTTGTCATTTTTCTCTTATTTGTTATTTGCAGCAAATAAAATCAACTGTTGCTCTTGTTATATTATTCTTCAAAGAAACGCAATTTAAGCAACATTCTCGTGCGTTGCAAACTCCTTTGTATCATTTTAAACTATGTAGCAACCTGGAGAACAGAATTTAATAAATATTTCATTTGCAGTTTCAAACATTTATGACAACGCGACATTTGCAGTGAATAGAATATAACCCCTACAACTTACATACCTGAAAGGCATTTTTAACATAATAGAGCGAACGTCTTAAATTTGACCTATTTGTACTTTATAAATTGCTAAGAAATTGTGCGTATTAATTTATAAATAAATTATAAATACCTTAAACTACCCTTTTCCGCACTTACCTTATAACAATTAATTGAAGAAGACAATAAAATAATTAGGTATTAGGTATTTTTGTCGCTCTGAATGCTAGCATTGTTTCCCATAAGCTAAAATCTAAACCGTGGGCATTCTTTATTGTTCATAATTGTATGAAACTAAATTAATATACATAATAATTTAATCAAAATGAGGCCTCTCTACTTAATTTTATTTTTTATTCATTTTGTATTCCCTGTATTAGTGAATATTAAATGAAATTTTAGTATTAATAATATGCAAAATATGATATTGATTGGCCAGAGGTGAATAATCAAGTACAAATACTGAGTCATTCGTGGTTATTGAAGATGACGACTTCTATCGCACTTTTAAATGTATAGCAGTAGTGTTCCTTCCTGAGATTCTTTATTCAGAAGATTAAACTATTTTTTAGACGACTGTTGCAGAAAATATTAGATATCGCGGCAGCAGCTTACTTAAGGAAATTGATAATATCATAAACTATCATGATATGAATAACGCGCTAGCACGATATGGTAATATCGTATAATAATTTATGAGACAAAATCAACATAGCCAGGCAGCTTTATTTTGTTCATTGATTTTTTTAAATGACAGTAGAAATATCATTTGAAAGTTGCGTGTGTATTAAAAAGTGAAAAATTTTGTGTTTTTTTGTGATCGTCTAAAAATAGCGTCCATGACTCGTTGGAAAGTGAATATCGTATTGCTTGTGTGTTGCCTCACACGGTTGCACCTCGTTTGTCAAACTTTATTGGTATGACATTTCTCACTTTCGATACTGGTTACGAAATATACTATTGCGGTTTAAATGGAAACAAGAGGCGCGTTCGGAAAATACCGAACTGCTGAACGAAAGTTGTCATCTCCAAAGTGTGGCAGGTTCTTTTTGTAGCCAATCGAACAAAAAATGTAGTAAAAGAAAACTCAGCATAGAATGTACTGGCTAACTAGAGAATCTACAATTTCAACAGCAAAAACATAGCATCGTTGTCCATCATATCTCACACAGACAAATAAAAAAACTTATTGTTAAGAAAGGTTCATTTTATGTCCCTCTGTTTTCTTTTTGTTCCCCAGAAAAAATCATAAAAATCTAGAAAAATTGCTCCGTTTTTTTTCAAAATCATAAGATAAAGCAGAAAACTGAAAACAGAGAGAACTTCTAACATCTCTTGGTAACATGTTCATATGTTGTAAATAAAATAAAAAACCTTTAATAATAAATATCAATGACAATGAGACGCGCACACACCTCTGCTATAAATGTAGCTACTAGACGGGCCTCTTAAACAATATCTAGAATTTTACAATGTAAATCTAGTCAATTGCACTCTGAAATTTCTGTCTCTGTACTCGTATTTTCATAGTTATTTGTATATCTAGGCTGCGAAATGTCTATTTATCGTCCGTCAGAATTTTTGGCCGAGGCGAAGGCGGGACTAAAAATTCTCAGGGACACTAAACACATTTCGCAGAAGAGTTATACACAATGTTTTTTGTGCAACTGCAATCCACATTTTATTTTTTGTAACAACTGTCAAAAATATCTGACATTGACATGCACAACTCAATAAATTTACTTCGCAGTCGTTACTAATACCAACGCGGCCGCGAAATGTATCGTATATTTTACTTCGCGGCCTGAATTGCAGACGTCAGTGATTTTTTTAACAGTTGCGCAGAAAATAAATTTTAAATGAAAACTGAACATTCACATTATTGCTATTACAGGAGTAAAATGTAATTTTGATTTTGCTATTAATAGAAACATGAATGGTGCATAATTTGAAGCATGTATTATTCAATAATAATTTTATTAACTCATTTATTATCTTGTACCGTAAACAACTATTTTATAAAACAGTAAACTTCCATTATAAAAATTAAACAACGTTGCATAAAAGTCTCGCATAAAGTAATTGAATTTTTTACGCTATCTAACTTTGCTTCTGAACTGCAAACAATTTACCCATAAAATCAACAGCAGCATTTCCACCGTGTTATTTAACCCTTAAATTTTTATTTTCCTTAATTTTGCGTAGCGTAGCGTTTCTACATAACCATAAACGTTAAAATTAGCATAGAACAACCGTTCACGTGTAGCTCTAAAATAACGCAAAACATAGGTTCACTGCTCCTGCAAATAAATTCCGTAACCGTTTGTATTGATCGTGAAGCCTACAAAGGATTTACGAAGATTCTAGAAATGTATGAGTTGTGTTTAGGGGATAGCCTTGCAAAGTGGAGATCGGTTTCGGATTGTTTTATGTCTGAATTCCGGTGCCGGTATTATGGAGGTAATATATTTTTATATTGTTCACCTATCACAACCAAATAGCAAGTTACTCAATCTTCCCATAAATTTTTAATTCCCTAATAGGTGTAGTGATTAAACTTGTAAATAGATAGTACTTTTTTTCATAATAAGTGAGTACTATAGTAAAGTAAGTTTTGAGTATTATGGACCAACAAATCAACAAGAATCAATAATAATGTATTTTTACTTATAGTTGTTTTAAATATAGCAACAATTTGTCGAAAAATAATAATCAGTCGCCTCATATTTCCAGCACGACGCCATAAACGTAGGTCCAGTCGTTATTATCGTTCTGGCGTTTGGTTCTTAGGTCGCATGGTTCGAATCCCGCTCATGGTTGCACTTTATCATCGATTTCAGCATTGTTGGGTTGAAATATCGACGCGTCGTATATAATTGTGCAATAAATGCTATCATTTTTAATTATGCTTCTATAATTGGCCTATTTATACGATTTTCAAGAATGTACAATAAATGAGGCGCTGATATCCAAAACTCGCTACTTGCATCCTAAGTCATTTTACAGAAATCGCAAAAAACGTTTGGTGAGCTGAATTTGCCATTGTAGCTATTTCCATTTTTAGTTTCATTTAACTGGCACAATAAACATTTCAAAGGGATAATTTGTGCTGTACTCCCCTAATTCGAACCTGCTGGATCCAAATATGTACCCCATTTAGTCATTCAACCCTTAGTTTAAGATATATATGCATTTAAAGACCCGCCACCAATAGATGCAAGGAAAGAATTTTGGAACTCATGTCGACTTTCATTGCTCAAAACTATGGCAAAGAGTGCGTTTTGTTTCTTTTTCACTTCACTAACTATAAGAGCGTGAGGAGATCTGTCATAAAAGTAACGAGTTTTGGAAATCAGCGCCTCAAATATAACATCTATGTGAAATCGCTGAGACATTATCTCTGCGACATTACATTAGCAGTCGCTGCAAGTGCTATGAGATGTTCTTGGAACATTTAAGAGGCCCGTCTACCTCCTAAAATCCAGCATAAAATGTACTAACGTAGTGAGTGTTTTGTGGCGAGTACAAGAATGGTAAAATTTTATTTCAACAAGAATTTAATAGAGAAAGAATTAAAATTGTGATTAAAAAATATACATGATTATAACAATTCCGAAAAATTAATTTTAAAATTTTTAAACAGGCACATTCTGTAGATCCATTCTTTCTCTATTAAATGTCTATAAAAACAATATCCTGAATTCAATAATAATCAGACAGTTTACTCGCAACGAAAACACTTTCACAGTATTTTTCAACTTCAAAATGACAGCAAAGTACGAGTTTCAGGCTGGTTTCCAGAGCCGTGGCCAGGGGTGAGTTAGTGAGGCGATCGCCTCAGGTGAAACTTTTCTTAAGGCAGCATAAACAAATTATTTTTAGATTATTTTATTGGTTACTATTATCAAAACTCAGGGCACAACAATGTATAGAGACAGACTTGGCTTGATGCTAGATGCTGAAAAGCTTGACTTGAAAAACAAGCCAAGCTATTGAAATCTTGACCAAGCTTTTAAAACACCAAGCCAAGTATTAAATGTTTTTAAGCTTGACGTTTCAAGCCAAGCCAAGCGTTTAAACTCAAGTAAACTGGTAAAATCAAGCTACTTGATATACTTTAATAATAAATTAATAAAGATTAATTATCGTTTGACACTAGTTATGCGTAAGCGTAATACATGGGTAAATATGTAGGAAAAACCGAAAACTCTACTTTAGAAAAACATTAGAAAATTTAATGATGCATTGAATCCAGTTTATTATTGAATTTTGCACTTTCCGGAAAATTATTGGCAATGGGTTACTTGCATGGTTCTGAAAATTAAATTTCTATCATTATGTACCTAGGAAGGAAACAGAAAAAATATGTTTTTTTTTAGTAAACTGAGAAGGAATTTTTTCTGTGACGTACCTAATTATTTTGTATACTTAGAAGAAATTGAAACATTGTACGTTACAAATGTTAAATATTCAATTTTTATTAATATTTTTTGCCATAGGTAGGTAATATAATAATAGAATCATGAATTTACTAGTAAATTACGTAATATAATGGATAAATGAGTGCTAAAATTGTCAAATTTAAAACGAGATCATTCCTTGTTTGGGCTGTTCTATTTTGCTATGATGTAGATGGAAAATAATTTCATCAGCTGGCATAAATTCTGAATACTATCTTCAAATGGTAAAAATATGAACTTTGTCCCTATCGTTCATATTTTTATTAAGCTTATGGACTTATACGCAACAAATAAAAAACCACAGTAGAAACGGAAAAAGTGAAATAGTGCTACAATGAGTATGGAATACGCAACACGCATGCGCAATGATGTATTCAGAGTAGTATCAAACAAGCTTCAAGATTTTATTCTTTTTTAGGTGCATCTGTGCGCGCTGATCAGCGTCTTATTCTTTCCCGCGGACGTCAATGTCGTTTTTTTACAGTTGCACAAAAATACAATTCATTAACATTTTACAGAAAAAATGTTAAATTAAAAAGCTTTAAAACGTATCGAACCGGTTTGCATCCATCCCTGACAATGTAACTGCAATGTAATTAGAAACAGGAAATAGTTATTATACTGAGAGTGGCACACTTTGTTGTTTAAATTGTCAAAGCAGGATTTCCTGCAGCAAACAAGCAGGTAGTGCTCGCTTTTATCTTTCCTAATATTATTATTTCTATTTAAATTTTATTAGTCTAGTGAGCGCCTCGCCTATTATGCATTATAATTTCATATCCAATATTTGGTTTTAATTTGTTTTGTATACCTAATTATTGAAAAAATATATTTCCTGGAAAATAGAACTAAGAAAATCATATATCAAATATTTAGTTCCATTTAATGAGCCTATAACATGATAACTTTTTATATTTATTTTTCCTGTAAGGCTGGTGCAATTTTTATGGTAAAGCGTGCAATATCTTATCCCATAAAAATGCAAATTTCAATTTAAAGGCATTTGACCTTGAAGCATACTTTTAATACATTCTCGCCTCAGGCGGCAAAATGTTACGCCACGGCCCTGCTGGTTTCAGGCAGCTGTATTAGTGGGGAAAAGAGTGGAATACAAAAAAAAGTAAAATCGAAAGTATTCTAGGAATTCGGAAAAAACCAAGTCAACATCGGTTGTGAGATATTAACATCTCTCCGACATTATAGAGATTGAATTTTGTTTACTAGTACACATATATAAATAAAATCAAAGGTGTTATTAGTGATTTCCAATCCATTTAGAACTATACATAGCTCCCTTTATTAATTTTAGCTAATTGGTTGAATATGCATCATGTATGTAAGCCCATTGTAGGCAACGGCTTATATTTCAACAACCCCTTTCAAAACAAACAATATGACAATGACACAAAGATACAATGTAGTCATATTTCTAGCTTGAGGCAGGGTTCTGTTGATATGTACCTATGTATCCTTTATTCTGGATGAATAGAATTTGTTCAATTCAATCCGTATTGCATTGCATGAATAGTTCCAACCATTCGGATAGTTCGGAACCTAATCCAAGTTTAAATTGTGACCGCGATCGATATAGAAAGAAATTTGTTACAAACTAAGTTAAAAAGAATAAATGATTCTGTTTACTTATTTACAATTCTAGAAACAATGCCATTACATATATCAGCTAACGATAAAAAAATAGATTGCTTACGATTACCTACGAATTTGTTTCTCATTTCAATTTCAACAAAAAATGTCGATAGTAAGTAAATAATCCTTAATAAAAAATGTACTACTTATACTTATAAAAAAAATTCGCAAAAAATAACATTATACTTTTCCCTACCTATTTATCTTTTTTGGGTACGTATAAAAAATTCTATAAATATAGAAGTAGGTAAGCCAATTAAAGTGCCTACATACTTTTTATGTCAACCAAATTGTTGACTTATTATAAATAATTTGATTACACGTAGGTATTAGTATATTATGTATCAAGTTATCATTTTATCCACGAGTTTTTTAGGAACGAGCGCAGCGAGTGTATAAAAAACGAGCATCTAGATAGCTTATAAACGAGTCACATATTATACTGTTTCTACGACCACAAATGAAGCAACATAAATTATGTAAATTTTTATTTAAAATAATTCGAATTTTTAGGTTAAATCATGGCTACTAAATTCTACTTAATATTTAAATGTTATATTGGAAAAAAATTGACAATGTTTGAAGGAAATCATTAATACTCCTCAGTTTTCTGTTTTTCACAAAACCCGTGCTTAATATGTCAGTTGCTATGTTCAGCCCGTGACTAAAAACGGCCAAAGCCACGCCTTGTCGAGGTGTGTTTAAAATGTTATTTATCGCCATGGAAACCAGATCATTAAATGATGTTTTAATACCAGGAGTAGAAAGAAACTTTAAGAACTAATAAGCACACTATTTCTACGATCGTGTTTCGTTTCATTAAACTACATTGTAAAAGTTCATTTTGTCGTACATAATTTTAAGTAACAGGTCCATTATTTATTTTTAAAATGTATACCTACGCAACATTTTTATAACAAAGAGCTGTTATTTTAACACGTTATAAAAGCATGGAAGTTAGCCGTCTTATTGTCAATTTGTTGTTCGTTATTTTCAAAATGTGTTCAGGTGTGAATTAATGTTGAACAGTTATAAATTCGTCTCCTTTTTCTGCAGTTGATGAATTCAAGTTTGTCGAATTAAATAAGGATTTAAACTTTCTGCAAAAACTTTTTGAATTCATTGCTCACTCCCTGGTTTATTTAAAAATTAATTGTCTTGAAAGTCCGCATAATTACTTCATCAAACTTTAAGAAAGTGTACAACATTTTCAGTCGCTTGAACACAATAACTCAAATGATTTTTCAGGGGAGACGTTTCTTATCTTTCAGTTTTCACCTGAACTGTTTGCGTTGTTAATTTTGCAACAATGAGTATTTGTCAAGATTATTCGTAGAACATAATTTTACTTTTTAGTTAAATGCCTGAAGCTTGTTTGTTTCATATAACTTTTTTTTATTCTTAGAAGAATCTCTGTAGTATTCAAAGAAATTCACAAAGACAATACTTTCTACGAAATATAAAATAATTAAAGGAAACCACTTTAATTATAATTATTATAAACGAGATAATGTCAAAGGTATTTATAGAATGGTAAATATTAAGGACATAATTAGGAAATCATATTATGAATATCATGTTACTCACTGCCTTTAACTTACTGGATTTTCTTTGACATTATTTATCCTTTAGATTCAGTGGCGTAGCCAGACATCAGCCTTGGAGAGAGGCGGATATCTTGCGGTCTTTTCAGTTAATTACAATAATTAATTGTATCTACAAAAAGCGCCGTCGTCGTTTATGGTGTGAAATAAATAAAAACTACGCGAATTTACGTATTTTCTGTTCGCTATTTATAATTTGTATACATTTTTATGACGAATTTGAATAATAATTAATGAAAATAAGTATTTCTTAGACCTTTGAGGGGATATATCCCCCTTATTCCCCCCGTAACTGCGCCACTGTTTAGATTCACAAAATGGATTAACATTTTTTCGGATTATGTTTTTTTTAAGGGCGCGCTTAAAAGTAAAAAAAAAAACTGTAACACAAAGTCTGCGATACTTTATAACTTTTACACGGCTCATTTTGCACATGCTTTCTGCATAAATTTCGGACAAACGATGTAACCTACAATCAAAGTTATGTTACACAATGCAAATATATACATTTGTAATTGCCTTATTCTAAAAATTATGTCTGTAATAATAGTTCATTTTGTATAAAATTCATTGCAATTTGATGAAATTTGCTCCCTCTTCTTTCACTTCTACTGCAAATTATATACTTTCAGGTATTCTTATTTAGCATAAGGTAATCTAGAAACTCTAATGATTCTATTGATATATTATTTAATATTTATGCCTATTGCATGTTTCTATTTGCAGAAATTTATGCAAATAAAGTGCATGACTATCTGAAAACGGTTTCGAGCGCGACCTTAAGCATAAATAAATATGACAGTACGAAATAAATTATTAATTTCTTTAATTTAAATCGAAGAACTGTTAATCCGTTTGTGAATCATAAAATTTATTATTTTCAAAATATTGTAAGTTCAACGTAAAATCAAAACTATATCTGAACAGAAAAAATTTCATATTGTTTTACGATATTATTTGAGGTTTGTAAAAAATGTAATACCAGCGTACCTATCTTAACCTTATAGTAATAATTTGATCAAATATATTGTAGTTTCTCATGTATAAGAATCTTCATCACCTAAGACAATATTTTATACACAATATAGGAGTTGATTTTCTATTGGTATTTTAAAATGTACTTACTAGTTTGGTGAGTCGCTTATAAAGTCATTGAAGGCGCAGGATACACACAAAATAAATGTTCACAATTTAATTTGTTTATCAAACAGTACCATAATGATAAATTTTTAATCCCAAATAGTACACAAAACACTTCGTAAAAATTAAAATAATTCAATATACACAACAAAAAACGATGCCATGCTTACTACACAGCTTGTTTCGAAGGCAGACGGAATGAACTGAGACGCGATTGAACAAATTATGGAATTCGACAAGATTGAACAAATGCAGGTTCTCGGCTTATTGTTGCTATACGTCACAGCAAACATTATTTCATGTACCTATTCTAATATTGATAAAAAATTTATATTATAAAAAATATAATGCCCCTTTATTTATTTTAATTGTGGCCGCTGAAATAATTTATAATTATTTATTTATATTATATTGGGCTCATCACCCATTTCTTTTTAAAAATTTTTTATGAATCTTCATAACAATATATCGATCAGTGAAAATCCGGTTTGAATATTATCATTATTAAGGCAGTATGATTATAATAATAATAATAATATATATAATAATATAATATCAAAATAGAAGATCAATGTCCTCAAATTAGTTATTTATATACCTCGGCTGCGAAATGACTGTATATATAGCGTCCGAGAGAATTTTTGGCCGAGGCTAAAAAATTCTCCAGGACACTAAACAGTCATTTCGTAGACAATATTTTTGTGCAACTGCAATACATTAATAAAAAAACGCTCAATTTATTTTTTGACTACAAGTGTCAAAAATGTTTGGCATGGATAATTCAGTCCGCTAAATATAATTTCGCAGCCGTTACTGGTTAATAACAGCAACGGCCGTGAAATATATTGTACACAAAAATGTTATACCTACTTCGCGGTCTGAATTGCGTACGTAAACATAACCTTTTTTTGACAGTTGCGCAAAATAATTATGCTTTATTATTCTAAATTAAACTACAACAAAATGAGAATCAAATTAATAGGACTCTACGTTGTACTACATTTTTGCTCTTATTTTAAACTAGGTACCTACTTATATTTTTAATACTTTATATATAATAGTAATGATGAATTTCTTTGATAAATAAAATATAAATAAAATAAATGGCAACTAACATACATATAATATTTGCTTGCTAGTTGCTAATATCATATTCGAGTGATTCGATGGTAATACTTGGATGTGTATACTTCATCTCTACCACTTATTGTAATATTTCGCACAAAACTGGACCAACTGAACAAAAGCGCGAAATGATTCTAAGATCTTAAATGTGACGCAATGTCTTAACATAATGTAGAAACACAAAGTAAACAATAATGTAATTTTGATGTATATAGCATTTTTACAACGACTTAACGGTGTAATATTGTAAATGTTTCATGTAATGGTATGTAGAAATTTGTAAATTAAAAAAAAATAATGTGTGTTCGTTGTGCAAATAATAATATTGTCAGACTGATATATTTTAATAATTGTATCATGTATGTAACGTTTTTGTATACTGTGTAATTATTGAGAATTGTACATCGACGTTTTTCGGAAATAAATTTTAATAAACGAATAATGAATTGTTTATGTTAATTCCACCTTCTCTTGTAACTATACAGGTATTTTAATTTCGTTATGAGAACTTGCAGTTTGATATGTTGAATAAGGATCAAAAATAATGTTTTCGCCAACCGTATGTATTTGGTGCCTTTATATCATTGTTTTTTGTAACAGAAGAAGGCTATTTAGGGATTGTTATGGTCACTGTAGCAACTGTACAAAAAGTAAATAATTTCTCGAACCAATACAAAAAATCTGACGTGGACACCACATGACTTCCTTGTACGCCTTGTGTGTTCATACTTTTCTTAATAACTAAAATGTAGAATAATATAAAAAATTCTTTTAACTTATTATACTATAGTATATATATATATATATATATATATATATATATATATATATATATATATATATATATATATATATATACCTACTACTGCTACTATACTCACAAATATATTGTAGTCATTTTATTTAAACTGCAGAAGAAGATATAAAGCATATTTTACTATTGTCACTGTCATGTCATAATCATTTAAATTTTACATAGTAACAAATGTTAATCGATCATGGACTACAAGATACCGAAATACTAAATTATAAATATATAGGTACTTTAATTATTCTTAAATGATACCAGATACAAAAATATTTATAAAATACCGATTGTAGGTAATAATCACATAATCTTTCATTTAAAAATAAAAAATTTGTCTTAAATTAAATATTTATCGAATTTTTTTTTAAATTTACTACTTCCGGTTTGTAGATTGAAACTAAAAATAGAAGGTGCACAACTAGATGCTATAACAGTCCTAAATACAAAATTTCAACTTTCTACGTCTAACCGAATTTGAGTTATGCGACATACATACGTACGCCCGTACGTACGTACATACGTACAGACGTCACGACGAAACTAGTCATAATGGATTCAGAAAAGGTCAAAACGGATATTTCCATCAAAATCTGAAAACCGAAATTTTTCGCGATTACAATACTTCCTTATTACTCCGTACAAGGAAGTAAAAATGATTGTTATCTCGTAAAAACAGTATCCCTATAGTTTAATTGTTGTGCATTATGTCAATTTATATCATCTAATTAAGCGATTAGCAAGAGAATATTATGTTCCATTCATACAAAAAATGCATAACCGTTTTACTCGTCCAAAAATCATGCATTTTTGTATTAATGAAACAAATAACTATTTTCTATGATCGGTATTGGTTTTAATAGTAGGTTTTTTGGATTTCACTTTGTTACTTGAAAATAGGGTTGTTCACGTAGTCTACGCGACGTAGATTACGTGTTATTTTACGCGTAGAAACACGTAATCTATGCATGCAGTATCTGTGTAAACAGTGTAGACAATGCAGACAAAGAACAAATTTCGCCGAAAACGAATACAATTATAGGTTACATTTTCTGACAATTGAATTATTTACATACTTTACGCAAAGTCTACATTGTCTAAATTGTACATAGTTTACGCAAACTTTACGTGTAGACGTAGAAAATAATACTTTACGCGTAGATGAACAACTCTGCTGAAATGAACAATTTGCAGACCAATGTTTCTTTGTAGACCGTTGCTAATAGTGACAGTCTGAAAATATTTTCTGACAGCTGTTTATAAAAATCGTACAGTAATTATAATAATTTATTAAGATTTATAAGTTATAAGTTTATTTACATTTGTGTTTGTATTGTTTTTCTATATTTGAAACTTTAGCTTACGTAGATAATGATGATATATTAGATTAGATATACCTATTAGAAAGAATTACAAAATTTCTTGCTTATTAAAATCAATTATCCCTTCAAAAAATGTTGTGTATACTTCTGGATGAAAATATATTTGCAGAATTCGACTAGTTGCAGCCCTCTAGTGTTACAAAAAGCTACTTTCAGTCCTTAGCGTACAGATATCTATTTTGTAAATTCAAAAATTGAGGGCAGTGTATACATACGGGATGCATTTTTAGTATTACTGGATATATTTCATTATAATACTTATCTAGTATATAAAATGAGATTCATTCAGTCATTATTCAACTTTATACAATTATCAGTCAGAAAAAAAGTTCCAAAATAGTATAATATAATTATAACGTAGGTATTTGATTTTATG
The DNA here is from genome assembly GCA_947534325.1 of Agonum fuliginosum. Taxonomy (NCBI): domain Eukaryota; kingdom Metazoa; phylum Arthropoda; class Insecta; order Coleoptera; family Carabidae; genus Agonum; species Agonum fuliginosum. The sequence continues at coordinate 30,970,642 of OX384037.1, forward strand.
ATACACCTGTATTATTGTTATTTTAAGTAAAACTGTTCTGAAATTAATGTAAAGCTAAGCGTTATAAATAAAACATTGTTTTAGCTATAATGTTAATAAACGTTATTTATTCAATTAATGTAACACAACATAATATAATTTAATTAATATACAATACAATACGATTCATATACGAGTATAAAACATATAATAGCTATGAACGAAGAGGATACAAAGAGGTCCAAATAAATCCAGGTTCAGGTTGAGTATAAACAGCAGGATATGGCGTATTCCTCGATTTAAAATACTCCGAAGGTGCATGCATTACAAACTCCATACATTCTAGTTTACGAGGTATTTCTTCATCAGGTCCTAAAATAAAATTAATTAGTAGATAATAGTAGATCTTATAAAAACAAGTAGCAGTTGAGAAACAAATGACAGTTGAAAACAAGTGACAGTTGAAAAACAAATGCCAACTTAAACAGAAACAAAAGGTAGTCGTAGCTAACTAGAACCAGTAAAAACAGACAAATGAGCATCAAACTAGCTCTCTAAATTGAAGAAAATGATTGTCATGGCTACCTATGATGTATGTAGCTGGATCAAATCCATCTTCAGGATCTGGGCTTTCTTCGGTAGGTAATAACCAGGTTACTACAGCACTCTTCTCACAATATTGATCAGTTAATAAACCTCTAATTTGAGCGTAATAAATATCATCATTCTCATCAACTAATGATACTATGTCACCTACTTGTATATAAGTTCCCTAAAAATTAACCATTAGTTTCTTATTATTTCAACTTGATTTGAAACTTACTTTATAAAATACTGATTCGCTCGTTATAGGCGTAGCTACAGCTGTAGGAGCTTTCATGGGAGTCTTTTTAAAAATAACTCGTCTGCCTTTGCCTTTCGGAGCAAGCTGTTTAGGCAGTGCAAACGGATTTAGTCTAGTTTTGTAATATCTAGTGCTTCTGGTACTTCTTCGAATAGGTTTTGTACCATTTTCTGGGTCTTTTGATCCATTTGTAGAAGCTGTTTCTGATTTATTGTCATCTGACGGATCCTCTTTCTTGGGGTTAACCTTTTGTTCTGCTGTGCAATCCATGCAAATAACCCCGTTTTCCTCTGTACTCCATAAAGGAGATTCTGTTTTCTCGCATTTTATGCACTGAGGCTTCGAAGGAAGAGGCATTTTGTGTGTTGTTTAGTCACAAAACAAAAGAAATTCAGGTTTGTATAGTTTTTGGTTTGATAATCAACTTGGCCATGGATTCAACTGTCAAAACAAAACACTGTGGCGCTCTCTAGCCAATGGCGCGCTGCCATGCCGACATCTGGCCAGTAGAAAACTGCTATACCGATAGTAAAATGTATAAGATAGAATCACAAGGTGGCTACGGATGAAGTTTTGGTGATGTAACTTGATTCTAAAGGAAATTTTAATAAAATGCGGTGTATTTTCATAATGGATGAAATAATGTTTGCTCAATATAATTAGACGCTTCCTGTTTACTGTAATTTTTATTTTTTCATACTTTAACGGAGTATCTTGCTAACAGTACTTTAATTTATCGTTATATGTATAAAGATTACATGCACTTAGGTAGGTATATCAAATAAAACAAATATGTTTTAATTTCAAAAGTGCATGAATCATGAATGTGTACTATCTTTGGAGAGCAATGCTAGTTTTGCATTTTTAACTTGACATTAGCATGTACTTATGTTTCTACAATCGTGCTTCTTTTAATAACAAATAAAAATATATAAAATGAAAGGAACTAATTATTTAAAGTAGTTAGGGTTTTATCGCACGTTTCTATTGATAAAATGAGAATGTAGAATAGTATCCCAGATATCACAATTATCCAGAAGATATCTCTAGGATTTCTTATTAAAGATATTTGTAAGATAATTTCGAAAGATATTGATAACAATTTGAATATATCTCATGTACCTACTATGAACTTAAAGTAATCTCTATGAAGATATCCCTTTGATATGTCCTAAAAATTGATCTAATAGTAATCTTTTAAAATTATTCGAAAGATATCATCTTAACAACGATCCCTAGGATGTCACAGTGAAGATATCTTAAATACTGTGAACATAAAGTAATGCATTTGAACTAATCCATTTGATATCTTCTAAAATTGATCTAACAGGTATCTTTTACAGTTATTCGAACGATAAGTATCATCTAAACAACGATCCGTAGTGAATATATCTTATACAGGGTGTTTCACAACTTAGGACAAAGAATAAAGGGTATAAGGTAGGTGCGGGTAATAAGGCCTACCTAAGGGAGATTTGAAATAAAATGAAAACTATTTACTTGAATCAACAAATTTGAATGTTAATTAAACCTAAACATCAAGTGCTGTCATATATAAACAAAAAATGGCAATTTCTGCCGTAAACAAAAAGACAATTAAACATTTTAAAAAACCTCTTCAGTAGGCCTTATTATACTATGGTAGGATAATAAGGCCTAAGACTTTAACATATGTAAATAAACAAAATAGGATTTTTATATTTGGTAATTGAGATCAATAATAATTAATAATTATGCATTATTCAAGCTAAAGTCTTAAAATTAACAACAAATTTCTTTGTTTAATAGCCATCAGGACACCCATTCGGATGATATCTTATTATTCGAGCCGCGCGATCGTTCCTCAAACTCAATGACTTCGCACTGGTGACAGTATGCGAACTAACATGTCGCGACAGGTTTGAGGCGCCATTATATGAATGTTAGCTACCTACGAGGGTGACTTTGAGCGACAACAATAATTTTAAATCGTATTTTTGATACTTAGACCTTATTAGCCGACAGGCCTTATTACCCGCACCTACCTTATACTGTACGACGAACGTGCTGATCATGAAACAAATATATTTTTTTAAATTCGCAAAAAATTGCATTGTATTTCAAGCAAACATTTTTTGCCACTAGTCGGTAGGTAGTTATTTTTAATAACTTTTTTCAAATTTTCTACAATGAAAGTAATTGTTTACATAATATCTAATACTAATAAATGTCTAATATTGTGTAAAACCAGTGGCAAAAATTGTTTGCTTGAAATACGATGCATTTTTTGCGAATTTAAAAAATCTTTTTGTTTCATGATAAGCACGTCGTACAGTATATACCCTTTAATATTTTGTCCTAAGTTGTGGAACGTCCTGTATACTGTGAACTGAAAGTAGGTAATATATTAAGGTTGTTAAATCAACGCGTTGTTCATAATTGCGATGATATACATGCTTTTTCTTCTTTTGTTTTCTTCTATAACTATTGACCTAATAGATATTAGTAAGATATATAGGATAAACTTTAAAGATATTTATAAGATTTAAAAAATGATAACTTTCGGATAACATAAAAAGCGACAATCGAAATCGCAAAGATATCTTAAATATTTCTTTTTGTAACAGCGATATCTCATATAAGATAACGTAATCTAAATGATATCTTTAGGATTTCCTTTGTGCTATGTTGGAAAATGCTTACAATAAAACACAAGCTTGTAGAATCATTACATCATTAACACATTATGCACTGAAAATGAATAAGTAATGATCCACTAAGTTTCAAGTAAATAATTGCCATGTTAAACTTGACTGGAAAATGTGCTCGAGAAAATTTGTAAGTAAAGCATAATAAATTATGTTACGATAAAGTGAAAAAATATATGTTTTATAAACTCGAAATTAATTTTGTACTTTCTGAAAATTAGTACGTACCCATCCAGAAAATTTTCCATCAACTTATGTAATAATTTCTACAATCTCTATTTACATATTTGTTAAACAATACTTTATTTTTATCTTGTCAAAAATTGCAAACACTCTAATCGATAAAAATAATGAAAAAAAATTACAACTCATATAATAATCACGTTAGACAAATATTAGTATTATTTTTATTTGAACATAAATCAAAAGAGTAAACAGTAAAAATGATAAACCATGCACTTGACGGTCCTTCTAACATAGATTAGTGATAAACTAAAAATAAATTAAGAATTTATCACTTGTTACGTTGTCACTTAGTTTATCTTTGTACTTTGGCGAAAACCGCCTAATTTATTTAAATTAATAGAGGAAAAAAATATAAAAGACTTTATGTTTACAAGGTAAAAATATAGTTAATTATTTGATAAGTATTTTATACAATTACAAATAATTTTGTATTATAAATAGAATATAATAAATTAAGAGATTAGAACAAGGATAAGTAATTTAAGTTCCATAAAGCTGGAACAGTAAGGTCATCTCAGAATTAGAAAATAGTTTAACTATATAAAACTCATTTCTAAGCTATTTTATTGCTAAGCTAAAAAAAATTACTGCCCCAGCAAATTCTGAAAAAATTAATGTGAACTAGCTTTAAAGATAAACTGTACACATCTAAAAATGTATAAAAAAACCTGTCACAATAGAGATGAAGTGAAGTGTTCTACTATTTTACTGCTGCAATGAACAATTTGCTGCCCCGACCATTTTTGAGAAAAATTCTTTATTCCAGCTTAATTATTTAGTTCAATCGTTCAATCAGAGTATGTACCTTCCAAAACCGAGTATGTGACACTCACGAATAGTTTGTTTAGTTCAGTTTAGTTAGAGTTTTTATACCAAAACCGAGTACTTATGTGAGTCTCAAGGTTCAAAGGTTCTTTTTTTAGTTCAATTCAATTAGAGTTTCTATACCAAACCAGAGTTTGTGAGATTCAAGAAGTACAATAGGTTCTTTATTTAGTTTTGTTCAATTAGAATTATTGCTCACATCAATTTTCTCAGAATTATTGGCTGCAGCAATAAATTTTTTAACTTAGCTTAAAATAACTAGAAATAATCTTTACATAGTTGCACAATTTTTTTTGTACGATGACATTGGTATTCCAGGATTATAGGTCTGAGAATTTGTTGGACGTGATTTTAGGTACCTAATAAGTTTACAATTAAGGATACTTTATAATAAATTTGAACGAAGCAACTTTTAAATTTACAATTTTCTTTTCTACAATCCTAATTTCTAAGAATTGTTAAAATTATTAGACAATTTATTAAGTATTTAATTCGGTATTTACTAACTTAAAAACTCAAGTCGGTAATTATTTAATTTTAAATAATGTCAAAAGTAAGTCTTCGTAATAATTGTTATTTATAAGTAAAAAATAATAATTATTTATTTTTGTTAATAATTTTTTAAATTTAATAACATAGACAGTAAAATTAACTCTAACTGTGAAATATTTCATTCATGTGCATTCCCATAAAAATTTGGGTTTGGGAAATGCAATTTAGATATTACAAAATTAAGTGAAAATGTCAACGGTCTTATGTCATTCCAAATAATTATTAACATCCGTCAAATGTGAACTTGACTAAATAATAATTTGTTAAATTGACCTAATTTGCGTGAAATACTATGCTGTTTTTTGTCGCTTTAGCAATAAATTTAGAGTTATATGCGTATTGTATGTTACCAGTGGCGTAGAGCTGGTACATTATTTTCAAAATGTTAATAGCATTATTTGAATGAAACTATATAGGTACATAATTTCTATATTGGTACTGTGTGAATAATTAAAAAACATTTTAAAATTACATAATGTTACTAGAACGTGTATAGGTATAGAAATTTAAGTATTAAATATTAAAGGATAAATATATTGCAAAATTATGTACTACCCACTAAAATACTATAATTGCATATTACTTCAATATTATATTGGAAATTAATGTCACAGAAAAGATTTATTATATATTAAATTCTAGGAAGCTATAATTCTTGATTAATTCGTCGTAAATATGTTTTATTTACTTATTTTCAGTATTTGTTTAAAATTGCTAAAACAAATTTGTTTAAATAAACTTTATTGTTTCTTGCACAAAATAAAAACAAAATTTTAAAAAGTATGCAGAAATTTTAACTAAAATTTTAGCTTAGATATTTTTACAGAATGATTTTTGTTAAATGAGACGAAATAAATTAGAACAAAACTTTTAAAAAACAATTAAGCCCGATTTATAAACTTGACGTTGACGTTTCTGTTACGTTGCCGTTGCTGTTGCTGGTAACGTTGCGGTTGCAGTTAGAATGTGGCGATTTATAAACTCAAAGTTCAACTGTTGTTTTTGGCAAGTGATCATAACCTATTTGGTATTTTCATATGATATTATTTATACATTAAATAATTACCTGATTGTGTTAAACTCTGTGAATTATCCATGTCAGTTGTCAGATCACCAAATTATAATATTGACATGCAAATTCAAAATCACGTGACCCGATCGCTCATTTTCATTGGTTGGACGTTCATGTACCCCAACGGTGAACTTCAAAAGTTAAAATTTGGTTATCTCGAACGTCAAGCGTACGGAACGCCAACTACGAACAGGAACGGCAACGGATTTTATAAATGAAACATATGTTTCTCCTACATTTAACTTTGAACGGCAACGTCAACGGCGAACTGCAACGTCAACGTCAAGTTTATAAGACAGGCTTTAGAATAGAAAATTTGTCCTATATGTACCTACTGGTCAAATCAAATCCTAAAATTAAATATGATCGCAGGGACTCGAACCGCACTAAATAAAAATAACGGTTCAGGTTCGGATTTGTTCCGGTTTTCATATTTCATCATAAAATGAACCGGTTACCGGTTTTAAAAAGAGCGGTTTATGTTGCTGTTTCGGCTCTAAAATTTTTTAAGTAGCAACCAATTAATAAAAAATATTCGTTTCAGCTTTGAACTCAAAAGTAATGAATTTCTAAACACAGAAAAATTCGATTAAAAAAATAGCAACTTTTATAAAAATTGATATTATTTTCTTACTTATCAAAAATGTCTTAGTTTGACATATCATTTAAACTTTAATTTTAGTAGCAAATTTACAAGTATTCCCAAGTAACATAAAATACCAGAAAACAATGTTGTGTCGACGTCATAAAGTTCGTCTCTGACCGTCTTGACGACGTCTCAGCGAGTAGCTGTGTAACGTCTTTAATCGACGTCAAGTTGACATATAAAGATGACGTCTTAAACTAATGAAAATATTACGATTTTTATGCAATTTAATTAAAGAATAGAAAATACTGATTTATTTTTTATTATGCGACGTCAAAATATAACGTTAAATTATGACAAAAATATGACTAAAATATAACGTTTATTTTTTATTTACGGCCAGTCATTGTTACTTATTACATTATCAACAACTTAATAAATTAAAAATATAGTTATAGTTCCTGTTCCTCCTTTGATATGAAATTATGTTCAATTGTAATTATTTTCAATCTGATAAATTAAAAACAATTGTCTACCTAGTCTTATCAAACAATCAATGTCATAATAACAATTATTTCATTATCTATCTTCAGTCTCCGCCACTGCTATCCTAGCCGAATGATAACGAATAACCAAGACCTTGCAACTTCTAAATTAATCCGGTATTTAAAACAAGCGTGAGATATTCGTAGTTAGCATGTTGAACAATTAAAGTCATCATTTTCCCTTTTTTATCACGTCGACAATAGGCGCTATTTAGCAGCGTATACCGGATTTCAAACACAGAACCGTACCGAGTGAATTTTTAAATTTTTCTTAGAAAACATTGTGTAATCAATATGAACAACAACAAAAACAAAATGATGAAGGATGCCAAGTAAACAATTCTTATGATTTTTTGAAAAACAATTCTTAAGACTTTAAATATTATAAAATAGTAATGTAAACATTTACTTGGAATGGAGCAGTGTGTAAATGTTTTAAATGACGTTGGTTTATTATGAATTCTATATAAATATATATATATCTCAGAAAAATTATCTAAATTTAATTTTATATTACTACAATTTTAAGTATCAAAGAAATTATGAAGATGTAGTCATAATGAGCGATAAATTTAAATCTTTGTAAGCCTCTGGCCCTTGTTTTTTCTCGTCTCATTCTCGTTTCGTCTGGAAATTACGAGACGAGAACCAATAAATTTCTCGTCTCGGATTTTTTAGATGAGACGAGAATTCTCGAAACTAAAACGTATAAAAAATTTGATATTTTATCCTTCGAAAATGTCATTTTTGGTTTTGATTTAATTAAATTAACATCGTAAACAAAGAATCTAGAAAAAAATTTTTACTAATGAAATTATTTATTTAATAACAAATTTTCGTGCAGAGGTATACAGGATTTCCCACAAGTTTTGAACGAGTAAAGAAAAATAATTGAAAATTTGGGGATCACTAAAGAGTCATAAAAACTACATTCTTAGATAGTTTATAACTTCCATACAACTTGGAGTTTTAGGTGACGACCAGCTCAACATTTATAAATAGCAACCCCTGTTTCACCTTATTTGAAAGATAATGAAAAAAGTAACATATCCCCATAAACCAAAACCCGATATCTGAATTTTTTCAAGAATTTAATGTTAATTAATTAAGTTTTTTGCACGTTTACTTAGATTTTTATAACAAATGTTCAAATTATCGACCTTCTTCGGTCTGACCCAAACGCTTTAGTGATCCCTAAATTTTTATATTTTTTTTCTTCACTCGTTCAAAACTCCGTCCCGGGTATTTTGGGAAACGGTGTATAAAATTATTATTATTAAACCAAGACATAATTTTTATTTATTTTATTACTGAATACGTAATCAACTATCGAGGCAGTAAAATATTCAATTTAAAGTTGTCCTTATTTATTATCTTCAATAAATTTATTCTATTATTCTTATCATTCTAGAAAAATATGTGAAATATCTGTACAAAAATTTGTTATTTTATGATGAGTAACATAAAAATATTTTAACTTTTAGTCATTTTCTATTTTTGAAATTTTATTAAGACATTCAAATATAAAGTTGTCAAATAAAATCATATGTAATATATACGGTAATAAACTAACTATGTAGGTGCACGTATTGAAAGGACATAATTTACTTCGAATTGGCAAAGGTACAAACACATGTCAAATAATTAATTTTAACGAGGATTTACACTTCCGCACGTTAATATTACATTCAAATTAATTTTAATTCAATAATTTCAAGTGCAAATTACTCAAAACCTTTTGTAATGGCTGTCATCACATACCTACTAATACTTTTTTTACTGTTCTACTACGCGAAAATAAACCTAGGTCATTAAAGCTAAAGAAATACAAAAGTAGTAGTAGTATAAAACGTTCTCCTTCTACTACGACAGAAATAGATCGACCAACTTAATTTGTAGAATCGTAGGACATCCTAGAGACACAAACTAGACGGTGTTCTAAAGACGCGCATTAGAATGACAGAAATAGAAACGGATTTCAAAGGAAGAGGCGCCATGCAATGTTTAAAATACGTAAAAAATTGTGCATTCTTAGTTTATTAATAATTTCATTGAGTACGAAATTAGATTGTGTCTTATAATTCGCTGTCAAAAACACATTTGCAAACAAAACAGAGCCATTAGAATTAATAAAAAATTATTCACAACTACACAACAATTTATTAGAGCTGGTACTAAAGGTATTTTCACCTGAGGCAGTAGGATTGGGATTTTGCTCTTCTATGTAACTTTTTTTAAAGGTAGGTCAAGACTGTCAAGATGGGTCAATAAAAACTAAAGCAAAATGCCGAGCGAAGTGAGGCGAATTTTTTTTAAGTGTCAGGTAGTATCTAGGAAACAAGCGTGGAGAGCGTTCGTCGCATATCGTTAATTTGCTTAAAATATCATTAAAATATTTGATGAACATATTTATTATTCATTTTTCTATTAATTTGACACCCGCGGATCTGTAATTTATTATGGTAGGCAGGCGCGCCGGGTTCTGAAAATCTTGTGGGGGCAAGGGCACAACACAACATTATATTTATATACTCGAGAAAAAAATTAGGGCAAAACTCGATTTTTGACGCAAAATGTCAAATTTTCAAGGCGTGATAACTCGGTTGCAGTTGACCCAAAATTAATAATTCTTTGGGTTTAAAAAAGATCAAAGTCTCCTCTTTCGAATGGTGTACCTGAAAGCCACATTCGATACATCCCATGTCCCATAAACCACAAGAGAAAAAAATGTTTTAAACTGAAAAAAATGTTCAACTTTAACAACTTGCACGGAGTACAAAAAAATGGTAGGTCATATTCAAGGCAAGGACATTAAAGTTCACACAATTTCCTTTCAAGTTAAAAAAGAACAAGTTTCTATGATGATTCTGTCCAAAGTTATGAGTAGTTCAGGCATGTCACGACCTGCGTTTCCAACTGGAACCCCGCTAAAGCGTAACAACAGAATTCAAATTCAATCTTTACCAGTAATAATATTGTTGAATTTATTTCATTAATGAATTTTTCCTGTAGGGGGCACTGCTCCCCACAAAACTGCTTGTGGGGGGCAAGCGCCCCGTTGTCCCCCACAAGTCGGCGCCTATGATGGTAGGTACATACTACAAACTTTATTCAGAATACGTACATACTAATAATAACTTTAAATAAATTAGGATTGGAAGAAAATTACCGGGATGCAGTCAAATATTTTTATTATCTCACTCAACTAGTGTCTTCATCAGGAGATGAGATTAAAAGAAATAATTTGTTACATATAATAAATAATACAAATTTGCTTGTAGCTTTGATGCTCTCATATGGAAGTCGTCTGGATTCAAAATATTTACTAAACCATAAGGATATAGAAAATAAGTCAAAAAATTGAAACCGTTTTCACCCATCGACGAAAATTAAGAGGGATAAATTTTTTGAATTATTAGTGCATAGTTGCTCTCTTCTATATAAAATAATTGCTTGTTGTTTTTTGTAAACACATTTATTTATTACCTGACGAAGGGCACGCAAAGTATCCCGATACGTTGTATAAATAAAAAAAAACATACAGAACTATAAACAAATAAGTAATTTATTTATCATTATAAGTTCTGAAAACTACTATCAATCTATAATGACAACAACTTTGTTTTAAGAATTTGGAAAAAAGTTCCGATAATAATATTATTAAAATAATAATTAGCTCAAGACTAAATAAACAAATACATATATCTTTGGAAACATTTATTGCTTTGAACACAGAATCTCCTTTTCTCCTTGAACTAGTCTACATAAAATTCTGTAGTTCTCAAGAACAAGAACGTAATTTATTTATCTCTTTAGATTTTCACTGAAAATAAAAATAATTTGTTTACTTTTATTATAACAATTATTTCAAAAAATTTTACACAACAGTAATAATTCTTCGAAAATGGTTACAGTTTGCATCTATGAACGCCGAAATAAAATTGAAGTCACGACAAAAAATCAGAATCTTTTTGATATAAAAAACAACTTTAAACTGTATATTTTATGATAAAATTTGGCTACATTAAATTCAAACGATATAAACATAGTACACAGTATGCGATATGAGAGACGATCGGACTAAAGAATTTCAAATTGGTATACAATAGGCGCGCAGCCAAGATTTGTGGTTGGGGGGCTGAATATTTCTATAGGAAATAAAGTATATTATTATTTAAAAAAAATTGTAGTAAAAAAATGTTAACAAAATGCGCCGCAGGCGAAATTTGTTTTAATTCATGGTCAAATACGTTAAAATTGAAGAGTTGATTTTGTGTCGATCTGCTAAAAAAATGTTATTGTGTCTATTAAATATAGGTATTTTAAAAAGTGTAGATGAATCTCTTCGTACAATTTAGAAAAAAATTGATGTTTCATTTTCCTCTTTATCCAAATTTAAAGGCCGATATCTCAACAACTAAGCAAGAAATCAAACTCTAGCCTGCAGCATTGTATTTCTAACACTTAAATTAACCTATAACCAAATTTTCATAATTTTGAAAATTTGAAATTTTTTGACCAACCAAAAACCGACCACCCTCGATTTCTCAAAAATGGTTCAATATATCGACTTAATTTATTCACTAATGAATTCCTCGTGCCGAATTTCATATGTGTACCAATTTTCAGCTCAAAATTCTAACGGGTACAATATTTATCACGGTTTCCCCATTTTTGAAGATTTCTTTTTTCTAAAATCGACAATGTTGGATAAATCTTGTACGCGTCAGAATTTTCAGCTGAAAATTGGTACACATATGTAATTCGGCGCGAGGAATTAATTAGTGAATAAATTAAGTCGATATATTGAACCATTTTTGAGAAATCGAGGTAGTCGGTTTTTGGGAGATCAAGAAATTTCAAAATTTTCAAAATTCTGAAAAATTGTTTATAGGTTAATTTGAGTGTTCGAAATACAATGATGCAGACTAGAGTTTGATTTCTCGTTTAGTTTTTGAGATATCGACCTTTAAATTTAGAAAAGGAAAATAGGACAATTTAAATCTACTTTTTTGAAATTCCAGTATCTTGTCTTATTGTCCATGGTATAAAATTTGTTTCTACACAAAATTTGAATTATTATGACAGTGACAGTACAGTTGACATCTTTTGCTTGCATCTTGGTTTACATTATCGTTTACGTATTACATAAACATGAAACTATTAAAAAATGTAAGTAAAACTATTTATTACATAAGCAGAATATGCAGAATTAGGCGAGAGGTCGTGTGCTGGCCGCAGCAGATTTTATGAATTTTTTTTTTATTACATTTGTTTTAGATTAATATAAATTTCAATAGTGTTTGCCATGTTAAAAACATGAATACAAAAAAAATTAGTTTGTTTATAACAACCATTGTTTAATTGTTGTATACGATGTCTGCTGTAGTAAACATTATTTCGTTGTACAAGTTTTGTGAGGACAAGTCTGCTCTTTTGCACCAGTTGCAGGAGTGGAACTTGATTCCACGAACTAGACGGTGTCGTAAATGTGGGGGCAGCCTCACGTTGACCGAGGATTCTTCTCGTATAGACGGCTGGATTTGGAGATGTCAGAACAGGACCTCCCAAAGGAAGCAAAAGGTAAAGACTTGTGTGTATGCTGCTCTTTTGCACCAGTTGTTTTGTTAGCTATGTTAGTGCAGTAAAAACAAAAACCGAGTTTGTGGGGCTCTATTACGGTTTTGTTAGCTATGTTAGTGCAGTAAATACCAAAAACGAGTTTGTGGGGCTCTATTACGGTTTTGTTAGCTATGTTAGTGCAGTAAATGCCAAGGCTTTATTTTTAGCCATTTTGACACATTCAGGTTAACATACAAAAACGTCATTTTATTATTTTTTTGAAATTTTGACACATTGAGGTTAACCAAAAAAATTTCATTTTCTTCAAAAAAACATATTAAAAACACTCTTCTTTGCTTGTTTAGGTCATATTTAGGCATAATAAACGATCTCCTAAAAAAAACGCATTTTCTCTTAAACACCTATTCTACATTCCAGCCAAAATACGGATCTAATATTTTAATGTACCTATAGATTAACATATAAAAAATAGTGGAAACCCGATTGAGCAGAAACCAAAAAGGAAGGGATGTAACGAAGCAGCTTATGCCCATGTCACACCGGTATGGCACGAAGCACGGTGCTCGATGGAACAGAATAACGTAAAAATTGTATCGCCGCTATTCCGTCGAGCATTTTGACATATGGAAATTTGTTGTTGATTTCACAGTGAGTCCTTAGTATAATTTTTGAGATTTGGTGAATAATTGATGTCAAAATAGTAACAGTAAGTAATTAGATAATAAGAATATAACCCTTTAAGCTTTTGTAAATATATGAACTAATTATTGATTTAATTAACACAATTTTAATTCTCATCTGTCAAAAATAATTTTCAAAAACCTTCAAAGTACGAAGTGAACAAAGCAATATACAAATTTTCGTATGGCATTTTGCTATACCGGTGTGACACCCTTTTGACAGCTTTGAACGAAACAAAATGCCACATCGAGCACCGTGCTTCATGCCACGCCGGTGTGACATGGGCATTAGATAGCTAATACACGTATATTTAGGTTCGAATTCTTGATGAAATCCGCTGAGTCCGCTCCTGTGTCATCTCCCTCCTCGGAAGCAGCGGCCGCAGACTCCGCGGCTGGAGCCGGGGCCTGTGCACAGTCTGCGAGCAGCGTCCGCGCGAAGCACCGAGCCCCGCACCAGACACAGTCGGAGTTACGCGGCCCGCGAGTCTATCCTCTAACACTAGACACCGCTAGTCAGTCTAACTAACACAGCGCGTAGTGTAGTGACGTGCGTGAGTGACATTGGAGTAGAGTACCTGTTGAACAAGTAAGTTACCGCCAGAAGCCCGCGAGAATCAAACATAACTATCAGTGGAGTGCGGGTTATATGCAGGAAATATACATGCAATATGCGTTGAAATAAGACCAAAATATGCAATATTTTACAAATGTATGCATGCATATGCAGATATGCAACATAATTTTATTTAGTTTTACCGCTTTTTACTAATAATTTATTTTTATAAACCAATGCACAAGAATATCAAATAAAATAAACAAAACAACGTATTCTGCAATACAACTTGACTTGTTTGCCTACCTACCTTTAAAATAAATGTAAAAACTACTATAGGTGGTATCAAATTTGAGCGATTATAAATTTAATACATTATAATTTTTTTTTTAATTGAAATTTTGGGTTAAAAGGTACAAAATATGCAGTTATATGCATTTTTAATAAATATATGTAAAAAATATTGAAATATGCCAAATATGCAAAAAAATTATAACATATTTTGATCTATTTTTGTATGACATGCAAACATACTATGCACAATAATACAATATTATGCAAATGCATATAATCCGCACTCTAATTATAAGTATTACTTTATTAATTCCAAACTCCCATATTAATGTATTTATTATCTTATTAGTTAAAAGGATCGTCTATGATGGATAATAATAATGGATAAATAAATTACGCCTATAGATGCAGACGTTTCGGTTATTATTTAACTATTTTCAAGTGCTTAAAATAGCAACATTATTATCTTATGCTGTGACATTTTTTATAAACAAAGTGATATTTGCATGTGCTTGCAATTTTGTTTATGTACAGTCGTACTATAATTTGACAATAATTTTAAACTAATTTGTTTGACATAAACGTCATTTTTAGCCCTCGGCCACATTATAGTGCAGTGCACCATAATGAATACAAACAGTTTAGATTTCCAAGATAGTGAAAAAAAAACAACAAATAAAATTGATTATAAACTAATAAGACTTAACTTGAACATGATTAAACATAAACAGAAGCAATATTAACAGGTTTAGTTATAATTTAACATTTCAGTTGAAATACACAAAAATTTCTCCTGTCTTCTCAATTAATATGAATTCCCTATAAATATGAATAACTTTGACTACAGTTTTGATAAAATTTAATAATGATAAAAAGTCGTTCAACTTTTATGTTATTTTCTATTTTACTATTCAGTTTTTTGTTCAAAATTTGTTTATTGTTATATTTTGGAATCGGAACTTATATACATATTAATTTTTATTTGCCATTTCTCAATAATTGCTTCTTAATTATTGTTTCATAGAAAATGCTTTTTAATTAAAGTTGTATTAATTTTTTTTTTCAAATCGTATCAAGTATTTTTCTCTAAAATAATTTATAATTACTCTAATTAACTGATACAATGTTTATTAAGCACTTGTATATTAAGTTCATGCTTTACTATTATTTATTTATTTTATAATTATTTAAGATTATTTCTTTATTGCTTATTTATTATGTCTAATTTTATTTGAAGACGTGTATACATTATGTTTTTAATATTTGCATTTATGAATGAGTAACACGTATCAATGAAACATGCAATCTAAGAGGAATCAACTTCGATACTATCTTTCATAATGATACTAGTAATTTTAAAATTATTGTTTATACTATTGCTATATATTTGACAAATGTTTATATTTAGACAAATTATTTTGTTAACATAGGCTCACCACCATAATCGAAATAAGAAAAATTAATAACAAAAACATACATTACATATCCAGTTATGACTAATAGTGAAGAAAAAAAGTTTTTAAATAATTTCATTTAAAATATATAAATTATTTAAGATTCCATGGCGTAGATAGTATGGGGCGTGGTTTGTTTCATATGGAATGTTGTTATTGGCCGTAAACATTTTCGCGCGATGAGCACATGAGAAGAAGAGACATGATGCGGCAGAGAATGTAACTACCATCTGTCATTACATTATTCGTTCTTATGTCATTTGTGTTTGATTTTATTCGATACTTTTAACTACTACAAGAAATGTTTTTAGCATAGCAACACGACTGTTTAATATAAAATAAATAAATAATTTGTTTTAAGGAAAATATTAGTGAAACAAACTGATTGAATGCCACCGACGTCACCACTAAATACCAGACTTTTAAAAATATCATATCTTGCTTAATAAGCGTAATTTTCACATCGCGTTTTCACTAATCGTCATAGTTTCTTAGTACCTAGTTACCTATATTTTAAAAAAAATTAAAAATACAATGTATTTTTAATAGACTCTATTATAGTACTTTTGGTGGCAGCTCTATAGAGCTCAATAAATAAAATTTTAGATTATTAGTTAGGATGTATATGTAAGTAGCAAATTTTAACAAAGGATATTTTAAATTTCGTAGAAATGCTCATTTTATATTAATAATAAAATTAGTGATATTGGGAAATACATTTAATAATAAATCTAATATAAACGAACAAAATTTTATTAAATTTAAATATCAGACTGTTATTGTTCAGTAAATATAAATTAATTAACATGTATCCACACCGCGTATTAATTAAATATCACATTCATTTGATTTGATATTATTAAATATGTACCTACATCACAAATAATATATATCTATTATTTATAAATTCATATTTAGTCTATTGTGCTATAGCAATTCAAAATTAACTAAAAATTCTTGAAAGCAAATCAAGTATGAATCATTTTCAGTTCATTCAAATTTTCTTATCGAACTATTATGTACTATATTTCGAAATCACTTTATCTCAAAATTACAGAAATAAATTCACATCTGTTGTTTCCTTGAAAAGTATTTCAATCAGCTATTCGTTTTTAAAAAAACAACAAAATAAACTATAAATAAATCCACGAATGATATTAATGTTCAATAGAACTGGGTTACCCATTTATTATAAAACGCCCGTAAGTATGTTAATTAGGAATAACAAAATTTTATATTTATCTGTCGGTTTAACAAATTTGCGAATTGTGAAGTAATATTCTTTGCAGTGTGCTTAAAAGGGAGATATAGGGATCATGAAAAAAATCGCTGTCGAGTACGTTTTAGTACCTTTAGAACCTATTTTGGCTATTTTCACGAGGATGTATGTGTGTATGTATGTATGGATGAAATTTTTCGCGCGCTTTCTTTGTCATTCATTATCCCAAATTTTACTGAACATAAAATTATAATATTTTGCATAATACATTATTGTATGTATAAATGAAGAGCTGACTAGATTTTGGTAAAAATCTGCCAACCGGAATTGGAACTTTACTTGAAGAACTATAACATTTCTTGCAATAATCTTAAATAAAAGTGAGACTGTTACAATTTTTCATACGACACATCAAAGAAAAAGTTACATTATACAATATATGATCTAATTTTGTTCTGTATCTTTTACCAATAAAGGAATATAATTTTCAAAACTAGGTATATAATTTTACCTACCACTATTTGTAAATCACCAACTAGAAAAATAAATTGAAAACAAAAATAAAAATGTCAATGTCACAGATAAACAGATAACAGATGTCTGCGCTCTGCGGCAAGAAGGATTATTGTCTGTGGTGTAGGGTTTTTGAAATATAGTGACACCATATTTAAAGATATAAAATATTATTAATTGGACAGTTTTCTGTAAATGCGGTATTTATAAATTAAATAGCTATTAAATAAAGAGCTGAGTAAATTTATGAAATTTAAAGTTTATTACATAATTGTAATTAAAGTCATTACTAAGTTCAAATATTACTATATTCATGCGGGGGGTTATTTGTTGGCCACATCAGATTTTGTATATGAAATCTGATGTTATTACAAATATTTTACGTATCCAAGTTGAATTTTGGACTCTAAAAGGCAACAATAAATATATTAAATAATTAGTTATTGTTAAACATTCACTCAGAAATAATTTTTAAATAATCAGCCTCAACTTGAAAGAGGAAACAGTGTTGTATACGCAAAAGAGTGAAAATAGAACCTTTTTATATTAAATATGATTTTCATGTTTCATACCTACAGCAAAAATGTTTATCAACTGTAATTACACAAGAGCTTTTTATTTCGCCGGATAAATTTCTGTTTGTATCGAAACCTTGTTGCCTAGCTATTTGTAAAAGAAAAATTGTTTAATAAAATCACGACGTGGAGTGATTTTATTTTAAAACAATTTTTCGAGTCAAATTGCTGTCAGGTGACAAGGTTGAGATGTCAAACAGAAATGTATTCGGAGGAAATAAAATGCTCGAGTGTAATTTAACGACTCCTTTGGTTCTTCTACACATTCCCAAAATGGAATCATTTCACTGACAAATATTAGAAATATGAAGCAAATGACATTTTAGTGTTTTGTTTATTGTTGGGTTGCTAAGAAAAAGGTAAATAAGATTTTATCACTTGCAAAAGTTACCTTTCTTTTTATCCGCTGTCAAAGCGATGAAATTGTGTTTTATACAGGAGTGTAATTATCAACAATAAACAATAATTTTATATTTTTGTGCCGGTTAACATATTTGCGTTGCCAGCAACAGATCGTTGCTAAGATACAAAAAGAAATTCAGTTACGTAGCGATTCTTGGCAAAGTTTTGGGAATTTCTGACAGAAATACTCTTAGACAGTTTGCTAAATTGCTAGACCTAGGATTCGGATTGTTTACGCGGCGTGGCTTTGATAACAATATTGAATGGAATACTTGTTAATTATTACTTAATTAAATAACTGACATCATAGATATTATCATGCTTTCCTTGGTATCTTGGATTTGTTATTGTTTTATGATTTTATTCAAGTTATAGATCAATAGGTCAAGGTGATCATTTGCATTTCATTATACTTTAGTTGAGTGTTGTGTGTCATCAATTTTTCGAAAACTGTACTTGTAATTAGCTGCGTTCAATGAAGCTAGCAAGTTTCTTTATGCCGATTGGTGCAACAGTGTAAATTTAATAATGTTACTATGGTTTGTCTATCTTTTTTAATACCGCTAGCGCAGCAAAAGCAGCAGTTTCTTTTTTGCTAGCACTATTGACATCATTTGCTAGTAAAACTGTCAAATTTTAAACTTGTACACCAATCAACGTAAAGAAATTTGATAGATTCGATAGATTAAATTCGAAGTTCATTGAACGCAATATTTATATTATTACAATAAAGTTGAAAAGTTGATTTCAATAAAATACGCTACTTGTAGGTATCTATTAATTTAATGAATATTTCAAAGATTCAAAGATTTCAAAGACACCCTGTATCTAATAGAAGTAATAGCATACTTGCTTTATGTAGTATCGTCTTTTCCAATTTTCCACATTTGTTTTGAATAATAAATAATCTAGAAAATCATCAAAATCGTACCTACTTTACCACTCACGAAGTATAGTATGACAGGAATGCAGAGACGGCGCCAGGGGTTGCTCACCCGCTAAAATTTTAGGCAGTGTCAATTCTGGACAATTTCTTTTTTGTTTATGTATGGTTTTTGCATGACTCAACAAAATAACAAAATTTTGAATTTGTTTTTTTTTAATTTTCAAAATTTAAAAACAGTCCGATAATTTATAAGTTAAACTTACATAAAGTTAAAGTATCTTAGTACTAGTACAAGAATAATTGTTTGTAAATATTTATAGATTATATATTTAATTATTTAGGCCTTCCATACTAAGAACCTATACCTATTTAAATTTTTGTGACTCGTGTGGATGCACTTATCCTGAAAAAAATTAATAATTATTAATAAATAAATTTACTGTCCAATCAGATTATTAACATAATTTAATTTTTTTAAATAAACAATAAATAGATAAAATGAAGCAATGAAGCAATGTCTTTATTATTATGCTAACTTATATCACTTATAGTTACATTAATATTAATGTCTGCGCATAAGAATGTAAAAGTAATTAAAAACAGCGATCTAATTATTATCTAGTTTTGTCCAGATCTTAATTAGTCATAATTTAAATATTGCACATGGAATTCATATCTTCTTGACTACTAACAAAAAAAAGTTTAAATAATTAATCAACTAGAAAACTAGGACAATGATAGACGCATTTGAAAAAAATTTAAATTTAAATTGAAATTCCGATGAAACAAAATTCTTTTGATTTACTTATAGTCCAGTCAGGAGAGGTTTTGACTGAAGACTAATACATAACCAAATGAAATTTGGCATGTGAGTAGTTAAGAACATACAGAAACAAAAAAAAAATTCGCTCCACCTGGGTATGCTCCGCTTCCCACAAAAATTTTCAGTTGAAACTCAAAATTTTCTTGTAACGCATTTTCCTCGAAAATTATCAAAGATTTTGGAAAACTGTTTTGACAGGATGAAAGCTGAGGAAATTTGCTATCAAAATGGTCTTTGAAATTTTTGCATAAGTAGCACCGTGTAGGCTTCAGCCGTTTAATATTCAAATGACTTGAGAATTTTCTGTATAGTAGGCGCTACATTCAGAATGACTTAAAACATTCGCCGCTACAGAATGAATATGGTATAACTTCGTTAAAGAACATCATTTTGTAAAGATAAAAATTGCATTTTATTCGTCGAGGCTTCCACTTTCAATTGCACTAATAACATTTGAATTTCCGACCCCGTTTATACCGAGAAACTTGCTTTTTAAAGAATCATAACTCAGTATTAGAAGACGTTCAAAGAATTCTCAATATTTTCAATATCTATGAATGAAATTGTAAACTGGTAGAGAATTATCTTCATCAAATCATCCCCAATCACATGCCACTATTTGGAGGGTTGTGTGTTGTACGTCCGAAAAAAAAACTGGTTTTCGCTATATCATAGATTTATTTATTTATCGCGGGTACGAGCATTTTTGAAAATAGGCCACTTTTTGGCCCCGTAAATTGATTTTTAATGAGCTTATCGTTAAGTACAAATCCTAATCAACAAGATTCTGTAATATGTTTCATTAATTGTACTACTACGTACATGTAACAAATGTTTTCCTAAAAAAAGATCATAACCTATAAATAAAGAAGGTAGCGAAAACCAGTTTTTTTTTCGGACGTACAACACACAACCCTCCAAATAGTTGCATATGATTGGGGATGATTTGGTGAAGATAATCCTCTACGAGTTTACAATTTCATTCATAGATATTGAAAATATTGAGAATTCTTCGAACGTCTGCTAATACTGAGTTATGATTCTTTAAAAAGCAAGTTTCTCGGTATAAACGGGGTCGGAAATTCAAATGTTATTAGTGTAATTGAAAGTGGAAGCCTCGACGAATAAAATGCAATTTTTATCTTTACAAAATGATGTTCTTTAACGAAGTTATACCATATTCATTATGTAGCGGCGAATGTTTTACGTCATTCTCAATGTAGCGCCTACTATACAGAAAATTCTCAAGTCATTCGAATATTAAACGGCTGAAGCCTACACGGTGCTACTTATGAAAAATTTTCAAAGACCATTTTGATAGCAAATTTCCTCAGCTTTCATCCTGTCAAAACAGTTTTCCAAAATCTTTGATAGTTTTCGAGGAAAATGCGTTACAAGAAAATTTTGAGTTTCAACTAAAAATTTTTGTGGGAAGCGGAGCATACCGAGGTGGAGCGAATTTTTTTATTGTTTCTGTATGTTCTTAACTACTCACATGCCAAATTTCATTTGGTTATGTATTAGTCTTGGGTTTCAGTTAATTTTTGACTCTCCTGACTGGACTATTAAGTACTAATTAATTTTGCAAATATATTACAATTAATTTGAAACTTAAAATAAAATATAATTTTACTATCAAATACTAATAATGAATAGCTTCAAATTATTTATGAACAATGTATAGTTCATAAATTTCAAAATCAAATATTAATTAGGTACCTATTGAAACATTTTACATTCCAGTACATAAATAAGTAAGTGTCCATAACGTTTTCATTCAGTTACAAAATAAAATAATTAATGCGTATAACATCTTCGCATCTGTTCTAATATGAGTCAAGCTAATTTTTTAATAAACTACATTTTTTATTTTGTTACTCACTTAGCAAATTAGTAACACTTTATTATCTAGTATTTACCGCTTCTTAAGTATTTGTAAAGAAATGTGCATTATAATGAAAATTTAATGTGCAACGTAAATGCAAAAATAGTTCTGTTAAGGAATAATAATTGTAGATTAGAAATGCAAATATCCAAATAGGTTAAAATAAATATTAGATAACCACTGCAAATTTTTGCAAGCGTGTTTATTGATATTATGAAGTGAATTTCCAAACACATTTTATAATTATTATCGAATAATTATTATTTATGATTCTGTAATTAAAGTTTTATTAAATTTGCTAGTGTACATAGGTTATGAATGAATGATAATCTTACACGTGGTTCGTATTAAGCTTTATCCATTAACAATTTGTATTTAATTTTATTGATGAATATAATTTTTAAAGGTATTACCACAAGAGATGCAACTGTTTTAATGTTTTATGCAAATTTTTAATATTTTGAAGGATAGCACAAAAAAATTGTTATCGAATCGTATGAACTTACATTTAAAAATCTGACGTGGCATCACACAACCTTCCGCCATTTCTAGACTTTAAACAGAAATGTATACGTACAATCTGGTGCCCATTTAAAATAAACAAATAAAAATCTAAAATATTCAAACACAGAAATTAGTATCACCTGAATCAAAAGATTCATTCACACGAAAACTCTTCTGTGTTGAAGCAATCCTCCGTTCAGTTACTACATTTTTAATAGCTTACTTATGACTTATATAGCACTAGTATGCCAACTTGTCACCCGTCTCATCTGTCAATATTTTTTATGGAGAAACAAAAATCAACCGAACATGGATTACAAGATTTCAATGTTTTATTTGATAAAATTATTTTTTAAATTTTACTGCAGTTCTTTATTGCTACTAGATAAAGACAATTTTTTTATAACATAGATAGCAAATAACTTTTCCTCTTATTCTTATTACAAATAAATACTATATTTATCCAAATTTATATAAATTTTTGACACTTAATCTTTTCAATCTTCAAAAAATATCACTTCCGGTGAAGATATTTGTACCAAAATCTAATGAGCTCTTCCTATTCGTATACAATTGTAAAATACCAAATATCAAAATTTTTGGGTAATTCGTATTTGAGTTATCCGACAGACGGCATCGGCCCGGACCACACACACACACACACACACACACACACACACACACACACGCACACACACACACATACATACACACACGCACACACACACACACACACACACACACACACACACACACACACACACACACATACATACACACACACACACACACACACGCACACACACACACACATACATACACACACACGCACACACGCACACACACACACACACACACACACACACACACACACACACACACACACACACACACACACACACACACACACACACACACACACACACACACACACACACACACACACACACACACACACACACACACACACACACACACACACACACACACACACACACACACACACACACACACACACACACACACACACACACACACACACACACACACACACACACACACACACACACACACACACACACACACACACACACACACACACACACACACACACACACACACACACACACACACACACACACACACACACACACACACACACACACACACACACACACACACACACACACACACACACACACACACACACACACACACACACACACACACACACACACACACACACACACACACACACACACACACACACACACACACACACACACACACACACACACACACACACACACACACACACACACACACACACACACACACACACACACACACACACACACACACACACACACACACACACACACACACACACACACACACACACACACACACACACACACACACACACACACACACACACACACACACACACACACACACACACACACACACACACACACACACACACACACACACACACACACACACACACACACACACACACACACACACACACACACACACACACACACATACATACATACATACATACATACATACAGACATCATCGGGAAACTATCAAAAATGAGTTGTAAGGACCCTAATTCGTGCTCATCCACTAAAAACTCACTACCCGATTTTTTGCATGATTCCAATACCTTCCTTTACAGGTAAGCGGAAGGTAAAAATGGAAAAAATATATACAGGGTGTTTCTACCTCTGCACGCAACTTTAATAGGTTATATAATTTGATATACCTATTGATTACAGAAAAAATAAGATTTTTTCAAAATTCGCAAAAATAAGGGTACCTAGAAATGTTTATTTTTTATGATTACATAAGAAGTGACTATTTGTAGATAGTCTGATACTATTTAATTATAATCTTATGTTATAAATAACATTAAATTAACATTAACATTCTTCGGCATTCTTATAATCATGTACAATTTTTTTTTTAATATTAAAAAGACAACTGTTAATTGGTCCTTTAAGTATATAATCCATGTGGAAATACAATTTTACCATTCTTGTACTGGCATCAAAACACTTGCTACGTTAGTACGTTTTTTGCTGGATTTTAGGAGGTAATAATTATTGCTTATTATTTAAAAAATGATTTTCCTTGTAACAGATTTCGTAATAAATTTCCTCAAATGTTCGCGAATTGCGATAAGCTGTCACCGCTGTCACTAATTGAGTGTCAAATACCAAAATGCCACTTACAAATCGGACATATCGCCTCTCAGTATGACAATAAAATCCACGCGCTCTCGTAAAAACCAATAAGTTTATAATTGTATTTTCCGCTTCGAATTCTGGTGATGCAGGTTACAAAATCATTTTAAACGCGAACCTTTTAAAATGTAATCAAATTTAGGATCCATTTAAAATGTAATCAAATTTAGGATCCATTATGCTATAATTTGATTTAAATGGAAATTTTTCTTCTGTCTGCTTGGCTATGATATTATGAAGTGATAGAAAAATTTGTTGCATTTTATTTTTTATCCAGTCGATAAAAAGCACTTTGCAATCGAAACGTATCTTACACATTTCAGTTTAATTGCATACGGATCCACTGACCATCCTTTTGAAGTGCATAGTCGTTTAATATTTACCTCGAGAAATTTCAACCAATCAAGTTACAGTGTTATTTAAATTTCGAGCCAAAACAATCAAGTATCAGTGAGTACGTGCACAAGTGCATAGTCGAGTATTTTTGACAACTGTCAATACAAGAAACATGTCATCAAGAAATAAATTATTTGTAAAAATTACAGGCTGTAAAACTATGAAAATAAAAACCGAATAAAAACATATGTATTTATAAAATAATATTCTCCATAAAATTAATAAATAAATAAATATAAACGTATTAAAAAGCTACTCACCAAAAAACATTGAATAAAGTTAAGTTATTATAACTCGCCACATTTCATTCCATCACTAGTGACGGAATGAAACCATCCCGTAACAAGTGAAAGAATGTAATCATTTCATAATTGAAATTTATGTAAGAATGGTCATATTCTGTAACAGTCGTATACAGAAATACATACCAGATCGCATGCGTACTCATATCAAGCTCGACACAAAACAAACATTAGAAATAATTTGCCGCCAATTTATTGTAACATAAAATTCATTTAACGACGTAGCATCTCACGGACGCTGTATCAAATAGGATATACAGAATTGGTATTTTATCGGTTTTCGTGTGGTATGTCCAACCTGATAGTTGTTATATTGCAGCAATTTTTTTAAAAATAAAAAATTAAGGAAACATTAAATATTTGTTCTGTTTCAAATTTTCATTTTATTTATTTTTAAACTGTATTTAAAATGACAAAATCACAGATTATAAATGTAATAATCAGGCTTAAATCGAGTTATTTTATGTAAGAATAAAACGTAGACTACATTTAACCTTTTTGATGTAAACTTATTCACATGATTCTGGAAGGTATTCCACCTAAAATTGGGCAAACCATGTGCTAAATATTAATTGATAATAAAATTAATATTAAATTTGTGCGTCCAATTAAAAATATAGCAATAGATACGCGATACAATCTTACAAGCAACTCCACCAGATTTCGTGTTTTAATTGCGTATTGCGTGAACTCTGAAACGAATCTAATATCGTCTCGTCTTCGTGCCGAGATTGTGGTTTATAGGTGCAAATTACTCCGAATCCATTTATTTTGCGCCAGGATTTAAATTTAATTGCTTTAGCAACAAGTCGAGATTAAAATGTTTCAGTTGAAACGGAGATGACACACAAACACTGAAGTTATATCTTTGAGTGCGTATTTTGAATAATTTCAGATTTATTGGAAATATTTATTTTAAATATGTTCTACTGCAGAAAATGCGGTTATGTTCATTTAAATATGCGTGACACCACGGACTTACATAAATATTAAAAGTTTGTGAATATTTTAAAGGCTCTCTCTAATAAAGTTTGATTACTTGGCAGATATAAATTTTAGTGTTTGATGCTTTTATATTATGTAAAGAGTAAAGAGTAAAGCTTTTATTAAAATTGAAAACTGTTTCCAACGTTGCGATTCAGATCTTTGTCAAAAAGCAAACACATTAATGATATTACGTTTAGTTTGATAAGAGTACTTGTTTACTGTTCCAAAATTAAATGATTTTATATTTGTTTTTAGATGGAATATCAGTAAATAATAATCAGATTCTTAGATATAAAAATTAATTTTTAATGAATCAGCCGTTGATCTTGAAACTCAAAACATTTTCACCTGCGACGCTTTTTTTACATTTTTATTAAAAAATGTCCAACCTTGCGTTACATACATTATGTATGGTATACATGGTACGCCTCCCTTCTTAAAAAAGGGGAGCCACCAGCGGGAGCCCTGCAGGGGCTCTTTATTGTGTGTTGCATATCAATGTTTAGGTTATTTGTATTTATCTTGTAAATGGTTAATGTTACGAGAAAAATTGTTGTATGAAATACAGCACTAAATTATTTATAAAAATGGCAAATGATCGTTATCAATTTTCTTGTAAATCGCACAGTTTTCGAGAAAATCGTGAAAATGTATTTCTAACATTTCAATAATTTAAAAACAAGTCGATATTTTGTCATTTCACACGAAAACTGCTATGTTATTTATTCGCAGATAAAAATATCGACTTCCGGTTTCTTGCACTGAATTTTCCGAATTTTTTTTTTATAAGATTCATTATTTTTAAAAATTTTGAGGTCATTAGTTCAGCTAAAATTTTAAGATTTTCTCCGATAGAAAAAGACCGTTTATCCAAGTTTTATCTTTTTTCGTATTTTATGTGTTTGTTTAATATACTGTAACTTCTGAACTGATAAAAATATCGATTTCCGGTTTCTTACATTACATTTCTCTGTTAAATACATTATACTAAAAATTTACGAGGACCTTAGTTCTCCGAGGGAGACAAGACTAGCCGAAAAATATACTTATTTGAATTTGATATTAAGGAGGTTCCCTAGACATTTTAAAAAATGTTCTAATGCAACCAAACTTTGAATTTATGTTGCTGTGTCATAAAAATGATACCTGAATTTTTTGGAAATTTTTGACCACGTAGTTTGAACGAAATTTATTGTTAAATTTTAATATTTTACATGGGCTCTTATGGCTTTCCATTAATTGATTAAATAAAAAGATGTTAGAAATGTTCTATTTACTTAATTTTTGGTATATAAACGTATGCAAGCACGGACATCAATTTCCCAAAATTTGAAGAATGTTGACCACATAGTTGTAACAATATTGTTGATTGAAAAAAAAATCTTCAAGCATTTTTTGATTAGTGAATTAGAAATTATTGTAAAAATATATCACCGCAACTGAACGAATTGCAATATCAACTAACACCCGTTGACCGAATTTTGTTTTACATTAATAAAAATATTTTTATTAATTAAAGGCTGATATCTGAGTACGCCACTGCATGTGTAGGGAACCTCTTTAATCAAATATAAATGATTGATTTGATTTTCTGTTTCCAGGCGTCTCCAAGATGGCGCGGCCAAAGAACTCCCGCATCCGCGAATTCCTCAACCGCAACCTGCTGACGATGCTGACCATCGCGGGGGTGGTGGGGGGCACCATCACGGGCTGCATCATCCGCTCCACGCAGACCAAGTGGTCGGAGCGCGACGTCATGTACCTGCAGTTCCCGGGGGACATGTTCCTGCGGATGCTGAAGTCTCTGATCATCCCGCTGCTCACGTCGTCCATCATCTCCGCCATCGGCGCCCTCGACCTGTCGCTCTCGAGGAAGATCGCCATCAGGAGCATCTGCTACTACGCCTGCACCACAGTGTGTGCTGTTATACTGGGAATCATCCTCGTGGTCACTATTAGACCTGGAGTCAACGCTGCTGCTAACCTCAGGGATACTAATACTACCACCACGAAGTATGATCGCGATGTGCTCACTCAGGACACGTTGCTTGATTTGATTAGGTGAGTTATGTTTATTAGTTTTTTGCGTTCACAAAGTTATCTTTGTGAAACGTAACTGAATGTAGCCAAGGTTCACTTTGTGACACGTAACATATTTTTTAGATGGTTGGTATCGGTAGTATCATATGACATTTACTTCAATTGTCAAACGTTAAACCTCAGAACTGACAAATTTCAGTATAATCTTTAAATCTGTTTTGCTTAATTAATTACTTTATATTCAATAAAATTAATGAATTAATGAAAATTTCTACATTTTTAGGCAATTTGAGTTATTCACACGAAATATACAATTTCATTTTTAAATTTTCTCGATAAAAGGTCTGCTTACAGGTCTGTAAACTTTAAAGTTTAAACTCGTGATATTTGCTTACTTCTTTTTCTCAGAATTCGAAACTTTTAAATCGCCAAAATGCATTTGTCATAACTTTTTGCCTCATCCAGAAAAACTTCGTGAAAATTTAATTCGTGAAAAAAAAAACAATTTCGTCAAAAAACCACAAAATGCCCATAACTTTGTGCCAAATTGTCGTAGGAACTTCGTTTTTTGAGTCCTGTACAGGTAATTGAACAAATTTCAATGCCCTTTTGGTGGATCGAGTCGACAAATTTTTTCCAGCTCAGTACACATCGCCAAAGTTGGACTTTTTTGGCCCAAAACGTGTTTTTTTTAGGGTTTTGAAGGGTACGAAAAGAGATCATCCCTTAAAGTACAGCCACAATGGGTTTTCCCTCAAAAGAATCGTCTAATTTGGTTGAAAAGTCGCTGAGATATCTGCGAAAAACCTAAAAATGCACTTTTTTAAACACCCATAACTTTGTGCCAAATCACCGTAGGAACTTCGTTCTTTGAGTCCTGCACAGGGAATTGAACAAATTTTAGTGCCCTTTAGGGGTTGCGCTGAAGTTCGCATACATGACTTTAAAGTAAACACTTCAAAGTTTTTCGCCCGCAAAAATTTTTTGAAATCGATTGAAAATACGCCGAGTTATGGCGGCTTGAAAATGGTCGAATTTTTTACGAATTTCAAGTGTTTCATTTTTTTTCACCAGTGTATATTACGTGTGTTAAACGCATTTTTAAAAAATCGGGAGTTAATAGGGGTCATTAATGTATGATTTTTTTTCATTAATGATACTCTATTGTAATTGCAATTATTGATAGTTTCTTACACATTGAAACTGGGCTTATTTTTATCGAGATAATTCGAAAACTAAACGAAATATTAAAATGCGGCGTGGGGTAAAAGGGTAAATATTATGAACTTTTAACTTATAAGCATTAATATTATATCAGTTTTTTAATTTCCATATGAAAAAGAATGACACCGAAATGAATCATTTTATTGTAATTATTGTTTTCACAGAAGATTTCCTTACATATTACGCATTAGACTTGTAAATGAATTAATGTGGGCAGAAATGTGAACAATTTAGATCCAGTTACAGAAACCAGAAAACAGCATTCTTCGCGTACGCATAACTTGAATTCTATCTAAAACAATCGTGCGCTATATTCGCTATGATTTGTATGCGCTGAGTTACAGAGATATTTTACGCAGCCAATTTGATTAATTCAAATAGGAAATCAAATCAATCAAATGAAACACCTCATGATTGACTTATTGTCTGATAAAATTTCTCCGTTTTGAATACTAATTTTTAGTCACGTGACTGGAATGGTACAGTAACCTCTCTATTAAATATGACGTACTAATAGGTGACAAGTGTCGTCATTATCAAGTACCTACTTATAATTTTATTTGAAGTGCACTATACAGTTGTACTTCCTTTGTTTCTTTGAATAGAATTTGTAATTGTTTCATGGAATCCTCTGATTTAATAACGTTAATAACGTTTTATTAGTTTTGATTAATTATAAAATTGATTAATAACAACATTTTTATTTTGCATCAGTTGGAACTAATTTTAAATTTCAAAAAAAATTTAATTTTAGTTTTAAAAACTTTAAGATATTTTAGATAGTTTATTAAGAGGAAACTATTATTTCAATTTTTGTTGAGATAGGCTTACACAATAGATCAAGATAGTGTAGAAGATAGAATAGCACTTGCGATTGCAAAATCGAGTACAAAAAATTATTAAAATTCCTCCAAGATAATCATTTTTAAAAGACTGACAGACAATCAGACAAAAATACTCATTACTTTTTCTAATTAACTTATCAGTTGTTTATTATGTATAAAGTACTACGATTTTAAACAGCTAATATGTAAAAAAAGGGTCAAAAAAATTATTTTATTATTCAATCGGTTTGTAAGATAACAGTTATGTCAAAATATAATTAATAATTTTTAACGATGTTTATAAAACATGACAGATATAATAAACAAAATTTCAATAAATTTCGGATCATAGCACCGTCAGAAAATTCGCTGCAAATACGTCGATTTTTACTGGAATGTTCGGTGCTATAATTTCAAATTTATTGATTAAAAAAAATTAATTAGACATTTTTTTTCATTACGTCAATACGTTATTAAAAAATTAGCAATTATTAAAATACAATTATAATCAATTTGAGATCTTATTCCCTGTTTACACGAGAAAATTTTTTCTAAAAAGTTTCTTGAAATTAAAACAAGTGCTAGGAGCTGTCATATAAGTAGGTAAATCTGTCAATACCGGTCATACGGGGAAACCGTGGGGGAAACTAATTATTTCTTTAAAATATATTCAAGCTAGTGATCTTATAAATATTTAATAAAAATAATTACACGCCCCGTATGAACGGTATTGACAGTTTTTATTTATGACAGATAATAGCATTTGTTTTATTTTCAAGAAACTTTTTAGTGAAAACTTTCCTCGTGTGAACAGGGCAATATAAATTTCTTTAAATTTAAAGCATACCCTTAATTTATGTGGACAAATCAATTTTAATGTCGTGTTTGTCCATTTTAATGGAATAATTTATTACCTAAGACTTAATGAAAGAAAAAAATTATCAAATTTCTGAGAGACAACACACTCCTACTAAAAGATGAAACAAAAATTGAAACCTGCTCGATAACATATCGGACGGATTGAACGGATGTGTGATATTGTTTATTTTCGCAGCTAGGTAACAGTATGGAAACCGTTAATTTCGTATATGGCCGTGGGAAAATTCTTTAAATCTATCTAAAATTACGTTGAATTTTAGTGATCCTTGTATGATCTCTATCCCTTCTCACGCTCCATTTTCCGTGGGTGCGTCATCCCTCTATGGTGCCTTGATTCGCCGCTAGGTGACTCAGTAGGCGCTCTGTGTACACCACAGTGAACAAATGAACTCGGGCGAGCTAGCGCGGTCGGGCAGCAGGACATGGCCTATTGGCACAGGAAATTTTGATGTAGATATTATTAATGATCTAATGTCAGCTGTATATCCGGTGGGCATGGATACCACTCGATGCAGGAGAGCGCTGATCATGGCAGGAATTTAGAGGAAATCACCGGGATTTCGCGGGAATTTCAAAGTTACAGTGCAGGAGAAATACTTAATTATTGTGAAGAGTGTGTGTTTGATGCTCTTGAGATTATGCGGTTATGGCGCTATGCTTGCCATGGTAGTAACATCAGAATTTCATCAATTCTGGCTTTATTGTTCAAAATAAAAATCTTAACATAATATGAGTAATAACGACACATTATTTAATCGAAAAAATCATACATTGTTGCGACAACAATTAGAGAAAATAAGAACTAATATTTGCATCTTAATATTCAAGATTTTTACTTTGTTAATGCATACAATTGAATTTTGTTTGATATAACCGATTCCTTACGATGTTCTTAAGAGTGCCACAAGAAGTTTTTTTAAAAGAAACTTCAAACAATAAGTTTAAAAATATTTTCAAATTGACGAAATTGATTGATTTCACCGGTTTTCATTAACTAATTACCAGCAGAAAGCAGACTATTAGATATTTCAAGAAAATCGTCATGTGGCACCCCAGGGACAGTCTTAATAAACTTACATTTCAAATATGAGTTCATAGATTTCTAAAACAAAGTCACAATCTTGAATATTGTAGCATCCTATTTTGCTCTGAATTTCATAACAAGTGTAGGTATAGCCTTATTGTAAAAAGAGATCTTCTGTTTTCGCAACGAAACTTTGCATGTATGCTTAACCTTCCTATTATCCCGAAGTAAATGTCACACATTTGGTGCTTGGGTCATATTGACCCAGACCAAAAATTATTACCTTTTTGAAGTCATTAATAGTTGCGTATGTAATTTTTATTATTATAAATTAAATAAATAGAGTAATAAAATACGATTATAAGTACACAAAAAAGTACACAAAAAAAAGAAAAATAAAGCTTCTAGTTCAGCATCGCTCAAACCACGCCGAGCCATGTTTATTTCACCAAAGTTCACTTGTAATTGAATCCAACTGAATAATGTAATACGTATAGTATATTGGGAAACCCCTAAATATATCAAAAAGCAATACAGAAAGTCCCCAACAACGACACTGGTTCTGTAGGTATACAATTATAATGTTTATTTTTATAAGAATAACAACAATGGGTCGAACTGACCCATTTACCACATATGTTACTCATTAACTTTATTTATAAACACATGTAATGAATGGTACGAAATATAAAACACATTAACTATCGCGCTGCCATTTTAACCAGTTTCAAAGGACATTTTTTTCATTACTTTCATTCATCTGACGACTATACTACCTTAAGAAATCTATCAAATATAGATACTTTTCTCCGATTTTTTTCTAAGCCATTCTGCAAAACAATCTACAAACTGAAAAACCAATGCTGTTTCATTAGTCTGTCTAAATTTATTAATTATGGTCATAACAATTTAAAAATCATTTATTCGCATAATTAAATTACTCCTATCTTAATACTTCTTGTCATCTTCATTTTTAATTCTCCGTTTAGTCGCTTAGTGTGTATTTATTTCCATTTGTAAACAAAATTTTCACCACTAGAATTAATTTTCGCCATTTCAGCTTCATTGTCATTCACGATAATGTACAACATTCAAATTTACAGGCTTAACATGTTAAAATATGATAATTTTCAAAACTTCTTTTACTTCTAAATTATGCAGATGCGAGACTCAAGGACAGCAAATAGAACTAAAGTCAAGGAGAGGATTTTTTTAGGAAATAAATTACTTGACGTATTTGGAATATATTTGTTTATTATGCACAGAGCAAAACAAATATTAAATTATTAGCAAAAGCAGTTTCGAATTGTTAATTTATAAAATTTGAACGAACGGCTATCATATCAAAAATTTTAATCTCGGCTTTAATTATTATTCATTGAAAATTGAAACGCAAACTACTTACTTCATGATTTGCTGACTGAACGCTACGAAAATTTTGATTCAATTTACAGCATGCAAGCTATTAATTACTTAAAATTACAGATTACTATTCTAATTAGCTTTAATGTAATCAGTTTAAAATAGTAAAACAAAAAACGTGATATTTAAATTACTGAGTGAACAAAGTAGTTTACCATGTGGAGTAAATATAGAACTTATTATAATAAACAAAAAAAAAACTTGGTTTATTACAGCTATTATTCACTTTTTATTTCCTTAAGGTGATCCTCGACCCAGAAAAGTCAAAAACATTGATTCGATGTTCTATAGCATTTATTGTTGTGTTAAACATAATAATAACAAATAATTTATTTTTGATGGAAAATAATAATTTTGGCACCCGTATTTGGAAAAAATATTACAATATTTGTAAAAAATCTGACGTGGCCATCACACAACCTTCCGCCATATCTAGACTTATAAAAATATGTATACGTACAATCCGGTGCCCATTTAAAATATACAAATAAAAATCTAAAATATTCAAACACAGAAATTTGCATCACCTGAATAAAAAGATTCATTCACAGGAAAACTCTGCTGTGGCTTTTCTGTTTACCTTTTAGAGAGAAATAGAAAAAATAAAATTCTTCTTTACCAAGACTTATTGAAGATGCAATTTAGCGCCGCCGCTATTTGAAAGGTAATTCGCACCAGAATTAATTTTCACAAAATTCAGAAGACATTCCGCAATATTTGAAGTCCCTGTCTATAAAATGTTTTAAATATCATGTAAAAAATATGTTCTAATGTCTAAATTGTATCAAAAAACAGTGATTTATAGTAATTTATAGTAATGTATTAAGACCTAGATTGTATATTTTTTCTGAGCAACTAAATAATTTTGGTGTATATTTTTGCAATTCTCTATGTAGGTAATTTAATTATTGTATCATTCAATGTATGGTTAGGTGGAAGAACAGCCTTGGCTGAACCTCGCCTTTGACTACAAGTCAATAAAGATTTATTATTATTATTATTATATTATTATTAAGAATGAAAGAATCTTCT
Source organism: Agonum fuliginosum (assembly GCA_947534325.1). Taxonomy (NCBI): domain Eukaryota; kingdom Metazoa; phylum Arthropoda; class Insecta; order Coleoptera; family Carabidae; genus Agonum; species Agonum fuliginosum. The sequence goes on from OX384037.1 coordinate 31,005,739, forward strand.
AAGAATCCTTGTGTGAACAGGGCTTCAGGAGATACTGTTTACTGTTTACAAACAAACTAAAGAAATAGTGAAGGTAGAGGAAGCGCAACAAGTGCTTATGAATATTCTGGTGGTCGTCTTTATACTCATTGAAGCTGTAATATAAGAACATTTTTATTACATTATCGGAGACAAAATTTTCCACAGAAAAATCCTTCTAAACATAAGAAGCAACTAACAGACCTCCGCACTTTGACTGGTTTCTCACTCTCTCTTTCGTTCTATTGCGCGCTCTGTCTCGTCCTTTAATTTTATTAATAAAGATAATATGTGTTATTACGTAATCAACGAAGAATATGCAAAATAACAACGGCCTTGGCTGTCAGCCGCCCAACACAAACACACATACATACAAACAGAGCGGCGCGCTTTATAAATATTGAATACACTTGTTGAATACCCCGAGTGGTAGTGGTTTGGCACCTGTCGCTTGGATTTGGGGAGGAGGATTTTCGAGTTTAAATGGAAATGTTACATTGAGGTATGTGGCTTAATTTGTCGGGGGATTATTATTGTTTACTAAATACTGAAACATATTCTTTTATAACTTACTTAAGACTATACTTGATTTAGGGAAATTTTAGAGAAAAAATTTATTTACAAAAATCCTTTATTATATTCTGCTTAACAGCAATACATTTTTGGATTTTCAAAAAAATGACAATCGAAAATTAGATTTTTAAAAAAAATAAGGGACGTTTCTTGAAAAATAGCGATGTACCGCTGTTGACACATTACAGCAGAAAATGTGTAATTTTTTTGAAAAAAATATTCCAATCGAAAAAAGAGTTATTGTAATCTACGAATTTTGATGTTTTTCTAGACCTTGGATTACTCAAAACAAGTCCGGGAAATCGAAAAAGACAATATGTATAGCTAGTGTTGTTTCCAAAATTTGCTTGATAAACCAATCGAAATGGGCAAGTGTGTAGCGTCTTAAGGCTCTACACTTGAACGCAATATTGCTGCAATAGAATGAGAATTCACGATTCTGGCTATATTGCTCAAAATAAAAATCTGAAATTTATCATAAGTAATTACGAAGCATTATTTGATTGAAAAATTCATACAATATATTGTTGCGACAACAATTAGACAAATTAAGAATTAATTTCTGCATTTTAATATTACAAATGATGGCCTTATTATTGCATATTTATTAATTTTGTTTTAAATAGTCGATTCCTTGCATTGTTCATAAGAGTGTTAAGAAAATATTTTTTGTCAAGAAAATTACATATCTGACGACAAAAATAGTAAAAAATCGGCCAAATTTACTATTTTTACTAATTTATTACTAAAATACCATTAAGTAGGTATAGCAAAAATATAATTTCTTAAAACTCTAGAGTCCTCTTTTATCTATGTATACATAAAATATGAACAGTGTAGGTGTACTAATAAGAGCTCAGTTTGTAATATAGCCAGGTCAGTTTTTCACTATATTTTTGGCACAAGTGTAGCGCCTAAGTGAGTTCCATTCAATTAATTGTTTCAAAATTACAGAAATTCAACATGTACCTACTGTTCTCGAAATACGACGAAAGAAATAATTTAAAAAATATAAATTCAATCATCTTGTACTGTGTACTTTTGAATATTTACTACAAAATACGTTTGTATGTAAATCTAAATACTTTATAATTTTGTCAACAAACCTTCTTCATTAATTTTTGCACGTATATTTTGTAATATACGATTCATTTTACTACTGCTACACTATTTATATTCACAACATTCGACAGAAAGTATAAATATTTAAAGCCGTTTGTTTTGACTATTTGCCAAATTTTAAACACAAAGGTGACTTCGTAAACACAATAAAATTGGAGGAGAAAATAAGCTTCTAATATTTTATGATTGTCACAAAATTGAAAAAATGCAAAATAAAATTTAAATCGATTGATCTCCTTGGAAAAGATTTAGATATTTTTTACAAGAGGATAAACAAATTTGTTTTAATTTTTTTAGTAACCTAATTTGTTTATCTGTTCATTTCTTTTATTCTTTATAATACTGTATCATTTATTATGTTATGAGTATTCTACTTATTCACATTAGGAAAAGCCTAAAAATAAATTATTACAATGAAATGAGTAATAATCAAATTATTTTATTAAAAATTGAGAAGAAATTACTACAAAAATTTGAAATTTTTTGATTGAGGAGTAAAAATGTTTAATCAACAAAATTTGTAATATAAGTATTCTTTAAATTTTTTTATTTAAACTCGCATTTGTAGAGATTATTCAACAAACTGTTCAACAAAGTGACATGATTATCATCGGTAATAGCATGAGTTAGTTGATGAAAATTGTCCGAGTGCGCAGCACGATTTCAATTTTCTAAAGATATTATGCTTAATCATAGCCCGAGTTATATTTGGGGAGAATAATGAATGAAGCCAAAATGTTTGGTTATATTTTTTCAATAGCTCTCAAAAACGTTCTAAATTTTATTTACCTTTTTCAATTTCGTCTTCACTGGAATTACCCTACCGAATACAATCAGATTCATTCATTTTAAGTTTTATTTTTGACAAACAGTAATATTTGATTAAGAACCTGACAGTAGCAAATTAATAAACAAAAACAGTTGACATGTAACAGCGATTATAAAAATATCATCGATTTGATACCACCTTACTACCCTATTTCAGCCAATCAAATTAGTCAAATATGTACCAGATGATACATATATTTCATTTTTGTTAATATATTTTGTATCAAATCAAATCTATTTCTATTGCCCTGCATGACATGACGTACGAACCCGGAGTTCCGTGGTTCAAGACTCTCAGCCGGCAGTGTGTGATTGTAAATAGCAATTAAATCGCATTCAAGCTGACCACTTGATTGTCTTAATTGAATCCTGGTTGCATAAGAATCCCTCCGATGCCGATTTTGACTGCACCACGACGAATCGGTCTAGAAGTGGTTGGATTCCACTATAATTACATCTACCATTGTGTTAAACCTGCTAAATGGTTACCATCAAAATAAAATAAAACAAAAATAAATGCTTTGTAAACCTTCCAGCGGGCGCGCCATTATTTTATAAATGAGTGGGCGCTTGTCGTAAATTTTACGACATTCAGATTTATGCAAGTTTATCGATTTGTATTTATTTAAATCTTCGGAAGTTACTATAGGGATGTAAACACTGATGAGACAGTACTGCAAAAAATAATTTATTCCATATTTGTTAACAACAAAACTAAAAACTTGAAAGTATTCCTCGTTCTCTTTCCCTGGCTCATCACACATATGTTTGATAATTTCTGCCAGTTCTTTATGTATAAGTGACCTACGAGCCATAAAAAACGCAAAAATACATTGATTTATGTAGGAATTGATATAAAAGTGAAAGAAATCAGAGGAAACAGTCAACGAAATATAATTACACATAAAGGATCGTGTCGTAAAATTTATGCTAAAACAGAAACTTTGCAAAATATCTATTTATAAGAAACACTCCTGTGCACCCCCGCCCGTCCGAAGATTAGGAAGACACTGGTCTAGGAATAGGTGGAGTGTGCAGCCCACAAATCTGAGTGATAAAATTAGGAAGAGCCATTTTGTGCATTTGTCGTAAATTTTACTACAGCGCGCATGCTGGAAGGTAAAGCAAATTTTGTAGCAATGCCCTACATATAAAGTAACGAACTAGGATAATAATTATTATGATTTTCGATTTAGATACAGAGTTTTATTTGTTCAAGGAAAAGCTGATTTTTCATGCTCATGCTTAACGCTTAATGTCAATGTTATAATGAAAATCCTTATATCTAATTACCCTTTTTATTGTACATTCTTATCCTCGTTCCAGAAAACTTTTACTCTTTTTCTAAGAATTTTATTCTCTTTTACTCTGCGTGGGATTTGCACGATTTCATCACGTGCTGCTAGTGTCTTAGGCCAAGGAATTCAAGTATTAAGTACACAGAAAAACAAAACATAAAAACATAATCCACATAAGAAAAAATAATATTTATTATACCAGGGAACTTGAGTAGATAAGCATTGAATGAAGTAAAAAATTATATTTATTATTTATGAATTCTCAAGAAACTAACTTCATTTTATTTGATGTTACGTAATGAATTCACTGATTATGTTTGTATACGGTTAATAAAGATATTCAAAATAATAGGTTTATTTTTATACAGGGTGTTTCTATACCTGTGCACGAAACTTTAATAGATTATATAATTTGATATAGGTACTGATTATAGATAAAAAAGATTTTTTTCAAAAATCGCAAAAATAAGGATATAGAAAATTTTAGTGTCTCTTGTTTGAAACTCCATTTAACTGTGCATTTATTAATTATTACATAACAAGTGACTATTTGTAGATAGGCTCATAGTATTTATAATTTTATTTTATAAATATCATCATAAATAAACAGTTAAACGGACGTTCAAACAAATGGAACTAATAATATTTTTACTACCCTTATTTGTGCGAATTTTGAAAAAAATCTTTTTATTATTATTAGTCAGTACCTATATAAAAATATATAATCTAGTAAAGTTTCGTGCAGAGGTATAGAAACACCCTGTATACGTAATAATAATAATTTTAAATTAAATATTATCAGATTCAGAAATATTGGGATTATGGATGCAAGACCTACCTAAAGAAACATTGTAAAAAAATATTATGAACATTTTTACGGTATTAAACCAAATTTCATATTTAAATATATCCATGTGTAAAAATTTTAACATAGCCGATTATGTATCTGTAATTCTAATAATTTTGAAATTCTGGATAATGCATTATTTGGAAAAAACTGAGTATAAAAGTGACATATTTTGCTTCAAATCTATAATGCTGCTATTCGTCCTTACCCTAAATATTTTTGAATATTTCAAGTTCACGATTTACCGAGATTTTCTAAAATAGGTACGGTGCCAAATTTTAATTTGGCACAAATACCGCTTATTCATTTTATCCCGACTTCATCATATAAATCTTGATAGTTCTACTTTAATTTATAACATGTTTTCTTAAAGTAGGTACCTACGATAAAATTAAATACCTACCCACACCTACATAATTATAATATTCATCAAATTTAGTAAGAAAGGTCGCGCTCGAAATCGTTTTCATTTTTTTATGCACTTTATCTGCATACACATTTTTGCAAATTGGAACAAGCAATAGGAAAAATAATATATCAATATAATCATTAGAGTTTCTAGTTTGCATTATGCTTAATAAGAATACCTGAAAATAAATATAATTTGCAGTAGAAATGAAAGAAGAGAGAGCAAAATTCATCAAATTGGAATGAATTTTATGCAAAATGAACTATTTACGCGAATGCTGGGATGGTATCTTACCGCAAGAGATTTGTACAATGTTTTTTGTAACGAATAAAGCTATAATTAAATACATTCAAGTTGTAATTGTAGTCTGATCATTAAATTTAAACACTTTAATTAATAAACTTCGCGTTGTAAAATAAAACCTATAGTTCATTTTATTATTATTGATATTCAGTGGTTCATACATTAATAATATTTTATTAATACTTGATATTTTTCTTGCAGAAATCTTTTCCCGCCAAATATAATCCAAGCCACAGTTGGACAGGTAAGAAAAATAATTTTGCTTTTCACTTCCAAATGTATTATCTTATCTAGTTCATAGATTCCCTTATGTACTTTGTAACTGATATATTTAAAATAAACTTAAGGAAAGGTCAGAAGATTTATCTGACATTGCAAAACAAAATATTCTACAGTTTGAGAAAAGAATGACATCAATTGCTATGCAATATTTTTTACTTCAAGTAGCTAAATTTAGACAATGTAACTGGCGAAATTTTGTGTTAAAAATATTTGTAAACTACACTACATCACAATAAAATTAATAATAAACTAGCGTGGAACAAAAATCTAATATTGTATTGGAAACCGAAAGGTTTTTCAGTGCCAAAAGCTATAAATTTATAGACTCAAATCTCAAATCTGAAATTTTTGACTCCCACAATTCTGGACCGCAAAATTGAATTTTATTTCAACCGTGAATACACAGATACGTAATATAAAATTGCAAAATATAAAAATGTACCCAACGGAAAAGATAAATGTTTTTGAGATTGCAACACATCATAAATTTAACTTTTTGCAAAAAATGTTTCCAAAAAATTACTTCTTTTGTGACGTGGTAAATAATAATAGTATGGCCTGTAATTATGCACAACGAATCAATGGTAATTGCAAATAGTTAGAGATACGGACCCACGCGACAATTGTCTAAATTTCAAAAAAAAAAAACTGTTAAGCCTCATTTCCACCGACTGTTTTAATGCTTAAGAACTATGTTTAATGCACAAGTACTAAGAGCAACGCATAAGAACAAAACTTTGCAAACTCCAAACATAAGGCGTAGGTAATGCACAAGCTTATTGATTGACATGTGCCATATTTATTATTTGTTTCAAGTTGACAATTTCTGTCTGCTCCTAATTATGGAACTGAATACCTTACTTACGAAATTCACAGTTCTTCCATACCTTAATATCGCAAAAATGCCGGTAATGATTTAATTACAAAATTTGACAACAAATGTCATCTCTGTCGAATTAGTCCTTGAACAAAATAGGTGGAAATGACCATCTAATAAATAATCATTATGCATTACGCCTTATGCACAAATCATTATTCATTAAGCACTAAAACAGTCGGTGGAAATGAGGCTTTACTGTAACAATTTCAGATAAACAAGCAAATTTTTATGCGGCTGAGTAGTGAGTACCTACTTTTTTACCTTATAAGTAAATCAATCGTCAAATTGTATTTCTTAAAGCTGCGTTCACAGCTCGAAATTTGGTGTAATTCGTATCACTAAAATTTTAAATTAATTTGCCTGTTCACAGCTTGGCTATTTGTCTTATCAGTGTCAGCACAGAGTGTCAGTTTGTTTTTGTTTTTTACCATTCTTGTACTGGTCACAAAACACTCGCTATGTTAGTACATTTTATGCTGGATTTTAGGTAGTAGACGGGCCTCTTAAACTCAAATAGGTAATAGTGCTATATTTTATTTCCGATTATATTGAATTTCTAAAGCCTTATTTCCATGCATCCGTTTTGTACGTCGCGTTTTATCCGTCGTCAATGACGATTGGTTGAATTCAAATGTTATTTTGTATTCGACCAATTACAATTGACGACGGATGAAACGCGACGTACAAAACGGATGCATGGAAATCTAGCTTTAGAGATTTTATTGAAGAGATTAATAATCAAATCATTTATATGGTATAAAATTTCTAGCATTTTTTTATGATCCAAAAATATTAAGATGTTGTTAGCTTTTTATTCTCTGGCAGGATATAACATTGGTGAAAACAAAAAATATTTATTACATATTATGACTTAAGTAACAAAAAAATTCAACCGTTTATAATAATTTATGAATGATATTTATGCTCCTGCCACATTATGTAACTTCCAAAAAAATGGGCCAAATTTTCGCACGGTCCACCACCATTCAATTAGATCATCGCCAGATTTCGTGCCATTAAATCATGACAAGTGATCTGTCAACAAAATAAAAAATAATCCCACTGTTGTCACTTTTACTTGTTGAAATTCGTTACAAATTGAGCGGGAAAATGCATAAAAAATAAAATGTCTCAAAGAAGACAAGATCTGGTTCAGCAGATGTTAGAGGAGGCCTTGAACTCTGTTAGTGAGTTAGTAAGTTACACACATTACATCACACATGTACATAAGTGTGCATACATTAATGTATTTGTATGTGTAGTAGTAGTTTTACCTTATGGGAATTGTTAATGAATATTAATTATTTTTATGGAGATGTTCTATTTTTACAGAATAATATTTTCAATAAATGCTTACATTCAAATTAAAATTTAAAAATCTGATGTGGTTAGTACAAGACCTCCCGCACCATACTTACTGTACTCTTTTTACAATATATTAATATATAGGTACTACTACTCACAAATATATTTTAGTCATTTTACTGCAGAAGAAGATATAAACAATATTTTACTATTGTCACTGTCATGTCATAATCATTTAAATTTTTCGTAGTAACAAAAATGTTAAACGATCATAGATTACAAGATACCGAAATACGTAATAATTATAGGTATATACTATAATTATTCTTGAATGGTACCTTCATTTAAAATAAAAAAATCTGACGTGGCCATCACACAACCTTCCGCCATATCTAGACTTTAAACAGAAATGTATACGTACAATCCGGTGCCCATTTAAAATATACAAATAAAAATCTAAAATATTCAAACACAGAAATTTGCATCACCTGAATAAAAAGATTCATTCACAGGAAAACTCTGCTGTGTTGAAGCCATCCTCCGTTCAATTACTACATTTAATATCTTACTTAGGACTTTATATAGCGCTAGTATGCCAACTTGTCACCCGTCTCACCTGTCAATATTTTTTACGCAGAAACAAAAATCAACCGATCATGGATTACAAGATATCAACGTTTTATTTGATAAATTTATTTTTTAAATTTTACTGCAGTTCTTTAATGCTACCAGATAAAGACAATTTTTTTATAACGTAAGTTGCAAATAACTTTTCCTCTTATTCTTATTACAAATAAATACTATATTTTTCCAAATTTATATACAATTTTGACAATTAACCTTTTCAATCTTCAAAAAATATCACTTCCGATGAAGATATTTGTACCAAAATCTACGGAGCTCTTCCAATTTATATACAAATGTTAAATACCAAATATCAAAATTTTCGGGTAATTCGTATTTGAGTTATGCGACTAACACCCCTTGACCACACACACACACATACACACAGACATCATCGTGAAACTATCAAAAATGAGTTGTAAGGACCCTAATTCGTGTTCATCCACTAAAAATTCACCACCCGATTTTTTGCATGATTCCAATACCTTCCTTTACAGGTAAGCGGAAGGTAAAAAATTACTTAAATTAATTATTTATCGAAATATTTTTATACGGTTTGTAGATTGGAACCAAAATTATATTGGGTTATTAAGATTCGTATTAAAACCTTAGATATAACATTTGGTATTTAAATGTTTGATATTTTTGGAGTTATCGTTTCCGAAAAATTGTAACACACACACACACATCATCTCGAAAACTTTTAATCCAGAGACCCTAAAAGGTGCTCATCCACCAAAAACTCACTTGAAAATTTTGACCCGTCACAATGCCTCTATTATCACTTTGAGGCGAGAGATAAAAAACTATTTATTTATTTTTCAACGTTGAAAACATTATTGACTTGAATTAAATATTTTATTTTTTATTTAAAAACGTGTTGCAGCGAAACACAACCAGACAAAATAAAAATCTTTCGTGTTATGCACAATTTTGTTTTATACAATAATTATTTGAATCATTTTTCTGTCAAATTATGTGGTAACTTATGAACAAGAAATAACTTATTTCTTATCTTAAGAGCAGTATTTACACCCGTTCTATGACTTCGAAAAGTGTTACAGAAATAAAAGCATATCTCAGAATCTACATATAAACTTCATTCAAAAATTATTGCAAAGTAAAGAATGTATCTATGTTCGTCTAGTGATAGTTTTTTGTTTATTTTGTCTTAAATCGAAAAAAAAAAAATTTAGACATCTTTCAAATATAATTTAATATAATACAATTCAAAATTCAAAATTTTAACACTATATAAACCTAGTTTAAACCTTAAACTAAGTAACTGTAAATATGCTTTTAAATATAAAAGTATGTAAATTACACGAAAATCTGTAAGAACGAAACCTTTGTAACATTGTATTTCAAGCAGAAATGCATGTAAATAGATAGGACTCTTCTTCGCGAGCACAAAGTGTAAATACAACTTACTCTTAAACTGTCTATACATACATCCGACGATGTATACGTAGATTAGACGGTAATGAAAATGGTATGGTTGACCCTGACCTACGTATGAGAAAGTAAAATTGTTGTTTATGTTTACTTCAGGAGGCGTAGGTATAAACGGAGAATTTGTTACATAATCCTTGATAATCTGTAGATCTATAAAAAATAATGATATTCATTAGGTATATTTTTTTTTCATAGTTTTTATTTACAACAAAACTTGATTGCATTTATAATGTGGTATACCTTGTAGAATTTTTTGTAGTAGTTTTTGTCAATGGTCGTATACTAGCAGTTAATTTAATATATCACTAACGAGTTTATTATTCATAGCACATGATTTTTAATGCCATTAACGGCGCCAGATCTTATTTCCTATTTGACACAAAAAATTATCTACCTCTTCACATAAAATAATTATTCCGCAATGAAACTTATAATTCTGTTATTTACTGATTGAATTCAGGGGTTTTAGCTATAAGTACCTATAATAGTTAAAAAATTTCATTTTCATATTATTTAGACTTATTTTGAGCTATAATTTTTAGTGTATCCTTACAATCCTTATGTTTTATGTAGATTTCTGAACGTCGAATTATCTAAGAATTGGTTTAAACTCTTTGAGGAGCAAACTTTTGCGAATATAATAAACCGGAAGTAGGCACAATTATTTTTAAACGCTTTTTTTCGGTGCTCTCCAGGATAATGGTACATTTTTGTGTTATTATAAGTAACTCAAACATTTTTTTGGAAAAATTATTTATTAAAAAAAAAATAGGTGTAAAAATTTATAAACGGTTGAAATATACAGGAAAATATGCAATTTATATTGTTGCAATATCTCAAATTATACAATTCATAAACCATCTTAATAACTTACTCTTATATTCAAAACTTGTATACAAATTGACAGAGTTGAGATTTTTTTTTACAAAAAATAGCTTCACTGGAATTAAATTGATATGTAGGTAAAAGAGTTTTCAAAATTTGTATTTTCTTGTAATAAATATAAAAAATATAGGTATCAATTTTACATTTATAAAATTTTTCTTCATTCATGAAAGGGTATCTGCGTAAAATAATACTCTATTACTGAGTAACTGAAACAAAAACAAATAATTTTTTTGAATTGTTAATTAAGCCGAAATTGGAATTCTGAGGTTGGAAATATGAATAAATCCTATTTATTTGGATGACTGGCTTTATTGTAAAATATAGTTATAATTTTTGCGACGTTTCGACCAGGATCTTAGTGATTTTCAAGCAGAAGTTAACATGTTCATAATTTGAAAAGTTAGTTGAGTTACATTATATGAAATATTACTTAATACTAAAATTTATTTGGAGTGTGTACACTGTACACACCCCAAGAGTTCAACAGTCACTGATAAACAGAGAAACAAATACCTGAAAGTGAAATATCAAGAAGAAATTTTGATTTGCCTCATTTTAACAACTGAAGTGCTAATTACCTATAGGTTCTTGCTAATTAAATTACAAGTCTTTAAATCAATTATTCCCGTTGCTATGTGTCCTGTTCAGGTCGAGTTTCGAACCCTGCTGCACTGTTGTCAGGAAAATCTGCAGCATGTAAACGTCGCCATAGCAACCACCCGAGGTCTATAGCTTTCCTAGATGAAGCTTCATCAAAGCGCAGTTGATAGGAGCTTTGAATTATTCATATATGAGCTTGGGAATAACAAAATATTACATTTTAATTTATATCATCACATCGTATCAGATTATTCAGAGATCATAAGGGGATTATATTATTTGCGGAAAATAAGATAACCTACTGTAGGTGTATTTCTACACATTTTCGTTTCGAATAAGAATATAGTAATACAAAGTTTCCCAGTTCAAACAGATTACATTGAAATATATTTTTTAAATTCTTATTAATTAATTATTTCGGTATGTGGGTTTAGATATTTAGGTATATTTTTTGTTTATACAGGGTGTTCTTATACCCCTGCACGCAAATTTAATAGGTTATTATATAATTTGATATACTTGATTACGATTTGTTTTTCTAATTTCGCAAAAATAAGGATAGCGAAAATTTTAGTACCATTGGTTTGAAAGTTCATTTAACTGTTTATTTATTTATTATTTCATAGGAAGTGACTATTTGTAGATAGTCTGATACTATTTATAATTTTATTTTATAAATAACATAATAAATAAACAGTTCAAACAAACCAACAGAACTAAATATTTTCAATACTCCTATTTTTGCAAATTTTGAAAAACATATTTATTAATTTGTAATCAATATATCAAATTATATAACCTATTGAAGTTGCGTGCAGAGGTATAGAATTTCGGAAACGATGTGTGATTTTGTTTTGTAAACTATTTTTGTAAACTATTATTCATTTGCTACCTGATGAAATGGAGAAATAGTGTTTCCGAAACATTGTAAATAAAAAAAAAATATAGAACTAAACCTAAATACGAGATGTTTAGTTTTTGTGAGATTTCAGGTTTTAAATGAATTTTATATTTTACAAAATAATTGTTCAAAATTTCATTCGTATTGCATTTACAATAAATATATTTTTTAAATTAGGTATTCAAAATAAAGATACTTTACTAGTCAATTTGCTGCTGCAATATACGGAAACAAAACATTTACAATGATAATCACATTGTCAGATTCAGAATTTTAAAGTTTGAATTTTACTTGATTGGTCTTCATGGTTTTCATAGGAAGTGCCATGAACATTTTTCACACTTATATTTGTCCCTTTTTTTTCTTTATTAAAAAATATCTTCATATATTTATAGTAAATTGTTTTTATAATTATTTAATTTATTTATCTTTTGTTCTAGTACCGAACTATCTTAGTAAGGCCTATAAATAAAACGACAGGAAGTAAGTATTTACTTATATTGTTTTTCTTATTAGTAATATGTTTTCAATTAAAATTTACTCGTAAACATTACAAACTGGACCTGTGCCCAGATCTTACAATGTTATCATATGTTAAATTCTAAATTTGTTGGCATAAAATGAAACAAAGTTGATTTAAACATCTTCAATTTTTGGCCAGTTCCTTCAATGCCAATCAAATTGAATAATTGTTTTCTTTAGAAGAATTATTGCTGTCGTACTATGCCATTTTTGTAAACATAGAAAACAGCGATACAGTTTTTTTAAATTGCATGCATTTTGTACTATAAAATGCAAAATACACTTGGTAAAAAAACGCAGCACTTGAGAATGCACAAAAAAATTCGAATTTTTAGACCGCCATAAAAATGGACGAATCTTCGAATTCTGACAAAATTGAAGTTTCCTCTTCAAGGTCATGCAAGTTAATCTGACGCCATGTTCACTTAACCCCCTGTCACCCCACCCTCCTTAGAAAAAAATGTTCTTGATGTCAAAAGATGTCAAACTTTGACAACTTGTACCGGGTGCAAAAAAATCGTGGTCTCAATCCACTACCAAGGCGATAAAGTTCATTCATTTTCCTAAAATAAAATTGAGTACCTACTTCCGATGATTTGGCGCAAAGTTATAAATTTAAAAAATCTGATGTGGATAACTTCCTTGTACGCCAATTAAACTGTTCATACTTTTCTTAATAACTAAAATCTACAATAATATAGCAATATAATAACCGTATTTGATTTATGTGGAAAATACCAAAAAATACCTAATAAAGTGCCCTTTTGGCACGGACTATCGCAACCAAAAATATGAGGTGATCAGCTAGATGCAACATGAGTTTCAAATACAAAATTTCAACTTTCTACGACATACCGTTTTTGAATAATGCGAAAAATACCAAATAGTGTCCCTTTGGCGCGGACGATCGCACAACTAGATGCTATGACAGTCCTAAATACAAAATTTTACAAAATTTACGTCTAACCATATTCGAGTTATGCGACATACATACGTCCTCGCGTCCGGACGTCCGTCCGTCCATACGTACAGACGTCACGACGAAACTAGTCATAATGGATTCAGACAAGGTCAAAACGGATATTTCCGTCAAAATCTGAAAACCGACATTTTTCGCGATTACAATACTTCCTTTTTACTCCGTACAAGGAAGTAAAAATGAATTTTTTAGACCTTTGAACATTTTTGTGGTGCATTTTCAAGTGATGCGTTTTTTCTTTTGTCGAGTGTACATACTATAAACAAAGAATAGAACTACTACATTTAAGTTATCATTTTAAATATTGATTAATGTGAAATTTATAAATATTTCTATTCTAATTTTTAACATGTTATAAATCTTTTGATTCATAGAATAATAAGTAGATTTATTTCTCCTAATTATGATTTTCTGTTTCTAGTGACGATACCAGGCATTCCACTAGAAGAATACGAAATGAAACACGAATATGCGAACAACACCAACGTACTGGGTTTGGTGGTGTTCAGCATCTTGTTCGGAATAACTTTGGGTAAAATGGGTCACAAAGGCAAACCTCTGTTGGACTTCTTCCATACTTTATCCGAGACCATGATGATCATCACTCAGTGGGTTATTTGGTAAGTAAGAAGAAAATCAAATGTGTGTGAAGCATAGTGTACTCTCTCCCAAGAATAGTCAGGGGTATGCCACAAAAGTTTTCACTTCGTATTAATTCTTTCCGGAATTTTTTTATTACTTTCCAACAACGTTTTAAGAAGAGTCGATATCTAAATGCTGGATTGTATATCGACATGTTATGCATGATTGCATGAATAAACAAAGGATAAAATTATTAATTTTAATAAATAAATACAAGACTTTATGAACTATTAAATTCAGAAAATTAAATTGCAAATGATTCAATACAAGCCGTCAAAATGACGAAAAACTATATTCAGTTGTTCCATTAAATGTGGCTTCAATATTAAGATTTTTTAAACAAATAAGATATTTTTAAATAGCTAGAGGTTGTCCTCAAGTGCGTCTAATGCCACGTTTATAATTTTTTTGTTTTAAATATGTGAAAAATACCTTTAGAAAACTCACAAAATAGCTAAAATTGGCCATGTTTAGCCATGAATATAAAAAATAAGAGTACAGATGTGAAAAAATGTGGCATTCTGCATTTGGAGACAACCTTTATCTATTCAAAAATGTATTTGTTATTCTAAAAATGTGAATTTTTACTTCAATTTTAATACATACCTACATGAGGAATTTATAATTTAAATAATAATTTAGTTCTCTAAATAACTATGTATAATCTATTTATTTATCGTATTCTGATATGAGATAGAAAATAAAATCATTTTTGAACTTTTCAAATAAAATGTGAAGCTGCAAAAGTCAATAAACTTTGCTAATAAAACATAAAAGAGTGCACTCATTGTTTAGAATTTTGCTGAACAATTTTCATTCGTTACACATAATACAATAGGAAGCTGCAGGTACTACATAAAGTTTGTTTCTATGGCAACATGCGCACTGCCGTACCTATTGTATTTTGCCATGAGCCACGAAATAAATTCCTGCAGTTTCCCTAAAGAGATATTTATTTGTTTTTGCCTTTTACCCGATTTTTACCACACTTTGATTTTAATTATTTTTTTTCATAACTTTGAAATTATCATTCAAAAATATGAAATACCTATACCCTAATATACAACTTCCTGTACGACTTTTTAAAGTTTTTTTTGAGAGATGTGACTCTAGCAGATGTTTTCAGATATGTAATTGATAAAAAATATAAAAACAAAATTAACAAATTACTCCCAATCTATTAACCTTATAAATCTAAAAAAAATACCGTATACGACAAAAACAGTAAAAATCTAACTACGTTGTCGAATTTTTTAAATTGTTATTATTATTATTTATAAACAATTAAATAATAATAATTCTGAGAAAAACTCTTCGTAACTATAATTGCATTGTAAATATAAATGTTTGTATCATTATTATATAAAATTTTCAAATAGTAGTCGAGTAATTTGTTAAATAAATTTAAAAATTGCATGCGCGCTAGACAATCAAATTGAGTATTTTCTAAACAAGAATGGAGCGAAACATAGCAATTACATAAATAGAGACAACATGTGCTCAAAATATAGGCTGTCAGCGCGGGTACCTGAAATAACGGGGATTTGTGATCTAGCAGCGATGAGCGATAAAACCCCCTTAAAATCTAATTTTTAGAGACGAATAACAGTAGATTTTCCCTTCTTATTCGTGCAGAAATAAATAAAATTTACATGTGTTGTATTCTCGTGTAGGGCAGAACCCCTACGAATATTTTCCTGTAGGGGCTCGAGCCCTGAAGCCCCCACATAGTCGGCGCCAATGTTTGTGAACAATTTAAAAATGAGAAATATCTTTCGGCGCCTATGTCATCACATGAATGAAAGCCCAGTGACAATGTCATCTAAATTGAGTATAGTTTGCATAGTACACATGTACAAGGCCACACACACACACGAACACCTCTCACGCCTGGCCGAGCATAGAGCAAGGCACTCTGAGATCTAAACTTTTAATTACACTGAAACCATTCCTGATTGGTTACAAACCGTGAGATATTTAATTACGGAGCGTGATTACCGATTGACGAAACTCACAGACGAGGCGAGTTTGGCAGATAGTCTAATTTGTAGACGTGGAAACTGTAAGCGTAAGGCGGAAATTACACGGGGTTTTGTGTCCATATTTTGACTAATGGGAATTTGTGGGTGGCTAACTATAGGCATTGAGGTTGATCTACGCAATAGATAATAGGGAGCTATATTTAGACGTAATTTGTTGTTCTATCTACTTCGCTGCTTCTAGTGGTAATAAATAGAATAAATAAATATGATGGACACTCACTGGTCACTGTCTTAATTTGCAAACAATTTTGTGAACTCTCTTGATTCACGTTACGGATTACTGGATTTCAGAGAAATTTATTATTATCAATACATTACATATTGTAAAAAGCATTAAAATAATATGTGACTGGGGAAAATTCTTATAAAAGCTTTTATATTTTAATATCGACTGTAGTTCTGCCAATTCAGGTTCAAATTTTTCAGTTTAAGGCGGGAGTACAGACATCGGCGTAGCTTAATTTAGGTACAATTTATAAAAAAGGATTTACACATATTTTCTATAGTTTTATTATTATTAACATTGGATTTTTTAAATCCTTTATATTAACTTCACCGTCATACGTACGGCAAAAAAACAAAAGTCAAAAATGACCCACTTCCCGGGATCCTATCGAGCTGAAATTTTGGAAATAGACTTTTGTCACCTAACAATGCACTTTGGCACAAGAAAAAATCTGATGTGGCCAGCACAAGACCGCCCGCTATACCCCAAACCCATTTCCCTATATCCAATCAATCTGAAATTAGGTACATAGATTCTTTGTGACCAAACATTTACTTTGGCACAAGAAAAAATCTGATGTGGTCAGCACAAGGCTTCCCGCCATACCCTACGCTTTTTAACTCTGAAATTTGGTACAGGCTCGTTGTGACCAAACATTTACTTTGGCACAAGAAAAATCTGATTTGGCCAACACAAGACCTCCCGCCATACCCTACTCTTTTTAACTCTTTCTTGAAAGAGTTACAATGAAAACAAAAATATAAATAAATATCGATCGAGTCTCATATATAAAGGATTTATAGTCTAAAACATTGTGCATTAAATATTTCCGGAATTTTTGAGTGCTTTTTAACAACGTCTTAATCAGCTCGAGTGGAATGCTCAATAAAAAATTTACTGGACATATATTTAAATTCTTTAAATTTCGGCTCAATAAAGGCTTTATTAAATTTTTGAATTAATGCGTGTAAAGTAAAAAGTTCGACAAATCAAATGCTGAAAACCGGAAGTCGGTATTATTATCCGTTTAGAAATGACAGATGAATAAACACAAAAATGACTAATACTTATTTATTTTGTTGTGGCTACACCAGACTCCCCAAAATTTTGAAAATAATGTTTTTTTATAGAAAAATCGAATTTCACCAAAGTAATCGTTTTTCCATTTAGAACTACAAACTAGAGTATTTAATCATTTCGCAATATTCAATATAAAATTCAGAAATTCCACTGTATATTCAAGTAAAATGCATTTATATTTACATAATGATAACAGAGCAACTGAGGTTAGTTAAATATTTGATAATATAAATTATATTAGATTATGTAGATGTCTTCTACTCAAAATGTGCGTGTCCTAGACACATTAATTTATTAAAGAAAATAAATTTAAAACTAGAAAAATATATAATTTTTTTGCAAACAAGGACTCGGGTTTTTTTAAAATATTATAATTGTTAAAACTTGTATTTTTTTTTGTACTAAGTACGAGTATATGTACTATTGATAAAGGAGTCAGTATAGGTACCCATCAGGTAATAGGTAGTAATTTACTCAATTTACTATAGCTTATTATTTTAGAAAAGTAATAGAAGTTACGCTATAGGTACCTAAATACGAAGTCTATAAAAGAGTACAGGTATATTTTTGTTTAACGTATTGTTATACATATTCCATTGTCAAAACTACACCACCTAAGTAGTAAATTTACTCCAAAACCGGAAATGAAAAGCAAAAGATACTTGACCGTTTAAATAATTTTAAATTTTGTAGTTAAATAATGTAAATATTGTTACCCAGCAAAAGTAGTTTAATCCAATTTTACGCGTAGACTTAATCATATTGAAGCTAATCGTACAATATTTTTCACACCGATGTCCGCCACACTTTAAGTACCTCTCTGTAGGACTACTACATCCAGTAAGTAACGACTTGAGCTTAAAGATTGAAGAACGTTCTTTGGTAGTTTATACCCGAGTAGGCCCTACGTGCGGATAGTCTCTACTCTCTAGTCTCCATTCTCGCACGGTAGACAAACTGCGAGACTTCAATTGTTTATTTCCGTATTCCACGGTGCCCCCTCTCCTCACGAGTCGCTTGCCCCACGCCCCGCGGCGCCTATGAGGTGACATGTGCTGAGTACTCACGCATGTACGTATGTGGAGCACAGGACCGCAATCAGGAGAGAAACTGTCAATCACGGAGATTGAAAAAATAGTCAACAAATCATTAAGAAAATTTTCTTTATAATGACTATGCGACTGTGTCTGTTAAGGTGAAGTCGACGGTGTGGTTATCGACATTTGCAGGTTTACAAATATTTCAGTTGGAAAGCTAAATCAAATACTGCAACTGATTCATTAGATTTTCGCACTTTCGGAGCTTCT
Organism: Agonum fuliginosum; assembly: GCA_947534325.1. Classification (NCBI taxonomy): domain Eukaryota; kingdom Metazoa; phylum Arthropoda; class Insecta; order Coleoptera; family Carabidae; genus Agonum; species Agonum fuliginosum. Next base: position 31,024,870 of record OX384037.1, read on the forward strand.
TTTGAACATGGACAGGTTAATATTTGAAAATATTGTGGGCACTGTTAGGGAACGCGTTTGCGAGGTGGCGAAAATGCGAGTTCCCTAACAGTGCCCACAATACTTTACAAATGTTAATCTGTCCATTTTCAAAAGATGATCCGAAAGTGAGAAAATCTAATGAATCAGTTGCAGTCGTTGACTTAACTTTCCAACTGAAATATTTGCAAAACTGCAAATGTCGGTAACCACACCGTCGACTTCACTTTAAGGCGTCAGTATACGTTATTCACACATAGAAAGGCGTTGGCACTTTAGTTTGAGTATTTGGTGCATAAGCACGTTTCAAGGTCTCTAGAATACGAATTTACTATTTTGACGATGATGTATCTATGTCTGCCGGAAGTAGTACTTTTGAAGCTTGATATAGTTTTCCTTAAATAAATTGGTAATTTATTTATTTATGACAATTTTTTAAATTAAAAAGAAAAGCGAATATAATTATCTATAGGCATAGATAATTTTAAAAACAATTTGCTGAATCTGGCAGTATTTAGAAAAAAATAAAGTACAACTAATATTATACTGAAATTCCAGTATCTTATTGTCCATGATCATATAAAATTTGTATCTACATAAAATTTGAATTATTATGACAGTGACAGTACAGTTACAGTTGAGATCTTTTGCTTGCATCTTCCTTTACATTATCGTTTACATAATACATAAACATGAAACTATTAAAAAGTAAGTAAAACTATTTATTAGATTAGTAGAATAAGCAGAATTAGGCGACAGGTCATGTGCTAGCCACATCAGATTTTTTAAATTTAAAATCAAGGATATTTTTGAAAAAATATTGACAATCCTATATTAAGAGTTAAGATACTATATAATATAAGAAAATAGGTAGGTACCTATGTATAATTTTTTTGGGAAAAATATTCCTATACCTACTGCCAAAAAGTAATACAAATAAGGATAGTAAACTGTAACCAAAATTTGGTAAATAAAATAATCAAAATAGACGAGTAATTAATTTAAGAAGCAAATACATTACTTCAACTACACGCTAGGTTACCGGTCCATTAATTAAAAAATATAATATCATTTAAGAGTAATACCTAATACACGTTGGCGCAGTCAATGACGAAATTTAAGACACCGCAAAATTATTTTTCCTGAAATTAATCTCTGGAAATATTCTCGAATTCGGCCGATCAAGTATCAGACCAAATATTTGCCAGGACCTTTTCCTTTTGCAGTCCTCCAGATAAACACTCTCCAGTATTCCTGCAGGTCCTGACGGGTCCTGAAAGCTTAGAGTTACGTATGCTTCAGGCTGCAGGCTTCACGAACGAAAAGGAAAGGACGAAAAGGATAAATGGACAAGAAGAAAGGATTTCTGTGTCATTACTTTCTCGCGCGTTACCCCGGGTTAATTCATATTGTGATTGCGGAATTTTTACGAGAGATTTCGTTGCTATTGTTTTAATTTTTTGTTTCAGGCGGTTAATTATTAGCTTGGAGATAACACAACTGTATTACGGTTTTCAGAACAAGATTTTTTTAACCTCTAGCATTTTTAAAACATTAAACATACAGCTTTATTAATTATCTACCGAATACCAACTGATGAGTTAATTAAAACCACATCATGAAAAAATTTAATTTCAAATCATATTATAGAATACGAATAATATTCCATTTTAATAAAAAATTTAATTAAACTAGATTTACAAACTGACTGAAAATTCACGTCAGGTTTTTTGTTGAATATTTCAAATATTTGTCGTTAATATAACCTAGAATTAATACCGCTGTATTTTATTACTATGATACAAATATTTGATTTATTTTTCGAATTCTAATTTATTCGTATTAAATTTGCACATATCTGATATTAAATCTGTGTCCTTTGATGAGATTTTTTAATTACGAAACAAGCACATAATGAGAAGTATAAAATATACTAGTTATTTGTACATCAAGGGTAGAAAGTAAACCTTTACAGACTAGAGATTGCTAGAAGCTACAATAAATTTTAGTTGAGGATGAGAACTGATATTCAGAGATATACATAAGCTATTTTGATTCTTTACTCATGTTTCATGTAAAGTAGGTATTCACTGAAGCATTCAAATATATTTCACAAATCTAAAGCCTGTTTTACATTATACTTTTTTAGTCTAGATTCATGCTAGATTTCTGGTTTGATTTCCATCCGAGATTGGTTCGATTTTCATACTTTATTTCCAAACTATTCGTATACAATCGGAAATCTTCAATTTTTTCCGAAATGGTCCTAGTTAGGCAACTTCAAAATAATAAATAATATTCTTACTTATTCTGACAAGTGAGAATTTAAGATTTGAAAAAATGATCGCTAGTTTTGCTTTTTTAAGTTTAACTCATTTTTAGCTTATCACTATGAAAAAAAAACATTTATATGACATAGAGCACAAAAAAACACTTATGTATGTTTAAAAGGACATTTTTCTGTATTGGTTTCCGCCGAGAAAGTTTTTGTTGCAGTTTTTTCAAAGTAAAATTATAAATTCCTTGGACTATCTACACTGGATTATTATTATTATATTACGCGCCTTGAACGCATTAAAAAAATCGTTGATTAATAAAAATCATGCATTAATAGGGGTCATTAATATATGATTTTTTGCACGATACTCATTAATAAACGATCTCTTGCTGTATAATTTATTACTCTTTATTTTTGACATATTTTCATTTTGTTATCATCAGTATAATCATGTTCCTTTGCTAATATTGGTAGTAGGAGAGAGTACACTACAGGGGTTTTGAGATTTATGTTTATAATATAGGTACAACATAAGTTTTAATTTTTGTCTTTGTGTTTAGGCTGTCACCTGTCGGTGTGTTCTTCTTGGTAACAGCGAAGTTGATGGAAATCTCGAGCTTCGGTGAAATCATCGGTCAACTTGGCTGGTACTTCATGACAGTATTGATGGGGCTGTTTATTCACGGGTTCGGAACGTTGTCGGTCTTGTACTTCATCTGTACACGAACCCTGCCCTTCAGATTCATCGCAGGAATGGGACAAGTGCTGGCTACTGCTTTTGGAACGGCTTCAAGGTAAGAAGAACAATCAATTATTCAATAGTCTAGTAAACAAGAGCCATTTTGGTGAATTAGAGTCAGTAGAGTCCGAAAATTATGATCCAGAGCTCATTCGATTCGGAAAACTTTTTGAAAAATTTGAAGTGGGGCCGGCAAAAATTGCAAAAGTTATAAACAATTAAGTAAAAAAGGGGGTTTAGTTTTTTTGCAAATATCTCCGAAACTATTAAAGATATCCGAAATTTGAAAAAAGATCCTTAAAGAGCAGGAAATTTTCTACCTCTCGGAACTCTACCACCAATATTTATAATTTTAATTTAGAGGGGAAAATAGCTCTAAAAGCGGGTGAAGCGCGCTCCGCCCGCGTCGACCGGTACGGACACTTTAACAATAAAAACAATTTTAATCCATTAAATATCAATATTAAGAAGAAAAAAATCGCATACCTTTTAGACACTTGCATAAACAAAAATCCACTGAAAATTTTTTTCCCGTAATTATTTTATTAGATATGCTTTTGTTAATTAACAAATTTTTACAAATCATTTAATTAAAATTCAGAAAAATGATATTAAAAGTATTAAACCATTATAAAATCGACAACATCGTTATTTGATTTTCATGCTTGTTCCTTGTTTGGTATTAAACAAATATTTTTAATCCCGTCTTATACGTCATCGTAATATGAAAAATTCCCTCTCGATTATCTTCAAAATCAAAACAAATCTGTCGAGTCCCACGCACGCTTGATCAGCTACAATATAACGGGGCAGGCTCCAGGCAAATCTCCGGGCGTCATAGCAACCGGAGCATCGCATCGTTCAGTCATTCTTCCCGTACCCGGAATCGATACAAGGATAAATTATCAGCGTACGCCACTGGAGCGATACAGATTTGCTCGAGTTGTTGTTGATTTCGATTAGCGATTTTCTAACTGTTGCTCCTCTGGTTCTCTGAGCTTGGATATTTTCTCAAGGGGAAAATCAGTGGAGACAGTTGTTTTTGGAAAAGTTGATCGTGTTTGTTTCATGGAATGGATTGATTTACTGATTTAAATTTTGTTGAAGTAAATGTAATTGGACTACTTGCATGATTTTTTTATTAAATATTTATGAAGAAAAGATAAAAACTTGAGAATTTTATTAATAAATAATTAATTAAAATTGAATAATAATGTGATGTAATGTGACATAGAATGCTGCCAACTCCTATATAAAATAAAGACATCACAGCAAAATTTCTTTTTCAATTTACTAAAAATTTGTCAGCGCCTATAAATGACTGTAGAACTCAAAAAGTTGCATTCTTGAGAAACTCTCAATGCCTAAGCTTACCTGTTGAGTAAAACTGTTGATTTTCAAATTATTTTAAAACCAAAATTTTACACAATAATTATCTCCAATTTTACATTCATATTCCAGAACACATTTCATGGTTCTTATTATGTACCTACCTAGTTTGAAGTGAAAAGTCGGTTCAGCTGCGTGAACGGGCGGAGTTAATTTTTGGGTACTACACAAGAAAAAGAAAATGAAAATTTGTGGATCACTAAAGCGTTTGGGTCATTGCGAGACCGAAGAAGTTCGACAATTTGAACATTTGTTCTAAAAATCGTAATAAATGTGCAAAAAAATATAAAAATTAAATTCTTGAAAGAATGAAGATATCGGATTTTGGTTTATGGAGATGTGTTTCTTTTTTCATTAGCTTTAAAATATGGTGAAACTCGACAGGGGTTGCTATTTAAAAATTTTGGGGTGATCATCCCCTAAAAAAACTCCACGATGCATGGAAGTTCTAAATTATCTAAGAATGTAGTTTTTATGACTTAGTGATCCCCGAATTTTCAAATTTTTTTTCTTCACTGGTTGAAATCTTATAGTTCCGTCCCGGGACTTTTGGGAAACCCTGTATAACTAATGACAACGAATAATAATAGAACACTGAACACAGTACAACTATCAAAACAAATTATTCACTAAGGGATGTAAGTATCAGTATCAGTATGGGAAAATTCCTGACTGATGTTTCTGAGATAGAGAGTACAGAAGTTTTCTCTTTCATTTATCTATACATCTTTCTCTAAGACCAGAATTAGTATAGTTCGCGAAACCGACTTTTCATTTCAGTAGTACTATAAATAATAATAATTTACGCTTCGATTAAAGTTTAATACTAATTAAACATAAGCGTATTTCGCACGTATTATTATTAATGGTTATTATTTATATTTACGCTTAAATTTCAATGTGTAAAATTTGACTAATATAATAATTTCTTTTGTTAGTTCTGCAACAATGCCAATCACAATCCAAACGATGGACAAATTGGGCGTCGATGGTCGAGTATCCAGATTCGTCATTCCAATTGGTGCTACAATAAACATGGACGGTACGGCGCTGTACGAAGCTGTAGCAGCCATTTTCATCGCGCAAATTAGGAACGTTTCCTTATCCTTTGGCCACATCGTTGCCGTCAGGTAAGAACAAATCGAATTTTCTATACAGAAATAAGTTACAATATATTTCAAAAAAGTAAAATCTTTCAAAAAAAATATAGAAATTGTTAGAGCGCTTCTGAGAGACTTTTATGTTTCAGTGTTATTAAATTTTGAGAGGAAATTCAATAAGTTTAAGATTGAAAACAAGCTACTGTTATTAACATCATTATATTGTGGGTAATGAATCTTGTAAGTTTTAATAAGATTATTATTTTGTAATAAGCATAATTACAAAATTTTGATATACAGGGGCATAATCAATGTTTTATAACTTTATTAAATAAATTTGTCCCTTGCTTTGACAAACCAGGTACTATTATAATAATTATTTGTATACCAAGGGCTGAAAGTAGCTCTTTGTAGATTAGGCAGACATTGTAGCACGAGCGCAGCGAGGGCTGCAACTAGTCGAAGACTGCAAAAATACTTTCAGCCAAAAGTGTACACCAATATTTTTGATTTTTATTAGCAAGCTAATCATCATTTCTATGAAAGCTAAATTTTTGAATATAGATAAACAATACAACAAACATAAATGTAAATAAACTTGACATTTAGAATAATTGAAATATTAGTATAAATTTAACCAAATCTATTATGATTTATGATTACTGGAACAGATTTTTATAAGTAACGGTCTGAAAATATTTTCAAACCATCCCTATTAGCAATTGTCTCCAAAGAAGCATTGGTTTGCAATTGTTCATTTTCAAACAACAAAGTGAAATCCGAAAAGTCTACTATCGTAGAAATCATAGAAAAAAATTGTTTTTGCCGTTTAGTAAACAAAATTTCTTCATAATTCATTTATTTTCTCACAAACGTTTAACAAAAAATATGCTTATTTTAAAAATTTAATAATCTGTATCTGTAACATAACAAATTTTGTGTTCATAAGAATCTTAAATAGTCTAAACAATAGTTTTATGCAAAAATACTGTCTACGAGAATTTTTTTTCAAAAGTTGGAGAATCAAAATAAAACTCGTAATATATATTAAGTATATAGGAATATATAATGACCAATTTAAAAAGCGGTTTTATTCCTAAAAGAACAAATTACTTCAACTAGAAAATCCATCTATATTTAGAACACTGCTACGCTTCTTCAGTTATTAATTGAATCAATTTGTGACAAGATGTTTTAGTATTCAAAGATTAAAGTTTTTAAAAGTTTCTTGGTCTTACCGTCTTACTTTAAGATAATTAACACATTTAAATTTAATTGACTCATAATTTTTTTGACGATAAATTAAAATATTAAGTTTCTTCAAAGATTCTTTAATTGCTTTTTCAATACGACAAAAAAGGGATAATTTGATTTTTAATTAGTTCTTTATATACTGAACTAAAAAAGTTTGCCTGACTTTACTTCAAGATTAATTATTGATAATTTGAAAGTAAAATCAGACTCGTTAACCATTAAGTCATTTTTTTTATCGGTCGGAGGAAAACCTCTAAATTTATACATTTAAATTCGAATTTATTCTAATACGCAGAACTGACAAATAATTATTAAAGTTGAAATATAAGTTTAAAATTAATTTTAGTCATTGCCCGGAAGAAGCCACATTTCTCTTCATCATTATTACAAACCAGAATACAATTTGGGAATTGTCAAGTAAATTTTGATGGGCTTCTATTTGTTAAAAAAAATATGCGTTGGGACAGCACTATACCGCATTGATTTTATTCCAGGTATTTTATTTATATGTGCTATTATAATCCACATTTCGAAACTAATTGTTATACAATATTTTATATTGTATTTTTTAATAATCGTCCGATAGATGTTTCCCACATTTCCCTGTTTGGAATCTACACTTTTGTAGACAACAATTGCAAAAGAATCACATTTTTAATGTAATATAATACTGTTTTATTTTTTATCTACATGTAATGTACCCATACATTCACCTTAATTCGTGTTGATTTAAAATGTGTGTAATAATAAATTTTTCTTGTCGAAATAAATTCTCTAACCACCCCTCGCCATAAAGTAAATGATATGACACGAGCCACGAGGTTTCATTTCCCGGGGGGATTTTTTCTTTTTGCCTGTTCCCGCTCCGGTTGCCATGGCAACCAGCCACGCTTAACGCAGCGTCTGCGTCGGGACGCGTGCAGCCCGTACAACGCAAAACAAAAGAGCGCCAAACACACCGCAATACAACAAGTGCTGGTTCGTTCCCTGCTGATTTGTGCCAAGATTATAAAAAGGAAGGTTTGCTAATTCGAAACAATCAGTATTTTACTGGTGGGGACCTGACGTCATGTTTAGACACAAGTTGCGCTTGATATTCAATTCACAACATAGATCGATGAATGTTATTTGCACTTGACTTATTTTATAGTATTTTTTAACGTCTGTAGTTTTTAGTAGCATTCAAATAATAAATAAAATAACTCTCGTCTTTGAAACGATATCTAAAAGTGACGTAAATTAGATCCTCCCACTTTGTTTATATTGCGCATATGAGAACGAGCAAACCTTCCTTTTTATAATCTTGGATTTGTGCTGCATCATTACTTGAAAAGTTATATCACAAATCGGTTAATAGTATTATTATGTAACAAGAGCGTTAAGTGCAGTTTACCGGTTGAGGATAATGTCGAGGTTTCCAATATTATCCGAAACCGGTATACAAAATGCACTTTACGCCAGTGATGCTTATAATAGATTTTGCACGATTGATACAATAAAAATCTGATGTGGCCAGCACATAACCTCCCGCCTTGATACTGTAATATGTGAATTTGGTTTTTGTTAGGCTACTTTTTATAATTTTTTTTTGTAGTTCTTTAAGCAAAGTACCGATTCCGATTAGTATTAAAGTCAAATTAGCTCTTTGTAGATAAAATTATTACTTTATAATTGCCTTATTGCATTATTATATCCAGTTAATAATGAATCGATGATACGCGTTTAATGGAAGGATAAAAACTTCTTGGAATTCAGTCAGTTTTTTATTCATTAATTTCGGCTCCTAGGTACTAGTTTCAAACCCAGTTAATAATATTTATACATTTCTTTAAAAATGGAGCCACAAAAATTTCAGAAACTGTGTATAGATACGTCTGTTCATCGGTCACATTGACATTTTCATTTTTGTTTTTAAATTCTTTTCCTATATTATGTTTTACAAATCGTGGTAGGTAAAATTACATATTTTTGAAAAATAATTTTCTTTTATTGGTAAGAAATATAGAAAAGATGTTAAATTAATATTGTAAGAGGAAATGCTTCAAGAAAATACCATTTTCAGTTGGCAGATTTTTACCAAAATCTTTTCAACTCTTCATTAAGATGTACAAATATATAATGCAAAATATTAGAATTTTTTGTTCAGTAGAATTTGAGATAATGAATCAGAACGAAAGCGCATAGTAGGCGCACATACAGACTTCCATACATACATACACAATAATGTAATGGCCTTGCTGTATCAAATTATTGAGAATAAAAATTTGTTATTGCTTATTCGTTTCATGAATCAAAATTCTACATCTAGAACTTAAAGTTTTGGACAAATCAGAATTGGCTGAAACATCTCTATTATTGTCATTTTATCCGCTTACTTCTAGTGGTGACAAGTATTAGAGTTTGCGAGTGAGGTAGGATTTCGTGTATATCGTATTTCGGGTTTCACGAACCGCGAGATGCTCTTGTGTCTTGTCTTTTAGTCGCTGCTTTACATTTTACCACAAATAGAGAACTGAAAATGAACTACTAGGTACTCAATAAGAGTTAAAGGAGCGTAGCATAATTAATGCAGCAGGTTAAAGTCTTCTTATTTTTACAAAATAATAGAATTTAAATATTTTGAATGTCGTTTATATGAAAGACATATTATATTTTCTATACGACTGTTATAGAATGTTATAATTCTTACATCTTACATCATTTTCAATTATGGAATGATTACATATTCTATCACATGTTACGAAATGGATCCATTCCGTCACTAGTGATGGAATGAAATGTGTCGAGTTATAATAATTTAACTTTATTCAATGTTTTTGGTTGGTGGGTAAAATTCAAAACACGTCCAGATTTATTAATTTTATGTAGAATATTATTTTATAAATACACATATTTTTATTTTATAACTTTTATGTTATGTTTTTATAATGCAATTAAATTTATCAGAGAAAATATAGTCAACACGTTTGGAATCGCTATTCCGCTCTCGTGGAATCGTGAAACTCGCCAACGGCTCGTCTCACTAATTTTCCACTCGGGCTGAATATGCTTTATTCTACACTTGTTGCAGAATATACTATACTTTGTTTTTATAAAGTGTCATGTTTATTTTAACGAGAAACATGGAATTTTTCATAAACATGATTACTACTTTGACAGCAATGTATTAGAGCGTTTTTTTTTAATGAAACATAGGAAATCAATGTAAGGAAACATAGGAATTCAATTATTCTTGAACAATATTATGCCTTGTTCACACGAGGAAAGTTTTCACTAAAAAGTTTCTTGAATTGAAAGTTAAACAAGTGCTAGGAGCTGTCATAATGTAATGGAATGTAATTACTTTTATTCAATATATTTAAGATCACTAGCTTTAATGTTATTTAATTTTAAAGAAATAATTAGTTGCCCCTACGGTTTCCCGTATGATCAGTATTGGCAGATTTTTATATAATAGCTCCTAGCACTTGTTTTACTTTCAAGAAACTTTTTAGTAAAAACTTTCCTCATGTGAACACGGTATAAGATATTTGGGTAGCTGCAATAGTTCCAATGGATGCTTTCAACATAAACTTTTAAATGTTTAAAGTATAAATCGTATTTCCAGGTAGCAGCAGTGTGACACCAATTAACAAATTCTAATTTATTCCCTATGTTTCATTCTAATACTTTGCTGTCAAATTCGAAACCATGGATCCCATGTTTCACCTTAAACTCACTGTATATAAAATATTAAAAAAAATTATTTTCTGCTGTCTGAATTTAATTTACAGTATATATTACATATAAATGCCAATAATATACCTTGCATATTGGCAAACACGATGAATATTTTTTATTAAAACTCAAATCGAGACGATCTTAGCTTATAATGTTCTGTAACATGCTATCAACGACCGTGCTAGCAACTATTAACACTAAAACACAGCGAAACATTTAACTTTTAGAAATATTTATTTCATTTTACTACGTGTTTTATAATATTATGTAGTATATTGTATTACATTTACTATGAAACATCAACATATATTAAATGTATTTCACTCCTTGTTTTATAATAAAATTACACCGTCCATAATTCGATTTCCATCCACTAACTCCTCTGATTCTATTTATCACGTGCCTACTCTCGCTAACCTCATGGTCTTGGGTTCACAGTGTAACTGCAACAGCGGCCAGTATCGGAGCCGCGGGTATTCCCCAGGCAGGCCTGGTCACCATGGTGATGGTGCTGGATACCGTCGGTCTACCAGCTGAAGACGTTACTTTAATCATCGCTGTCGACTGGTTACTGTAAGTATGAGCATGCTGACCCTCTTCCTCATACAGGGCGATTCCTTCGACCATATATAAGTATAGACAGATAACACTAAATAATGCTGTAGTATACAATGTTGTGAAGGCAAGAAGTACGGGAGCGGGGAGCAGCAGCTATAGGTGAGGACACGATAGAGTGTTGCACATTGCTGACTTCTGGTTTGTTATCATGGAACAGAGAATGGAAAAGGCAAACTGCAACACTTCAAGGTGTCTACAGGTCATACTCCTCTTCACACCGCTACGCTTGTTCTTTGCTTCACAACAAAGGTTTGCGTTGTTTGTCTATTCCTATATATGGTCGAAGGGTGATTCACAATCACAACTTAAGTATACTGTAATGGTAGGTATACAGGTTTCCCAAAAGTTTTAAACGAGTGAAGAAAAAAATTGAAACTAAAAAGTCATAAAAAACGAAAGTTTTTGACAATAAATCCTTTATATATGAGACTTGATCGATATTTATTTAAATTTTTTGTCCACAGGTTACAGGTTTTTGTTTCGTTTTTCACCGCGTAAACACTTTTCCGGTACCTACTAATTTTTATAGCCCAGTTTTGATGGTGGACTGACATTGTTATGCCTATATATTAAATTAGATCTTTAGATGTTACTGTACTAAATTTGAACCAGATCGGTGCAGTACATGTTGAGATAGCTAGCTGCCATTTTGTTTCAAGATGGCGGACTAACATTTTAATATACCTATGTTTCAAGATAGATTCTTTGCTATTACTGTACCAAATTTAAACGCAATAGTTACAGTACATTTTGAGATATTTGTAGGCAATTTTTTTCAAGATGACAGACTGACATTTTAATATACCTATCGTCTATATCATAAATTAGATCCTTGGCTATTACTGTAGCAAATTTGATCGCAATCGGTGCAGTACATTTTAAGGTAGCTAGCCGCCATTTTGTTTCAAGATGGCGGAGAATTTGAAATTTTGCTAAAGTGTATTGTTAAGTGGCAAAAGTCTATTTGGACATTTGTTTTTTTGACGTAGACAGAGATGACAGTGAACTTAATATAAAGTATTTAACAAGAAATCAATAATTTAATAAACTTTTATAAGTACCTACTTAACTTTTATATTGCTCGTCATTCTCGCATTTACGATATTTCATACAAGCGCAATCTTTGAAATTCCACTAATAAATTATCATACAATATGCCATATTGCCGTTCAATTATTGATGATTTTACTTGTTTTATTATAATTGTCTTATATTATACTATAATGCGGTGCGTGTGAAATATCTTAACTAGTATGAAGATAATTAATTTAAAATTACAATAATCTGCACAGTAACAATTCACGTCAGAATTGCACAATTTCCGGAACATCCGGTATACAGCAACAAACCGTGAAATTTCTTTTCCGTCTTCCCTTAACCAATTGACAGCTGGCAAATTACTTTTTCCCCAGTTGGGTTTTCTTGAACTCGAATTAATTTTCAAGATTTCCATTAATCGAGAACAGATTGCCCTAATTTTACCAGAGAAAATAAAGCACAACACAGGGCATCGGTCAAGACACATTTTAATGAAAAGCTTCTGTCTCTAGTCTCTGATTAAAAATTCTAATCACCAGGATATCAAAACAATGTGGTCGATGCTGATCGAAATGTGGTGGAGCGTAATAAACAGGGGATGAACTTTGCTGCGACCTTTGACCTATTAATTACTAGGAATTTTAACAAGATAATCACATTTTGCGTTTGCACGCTTTACTGCAATTTTTTGTAATTCCGTAAACTTTACGGTTCGGTGGGTAAAACTATTACTACACTTTCTCGTTATTGCAGTAGGTTTAAAATTTAAACGACTTGAAATTTAGAACTTAATTGCAATATACCGAATTATTAAGCAGAGGTAGAAAATTTTGCAATTTTTTTTTGCAGGAACGAAGTTTGGTTACAAATTCAAATAATTAATTGCAAGCCAAGAACGATTCGATAGACACTTTTTACGAGTTGCGTACACTATTTTTCCCACGACCATAAATATTAAACATTTTAATAACAAATAACAAATTGATACAAGATTTTCAATAACAAGAATATAAATTCTATTTAAAATTTTAAATTTTACCCGATACAGCAAAATTACTACTTTAATTTGTGTGGAATAATGCAATTTATTACGAAATACATAATGACCAGCAAATTATCAAATGTCAGAAGGACAACATATGCCTACTAACAGATGAAACAAAAATTTAAACTGTGGCGATAAAACCTGTTAACTGTATGGAAACTGTTAGTTTCGTATATGGTCGTAGGAAATTAGGCATCTCCTCAATAATCGAAATAACAATAAGGAATATTAACGATAAAAACATAAATTACATGTTCTGTTATGACAAATAGTGAAGAATTTTTTTGTAAATAATTTCATTTAAAAGATATAAATTATTTAAGATTCCATGACGTAGATAGTAAGTATAAGGTGTGGTTTGTTTCATATGGAACGTTGTTATATAGGCCGTAAAAATTTTCATGCGATGAGAACATGAGAAGAATAGACATGATGCGGCAGAGAATGTAACTGTAGTAAAATTCAAATATCTAGGACCCTAAGCTGCGCGAGAAGGCAGAGCTTGTCATGTACTGTCCGATTTACAAAGTGGAGTCTATGCTACGCTGCACTTCACTTAATTTTCAAAGAAAACTAAAATATAACTCAATCACAATCAATTACAAAATTCACAGCGTTACACGAAGCAAAACACTACGAACATCAACATGAGAATAACATATTGAAGCTGATGTTCTGTAGAACAGACAGTAGCGTAGTTTCCTCTTGTTTATCATCTATGCCTCTCTTTCTATGTCGAGAATTCGTACTTCGCGCAGGGTTCTGCTTAAATGAATTTACCTCGTTTCATATATGATAGTGGGAAATTTATATTTCTAAGCATATCAACAATTATAACATAAGAGTATAAATAATTGACTTGTTTTGTTTACAGTGACCGATTCCGTACAACGATAAACGTCATGTGCGACGCATTGGGCGCGCGATTGGTGGATCTACTCAGCAAGGGCGAGTTGGGCAAATCTGACGAACTGGAGCTGGACAAGATCAACGCCGACCCGCAAGAGCTCATCGAGATCAAGGGCGCAGAAGACACCCGCATTTAAGCTCCGAGACCTCAGACCAGTTGAGCAGCCGAACGCTGGCCCGAGCTTTCGAAAAGCTCAGCCAGGATAAATTATTGTCTCATATTTAAATTAATTTTATATCTCGCTGCGGGTTTTGTAATGTTGTTGACTTTGTTAGAAAATTTTAACATGTTGTTTCATTGTTATAGATTTGTTACGGAATTATTTGTTCATTTTTAAAAATTGTACACTTTGAAGTTGTTGTCTGTTATTTTATTTAAGTTATAAAATCCGCAGGTTATGTATATATGACATCATTGTGAAAATCACAATATTTAGTTCATTATCATTGTCTTATCAATCTCATTTTTATCGTAGTTTCGACACAAACATCACCTTTTTTAATTATCCTACAGTATAACAATACTCGCCACAAATGGTTATTCCAGACACAACAAAGTGTAACATTTTGTAGAACCTGGACATAAGTTTTGATGAGTAGAAGTGGACATAAATTGAACTAAGCCAAAATTAGTTAGTAATTTATTGGGTGTTCGGGTTTTATTGCTTAACTTTTGCTTGATAAATTTGCCATACTCCAGACTGTTATCTGAAAGTAGTACTACTTCAAATATTTAAACGCGCAAAAAATCAAGCAACGACTGCGCCAATTTATCTCGTAAATTTTATCCAACTTTTAAAATATAATTTGTTTGAGTGCAATATACAGTTCAAAAACACTTCATGCTTATTCAACAAATCTAAGCAATTTATTAGGTTGAGAGTAAAAATCCAGTAATAAGTTTTGAACTATTTTGTTAATTAAAATAACTGCAGTAATATGAGAGTTGCATTTGAAATGAGAATTAAATTACTCTTCGTCTACTACATAACTTGTAATATATAACTCATAAAAGCACGATTTTAAAGTAATAATTATTTGTGGAATAAAATACTTGTAGGCTAATTTTCAATGGTGATGTTTGCAATAGATCTAGTTAAGAATAAGAACAATTATACAAGCTATTTAAATGAATCTATGTACCTCTAAGTCCCTTAGCCCAGCAGTTCCCCACTAGCTTTTGCGTTTACCAAGTAACAATGAAAGTGTTAAACTCTGAAAGAGTTGACAACTGTTGGGAACTGCTGTTTAGTCCGTACTATATACACTGTTCTGAACGTCAATCATTGTTCACTGTTAGTTAAGTCGGACTGTATCATCGTTACCATTCTATCGTCAGTGTGTCTGGGACCACCGCTTCAAGTTTCACATGATGAATTGTCACAAAAAATGGCACAAATATGTTTAAACATTGTAGAATTTAATGGAAAATGCAGCTGCATATTCGTAGAACTATTTCGCAAGCTCAAATAGTATTTATTTGCCTTTATAAACCAACTTTATACTAACAAAAATAGCACTTTACTAGAAGTATAAAAATATTTACAACTATACAGGCAGATTTATATTTAAACCAAATTTAGATAGATCACTTCGAATCAAATATTTAACAGTAATACAAAAATTATTTCTTATTTAAATTAGTTTGTAGCTCGAGACGTTATGCTTTATTTCTTAAGCAAAAATTCAAATGTATATTTTGTTTTTGCATGTGCCCAAATATAAATTTAAAAAATAATTTATACAGAACTTACTATTGTACTAATTTGATACGTTATCCAAAACTTTATTGTAATGTTTATATAAAAATATAACATATTTCTTATAGCATTAGTTCTAAATAAGAGCTCATTTCGTAGATGTGTTATATAATTTAACTCACTTTCTTGTGAGTTAATATAATTAATTTATTACATTTTTACTATTTATGAAGTGTAAGTGTTATATGAACGTATTTATTTCCTTTACAAAAATATATATTATATTTATACTGCTTAATAGGTAATGCTCTCAGTAAATTAACTTTTCTAAAAATTGTTTTAAACTATTTGCATCTTGCAGCATTTTTTTACATAAAAGTGTAAGACACTAATTTTAAATATTGTACGATTTTTAGTGACAATTTGTCCACGCTAGCACTCCTACTGTTAAGTGTAAAATAAAATCAATGCTATTCTGTAAAACATCTCTTATACAATAATTACATAATTAGATCTTGCAACAATGTATCGTACAGGGAACCAATCAAAAAATATGACTATTTTTAGACTCAAAATTTACGAACATCTTTTTGAAACTTTTAGAGTCAAAGATACGACCATATCAATTTTTAAAAGATTTAAATAGATTTTTACAGTTTAGTACTGATCATGATTGGCAGACAAAAAATTTAAAATATTTAAAGAGATTTCATACATGTCTCCTAGACAATAACTGCCTATTGATAATTGTTATAAATGTCATATTTATTAGTGTTATATAAAAAGGTGCCATTGCCATGATGTATTTCTGTATGTTACAAAATGGGGTCTTGCACGAATAATTTTAATAAGAATTAGTTTTTGTATTAACCCAATATTTTTTATTACATTTTTAAAGAAATTTATCAATCCATACTTAGTTCAAGTGGTTGGATTCCACTATAATAACATCTACTATTTCGTTATTAGGATATAATTCTATCGAATGGTTAAAAACCGAAAAATGGCAGTTAGAATAATAAATTATTTATAAATTTTAGCAAATATGAAATAGTTAGGTGTTTGTTTAACTAGGCAGAACAGTAAAGTTTTTTGTTCTTACTGATTCAAAATAATACTCTTTGTATACTAAGGGCTGAAAGTAGCCTTTTGAAGATTGATGCTAGATATTGTAGCACGAGCGCAGCGAGGGCTGCAACTAGTCGAAGTATTCAAAAATACTTTCAGTCCGAAGTATACACAACCATTTTTCTACGACTGATTGATATTTATTAGCAATCAACAAACATTTTGTAATTTTTCAATTTTAATGTAGAAAAACAATACAACAAACGTCGTATAAATAAATAAATACCCACAGAACTAAACCCAAATAAATTAATTTATTAATTATTATGAGTTCTGAAAGTTTCTATCAATCTATAAAAAAATAATTACAGTTTTACTATTAATTTTCTGCCATGTTAAACAGCTCAATTTTTTGGTCGATTGAGAATTAATTAAATTTTTTCTTTGTATCATAATATGATATGAATTTGTGCTCTTTAACAATAGGTATAGAATGATTACCTTTTCTTCCTGGGTAGAAAAAGTGACACTTTAAAAATTGTGTACACTTTTTAGTATACGTTTTAAAAAAAATTGTGCAAGATCCCATTACCATCATTTTCATTCTGACTTAATTTTCACAACTTCAGCGCTATGGAAATTATATGAAAATATTAGTTTTATTAATATTTGTTCATAAGTTTATCTACTCGCCGTTATAAAATATCAACCTTGCATATTGATTATTGATATTCAGGAATGCATTTTATGATTTTATACAAACTAATGATAATTAATAAAACATGTTTGATTTATTTAACGTCTGTATGAAAATATATTACTACAAATATAAACATTCTATGCGTTTGAGTGAGCATGTTAACAAGATACCATATAGTTTTATAAAATAAGAATATTTAAACAACAGTTATATATATTTTTAAATTGTTCAACACTCGATTAAAATAAGTACGATATTCTATAGTTACATGAGATTCCCAAACTTTCTAATATATTTAATTATTAAGTGACAACTAATAAAAAAAATTTCAACTACCTTTTTCATTTGTTATCAGTATCACACTCAATGTAATTGACAAGTGGCAATTTAAATCTGTTTATGACGTCACAACTAGTCTATTAGGCTTGCCAATCTAAAATTTGTCTCTTACAAAAGAAAAAATATTAATAAAAGTACAGTAAACATAAAGTGTGCATGCAGTGTTGTAATAGATAACATATTTTTATTTATCTAGATAAGATAATAGATAATCATTGAAGAAATTATCTAGATATTACATAAAATATAAATAATTTTTATCTAGATAATTATTAGATAAATCATAGATAATACAAAAAAATATAAATGACATGTTCTAAAGTATAAGTTTGATTACATTTGAATTCGATTAAAATTTCATAAAAAAAGGTTATAATTTTACAAAAAATATTATCTAGATGATATTTAAAAAATAGA
Organism: Agonum fuliginosum; assembly: GCA_947534325.1. NCBI lineage: Eukaryota > Metazoa > Arthropoda > Insecta > Coleoptera > Carabidae > Agonum > Agonum fuliginosum. The sequence goes on from OX384037.1 coordinate 31,043,202, forward strand.
TAAGACAATTGGTAATTTTATCTAGATAAGATAATAGATAGATAAGAAAAAAATTATCTAGATAAGATAATAAATAAAAATATATTATCTAGATAAAATTATCTAGATAAGTTACAACACTGTGCACATGTGGGCAACGTAATAATTCAAAATTACTGTGTAATGATATTGTGACGTTACACACCTATTATTAAAGAAACAAGCCATTATACTAAAATCCACGAGAGTTTTCAATAAAGGGACACGAGTTTTACGTTGTTGCAAACATCGTGATTGGTTTCTGAAGCACGTGCTTTAGTCGTAAACCAATCGCAGCGTTATGCATACGTTTGAGAGCCAATCAGGATGTACCTTTAATGAAAGCTCTCGTGGAATTTAGTATAGATAGTTGAGCTTGAATCTTTAAATAATTGCTATCTCTTTACGATTGAATTATTTTAAAAGCATCAATAGTTTTTCTTCTAATACCAAATTGTTTTTAAGTTTCTTACTTACTGACAAATCAAGTTGAAATTATTAATATAAAAATATCGAGTGTGTTCATAGATAGTATTGAGTTCTGAACGTGCTATACAATGATATGCAAGTACAGTTCAGTCTTCTACAAGCTGAAATTAATTATTATAAAAGTTTGGGAACCTCTGCTTTCTGCTACACAAGTACAATGCAAACAAACTTACAGCAATATTTCGGCAACAACAGCATTTTGGGGTCCCTGGATTAGTTAATTATTGCACTATTGTTATTAGAGTTGAATACAACAAATAAAATGAACAACAATATTAATATTTACATAAACACACACTACACTACATAAACTATTTTAAAAAACAAGCTAAAATTATTATAAATCTTTTACAAAATAACACAAGACGTTGTGTAGCTTCGCTCTGTTCGACAAACACTGGCGAAAATAAACTAATTAATCCGTTTGAAACTTGCAGTCTCAAACCTCGCATTGTCGTTCGTTGTATGTTAGTGTTTATACTCCTAGCTCTGATGTCGTTCGATGTGGCCGCAATGATTTTATTTGATTGTTTAGTGTTAGTTTAGTGTTAAATTCAGTGTTTAATCTTAGTGTAAGTTAACCAGCGTGTGCTGAAGTGGGCTTGGAGTGATCTACATGAACTTCGTGACGAAGTTTGGCGGGTAGCTCTCTCCAGATGGACTCAGGAACATTGTCTGCAAAAAGGTAAGTCGAATTTTATTTAATTGTTTTAGTTCATAAAGAAGTAGGTATTTATTTTGTTGCGTGATCACGAAATAGCTAGCAATAATTTATAGAGGTTCTAAAACATTGTTATGTACGTGTTTTTGATTTATTTATTTCGTTTGATAACTGCATAATTACGAAATAGGTAGCAGATAATTATATAAGTTACAAACAGTTTTAAATGTTAACTAAATGAAGAGAGATGATTTCTCTAAATCAATAAGAAATTTCTAATTTCTTGTGTAATTTTTAAATGTTTCATGGTAGGTAAACTTGATATTAATTATTATAAAATCATGGTTTTGATTCGATAACTTGAACGAAATAGTATTAGCTCCAAATTACAGTGGTTCTAAACATTGTTTATATTTTTTTGTACTTATTTTAAAATAAAATTAGTAAATAATTGCTTTGGTTCGTTAATTTGAATACGGGATTTAGAAGTAGCTAGCACAAAATTACGGAGATTCTAAACATGTTTCATATGTGTTTAAAAATTAGTTTTAAAGTAAATTTAATAATGGTTCGATTCGGTAACTTGAATGCGTGATCACGAAATAGCCAACAGAGATTCTAAACATGTTTTGTGTAATTCAAGACATAATGACGATGGATTTATTTTGTTCGGTACCTTGAACGCATGATCACAAAATAACAGTGGTTCTAAACATGTATTATACTGTGTTTTAAGGTGTTTTTAAATAAGCTTATTAAAATTTAAAAAATGATAAATTTATGAAAAGTTTACTACACGTTAAGAAATGGATTTGTTAATTGCACATTTAAGAAATACTACTTACTGCTGAAAATTGGAAATACATTCGTAAATTCAACGCAATGAAAAACTTTGTAAACAACTTTTTTAACAAATTAAAATTGAAAATATGAAATGTCATTTATTATTTATAAGGTCATGATAAACTAAACTAATATTAAAAACTACAATAGCTGAATTCCCTTACAATGGTATATTTGTGAGTAAGTAGGTAGGTACCTTCACAATTATATTAGTAAAATAGTAGAGTGTGGCGAGAGGTCATGTGTTGGCCACATCAGATTTTTAATTTATATAAATAAGCTACCTACGTAACATTGGCCATTTTCGCAGATCTCGTTAAGATCGAGATCCGGATCTCGAATTCTACTAATTTTTGTTCTGATTTATGATATGGGAAGCTATAAACGGAGTCTATGATTTTGATTCAATTTCCATCGTCACCGTAAAGAGTCGAATCAATTGATCGGGTCTTAAGTAAACAAATTCACTCACCATTACACCTGTAGACTAAATCAGACCAAATAATCATCTCCTGGCTGAAACAGAACACCCCCAGCCTGCCTCCTTTGAGCGTGGTATCGAATATATTCCCTGAGTCAGCGACCATCTTCTCGCCCTCGAAGATCCTCAACCTAATGAGTCCGATCTTGGGCCTGTGGAGCAGGAGCCAGCGGTAGGCGGTCTTCTCCTTCCAGCCCACGTTCCTCGGGTCTTTCCACAGCAGCGTGACCTGTAGAGATGCACATTTTTTAAAAAAAATTGAATCCGGCTCGACCCGAACTCGACAGCTACACGACTCGAACCCGACCTGTACCCGAACCAACCTGATAAACACCCGGCTAAACCCGACCCGAGAAATACCCGAGTCGACCCAATGAATGCTCTATCCTACCCGATAGTGGTATACATTCTTAAAAATATGAACCCGACATGACCCGAACCCGACAGTTACCCAACCCGAACCAACTAAATCCGGGAACACGCCACTGCGTCAAATTGCCGTAATGTCAAATACCCGCTGTGTCCAATTGCCGCAATGTCAAATTGCCACTGTGCCAAAACGCATCCCCACCACTTACATACTTGTAATAACGTATGTCGAGAGACTACTGCAAATTTATTTCGACACAGAGGCAATTTGACCCAGTGGAAATCAGGCACAACAGTAGATTTGACGTACCAAAATCGAGTTTGTGGGGCTCTAGTACGGTTTTGTTAGCTTTGTTAGTGTAGTAAATACCAAAACCGAGTTTGTGGGGCTCTAGTACGGTTTTGTTAGCTTTGTTAGTGTAGTAAATACCAAAACCTATGCCCGATTGCCAGTATGTCTAAATATTGCTGTTGTGCCTGATTTCCACTGGGTCAAATTGCCTCTGTGTCGAAATAAATTTGCAGGAGTCTCTCGACATACGTTATTACAAGTATGTAAGTGGTGGGGATACGTTTTGGCACAGTGGCAATTTGACATTGCGGCAATTGGACACAGCGGGTATTTGACATTACAGCAATTTGACGCAGTGACATGCACCCCTAAATCCTACCCGATTTAACCCAATACGACTCGACCCAATCCGACTCTACCCGAAACAACCCGACTTGAACACTAACCCGACGCGACCCAAAAATAAACAAACCCGACCCGAACCCGAAATATCAATTTGAAAATTGACCCGTAATCCGCCCTCGGGTCGGGTTTCGGATATAAATGCGCATCTCTAGTCACCTGGTTCTCGGTGTCGCCCGTGTGCCAGAGGGAGTTGCGCATCATCTGACCCGGTCCGGTCTGCGAGTTGACGAGCTTGAGCTGGATGCCTGGTTCCGCTACCGCCCGGAACGGAGTTGCTTGCCAGTAGGTTTGTGCGTTCTTCTTCCACATCACCGTGTAGAACTTGTGGTTGTTTTGGTAGCTGGAATTAAATGATTACGGAGATTTAGAAACTAAGAAATAATTTTAAGTTTGTAGATAGGGACTCCAACCCAGTGACCTCAATACATACGACGACATAACGACCACAAAACTAACACAACAATTTAAATATTTTTTCAACCGCGATTTGCGATTTAACTAAATTTAATTGAACTGGAACAAAATTATTACAATTTTGTATTTTCAACTATTTTAAAATTGATTTTTAATAAATGATTGATTTCTTAACTAGGTAGGTACTTAAGGAGCTTCATTGCTAGTACTCTAAACACCGAAAATTGATTGTTACTATTTCTTTTAAAATCAGCCCTAAATAAAAGATTTAGATGAAAACTAATATATCAATTATTGATAGATACAAGTTTTCTCTATGCTTACTTAATGGCAGATTTTTAATTTTTTTCCAGAATTTTTTTATTTTGTCCATTAAAAAATGTCATTTTTATTACGGATATAACATAGATTTGACACAAATTTTTGGAAAACTGTCATTAGAGAAGCATAGTGTGAAGAATTTTCTACCAAATTACTTATTATAAAGTTTGTACAATTATCTTAATATTTACCATAATTTTGATAAGATTACGAAAGACGTAGTACACTCCTATGTAAAATAAAATTTAACGTGTCTAATTTGAATGACACAATAATACGCCGGCTGTCGGTTGTAATATTTTTGTCTCAGACTATACAAAGCAGACTGTGCATGTTCTTTTAGGATGGCTTACTTGCTACTTCCCCCTGTACATCTACAAACCCTGAGATGGTTGTTGATTGGAGGTGGCCCGCCTTAACAACATTTTACTTTTATTTTACTTATTCAACACCTCTTAATAAAACATAATTACTATGGTGATTTTAAACAAGCAAAGTAAAAGATTGCCCACTACAGTGCTTTTGCTCAAAATTATACCCACTAGTAGGTAAATTGTTACTTTGCTTGTTGGAAGCCACCATAGTAACATTATACTTCACATGTGGGCAAAAACGAATGCACGCTCGAGAAAATTATTAAGATTTCTCTCGTGGGGTGGGTAATTCCTTACTTTGCCCACTAGTAAAGTAAATAACTATTATGTAGTCGAAGAACTTACCCCATTAATTATTATTGATTACATTTTAAAACTGTAAAAAACTATAACATAGCGCCACCTTCATTTAATATTATCTCATAGATTAAAAGTTAGTAAATTAATATCTGAAACACATCTGTATAAAATGTATACGTGAACCATTAAGCCTTTATCAAGATTTTTAAATAAAGTAATAAATTCTTTTCACCTGAAAATGAATCCAACATAATCGTCATCAATTTCGGTATCAACGAAGAAAGTTCCTTCAAAATCAACTCCTCCGAAAGAGTCGTATCCAACAGCTAGACCCGGGTCGCTGTTAAGGGTCTGGACAATCTCAGCGCCCTTGTTGTAGATGACCCAGTGAGGGTCGTTCTGAGAGTCACCTTCTGGGTCGAGAACAACTGTTTGATATTTACTAAAAAAAATAAGAAAATGTTTAATAAAGGTTAGAAATATCGCAAATCGTATAAATATTGACCTGAAATCGGTGGAATGGATTAAAGAATTGTTAGGGCAGTTGTCCAGGTGGTCGAAGATGCCGTCCACGTCCCTATCACCGTCGCAGACGTCACCATCGCCGTTGTCTAAAATATTAAAATTATTAAGGCGGGAATGTAGCTGTATATAAAGAGAAAAAAACAGTAGGCTCTACGGTTTGTAAAATATTGAATCTAATACTAACGTAAGAACATTGGAATTTTGTTACGACAATATTTAATATTCATTCTACAGTGCGACGCATCGGTTTTACCAAATTTTGCCATAGTATTGTTTAAAAAAAAGCCGAATAAAGAGAAAAATACTACCTGTACATGTTCATTAAAATGTATTAAAATTCATGCGTCGCACTGTAGGCAACATGTTATACAGTATATAAATAATGCGTTTGATTATTTGTTTTGTGCGTTTACTATTGCTGCCTTTGTTCGACACACTAAATCTGTATATATCTCTCCTTTTTCTCGACAAAATCGTAGACAGCTACATTCCAGCCTTAAGTACTAAATTTAAGTTATTCTTTAGTAGAGCACTTCAACTGAATTAGATTCCATTGCGATAGTCATGCAATAAAATATACCGGGCGTTTCCTGAAAAAGGCGCACCAAAATTTTTTTAAATTTTAAGTCAATTACATTTATGTTACTTCCGGCTAAACAGGAAGTAATAAAAATTCATTATTTGTGTAGTTTAATGCGCCTTTGACTGTACTTTATAAATCTTAATATAAATGTAATTGACTTAAAAATACAATTATTGGCGGTGGCCTGTTTCAGGAAACGCCCGGTATATGAGCAATTTATCTAAAAACAGTAAATAATATCGGCATATTAAATGCTAAGGGAAATTATGAGATTTAATCCTATTTATTGACAATTTCTGCAAAACTACATGGCTATAATAATTCATATATAAATTGCAGACCATATTCTGGTTTTTGCGAAATACCGGACTTAAATCTAAATGAAATTTTTGCTTTCCACATTATAATATTTTTGTTGATAAAAATTTTGTGAAAATTAGAAGTAGGTACGGGTTCCAAGTTTTATCTCTTCTTCAAAAATATTTAATAAAAAAAAGTCATACAAGTAGTCCATTACATTCCAATTTTTGTGCCATTCTTAAAAATTCATGGGCGCCATTTTGTTTCAGTATGGCGAATTAAAATTTTCTTAGCCTTAAATCTGCCTTGATGTATGCTGAACAGTATAGGTACAAAGAGTTTCATCTTAAGGTGTTCGTCTACCCCAAAATTTTACAACGTTACAGAGGTATACGCCTCCCACGTTTATTTTAGTTATAATTGAAATATATGATGCTTTTACATATTAACAAAGGTTGTCTTAATGCCTCTAGTTTTTATTTTTTATCTATGGCCTAGGAATTTGAAGTAAAAAATATTTAAAAATGACGTTTTTTGTCATTATTTGATACGATTTGATATGATTTTTTTCGGTCATTATATAAAGGAAAAGAAAAATTTAAAAAGCAAGAAGCCTGCAGTTAACCTTCCTTTTTCGAATAATTTTTGTTTTACTTAATTTCTTTAAAAAATACAGAAGTTATTATGGGGATACTGAGCCATGTTTACAGTATTTTGCAACTTCAAAATTACATTGCATAGCTAGGATGCGGCAAAGTGCGAGTTTCGGGCAGCCGTAGTAGTGGGGAAGACCGTGAATTAGAAAAAAAGTAATATCGAGAGTATCTTAGTAATTTGAGAAAAAGGAAACAATCGCGGAAATATGTAGGTAAATATACACATCTAATACAACCTTTCATTTTTTGAAGTCAGTTAAATATTCTCAAATGCAAAACACCATAATTAAAATTATCACAATATCATTACATAATGTTGACTTATACTCGGTACAAATAAATATTGAAGTGATATGGAGAAAAGTTAAATGGTGGGATAGAAATTAGAAATGTAAAATGATTGTCTTACTGTTGGAGTCAAGTTGATCAGGATTAGGAGCAAGTGGACAATTATCCCTGACGTCCGGAACGCCGTCGTTGTCGTCGTCCAAATCACAGGCGTCTCCCTTGCCGTCCTTGTCAGTGTCGAGTTGATTACTGTTGGGTACCTTCGGACAATTGTCTAAACTGTCTTGAATACCATCCCTTAAATTATAAGAAAACAATGTAGAAACTCATTTTCCATCTCTTGTGACGCGAAGATTCAAGTAATTAAAGAATAATAATTTTTTCATTAGTGAAATTTAAATTTTTTAACTGTACAAAGTTGTTCAGAATGCAATTAAACATTTAAACCTAACACAAATTTTTCTGATTCACTTCTTGTTTTTTAAATTTTTACACAAAATGAAGAAAAAAGTGCTGTTTTCTTGAAAAAAAAAATGGTAGAGGTTCTATTATAATATACAATATGATTTTGAATCCTTTTCCCAATTTTATAAAAATTTTCACTTATAATATCACATGTGCATTAATTATTTCCGGAAACTATTTTGAGTGCTTGCCAACAACGTCTTAATTAGCTCGAGTGATACACGAGAGCTAATTACGTTGTTGGAATGCACGATGAAAAATTTCCTGGACATGAATGAATGCACGAGTGAATATTCGGTAAGAAAATCGCAATGACATCATCGCTCTATTTTTGAATTCTTTTTACAATTGAAACTTGAAATATTTACTAAATTTGTATTTAACATTAATAAATATGTATTATTTACCTTACTAATTGCTTATTTATACTCAAAATAACAATTTAACCAATTTTTAATTTAATGTCAAAGTGACAGATGACGGTAAAGTTTCCGTTTATTAATTTCAGTTAAGTTACTCAAGCTACTAGTAAAAAATTTCCGAGAAAATTTTTATATAACCATTGTTACTATTATTGTAATCATTTCATCCATTGGCTGTTATTTGTGTCATGTGATTTTCAGTGTAGAAAGTGAAATGCCTTATTTTATGATTTCTTACCGATCTCTGTCATGTTCGTTATCACAAACATCGCCAACTAAATCGTTATCAGAGTCTCTCTGATTGGAGTTCGGTACCCGGGGGCAATTATCACAAACATCTCCGATGCCGTCTCCGTCTGTGTCCCGTTGGTCTCTGTTTGGATTCCTGGGGCAATTATCTTGTTGGTTGGGGATACCTATAATGAGACAACAATTATTACAATGTTTGACAGTGTATCTTGAATACGGGTGGGGCAAAACAACCTCCCTAGTTTAAGTTTCAATAGAGAATTGTGAAGCGAGCAGGGGTCGTAAAAGGATGGGAATGGCGTGTGTAGCGGCCGGTAGATATGCCGTTTGCGTTACAAAAGGTTTTAGTCGTAAACATAATGTGGACGAACGAGCAACGCGAAAACGAGTCTGCAATCGCCGCCCAGCGCGCGTTCCCTATTCGATTCCAAATTCTCTGTTTTCAAGCAGTTCCGGACCGAAAATCTATTACGTTGTGGGTAAAAAAAACTTTCGGGAAACAGGATCTGTTGCCAGGAAGAGAGGTGGACGACCTCGAACTGCTCGAACACCCGACAACACAACTCTCTGCATGATGACGTACGAACCAGGAGTGGTTCAAGTCTCTCGGCCGGCAGTGTGTGATTGTCGTTAAATTGTAAAACATCTTTTAATTAAATCGCATTTGAGCGCTTCAAATTGACCACTTGTTCGTTTTAAATGTAGTCCTGGTTGCGTAAGAATCTCTCCGTTTCCGATTTGAATTTCAAAGGTCGTCGCAAGGCTTGAAATTTTGACTGCACCGAGAAGAATATCGGTCGAAGTGGTTGGGAGTAAATCTTGTTATCAGCAAAAATAAAACAACAGGTCGTTCTTTTGTCTCCATACCCTATACTGAAGCCTTAAGGGCTATTTTATCCTCTGAAATTACTCCTCTGTGAGGAGATCTGTTTGTTTGATTAAATTCAGTATCTCCCTTATGTTGATTTCTTTTATTGCCTCAAGCTACAATCTTCTAGCTCCTTAGAGATGCCTGCTGCTAGTAGGATAAAAAGTAATGATAGGAACATTTCAAACAATTGCGATTTTATATTTCCTGAGTTTATATTTCACCTCTACTTGTATTCATGAATTTAATGTATTTTATTATTCAGTTTATAGCTAATTAATCAAGTGATCAATTTTGTGACTTTGTTTTTGAAATCTTTACTACACTATTTAAAAGGTATGCTTACGCGGCTATGGAATAATATTTTCAGATTTTTTTCTATTTTTCGATGACTATGAATAATAATTTATGCGATGTTCCATTTAATCCTATGTTTTAAAATTGATTTAAAAAAAATATTTTCTCTATATCTATAAGCGGTAAACAAATCTGAAAAAATTATGAATAATAAAAAAAAAATTGTTCCGTGATCTGTAAGTTGAGTAGGTTCGTACAATATGCAATTTAAATAGGTACAGGGTGTTTTTGAAGTTAATGTCATAAATAAGGGTACCTAAGTAGGATGACATGATGTGTAGATTACGAAACTGAAAGAATATTTAAAAAATTCGAAAAATTAAGGGTAGTTTTTTGTAGTACTGCATTGGATTCGTTTTTCTATTAAACACAAACAATTACAACAATTTTAAAAGTGGTTATCTCAGCGGTAAGAGATCCGCCTAGCATACTAGCGGTCCCCAGTTCGATTCCCAGCACAACCGACAATAATACCACTAGACCCGAATGGTTGGATTCCACTATAATAACATCTACCATCCTGTAATTGGGAGTTAATCCTGTAGGTTGGTTACCATAAAAAAATACTAGTAATATAAACAAATAAAATTTAATTATTTTTAATGAAACAATAATTACTCCACCCAGTGACAGTACCAAAGAAAAAATTTTGGCTGGAAAACATGCAAATTAATTTTGCGATTTAAAAAAATTCTTTCTGTTTCGTAATCTACACATGTCATATCTACTACTTACCCTTAAATTTATGACAATAACTTCAAAACCATCCTGTATGAATGAAGTTGTAACAAAATTATCCTGTTTCCGAACAATAGCAATTTATTATTGTTTTTTATTTCCTGCCCAGAAGCGAAGAGAAAAGCGAGGAACAGAAAAGAAAATTTTATAAACAAACTAAACTAAAGACAATTAAAATAAACAATCTCGACACCCGAAAGGGTAAAATAGATTTAAAAAGATAATAATAATAATTTGATTTACCATCATTGTCCATGTCAGGGTCGCAGGCATCTCCAAGGCCATCCTTGTCGATGTCCTCCTGATCCATGTTAGCTATTGTAGGACAGTTATCACAAGCATCTCCTAGTTTATCACCTCCTGATTGGTCGGAATCAATTTGGTCGGGATTAAACACCAGAGGACAGTTATCCTGATGAAATAAAAAGACACATAAGAACACAAATGACATTTTTAAAAGTGGTTTCTTACTGGGCTGTTGAGAATTCCGTCGTTGTCAGCGTCAGGGTCACAGACGTCGCCTTCACCGTCGCCGTCGGCGTCTTCTTGCCCAGAGTTGGGGACGGTTACGCAGTTATCCTTAAAAAATTGTTTATTAGCAGGAGAGTAATTTAATACAGTCCGAAGGGTACAGAAATCTTATAGAAATTCGCTTGCTTGGAAGAATACTGGCATAATGTGCTAAACCACAAGTTTACAGCAGAAGCATTTGATGTTTTTGTTAAATCGTTAATGCTTCTGACAATAATATTTTACGGAATTTAAAATTTAAACTTCTTTTAACTCTTAATTGTATTTCTTTGCTTTTCAATTATTATTTAATAACATATTCTGTTATAAATTCGGAATATTCTATTTAATAACAAGAAAAAATAACGACACAATTACCTACCTTATAATGTTTACAACAATAATGTCACATCTAGAAATGGGGATGTTTATCCCTAATTTATTATTAACCAATAGACACTAAACAAGATTTTATTAATAAACTTCAAAACTTAAAGACCATTTTGTAAGTGACAAGAGAAACAAAATTTTACCGTGCTAGATGGTACAGAATTATAATATTGTCTACCACAAAAAAGTTCATAGGTATCGCTTTTCTACAAAACTATCTTTTTCTCGGTTTTGAAACAATAAATAAATTATAAATTCTTCTTTTCCAAGACTCATTGAAGATTCATTTTAGCGGCACCGCAATTTGACAGGTAACTCTCACTAGAATGAAAGCATGAAAGAATCTTCAAAGAATCATTGTGTGAACAGGCCCTAAAGTTGTACTTTTCACTTCGATTTTGCGATGTAAAAGTAAAGTCATCATTGTACGATTTCAAAAATAACTTATTAAATTAAACTACGGTAAAATTCTAACTAAAACTCTGGTAGGTACGTATTAGTCCAGGAACTTTAGACATTTAGCTCGGACGCCGGGAAAGTTACACCGATTTTAATGATTTTTTTTAATCGCTTCGAAATCGAATTTGAAACAAAGTTTACCACCTGAGAACACTTGCTTTTGTTTTAAAAAAAAAAAATTCGAAATTTTTTTTTTCGAATTTTTTTTATTGTATTATTATTTTATTTTTTAAAGTAAATTCACGTAATTTCTATTACTAAATTCTCTGAACAATTCGCTATAAGATAGATTAATTTATTTTTATCGTAAATGCCTTAGTGAAGCCAAAATTTTCAGATTTTTGTCGCGGGAAAATTGAGAAATTTTAGTTCGTAATTTTTTTTTGTGTTTAATGACCTGTAGTTTCTGAACGAATAAAAATTTTGATATCCGGTTTCTTTTATTAAATTCTCTGAACAATTCTCTATAAGATGGATTAATTTATTTTTATCTTAAAGGCCTGAGTGAAGCCAAAATTTTAAGATTTTCGCCGCGGGAAAATTTAGAAATTTTAGTTTGTAAATTTTTTTTTGTGTTTAATGATCTGTAGTTTCTGAACGAATAAAAATTTTGATATCCGCTTTCTTTTATTAAATTCTCTGAACAATTCTCTATAAGATAGATTAATTTAAAATTTTTTGAAGGCCTTAGGTAAGTAAAAATTTTAAGATTTTTGTCGCGGGAAAATTGAGAAATTTTAGTTTGTAAATTTTTTTTTGTGTTTAATGACCTGTAGTTTCTGAACGAATAAAAATTTTGATATCCGGTATCTTTTATTAAATTCTCTGAACAATTCTCTATAAGATAGATTAATTTAAATTTTTTTGAAGGCCTTAGGTAAGTCAAAATTTTAAGATTTTTGTCGCGGGAAAATTGAGAAATTTTGGTTTATAAAATTTATTTTGTGTTTAATGACCTGTAGTTTCTGAACGAATAAAAATTTTGATATTCGGTTTCTTTTATTAAATTCTCTGAACAATTCTCTATGAGATAGATAATCGTTAAGGCCTTAGTGAAGCCAAAATTTTAAGATTTTTGTCGCGGGAAAATTGAGAAATTTTAGTTTTTAAAATTTATTTTGTGTTTAATGATCTGTAGTTTCTGAACTAAAGCCTTTAAGATAAAAATAAATTAATCTATCTTATAGAGAATTGTTCAGAGAATTTAATAAAAGAAACCGGATATCAAAATTTTTTTTCGTTCAGAAACTATAGGTCATTAAACACAAAAAAAATTACAAACTAAAATTTCTCAATTTTCCCGCGACAAAAATCTGAGAATTTTGGCTTCACGAAGGCATTTACGATAAAAATAAATTAATCTATCTTATAGAGAATTGTTCAGAGAATTTAGTAATAGAAATTACGTGAATTTACTTTAAAAAATAAAATAATAATACAATAAAAAAATTTCGAAAAAAAAAATTTCGAAATTTTTTTTTTAAAACAAAAGCAAGTGTTCTCAGGTGGTAAACTTTGTTTCAAATTCGATTTCGAAGCGATTAAAAAAAATCATGAAAATCGGTGTAACTTTCCCGGCGTCCGAGCTTTTGGCGTTTTTTCGTCTAAAGTTCCTCGACTATATATAATCTAACATTTAATTTAAAATTTATATAGACATGCAAATAATTTTTTTGTTTATTTCTCCCTTTCGTTTGATAATTCAATTTTTTGCTGATAACTGTATTTTAATTTGTTAATCAAATATAAAAATTCGCTGTTCGCTTAGACTCATCCATTTAAAACCCGTTATTGTTTATTTTCACTTTGCTTGTTACATTTGATATGATTTACAAACTGATTCCCAACTTTACCATCTGTTGTTTGTCTGTTGTCTACGGAAAATTTATACTTGAAAGTAGCTACATTGTTTCGTAACATCGTAACTCTGGCAAAGGTGTAGGCATTAAATGTGTTGAAATTCAGGGCACAACGAACCAAATGTTCGAGTGTCTCAACGAAGTTACAAGTTTTACAACATGCTGTTATTTGTGGGAGTTGTAAATTAAATTGAGTTGTTTATAAATGTTTGAATGAAGACTTTTGTTTAAAGTTGCGGAATTTCGTTAGAGAGATTTGATGGGGGAAATCGGATTCACGCGGAAAGAGAAATTCGTCACTTGAGCTATAAAAAGGACCCCGCACCAAATACATGGGACCAATAATCTCGGTGAAATTTTCTGTAACTTTGGGAAATGACAGTTCTCGAAGTCTAGAACAAACTTTCAAATGCAACATGCGTCTGAAAATGCCTTAATTTCTCGCTATCCACGTCTCAAAGTCCGAAAATCACGTTTTTCCACTAGAAGATACATGGTAAAATCCACAAAACCCATTTTTTTACTGGCAATATTATTAGTATTATTGTTGAACTTGTTGTTGTTGTTATTAATTTTCCAGTCCCCTCTTTCATCATACCCAGAATGCCAGATTTTTACTTTAATTCAGGTAAAAATAATGTATACATTATTCTTCTAGTGGAAAAACGTGATTTTCGGACTTTGAGACGTGGATAGCGAGAAATTCTTTGTTCTAGACTTCGAGAACTGTCATTTCCAAAAGTTACAGAAAATTTCACCGAGATTATTAGTCCCATGTATTTGGTGCGGGGTCCTTTGTGTACCTAAAGCCCTGTTCACACATGGACACATAGAATACACACACATACACAGACACACACGCAACAGTAAAAAATATTGTGTGTGTTGCTTGTGAAATAGAAGCGTCGCTATTTTGTGTCTTTTATGTAAGTAAAGGATAATCAATTTTGAGGCCACAAACGTTCCAAACGTTCTTCATTTTACTTTTTTGTATATGTGTGTCGCATGTATGTGTCTTCTGTGTGTTTATAATGTGAACAGGGCTTAATTAAACATTTTCTTTTCTGTATTTGATACTGCAGGGCAAAGATTACCATAAACGTAACTGAAATTGGGAACGAATTATATCGTAATCATAGGCTGTTAAGGGTCCCGTCTCCGTAACAAAATATTTCGTGTTTTTAGGTGTAGCAGTTGCTGCTTTACTCATTGCATATTAAAAACAGGTACTAGATGTTTCTGAAAGAATTAATCTAGGTTTATGCCCAGTTAGAATTCTGCAAAAATCTTTGGAATTCAGATAAAAAATTAACGAAAAAGTGTGTTTTAAGCAATTCAAACTAAATGCGTATGTGAATGATGCTTTAAAAATACAGAAAATTACTCAAATTTTCTTTCCCGTTAAATATAGAATTTCGTAAATCAATTAACAAAACTCTTTCATAATTAGTACCTACTAAACGCAAATTATAAGAACGAATTTAAAATATTAATAATCTTGTAGAACTAATTTTTACTTCCCCGACCTATGTATAGGGAATTGTAAATTATTGTAATCGCGATTTTTTGACAATTCGAGATTTTGATGACAATTCACAATTTAGACTCTACTGAACTCAAAAATCATGATTTTAAAAAAGTCGGTCTATTGTGCCTGTCGATTTGTTTGGATGTTGGATAACTTAAAAACACGTTGGAATTTTGGACTGAAATTTTATATTTAAGATCTTGAGCCAAAAACTGACTTCAGGTTCGTTATTGAGCTATATTCAACCAGTGGTACCATAACTTTATAAATTGAACTTTTTTATTTTTTATTAAAATACTGTTGTGTCTGGTATCAAATTAAAACTCTCGAAAATAGAATTCTAGTAGAAATATAAAAATAACATTATTAAACGATCGTTAATTTTTTTCTTCTTATATATTATTCAAATTATACCGAGTTTGGTGTCAATTTAAAGCTCTCGGTAAAAATATACATTTAGGCGATTTTCAATTGTTAACCAAAAATTATTCAAATTTTTTCAAGTGTGTTTAAAGCTCTTTGGGAAAAAAATCTAGTCGTAGAATAAAAACCAACATTTAATTAAATGATGGTCAGTTTAAATTATGCCGAAGTTGGTATCAACTTAAATAGTTCGGGAAAAACTATAAATATATTTAAATTTTGCTGAACAAAGCATAAATTTAAAGCCTTTACGAAAGCAAGTTATTAAAACTTATAGTCGGAGAAGTACTGTGGTGGCCACAGCAGATTTTTAAATAAAATTTTGATTTATAAACAAAACGTTTTAACGTGTTGATTGCAAAAACGACTCCAACCATCACAAGCAAATCAGCCAAGAACTTAGTCATACTCCTCCTAGTTCAAACCTACAACAACTGAATAAAGAAGCCCCCTACCTTCCGGCACTTGGCATCACTGCACCCCAGATCGTAGTCCGGGTACCCATCCAGGTCTCTGTCAGGGCCGCACATCTGCCCATCGCCTGCCCAGCCGACGTTGCAGTGGCACTTGTAGCGTCGCTCTCCGGCGCTGTAGCACGCCGCGTTCCGGTCGCAGAGGGTGCCGTCCGGGCAGAGTCCGGGGTTGCGGTGGCAGCCCACTGTCTGGTTGCCCACGAAGCCCATGTTGCAGTGGCCGCAGCGGTACGAACCCTGGGGAAATATTAGGGGTGAATTGTTAGAGACGATATACCTTCGTATAGACACGCATTCGTAGATTACTTGAGCTTTGAAGATATACTTTATTTTTTCCACGACCATACATGAAACTTTTTCCCGCTTGAAGAAAGTAGCTCATATTAGTCTCAAATAATGCCTCTTAGTGTTCTTCAGTATTTCAAAAAGTATTAGACTTGTAGTTTAATTTTCATAGGCAGTTATAGTACGAATGTGTTTTGACTTTTGAGTTGTCGGAAGTAATATTTTTAAATAACTTATCGCATACATTCATTTGTTGATGCAATGAATATAAGGTAGGTGCGGGTAATAAGGCCTACCTAAGGGAGATTTGAAATAAAATGAAAACTATTTACTTGAATCAACAAATTTGAATGTTAATTAAACCTAAACATCAAGTGCTGTCATATATAAACAAAAAATGGCAACTTCTGCCATAAACAAAAAGACAATTAAACATTTTAAAAAACCTCTTCAGTAGGCCTTATTATACTATATGGTAGGATAATAAGGCCTAAGACTTTAACATACGTAAATAAACAAAATAGGATTTTTATATTTGGTAATTGAGATCAATAATAATTAATAATTATGCGTTATTCAAGCTAAAATTTTAAAATTAACAACAAATTTCTTTGTTTAATAGCCATCAGGACACCCATTCGGATGATATCTTATTATTCGAGCCGCGCGATCGTTCCTCAAATTCAATGACTTCGCACTGGTGACAGTATGCGAACTAACATGTCGCGACAGGTTTGAGGCGCCATTATATGAATGTTAGCTACCTACGAGGGTGACTTTGAGCGACAACAATAATTTTAAATTGTATTTTTGTTACTTAGGCCTTATTAGCCGACAGGCCTTATTACCCGCACCTACCTTACTTATTATTATTTAATTTAAACCTTCATCTAATAGTAGCCAATGTCCAATTCGTATTTTAATTTATATTGAAGTAGTTTTGTTGCTATTTGAAAAAAATGTTTGCTACGTAATATGGGGACTAATGGGACTAACAAAAAGGGTACTGGGAAATGTTTCATTGGACGTTCATATAATTAATTAATAAATTTTGGCTGGAAATTTTTTTATGCCGGACCAAATAATTTCAAAATAAATACAAATAAATTAAACCCCAAACCTAGTCCCATTAGACCCAAGGAATGGAACTATTAGTACACTTGACAAATTTTTTAAAATTTTTTTATAATGTGTACAATATTGTTACAATCGTCCAACCACTATATTATAAATCTAAAATATATACGTACATGAAATGAAAAAAACAGTTATATTTTAATACATTATTAAAAAAATAGTCCAAATAGCCCCCAGTCTCCCCTACCTAGCTACGAAAATAAACAATAAACGTAACTAAGGGTGGACCTGGGTGGTCCAGGGTCCACCCTGCAAAGTCTTGGCTCACCCAGTGATCCACTCAAAAATTTTACAATATTTTTACATTAGTTGACGGAAGAGATACCTATGTTTAAAATATTTTATAATGCCTTTGCCTTCCATAATACTAGGGAAGAGATATAGATTTATACTTAATTAAGACAAAAGAAATGTTCAATTGAATATGATTAGCGGATAGATATAGATTTATTGCTGGTAAATGTTGTATTCAGCAGTGAAAAAATTTTTCAAACAAAATTTTTAATATAATAGTATAGCCAACTTTAATTTTTTACTTTCCCACCCTTAGACCACCTTAAAAATCCTAGTTACATCCCTGCGTTCGATCGAACAGGTCTTATCGAATAGTTTCAATTTTTGTTTCACCTTTTAGTAGGCGTATGTGCAGTGTTGTAAAAGATAACAATTATTTTTCATCCAGGTAAATATAACTAAATCTTTATTTATCTAGATAAAATAATAGAGAACCAGTGAAAAAATTATCTAAATAATAGATAAACGGTAAATAATTATTACCTATCTATATATTTATTAGATAATTTAAGATGATTATTTTACACACGTCATTTCTGGCCAATAAGAATGCATAACTTTTTCGAATAATTCCTGCGTAGAAACGACAATTCGGGTCAAAATTGACTCTTAAATCACTCCAGCTTTGCTGTCGTGATTTAAATATGTCAATTTTGACACTCGTTTGTCCGTTTCTACGCAACAACTATTCGTAAATTTTACCGATAAATTTATGGCTCTTATTATATTACTTATGATAAAAAAATGGTACGCTCGAAATAACTTTTTTATAAATAAAGCAATCGCAATAAAATTTTATATGCGTAAACTACCCATAGAAAGACATCATAATATATTTACAATTATTGTTCTTTTATTCGACTTTTTCTTGAGATATTTTGCATGAAATCTAGACTTGTGATACATCATTAGATACAGAACCGAACGTAGAATTCAAATATGTAAAAATATATAGGGTCTTCTATTTAATATAAGAAAGTTGATGCCATTTCCGGTTTAACCGGAAGTAATATTTTTGTAAATAATATATATTTTGATGTCTCCTTATGCCTAATTTACCCTTTTAAATTTTCATAACGATTGCTTTATTAACAAAAAGTTATTTCGAGCGTACCATTTTTTGGCACACCCGGTATACATTACAAGCTAGCCGGCAGCGTTGCGAGCTTGTGCGTTGTACGCTTACAGTTTGATTCCGCTTGAATTTAATTAAAATAACAAATTAAAAAACTATTAACTAGTTTACATGATCATCTCACCTCGGTGTTCAAGCACTGTGAATCGCCAACACAGCCTCCATTTCTTCCATCGGCGCACTCATCGACATCGTAGCACCGCTGGCGCTGTCTGGCAGCTTCTTCAAGGCCGACTCCCTGGACGCCGCCGGACCCCGTGTATCCTGGGGGACAAGGGCCGCATCTGAAGCCGGGCGAGAGGTTCGTGCAGTGGACGCGCGGGTCGCACGGGTCGCCTAGGTCACACTGATGGGGAAACAAATGAATTAGAATTGAAAGTTTCAGTTTGATTTTTTTTTTTGAATCAATAATCATGTTGAGATTATGTGCATGTTTCCAATGGAAAATACTTATTATTCAAGAAAAATTCCCGTATTAAAAACTAAATTGAAATAAAAATATGCAAATAATTACATTTTTAATGCTTTATTATTACGAAATAAGTAATAAAATTCTAATTTAATTTACTTGAACTTCTAAAAAATATTTAATACAAATTTTATTTTTCATCTACAACAGATCCTTTAGATTTTTATATCGTTCAAGATCTATGAAATATAACCATTAAGTATTGATGAAAAGGTTTAATGTAAAGGGCTCTTATTATTTGAGAAAAATTTAAAATAATTTTACTTATTATTTATTAATAAGCAGGGTTGGCAAAAACATGTTTAAAAAAATTTTAAACAAAAAAATGTTTAAAATATTTAAAAAGTATTTTAAACATGATGTTTAAAACGTGGTTTAACACTTGCTTTGTTTTTAATTTTTGTTTAAAACAAAATGTATCGGCTCCTCGGCCTCTCTATCGGCCACCGGGATTCGCCCGGTAAAATTTTTTGGCCAGTCCGCCCCTGATGGAGAGTACATTACAGGAGGTATTATTGTGCAGTTAAACTGAAATATGTATCTGACTATATCCGACTGGATTTAAATCTGAGTTATCAATTTATGAAGTACAGTACTTAACGGGGCAGTTAAATCCTAATTTGATGTTTCAGAAACCCATTTTCAAGTTTATTGAAGAGTAAAATTAGCTGGTCAGTTAAATATATTTTCTGAAACCGGCTCTAAAACTTGCTGTTATTATGCTCTAGTCTAAAATTACAAAACAATATTTCATATTCTTGTTTGCATTATACTGAAAAAATACAATACAAAATCTGGAAGCGCATATTGAAAATTTATTATTTAGCCTAGGTACTTTTGAATGTGGCCTCAGAGATTTCAATTATTTCAACAGTTCCAAAATTCAATTGCTTCTCCTCTGAGAAAACTAAAAACCAAGGTATTTACCTAAACATATTGATTTTTAAATAATCTATTAATTTTTAGATACATACCTATTTATCTTATTCATAATATTAAATATCTACATAAATTACAAATAAAGAATGAAGTAAATTGCAAAAATATTATAAATTAGATAGGCACTAGAAAAACAGACGTGAATTCTTTAATAAATGTGCATTTAAAATTTTTATTTCGATACAGTATATAGGTTATTATTAGGATTTCCGTCTCAGATTTACAAAAACAGGAACCCTTGAGTAGAAATAATAGAGCACCTATATACAACTCGTGTATAATGGCTATTAATACACTTATGTAAACAACAACACATGTATAGTAAACTCTATAATCGCATATTAAGTAATAGCTATCATAATAAACTCATTGTTTAATACCTAACTGTTTGTGAAGAGTTTTGGCCATGATCAATAAATTAGAAACATTTACCTACAGATTTCATAAACATTTAAAATTTAATTTAATTTAACACTTTTTCAATTAATATTGCTCTCTAAATTTTAAATCAACAAAAATTAAAAACACTCGTTGAAACAATTTATGAGCGCGAAATAGTATAAATTCCTCTTGTCATTTATTTATAAAAATATTTGAAAAAATTTATTGCATAAAATTCTGAAATATCAAAATAAAATATTTCTATATGAGGAATTTCAATTTAGTTTTAAAAATAATTAGGACATAATTCAAGCCAACGAATTGAAATTTTCTGTTATCTAATAACAATGTCACAGATTTCCTGGAACAATATTCTAATAATAATTACAGAAACTAAATCATTAATATGTATTACAAATTAGAATAAGCCGGCGTATAATCTATGAAAACAAAAACAAAATATCTATGAATCTATTAGCATAGTAATTTTGCGGAGGAGTAGGTAACTAGGTTTGCACGCCATAAACAGTCACAGCGGTAGCGCGGCATTGACTTTCTTAAAATGGCATTAGATAATGTCTATGTCTAAAATGTTATTTGACGTGACTTTTACTTTGAAATACTATTTCATACTACCTAACATTAATTACTCATTTATATTTATTTAAGCCTCATTCACATAAGCATTTAGTTTTAAGGTTTAGATTTAGGTTTACGTTTAAGAAAGTTTAAATTCAGATAATTGAATACGAACATTTACAGTTCCCATTTTCATGCACTGTGAATGCTCGTATTTAGTTAGATGTATTCAAACTTTCTTTAACGTAAACATAAATGTAAACCTTAAAACTAAATGCTTTTGAATGCAGCTTCATAATTTCACATGTGTGCTTTAATTCTTAAGGGAATTTTTTAGTGCTCGTCTACTACTCGAGCCGGTTAATACAATGTTGAAACGCACAATAAAAAATCTGACGTGGACACCACATGACTTCCTTGTACGCCTTGTTTGTTCATACTTTTCTTAATAACTAAAATGTAGAATAATATAAAAAATTATTTTAACTTATTATACTAGTATACTCACAAATATATTTTAGTCATTTTATTTAAACTGCAGAAGAAGATATAAAGCATATTTTACTATTGTCACTGTCATGTCATAATCATTTAAATTTTACGTAGTAACAAATGTTAATCGATCATGGACTACAAGATACTGAAATACTAAATTATACATATATACTTTAATTATTTTTAAATGATAGCAGATACAAAAATATTTATAAAATACCGATTGTAGGTAATAATCACATAATCTTTCATTTAAAATAAAAAAATTGTCTTAAATTAAATATTTTACGAAATATTTAAAAAAAGTACTACTTCCGGTTTGTAGACTGAGACCAAAAATAGGAGGTGCACAACTAGATGCTATAACAGTCCTAAATACAAAATTTCAACTTTCTACGTCTAACCGTATTTGAGTTATGCGACACACATACGTCCGTACGTACGTACGTACGCACGTACGCACGTACGTACAGACGTCACGACGAAACTAGTCATAATGGATTCAGAAAAGGTCAAAACGGATATTTCCGTCAAAATCTGAGAACCGAAATTTTTCGCGATTACAATACTTCCTTACTTCGTACAAGGAAGTAAAAATTTGTTGTATATAATCATTTTACTTGAGTAAAATATGGCAAACAAAACTTCTTGTCTGCTTTTTGTGTATCTTACATTTTTATTTTCATGGATATTATTAAAGTCTTGTTGAATAAAAAACATGATTTTTATTGTGTCTAGTAACCCACTTACAAATTATTTTTTTAAAGTCTTCTAAGCAGGGACTCGAGTCGAACCGGAACGAACCGCAGCTGTTTAAGTGAACCGGGAACAAACCCTGAACTGTTAAATACTTATTTTTGATTCTATTGCGAAATGATACTTTTGCATTCGGGGATGAAAGTTTTTATTGCGAGAACAGCGACAGTGACCATAAATCGTTGGAGTCTCTGCTTCTAACTATCCTTATTTATTTATTTATTTTTATTTGACATTAGTTAATGTTTTAGCAGGTCAACAAAAGTAATAAACTCGTATATAGTATAAAAGTAGATACCGAACAGTAACAATTAGTACCTAATATTGAAGATTATATAATACGTATTCAGTTAAGAACAAATTAGAGGGAAAGCAGATTCCCATGTCAATAAACAGGGTCAAACTCACAAGATAGAAACTCTTGTGTGGTATAAAAAGCATTCTGTATCAATATTTTTTTAATGTAGTTTTTAAATTTTTTAGTGTCTAAATCCTTTATCATATTTTGGTAAGCAATTATAAAGATCAAGATTTAAGGAATTTTTATTTGAGATCTGTAATCTATATTATGGTTTACGCAACAGGTTTGCTGATCTTGTCTGGTAAGAGTAGATATCACCATTAATAATTAGAATGGATTTGTTACTATGGATTTCAATAAGAGCACTCATTATGAAATGTGATGGCAGAGTCATGATTTCTAAATTGATAAAAGATTATCTACAGTGGGCGTTGTAACCAAGCCCTGATATTGTTCTGATAGCTTTTATTTCTTCTGGAGTCTGAATATTTTGACAGAATTTGAAGAGTTACCCCAAAACAAGATTCCATATGCCATAACAGAGTGAAACAGAGAGAAATAAACAGTTCTGAGAGTCGTTTTATCATCTAGTGTCTTTAGTCTCCTGAGTAAAAACAATTACTAATATATAAAATGTGCGAATTTCCACTTAGGGTTGGCTCAATGCTAATGCCACGAATTGTAACTGCGTCTCCTTTCCTAACATTGTGGCTTGTCGATACAATTAGTTCTTGGGTTTTCTCTTTATTTAGTAATAAATTGTTTGCTGCGAACCAACTTTCCGCTTTTTTAATACTCGCTGTACGAGTATTCAAAAGATTCTCAACGTTATACATTATACATTTTAAAATCAAGTAAAAGTAAATGTTTGGAGTAAATGTAAATATAGCTATAGGTAGTCTTTACTAACCTCGTCAATGTCGCGGCAACTGGTGCCATTTCCTGTAGTTCCTGGTGGGCAACCTCCACAGCGGTAGTATGGTGGTGAGTCCTGACTCATGCACTGAACTCCTAAAAGGTTCATTTGGTGTTTGTACGAACAATTATTTTACTAGGTATATAAAGTTGCGAATTATATTATGAAAATTCTACACTAAAACATGAAACTGAGATTTTTTGGTTTTATTAGGCGCTTAATTTAACTAAATTTAACAATAAAAAGATAAGTTAATTTTTATTCTGCACGAAATAAATTTTGAATAACACATTATTTACATTGTTTTGAATGCTGCCAAATGAATTCACTTATGTCTCATCCACATAAACATTTAGTTTGTTTACATTTATGTTTACGTTTAAGACTAAATACAAGCATTCACACATTTCAAGTACTGTGAATGCTCGTATTTAGTTAGATGTAAACATAAATGTAAAGCCTCGTTCCCAGCTATTTCATTAATGCGTAGTGGATAGTGCATAATACATTAAACACAAGCGTTATGCGTAGTGTTTAGAAAGAAGTTTTAGGACCATTCCCAGCGAATGTTTTAATGCATAAATCGATAGTGATGACATCTATCGGACACAATGATACATGAATAGTTTTGTAGAATATCGACTTATCGACACTACGTCATTTTGTTTTTGAACTTGGTTTGAAAAGCATAGGCAGATATTTATTTCGTGTTTTGTTTGATTGTTTGATTGATAAAAACTGATTGACATTTAGTCTAGTATAATTAAAAAATAAAACTTCGTCACAAAGCCTCATTTCTCT
This sequence comes from Agonum fuliginosum, assembly GCA_947534325.1. NCBI lineage: Eukaryota > Metazoa > Arthropoda > Insecta > Coleoptera > Carabidae > Agonum > Agonum fuliginosum. Next base: position 31,067,750 of record OX384037.1, read on the forward strand.
GATTAAATTATCCCAATCACCTTGCAATAAACGTTTTTGATTGATAGGGTGAACCCACCATCTACGCTTGCGACGCTTTTTATTTATTGCAGAAGACTGCATAATAAAAAAGGAAGCTGTCGTAGCAACTGCTATTCTTCTACGTCTTATGACCTCATATACAGCATTCACTGTATTTTCAATATTCATTTCTCTATTAGCTCTTTCACTATCACTCAAACAAATGCAGGTTAGATGTTAGAATTCTGCTATTCTGACAGTTCGACGTAGAAAGACAAGGGCAACTATATATCATTTATATCTCTATCTCACAATAACGCTTACGCATAGTGTCTAAAAGCTTGAACCTTGCAAGCGTTTGCGCTAGTGCACTACGCTTGTGCACTACGCACAACTCTTGAATAGACGTGGGAATGCTTCAGCGAGAGTCCATCGTACAAACTTTTATGCATTATCTACTAGCTACTACGAACTACGCGCTATCCACTACGCGTTAAAACGATAGCTGGGAATGAGGCTTAAACCTTAAAATTAATGCTTATGTGAATGAGGCTCTACACTCCTAGATAACTAAAACAAAATAAATTTTCGGATTTCATCTAGCAAAATGTTTTATTTTGATGATACACTCACATAAATAAATTGTAACGTCCTATTTAGATTTAAATTTCAAAGCAAGAAGTAGCAAAAAATTTCGTGAAATATCTGAATGAAATGTTAAAAAGCTTTTATGAAAAATAGGGTTAATGAAATAAAACAAGCAAATAGGTTGAAAATTTTTATCTATTTTTGTTTTTAGTACATTACAGCATTATAAATAACAACGTGCATATTAACATTAATCCTCCTTAGCAACGGACTTTATAATAATATCCTGTAATAACAAAACAATAAATAACAAATGTTTTATTTATTTAAAACGTGCCATAAGTGCCAAACATGAAAGAGCAAGCGTGGGTATTTACAAAAAGCTTGGAAGTGCGTATAACAAATAGTGAAGCTTAAAGCTTTCCATTCTAAAGAGTAAATGCATGCTAGGTTTGTTCCCCTGTAGGGTATTTTGTGCTCATTTTGTAGTAAAATGTTTTGTATTTATTCTGCTTTGTTTGAAAAAAATCGTGGGTGGTACCAAACAACGTAAAATTGTTTCAAGGGTGCATATTAAAAAATTGTAAATATTCATAAAAAATTTACATTTTTGACATGCTTTAATTAGATTCATACAACTTCTACCAATGATATGTAAAATATGCCATAATTAAAGTAAATTTTACGTTTTAAGTATTAATAAGGTACATTTTTTATTTTATTTACTTACGTTTCTGTTTAGAATTTTCATAATATAATTCATGGTGTTCTAATTAAGTGTTGGTGCTTAACTAAACCTAAAACTACATCTAGAAGATAAAGCCAATTATAAACAAAATAAAATACATAATTTCAGTTTCATACATGTACACTATAATGTGGAAAATATGGCACAAGACTTTTTGATAATGGTTTGTAAATAATTTGGTTTGGTTCGGATCTTAACATCACATTTTTTTGGTCATCTTTAACTCTAATAAAACTACTAGATTTAGATTTATAAAACGGAATAATATTTCCGTTATTTTTAAAACTATTTTTATTATTATTAATTATAATACCCAACAGGAGCTAGCCCAATTATAGGGTAAGGGAAATTTGTCTAGGCCTGGCCAGGGCTGTAGCCAGATGGGGGAGAGTGGACATTGGCATTGCCCACTCTAGAAGAAAAAGTTTTGGATCAAAATTAATAAATTTTAGGTTAATTCTACTTTTGTGATTCAACAATTTATTTTTCTACATAAAATGGGTGAAAAACAATAATTATATCTTCAGATCCTTTGAAAAAATATCTATTTATTATAATGCATTTGACCTTGAGTGAAAAATTTTTTTACCTGCGGCGCAATTTCTTTTGCACTCTGGTTCAACATTTTTAGTACAAATTAATTTGGGTTGCCTACTCTAAAATTTGGGTTGCCCACTCTAAAATTTTATTCTGGCTAGGCCTGGGCTTTGTTGAATTTGAATTATTCATTTCGATAACTACTAATTAAAATGTGTTATTTTAGCGTTTCCTGAAAATAATTACTTAATCTCACATGTGCATTAATTCTATATGGAACTATTTCAAATTTCCTGGACATGAATTTAATGCACGAGTGGAAAATCGTAACGATACCGCAGCTTTATTTTTAAATTTTTTTTACAAAAGAGACTTAAAATAAACAGCTTCTGTGTAATTACAGTTGATAATTTTAGTGTTGCATATTTTGACCAAAAAATTAAGAACGATCCGGCGGCCGGAATTCTAGCGATCCGGTCTAAAAACAGCAGAGATGGGCATTTAATTAATTATATAAAATTATATTACGTAATTAATTACAATTTTCCAAAATGTAATTGTTAATTTAAATTTTTAATTACCTACATATTGATTATGTAATTTTAATATTTGTAATTAATTATTGAAATATTTGTAAGTGTAATTAATCTACAATACGATACAAAATTATTCTATTTTTATTTATTCATTAGGTACACGTATACAAAAATTGTTTAAAAATAAAATAAGAATATTAAAAGTATCGTGAATTTTATTTTTATGAAAAATAAGATTGTGATTTGTAATTAGTGCTAGTAATTTAATTACAATTTTTTCATGTAATTGGATGATGTCATTAATTACATTTTGACCTAAAGTAATGTAATTTAAACGATTGTAATTTAATTACCATTCAGACTATAATTACAAAAAATAATTAATTATTATTTTCGAGTAACTTGCCCATCTCTGAGAAACAGGCCGGAATTCCGGTTTCAAAATATCTATAAAATTCTATAGAAACATTGGCAGTAACCTAAAATAAACACGAAAAAAGCTCTATTGACAGCTGCCCTCTGACAAAGTCACAGTCACATGTATAAAATGATAGTCAATACCTCCAAACCAAAACCAAAAAGTCCACAACATGCCTCACTCAATCACTTACCAGGATGGCAAGGATTATATTCACACCCGCTCTTCCTGACACAATGCTCGCCATTGCCCTCGTACCCTTGGGGACACGGGCCACACCTGGCGCCCTGCACGGTGTCGTAGCACCGGACGCTCTGGAAGCACGGGCGGTCCTCGCACGTGCGGCCGGGCACGCACTGGCGCCCGTCGCCCACGTACCCGCGGGGGCACGCGCCGCACCGTGGCCCCTCCGACGAGTCGTAGCACTGCACGCCCGTGAAGCAGGGGTTGGGGTTGTTGGCGCACGAGATCTTCAGCTCCGCGGGACGCTCGCGACAGAAGTCGCACTCGTCCATGAAGTGACGAAGGGATTTTATGTCTTGGCGGTTGTGGTCGATTTCGACTTTGAGGAGCTGGACGGCGTGGATTAGGTTGTTCAGCGCTTTGAGGATTGTTTCTGTAAAGAGATTTGTGTTAGGTTTGGCATTTACTGCTGGATAAGGTGTCACGACAAAATAAAATATTCCCAACAAAATAATCTCAACATAAGGTTCCTGAACAATATTTCTCAAAAAAAAGTTCACAACAAAATATTATGCCAGACAAATTGTTCCCAGCAAAACATTCCCAACAAAAGGTTCCTGAACAATATGTTCCTGAACAATATGTTCCCAACAAAATATTCCCGACAAAATGTTCCCAACAAAATATTCCCAACATAATGTTCCTGAAAAATTTTTCCCCAAACAAAATTTTCCTGTCAAAACGGATTCTCACAGTACCTAAATAAAATATATATTTACTTAGCAATGGGCTGTTATTTACATTTTATAGGATTATTTTGACTGATTTCCTTGTCTCATCGCCTACGTTTTTCATAATTTTGTGCTGCTGTCGTGTCTTTGTATCGATGTTAAAAATTTGTGGAGGATATACTAAAAGATATTGTACACAAACTAAGTTTTAGAGGACTTAATAACTAATTTAAAAACTCGGCTGTCGCCTCGTTCGTAAACGGTCGTCCTCTAAAACTCTATTTTGCGTACTTGTTACATAAATAACTATTAATTTAACAGTTTTTTCACGAATAGTCGTAATTGAACATTTAATTATGTTTTTGTTATTAATATTCCTTATTTAGATTACAGTGGAGTATCCTTTTACAAAATTTCTCGTTGAAAAATGGGTTGTGTTTCCTGGCAACACATTTCATCTTCTCAACTGAATATGCAGTAATTTTTGAAGCTCTGGTTGTATAAATACTGAATATTTTGTTGGATACATATTATTCAGGAACCTTTTGTTTTGAATATTTTGTTGGGGATATATTGTTGGGAACATTTTGTTGGGAATATATTGTTGCGAACATATTGTTCGGAGAAATATTGTTCAGGAACATTTTGTTGGGAATATTTTGTTCAGGAACATTTTGTTGGGAATATTTTGTTGGAGATATTTTGCTGGGAACATTTTGTCGGGATCATTTTGTTGGCAACATTTATTGTTTGGGGAAATATTGTCCAGGAACCTTTTGTTGGGAATATTTTGTTGGGATATTTTGCTGGGAACATTTTGTCGTAGAACACTTGATAATGGGTATTTACAAATTTGTGGTTGATGAATGATGATATACAGGGTATCTGCATTAAAGTGATTTCAAATGACATTTTAACAATAGGAAAACCGGTAATGTTTCAGCCAATTGCAAGCATGGAAATCACCCTAGAATTTTGTATTTAATCCCTCTACTTTAAAACCAGATTACAGGGTACTTCAATAATTGTAAATAAGAATAATTCTTCTATAATTACATCTACTACACTATGAGTGGAATGCAAAACCTTGTCAATTGGTAAGGTAGTAGTTACTATATAATTTAAATCAAAGAGAATAATTATACTGTATCTACGATTCATTCATTCATTTTATATGGTAATTTTGAAATGAGAACTGTAAGAATTTATCAAAATTCAAGGTCGATAAAAATTACTTCCTCTATGTAGTAGAGATAGAAGAAATAGTCAATAGAAATAGTCAAGTCACGGTAATTTTACTATTTCAAAATACTATCTATAGGTATAGCTGTGCAGTGGCGTACCCAGACCCACTTGGAGGGAAGGATATGAAAATAAAAATGTTTAGTATAATAATTAAAACAAATTTTGCGATATCGAATATCTTGCAGTCCTTTCAGTGGTGACGTTGTTTATTTACAATTATAAATTATATTATAAGAAAAAGCGCCGTATGCGAAAATGTTATATTTTACAAGGTCAAATAAGTACTTTAAAAATGAATTTTCAGAGATACATAACAGCACGGTTTTCCCTCTTCTATGTGCAAAATAAAGAAAAACATTTTTATGATGAATTTGAATAATAATAACAGAAAAAAGATTTTTCTTAGAGCTTTGGGAGGATATATCCCCTTTATCACCCCCGTAAATACGTCACTGTAGCTATGAATTCAATCCGCTAAATAATTAACTATTAATTAATGTGTATTTACTATAAATACATGCACGTATATTAATTTAATTGCATAAAGCAAATGTTATTCAAACAAGTCGAGTTAATTTAAACTTCTATCAAAATAGAACATAATGATACTGTCAATTGTCGCTATTATATTACTTCCTGGATAAATACTACAAAATTATTAATCCTTAAAATTTTTCAAACTGAAAACTAAAACACAAAAAGTTGATCCTTTAGTAGACATTACTTCCCCTAAATCCGTCACTGTCTAAATCCATTATGTGAGGTAGACTGTATAACTCGGGAACAGACTGTATAATTTGAATATCTGTTCATTAATATTTTATTATCATTATTTTGACTGAAAACTACTACCAATCGTTTGTCATTTCCACCAATTATTGTTGTTCATATTCATTCATTCATTCATTATATAATTGTATTTACAAAGTATGATTTGCTGCCAATATAATATACAAGTGCACTGTGCAATAAAATCAATATCAAAATTTTACCTTCATTACAATAATTCCACGTGCAATAATAATACTCATAATAACACAAGTTATTCATGCACAGATTGGATGCTGAAAAAAATTATTCATCACTGAAAAAAGTATAAATCACTGAAGAAAAAAAATTCTTGAAAGTTTAAGAATTTAATGAGGTACAAGAGTCGTATTTTTAAGTACTTTAAAAGAAGATAATTTATATCTTATATTCTTTGGAGAGCAAAGTTCATTTTCAGAATTTTTGAGGGTATTTGAATTCATTTCTTTCTGGTTAATGACTAGGTCACTAATTATTCAGGAGGAAAGGATCACTGAGTTATTACGATTAATTAGTAAAATTAATTAAGAAATAAACAAGGCAATCGAAAACTCTTAGATTTACGAAACGGAAAACGGTTTCAATGTCTCTAGCCAGTCAAAAAATCTGGGGTTTGAGGTAGTACAGTTTTATGCAGTTGTAATTATATCTATCTTTAATAAGTTTTATTATTATTATTATTATTTGGATTACGTTCTGTTATTTATTTTTATTTATTTTACGACGTTTCGGGAACTTTGTGTTTCTTTCATCAGATAACAAATGAATGTGTTTACAAAAAAAAACAACAAGAAATGTAACTATGATCTAAAAATACAAAAATTGAAGCCTCTGACATTTTTTGTCTGACGTGTGATGAAGGGAAAACCTTAAACAAAGACTCAATACAATAGAAATATTAAATAATTATTGATTAAGTTCTGAAAATTTAATATTTTAAATTTATTATCTATCTCTGTTCAATTCAAATTGCATAACGTTACCGACTGTAGTTATGACCGAGATCTGACGACTCAATTTCATGTTCAGTTAGGTGTACATTCCAATTTAATTAAACTGCCCAAAAATCTCTCCTCTGGTGTACTAACAAGTACCTCTCAGTTGACGACTGGTAACCGCACATGGCTCGTTTATACTGATGAGTGATGAGACTGCCAAACGGCCAAACCCAAGTTGGGTAAAAGACGAAACTCCATGGACAATTTTGTGATGGACATATAATTCGGAGAGTTGTAAAAGCGCATTTCTGGTCATCAAAACGTTTGAAAAGCGCAGAAATATAATCAGTAAATTTATGTTCAATAAGCGCAGATCGTAACATTGAATAAGCGCATTTTTCGAAAATGAGATTTCTGACCATAACAAGTTAGTCCAGATCGTCTTCGAGTATGATGGGGTTAAGTTCAGAAAAATGTTAGGCAAGAATATTTTCTAGTTTTAAAAAATTCAAAAAATCTTGTTAAAAATACTCTTCGAGTATGATGGGGTTAAATTCAGAAAAATGTTAGGCAAGAATATTTTCTAGTTTTAAAAAATTAAAAAAATATTGTAGAAAATCTGTCGTACAATCCCTAAAATCATTGTGCTTTTCAAATGTTCTGCGCTTATGTAACTTCAATTTCTGCGCTTTTCAAATGTTATTTTATGCGCACGTGATAAAACTGATAAATGCCAAATGCGCTTATTTAACTCACCCATATAATTGCCGCACTAAATTTAATATCCAGTACCCTTCCCCCTTGAGTTTTAGCTTTGCCTTAATTATAAAAATTTGGTTGAGATAAACAAAAAATAATAATTCAGTTCTTATTTCTTGTAAATTTTATAAATATGTTTACCGTATACTATACACTATCCTAAAAAAGTATAATAAGTTCTTAGTTAATTCTTTGTTTTGTTTATCTTTAAATCAAATCAGAAGGTAAAACCACAAAAATGATATTTTTTTGAAAACTATTTTGCTGTACCCACTGCAATTAATTTCTGTCAATTTCACGACACCATACATCATCTGAAAACGAAACGAAGCTGGCTGAAATTATTTGTGAAGTAAAATTGCAATACACTGTCACGTTCTCGTGTTAGGACTATAATGTATTATACAGTGAAAAATAAAAACTAACGACTCGCTAACGACTAACAAAACTTTATTTTAAAGAACGCTGTTCATCCTTTAAATCCATTTACATTAACATTCTAGCAAAAAAGAAAAACATTCTGTGATCAATACCTGCTGTTCTTTTCTTGCATGGCGATATCTGTCTTACAAAAAAAAACGAAAACAATTGACAATCCCGGAACCGGAACAAACCCTTGAAAGTAATTTTTTACTTCTACGTATTTCCCAACAAGCGATATTGACAATTAATATTTCTTTAATTTGATTTTATACTTTATAGTTGAAAAGTGCAGGCTTTAATTAAGATTATTTTAAAGAGAAGAGTCTCTGTTTAAAAAGTTCTTCGTTGGGTGGCTTAGAGACTTTGCCCCCAATTAATTATCTACTAAAACTTTTCTCGTAATTTAAATATTATAATAATTATTTTCAATTTAGAAGAATGTTTTGAAAAAAATAGTTCCATATTGTACAAGAATAAATTTAAAACTTATTGTTTTTTTTGGATAAGGATGTATTGGTCCTTTATGTAAATGTCATGAATTTTCCACAACTTCGATGGCTGCTGATGACATCTTCTCTGCCACCTACACTTCTCTGCATTATAAGCTTTATTTTGTAAAAATTGTCAGAACTTTTGTCAGACACGTTATTTTCCTTAAAAATTTACATCTTTGGCTGGCCACCCACGCTTCTGTTTTCCAGATAGACTTCTGATGGCCGGGATACGTTTTACCGATGACATTCGAACCTTTCAAGGCAGAAATTATTACTGCTCTGCTCTGAGCCACGTTGAAATGTAGCCAGCTCTTTATAGTCCAGGGAATTTACTTAAAAATGCTTCAAACTTCGAACAAAGCTTTCTCGACGGAATCCAATACACAAAAATGTTCTTCTGAACATATTCCCAGCGCAACCGACAATAATACCACTGGGTCCGAGTGGTTGGATTCCACTATAATAACACCTACCATTCTGTAATTGGGAGTTAATCCTGTAGGATGGTTTAAAAGAATCAATAAAAGAATCAATATCAAAAGTTTCCGGAAATCATCGCACCGGAAGCCATTTAAATTTTGAAAAAATTCCCGCTAGTTTTGCTTTTTTAAGTTTAACTCATCTTTACGAAAAAAAAATTATATGACGTTATAGAGCACAAAATTCTCTATAAAAATATATAATAATAAGTATAGGTATACATGTTTTCAAAAAAATTATAAAAATTTTCAATTATTTAACTCAAGTGGTAATATTTTCTCTTAACACAATAATGACAGCCATATTTTAACGGACAAAAATATCGCCATCCGGTTTTCAGCATATTATGATTTCTATAACAATTTTCTATATCACCCATTATTTTTATAATTTTTAAGGCTCTGAATTAGCCACAAATTGGAAATGTTCTTAAAATAAATATAGATAAAATTTTGAAATTTTTGTGTTTATGCAGCTGTTATTTCGAGATGGATTCAGATATTGACTTCCGAACATTTTTCTATTACATGATTTTTTTAAAGTACACTTTTGGTTTAGTCAAGGTTTAAACATTTTTTCAAGAGATAATCTAAATATTTCAATATTTTGAAAATTATTGTTTTTGATTAGCTGCCAATTCTTAACAAATTAAGATATTTACTATAATCCGTTCCCGTTTCGTGAATCTGAAGATATTGTAAGTTACTCTTTTAAACTATTTTGAAGATTCCTCAGATACCTAGAATGAATTCAACTCCTTACTCACCGTCGTTGAGCTCATGTAAGAGGGGTATATCACCACGTCGATAAGGAATTTCATTCACTGAGGGTTGGATAGCCTGCATGAGTTCCGGTTCGTGTACAGGGCAGTTGTTCCTGTTGAGAACAGCAGAGAGCTTCTGCGTACCATCGATTTCTAGAGGATAGCGGCGTTCTCGGAACTGAAATTTAAAAAAGTGTTAAGGAAGACAGGAAATTACTAACTATACGAGTATATAGTTGATTCCACGTAAGTTTGTGATTGCGCAACATTATATAGTTTAAACCGGTATAATTTGTGACATAACCTCAATTTTATTTAAAAATATTTACCTCCCTACTTGCAGAAATAGGAATTATGGGTCCATTATTTGCTTTTTAGAAACCTATACATTTACGTTTGTCGTACAAAATCATTCGTCTATTATTGCGCAATTACAAACTTACGTGGAATCAACTATAGTTTTTAATTATTGACACATTCCGAAAGCACGTTTTTACTTTTTTCTATTCCACTCTCTTTTCCCCACTACTACGACTGCCTAAAACCAGCGTGAAACTCGTACTTTACCGCTTCCTAGCAATGCAATGTCATTTTGAAGTTGAAAAATATACTGTAAAAGTGTTTTCGTTGCGAGTAAACTGTTGGTTTATTATTGACTTCAAGGCAATGCTTTTATAAACATTTAATAGAGAAAGAATGGATCTACAGATGTGCCTTATTAAAATAGGAGATATAAACGTGTATGTAAAGTTTGCATAAATTGGAAATTTTCATGAATTTTTCGAAAATTTTATAATCATGTACAATTTTTTTTATTGAAATTTTAAAAACGCCCAATTCTTAATAATTGATTGTATAAGTATATAATCCGTGTTGAAATATAATTTTACCATTCTTGTATTACTATTATTAATTTGGAAGATAATTCTTGACTGAATTTGGAATTTGAAGAAGGAAAAATAATGGGTGCACCAGTCACTGTGATTATTATTATGAGTATTTATTCATAATGTCGACGTTTCGGTCTTAATTGAGACCTTCCTCAGGACAAATGAATTTCACATAATATTGTCAATATAATAATAATAATAATTTACATTCGATCTTGTAAAATTAAATATTCGGTACCACATGGCAAACTTGAGACTTTTTATTTAAAATTGTTATAAAACAATTCAACGGAGAAAACTGACAGCAATCATTATTATTATTATATTGACAATATTATGTGAAATTCATTTGTCCTGAGGAAGGTCTCAATTAAGACCGAAACGTCGACATTATGAATAAATACTCATAATAATAATCACAGTGACTGGTGCACCCATTATTTTTCCTTCTTCAAATTCACTATTATTAATGTATTACTGTATGAAAATCAACATTTTTCATTAAAAATGAGTCCTTTAACATGTATTTTTTTAAGGATGTGGGCAAAAAGGAATGATCCACTCGAGAAAATTAACACTCCTCGTGAGTTCTCCTTACTTTGCCCACTTGTAAGGTAAATAACTATTTACACTGGTAGATAGCATAGAAAGTTTAAAATATTATTTTATCTTGTAACATCTTTTTGCGGTCAAATTTTGACGAGAATATTTCGGCTACAACATTTTGTTATCCTTGCCTTTCTGGGCGCAATATATTACACAAATAACCTTCCTGCTTTGCGGAAGGATTTCAGGATTTTGTATTCCTGTCTTCGTTGTAGAATTTTTCAAGAATACAAACGCTACGAAGCTACGTAACAAGATTTATATTTTTGAAGCGAAAAATTGGGACCAAAGGATAATTACGATAATTTTCGAATTCGAGAATTTACATATGAAACCCGGAATTAGATTGAAATATTTCAGAATTGAAATTACAAAAATTTTATAAAAGCTACGCAGTAAATAAAATTGCTTTTATTTATTACCGATTAGCTAAAGTGTCCTGCTTTGCCCGGGTTGATCTGGGCCACCATTTTGTTTAAAGATGGCGGAGTAACATTGTTACCTATGTCTTAAGTTAGATTCTTATAGCTGTAGGTACTTACTGTACTAAATTTAAACCCAATCGGTGCAGTACATTTTGAGATAGCTAGCCGCCATTTGTTTCAAGATGGTGGACTAACATTTTAATATATCTATATTTTAGGTTAGATCCTTAACTACTACCGTACTAAATTTGAACCAAATCGATACAGTACATTTTGAGATAGCAAGCCGCCATTTTGTTTTAAGATGGTGTAATTTTATTTTAATATGCTTATGTTGTAAGTTAGCTATTATTGTACCAAATTTGAACGCAATCGGTGCTGTACATTTTGATATAGCTAGGTGCCATTTTGTTCTAAGATGGCGGACTGACATCGCGATTCCTCTATATTTTTTCTCTGGTGCTCAAAAGTATTTACGCAAAATTTTGGAGCAATCGCTTCAGTGAATTTATTTTAACGTGAAATTTGGGATTTTTCATATCCATGGTTACGCGCGATTTTGACAGCAATGTTATAGCGTTCTTTTTACTTCCTTGTACAGAGTATTGTAATCGCGAAAAATTTCGATTTTCAGATTTTGATGAAAATATCCGTTTTGACCTTTTCTGAATCCATTATGACTAGTTTCGTCGTGACGTCTGTACGTACGTACGGCCGGACGTGACAGTGACAATAGTAAAATTTGCTTTATATCTTCTTCTGCCGTTTAAATAAAATGACTAATATATATTTGTGAGTATAGTAGGAGTAGTAGTAGTACTTATATATTAATATTTATTTGTATAATAAGTTAAAAGAATAAAGTAGGTTCCTATATGGTGGGAGGTCTTGTGGTGGCCACGTCAGATTTTTTTATATTATTCTACATTTTAGTTATTAAGAAAAGTATGAACAGTTTAATAGGCGTACAAGGAAGTCATGTGGTGTCCACGTCAGATTTTTTAAAATGAAACATATGGAATCAATTTAACTGCATTATTCTTGAACAATATAAGATATTTGGGTAGCTGCAATAGTTCCAAGGGACGCTTTCAACATAAACTTATAATTGTTCAAAGTACAAATCGTATTTCCAGATAGGAGCAGTGTAATACCGATTAACAAATTCAAATTTATTCCCTAAGTTTCGTTTTAAAAATTACGCTCTAATTGCTGTTAAATTCGTAACCCTGGATATCATAAACCTATGTTTCACGTTAAAATAAACTCACTGTATAAAAGATTTTGTAACAGTGGAAATTTTAAATTATTCAGTGCTCAAAAAATTATATTTTATTTCAATCATTGTTAAAACAAATATTTATTATTTTTTAAATGGTCAAAAAAATACAGAAACAGATACTTACTAAGATGTAGCAAACACAGATAATAATCATCCTCTTAATAATTAAGTTTTTAAATATGAAAGCGGCAAAAGTTTTGTTTCATAAAATTCAATAAAACATTAGGAATAAATTTATTCGGACATTGTATTTAATTTTACCTCTCGTCTCTTAATCAATTTAAATTTCAATATTTCTATTAACTTTTGTGAAATTTTGTAAAATACAAAGTCTGTAAATCTATATTCCGTAATGAAACAGTTTTTACTTACAATGACTCCACCTAATTGTGTTGATTGTGTTATAATAATTAAGAGAAGTCAACTTGTTTATGAATCATACATTTCCGTTTTTATTTTGATTTGTTCTCAAAATAATTCTGAAAAGTATTAACTAAAATTTCATCTAATGGCAAATCCGCTTTTGCATGACTTCAAACGTTTAAAGCAACTTTTCATTCGTTTCATTTGGCAATCATTTTGATCAGAAACCTAATTTATCACGAAAACCTCAAAGTCTAAACTGAAAACCACAGCCATATGAATGCTTTGATGTCTGAACTTTAGCAGGAAATGTAAACCACCTGTACGAATTCAACTATAGTGACTTAATTAGACTGCAGTTTAGATTTCGTAAATTATTTGAATTATGTGTAAAAAAAGTGTAAGTACTCCTGTGGAGCATAAAGTAAAGGTTCAAACACGTACAAACTTTGAAGTGTCTACTTTAAAGTCATGCTTGCAAACTTAAGCGCAACCGCTTCCGCCCTCTCTAGCACTCATGTGAATTTTTTTTTAAATTTTAAAAATGTCCAAATTTGACGATGTGTACGGTCTTTAATTTTTTTGACTTGATCCACCAAAAGGGCACTAAAATTTGTTCAATTCTCTGTGCAGGACTCAAAGAACGAAGTTCCTACGATGATTTGGCACAAATTTCAAAAAGTGCATTTTTAGGTTTTTCGCACATAACTCAGCGACTTTTCGACGATTCTCTAAGAAAAAAAACCATTGTGGCTCTACTTTAAGGAGGTAAACTCAGATTAGGATGATCTCTTTTCGTACTCTTCAAAACCCGAACAAAAAAACAACAAAATAGATCAACTTTTGTCTAATTTAACCAACTCCGTATCTCTTTTGTTCTCAAGATCCCTCCCTATGCTTAAACAGTTTCATAGGACAGTCTGTATAATACATAATGTGTGCGTTATGTAAATGTACAACGCTCGGTTTTATTAAAGCACTCCGCTTCGCGTCGTACTTTAATATAAAATTAACCCTACTTATAATGGATAAACTATTATTTTGTGCGGTTATATAATAGTACATTATATTATAAGTGAGTGAAATAAGTCATTATACATGAGTGAGATGATTAACGCACGAGCGCGTAGCGCGAGTGTGATAATTCTCACGAATGTATAATGACATTTCACTCACGTGTGATATACGACGTTTTATCTTACAGTAGCAGCTTATTATATGAAACTAGAAATCGTCGGTTTTTTCAAGAGACAAAATAAATAGATTTCTAGTTAAAACATCGGATGCCTTTTTATTGATAAAAGTATGTACCTAACAACCTAACCTATACATTATAATAGTATATTATATTAAAATAAATAAAATTTTAAAACTGACAGTACTGTGTATAATAAATCATTTTAGTCACTGAAAACAAATGCATAATGTATATCAATAGCCACTACTGTAAGATAAAATATGTTTTTGCATAAGGTATTCACATTAATTAGATGTCAAAAGATTATATTTTACAAGTATACATGTTGTAATAATAAATGTAAAATTCATCATGATAATGTATCTACAACATTACATCTCAAGTTTCATAATGTAGAAACTTTTCAAATGTTCTCTACTCCTGCCACTTTACGAAGCCTCTTAAATTATATCCCTCACATCTTTAATTCATTGCTATGTTAATTAATTAACCAGAAATGTTCCAAGCTCTACATACAGACATTTTAAAGTCACATACAAGCACTCGCTCGCATATAAAGAAAAATAAACTCCTCATTATTCTCGACGAAACAAAAAGCGAATAATTTATTTAAAAGTACCAGTACTACAAGAACAACTACGCGAGGTGGGCAAGAAGCTAGGGGGAGAAGAGGGATTCCAACTGTTTCAATGTTTCTAGTGGAACCGGTACGGTTCTTAAGATGCCCTTTTAGAGACGTTGACGGCACGCACTTAAAACAGTAAATTATTTCTGAGTTTAGTATTTACTTTGAGATAAGTTTGAACTATTTATTATATACAATCAAAAATGTACTCACACGTTAACTTTCGTGATGTTTGCGAATCTCTTAGTGCGCGTTACATTTGTCTTCTGTATTCGAATGTATTTCATTTCAATTTATGCTAATAAATAATATTTTTCTCGTCATTCGAAGTGTGAGTACATTTTTTGAGACACTCTGTATAAAGTATAAAATGTATTAAATAAATATTGTCAATATCGCTTGATTTAAACTGGGCAGTACGTAGTTATACAAAATGACTTTCAAGGGTTTGTTCCGGACCCGGGATTGTCAATTTTTGTTTTCGTTTTTTTATAAAACAGATATCGCCATGCTAGAAAAGAACAGCAGGTATTGATCACAGAATGTTTTTCTTTTTTGCTAGAATGTTAATGTAAATGGATTTAAAGGATTAAAAGTGTTTTTGAAAATAAAGTTTTGTTAGTCGTTAGTGTTTATTTTGTTAACTGTATAATACATTATTTTGAGTCCTAACACGAGAACATGACAATTTATTGCAATTTTCTTTACAAATCATCACAAATAATTTCATTCATCTTCGTTCCGTTTTCAGATGATGTATGGTGTCGTGAAATCGACAGAAATTAATTGCAGTGGGAACAACAAAATAGTTTTCAAATCAGCGTTGTCTGAACAATAATGGTCATCAATTTGAACATTTACGAACATGATTCTTCAAATACATTTGTCTTTATGTCATTTCAATTTATGTTAATAAATAATATTTTTCTCGTCATTCGAAGTGTGAGTACATTTTTTTGAGACACGCTGTATTTTATTGGCATTTATAGAAATCAATTTTGAGGGCGATTAATAATTTAATAGTATATTACATAACGACCATCGAAAGTGTAAGATAACAAGCGAGTGAAATTGAAGAATGAGGCGCATAGCGCCGAGTGGTTCAATTTCACGATCACTGTTATCTCATTTTTGAGCGAGTACACTATTTTTCAGACGACCACAAAATATTTAAAAAAATGTACAATGAACTAAATTATATACAGCAGTTTAAGATTAAAACTTAGGTTACGTTTAAAAGTTAGGTTATGCCTCGATATCAACTGTGTAACTATAATCTGAAATGTCAAAAATACTAAAGATTACTCAATTAGCCAATAATTGTTAAATTAATTTTTTTTCATTTATTCGAATTGATTTTTACTCGTAACGTCATCTTTTGTCATATAGTGTAACTCGAAGAGTTACGTTATAAGTGTGCGTTAAAATAACATGTTAATGTTAGTTTGTGTTATTTGTTTGTTTCCATAGTAGGTAGCTTATAACATAGTTATGGCAATTTTCCATAGTGGTCGTCTGAAAACATTTTAACGTGTGAGAGGTGAACGCGTTAATAGTCGAGATTATTAATCGCCTATTAACACATGAGTTAAGGCTGGTTTATAATGGATGTAACTGGTGACTTCTTCTGTGTTCTGTTAACATGAGCTATAGGTTACGGTTCATAACTAGCATTATAGCAAAGAGCATTTTTAAACTATTCAAAACTGACTTAGTTATTTGAAAAATTTAAATTTTTACTTCAAATTAAAGGAAAAACTAAACATTTAACGACTAGTTATCCAACAAGCATAAGTGGTCAATCTGCGTTTGATGCTTTATCCACGATCAAAATAAAAAAGCTAAGAATATTAATATTATATTTAACTTTTTAAAAGTCAAACACGTATTAAAACTCAACAACCAAGTAATACAGAACTGTGTCAAATTGTCCTTATAAAAAAAACAAACACATCCCTAATTAAAATTTATGTGTAACTTAAAAAACTTTTCCATACTAATTCATCCCCAAGGATTTAATTTTGAAACTTTTTTTTACAACTTTTACAACTCCCCTGAGGAAAATACAACCGCCTACGCCAATGTGCTTCAGTTTTATGCTTACGCGAATAACAAGTAACGTGACAGCATGTGTGGCATGGCATGGCATGGCATGTGATACCGTAGCTGGCAGCGCATCGGACGTGATTTGAGCCGAGGACGACGACAAAACAGAGCGATTGCGAGAGAAACATTCGCTTCGATTTTTATCGATTTTGCCTAAATTGTAAATTTCTATCGCTTGGTTTTTGTAAAAATGGAAATTGTTTGTACAGTGGCGCATACTAGGATTTTATTGAGCCTGGATTGTATTGGCCGTGAATAGTAGAATAATGCTTACAGCACGCGAAATAAGAGATGGCCGGTATAGGAATTTTAAATTGGAAATATTAAGCGAGCGGACATAGACTATTAGCAATTTTTTTGGAAGAAGTCGCTTCGCTACCTTGAAATAGTGTATAAAGTAGTCGTCTAGCTCGGTTTTACTCATTTCAACATAATGCACATTCTTTTTTTTCCTTATCGCTTGCAAAGTATGAATTTTATGGTAGATAAATCATTAGTTTGTTGCTTTTGTTTTGTTTTAAATAAATGGTTTTACTTCCCCGACCTATGTAATAGAGGGAAGTATTGTAATCGTGATTTTTTGACAGTTCGAGATTTTGGTGAATCTTATAAAAAAAACATATTTAAAAAAAAGTCGGTCTGTGTGGATGTTGGATAACTTAAAAACGCGTTGGAATTTTGGACTGAAATTTTATATTTAAGATCTTGAGCCAAAATCTGATTTCAAGTTCGTTAATGAGCTTTATTCAACCAGTGGTACCAACTTTATAAACATAAGTTTTTTATTTTTATCAAAATAATATCATGTGTGGTATCAAATTAAAGCTCTTTCTGGGAAAGAATTTTATACATTTTCAACTTCAAATTGGAAATAAACAATTTCAAATTGGGAATAAACAATTTTAAATTGGGACTAAACAATTTCAAATTGAGACTTAACAATATAAAGTTTGAATTTATTTATTTCTAATTTGAAATTGTTTAGTCCCAGTTTGAAATTGTTTATTCCCAATATGGAATTGTTTAGTCCCAATTTGAAGTTGTTTCGTCCCAATTTGAAGTTGAAAAGGTATAGTCGAAGAATTAAAAACAGCATTTAAAGATTTAAACAATGGTCATTTTGTCACTTGTGTGTTTGGGAGACACGTCTAGTTAAAATATATAAAAAAATGATAATTATATAAAAGATTCATTTTAAAAAAATTGTAAAAATTTAACTGAATGAAAGATAAAATTAAAGCCTTTAGCAAGTTATTAAAACTTATTGGTAGGCGGGGAAGTATCAACTGTGGTGTCCACAGCAGATTTTTAAAAGTTATAATTGTTTTAAACATTTCATTACACAAAAAACACACTTCAGTAGCTTTAACTAATTGGTGAGTTATTAAAAATTTAACAAAAAAATTTCATGAGTTTGCCTGTAGGTATTGCAAAAAATTGGGATGTTTACTGTTAAAAATAATGATAAAACAATAAAAACATCATTAATATCTCATGTTTCATTAAATTTTTTGTAAGTGGAAAATAATACTTTTTTGCGACTGTAAAATAACACCTATATTCATTATTATTCATGTTGGTTTATTAATAAAATTAATGATATCTGCATCTATATAATTTAAATAAATGTGTAAAATAATAACAAATTCTTTATTAATGTTTTTTAAAAATACACCATTAAAGGCGAGATTCAGCTAAAGATGATCTTCCACCTAACCCAAATACAAATTTTATGAACCCAATGTATGCGACAGAATAGAGTACAAGAAAACGAAAAAAATATAAAACGTAGGTGTAAACATATAAAATCTTTTCGAACATCTTATAGAAATTCTATTTTTATCAATATACAAAGCTGCATAAAAGCAATTTTAATTTCCTGCCTGCCCAAAAAATATATTAAAACTCAATCCCATTGAGTGCTTTGAAATAACTTATTGAGCCTATCAAAATGAAAACGTATATTAATTTTTCACTTCAACTTCAAACATTCTCAAGGAAGGATACTACGAGAAAATTTGAAATGGACTTCAGAAATGTTGGTACATAAGTGCACTTCAAAGAACTTTAAAGTTAATAACGAGATATATTGAATATTTGATAAGAACTTAAAAAATATTAGGAATATGAAATGGGCAAGTAAAAAAAATAATAATAAAGATATTTGTTTCCAAAGACACAAAAAGCAGTATATAGAAAACGTCAAAACTACAAAAATATGATATATTATTATATTAATATGTTAAAGTATTAATCCAGTCTGTACAAATTATGCAGAATTAAGTAATGTTTTATTTCTTAAAAAAAAATTTAATTCTAATTTGTTTTAAGATCTCTGGAAAATTTTTATAGAGATCAAGTACAAATATTTCGAAAGAATTTTTAACAATATTTAGTTTCGCAGTCGGAGTATAATAGAGAAGATATCGTTATGCCTCGTGTTGTAATTGTGTATATCTAATGTTTTAAAAAATTTACTTTTATTTTTAAAAATAAATACGGAAGTTTCATTTATTAATATATTTGTATCAATAAAAAAATAGAGTAAGTATGACGACATTATGACATTATATAAGAACCACGATCAATTTTACCGACTATATGCACTGGCGTTAAAAAATTATCCAGTATAAGGGCGCGCTTAAATGTGAAAAAACCGTAATATAAAGTCTGTAATGATAATGTTTTAACCCGATAATAGTCAAAATCATATTAAAGTCATAATTTAATTTTAAAAAATGCTTACTTTTTTTTACTACTAGTGCCACGTCGTCGACACTTTAAAACTTTTACTTGTTACTCACATGTTAACGCTGTTTTACAAAGCCTTCTATTGCCTTTGAAAATAGATCTTAAGAAGTCACTATAACTACTCGATTGTAAAAATTTTTTACTTGTTAGTTCTGCGCATATGTTTTTCTTTACAAGCGTGCTCAGTTTTACTGTTGTGTTAATTCAATAAACAATGTACGTTGGCACAGCAATCATACTTCCAAGGCTTATGAGATATTATTTAAGAGAAAACAGTTGTGTGTAACTGACAGGATTTGGTTACAATTTTTTAATTTTATTCTGGTTTACAGATGAATAACAAGTAAAATGTTGTACAATACACGCAGGGTAACTGTTTTTACTGCTTCAAGGAGGTGACAGGCTCGCCGGTCACTTCCTCCTTTCAGCAGTAAAAACTGTTTTACCCTGCTAGTAATGTAATATACTATTACATGGCTCATTTTGCACATGCTTTCTGCATAAATTTCGGATAAACGATGTAACCTACAATGAAAATTATGTTACACAATGAAAATATATACATTCCTAATTGCCTTATTCTAAAAATTATGTCTGTAATAATAGTACATTTTGAATAAAATTCATTGCAATTTGATGAATATTGCTAACTTTCTTTCACTTCTGCTACAAATTATTTATTAATTTTCAGGTATTCTTATTTATCATAAGGCAATCTAGAAACTCTAATGATTCTATTGATATATTATTTATGCCTATTTGCAGAAATTTATGCCGATAGAATGCATAAAAATGACAATATGAAAACGGTTTCGCGCGCGAATACTATTCTTGATTATTAAGTAAAATACATATTATGACGTATCAGATTTGATTTAATTTTATAGATAAAATGGATGAAAATACTATGAACCTAATATTGCAGTTATAAAACAACAAAACCAAAATTCCTATTCATGTGGAACATATTGACAGCTTGAAAAGTCGGCTGTCGCGTGCAGAAGTGAGAAAATCTAAATTTTATATTGTGTGCATAAACTTCTACTACTACTAAACTGATTTTTCAATAAGATCGTCTTTTCCAGTTCGAGAAATGTCATTACATTTAAATGCCGTTTCTTTTGTATTTTAAGAATCCTTACAGTAATAATTGCTAAAAGCGAAGAAGAACAAAAAGTATTCGCTTCTATGAAGTTAACGACAAACACTTCTGTCGTACGGTCTGCTCAACAGAAAATGAAACGCTCTGTAGGATGAGATCTTGTAAGGTTAAAAATGATCAAAGACAGACTTAAATGACACAAAAAACTCGTTAAATCATGACAAATTCTAAGATCTAAGTGGATGAGGAAAAGTCTAGGGGAAACCGGGGCTGGTAGTTACGGGGGTAAGTTGTTACAGGGCACATTACAGATAATGCAAAGATTTAGAGATGTGCTATGAAGACACAAACGATAATAGCAACGTCTGCTGTCGCCTTCTGTACTCTAGTGGCGTCTACGTAGTCACTCAGTACATCTGCGTATGTAATGACCAAAACAGCATGTTTGTAACCTATATACTTTTTCGAAATTTTGGTATCATGTCGCAGATAATTTAGATAATAATTTATTGGATTTATGGTATTTTTGTTACTATAAGTTTCTTGTTTATGAAGAAATACAGGATGATTCATCTTAACTTACTTATTCCAAAACGCAATAATGCCCATTTTATGAATCAGAAACTTTATATTTTTATTTTATAATGCAGGTACATATCTAAAGTTTTGTTTCGCCCAGTTTTCAAAATCATATCAGGTAAGTGACGCCCCCCATTGTCTATACACTGAATAAGCCGATTTCTGGCGTTTGTCATATCCCTTTCCAGCACGACAGCGGGTATGTTGGCAATTGCGGCCCGGATGTTGGCCTTCAGGTCTTCTACGGTCCTTGGACGGTTGACGTAAACGCGGGATTTCAAAAAACCCCACAAAAAATCACAAATCGCATCGTATTGAGATGACGCGCCCCGGGAAGTGTTCCCTCAAATTGAAAATACACGCTGCTCAGTGCTCCAACGCATGATGGCGACTGACCGGGTGGGGAACAAAACTTTAAAAGTGCACCTGTTGAATGAGATCACTCTCTCTCCACTATGATCCCTACAGCCTGAATGGTACGCATTTTAAAAAATCTGACGTGGACACCACATGACTTCCTTGTACGCCTATTAAACTGTTCATACTTTTCTTAATAACTAAAATGTAGAATTATATTATACAAATATATTAATATATAAGTACTACTACTACTGCTACTATACTCACAAATATATTTTAGTCATTTTATTTAAACTGCAGAAAAATATATAAATGATATTTTACTATTGTCACTGCTACTGTCACTGTCATGTCATAATCATTTAAATTTTACGTAGTAACAAATGTTAATCGATCATGGACTACAAGATACCGAAATACGAAATTATAAATATATACTTTAATTATTCTTAAATGATACCAGATACAAAAATATTTATAAAATACCGATTGTAGGTAATAATCACATAATCTTTCATTTAAAATAAAAAATTGTGTTAAATTAAATATTTATCGAAATATTTGTAAAAAGTACTACTTCCGGTTTATAGATTGAAACCAAAAATAGGAGGTGCACAACTAGATGCTATAACAGTCCTAAATACAAAATTTCAACTTTCAACGTATTTTAATTAACCGTATTTGAGTTATGCGACACACATATGTCCGTACGTCCGTACGTCCGTCCGTCCGTACGTACGTACGTACAGACGTCACGACGAAACTAGTCATAATGGATTCAGAAAAGGTCAAAACGGATATTTCCATCAAAATCTGAGAACCGAAATTTTTCGCGATTACAATACTTCCTTTACTCCGTGTACAAGGAAGTAAAAAGCAAGTTATGATGAATCACCTTGTATAAACTAAATTGTTTCATTTGATATTACAAGTAATACACTTGCTTACTATCATCTAATAAGTTTTAATTTATTTAACTAGAAATTCAGATTAATTTTACAAATTAATGTACGTTTAATTCCCTTGAACATTGTATTTCTCTTTTCCTAAAATCCTCTTAAGTTATTAACGTTTTTTCTCATCATAATTTGAATTTAACGTTCCAGAACATTTAATTTGCTGTTGGCACGCTAATCACGAACGTGTAATCTATTAAGTATTTAATGAATTCACATCCACTAAACACACATCTATTAGCGGAATTGCACAAAGAGCAGACGGATAACATAAACCAACGCAACAAAATGCATGAATGTTGCCAATGAAATTAAACTCACACGTGCGCTCCAACGTTAGTTGCTGTTGACATGGATGATTGTGAAATATTTATCTGCCAATTTTTATCGTTTTGTATATTTCGAGACTTTCAGGAAGTCAAATATTTGCGTTTTGTATTGTTTAGCTTTTTACAGAATTTTTGTAATCATAAAAATTCGATATTTTAAAAACGCCAACATAGATACGGTCTTGATTTTGGTAGCTCTTAGGAAAAATCGATTTACAAAAATCTTGATAAAACTGCACGTTATAAATCGGCTTTATAATTCAATACTTTTATTATTTTAACGATTATCGCGGGTGCGTAGTAAATTATGTGAAAATTAGAATGTTTTTAACATTTTCAAAATTCTATACCTACTTAGGTAGGTATATTTTTAATTTTTACCAATAAAAGTACGAGAATTACAATACCATAAACTAATAATAAATCTCAATTAAAAATGATTTTTTAATAAATTATTCTACGATTTTTGTGTTGTGTTACATTTCAATTCAACTTTATAATTATATTTATTTTACAAATTATTATACCTATACCTACCTAATGAATGTATTAAACAAAAAGTATGTTATCACTTATAATCTCACATGTGCATTAATTCTTTCCGGAATTTTTTTTTGCGCTTGACAACAAATTTTCTGAAAATGGATTAATGCACGAGTGCAGATTCGGTAAGAAAATTGTAATGACACCGCCACTGTATTTCTATACTAGAAACTTGAAATATGAACTAAATTTGTATTTATCATTAATAAATGTGTATTATACAAATGAAATGAAAATTGGGCAATTTTGTTATCTGTAATTTGTCAGGCAACAATATCTTAAACTTTTAAAGAACAAATTCTCTCAAGGGTGGGGAAGCCATTGGATTCGCCACTGCATGTAAGTATTATAGTATTAATGAGGAAATATAAGTTTTACGTTTGAAATGCCTGATAAATAGAAATATCGTTGCCATTTTGATACCTCATAACCTCAATTCTTCGATAAATTGACTTTAAAATAGAATACCATTTTTGTAAGTCTGACGATTCCCTTAAAAATTTAATACAATCTTCTATTAGTCCAGGCAACGAATGCTCAAAAAAAGGTATAGAGGGAAATGCGTGGAACACAATTTTTGACTTCGTAACTTTGTTTGGACTAGTTAGGAGGTGAACATATCAAAAGTCCCCGCCCGTAGTCCTTAAGCCGAGGTGTGGCGGAGGGTTTGAAAGTCTCATTTTTCGGTTTTTTACTTATATCTCGGAAGTTATGCGTCCTACCGACAGCTATGTACGTCCTTTAGTTGCCGAGATATGACACTTCTAAAATTATCAATTTTTTCAAAAAAATGAAAGTTGAGAAATTTTAACATTTTTCGTTATTTTTGTGTTTAATTAACTGTAACTTCTGAATGAATAAAAATATTGTCTTCCGGTTGGTTTTATTAAATTCTATGAACATTTCTCTATAAAATACGTTATTTTAAAAACTTTTTAGGGCGTTCATTACGCCAAAATATCAATTTTTTTTCCACAGAAGTATTCAAATATTTTGTGTTTATTGTGTTTAATGAGCTGTAACTTCTGAACGGATAAAGTTATCGACATCCGGTTTCCTGCATTAAATTCTACGAACATTTCTCCATAAGATGCAGTATTTTTAAATCTTTTTTGGGTATTTATTAAGGCAAAATATCAAATGTTTTTCCGAGAGAAAATTGATAAATTTTTTAATTTTTAATATTTATTGTGTTCAACGGATAAAAAAATGACTTCCGGTTGCTTTTATTAAATTCTACGACCATTTCTCTATAAGATACATTATTCTAAAAAATTTTAGTTGTTCATTGCGCAAAAATATCAAATGTTTTTATAATAAATAAAAAAAATTCTCAATTTTCTCTCGGTCATCATTTGGTGTTTTTTCTTAATGAATACCCAAAATAGATACTGCATCTTATAGAGAAATGTTCGTATAATTTAATGCAGCAAACCGGATGTCGATAACTTTATCCGTTCAGAAGTTACAGCTCATTAAACACAATAAATACAAAATATTTGAATACTTCTGTCGAAAAAAAATTGATAATTTGGCGTAATGAACGCCCTAAAAAGTTTTTAAAATAACGTATTTTATATAGATAAATGTTCGTGAAATTTAATAAAAGCAACCAGAAGACAATATTTTTATTCATTCAGAAGTTACAGTTAATTAAACACAAAAATAACGAAAAATGTTAAAATTTCTCAACTTTCATTTTTTTTTTAAATTGATAATTTTAGAAGTGTCATATCTCGGCAACTAAAGGGCTTAAATTGTTGCAAATTTAATCAGTTTTCATTGTATAGAGTGGTCATGTCGGTAGGACGCATAGCTTCCGAGATATAAGCAAAAAACCGAAAGAGACTTTCAAACCCTCCACCACACCTCGGCTTAAGGGCTACGGGCGGGGACTTTTGATATGTTTACCTCCTAACTAGTCCAAACAAAGTTACTAAGTCAAAAATTGTGTTCCAAGCATTTCCCTCTATACTTTTTCGTTGACTGGACTATATATTCAATTAATATTTTGTTAGTTTTTAATAACGTACGATTTCAAGTCATCTTTCTATGCTTGCAATGTAAACTTTACTGACGATTGTCCTAATAATTTATTTTAAAGTGTATTATTGTCACTTATAATATCACATGTGCATTAATTCTTTCTGGAATTTTTTTTGAGTGCTCTCCAACAACGCCTTAATTAGCTCGAGTGGTGAAAAAAATTTCCTGGACAACACAAAAAAACACACAAAATGACAATTTAACCAATTTTTAATTTAATATCAAACTGACATATGACAGCAAAGTTTCCGCTTATTAATTTCAGTTAAGTTCCTCAAGCTACTAGTAAATAATTTCCGCTAAATTTGTATACAACCATGGTTAGTATTATTGTAATCAAATCTTCCATTGGCTGTTATTTGTGTCATGCGATTTTCAATAAAATAATAAATTTACTTACAATTTATAACACTTTCTTCTCTAGAGAGGGAAAACTTATTTTCCTCACTATTTCGCGAGAAGAAAATTGAGTTTTCACCACATACCGTGATAAAAATAAATAATTTCTCTTACCACTTGAAGCTCCGGCTTCGTCATCTTAGCGAACATATCCCTCAAGCTCCTGGGGGTGGAGATCTTCCCCTGGAAGACGCAGTCGAGGTAGACGGCCACGTGTGCACCAGGCTGGGTCTGCTGTACACTGAGCACCAGCGAGCGGACCACCGTGCTCTCGGACACGGCGTCCATCGTCACGTGCTGCGCCCGCGTCGTGCCTGACTCCACTGTCTCGACTATCACTGGAACATCAACACGGGGTGTTGTTAGTGAAGGAATTCAGGTGGGGGAGTGAGATATTGGGTATTAGCGAAAACGCGAACTGAAAATTTTATACAGAATTCGTTTAGATGACATCGCAACACGTAAGAAGTGATATCGAATTAAATCATATAATCTGTGTTAATAAATGTGAATGTTTCCACTTACTAGATGAGGATATGATGAGAGAATTAATATTTTCTCTTACAAATAAAAGCAGTCCAGATGATATTGCAATAGATATGTACAAATGAGTTTATAATGAAATAGAAACTAAGCTGTTAAACATAATAAATAGTTCTTTAGAATTAGGAGTTGTACCAGACAATTTGAAAATATCTACTATCATTCCAATAAGAAAGGTACCAAAAACTAAAAAATGTGAAAATTTTAGACCTATAAATACATTACCTGCCATAGCAAAAATTTTGGAAACAATTGTATACAAACAACTATATAAGTATATTGAAGATAATAGATTATTGTCCAAGTATCAGTCGGGCTTTAGGCAGAACCACAGTTGTGAATCAGCATTACAATATCTAATAGGAGAATGGAAAGAATGTATAGATGATGGGTTTATAGTAGTATGTATTTTTTTGGATCTTCGACGAGCTTTTGAAACGATAGATAGAGAGATATTGATAATGAAGCTAGAAAGATATGGGCTGACTGGTGTAGTTCTGAACTGGTTTAGAAATTATTTAACCAATAGAAAACAAAAAGTAAAATGTAACTATACTTACTCTGAATCTCTAATAAATGAACATGGTGTACCTCAAGGTAGTATATTAGGCCCATTACTTTTTATTTTGTATATTAACGATGTACAGCAAATTTTTCAATATTGTCAATATCATTTGTTTGCGCATGACATGGTATTGTATTTAAAGGATGTAAGTAAAACAGAAATAGTAAGTAAACTAAATATTGATCTTAGTAATTTAGATAAATGGTTGTGCATGAACAAACTCAAATTAAATATTGACAAAACAAAAGGAATGGTTTTGGGTAGTGATAGTAAAGTAGTAAATATGATTAATGATGATTGTGAAATTAAAATTGGCAATGACACTATTGAAGTTGTAAAGAAACATAAATATTTAGGTATAATTTTGACTAGTAACCTAAAATTAGATGAGCATACTAATTATACATGTAAGAAAATTTCAAAAAAACTTTATTTTTTAAATAGATGTTCAAAGCATTTGTGTCAAACAGCAAAAGAAACGGTATATAATTCAATCATTCTACCACATTTCTACTTTGCAGGCTCAGTACTATACTTGAATAATCAAAAGGAATTAAATAAACTACAATTACTCCAAAATAGAGCAATGCGAATAATATTAAAATGTAACAGATATACTAGTGTAGAATTAATGTTAAAAGAATTAAATTGGAGTAATATTAAAGATTTAACGGAGATGCAAATAATAATTTTGATACATAAAATAAAATTAGGATTACAGCCAGAATATTTTGAAAATAAGTTAATTAGAAATGCAGATACTCATGAACATAATACTAGGAATAAAACAAAGTTTTATATCCCACGAAAAAACACTGTGCAAGGACAAAACACTTTACTCTATAAAGGAGTACGACTATATAATGAGTTACCTGAATACTTTAAGGATTTAGATTTAAGAAATTTTAGGTTTAAGTTAAAAGAGTATTATGTAAATAGACTATAGATTGTAATCAGATTATATTATGTATTTATCAAAATATTAGTATTGTACTTTACAAATACTATACTATACTATATTATCTATGGTTGTTATTGTATAGCTTCGGCTAAATAAAGTTCTTATTATTATTATTATATTATAATTACTATGCATTACCGTTTTCAGATAGTCATTTTTGTGCACTTTATCTGCATAAATTTCTGGAAATAGGAACAAGCAATTGGCATAAGAAAATATATCAATAGAATCATTACAGTTTCTAGATTGCCTTGTCAAATATGAATACGTGAAAATAAATATAATTTGCAATAGAAATGAAAGAAGAGGGAGCAAAATTCGTCAAAATGCAATGAATTTTATGCAAAATGAACTATTATTACAGAGGTAATTTTTATAATAATTCAATTATTAGGAATTAATATATTTTTATTGTGTAACATAATTTTTATTGTAGGTTACCTACATCGTTTATTCGATATGTATGCAGAAAGCATGTGCAAAATGAGCCATGTAAAAGTTTTAAAGTGTCGCTGACGTAGCACTAGTAGTTACAGAAAAGTTTTTAAATCAAATTTTTCGAGTCAAATTGCTGTCAGGTGACAAGGTTGATATGTCAAACAGAAATTTATTCGGAAATAAAATGCTCGAGTGTAATTCAACGAGATAATTGAACTCCTTTGGTCCTTTCCAAAATCTAATCATTTTACTGACAAATATTAAAAATATGAAGCAAATGACATTTTAGTGTTTTGTTTATTGGTCGGTTACTAAGAAAAGCGTAAATAAGGTATTATTATTATTACTTTATACAGGAGTGGACGTATCACAATTATTAATTTTCATAGTTTGCCATGTTTTATTATGTGTTACATACAAATATATTATGCTCTCCAAATTTGTATAATACCTAGCTAATAGCTGTACGAAATTATTCTATAATGTAAAAATAAAATTCTAAAAAAACGTAGACGATAAAACAATGAAAACCAATAAAAATAATCCTACAAAATGAAAATGTAAATAACATTTCCTTCATATGTTTTGGATTAATGGATTATTCTGATTTTTTAAATGATCTGTTTGTATTTATATTACATTTTCCTGATACACCGTGATCAAACTTATTTTTAAAATAAATAAATTACATTTTTTAGATATATTTTTAAACACAACACAACATTATATGTATGTGTATTTATTTTTATTTGATGTACCTACCTACGTAATTATTCGTGTCGGTAAAATTTAATTTAATTATAATAATAACATGCAAGTTCATAAAAAGCAGTTTCCGTACTTTCGACATTAATTTTGACATAATGTAACTCATTAAACTTAAAATTGTTTACATATCAACGCATATCCAATACTAATAATGTGTAGGTATACAATTTGCTGATCATAACTATATCTATGTTGAGTAAATATTCGTTAATTAATACTGAATATACTATTTATTATAGGTATTATAAATCAACAACATAAATTATTAATACTATAAGTAATTATAACGTACATTATTTGTAATTTAGCAAATTAATAAAATAACAAAAAATAGATCTTTTGAAAGTTATTTCTATCATCACTTCTGCGCAATCTTTTGTTAATCTTTCTTTTGTAGAATTTGTTCATTTTCGTTCATAAAGGACAGTAAAAAAGTTGTAATTTACTAAAGAAATACTTCTATTAAAAGTTGTACAGACACCAAATGAAAGCTGTTGGCAATTTGTTATCTATGATTAATTTTCATTGAGCTTTCAATGACGAAAGCTGTGTTGTTTGAAAAACGAAATTCATTAATTATTTTTGTATCCACTAAACACAACTGAAAATACGTTTGTTTGATAGATTAATCCTTCTGAATTCATTCATTTAGTTATTTTTTTAGCTTCTTTAAAAAAATAAACAATTTTTGTGTCTGTCCGTTTGTGCGTGTAATGATAATATATAAAAAATAAATAAATTTTTTATTTACAAACATATTTCAACAACATATGATTTTAAAAATCTTGTTAATATTGGTAGTAATTTGTCAATTTAAAAGTAGTACTGGAGCTAATTTTTATGATTTAATATTTAATATATTATATTAATACACAAGAATTTTTTTATGAAATCGATCATGCTTTTGTCGGCAGACTGCTATAGACAGATTTTCAATTATCCAATTGACTGTAACAAATATGCACAACTCGTCTTTTAAGTAATTTTTAGAAATTATTTAACAAAATTCCGGAAGATGTGTTTTTAAATTTCATTATACAGCCGTATACGCACAACCTTTAAGAGCATCATTGCAAAATATGATATCATTGATTTCTAAACCAAAGTTACAAAATGATTTATTGTATAATGCTTTTTTGTTTTGAATTTGATAGCAAGAGATACGGAAGGCGCACCCGGTCTCTTAGACCGACATAATTTTTGTTTTATTAAAATCTGAAAAAAATAACTAGATGCTAATCAGTAATAGAAAACAATATATTATCTAAATAAAGATAACTTATTTTACTTATTTACATAAGATAGTAGATAACCATTGAAGAAATTATCTAGATAATAGATAAAAGATAAATAATTATAATCTAGATAAGTATTAGATAATTTATAGATAATACAAATAATATAAAGGACATGTTATTAAGTATAAGCGGTACCAGCTGGCGAACCGCCAGCGTTACAAGCTTATGCGTTGTATGCTTGTACAGTTCAGTTACATTTGAATTCGATTAAAATTTTAAAAAATGGATATAATTTTACTAAAATTATTATCTAGATGATATATAAAAAATAGAAAAAGATAATTTGTAAATTAATCTAGATAAGATAATAGATAAAGAAGAAAAAATATATCTAGATAAGATAATAGATACAAATTTTATCTAGATAAATCATCTAGATATAATTATCTAGATAAGTTACAACACTGATGCTAACGGACCCAAACAAATAAAAATCGCAGCTATCAACCTCGTGACAAACTACACTAAACCAACTAAAACAAATGAACTCACATCTTTTCGTCCTGCGATCGAGCAGCAGCACGAACTTCTGATGCGATCCGGGGAAATCAACGGCGAATACCGTCTCGACGGATCCTCTTAGTCGCTTCCTAGGTTTGATGTGCTTCACAGTAATCACCAATTCATCGTTTTTCACCGCCTCTTCGATCTCCCGGGTCGTCACTGGAACAGTAACAAATGAAACTTAGAGAGCAGAGGTAACTGTGAACGGCAGTGTGAATACTAGAATTATGAGCAGAATTTACGAATGTTGATGATGATGCATTTCTTGTTTATATGAAGGGATTTACATGAAGAAGTAATTTTTGTGTCTACATAAATATAAATAGAAGTGTTTTGTTTATTTCTATATAAAAAAATCTGCTGTAGCCAACACAGGACTACCATATTTTTAACAAAAAAATTGCGATATAAATTAGCCATATGAAAAGCGTGACTTGTATTGAACCAGACAGGTTGATTTTCAACGAAATATACGTTTCTTTCATTTGGGTTTTCAAGAAATTGGCTAATTTCATTCACAAATTTATTTTCAGAACTTATTTTAGCTTGTCTAAAATTTTCAAATCGAACAAATTAGTAACAATATCAAAATTGAAACGTTGAAAATACCGTATTTTCTAAGAATGTTTATTATACAGGTGGCGCGCTTAAGGCTCTACACTTGTTGAAAGCAATATTGCTGCAATAGAATCAAAATTCACGATTCTGGCTATATTGCTCAAAATAAAAATCTTAAATTTACCATAAGTAATTACGAAGCATTATTTGATCGAAAAATTCATATAATACATTGTTGCGACAACAATGAGAGAAAATAAGAATTAAATTACCTATGCATTTTAATATTAGAAACTACGGCCTTATTATTGCATATTTATTAGTTTTGTTTTAAATAGTCGATTCCTTGCATTGTTCGTGAGAGTGCTAAGAAAATATTTGTTGTCAAAAAATTACACATCTGAGGAAAAAAATAGTAAAAAATCGGCCAAATTGACTATTTTTATTAATTTATTACTAAAATACCATTAAGTATTTCAAAAATATAATTTCTTAGCACTCTAGAGTCATCTTTTAACTATCTATATATAAAATATGAACAGTGTAGGTGTACTACCAAGAGCTCAGTATATATATATAGCATATAGCTCAGTATATATATATATATATATATAGCATATAGCATATATATATATATATATATATATATATATATATATATATATATATATATATATATATATATATATATATATATATATATATATAGCAAGCTCCCTTTTTCACTATATTTTTGACACAAGTGTAGCGCCTTATGACGATCCACCCTTAAGGAGGTTCGATACCGTTTTTGAAAATATTACCATTCATCTGAAATTTTTACAAGTTGAAGATGGATGTATTTATCGTACACTGTTAAAATTTCAGATCAATCGTCCACACCGTTTTATAAAAATAAATTTTTAAAAATTTCTGTTTTACATGGGAGTAAATGAGAATACATTTTTAAAGGGCTGTGTAATCTATAAAAATAATACCACCAGAAAGAGATTTACAGTAATTATAAATCAGACATTAATAAATCATGAAACTAAAATTCAGTGGATTCTTCCACACCGTTATTGAGTTATTCAAATAACTAAAATTTAAAACGTGACACATAACTAAAAGAGCGATAACTACGGCAACGTCGCAAATCATAGATTGGCGCGAAATTTAAAATACTGTTGGAAAGTAAGAGTGCGTTTATGTTGAAGCATATTATATTATAAAGTTTGTAACAAATGATATTATATTTATATTTTCACAACAAATAAAATAAAATACACATACACAAGTCATTTTTAGGAAATTGGACACACTTTCGCAATGCGCATACAAACATCGTTACGAAACTATCGAAAATAAGTAGGAATAACTATTTGAGTAAGAATTATTCGTGTTCATCTACTAAAAACTCTACAAGGGACATGACGGGTCCATGATCACTAAATTTGTTTGCAATTATTTCGTAACTAATTCCAAATGTCGCTAATCTTTTAATCATTCCAGAAGATCTGACTCTTTTTAAAGGCTGTACAGTAGAAATAATAATATCTGTATCTTTTGTGTAAGTTTGTCATATACTTGATCAAAGCTTTCCCCATTACTAATTATTTCTGAAACAGAAAGATGAATTTCTATCAATTGTTCTAATAAATAGACATCATATTCAGCCTCGTATTCAGCGTTATGAGCATACTTTGTAGATAATGATAATGTTTCCGACGACAAAGTTGTTAAAGTTAGTTGTTGCTTTTTAGATCTACGTTCAGGAAATCTGTTTTTAAATAATTTTAAAGTGTCTTGGAAATGACTGGACGAATACTATCAATTAAATTATCATTTCTTATAGCTTGCATTAATCTTGGAGCGTCAAAAGAACAATTATGAGCTATTGCATTTAGGTACTACCTCTGACAACACTTGACAGTTGTGTTGACACCAACAGTTAGGTTAGAATCACTGCAGCCAACAGTCAACTAAAATACTAGCGCTGTTGCCGTGTTTTCGATTGATTTTTAAAATTATGAATTTTAAAATATAAAATCTTTAGGACTTAAAAATACAATTTAATTGAAAGATAGTAATAAAATATTTATAAACAAATATATTTCGCTATAAGATATTTCATATTTTCGGTGTTTTTTACAACAAAATTTAGTGGGTAGAAGTTGTCACTCTGCAGAAATACAATAGATTTTTGTTTAGATCCCCTAGATAGATAATCGGTATCGAAACTCCTTAATAACTTAGGAACGGATTGGGATAAGCATTGCGCTATATGTTTTAACATCTAGGATGACACATTTTACTAATATTTTTTTTAACTCACTCATCTCACCCCCACTACTCTCAATTTTAAAATATTTAATTGCTATATACCTTTTGTGGCATATCAAATGATAGCTCTTCAAAAATGCTACATAGTCATGTCAATAAAATTGATATCTGAATAAACCGTTTATAGTTAGCAACAATAAGAAACTCTCAGTAGGTACATTACTGTGCTAACTCAAAATCAAGGATTTAAGAAAAAATGATGTTAAATGTTATGTAGGCTCACATAAATCATTAGTTTGTCTTGCGGTGTTTATTATAATTCGATTATAATTCAGGGCTTTAAAACATAAAGTAAACAAATTATACTAGTGATTTATTAAGTTAATAATTTATTTATTAAAGCAAATATTTTTTTTTTTTGACTTACTACTATAATGTTCTGAGAGTGCGAATATAGTTTATAATATTTTATGTTTTATTAAATGCATGGAGTGCTATGAAAATTACAATAAAACAAAAAAGAACAATGACACCTAATAATTTGTTTTATAGTTTGTGTGTGACAGTTTTCAGTTACCTACTATTATTATTGTTTCACATTTTTGTCATTTCCATAGCACTCCATGCATTTCATAATAAAACTAAAAAAATTCTAGAGGTGTTGGATATACAAAATAATCACGTAGTCTGACATTATTGTTTTAGTGCTGATATTTTTATTACCTAAAACACGATTTGTTTAAAAACCTACATAAATTTAAATAAACAAAAAATTTAAAAATGTAGGTATTGTTTTCTTAGTCTTGAAGTACTTATAAATTCAAACTTTTAATATCCTGAAAGTTCATAATTATGTCTTAACCTTATAAGGAAAAGTTTTTGTTGTTGTTGTTTAAGTATGTTATTATGTAATTCCCATGTGTTATTTGTTTTGCTTAATAGTGATTATTATTAATTTGAACTTCATATTAGAATACAAAACTTCTTCTTACATAGCAGACCTAATTAATGTTGATAATTATTATTTCATTTTAGATGAAACTACGTAGAAAATATTATATGCTCGACTACGTACTTGCATTTAAGTGGGTAAAGGCGTAATATTTAAGAAAGATATTAGTATTATTATATTGTCTTTTCCGATATTATATTTATGTTTGTTGATTGTAAAGGGAAGTGTTAAAAAGTTCAAATCACTTGACATTATTTGCATAACAATTTAAACTATTTTTAAATACAAGATAATAAAATGTTAAGAATTAATTATTTTTATTGGCTGGAAAGATTTACTGCAATTTTATTGAGAACTGTCGTAGTTGAAATGTGTGTATCATATTGCTTGTAGTACATAAATTATGACATGATGTCATTGAATGCACAGAACAGACGCAAGTTCAAGAACGAAAAGACATAAACAGTTTGACGAATCAATTAAGAGGCTCATAAAAAATTTGGTAATTAATTCTTCAATTACTTTAGATTCATAGAATGGTTTCGCATTATTACTAATTTTAGAGTTAACCTAAAACCAAATAAAAAACTTAATTTTAAAAATATGTTGCAAGTACATGTTTTATAAAATATTTTTAAAGAAGAGATCAGAACTTGGACCACGAATTTTTAATATTAAATAGTTATTTTCGTATAGAGGCCGAAAGAAGAAGCTGTGGACGAAGTTTGAGGCCCGATGCTTACGCTTGCGAGGGCCTTATTCGTCCAAGGGTGTAATCTGTCTTTCGGCTAGAGGTACGTACAACGTTTTACGCATAACTGCGTTTTTAAATAATCTTGTGAATTATTCAAAATTAGTTTTTGAAAACATAGAAAAATACTTATTACTAGAAAATGACAAGGTGTACCTATGGTAACAAAAAAACATTTCATGTGTCAATCAATTAATTTTAATTGGACAAATTCCTTACTTTACCGTACATGGCCGCGTTTTTCTACTGTAGCCCAAGAGCGTAAAGCAAATGTTTCTGTCATGGTAACCAAGTGGTACCTAAACAAAGAGTTTTGATACAGTTATGCATAAAAAATATACTAATAAGCCTAAAAAAATTATGAAAATTGAATATTACTATGTGACGTAGAGCAATCTGGAACTAATGACTGACCATAAGTCATAACCAATAACAACGACTCAACTAGTGAACGCCCCTCTTGTGCGGGAAGCTAAAACGGCCCTCTTCCTGTTCAAGATAATGACGCGACGGAAAATTTTCTTTCTTAATTTAGTAAAAAAACATGTAATAATTTTTAAATAAAATTTATATTTTTACATATTTATATGGTAATAGAAATCTCATTTTCAATACCATGGAAGAAAGGATTTGGTAGAGGTTCTGAAAATTTGTATTTTCGCGAAAACATTACATTTTTTCTTTCGCTGTGAGGATGTTAGTAAAAAAATTGATCCTCTAAAAAATATGAAATAATAATTTAATTAGAAAACGATTTGAAGTTGACGCAAAATGGTCCATTTTTATTGCGCAATATTACTATATTTGGCGCCGACTTCAAATTGATAGGTACCTATATTTAATTACTAATTTTTTTCTAAAATATGGGTTTAAGTATACAAACAAAAGAGGCAACTTAAAACTATAAGAGCAGATGAAATGTTAAGTAATTATTTCTACTTGTAGTTGATCAATGACCATACTAATTTTTTTCATACTATAGGAATATCTACTTAACTTTGCTAAATTTGCAGAAAATGTTCACTTTAGATATAAACAGAGAAATTGTGTGAATTGAACTGTTTTTTTTTTTCTTTTTGTACAATTGTCAGTTCTTTTAACGAATGTATTCGAGAAACTATTCACTACATTACTACATTCCAAAGTTTTCTGCAACTACAGCTGATTAAATAAATTTATTTGCGCTCTCATTCGCGAAATTCTCGCCTGTAAGTTTTCTGCCGAAATCAGAACGCTATTTTCAACTTCATTAACAGTTAAGAACTTTAGAATATGTCGACTATTTCAATATCTTAAGATGTTTAAGATCTCAAAGAGAACGTGTACTCTTAGACAAAGACACTTTCAGTTGCAAAGTCTTTCAGAAATGCGAATACGTCTGTTGGGGGACTTTTTAATGTAGGTAGAAACTAAAGAGGTTTAAAATGTATTGCTATGCAATTCTGTGAACTAAAGTCTATCTTCAAAATCTGTAACACACACTTCTAGAAATTTCGTAATAATTATTATGATGTTTATTTGTTTATCCATGCGTGATTCATGCTTCGTTATGAACTTTACCTTTCTAGGAATTTATGAATATGAGTAATTTGAATAAGATGTATTATTCATTCAACTGATACTTGCTAATTTTGAATAACGATATATCAACCTTTTTATACATAACTACCTACACTTTTCATATGAAGAGATTTTCTATTAGAGAGATTTAGATATGAGTAATTAATTAATTCATTCCAATTTATTGAATTACATGGCTCTGGTTTTAATACGTATTAATTACCTAATTGAATAGTTTCGGTCATTGTTATGACCATCTTCAGGTCAACTAAATATGAGGCTAAGCATGATGTATTTAGTAACATATTATATCATTTTTCTTTATCAGTGATCACTTTTGCGAATGAAACATAAAGAGATTTATTAAAAGTAATTTTGGATTTTGATTTCTTTTCTTTTCAACAAAATTACGATATGCAAAATTTCATGTTTATTTAAATAATTAAATTTTTAACTGGGATTAACAGTTAAATTTGCATATTTAATTAATACGATTCATTGATATTGCAATCTATAAATTTGATTTACGAGTAAAATTAGATATTTTATTTTGCATAATTAATATTATTAGTTTTCTCTTTGTTTGTCTAATTCCTAATGTCACTTTTTAATTCATTTTTATTATTCTACTTTACATGTAATAGGTATAGAGAGTGTATAGACCTGCATAAAAATTTAAGGATGAAATGATGTATCTATGTACTGAGAATAGAACACAGATAATTTTTGAAAAATTCGCAAAATTAAGGGAGGTTCATCAAAGAGAACATTTTTAAGATAACAGGAGTACCTAACGTATTTTATTCAAAGCAACATACTACTTAAAAACAATTAACTTGTGGTATTGTAGTAAATTAAATAAAATATTTAAAATAGCTATCAACCAGTGGTACTAAAAATGTTCACTTTGAATATATTTCCCTTAATTTTGCGAAAATTATATTATTATAATAACCCTTAAATTTATAAAAGTATAAAAACACTCTGTATATTAAACATCATTTTACATTTTTTAATAATGTCACACAATTCATATTTTATTCAATAAATTAAAAATTTTAAGATCTTGCAGGTGAAAGACTGCGAACGTTTGCGCTGTTGTATTTATCATTTCGTGGGATAAAATTAAAATGCCTCATCCATTTAAAATGCATGACCTTTTGTGCTGTTTTAAAACACACTTACTTTAAACACTTCTTTTTAGGTTTAAATTAAATACAGTTTACCGCAGTTTACCGTTGTCACGAACTAAAAACTTGTTGCATTAAAATAATATAAGAAAGGTAGTGTAGTACCTACCTTCTTAGCCAAAATTTAAAACATAAATTCAACCAATTAAATTTCGCAAATTTATATATGCAAAAAAGCTGTGTAGTGTGTTTCAAGTGAAAAGTAACAATCGTTTTATTATATTTAAGTGTTTTGTTTAATTAAAGACTATCTTCTTCCCGTTTTATTTAAATGAGGATGTAATATCAAAATAAATTGTTGATTGCAATAAAAATAAATCTTGAAAAAAAACTTCACTTTCAGGTAATTTTTCTGCCACCAAATGTCACCCACTTCGACATTTTTCGCCTATATTGCAATCTATTAACTTATTTATTATTATTATTATTGTACAAGAGGTGGTCTTGCGTCCCTGTACTGCGGCCTTGAGGCCTATTGTACCCTCTGAAATTAATTCTCGTTGAGGAGTCCCGTTTCTTTGATGAAGTCCAGGATTTCCTTCAATTTGATTCTTTTTGTAGCCTCTAATTGTAGTTTTTTGGCTCCCAGGAGCCTGTGTCTGCTGTTCACAAAAGCTTCACAGTGACATATCAGGTGGAGGGGTGTTATTTACAAATATACCTAATTAAATTTAATTCTTAAACGTGCAATTATAATTGATTACTTAATGCATAATTATTGATGACAACTTTTATGACATTATGTTACAAATAATACGAGGAACTATACGCACGTGTTTGCGTAATGTTGCAATTTGCTTTGATTAATAATTACTAATTCAATGCCAAATTTAAACTGTCGGTGTCATTGCGAATTACATTATTCATATGGCAGGCTTAATTTTACTTATTTTTATTCAATTTTGACGTTTTAAACTGCTATTATTAACTCCATAGCAACAACTTTAAATAAATGTTTATTCACAATGAATTAATAGTATATTATTTAACGAGTAAATAATGTAGGCTATAATTAATGAGGATGAAAGTTTGTTCACGAGCCGAAGGCGAGTGTATAAATCATCCGAGTTAATTATAGCCATTATTTTCGAGTCAAATACGACGTTTTATCTACAACTTTTTAAATAAAACAACATTTTCTTACTACAAATTTGTATTGATATTAACCTAACCTCAAACTTTGGTGTGATGACATGACAATTTATCCCAGTAATTTAGAACTATTATAGGCTAGTCATATACAGCGTTTTACAAATTTTTATTATTTTTACTGTTTCTGCTTACAACGTCATAAAATGATAACTTGATGTAACAGATGTGATGGCAGTTTGACAGTTCGAGAGAATAAAGTACTCATTATTTAACAGTGTGAAATAATGAATTCATTATTTCATAATGTGTCCTTATGGAGGGGTTTATTATACTACTTTCACGTATATAATGAATACATTATTCTATTGTTGTAGATAAAACTTTTTAAATCACTAAACACATTTTTAAATCACTCCGATGTCATTATTTCAAAAACAATGACAACTTGCCACTGACGACTACTTGATTTTCTTTTTTGTTATGTCAAAATAAATTTATAATTCATATAGGTAGTATTTGAAATAATTTCGTCAAAATTGAATAAAATATTGTATGAACCACGTGAGATACGAAGAAATTATCCCACTCGCCTTTCGGGCTCGGGGGCTAAACTTTCTTCGCTTGAATAAACATTTATGTATCACTTGGTGTATAAATATCTATTAATTATGTGGATTTGTAGGTACTATGAGATTCGTTGATTTAATTTCTAAATTGTAGTGCTTTCAAATTAATATTAGTTTTCTTACAATTATGTTAAGACTACGAGTTTGCGGTATGAACTATAGTTTGCGGTGTTCATCTAACTACATGTATTCATTTAATGTAAATACATTATACATTAAGAGGATTACCCGTGTATATATAATGTTCAACAAAGCTGATTACGTTGACACAGAATTATCTTTTATTTTCTCTGACAGATTATACAGTAAACACAGATCACGGAAAACAGGAATAAAAATGAACCCGTAAAAACGAAGTTTTTGACTATAAATCCTTTATATGAGACTCGATCGATATTTGTTTAAATTTTTAGTGCACAGATTTTTGTTTCGTTTTTCACCGCGTAAACACTTTTCCGATACTAATTTTTACAGCCCAGTTTTTGATGGTGGACTGACATTGTTATATGCCTATATATTAAATTAGATCTTTAGCTGTTACTGTACTAAATTTGAACCAGATCAGTGTAGTACAATTTGAGATAACAAGCTGCTATTTTGTTTCAAGATGGCGGACTAACATTTTAATATACCTATGTTTCAAGACACATTCTTAGCTATTACTGTACCAAATTTGAACGCTATAGTTACAGTACATTTTGAGATATCTGTCCGCCATTTTGTTTCAAGATGGCGAACTGACATTTTAATATATCTATATCATAAGTTAGATCCTTGGCTATTACTGTACCAAATTTGACCACAATCGGTGGTAATAGTACATTTTGAGATATCTGTCCGCCATTTTGTTTCAAGATAGCGGACTGGCATTTTAATATATCTATATCATAATTTAGATCCTTGGCTATTACCGTACCAAACTTGACCGACATCGGTGCAGTAGGTACATTTTGAGATAGCTAGCCGCCATTTGGTTTTAAGATGGCCGAGAATCTGAAATTTTGCCAAAGTGCATTGTTAGGTGACAAAAATCTATTTGCAAAATTTCAGCTCAATGGGATCATTTTTGACTTTTGTTTTTTGCCGTACGTAGACAGACAGACAGACAAAAACGATGAAGTTAATATAAAGGATTTAAAAATAGCAACATAAATACAAATACATACGCAATCAAATCAAACATAAAAGTTACACAAAGTTTTACCTCAGAAGTTGTTTTACATTACGAAATGATACCAAAATAGAACATCTTGTGAATTATTACATAAAAGGTAAAACAGCCACGATAAAGCTCACTTTTCGTGCAGGTATGTACTAGTGTACGTAAAATCATCCATCTTGTCAAAATTTCGTTAACTCTGAACGCATCCAAAGGTTAGAGGCTTCCTCCTCATCAATCCGTAATTATTGGTATATTCCCCAGTGTTTCCGGGTTTCCGGTTATGTCCGGAATTTCGAGTTGCGTTTGAAGGAAACTCGGAATCAATACACAGGAGCAAAGCCGGTGAATTGGTCAAATAAATTAAAATTCACATTCCCGGTAGATTATATTTGACACTAATTTTATTTCGTAGACACGAAGAGGAAATTTATCTCAGATGTAGAGCTCGTAACGTCGTTAAGGAGATAATTAGAAGATGTTTTATGGAATATTAGGTGAATTTATTTTAGTAGGATTTTAATAAATCATTGTTACATTAATTGTTACTGTGTCGCAATTTCAGCTTCATGTTTTACTCAAAATTTATACAGAATAACTCATTTAACGACCAATTCAAGTACGTACTTTAATGAAACGTTCCTTGAAAATTTCTCAAATTGATAACTCAAGATTTTCTTATAGTGCTAACACAAATTTAAAAACTTGTTTTACGTCTTTTTACTGGAATTAAATAGTGAAGTGGATTGAAGACCATTATGAACAAAATTATTCAACGTTGCAATTTTTATTCTTACTTTAACAGAGTAGGTACCTAACGTGAACTCAGATTCGAATTCAGCCAGGTACCTACATAATTCAGTTAAACTGCACCAAAATCTTTCTTGTGATTAACTGTTCACTAACAACTGAGTTCCCGTGAGTTGACGGCTGGTAACCGCACGCGTGACAAATTTAGTACCACCTATCTAGACAAATTAACTACAGTATATACATAATATAAAAAATAATTATTTGATTCATTATTAGTCTGGTAAAAGTAAAGAAATATTCAACATACCTAGATTCAAATTGTAACTAAAAAAATGCCAGTACAATAAAATATAATTATAGACTGACAGAAATTTTCTGAATTAATAAATTATTTTGGGTTTAGTTCTGTTATTTATTTTTATTTATTATACGACGTTTTGGGAAATTTGCGTTCTCTTCATCTTCATCTCGGCTAATCTTTTCTGATATTAATAGATATTTATACAACAAGTGAGATACATGAATGTTAATTCAAGAGAAGAAAGTTTAGCCCCCGATCCCGAAGGGCAAGTGGAATGATTTCTTCGAGTGAATAAACATTCGTATCACACGTGGTTTATACAATATTTTATTCAATTTTGACGAAATTATTTCAAATATATGAATTTTTTATTTTGACATAACAAAAAAGAAAATCAAAGTAGTCTTCAGCGAGTCGACTCGAAGAAATTATCCCACTCGCCCTTCGGGCTCGGGGGCTAAACTTTCTTCTCTTGAATAAATAATGTCACAAAACTAAATACTGTGGCTACATATTTTACAATAATTTTTATAGTAAGAGATTAATGGTGGGATTCTGAGCATTATCTTAAAATTCTATAAACTTATAGATCTATAAGTTATGGAAAATCCGTAACTGACAGTCTTATAGGTTTCACTAAAATGGTATTCTGACTGCATGTCTATAACTTTTAACATCTGTAAATTTTTCTTATAGAATCTTAAAAACAGTATTGCCAATAGTTTCATACTATTATTTTTGTAACATGTAAATTTAATGAATAAATTTTTGTACATTGCTTTTCTTGAAGAAAAATAATATTTTAGTATAAAAATAAAGACATTCTTAACAAAATTTGCAGC
This sequence comes from Agonum fuliginosum, assembly GCA_947534325.1. Taxonomy (NCBI): domain Eukaryota; kingdom Metazoa; phylum Arthropoda; class Insecta; order Coleoptera; family Carabidae; genus Agonum; species Agonum fuliginosum. The sequence continues at coordinate 31,111,083 of OX384037.1, forward strand.
AAAACATGTAAAATCTTATGAAATATTTTCTTGCAATTTCAATTATATTATTAATTTTGAAGAAGGCCATTGTCACATTGACGCGACAAATGATTATACAAATTTGACACAATGAAATACACATGACACGTGCTGATAAAATTTCAGAATATTGGTATTTCGAAAATAGGAGGTAAAACATAATATGCTACATAACTAAAGATTTTTTAGCGAAAAATTGAAAATATAGCAAACACAATAATAAATTAATTAATTTTATTTACAGTTAAAGGAAAATACAAATTATAATTATAGTTTTCAAGATAATACTCACACTCGAAGACACATATATACCTAGAGAATAAATTAAATGCAATTACTACTGATAATATTTTATCAGAGATTTTAATTAATCAAACTATGTTTAAAATAATAATTGTCATTCATATTGAATGAATTCAGTAGAACTCCTAAATTTGACTGTATTATTTCCAAGCGATTTCCAATCATGATGACATTTTTATAAACTATGAAGCAAATTTTAAATAAAATATAACACATTCTATACACATATACTTCTCAGCAATAATGTTCTTTTGATAATTGGTTTCAAATTGTAAAATTTGCTAGTTTTGATTCATTTTTCAATATTTCAGACACGTGCCAATATTTTCATAACGACTTATGGTGAGTCAGTAGCTGTCTATAAATTTATAGAAATCTATAAGAAATTTATAGAAATCTGTAAGCTATAGGTTTGCCCAGAATAGCATTTTTTAAGATCGGTCTATAAGTTATACTATAGATACGCTTATAGAAGTTATAGAACTGCATAGAATCCCAATATAAATGTATCTTTATTGTAAAACGGTACGGCATATTTGCAAAAATTGATTTAGTGGACTGGCGTATTCTAAAAATATAATATTTAAATTTAATTACTTTTAAAACATTGCGCTTTAGTACAAACCTTTTCTATTCAATCGTCAGGTGGCGTACTATTCATTGTTTATTCTTGTTCAAATTTGCAAAGACAGTATGCAGACTGACGATTTTCGTAGTGTTTCTGGTGTGATTTCTCTGTACATTTATGCTAAAAATATAGGTTATTTGATATTAAATCGTAACAATATTGTGTTACAGTGTGTGTGAAGTGCTGTGAAGAAGATTCGAACCCAAGACTTGAGGTAGCAGTGCAGCCGAGGTAGCCAGAATTCAGCAAAAAGTGAGTTGAAATTTTTATCTATTTCTATTGCAATAAGCCATGTTTGATAATGTACTCGTATACGTTGCAAAACGTTTTTGTTGAAAACGAGCAAGATATTTTAGAATTCAAATGCATGTGTATCCGTTATAGCAGCAAAATAGCAGAAGTATAACAGCCTAAAAACATACATACCCTAAACTTCGAATTTCGAACACCAATTTAAAGCTTTGTTATATTAGAATGAGATAATCAATTGATAATCCTAGGAAAACTTCTTGCTTACAACACAGAGACAAAAAATTGTATATGATTAGAAATATTCCGACATATTTCCAATTAATGCAAAAGTTATATCTCATGATAGAAATTTATTTCTAAAATTTTCAAAAGGCACATCTGTAGATCCATTCTTTCAATATTAATTTTTTATAAAAACATTATATTGAAGTAAATAATAAACTGACAGTTTACTCGGAACAAAATTATTTTTACATTATTTTTTAATTTATAATGACATTGCTTAGCTAGGATGCAGTAAAATACCTGCCTGGAAAAATTAAAGTATAACACTATAAATGCATAACTAATCTAATAATTAATTTTGTATTCAATATACCTACTCATTTGATTTTATATAATAGTATATTATTTAACGAGTAAATAATGTAGGCTATAATTAATGAGAATGAAAGTTTGTTCACGAGCCGAAGGCGAGTGTATAAATCATCCGAGTTAATTATAGCCATTATTTTCGAGTCAAATACGACGTTTTATCTACAACTTTTTAAATAAAACAACATTTTTTTACTACAAATTTGTATTGATATTAACTTAACCTCAAACTTTGGTGTGATGACAATTTATCCGAGTAATTTAGAACTATTATGGGCTAGTCATATACAGCGTTTTACAAATTTTTATTATTTTTACTGTTTCTGCTTACAACGTCATAAAATGATAACTTGATGTAACACTAATATTAAAACAGATGTGATGGCAGTTTGACAGCTCGAGAGAATAAAGTACTCATTATTTAACAGTGTGAAATAATGAATTCATTATTTCATAATGTGTCCTTATGGAGGGGTTTATTATACTACTTTCACGTATATAATGAATACATTATTCTATTGTTGTAGATAAATAATTTTATTTTCTGTTCAGACGCAATCCACACAATCCATATCTATGATTAAATTTTTGTTTATCATTTGATATTTTTAATTGTATTCATACAGATAGGCACGAAACAAGTTTTTTAGACGTTTCTGATTCATGTTTTATAACACAATATAACAACTAGCAACAAACAATAATAATTTGGAAATCATAACCTAATTCGCCTCGCCATGAAACGTCTTACGTTTAAAAGGACAACAAAACTTCCGTACCCGGTGACGTCAGTTGACAAGAGAAGAAGAGGTTGCATTTCAGCCGCGTTTTGAAGAATATTACTTTGAATAATATTATTGTCTCTTTCTTGAAATAAATTTAAGAGAATGAAAAAATACGGGGTAAATATTTTTAGTTTAGTTTATGTGAAGCTGCTAAAAACCCAAGTTGTGTAAAATAAAAGGCGTTATAAATCGAGGTTATAGTATATTACATAACGAGCATCGAAAGTGTAAGATAACAAGCGAGTGAAATTGAGGAATGAGGCGCATAGCGCCGAGTGGTTCAATTTCACGAGCACTGTTATCTCACTTTTGAGCGAGTTATGTACACTATTTTTCAGACGACCACAAAATATTTAAAAAAATGTTCAATGAACTAAATTTATACAACTGTTGAAGTTGAAGCACTGACGTTTAAAAGTTAGGTTATGCCTCGATACCAACTGTGCAACTATAATCTGAAATGTCAAAAATACTAAAGAATACACAATTAGCCAATAAATAATTATTATTAAATTGAAAAATGAAAATTTGATCTATATAATATTACAGACTGTGTCAAAATGTCAATTTATTGCATTAATATACTTTTTTTCCATTTATTTGAATTGATTTTTACTCGTAACGCCATCTGTTGTCATATAGTGCAACTCGAAGCGTTACATTATAAGTGTGCGTTAGAATAACATGTTAGTTTGTGTTATTTGTTTGTTTCCATTGTAGTTTATAACATTGTTATGGCAAGTTTCCATAGTGGTCGTCTGAAAAATGTATTATAATGATTGTTGCCCATCATGTAATCTAGAGTCAAATTAATCTAATGCGTCTTTAACTCGTGCGCCGTACTGTCGTTGATCGAAAGATAATAATAATAATTGTGGATCGTCAAAAAGATCAGCGTATTGCTAGCTCGTGACTTGCAAATTAAGAGTCCTCAGTATTATTCAATTGGTTGATCAAATTGCTTTAATAAGAGTAAGTGGCATACGTTTACGTGCTCTTGTGTTGTGTGATTGGGGCTTCCGGTGTTGCAGTTTACCTCCATTTATCTGTGAGGCAGATATTTAGCAGGTAAATTAGCCGATTGTGATTCTAGCAACACTGGTTCGAATCAGGGATTATTCTAACGTGCAGCTGGACACAAAATGGCAGTGGAAAGACAAAAAGTGCAGAGGAATTTTTAAATTTAAAAAGATAAATATAAAAAAAACTTTATTTTTCATTTGTTATTATTCAAATTTACTTAAGAGGTTCGTCTACCTCGTAAAATCCAGCAAAAAATGTACTAACGTAGCGAGTGTTTTGTGGCCAGTACAAGAATGGTAAAATTCCATTCCAACAAGGATTATATACTTAAAGGATCAGTTAATAGTTGTCCTTTTTTAAAATTTTTATAAAAAAAATTGTACATGATTAAGAAAATACCGAAAAATTCAAAATAAATTTCCAATTTATGTAAACTTTACACGGTTTATCTCATGATAAAAATTTATTTTTAAAATTTTAAAAAGCACATCTGTAGATTTATTCTTTTTCTATTAAATGTTTACAAATGCATCATCTGGAAGTCAATAATAAACTGACAGTTTACCCGCAACGAAAACACTTTTACAGTATTATTGAACTTCAAAATGACATAGCATAGACAGGATGCGGCGAAGTACGAGTTTCGGGCTGGTTTCGGGCAACTGCAGTAGTGGGAAAGGGAATAGAAGAAAATGTAAAATCTAGAGTATTCTAGACATTCGGCAAAAACGTATAGGGGCCACTTAAGCTTAGTTATTATTTAGTTTTGTGCATGAAAGAGAAAAACCGTGCTGTTATCCATCTTTAATAAAATTCAATTTTATGATATTTGATTTTCACCAAAAAAAATTTCGTCTGCGGGCGCGTTTTTATTTCTTACGATATTTTTTGTATAACTGCGATCTCTTTTTAACAATAATAATATACCCTTTCTCCCAAAGAAAATTGAAAAGTATGGCACCGTATGTAATAAAATTTGTGTGCCAAACAAAAAATTTAAAAAAGACTGTGTGTTTATTTTGTGTTAGGTATGAGCAGTGGGAAAAAATCCCAGAATAATCCTTGGTTCGAATTCAGTCAGAAATACATTCCAATATTGTAGTATACTCTCCACTACAACCATGAGTACCCGTGCGTTGGTGGATTAACAGCTGATAACCGCACACACGGTACAATATTTACAGAGAGTTTATTTTAACGTGAAACATGGGCTTATCATATCCACGGTTACGAATTTGACAGAAATGTATTAGAGCGTTCTTTTTAAAATGAAACAGGGAATAAATTTGAATTTGTTAATTGGTGTGACACTGCTGCTACCTGGAAATACGATTTATACTTTGAATAATTAAAAGTTTATGTTGAAAGCGTCTTATATTGTTATAATAATAATAATAATAATAATAATAATAATAATAATAATAAAGATTTATTTCTGTTGACACAAATACAAAAGTGTATAGAATAAGTCAGGTACAAAAATTAAAAATATATAGATACAATACAATACAATAAGTACAATACAGTCCGAAGATATCAAGAATTTAAATAGGTACTCATTAATGTTAAAAAAATTATTTTTTAACAGAAATAATTTTAAGTTATTTTTAAAAACATTAACATTTAAAGCAGATTTGATTGAATCAGGAAGCTTGTTAAATAAAACAGGGCCAAAACGTTTAGGACAATATTTTACTACATTTAATCTTGATTTAGAAATATAAAATTCCTTATTATGTCTTGAATTGTAGTCATGTTTCATGTTGATCAGAGACTAGAGAAAAAGAAGTTTTGTTTTCATATACACATTTCTAAAATATAGATGTCCGCTTGTTTGAATAACAGTTAAATTAATTCCCTATATTTCATTTTAAAAAGAACGCTCGAATACATTGCTGTCAAAGTCGCAACCACGGATATGAAAAATCCCATGTTTCATACGTTAAAATAAACTAATTGTATAATGTATATACTGATAACTAGAGTGCATATAATCCGCACTCTACTAGAGTGCGGATTTATGCAGGCAAATTACTTATTATGTTTGTATGGGTTATGTGTTTTTTTATTGACGAAAATCGTATGACACAAATATCAGCCAATAGGAGAATTGATTACAATAATAATAACAATGGTAAATTAATTTTTTTTCGGAAATTATTTATTACTAGTTCGACTAACATAACTGAAATTAAAAAGTGGAAATTTTTCTGTCACATGTCAGTTTGTCATTTAAATAAAAATTAACTGAATTGTCATTTTGAGTATAAATATATCAGTCAGGTAAATAATACATATTAATGCAATTAGTCAAAATTTCTGGTTTCTATTATAAAAATAATTCAAAAATAGAGCGACGGTATCATTACGATTTTTTAAATGAATCTGCACTAGAGATTGATTCATTCAAGAAATGTTTTGAGTGCTTTCCAACAACGTTTTAACCAACTGAAGTGGTACACGAGAGCTGATTACGTTGTTGCACATGTGAGATAACAAAGTTGACAATTTTTTGTCGCGCAAAACTGCACTTATATTAAATTTGAAATATAAAATAAATTTTCCTGTAAATTCTTTTTGAAATAAATGTATTTTATCTACTATAGAATTCTATTTCTAGGTGAATATTTCTTTCTATAGATATACAATATTTGCTTCAAGATTTTCTTATCCTAAAGTATAACACCTACATTCAATGTTGCGTGAATTCATCTCTAGACGTTATTTAATATTAAAGAATCCTGCATATGATTTTTATTTCTATTTTGTCATACTGACGGCAAGTTTTCTTAAAGGCTATCGTGAAACCTACGTTGTAAACTCTATTTGCAAATAAAGTATGAATTATGAATATACACATTACACTTTCAAGTTTTTCTTCAGGTTATATAAATGATGAAAATGCACGTTTTACCCAGCACGTATTTATCATTTTTTCGTTCCATCATTTTAGAAATGGAACACATAAAGTAAACGGAAAGGAATATGTCCTACAAAAAAATCAATAGTTTGAAGAAATAAAAATAAAACATTTAGCAGAGTGCTTACACTAAAATATATTTATAACTGTAACTACATTTAAAATTAAAGGAAATTTATCTGCCGGGCTGCAGCTTAACGCCTCCCCATCCCAAAGGGAAACAAATAATTGATTTAAAAAAATAAAAATAAACATCAATGACAACTAAAAAAAATGTGGCCAGCACAAGACCCCTCCCTACTCATGGTCATGATCCCCTACTCTTTAAATTGCAGTTTAATAATAGTATTATATATTACTTCAATATATTTAAAAAAGTGTAGATGAATCTCTTGAAAATTGATGTTCCGTTTTTTTTTCTTTTTCCGACTTTAAAGGCGATATCTCAAAAATTAAGCGAGAAATCAAACTCTAGTCTGCAGCATTGTATATTTAACACTTAAATTAACCTATAATCAAATTTTCAGAATTTTGAAAATTTTGAAATTTTTTGACCACCCAAAAACCAACCACCCTCGATTTCTCAAAAATGGTAAAAGATTTATCAAGGTTTCCCCATTTTTAAAGATTTCTTAAGTCGATATATTGAACCATTTTTGAGAAATCGAGGGTGGCCGCTTTTTGGGAGATCAAAAAATTTCAAAATTTTCAAAATTCTGAAAATTTGTTTATAGGATAATTTAAGTGTTAAAAATACAATGCTGCATACTAGAGTTTGATTTCTCGCTAAATTTTTGAGATATCGGCCATTAAAATTAGAAAAGGGGGAAAATTAATATATTATTATTGGTATCATCATGGTTCCGAATAAAATATCAATTGATTTGATTGAGCGCAGATTAAACTAACTGAATACTATTATTATTATAGCAAATAATTTTAGTCGTATATAAAATCATGTGTGTATTACGAACGTAAAGTGTATCTGTTCCGCTTGCACTATTGCTGTGCGCGAGTAACAAAGAGTCACTTTACGCTCTTAAGATACAAACTATTATATATCTTCCCTAAATATTATATAAGGCAGTATTAAATATACATAATATTAATGTAAAAATATTGTAAAATTTTTGGGTGAACCAAAACTTTGCAGGGTGGATCCTGGCCCATCCAGACCCATTAAAAGATAAAATACACACAAAACATAACTTCGGAATGTGTAGACCACAGCAGTTTTCAATCCAAACCAAAACCAAAAGAGGGTAAACTCACCCGGATCAAGCGACACAGCCGCCGCACCCCCTACGGCTGCCACCAGAGCCAGGGCAGCTAGACACCACCTCATCCTCTCCTGATATCTTCACTTCCTCTCAGTTCCTCTCGCACTTCACTCACACAAGTCGCGGCGTGTCCACTTCGCGGACGTTCCACTTGACTGACTGTCGCGCCAGGACTGCCGCACGTGCTGCGGATCAAGCGATCGCGATCGAGATCAGATGAAGATCGACAGATCTAGGAGGGAGGAGGAGAGTAGAGTGGTTGAGGAAACCAGGCAGATGCTGCACAGATGCATGGTTTGATGCAGTTTCGTGGAATTGTTTGAACTTGGAACTGGACTGTGATAGGTGGGCTCAGTAATCACTGCCAAAATTAAATATTTGAAAAGAAGTAAAGGATGAACAATTCATCATTAATATTCATTTATTTGTTATTGTTACCAAATATCTGAAATTAGGTAGGGGAGACCGGGGATGAAAGTAACAAAGGTAGGTTGTAACATCGCCTATAGTTTTCGTAGTTTTTGGTAAATGACACTATAAGTGCTATTATAGCATTTAAAGACATGAATCTGTCGACACGAAGTAGAGTTTTGCCATTGTCGTTGAGAATACGTTCAAGACAAAATTCGTATCTGCTTTTTGGCTGAAAGTAAATTCGCTGTGTTTTCTTATGAGTGGTTTTACCACAAGCTCTTGAATAATAATCAAAATGTAAGTAAATAATTTGAATCTATTTTTAATTAGCTATCAATCGGCATGATACAGTTCACCATTGAAATTGTGGTTAGGTGTAATTTTCCTCTAAACTTCTTTATTTTACCATTGGGGCTGATAGTAACAAAGTGTTACAACCAACCCCAAATATATTTTTCCATTATTATATTATTTTTATTATATAATTGATGTTGCCACTTGCAGATGAGAACTTATAAATTGAAAACAAATCGAGGAACTGTCTCCTCAGATTTGATAAAAAGAGGCCGATTAGAGCAGTAACAAAAGAGTTAAATATTTGTCACGTTACTCTCTTTTTCTATGTAAGAAAGAAGCGCCAAACTCATTCATGAAATGAAATCCCACTCTATCAATTCGCGTACCTGAGGCTACAAGTTTAAGCCGGGCCACATCTTTTAATAAGGCTAATGTCAATAATTTTTTTTAATAAGTTGGAGGCTGTTTTTAGAAAACACAACTTAAGTACACCACAGTCCAGAAACCTAAAAAGATTGTCGCAACATTCTGCCTCATGTGTTGTGAACCCTATTCATGCAGTTTGCCTGGGGAGCAGTGGGTGCAGTGTCCCCAATGTAAATTATGGGCCCATGTTAACTGTGTTAAATTTTTAAAAAATGTTCTTATGTAGAAATTACGACTCGGATGATAGCTTTTCAGATTAAATAATTGTCTTTTATGTTTCTTCATATTTTTCTAACAGTTTTGTTGATAAATTATATGAAAAAAACTACATATTCTTGTTAATTATTGCAATAATCAACTGTTACATCTTACCCCAATGACTCTTACTTTTTTCCCCAACATTGAGGTTGAAAGTAACACATGTCTCTGCCCACATATATATTTTTTTTGTTAACTTGCTTGACAAAACATATATAATAAAAACTTCCAATGTAACTTGAATGTCTGGTCTATCGTTTAATAAATATGGATGCCCAAAATTTGTAAAGGTTTAGAAAACAAAAATTAAAAACGAAAAAATGTTACTTTCATCCCCGGTCTCTCCTACCTACTAAAATGTATTTGTACGTATTTTTTTGATTGTTTCAAGATACATCAGCGCCTAAGGTTATTAGTATCTCAGGTACATGGTTTTATGGAATTACATTGCGAATTTTATTTCATTTATATTTTCTTGTATTATTCTGATACTTTTTAGAATTTTATAAAGTTTTGGATGGTAGTTTATAATAATAATAATTTTTATTTTCCAAGGACATGTTTGAAAAAGTCATAATAAAAGTTAGAAGTAAATTTACAATTTGTGAAATTAGATTTTTTTAAATAGTAGACAAAAACATGGAAAAGATTATGTCTAAATTAAAAAATTCCTCCATTGAGTAGAAATTATACTCCAAAATAAATGATTTTAAATGCGCTTCGAAATTTTTAATGCCATTACAGTCCTTGATATCTTTGGGAAGTTTATTAAAAATATTTATTCCTTTTACATGAGGCGCGGATTTCACCACGTCATATTTAACACAAGGTAAATGAACATTGCTTTTATTTTTAGTGTTAAATTGATGTATTTTACAATTTAATGTAAAGTTATCTTTAATTGCGTCATCTATTTGTACTGGGATGTTATTCTTCTTTCATTTTCATAGGATACGAATTCTAGTTATGCACTACAGTATTCTTTGACAGCCGTGTCACTTTTTTGACATGTTTCAAAATGAGTATTTTAGGACCGCTTTTACTTTATGGTCGCTCTCGTTTCTTTAAATAACAAATTTCTTATATTTTAATTGGTTAATATTTATATAGAAGTAATTACCTATCCTACAACTTAACTTGCCTCGGCTGCAAACTTCTGATTTGGCCAAAAAAGATCACTTTTACAATCTTAATATACAAATAAGTATTAATTAAAATATTAATTAAACATCTGAAATTAAAAACTAAAAAATATTTTTAGGTGGCTATTGCATAAATAGTTGTATTACGTATCCTTTGACAGCCGAAAAGTGTCACTTTTTGGACATCTGTTACGGCTACTTGGGATTGTATAAAATCTATTGAAGTTTTCAATAAATATAAGAAATATTATTTCAAATCTTATTTTTATTTAAACTTTTGTACAACAAAACACGATTTTTTGACGTACGCATGTGATTTTAAGCTCGTACTCGTACCTACATCTAAAAAAGTGGCCATTTATTTTGATATAACCCGTATTGAAGAACAGTTGAATAATAAAACTAAAACACAAAAATTTTGTTATAATATTTTTCATTTATAATCCGATATCCGCATTGTTGAAAACAATAATACTTTTTCAACTATAGTTTTTTTATTTCCCTATGATAGGATGGAGATCACTTAAGCTCTTAACATTTTTTATTGTATACAACAATAGCACGCTCTTCCCCAAACAATTCTACCACATAAAATAATATTTCAAAATTCCGAATCTGACAGATACATAAACAAAACTCACGCTAACATATTTCAGCTATCATCTCTTTTTTATAAATGAAAACTGAGGAAATAAATTGTTAAGCTCCTGAAAACTCGCCATTTTGTGACGCGCGTTTGTCTGTGACGTGAAGTGAATAAACTGTGGCGACTAACACTGAAGTTATAATTACAATAGTTTGTTGGGCAATACGCAATTCCAGCAAATTTTACACGCTTTGATAGAGTATAGCTGCCCAAGAGAATTATTTAGGGTAGATTAGCACATCATTTAGAAAATTCCCTGGAAAATTGTGCAGTAAACACTTGCATACAATATATAAAAGTTACATTTTTTCAAAGATGAGAAGCTATATGTTTTTCTTTTTTTGATGTGCAAAAATTTATTAGATTCAAGAAATAAGACAACAATAAAATCGCAGTACGCCGATTTGTACACCGCAATTCGTTTAAATTTTCAAACAACGTATACTTCAATGATCGTAGATGGGCTAAGCGCAATACAGTAATAAGTGCGATACAATAATTATTACTATTCAATATGCAATAACAATATTTAAATTTTTTATTGCTTCTGATAACCGCACACTTAGTAAAACTAGTTTGAATGTTGAATTCTTGTCTGTTAGTCCTGACTTCACTACTGTTTATAAATTATTATAATATAAATTCAAGATAAAACACGTTATAAAAATGTTCATTTTGTTTAAATAAATATATGGAGCTTAAACTCCATTAATGGTTATTAATTATTTTAAAAAATGACGGAAATGCGTCTAAGTGAATATTTTTTTAGAAAAATTTCTTATACCTAATTATTGCAAATTTATGATGAATTTAAATAATAATAATATTAATAATTAGAAAACAATATTTTGATAAAGCTTGCCGGGATCCATAAAGGGTCTGAAAATCAGTATTATACTGACAAAATCAAGACTCTAGTCTAAAGTGAATAGGAAGGTACCTAAGTAACTACAGCAAAATTTTAAAAATAACATTGTATTTGCTATATAGGGGACACTTATTGCCTATAGTTAAAGGTAAAAAATCTGACGTGGACACCACATGACTTCCTTGTACGCCTTGTGTGTTCATACTTTTCTTAATAACTAAAATGTAGAATAATATAAAAAATTCTTTTAACTTATTATACTAGTATACTCACATATATATTTTAGTCATTTTATTTAAACTGCAGAAAAAGATATAAAGCATATTTTACTATTGTCACTGTCATGTCATAATCATTTCAATTTTACGTAGTAACAAATGTTAAACGATCATGGAGTACAAGATACCGAAATACTAAATTATAAGTATATACTTTAATTATTCTTAAATGATAGAAGATACAGAAAAATTTATAAAATACCGATTGTAGATAATAATCACATAATCTTTCATTTAAAATAAAAAAAATTGTCTAAAATTAATTATTTATCAAAATATTTTTAAAAAGTACTACTTCCGGTTAATAGATTGAAACCAAAAATAGGAGGTGCACAACTAGATGCTATAACAGTCCTAAATACAAAATTTCAGCTTTCTACGTCTAACCGTATTTGAGTTATGCGACACACATATGTGGGAGGGGGGATCTAACGTTTTTAATATTTAGATCTTTGCTCGATAAATCGTAACGCTAAGTCAGTATTACCTATTATCGAACAACCTCCACGATATCGTAAGCCAAACGGTATTATAACACTTGGGTGATGCTTTATAAATGAGAATGGGAATATATAATAATAAAACACACAGCGGTAATTAACGATTAACTATATTAATAAAAACGAAAACTAATATTTAAATAAAATACGTGAATTTAATAAAACGATACTTTCGACATTTGTCCTAAGCGTTTAGGAAAACCACTAATTAATTTGTTAACTAATTAATTAGATGGATAAAACACTAAACAAAAGATCGTGATGAATTTTAGAATAAGATTAACTAGCAACTAATATATTGCTATAAATTACGAAAAACACACAGATAACAAAAACACACATAAAACATAAAATATAAACTTACTCAAAATACGTAATTTCACATTCACAAATAAACAAATAAAAACGGAGAGTATTGAGATTCACTTGAGCACAAATAAACAACGATTACAACAATATTTAAAAACGTCTTCGCAATTATCAAGAACGTCTTTCTCTTTTGAAATCTTAAAACTATCTACTTTACAAAACGAAAAATGTTACAAACTCTATGGTCAAAGCCATCCCTTAATTCTAAAAATAGTTACTGACCGTTGCTACAGTGAATCTCAAACATTTCCAAATGAAGTTGAAATACTTTTCATTGAACTAAACGGTTTCCGTATCTTACATTTTGACATCTGCCGAAATGCCAAAATGTACATTTTAGAAACTAGAATTTTAACATTAAAACCAGATGTTCTTCTTAGAAGTCGGATAAACACGTGGGAAAAACCGTAGAACTTTTACAAAAATATTTCAACTTACAAAAACAATAATTATTGATATAATACAATAAATTAGCCCTGCTACAACTCTTCCCCCTTTACGATGTAACTTAATCTCCAAATAGATTAATGTTACATATAAAAAAATGACCAACGACTAGTTTAGGAATCGAACCTAAACGAAATGTCAATAATTATTCTGTTCTGGACATGGAGTAGCTCAATCCAACATTGGTTACTGCGATGTCCTCGACTTGATGACTGGTCCACTATTTCTCTCTCTGGCCACACTCTGGCTGATGACGTATTTTCTTGGGGTGTGAGTAGCAGGTATAGACTAGGTGGGTTGCATTGAAAGACCTACAACAAATTATCCACAGCAGTATCTCTTTCTTTCAATTACAAACACAGTTTCTAACTACTTCAAAAAAATTCATTCATTTGTTCATACTCAATAATAATATACTCATAACATAAATTCAAACTACTTTCATTTGTTCACTTATAATAATATCAAATTCTTTATATTTATATAAACATGCTTAATTACACTTCTAATTTATATATACTTCATGCTGTCCATAATAAAAATTTAATTTTTAATCAAATTAGATAAATCGTGACCTTTTCCATATGCCATAATTATTGTTATCTCCAATTTAAAAAAAATCCCAAAAACTCAATTACTTAATTTTCTTTTTCTTACGTTTCTTGAACGTCAAATATTTTAAAATAGCCTTGCTTGCATTAATTAATTTCATTTTAATATCATTAGCATTGTCATATTTACTTTCATTTTCGATAAAATTGTTAAAATTATTTGAATAATTATTCCATGCATTTTTATAATTTATAAGAAAACAAAATGGATTTTGCTCACCTGTAAATTGTTTTGAACTTGGCCCTGCATCTCTTGATTTTTCTGTTTCCGGTGAATTCGGCTGCATGTGACCTCGGGCGCGGGAACGGGCGCGTTTGACTGGCTCCTGGTTCTGGTATTTTCCCTTCCCCGCCGAATTTGATTCGCGACTCCGGGCGCGGCGAATCTCTTCTTTCAGGGCTCGCAATAAAATTAATTTCTTGATTTCTTGTGCTTCTTTTTCTTTAATTTTCGCATATTTGATCTCAAATTCTTCTTTTGTTTCAATTATTATTTCCTTTATTTCTTTTTCTGAATTCCTATTTGAATCATAATTTTTCACATTTCCTTTTCTTTTCTTCCGTGGCTGTTTTTTCTTCGTAATTGTGTCTTCTTTATTTACTTTTTCAATTAATACATTTACTTCATTTTCATTTTCAATATTCTCTTCTAGTGCAACCGGTATATTAAACTGAACTTCTTCTTTAATAATACTCACATTGATGTGGACCGTAAATTCTTCAGGAACATTAAACAAAGTTTCTAATACATCATCTTCAATATCAAATTCCAAATTCTCTTCTTCGGTAGCAGTAACAGCTGATGATTCTTCATAATAACAATACTCATTTTCAACCATAACTCTCTGCGCAACTGGCGCCAACACTTCCAAAGCCGCTTTCGTGGGGCTGGAACAAAACTCTTTAAACATATTCATAAAACACGTCGCCATAACCTCCTCTGGGCTGGGACAATACTCTTTAAAAATATCCATACAACACGTCTCCAAAACCTCCTCTGGGCTGGGACAAACTTCTTCAAAAATATCAATACAACACGTCTCCAAAACCTCCTCTGGGCTGGGACAAACTTCTTCAAAAATAATATAAAAATCATCATAAATAGCATCAGCTGCGACTATTACTTCCAACGACACAATATCCTCTGTGGACTTTAAATCTTCTTCTACCGATTCTAACTTATCTTCTTGCTCCAACTTTACTTCTAATGAATTACATTTCTCTTCTAATATATTTAACTTTTCTTCAACTGGCTCCACATCACAATTTACTTCGTACTTTTCTTCTTTACGGTGCACAACATTTTCAACAATTACATTTTCAATTTTTACTTCTTCAAACGACGTTAAATCTTCAGTTTTCTTCTCAATTGCCACACAAATTTTTGTTTCTACTGTCTCAATCTGCTCAATACTCTCGCGACACGATTCTAATTCGATAGTACTATTATTTATTTCTACCGCGTTATTTATTTTAATTTCTTTTTCTAAAATACTACTGTTATCTGTGCTTTTCTCTGATTTTTTAAATTTTTCTCTTAAAATGCCTAATCTTTCTGCAACAGTATATGCCGCGTCTAGTAACTTGGCAAAAGTAATGTCTCCGCGGGGCAACACTTCATCTTTTATGATTGGTAACAAACCATGCAAATATTCTCTTATGTTCTCAAACTGTGTTCTTTTAGTATCAAATTCACTAGCACCACCAAAAATATTATAATTATTTATCATAACTCTTCTAGTATATTCCAAAAAATTTTCATTCTCTTTATGCGGTTCGTAAGTATGTATTCTGCTGCAAAAATAATTCTGCAGTCTAAACTTTAAATCATTCCAAGAATTTGAATTAATAACAAACGGATCATATTTTACAAATTCGGCATCACCCACAATTAAATCTAAACAATTTCTAATTATATCTGCCTGTGTCCAATAGTAATTCGTTCCCGTTACTTCTAAACAATTAATAAAATTTTCCAAAGAAACATTTGGATGTCCAGAGTAGCGTAAACACTCGTACAATCCAGCAGTTCCTCTATATTGATTTTGATAATAATTATTTTTATTAGATCGACAACGATAAGACATTTTTTAAATTTAATTTTTACAAGGCGTACAAGATTTTTTTAGCTGCCACCAGTTATAACGGGGGGTTTATTTATTTATTTATATACATTTTAACATTAAGGCGTACTGATTCAAGATTTTTGCTGCCACCAGTTGTGACGGGGGGTTTATTTATTTATTTATATAAATTTTAACATTAAGGCGTACTGATTCAAGATTTTTGCTGCCACCAGTTGTGGGAGGGGGGATCTAACGTTTTTAATATTTAGATCTTTGCTCGATAAATCGTAACGCTAAGTCAGTATTACCTATTATCGAACAACCTCCACGATATCGTAAGCCAAACGGTATTATAACACTTGGGTGATGCTTTATAAATGAGAATGGGAATATATAATAATAAAACACACAGCGGTAATTAACGATTAACTATATTAATAAAAACGAAAACTAATATTTAAATAAAATACGTGAATTTAATAAAACGATACTTTCGACATTTGTCCTAAGCGTTTAGGAAAACCACTAATTAATTTGTTAACTAATTAATTAGATGGATAAAACACTAAACAAAAGATCGTGATGAATTTTAGAATAAGATTAACTAGCAACTAATATATTGCTATAAATTACGAAAAACACACAGATAACAAAAACACACATAAAACATAAAATATAAACTTACTCAAAATACGTAATTTCACATTCACAAATAAACAAATAAAAACGGAGAGTATTGAGATTCACTTGAGCACAAATAAACAACGATTACAACAATATTTAAAAACGTCTTCGCAATTATCAAGAACGTCTTTCTCTTTTGAAATCTTAAAACTATCTACTTTACAAAACGAAAAATGTTACAAACTCTATGGTCAAAGCCATCCCTTAATTCTAAAAATAGTTACTGACCGTTGCTACAGTGAATCTCAAACATTTCCAAATGAAGTTGAAATACTTTTCATTGAACTAAACGGTTTCCGTATCTTACATTTTGACATCTGCCGAAATGCCAAAATGTACATTTTAGAAACTAGAATTTTAACATTAAAACCAGATGTTCTTCTTAGAAGTCGGATAAACACGTGGGAAAAACCGTAGAACTTTTACAAAAATATTTCAACTTACAAAAACAATAATTATTGATATAATACAATAAATTAGCCCTGCTACACATATACGTCCGTACATACATACGTACATACATACGTACATACGTACATACGTACATACGTACATACGTACGTACATACGTACAGACGTCACGACGAAACTAGTCATAATGGATTCAGAAAAGGTCAAAACGGATATTTCCATCAAAATCTGAAAACCGAAATTTTTCGGGATTACAATACTTCCTTATTACTCCGTACAAGGAAGTAAAAATAAATATATTTCTTTATAATTTTAGAAACGTATATTTTATTTTGCACATTATTAATATGGTAGCAATATAAAACTTCGTAAAACTCATAAAAAATTGATGACACAAATTTTGAATCGCTCGTTCGCTCGTTGATGAGTTAGAAGTGTGTTACGGCTTATTTTTATTACCAACCTAATGACATATGAACCACTATTATATTGCCTTTAACCATAATAATTATATTTTTAGGTGCAGTGCAATATAAAATATGTTGTACCTTACATTATTTTTCAAAAGAAAGTAAAGTTAGAAAATTTTATAACGAAGATTAGAAGCAAAGGAAAAGGGCTGGATTATAACCCTTATAAAATTTTAATACCATTAAGGTCGCCTCTAATTATCCCTCCAATTTACGGCGAGTATAATTGCTCAAATTTCTTTGTCATCGTTCCCAAATTTGCATGAAATGCAATTAGTAATTTAAAATGTATCATTTCTATTAATACATTACTTGCATCAGAAAAGTATGACCATATAGTGACATGACGGTGTTAAAATAATATTCACTGCACCTAATTAAAAATATATAATGTGTATAATTTCGGAACAGGAAACCCTATTTATTTGTTTAAAGCCAGGAAAATAAATATGGGTGGGTAAATAATTTGTCGACTAAATTGGCGTTGCATACATCAATGTTATAATTTGACGAAATATATTAAATTGCCTAGAACTCAATTTACATCAAATGCAAATAATTACTCATGAAGAGAAGATGTGTTTGTACGCTAAATCTAATTTTAAATTGGCAAGTAATTTATTTAATCGTATCAACTGTTATTACCTTTTAATATGCAACATTTATTGATAATTATAAACAACACAATACGTTAGTTGCTTATAATACGTTAGATACTAATAATTCATTAGCTACGGACTTAATACGTTTGATATAACCATAATATCATCAAAACCTTCCATAAATTGTTGATTTTTTTTAACGATCGCTGTCGTTGATGATACGATTAAGCTTTGAATATAACGCGAATATATGCGATTTAAGCCTCCTTTGGATGTTCAAAGAGACTCGGTTTCACCTCGTCGCTTAGCAACGTCCTCGGTATTATAAATCGCATAATATTCTTGTTATATTAATAGCAATAATTAGAGTGCAATCGAAAATGGAGGCAAATAAAAAACCTCTACATTTTTTATATAGGTAAAATGATATACCGGGTGTATATTGAAAAGTGAAACATAGGCGTTTAACATGGTAAATCAGTTTTTCCGTTCGCATTGCTTCCCTAATTATTTTAGACAAAAATGTTTCAAATAAATGTTGTGGAGCATAAAATTCTACATCCGGATCAGTAAACAAAATTTATTTTGGTTGCTTTATAACTGCAGAAATCAAATTTGAAAATACACTGAATAGCGAAGTAATATTAACAGCCATGGAATTAAAAACAGGAGATGAACAAATGCGTAACGTTTTAAACGTCAAATTATTAGTACCTACGTATAAATGATTTTGACAATCTATTATTCTGACATTGACGTTTAAAGCGTTACGCATTTGTTCATCTCCTGTTTTTAATTCCATGGCTGTTACTATTAATTCGCTATTCCGTGTATTTTCAAATTTGATTTCTGCAGTTATAAAGCAACCAAAATAAATTTTGTTTACTGATCCGGATGTAGAATTTTATGCTCAACAACATTTATTTGAAACATTTTTGTCTAAAATAATTAGGGAAGCAATGCGAACGGAAAAACTGATTTACCATGTTAAACGCCTATGTTTCACTTTTCTATATACACCCGGTATATTTTTGTTTTAATATTTAAATGAGCTCAAACATCAAACAAATTGAATTAGAATAAAATTTTAAGTACTACTATAACACTCCTGATTAATAATTTCCCAGGATACTTTGAAAAAGATGAAAAAATAATAACATTTTTTGAAAACTTGTATTTATTAGTTTCCAATATTTGCGAAAAAAGATGTGCAAAATATATAGTTGAAAAGTTTTAGTGGAATACAACATTTATCTTTTATGTGATGTGGTTATGGTTGTAAATTTCTTCTCAAATAATGTTAGTTTGTTGTTGTTTAGATTTCTAACAATAAGAATGCAGTTAATAATCACATAAACTCTAAAATGGTCACGAAGAACTGTAACTTGACACAAATCTAATGTACGTAGGTACAGCACGAGATTGTTCGCCCACTGCACTTCCATTAAGAAAATTCTAAGGTTATTTATACCTAAAAAGTGAAATCGGTAGTAAAAACTATTAAATTTGTTCATTCAATGAATTCCTACGTGCGCTACAGACCTTCATAACTAGACTGCAGTGGCTCTCAAACTGCGAGAATAAGTTAACCCCTATTTATTAACAGAATTATTTTGTTTTCTGCTGTTAATTTTTTTATTTCGTTCTATGTTTTGACCTATTGATTTTTAAGCAAAAGATGTTCAGAATAAAAAACTGCATCGAATAACATTGTTGTTCAAATCGCTTTCATTCATGAAATAAGCATAAAATAAAAATTATAGTCCAGGAGACTAGCATTTATCGCCGACATTATTCAAAGATTTTTTTCATAGGACTGGTGTACTTGACTTCCGAACTAACATAAGTACTGAAAATCTCCATCTATCCGCCTTGTGCTAAGTGCACCATTTTGGATAAATGGTGGAACAAGACGACCTTTTTTTGCAATTATCTCGAAAGTGGGTAATTTGAACCAAAAATGCCAAATACCAAACAGAAAGAGGATAAAATTTGGATGCAATTATCCTGATGATGAAGTTTACAACACGAGTGAGCAAAAAGCGAGAGTTTTAATCATCTGAGGGAATAATAGCAATTATAGCGAGTTGTATACAAGATAATTGTAATAAACCGGAGAATAGTCGCCTTGTTCCACCATTTTTCCAAAATGGCGGACTTAGCACAAGGCGGATCGATGGAGACTTTTAGTATGTTAGTTATGAAATCAATTACAACGTTCCTATGACAAAAGAAATTCCCTTTGATTTATATAACCGAGTTCGCCTGGACTATTAACAATTTAGGCTAAATTGACGGCAGTACAATTTTGCATTTTTTTCGTACTAGTCCAATAAAGTACTCGTTTATGGACATTAAACAGTGTCACAAAACAAGGTTATGACACAGTCGAACAAGTTTACAAAATCGAGTCTATATTATTGTAAATTTATTGGATTTTATGATGTAGGTACCTATAAAAATTAATAAATAAATAACACTTTTACTTATAAAAAATAATAAAATAATAAATTATTTCAGAGTATAAATAAAATTCGTGCATATATTTCTGTTGTTATGTACATAATTAAACAATAAAAACAATATAAATATAACAATATGAAATATAAAAGGAAACTAGATTTAAATCTAAATATAAATAAAATAAATGTGACAGCTCGTTACATAGGTACCTACCCGCTCCTAGTTGGTAAATATCATCTAGTACTTGTACTCTCCCCCCTCCATTTGTAAGTCTAGACATAAAGTTTCAATGTCTAATTAATATTGACGTTTGAAGCCCTTGATTTGACAAAGTTTTGTGTGTTCTGGTGATTACCAAACTCTATCCCATATCCACCTGACGTTGGCGTGGGTTGACATGATGACGTCACGGCTTGGCACGCCTCATGCCTTGTTAGGCTTCTTGGTTTACCATGTGGGCGCCCTCTACTTCTTGTGCAAGACCCTGCTGATATCTAGTGGGCTACGGCGCCGAGAAAATAAATGTCAGCTATAATCAGCCAGTGATATGGATATTGCTAAATAATGTATCAATTACGTAGAGTGTAGTTATTGTCTTACATGATTATGCAAAGAGGCGATGTCTTGGTTCATTATGAGGAAACTTAGTTTTTCTTTATACATTTTTGGTTACTCTATGGCCCAATTTTACCATTTCCCTTTTAAAATGCGGTTAGTAAACATGCGGTTAAATATAACATGAAGTTAACATGGAGTTACTGTCGCGAACGTTTTTCCACATAAATAGAAGGCTCATGTTAACTAACTCCAAGTTTATGGATATTTCTCATTAGGTTGGTATGGTTTTTTCATAATCAGTTGTATTTTATACAGATGGCAACATTGATTGTTGACAGGTGATTGATTCAAAGCTCACTATTTTTCATTGTATATGTAATTTCAAGTAGGAACAATAAAGTTATTTATTCTTACTGCGTAAGTATTGTACACCGAGAATAAATATGTACGTAGGGAAGTAATAATAAACAATAAATATAACTTATTTTTATAGTAGCATGACTGAAATGACTGAAAGAATATATTCTATGTAACAAAAACTAGTGTTGATTCCCTTACTTATCTGTTACATGTCGAATAACATCTTCAACCCTTCAATGATGTTTTCAACAGTTCTTGTTGATAGACGAAACCTTTAAAAAATTATTTTCCACTATACTTTTCAAAATTATTAGGCGTTACTCGTAATATTATTAGTGCCCTTATAGGCACCTCTTCGTCATCGCTATATGCATTTATGTTATACGGATTCATTGTGGCTGTCAATTTTTTAGATTAGGTTAAGTTAGCAAACATGAAGTTAAAATCTTAACCGGTATTTATTCCACAGGTTAAAATAACATGTACTTTAGCTTGATGTTAAGGATAACACCAGTTGGAAAAACGATTTTTGCAGCTAACATGAAGTTAACTCCATGTTATATTTTAACATGGAGTTGGTTAAATTGGGCCTATAAGGTACAAACGTCGACCACTGTCAGAACTGGGCACAATACTCTATAAATGTACTTAAGAGGCTCGTCTACCTTTTTGTCGAATTCCTAGAATACTCTCGATATTACTCTTTTTTCTATTTCACTCTCTTCCCCACTACTACGGCTGCTCAAAATCAGCCCGAAATTCGTACTTTCCCGCATCCTAGCTTTGCAATGTCATTTTGAAGTTGAAAAATACTGTAAACATGACGCCAGATTCCCATAATAACTTTTGTATTTTTTATAGAATTTAAGTAAAACAAAAATTATTCGAAAAAGGAAGCTTAGCTGCATGCTTCTTGTTTTTTAAATTTTTCTTGCCATTTATAGTGACCGAAAAAAATAATATCAAATAATGACAAAAAACTGCAAAAAACGTCATTTTAAAATATTTTTTACTTCAAATTCCTAGGCCAAAGACAAAAAATAAAAATATAGAAGCATTAAGACATCCTTTGTTAATACACTCATATGTAAAAGCATCATATATTTCAGTTATAATTAAAGTAAATGTGGGAGGCGTACACCTTTGTAACGCTGTAAAATTATAGGGTAGACGAACACCTTAAATAAAAATATAAATACATCAATTAAAATAGGATTTTAAATACAAATACTAAATACTCGTATTTACCTTTTAGAAGTATTTAAAATTTAAAATAGGTACCTACTCTAGAAAAGTAATATTTAAATATTTTTCAAATACTTTCGTTTTTTTTTTGAGAAAATAAACAATAATAAGAGTAAGAATGATTTTAGCGAATATTCTTTACTAAGTTTAAATTTAAATATATAGGGTATTTCTATACCTTTGCACGAAACTTTAATAGATTATATAATTTGATATACTGATTATATAAAAAGATTTTTTCAAAATTTGCAAAAATAAGAGTAGTGAAAATATTAGTTCCATCTGTTTGAACGTCCGTTTAACTATTTATTTATTATGTTATTTATAAAATAAAATTATAAACACTGCTAAGACTATCTACAAATAGTCACTTGTTATGTAATAATTAATAAATACACAGTTAAATGGACTTTCAAACAAGAGACACTAAAATTTTCGCTAACCTTATTTTTGCGATTTTTGAAAAAATCTTTTTTATCTATAATTAGTATATCAAATTATATAATCTATTACAGTTTCGTGCAGAGGTATAGAAACACCCTGTATAGTGTCCTCTGAGCATTATCAGCTGAACACAAAATTTAATTGGTTAATAAAGTATAATTCAATGCAAATAGAGTAATTATATATATAAATAATAATTTTGCAATTATTTTTACCTCTCGCCTCATATTCTATAAGAGAGGTATTGTAATGGGTCAAAATTTTCGAGTATGAGTTTTTGGTGGATAAGCACGTTTCAGGGTCTCTAGAATACGAATTTACTATTTTCACGATGATGTCTGTGTGTGTGTGTGTGTTTGTGTGTTTGTGTGTTCGTGTGTTTGTGTGTTTGTATGAACCGAGTATTTTTCGTCCACGATAACTTAAAAAGTATCAAACCGTTTATAACCAAATTTCTTATTTAAGGTTTTGATAAGTATCTTAACACCGGATAACATTTTGGTAGAATTCTGCAAACCGGAAGTAGTACTTTTAGAAGTTTGGAAAAGTTTTCCTTAAATATATTGGTACATTATTTATTTATGACAATTTTTGCAATTAAAAATAAATGAAATTGTGATTCTCTATGTGTACAGTTAATTATAAATACAAATTGCTGAATCTGGAAGTATTTAACAATAAAATAAAGTACAATTAATATTCTATCTTGTTGTCCATGATATGAAATTTGTTTCTACATAAAATTTGAATTATTATGACAGTGACAGTACAGTTGACATCTTTTGCTTGCATATTGGTTTACATTATCGTTTACATATTACATGAAGATAAAACTATTAAAATGTAAGTAAAACTATTTATTAGATTAGTAGAATAAGCAGAATTAGGCGAGAGGTCGTGTGGTGGCCACAGCAGATTTTTTGTATTTAACTACTGTTTCCGCAGTATTTCAAATACTTTAGCTCCAAATACTGTACAAATAATATTTAAATATAAATACAAATAATGAAAAATGTTTTTTAAATAGTATTTAAATACTTAAGTAGTTAAATACTGCCCAACTCTGATCACAGTGAATAATTGACTAATACTAATGACTCGACTATTTAAATTATGTATTCATTTGAATTCTATAAATGCGTCCGAATTTTCCAGTTTTCGATAGGTGGGTTTCAGCTTCAAAGTGCATTATGGTTTATTTATGCCTAGCGTGTGGTACGGACGTAAATCCGCATTCTGACCAACCTATGCTCTAGGGACATAAAGTAGAAATTATTAATGGTGAAACTGATTGAAATATCGAATCGGACTTATGACAACAATGTTAATTCTACGTTTGACAGTTTGACCTCAATATTTACTTATAATATCACATGTGCATGGATTATTTCCGGAAATTTTTGAGTGCTTTCCAACTACGGAATTAAGACGATAAAAAATTCCTGGACATGAATTAATGCACGAGTGCATATTTGGTAAGAAAATCGCAATGACACCGCCGCTTTATTTATGAATTCTTTTTACAATAGAAACTAGGAATATTTACTAAGTTTGTATTTAAGATTATTAAATATGTATTATTTACCAAATTAATTGCTTCTTTACAATAAAAATAATTTATTTATCACAATATTTTCTATTTTGATAGATTCCAACAACATCTTAATTAGCTCGAGTGGTACCTACACGATAGTTAAGCACTCAAAAAAATTTCCGGAAAGGATTAATGCACATGTGATATTGTAAGTGAAAATTCCGAAATGGCAAAGATAAGAAATATCAGGATTCAGTTTGAATTGAAATAATCCTGTATCCTGAATCTCAGTATTTCGAATCTCGATGAATGAGTTTTGAACAGCATTATTTATCATAAAACACGTGTCAGTTAACCCTTTTGTAACAGGTATAATAATAAAATACGATAAAAAATTTTCAACAGCGCGAACAATATTTCTCAGAAATCATAAAAGCTTTGTAGAGTCATTAATTATAAATATAAATTTGAAAATTCGGGCAAGCAATTTATCTTTTCTATGCGTTTTACCCTTCTCCGTAGAAAATTAATCATGGACTATAACAAGGCTGCTTGCTTCCTCGTTTAATTTTTGAACAATAATTGAAATTGAAGTAGAAAAATTATTATCAATGAAGGAAACACGTATTTTATGTATTTTTCACCTGTCAACAAATTCGTTCGAATTGCAAAACTTTTCTTGCTGTATAATAATGTAGATAAGTATTAAAATTTTTAGAGTCAGTTTTAAATATTAGCCTACCCAATTAAAAATGTATCTACCTATACAATGTGTTTCACAACTTCACGAGTCAAAATTTTTTTTTTCAAAATTCGCAAAAAAATTGCACTCTAAATGATGTAAACTTACATTTTTAGTTCCATTGGTTTCATGGACATTGAATGCCACATCACCAAAATTTAATTAATTTGTTTGTTTAGGTATTACACAACATTAGGGAAATGATTGCTTGTATTACTTTTAGGTTCTTTAAATTTAATCATACTAAAAATACTAATTAGAACAGTGGTTCTAAAAATGTGTGGCGTACGTCAAATATAATATCTACTATTTATTTTTAACTGATATATTTTTGTGAGTAGGTACTAAATAAATATGGGTGAAAGATAGATTATTGATTTAATTTTGTGCGTATCTACGATGAAAACAATTTTTTTTTCTATTTTATAACTAGACCCATTATTTACTTGTTCGTCGGAAATGCGTGGAAATTGAATGAATTGCAAGTTCAATATTTGAATTCAAAACATTGAATAAATTGAGTTACATTTGATAAACGTCAGTAGTTTAAAAAAAAAACTATTTGCTGTCCGGTTAGCAAAATAAACTAAAGATATTTATTTAAATCTTAATGTTTATTTTCCATGCATATAGTACACAAGCCATATACGATAAGTTGAATAGGTTATTTAAATGTTTGCCGTGTCGTATGTTTTTTAATGCATAATTTGTTGATAAAGAAAATTTTGTAGGGTAGGTGTAAAAATCAACGAAGAGGGTAGCGCTCACCAATAAAATGGACTATATTACTGGCGGAAAAAAATGAAATACTTGAAATTCGTAAAAATTTCGACCATTTCCAAACCGCCATAACTCGGCGTATTTTCAATCGATTTCGATGAATCTTCGAGGGCGAAAAACTTTGAAGTGTCTACTTTAAAGTCATGTATGCAAACCTTCCGCTCCTCTCTAGCACCCATGTGAAAAAAAATTAATTTTAAAAATGTTCAACTTTGACGATGTGTACGGAGTTAAATTTTTTTTGACTTGATCCACCAAAAGGGCACTAAAATTTGTTCATTCCCTGTACAGGACTCAAAGAACGAAGTTCTTACGATGATTTGGCACAAAGTTATGGATGTTTTAAAAAAAGTGCATTTTTAGGTTTTTCGCACATAACTCAGCGACTTTTCAACCAAATTGGACGATTCTTTCGGGGGAAAACCCCATTGTGGCTAGACTTTAAGGAGGTAAACTCAGATTAGGATGATCTCTTTTCGTACCCTTCAAAATTTATTGAAATAAATTTTTATCATTCTTGTACTGGTCACAAAACACTCGCTACATTAGTACATTTTATGCTGGATTTTAGGTAGTAGACGGGCCTCTTAAAATATTATTATATTCTGTATGTTTACATTATGACATTTTTAAATCCAAAGATAAACTGTTTTCCTTTTAATTGGCTAATCCACAATGACGAATTCAGTGACGACAAATGAAGTGACAAATATAGACACGAACTACGATATGCACAGAAATGCTGTACTTCCTTATAGCTTGAAACTTTACGATTTCTGCGTTTTAATAGCTTTTATATGAATGGGTACATTGCGTACTACATGTTTTATTATTTCAACGCCCTCTTTAATCATATTTCCAGCGCATACCACAACGGTTCTAATTAATTTAGATTATTGCATGACTTAACTGCGATTGCAATAAATGCGCATCTGGTTTCGTCGTTAGCGCAACTCCTTTTTTAGGAAAGTCTGCTAGAGTCATAAAAATACTTCCAATTCTGTGATTCACTTTCTGGGAATAAATTGGCTATAAGCTCACTAGATGAGTGCATACGAACTTTTTGTGTCATAAAAAGTTACGAATTTTTTATCCGGTGACCAGTAATCCATAGATGCATAAAACATGCCACGGTAACAATATTTTAAAATATTTCTAACTTTATTTTAGTTCAGGTTCAGACACTTTTATTTGTTTTATTTAATATTCACGTGTTGTCTGTGTTAATTTTGTAGATGTATGCAGTGAAAATGATTTTAACGATAAACTATTTTAATATTAATTGAAGTTGCTGTAAGGCACTCATTGAAACATTGTATATAAAAGATATAATTTAAACACTCGGTTTTGTTTCAAAAAGTATTTCTTTAAGGGCGTTTGGCCATGCTTTAAAGCGTCGATTTTATGTAAATTTGTATGATCTCAAATTTATTATAATTGTTTTTATCTTCCGCTTACCTGTAAAGGAAGGTATTGGAATCATACAAAAAATCGGGTAGTGAGTTTTTAGTGGATGAGCACGAATTAAGGTCCTTACAATAGTGATGCGCCGAGACGAGACGAGACGAGATTTTTCACTTCTCGTCTCGTCTCGTCTCGAATTAGAAAATTTTGATCTCGTCTCGATTATTTCTCGTCTCGATTATTTCTCGTCTCGATTATTGTTATCTCGTCTCGATCTCGATCTCGTCTCGATTTCTCGACCATTTTTACTAAAAAAAATTTTCGCCGATTGACATTAAAAGTGCTATTTTTGACAGCTGACAGTCTGTGAAATGTCATTTTTAGTGCCTAGGTAATTAAATTATTTTTTTCAATACCTCCACCGAAAACGCCACCTTTCTTCTCTATTACTCAGTACCTTGTCCACCTATAAGGAAAAGTACTTTTCCTCCCGATTTATGCGGGATTCCAATTGACTTTTCCTCCCTAAGGAGTAAAAGTACTAACCGGTCGGAAATATTTCACTTCCATCCCTAATAATAAAATATTTAATCTAATAATTTTACATGGTCAATGCCAGTAAAATGATAGATCTATGTTGACAGGTTGACTTGACAATTTAATTGAGTTTGACTATATGACAACAACAACAACAACAACAACAAAAAGGCGAATTGGTGGAAAAAAAATTAAAAATTGTTGAATAAAGTAAATAATTTTAAAAATTCGAGAAATCTCGACGAAAATGTCGAGATTCGAGAATCTCGACATTGTAATCTCGTCTCGATTTTTTTTTACAAAAACCAGTCTCGTCTCGACGAGACGAGAAATTTCCAGACGAGACGAGACGAGATTCGAGAAAATCTCGTCTCGTCTGCATCACTACCTTACAACTCACTTTTGATAGATTCACGATGATGTCTATATGTATGTATGTATGTATGTATGTATGTATGTATGTATGTATGTATGTATGTATGTATGTATGTATGTATGTATGTATGTATGTGTGTATGTGGTCAAGGTAGGGGTGTAAGTCGAATAACTCAAATACGAATTACCCAAAAATTTTGATATTTGGTATTTAACATTTGTATATAAATTGGAAGAGCTCATTAGATTTTGGTACAAATATCTTCATCGGAAGTGATATCTTTTGAAGATTGAAAAGGTTAATGGTCAAAATTGTATATAAATTTGGATAAGAATAAGAGGAAAAGTTATTTGCAACTTACTTTATAAAAAAATTGTCTTTATTAAAGAACTGCAGTAAAATTTAAAAAATAAATTTATCAAATAAAACGTTGAAATCTTGTAATCCATGTTCGGTTGATTTTTGTAAACCTAATAAATTGTACTGAAAAAATGACTATTTTTATCACAAACATAGCAATTTATTATAATTGTTTTTTTTTTAATATGTAAAGAAGCTTTTCATTAAATTCTAATTTCAAGAATGTTTTTCTGAAAACTTCAAGTGAAATAATTCGCTTGTATATTAATGGGAAAATGATGAACGAGTTCCTACTTCACTGACTACAAAAAGCTTATCTTTTCAACAAAATTTTATTCATAATATGCACAATACATTTATATGACGTTTATAACAAATGTTTCAGCGTATATAATCCCCGAAAATAAATCTGTACATAAATAATATACATTATTCTGCTTATTTACATTTACTATTTTTCTAATATTTACAATTAATTAATTATTAATTACTAAATATAAAATCTACAACTGATATGTTTCATATTTACACACAACATTTATATTTACAAATGTAAAATTAATTTAAAACAAATTGAAAACTAAATAAACAATATGAATAAATATAATAATAAGGTTGTTTTATACATTGTTACATAAACCATAATTATTATTGACATAAAACATTTTGATGTGTGGTCACTTTGGTGGCCGACACAGATGTCAACAAGCTTATTCTATTTATTTATATTGTTGGAGGACAACTAAAATGCTGATGCTTTGACTACTGAAACGTTCACTTTATATTGAAATAAAGCTTAAAATATATTTTATATGCCTTCGGTCGGCATCGCTAGTTTTCCATATCTCAAAATCCGCCAGAAACTCCTTGTTGCCAGTCTAGGCCGGCAAACAACCGGAAGTTATAGGTTGGCATCTTGACATTACTACAGTTGTCAAGCAGATATCAATTTTATGCGTTGAATATTTTTTATACAAGAATTAACAAGATTTTGACAAATTTTAGACGTAAATCGTTAATGGAAACTGAAATAAATATATTTTAAGTTCAAATGCAAGTATTCAGTGCACAATTTTTTAGGTTATGTATAATTATTTTATATTTTTGTAATGATATCGGCAAATAAATTTTGTGTATTACACGTCCAGAAACTGTTATGCTAGTGCTCGTAATTTGCAAGCCTCGCCTGTGGCTCGGCGTGTCAAAAATACTCGCTCTTGCAAAAGGTCAGTTTCTGGCCTTGTGATACAAATAACTATTGTGCCTTTATTTATATGATCCTGAAAGCCAAGTTCGTATTTACTCTTGAAAAATAATATTAATTAAACGTTCAGCTAAATGAAGGTAGGTATAGCAACGGAATGTTTACTTTTTACTGTGTTCTGATGTTCTGAAATTTTAATTTTTAAAATTACTTATGTACATAACTTTATTAAACGTTTTTATAAAAGTTAGAATATTACGTTATTAATTTAATTGCAAACAATAATCAGTAAAATATTTGAGCTTTATATTAAATTATGTACGCTCTTTATGAATTATTATTATTAGGTATTAAAAAAATTAGGACTGGACAGATTAACGATTTAGCAATTTTTTGTGTAAACGTACCTACCATTTAAGAGATCCTTTATTTTTAAATTTTCGCCGCATATTTTAAGATCCTGTCAATGTATGTTTTGTGCCTGGAATTTTACAAATTATCTGTAAACAATCTGAAAAATTTAACTGCCATAGAATTTAATTAGTATCAGGTATTCCAGAAGAAATTAGTTAAATTTAAGGTTAAAAAATGTGTATTGCTAATACATTTCTGAAGCGTTTTGCTCAAAAGTGGTGAACATAAAGCGGTATTTATAACAACCGCAATGCAATGGGTAACGCAATGCAATGGGTAACGCAATGCAGAAGCTCACGCAATGCAACGCAAGGAGTTGGAAGTTGACTACTCTTGCCTTGCATTGCGTTGCGTTGCTGTTCACCTTGCGTTGTTATAAATCATCCCTAGCAAATGTACACATTCATCTTTTTACCTTACCTACTGCGTTGCGTTACCCATTGCATTGCGGTGCATTGCGTTTGTTATAAATAGCCCTTTAATGTTAAGGAAACAAACATAAACATAAAAGTTAAGCTGATATTATTTATGATTCGATACGCTTCTAATTAAATTTCGTTTAGACGCTGTGCTATTTTCAGATACCTCTTTTCGTATTGATAAAGTGCCTAATGTTTCGTTAATACAACAAACTTTCTCAAATTAGTCCCAATAAATCTTAAGAGCACCATTTCATGCTAAAAATAAAGACAAGAAAAAGGTTTTAGCTGATAATTAAGATTGCATTTAATCGAATAACCCACGTAATTTCTCCCAAGGGAAAAATAAAGAAAACAAATTAAACTAAAGAAAACTATTTTTAAATAGACGACGAATTCAAAATGCTATTAATAAATATCAGCGTAATGGATATAAATTTAAAAGGAAATACTATTTTTTGTTGTATAATTTATTACTGAAAACTTAACATTCATTAAAAAGATTTTTTAATGTTGTAGAAATCTGATACTTTCATTAAAGTTTTTACTACGTACTTCATCTAGCACTCTCTTGAATATAATATTCAAAACTGTAACAAAGTAAAACTTTGTTTTTCTTGCAGTGCTATTCGCTGCAAGGAAACGAAATTTGATATAAAATCGATGAAAAAATTTGTTGCCTGATTGCTTTCATTTTTCAGAAGCACATCGCGGATAAATTTAGGAATATTCGATAGGTTTCATGCTGAAAAATGACATTTACGTAGGTAGCAAAATGTCACGAGAATTTTCTCTAGATTTTTCGTCGGAAAAATTAGATTTAAACAAGAGCAGATATATTTTTTGTATTTTATACTTTTCATATTTTCCTGCTTACTGAAGAGATTTCAGTTGGATAAATAAGTCATTATAGTATTAATTATTGTTATACGTACGGCAGGCGCTCGTTTATATTATGAACTAATAAAAACCAGGCAATTTATAAAATCTAATTGTTTTTTAATTGAAAATGTATTTTAAATACATTTAATATGTTACTGGTATCATCAGCTGTTATTACTTTTTAATATTAAATAAATGTTCAGTATCCATCTGTTTCTTCTCATCAGATTTTTTGAAATAAATGCAGGATTTTACTCCACCTCCGTATTTTTCTTCATTCTTTGTCGGTTAACGTCAGTTTTTTCTACTTTGTTTTTGTAAGATTCGCTTAGCATCCATCTCATCTATCTTTACATTACGTTTATGGTACCATTTTTCTTTTAAACAAACTAAAATATGAACATCATTACATTTCATATTTCTTATCGGGAATACTTCGAGAGATCGTTGTTTTTATTAGATGATAGCTTTTCGAAATGGTTATCCGCGCGACACAGATCTTTGCACTACTAGAAGAGAATATTTCGCGCATTTGATAGTGTCTTTTTTATATTGATGTTTTTCGTTTCTTTTATCACTGCTTTAAACGTCTCATTGTAGCAAAATTAATTTTAGATTTCCTTCAATAATTATTTTATCGTAAATATTTTCAGATTGTTTGCGATAAGTTGCTAATCAATATTTTGAGTGTCACTTTAAAGATGTTAATTAATAAAAGCTCTTGGTAAATTTTTAAAAACTTTTCCAGGACAAAATTTAGCAGAATTGATGGATTGAAATGACAATTTTTAGAATGTAAAAGATATTTTTGTTGTATTAAATTAATAATTTGTTATTTGTCCAATAAGGGAGGAAAGCGTTGCTTTTTCGCCGAGACGAGAAATTTCTCGTCTCATTCTCGTCTCGCCTCGAAATTACGAGACAAGAACCAATTCATTTCTCGTACGAAAATTTAAAACTTACGAGACAAAATATAGTTCTCGAAAAAATGAGAATTCTCGAAACTAAAACTTTTTAAAAAATTTGATATTTTTCTCTTCGAAAATATCAATTCCTTTTTTATTTTACTTTGTTCATAGCATTTTTGGTTTTGATATAAATATGTTTATTGCTAAAACAAGAATTGACTGCAAAAAAGTTCCTAAATTTACTTCTAAAATATTTTGAGACGAGAATCGAGTTCTTTGAGATTAGAATTGAGCAACCGGGAAATGACCGAGTCGAGAATAGTTAAATTAATTATTTCTCGTTTCGTCTCGTCTCTCGGCATCACTAGTAACATTTTTTATATTAAAATTTCACTTTTTTAAAAATTCTATTTCAACCGAATTAACCATTTAAGTAAATTTTTTAAAAGTGGCAATTTTAAGAATTGAATAATATTTTCTGTGACTTCCCGAAGTTTTCATACATTTTAAAACTTAGTTATGAGCTGTTGTAGAAACATTTTGACATTGTTTAGTTTTCTGTTTTTGTAACACGCTTAGGGAATAATGAAACTAAGCACAATAAAGCCTAACATACATAAATGTTGTCACTTGTCACGATTGGAATATGAACAAATCCATTAGCTGCACTATAATAGCTATTTATGTAACAAGTATATAATATAGGGTTTTATTGGCGAGACAGTTTAGGGGACGAGCGAGCGCAGCGAAGCGAGGCACATAAATGGGCGAGTCAATAAAACCATATTATATACGTGTTGCATACAAGATTTTATGTTTGACTGCCCTATACGCAAGATTTTCTATTATCTATAATGACATTTACAAAATGACACATTTGACAAATGACAAATTAAAATTTAATCTCTAGCGAAGTGTGCCTTTTCTATTATTATTTTATTATTTCTATTATTTTATTTTACTAGTAAAATAAAGAAACTTTATTTTACTAGTA
Source organism: Agonum fuliginosum (assembly GCA_947534325.1). Classification (NCBI taxonomy): domain Eukaryota; kingdom Metazoa; phylum Arthropoda; class Insecta; order Coleoptera; family Carabidae; genus Agonum; species Agonum fuliginosum. The sequence continues at coordinate 31,145,002 of OX384037.1, forward strand.
TTATAAAGAGCTGCTTTATTGCTGCAAAATTATGTTATAAACAGTACTTTATAATGCAGTCGTAGGTACATAAAATATTGTTCAGCACAATTTTTTTTAAACACTCCGATATCGTATCGTATTTATATAGGTATGTCACTTTAAAAGTGTTATTTACTGTTCAGTACACTAGAATAACTGGTATCTATTTCCTAAACCACTAAAAACTAAACTGAAACTCACAGATATTTGACACTTTTGCACTCTTCTTATTTTTCTTACCTCCCTCTTCCCATACGTATCGGTGGACGTCATCTTCTGGCTGATGCACCCGCATGTGCGTCACTTGAAGGAGTTTTCTTTTGTTTAATACCGGCATCAGCATGAGGTTGCTGGATGGGAGGAGACTTCTACAGGCAAATCTCTCTTGTAGTAACTTCACGCGTTGTGTCAGGTTAACAACTTCAACCAGTTGAGGTACTTCCTTCGAAGGGAACCAAGGTGGTTGACGGCACATGTTGTCCCTGACGCTAACGAAGATGACGGCGTAGTACTCCACTGTTTGTCTTACAAAAGACTTGAACGTGTGCGTAAGAACTGTTTAGCTGCAACCTCACAACTTTCCGCTGATGGCGTAAAGCAGGTTGACTCGTGTTCTAAACATTTCTTCACAAGGGGCGTCCAGTAGAATGTGTGGTAGAATGGCTTTGTGGATCTCGTACCAGATGGATGCCAGTGTTTTACAATCTTACGCTGAAGATGGGATTGACAAAGATTGCCACGACGATGGCGAAACAAAATCAGCTGAGATTTGGTGGGACTGGTTCTGAGTCTTCATTGGGGCATCCATGTTGTTGTTGGAGGGTATCTTTTGCCTCTTCTGTACTTGTTCCTATTGCCGAATAAGCCGTGTCATCTGCACATTGCAGCAGTGTGACTGACGGCAAGACAGGTTGTGGGATGTCGGCACAGAAGCGACAAGACGCCGTGGTCCGATGTGTCGACACCGTTATTTTATACTCCGTAGCATGCTCCATGTCTTCTATACATACGTGTCCGTGGACGTCATCTCCTCGACGTGTGTCAATTGAAGGAGTAGAAGTTGGCGAGGACCTCGAATGACTCCCCGCGTGACAGACAGGACGACGTCGTCTTACCTCCCTCTACACGTACGTGTCCGTAGACGTCATCTCCTCGCTGATGCAATCGCACTTGCGTCACTTGAAGGAGCAGAAGTTGGCGGGTATCTCGAACGACTTCCGGTGTGACAGACAGGACAACGTCGCCTTCTCTCCCCTCTACACACACATATCCTCGTTGATGCACCTACATGTGCGTCATTTAAAGGAGCAGATTGTGGCGGGGGCTTCAAACAACTCCCTCTACATATACGTGTCCTTGGACGTCATCCGCAAGTACGTCCCTCGAAGGAGTGTGGCGAGGACCTCGAACGATTCCCCGCGTGACAAACAGGACAACGTCTTCTTTCCTCTCTCTACACATACGTGTCCGTGGACGTCATCTCCTCGACGCGTGTCACTTTAAGGAGCAGAGGGTGGCGATGTCTCGAACGACTCCCCGCGTGACATTACGACGTCTTCTTATTTCCCTCTACACATACATGTCCGTAGACTTCATCTCCTCGACGTGCGTCACTTGAAGGAGTGTGGCGGGGACGTCGAACGACTCCCCACGTGCCAGACAGACGTGTCCGTGGACGTCATTTCCTTGCTGATGCACCCATATGTGCGTCACTTGGTGGGTGTCTCGAACGACTTCCGGCGTGACAGACAGGACAATATCATCTTCTCTCCCTCTACACATACATATCCTTGGACGTCATCTCCTCGTTGATGCACCTACATGTGAAAGAGTGTGGCGGGAACCTCGAACGACTCCCCGCGTGACAGACAAGATGACGTCGTCTTACCTCCCTCTACACATACGTGTCCGTGGACGTCATCTCCTCGACGTGCGTCACTTGAAGGAGTGTGTCAGGGACCTTGAACTACTCCCCACGTGCCAGACAGAAGTGTCAGTGGACGTCATTTCCTTGCTAATGCACCCATATGTGCGTCACTTGGTGAGTGTCTCGAACGACTTCCGGCGTGACAGACAGGACAACATCGTCTTCTCTCCCTCTACATATACATATCCGTGGACGTCATCTCCTGGTTGATGCACGTACATGTGCGTTACTTGATGGAGTGTGGCGGGAGCTTCGAACGACTTTCCGCGTGACAAACAGGATGACGAGTTCCTACCTCCCTACACACATAGTTGTCCGTGGACGTCATCTCCTTGTTGCTTAACCTGAAGGAGTGATCTTGATCAACTCCCTGCGTGACAAACAGGACGACGTCTTCTTACCTCTCTCTACACGTATGTGTCCGTGGACATTACCTCCTCGCTGATGCACATGTAGGAGTGTGGCGGGAACCTCGAAAGACTCCCCGCGTGACAGACAGGACATGTGCGTCACTTGAAGGAGCAGAAGTTGGCGGGTATCTCGATAGACTTCCGGCGTGACAGACAGGACAATGTCGTCGTCAGTGGATGTCATCTCCTCGTTGATGCACCTACACGTGCGTCACTTGAAGGACTGTGGCGGGGCTTCGAACGACTCCCAGCGTGACAAACAGGACGACGTCGTCTTACCTCCCTCTACACATACGTGTCCGTAGACGTCATCTCCTCATTGCTTTACTTGAAGGAGTGTGTCGAGGATGTCGAACGACTCCCCTACACATATGAGTCCGTGGACGTCATCTCCTCGCTTGAAGGTGCAGATCTTGAACGACTTTCCGTGTGACAAAGAGGACGACGTCGTCTTACCTCCCTCTACACGTACGTGTCCGTGGACGTCATCTCCTCGCTGATGCAGCCGCACGTGCGTCACTTGAAGGAGCAGATCGTGGCGGTGTCGGCGGCGGGGACCTCGAAGGACTCGCCGCAGGACAGGCAGACGTCGCGGCGGTGCCCCACTAGCGCCGCCGCTGGCTTCAAGGCCAGCTGGGGCTTCTTGTCTTACCTCCTTCTACACGTACGTGTCCGTGGACGTCATCTCCTCGCTGATGCAGCCGCACGTGCGTCACTTGAAGGAGCAGATCGTGGTGGTGTCGGCGGCGGGGACCTCGAAGGACTCGCCGCAGGACAGGCAGACGTCGCGGCGGTGCCCTACTAGCGCCGCCGCTGGCTTCAGGGCCAGCTGGGGCTTCTTGCGCCACGAGACGAGGCACACGACGTCCTTGCGGTGTTGAAGGGGCGGGCGGATGCTCGCGCGGTGCTGCGAGCTTCCGAGGTCGGACGGACGCTGAAAAAGGAAAAAGGAGTTAGTGGTAGGGGTTGTGTGACTGTGCGATCACTTAGGGTGTCCTATTTAGCTCGTGCAGCGTGACGGCTTCGGAATGGGAAAGGTAGCTTGAGAAATGTGCGAAACCAGAAGCGTCCCTTTATATTTAGATTTGCGGATCATAAAAAGATATTTTGCAGGCTTTAAGGCTAGTTTATAATGGATATGACTTCTTTTGTGTTCTGTTAATATAGGTATTTCTATTTTACGGTTCATATAATGACAATGTATTTGACGTTTACCTATACTTTAAAGAAAACTTCCTGGACTATCACTATATACCGGGTGTTCATTTTAAGTGGCGCACCATTGCTATCTCGAGAAGTATATAAGCTACGAAGTTGGTTAAATTAGCAAACAATTTCTATTTTATATGACTACTTTAATGAACGAAAGAAAAAAATTTTTAGACCAGTGGTTCTCAAACTACGGGGTGCAACTTTCTTATTTCAAATGGAGACCTATTTTTTTTATTCACTTATTCGATTCAGTATTTTTTTCTGAATTCAACGAGATATTAGTTTCATACCCTGGCATTACAAAAACAAGAGAAAAACGCTATTGAAAATTATGAAAATTTAATTAAAATCTGAGTGTTACAAGAGTGCTATGGAAGAAAACAATTAAATATTTATTTCATATTAATTGTTATTTGATAATGAAAAAGATTCTTTGATTTTAATCAAGAGATCAGGACCGCTACTGAGTGTATGAGTTCAAGGTACTAAGTACTCAGTAGGGTATAAGGTGGCAGTAACTACGGACACGTTTTTCGACCTTATTTGGTCTGATCAGTGTAGTATACTAGAATCTTTTTCACTAACAATTAATATGAAACAAAATATTCAATTGCTTTCTTCCATAACACTAACTAACAATCAGATTTTAATTAAATTATCATAATTTTCAATAGCGTTTTTCATATGTTTTTGTTATGCAAGGGTATAAAACTAATATCTCGTTGAATTCAGAAAAAAATACTGAATCGAATAAGCAAATAAAAAAATAGGCCCTAATTTGAAATAAGAAAGTTGCACCCCGTAGTTTGAGAACCACTGGTCTAAAATTTTTTTTCTTTCGTTCATTAAAGTAGTCATATAAAATAGAGATTGTTTGCTAATTTAACCAACTTTGTAGCTCTTATAGTTCTCAAGTTAGCAATGGTGCGCCACTTAAAATGAACATCCTGTATATAAAAAGTGTTTCCATAGGCGCTATATTGCAAACAAGTAGCCATGGTTTCATATTCGAAAAAAATGAGGAATTAATTAATGTTTACCTGTAACAATATGATATCCAAAAATTAGTTCAATATCTAACTTTTAAACATTTCATGTATGGTAATACATATTTTATATTCTAATACAATTTTACCAAATTCAGCGATATTCAGTATAAAGCCACTCTGTTACATACGAGTACTTCACTCTTCAGTCGTTCCCAAGAAATAGCAAACAAGACCTATTTGTTCTTTTGTTTACATTATGATGAGTATTTTATATTTCGCTACAATATTTATTGTTATAAACATTGCAGATCCAACTATGTACATTATGGATCCATTTCTCACAGTTATAGGAAAGGTTATATCGCCAAGTTAGCAGATTACTGAATTGATTATGAACCACACACATCTTACAGAATACAGAAGAAGTAACCGATTACATCCATTATAAACCAGCCCTTACTCTTACTCCTCACTGTTTAACTCTCACGGTTATACAAAATTAATGTTTTAATCTTTACGAACATTATACGCATTTCACTAAATAATTAATATTTGTGAACTAAATAATAAGGTAAACATGGACAATACGCCGCCACTGCGTGTTTAGGATCAATGAGACTAACTTTTATTACTCGCCTGAACGCAACTGACCGAGCTTATTAATTTTGTAAGGTCTGTTTTTAGCAGTAGCGTATTTACAATTCTCTTGTAACAGCTTTTAATTTTTAATATATTTACCCAAACAGTACAAGACCGGAAAATTAAATTTTCATATGAAATGTAGATGAATACCATAACGTTTTATGTGCAGAAATTTAGAAATAGATTGATATAAAGTTTCAGGTTGCCATTTCAGAATCACTATAGATCATGTTTTTTAAAGAAACATTTCACAAATTGTACAGTTTTAATTGAATAAGATAATTAACTTTTCAAAACTTAACTTTGCAATTATTAATGTAAGTTGTTTCTATTCATTGGTTAGTACAGTAGGTATTACTAACTATAATACTACATAACTTGTAAAATACTTAATAATGGAACTGAAGTCCAGTTAAATAAAAAATCTGACGTGGACACCACATGACACATGACTTCCTTGTACGCCTATTAATCTGTTCATACTTATCTTAATAACTAAAATGTAGAATAATATAAAAAAATCTGACGTGGCGATCACAAGACCTCCCGCTATACCTACTTTATTCTTTTTACTTATTATACAAATATATTAATATATAAGTACTACTACTACTGCTACTATACTCACAAATATATTTTAGTGATTTTATTTAAACTGCAGAAGAAGATATAAAGCATATTTTACTATTGTCACTGTCATCATGGTCTACAAGATACCGAAATACTAAATTATAAATATATACTTTAATTATTCTTAAATGATACCAGATACAAAAATATTTATAAAATACCGATTGTAGGTAATAATCACATAATCTTTCATTTAAAATAAAAAAATGTGTCTTAAATTAAATATTTATCGAAATATTTGAAAAAAGTACTACTTCCGGTTTGTAGATTGAAACCAAAAATAGGAGGTGCACAACAACTAGATGCTATAACAGTCCTAAATACAAAATTTCAACTTTCTACGTCTAACCGTATTTGAGTACGTACGTCCGACGTCACGACGAAACTAGTCATAATGGATTCAGAAAAGGTCAAAATGGATATTTCCATCAAAATCTGAAAACCGATATTTTTCGCGATTACAATACTTCCTTTTTACTCTGTTCAAGAGGAAGTAAAACAGTTTGATTTTAAGCAAACGTTTATGAAACTTGGCATTGGTGTTGTAAATCTAGACATCCAAGATAATATGTGACCTTTTCTAAACAATTGCGTAGGTATCTCTCTTCTATCTTGCAAATATGGCAAATATTTTACGGCCTAAAGATCTACAGGACATTAGATAAATTTCTAACGAAGTTCAAACATCAAAGGCGCATGTTAGAATATTTCGGTTTTGAACTATATTGTAATAAATGTAGGTGACTTGATGAGTAAAACATGGTATATAAATTAATGTATTCATTGTCTAGCTACTAAAATAAATCATTCGATCACAAAATTCCACCATTCTTATAGTATAGGTACCTACCTAAAATAATAAATAGTTAAACTTTTCAAACATAGTTTTGAATAAATAAAAATATTTATTTATTTATTACAATAAGTTTTAAAATTTTCATTAAATTGTTTATATTATAGTACCTACCTATACTATAAATTGGTAAGTACACAAATGTGCTATATTGTTTTTTTCTGATAATTTATTTATATTTATAGTATTGTTATCACTTTCAAAAGAGATGTAACTAGGATTTTTTTTAAGTGGGCCAAGGGTAGGCCACTGAAAATTAAACTTTTTATAGCAAAATTATTGCTTTGAAAAATATGCCGAGCGAAACGAGGCGACAATTTTTTCACTGTTTACTTAGTTTCTCCTAAATACCCAGTTAAGAATATGATTTCAAATATGTATGCATAGATAAATATTGCAGATACTCAGACTGACAAGCTAATACATAATCTATTCAAAAATACAACATTTACCAGCAATAAATCTATACCTATCCGCTATACATATTCATAAACATTTCTTTTGTATCAAGAATAAATCTATATCTGTTCCCTAGTATTATGTAAGGCATTATTAAATAATTTAAATAAGTCTCTTCTGTAAACTAATCTTTAAATAAAATATTGACTTTTTTCCAACACTTTGTAGGGTGGACCAGAAACCCACCAGGACTACCCTTAGTTACGTCCCTGACTTTCAGTAAATATATTTAGCTTTAACCCAATAAATTTCCTGTCTGCGTCGTATTTTACGAAACTTATATAATAAATTATTTATCCGAACATAATTCGTATACAAATAATCAAAATTCTGTCCTAAATAAAATTTTATTATATTTTATGCGTTTCAGAGAAAGCTACGTACAAAATTTTAGAGTGAAATCAATGTTACCTTTTAACACTGACGCTTTTCATTCTATTTTCTAAACCACTTTAAAGTTCGTTCCTGAACGTATGGTACATGGTAAATTACTTGGTACTATAGAAGCCATTTTGTGTTACAATGAAACTGAAGTTCGAATTAGTTGAAAACTATTCTTAGTTTCAATAAATTATTGCATTTTATCTTCACCAGAATTATGATTAGTTGTGTAATTTTATTGTATTTTAACTTTAAGAACTTCAATTGCTGTATTATATTAGAAATCATTTAATTAAATGATGGTGCATTATTGTCAACACATAGTTAAAAATTAATTATAAGGTAATTAACTTAATTACTTATTAGGTGTAGCGTATTGTTAGATAACAAAATAACCTTAACTGAAAGGGGTAGACTGTTAGAACTTAATAACAGCATAATAGTGTTACTGAACATTATACTCGTAAGTAACTTAGTTAGTTTTCAATTTGCTAGGCTGTGTGATAATTGCAAACGAAGTGTCAAACAAATTATAACAGTTTTTACGGGATAACGAATTTTTAGCTCCCAAAACAAGGCAGAAAGAACTATACGAATCGGGTTAAAAATTTGTTTCAGTATTACCAAAAATAAAAATGCGGGATGATTTATAACTTCGTGTATATAATTATTTAAATGACAAAATATAGTACACTCAATTTACTGATTAGTGATTCTGATTAGAAATTTTTGATTTAATTTTTTTTTCAAACAGTTTTGGGTCAAAGTTTCTATATGAAATAACATGAATTTACATACTACATTAAAACACATAATAATTATTCAAAATTTTATTTTATTCCATTCACAGTTAATCAGATTATTCATAATTAATAATGAAATCAATCCAGTGGTAGGTACCTAACAAAATAATATACCTACTCCATGCGAAATTTGCATTTAGATTTACAAACTTTAATCGTATTGTTCCATGATTACCAAGTTCAATACTATTATAATATTAAAATATTGTCCACAAAATTTTCATTAACCCTGTATCAAACAATAGGTACCTATATTCTTGTAAAATTACAAAACTAAATAAAAATTAATAAATAATATGGTATTTTGTCATTCTATTTATATTGTGAAATAAAAGTGAAATTTTAAGATAATTTGAAAAAGCTTTATCAAAAGATGTGAATCTATCACAAAAATGCACTGCTAGCGAAATTTTTTATAGTTCAAGTACTAAAAATGTCTTTAAATTTAAATTTAATAGGTAAACAAATGCACGTAACTCCCTCGATAAAAAAGTATTTGAAAAATGAGCCGTAGATAAAATTAAACAACACAATGTTCAAGTGCTGGAATTAAGAAAAATAAATTTTGATATCCGCTTAAGTAAAATAAATAATAATATTTAATTAAAGTATTTTATTAATCGTATTTTATTTCTTGGAAAGTAGGGCTGTACCTATCAGTTCTTGCAAAGGAATGTAAATTATATTTAATATTTTTATTTATTATTTTACTGTCTTATAAAGAGAAATTTTAATTTTTTTATAACTGAGATTTATTTTTAAAGCTCTTTATAATTTAATTTTAAAAGCATTCTGACCATTATACATTCTGTTACAAAGAAACATGAAGTAGAAATATTGTAAAGAACATAAAGACATATTTTTTGCAAGTATCCATTTAAACGTCGAATATCATTTATGTTAGAGGTAAAAAACAAGTGTGAGTTCAGTACGCGAAATAAGAGATGGTTCGGCTTAATAATTTTAAATTGTTAAACAATATTATTCGAGCGGACACAGATTATCAACAATTTTTTTGGCAGAAACCGCTTCGTTACCTTGAAATTGTGTATAAAGAAGTCGTCCAGTTCTGTTTTTCTCTTGACTCAGTTGCGTTTAGGCAAGTAATAAGTTGCCTAACTTTGACTCAGCTTTGTGTAGAACATGAGCACATTCTTACTCTCCCTTACCGTTCCGGCCTACTCTGGCTGCACGTTCATACGTCACGCTAACCCCTTCATCTCTTGTTTTGTGTATAATTGCGATGTTTATTGTATGTATACAACTGAAACTAAAAGATTTACGCCTGTAGCAAAGTAGAAATAATGTTCGTACGTTTTACTTTTTGTGTTTCAAGTAAATAAAATGTTCCCCAGAGAAAAATACGTGCCTTGCGACGTTTGCAAAGAGTTTTAAGCTTTAAATTGAGACTTGAGAACGTGATATTTACATTCTGACTCCTGTTGCACTTAATGAAAAACGAGAAATAAAGATCTAAACTTATCTTGACATACATTCGGAATATGACAAGTCTAAATTGGAGGTATCCATATCCTCATGTCATAAATATAATATAATGCTGAACGTTTGTATGTCTTTTTTGAAGAAGGAAAATAATGGGTGCACCAGTCACTGTGATTACTAATACTTTTATTTTGTATGTCTGTCTGTCTGTTCGTTAGTTTTGTATCTACATCTAGACCGTTTGTCCTTATCTTCAAGAAATTTTGCATGCAGGTCTCTTTTGATTTTAATGCATGTTTGACTTAGATTGAACCATTAGTGCTGGGTAGAGATGGAAAAATATCGATATATCGATAAATATCGATATGAACATCAGTTGCTATCACTTTTCGTTTGGTATCGATAACTCGATATTTGTTGATATAATGTCGATAATTATCGATACATCGATACCAAACGAAAAGTAATATCGACTGATGTTCATATCGATATTTATCGATATATCAATATTTTTCCATCCCTAGTGGTGGGACTAAAAATTAAAGATCGCTCCGGCGAACGCAATTTTTGTTTTTTTTGTAAAAAAAACATGGTATATACCATTGAAATATAATAAGAAAGATTTTTTTTCATCGGAACATAAATAATTTTCAATTCGTTTGGACTATAATAGGTGAGGGTTAACGTCAAGATCTTGACCGTTTGTCATCCGATCTACATTCATTAAATTTTACATAAAAGTCTCTTTTGACCAGAATCAAATGTCAATGTTTTACAATAATTGACAATTACTCATTGCTGGCCGAGAGACTTGAACCACGGAACTCCGGATTCCTACGTCATTACATGCAGAGAGCTGTGCTCAAACCCGCGCAGCTACTGCCTCGACAGTCGAAAATTTATTATGTGCTTACTATGTCTAAGGATATTGATTTTTTAGATGAAAGAAGTCTGTAAAAGGTCATCGTGAAATAGTAGGAAATAATATTCCATAATAATAACTGAACTTACGTTACAATAACAGTGTTGAGTGGAACGAGCAACGCTTTGCTATAATACATGTCGTAACTTACTCGAAAGAATATGAATTAATGAAAGACAAACGTGTTCAATCCGTACCGTTGGACAATGCAAGTATGATAAAGATAAATATATACGCCGTTTGTTTATTAGTTCATGATACAGGTGACCAATTTCAGACTTACAAATTATAAGTACATATTTATTAAAGGGAAGCCTCAAAAATTGTTTGCAACTGCAACTTCTTAAATTGAATATAGTTTTTGATCGAGTTTTACATTGTGTTTGTGTTACAAAATTTCAGAATTAAAAAATACAAAATACATATTTAATGAACATATGTACCTACTTTACTTGAGAAGTTGAGTTCTGAAAGTTTATTTTAATCTAGTGGGACGTGATCATTAATTTATTATAGAAAGGTACCTAATTAATTATTCATAAATTTTAAAGTTCAACCTATAACAATTAAGTAAATTTTGCTTTAACGTTTAACCATGGGCTCTAATTAATTTGCAAATAAAACTTCTAAAGTTTAATACTAAAGTCGGTAAACGAGCAATTCAACAATTCAAGAACTTTACAAATCTTTTCTGGCAATGACGCTCCAATATATAAAATTGGAGAGTTTCAAGATTCTCGACTTGTAAGTACTTGACCGACTTTTAAATAGTACCTACTCTTATTAGACAATTGACAACTACTGAAAATGGTTTAAATGGAATTTAACTTTCAGAGTTTTCAGCAAACTGAATTTAATTTTTGATAAGAAATAAGCGAGAAATAAGTTAGTCGTTCGTAGTTTACTTATAACTTAATTTAGGTACAACTTACGAAAAAAAAAAATGTAATGTAAATAATTTCATTCCAAATATCAACTGATTTTAATTTTTTTTAATTTTTGAAAAAAATTTAAATGCAAAATTGTATAATTTTTTTAAATTTAAAATGTGCGATGTTTTTTGAAAAAATATTGACAGTTCGATGTTAAGATATAGTACAACAGATAATGTGTAATTTTGTTGAAAGAGATATTCCATTCGATTTTTTATATTTGTCTAGACAACAATTTTTACAATAAGCGAGACGTCTACCCGGCATAGTAATTAGTACTTTAATAGGTACAACTCTACGACTGGGAACCGCGAACCGGTATACATACAAATGATTATCAAAGTATTTTGTATTCACCGTGCAAAATCTGCAATAATCTTTAAAACTAAGCTTCGTTCTACGTCTACTATTTTTTTTCTAACGTAGGTTTTTTTTAAATTCGCAAAGTTAAGGATAGTGTACTTGAAGTAGACAGCTGCACCTATCAAATTAAATAAAATTATTAATTACACAATATTAGATATTTATTAGTATTCGATATTATGTAAACAATTACTTTCTTTGTAGATTTGAAAAAAAATATTAAAAATAACTACCGACCAGTGGCAAAAAAATATTTGCTTGAAATACGATGCAATTTTTCTTGCGAATTTAAAAAAAAATATTTTTGTTTCTCGGCCTTCAAACATTATTGTCAACCGGTAAACTGCACATACCGTCCTTGATACATAATATACTATTGTGAATTTTCGAAAAATTCTTTCAAAAATTAATTTCAAAATCTAAAAAAAATTTAATTAGCCTGGATTAATTTTTTCGAAGAACAGTATAAGTTTGTCAGGAGAATTTTTGTTTTTATGACACATATTTACAAATTGTACCTTTATGAAAATGTTTTCACATTTGAATGTCTAGACTCTAGATCCTTCGCAAATGCAATTAGAGTTTCAGCTATTCTGCACAGATATCATGTTGGAGTGAATTATATCAAGTTACATATGATCTTAGAGTCGTTGAATTATGAGCTCTATTCAAATGCAAATACAGCCTAGATTATTTGCTATTATGTTGCAGAGAATTACTGTAGTTGCAAGTATAATAAACTTGTTAAATTGAGGAGAAGTATGAACAATAGCAGTAAATTTTCATATTCAAATAAAAATAAAATAGTCTGAGTGTTTGCTAACACATGAAGCGTCGGATTTACAATCTACAAAAGACGCAAAAACCAACCATCCTCGATTTCTCAAAAACGGTTCAATATATCGACTTAATTTATTCACCAATGAATTCCTCGTGCCGAATTACATATGTGTACCAATTTTCAGTTCAAAATTCCGACGGGTACAAGATTTATCACGGTTTCCTCATTTTTTAAGATTTCTTACGATTTTTTCTAAAATCGACAATGTTGGATAAATCTTGTACACGTCGGAATTTTGAGCTGAAAATTGGTACACATATGTAATTCGGCGCGAGGAATTCATTGGTGAATAAATTAAGTTGATATATTGAACCATTTTTGAGAAATCGAGGGTGGTTGGTTTTTGGGTGGGCAAAAAAATTAAAATTTTCAAAATTCTGAAAATTTGGTTATAGATTAATTTAAGTGTTAGAAATACAATGCTGCAGACTAAAGTTTGATTTCTCGCTTAGTTTTTGAGATATCGGTCTTTAAAGTTGGAAAAAGGGGAAAAACATATAGCCGAAAACCGGTAATGAACATCCAAATTAATAACCAACCGTTAAAATTACTAATGTAAATCCTCCAACTCCAGTCACCTGAAGATGATCGAAAGATCGAAACGCGTCGTGATCAACCTAGTGTCGAGTCTTGTATCCCAGTTAGTGTTGTGTTTGGTTTTTGCATTGAATCATACATTTTATCTATCTTTGTATCAAACCTCACACCATGCACTAATCTGGATACATTACTCATTGACGAGTTCATAAACGGAACGATTTTGTTTTATATTATTAAATTACAATATGTACCTCAAGTTATGGTACATACTGTGTTGAAACGATTCTTTATTAATTGAGAGGTAGCTCATTGTAAACAAAAATTAATTACTTTTTTATAAAAAAAAAATTAAAATTGCCGTGTAAATGATATGAACGAAAATACTTGTTTGCTTTAAAAGGTACCTAATTAATTATGAATTAATATTTTGTGACTGTTTTGGACTTGTTTACTATATACACGAATAGGAAATAAATTGTTAATACTAATTTCGCTCTAAATTTTTACCTATTGATTTAAGAGCAAAAGTGTAAATACAATGTTCATTTTAAAAAACTGCGGCGAATGAGGTTATAGAAAATAAACATAAAATAAATATTAACAATTTTATGCTATTTTCGCATAGATAGCCATATAAAATTATACAAATCAAAATATTTATTCCTTTACTCTAACATTTGACAGATTAAAAATTGTTGTTCTAATTGATTTACAATATCAAGAAGGATACACTAATAAAAAATAATTTAATAGTTACTTTCTTTTTGTATAGGTATACTTCATAATAAGTAAATGAAGTTTCTTGTTTTATTAAACATAAAAATAACAAATAATTTATGTTTGAGGAAAATTAATTATTTTGGTACCCATATTTGTAAAAAAACTGCAGTATTTGTAAAAAAAGCTTTTATTTATAAGTGAATTAACGTCAAATTTTAATATGTTGTCAACAAAGCTTGGATCTGCGAAATAACCGATCGAATTTTTGACATTGTTTTTAAAATAGAAGATATTTGTGTTAAAAAAATAACCAAAATTGTTAAAATTCAAATTAACATATTTTGACTTTAAAGCAAAATTTTAAAATTCTGCGTCGTACATTTTGTAGATTGTACGTTTATCTTCAACAAAACCTTTAAATTATTATATTTAACAAAACAATAAACGCTATGGAGCGGCGCGCAAAATTTCCTAGCGATCAAACAAAAAGTAGATATCCTGTATAAATTTCTAATGCCCAGTTTACACAAGTTTTCACAAAAAGTTGTTTTACTTTCAAGAAACTTTTTAGTTATTCTAATTCATTTGAGTAGTTCCAAATTTAATATGTGATGCAGTAAAATAATTTTCAGCACATGTTCTATAAAATTTTTCCATGCATTGCCTATAGTAGAATAAAATAAGTAGTTTGTGAGATTAAAGAACTCTGAAAAAGGTCATCTGTACCATATGAACTAATAAATAAACGGCGTTATATTTATCTTTGTCGTACTTGCATTGCCTAATGTTTGTCTTTCAAAAATTCATATTGTTTCGACTAAGTTGTTGCTCGTTCTACTCAACACTGTTATTGTAACGTAAGTTCAGTTATTATTACTTAATATGACAATATGGACTTAAATCTTCCTTCGTACTGTTTCACGATGACCATTTTTAGACTTGTTTCATATCAAATACTATGAAGTAATGTACGTACCCAATTTCTAATCTGCGTCGCCATTATAAGTTGATAAAATCACTGTCAATTATTTTACATTCTTGATATAATTAAATAAGCTAAATTTTCAATTTCCTTCTATGATATGATATTGAGTTTAATATAGTATGTAAGATGAGTACAAAATGAATTGTACATTAAATTTAGATTAAATCAAATTTATATTCGTACTGTGTACCTACATAAGTAGGTACTTATTTTCCAACAAAATTTTATAAACCGCAATTTGTAAGCTATGTAAATACGAAAATAAAAAAATTTGTTTAACGGTTAATCCCTTTCGTGAAGGTTAAGAAAATGTATTTTTAATTGTTTTTGCAATATAAAATACTTTTCTTCTTTAAATTTTATTATATAGCATAAAAAATATTTTGTTAATTTGTCTCCATCAAAATTTATTTGTCCTTAATTACCCTAAAAGATGTCCACTGCCCTTATACAGTAAAAACAAAAACAAATAAAGGGCGAATGAAAAAGAGTAATTAATCCTCAAACAAGTAAACAAAAACCAAATTATGCAAATAAAATAAAAACATGAAGCTGCAAAAAGAACATGAACATATAAAGCAAACGAATAGGCGCAACGAAATTTTTTGTTAGTTATATGTAAACGGAAAAATAAATTGAAAGAAAATATGAGACCAAATGTCTTATTTACAGAAAAAATACTTACCTATTAAGGCAAAAAACGAAAAGAAAATAACACTCAAGAAATTATTTCCAAAGTTTTATTCACTATAACAGTTTAACAATAAATAAATATGGCCGACATACAAAGCCATGTAAACTGTGGAATGATAAAAATAAATATAAACTATTTACATTTAATTTTGCATTGATACAGATAGAAGAGCATGCATTAAAATTAACTAAAACAAGTTGTGCAGTGCTTTTATAAAAGAGTTTTCTATAAAGTAGAATAATAATATTTAAACAACCTGTAAGAAAATAGGAACTTTTTAAAATATAAAAACACTGTACAAAAACTAAAAAAAATTATAAGTAATCACAGACATTGGACATCTTTTTTTAATATTTTATGGATTTTTATACATTTCTAGAAAAAATATTACACATGTAAATAATTACTAATATAAAAATATTTTGAAAATTGATATCACTCTTAAAAATCTTATTGTCTAATAAATAAATCTGGAAAGAACTCGTCGACCAGTTTTTAAGTATCTAATAAAAAAAATTACGGCATAGTGAATGAATGTAATGAGTATCATAACATAGGTATTTATACAAAAAAATCCTATTTAGTTTATTTTTCCTCAGTGTCTACAAAATAGTAGGTAGTTATTTTTATAACAAGTGTGGAAAATGACTGATTCTAAAACGGATGCAATTTGCATCATAGAGTTTCAGAAACGTTTTCCGCATGTGTTACAAACAAGAGTTTAAATGCAATCATCCTCAAAAACATAATATTACAAATAATTCTTTGAACAGTTCATAATGACAACTTGGAGGGCATGAATATTTTATCTTTAATTTTTAAGTTTCATGACGGTTGCTTCAATAACAATAATTACCCGCACTCAATTTGAGTACCAAAATGTCTAATTAACGCACGATTGCGGCCAATATAATAAAAAATGATGACAGCAGCAACAGACATGTAGATTAGTAGATTTTGTTTTATTTAGTTTCTATAGTTACGAAAATAAATATGGCAAAAATTCGTTTCTGTCATTACTTCTTCTCTTATGTAATAATACCTATAGCATTATTGGCCCGTTGTTTTAAAATTCATTAAAAATTTAACGACAATTAATTAAAAATGAGTTGCGAAAGCATCTTTCTAATTAAAAATTGGTTGATGAGCTCATTGTTTGGAACCTAAACTGGAATATTATATATATGTACCTACTAGACTAACAGTTTCGTAATAAGTTAAAATATTCTATTCGAAATTTCTGGAGTACTTGCCCCATATGCACGGCGGTGTTATAATACATTCTTTTTATGAGGAGGTATTCTTTTTATTTTCTTAAGAAATTGCAGGTTTTAAATTTCGCATTATAACTTTGACGATATTAAATTAAGGTAACAATGGACTGATATGAGTGGGTAGTTTTGTCTGAAAATCTTTACAAAGATTGACAATAAAAATATAAAAGCACAATAATAATGTCAAGAAAAGGTCATACATCGCAAATTTAAATAAGCTATTATTAGTTGTTTGAAACCAAATATATATTTTTAAAGATATTACGTCTCATTTAATACATCTTTATAAAAAATGTGTACTGTTGACAATGATAACTGTTTTTTAGATATCATTATTAGAAGTAGTTTGATATTTTCAATTTTGTCTTGATTATCAAACGAAATATTTACGTTCACATAAAAATGCTTTCTGTGAATTTATGAACGTAACGTAGGTTATTTATATTATTATTTATTTGTAAATGGGACTTGAAATTAAATGTCAGAAATCCAGTTCGTAAATTTTTTCCTGGGTTTGAACTAGATTTGGGAAACAACACTGGTGCACAGTTACCAAATTCCGATTTGTGTCAAAATGTCAACAAGGTTTTAATCTTAATACAACCCGTAATACACCTGAAGACGTCACGTCTTTGGAAAAAATACGTGGCCAAATTCTGATTTGTGTCAAAGCGTCGTCAAGAATAAGATTCAAATGCAACCCGCAATACACCTTAAGATCCGTATGCATATTGCGATCACAAACAAATACCACATGCGGTATCTCAGTGACCTGTTTATACAGAATAGTCCGACGATTTGGGAAATGTACAGTGACCTCTATATACAGAATAGATTAACATCTTGGATAAAATACGCATCTCAATGCAATCCACATAACTGGTAGACTGTAACTTTCTTTCGAATTTTTGTGTAAGTATAGTTAGACCAAGCAACGTTGATTATTTATCAAAAATTGTCTACCCTTGTGTTTGTACCCAGTTACAGGTTCATCAAATTCCGATTTGTGTCAAAACGTCGACAAAGTTATGATCTTAATGCAACCCGTAGTACACCAAAGATCTTAGTAACTTTTATATAGACCGAAGTCTTGGGAAATATACGTGTCCAGATTCCAATTTGTGTCAAGCGTCATCAAGGTTATGATATAAATGCAATCCGCAATACAACTCAAGATCTGTTACATGTTGTGGGACCTCCATATTATATAGAATACTTCGAAGTTTTGGGAAATATACAATGACCTCTATATACAGAATGTACTGAAGACTTAGGTAATAATAGTAATCTCCAGTGAAAGCGCAAACCGCATTACTGGTTGGCTGTGATTTTCTGTTAAAATTTTGTTGACCAAGCAAAAATTGTTGTACTCTTGTTGCCGACACTGACCGGTCAAAATAATGCAAAAAACAACAATTAAAGAGATTACGAGCATTCTGTGAAGATTCTACAAAGATTCTGAATCCTGGAAAATAAGAAGTTTCCTTCTTTCTGGTGAGAATTACCTGTTAAATTGTGGTGGAATCAATGAGTCTTGGAAAACAAGAATTTATAATTAACCATTTTCCAGGATTAAGAATACTCGTGCGAACAGGGCTTTACTGTAATTGTAATCAGTTGACGCGATCACTTTTAGAAAGAGTTGTCCAGTCCACCAAGACAGTTAACTGGATATAGAAGATGCCGATCCATTCCGTAATAGAATCTAGCCAGGTAGAAACAATTTAGAGGCAACAGCCCGCTGTAATCAGTTGACCTGATCACTTTTAGAAAGAGAAGTTCAGTCAACCAAGACAGTTAACTGGAGACATTGTAATGCTATAGAAGACGCAGGTCCAGGTATAGAATCTAGCCAGGTAGAAACAATTAAAAGGCAACAGCCCGCTGTAATCAGTTGACCCGATCACTTTTAGAAAGAGTTGTCCAGTCCACCAAGACAGTTAACTGGAGTCATTGTAATGCTATAGAAGAAGTCGTTCCATTCTGTATAGAATCTAGCCAGGTAGAAACACCGCCGTGGTGGTTCTTCCCTATGCCGCGATGCTACTGAGCCGGGTGGACCTGGTGGCCTGGCTGACGGGGGTGGGGGTTTGGTCGCGCAGCACGGAGCTGTTGGCGGTGGCCACGGAGCCAGTGAACGTGTCGAGCCGAGGCCGCCGACTCACCTGCGTCGCGCCGCGCCAGCACCGCATGTTGAACAAGCCGTACACGATGGGGTTCATACACGAGTTCGTCACGGCGAACAGGAACAGCCCCTTCTGCGCGCGCTGGTATATGTTACCGTCCGTAGTATTGGGCAAAGTGATCGCTACATTATATGGGGAGGAAGAAAAACGCGTCTGTAACGCTGTAATGACAGCTGCTGCACTAAAAAGATGGTCAATATTACCTGAACGTCGGCCAACCAAATTCCGATTTGTACCAAATGTCGACAGGGTTATGATCTTAATGCGACCCGGAATACCCTTTAAGATATTAAGGATTTCTATATACCGAATAGACCGATGTCTTGGGAAATTTACGTGTCCAAATTCTGATTTGTGTCAAAGTGTCGTCAAGGATAAGGTCTAAATGCAACCCACAATACACCTCAAGATATTAATGACTTCTATACACCGAATAGACCGACGTCTTGGAAAATATACGTGTCCAAATTCAGGTTTATGTCAAAGCGTCGTCAAGGTTAAGATCTAAATGCAATCCGCAATACACCTCAAGATCCGTATGCATATTGCGATCACAAATAAATGCCATATGTGGTATCTCAGTTACCTTCATATTATACACAATAGTTCGACGTTTTGGACAATATACAGTGACCTCTATATATAGAATTGTACCTGAGTCTTAGGTAATAGTCGTTATCTTAGTGAAAATGCAACTCGAATAACTGGTTGATTGTGATTTTCTGTTAAAATTTTGTTAGACCAAGCAAGAATTGTCGTTTCCTTGTTGTCGACACTGACCGGCCAAAAAGAACAACAGTGAAACAGATACTCTTGTCAATTTAATGCCCTGTTCGAACGAGGTTTCGTTGAAGATTCTACAAAGATTCTGAATCCTGGAAAAGAAGTTTTCTTCTTTCTGGTGGGAATTACCTCTTAAATTGCAGTTCCGCTTATTGAATCTTCAATGAGTCTTGGAAAAGAAACTTCTTTTCCAGGATTCAGAATCTTGGTAGAATCCTCCTGTCTTTAGAAAGAGTTTTCCAGTCCACCAAGACAGTTAACTGAAGTCATTGTAATGCTATAGAAGACGTAGGTCCATTCTGTATAGAATCTAGCCAGGTAGAAACAATCACAATCACACCGCCGTGGTGGTTCTTCCCTATGCCGCGATGCTATTGAGCCGGGTGGACCTGGTGGCCTGGCTGACGGGGGTGGGGGTTTGGTCGCGGAGCACGGAGCTGTTGGCGGTGGCCACGGAGCCAGTGAACGTGTCGAGCCGAGGCCGTCGACTCACCTGCGTCGCGCCGCGCCAGCACCGCATGTTGAACAAGCCGTACACGATGGGGTTCATGCAGGAGTTCGTCACGGCGAAGAGGAAGAGACCCTTCTGCACGCGCTGGTCCACGTGAATCGCTGTGTTCCGGTCGAACCAGTACCTGCAACAGAAAAGTAGGGTTAGAGTCGGTTGAGAGGTACAAAAAGGCAGAAAATAAGAGTGAATGCCGGGTTTGGTAAAATGTGGTAAAATGACTTCATGTGCAAAATCACAACTAGATACCAGACTTCAACAATAGGTGATTGTTATGTTTCACACTTTAGGAGGACATTATAAGGATGTACATCCATTCTTCCATCCGCAGACATAAAAAAAACGCATTCGAATATTCGACCCATAATAACAATAATTATTATTGTTGTAACTTATCTAGATAACTGTATCTAATCTAGATAAATATTTTCTTCGTTATCTACGTATTATCTTATCTAGATAAAATTACAAATTATCTTTATCTATTTTTGAAATATCATTAGAATCAATTTTTTTTTTTGTAATTTAAATCGAATTCAAATGTAATCAAACTCTACAAGCATAAACGCACAGGCTTCCAATGCTATCGGCTCGCTAGCTAGTACCGCTTATACAGTACATGTCATTTTTTTTTTGTATTATCTATTAATTATCTAATAATAATGATTTATATTTTATCTATTATCTAGATAATTATTTCTTCATTGATTATCTATTATTTTATCTAGATAAATAAAATGTAAGTTATCTTTATCTGTACCTATATAGATAAATAATATTGTTATCTATTACAACACTGGTTATAACTCAAAAGTACTCATGGTAAAAAATTAATTATAGAAGTTGGTGAGATGGACTATACCTACTGTAAGTACTATAGAGGTAGTGTGGAAGGTACATTTTTGTAGGGCACGTAGTAACTGAGATTATGAGTTACTAGGTTTCTGTGGCACAAGAAATACTAGGTACCTAGCTAGAAATTAATTAACGAGTAGATTTAGATTTATGTACCGACCTTTATTATTATATTATTTTGTTGGAAGCAAAAAATTTTGTGAGGATTTGCCTGAAATTGAGATTATAGTAGTCAAAAAAGTCATCTTTTTAGGTCAAATAAAATTACTCGTCAAATTATAAGAGACAAGTCCTTAAATTCGGTGAAATTGTATCAAAAAAGCTGAAGTCAATATAAGAAGGTAAATAAAATAAAACTCAATTTGAAGAAGTGATGAAATTACAAGTAAACAGCAGTAAAATTTGGATTGCTGGTCGTAAACGAACTTCAAACTCATTAAGATGAATATCTTTCGTAAGCCTAGAAAGTCGGATTTATCATCAAAATTTACGTTTTAAATAATATTGAAGTTAATAATGCGACATCACTCAATTTGATGTTTGCTACATAATGCCATAATAGTCAGTATTTCCTCCTCTGTACAAATCAGAAAATTACTTTTTTTGTGGAAATTATTTTTAGAAATCAGTGCAATGTTTTATGATTTAACTATGGTGATAGCGAAATGACATTTGGAATTGTCAAAATTCTGTGTATAATAAATTATTCGTAGATACACAGTACAGCATTATACATTTCGCTATAATGACTATTATTCCCTCCGATGATTAAAATCCTCGCTCGCTTTGCTCGCTCGTGGTGTAAACTTCATCTCAGGGAATAATAGCATCCATTATAACGTCGTTGTATTATCCCATCAACGCCTCGTGTCACCATATGGTTACGCAAACATGTTGTTACTTGTTGTGCTCTAGCTGGATGTCTGTTAGATTATATTGTCGCACGCAGGTTTATTAGTCCTTATAAAGCATATTTCTTCAAGCTGTATGTTATTTTTAAGAAAAATAATATTGTTTATATAGTTCAAATTATTTATAAAATTGCAGTTGTCAAGTTTCTCTGAAAAAATTGATCTCAAATTTGTGTAAGTGTAACAGTTACTTTGTAGTAATATTATTAGATATTTTGTTTATGTAATTTTATTGTCAAATAGTTGCTAACTACGATATCTTTACTTATTATATATTTTTTTTGTTATTTATATATTTTTTTATCGCTAATTACAAGCGTTACCATACGGTAACACTAGGCCTTCGTGTATGCATTTTCGTTTTATAATTTAGACCCGGATTTTCATTTTAGCAAACCCTTGATATGATTTACAATGATTCAGACGAAGAAAATAATGTTACAGAGGTTTATATAGCACCTCCTGATCCATCAGCCCTAACGGATGAAGATTCTGCAGATGAAGATAGCGGGGGATTGATTGATAATTTATCAAAACGACAATTATCTGCACCAGCAGAAATACGATTAGCTGATAATACAATCATTGATTCTCAGAGAAACATGTCGCAATAAGATGCAGAGTCCTCACAGGCGAATAATTATTCAGAAACAAATGAAAAGAAATGGATAAATGGCGACCTTTTGAAGACAACATATTTTCCAAGTCCTAATTATTCACTATATGAAAATAAATCACCAGTTGAATTGTTTGAATTATTTATTGATACAGATATTATTTCCCATAATATTGGATGAAACACGAAATTGCGTGGACATTGCACAAATGCGCTGGTGGAAATATGACTAACTTAGATTTTAGAAGAGAAATAGTCCAAGTATATCTATGTAGGTATAATACTACGCCGAAAAATTTAGGTAGGCCACCGACATCGAAAAATAGCGTTTCACTAAATAGAATATCTTATTATATCAGGTATGACCGTATGGACCATTTAGAAATTTCTGTACCCAATAGGAAAAGGAGAAGATGTGCTGGAGAAGGGTGTTCGTCGGTAGGACGAATGCAGTGTAAAATGTAATGTTGGTCTATGTATCCAATGTTTCGTCATTTTTCATACAAAATAAGTTATTTTTCATCACTTATACCTATATTATACTCTTTCTATAGTTTTAAAAAATAATGTTGTTATTTTTTAAAATTTGTAATATTTGCACTTGTAAGAGCCTAGTGTTACCATATAGTCACATGTATTTATGGCTATATGGCTGATCTAAAAATAATAAAAAAAAATTTTCTTATAAAATAAGTTTATTTGTAAATAGTTTATATAATTATTTCAAAATTTTTGAAAAAAAAGAAACTTCGTCTCTGAAGGGTTATATACAATTATTGGTCATAATAATTTTTTCCTTCTATTTTATGAATCATTTTTTGTCCCCTATAGATAATATTTTATGTACGCCCATGTCCACATTTATGTAAAAATTCAACAAAGCTAATGTTTTAGGCGTGCTTCAGTCTTGTTGCATTCGGTTCAATTACGCATTCAGTTGGTTAGAAACGCTTCTAAATACAGCAGTTTTTGATGTATCTTTCCGCGTTTTAAGTGAAAAATCATAAATATAACATACCCATATTTGTTTATAAAAATTTTTTAGGTGTGTAAAATAAGTCAGTGTAATTCGTATAAAAATTTGATCAAATTCCAAAGACTATTTCCCGCATATTAATTAAACCAATCATTTGCTTCAATTTTTTAAATTCTGACCAATGACGTTCAAAATATATCGGCAAAAATTGAAAAAATTCCCTAGGGATTGTTCAAGTGACAATTTACCCGTTACATGGCCATGTATGACAATGTTATTGATTTTGTATTGTTTTTAATTGAAATTAAAAGTGTCAAATGAACTTTTTTGCGACAACTTCTTAAGATTAAATAAAAATATGTCAAATATAACGCCAAAAAATACAGTTACGTCAAAAACCTTAGTTTGGAGCCAATTATTAATGAACTTGTGAAACGAAAGAAACTAAAATTTAAAATTTTGACACTCAAAGGTTAGTAAAAAAATTAAATGTCAAAATAAACAACCGTTTCGGCACAAAAAATTAGTCTTTATTTAAAAACACGAAAAACCACTAATAATATATATTCTAATCGGTCTGCAGCAGTGTCAAATTTTGCTTACTCCGGCATTAGAAAACATTTAATAATAAAAATATTAGGACAGTCCAACGTAAATTTATTAGTTCATATTTTATGTCTGTTTATTTGGGAAATAAACAAAATATATCTCGGGTCTCATTATTTTGCAGGTAAAATTATTTCTTAAGATTGTTGCTTATAGGTAACATTCCTCGACAAATTGAATGATAAAATCCCTCGCCTTCAGCTCGAAATTTTGTCATGTCATTTGTCTCGAAATGTTACCAAGCAACAATCTTTTGAAATAAATTTTTCCAGCAAAATAATGGTCCCTTGATATATTACTATTGACAAAACCCCGGACAAAACTAAGGAAACAAGATATAGGAGCCGTTTTATCTAAGGTTGGTTATAATTAAATATTATATTAAAATAACATTCGTCATAAAATAATAACTCTACAAAGCAATTTCACACAAAATTGTCGTTCTTATGGCTAGTTTATGGATTTAATTTATAAATTTTGATTTTAAAATTTACGATTATCTTCTTGGTTTATAGTGGATTATAAATATTAAATTCGTTCAATCACCTTCTTATATTTTGTCACGCGATTTGACATAAATAAGATGACAGATAATTTTCTTCTATCCGGTAACGAATAAATTTATTACATTTTTGTCTTTATTATATTTATGTATATTTGTTTTCATATAATATTAATATTATATCCATATTTCTGAAATTAATTCCACAAGTCAAAATATTTAAGTGTCATTCTGAACATGTCAACTGTGTCTTTTCATCTCACTATGATCACTTTAAAATAATGTGATATGATTGGACGCATGTACAAATTTAGATTTAGAATATAAAATATGGTCATATTTTAAATGTAAATTATAAATCTAAATCCATAATTCATCATGAACCCGCAAAGGCAGATTATGTATATTTTATCTTTTAAATCTAAATTTGTAAATCTAAATTCGTAAATTAATACATCATAAACCAGCCATAATATTAGAAAAATCGTCTGTTTTGTAACAGGAGTTCTTTTAAATCCCTCACATAAATCTACAAATTTGATCAAAAATCCTATAAAATGTGCCATTTCATGCACAGGTAATCCTCTCTACAGTTGGGTTAGGATCAGAATTGATTTCATCCGGTTTAATCACTTAACGGTATCGATTACTTTTGTACCCAAATTTACACCGATGTGCTATTTATCCAACCGATGCTAAATTGACTCGATCTGTTTGTGTTAAAGAATAACCTTTGCCCTTAGAAATAGATTTGTATACCTACTCTAGAAATTCTAAATACATCTTACGTTTCCGGAAAGGTTCTGTGGACCAAAATAAATTCAATCAATAATTTATTTGGGGTTCAGTTCTGTATTTTATTTATAGCCGCTGAATTGACGATAATCCCAAGAACTTTTACAAGAAGAAGTTTACTTCATACTGCATCACATTATCATGTTTACTGAGGTAATTTATGGAGAATACTATTCTTTAAAAATCAGCCAATCACAACGTTCAAAATAGCTGTACTGATGTAGTGACGTCATATGTATCCCATCATAACAACATTATATATTTTTTTCTGTATCCAATAGCAACTTACGTATCAATGCAAAAATCATTTAAATAAACAATAAATTAGATTTGACAACAAACTGTCACAAATATAAGTTCGAAACGATAGGGAAATTGCTAACATGAGTCAATACCTTTCAAAACTGTATATTTAATATTCATAATTTTAATTGTAATGATTTAAAATAAATAATTATTTAAAAATATAATGACATTCATTGTATTCTCTTCCTAAATTTCAACTCGTAATGTAATATGTGATTAATAATCTCGCTTATTAATGCTTTAGCTTCTCCCAGCGTTTAAATGTCTCAATTATTAATCGCTGCCATTTATACACTAGATTGTTAAAGAACTATTTCCGTGGATCGTTTATTAATGAGTATAATTAATGTATCATATGATAGATATATTTATTAATGACCCCCTATTAATGCATTTTTTTTAATTAATGAAATGAACGATTTTTTGAATGTTCAAAACACGTAATATAGAATAATTGGCTGGCGCTAAGAATCTTAAGAACCTCATAATAATAAATTTTAGTAATAATACTAATTCATGAACTGGAAGTAGGTAGTAGTACCTATATAGGTACCTACTTTACTTGAAGTTGAAGCTCGATATGGTTTTTCCTAAATAAATAGTATAGGTATTTATAACAATAGTTATTATGACGTCTGTTATTTGTTTCTACAAAAAATATTTAATGTATTTATAATATCTTAACGTCAGAGAAGTAGATCCAATTATTAATTTAATACGATGTAGGGTAGGTCGATTCAGGATCAATATTTTCTAAATGTTCACATTTATTCAGACGTTTCGGCCATCTATGTGGCCATCATCAGTTACATTTTACATTTGGGTGTGAATTATAAAACTATGGATCATTTTCTTGCAATATATAAAAGAGTCATGTGCTCGAATTAGAGATTTAAAAGAGCTAACATTAGGTGTGTGACACACCTTCGCCATGGTTGGCGTGCAACCATAAATCCTGAATCGACCTACCCTACATCGTATTATATTTATAATATCAGTATAGATAAAGTCAAACTAGAGGGTAAATCATGTGATGATTACATCAGATTTGTAAAATTATAATATTATTATGTTTTCTGAATGTTTTCTGTTCTCTAAAAATACATCATTTTTGTAAAAAACTATTGTTATGTCTCCAAAGTTTTCGGTGTTTGTCTGCAACAACTGACTGCTTATTTATTGTCAGTGTGTCACAGACAAATGTCCTTAACGAGGACGACCTTGCGTTAGGGACATCCCTAAGGACGTTGAATAAAACAATATGAAATTTGAAATAACGTTGAAAATGTTTCTTAATAAGAGGGAAAATCTGAATAATGTTGAGTTCTGATTTCTGAAATTATTATTTTTACTTCTATCTGTACAAAAATCTCTCCACTAACAACCATTAGGTACTATCTACTTATTAAGATTATTCACAGAATTTGAGGTTATCACACTCAATTATTGTTGTGTGCTAGATAATGTATGCAAGATTTTTCAAAATGTTTAAATTTTATCTTTATTCTGCGAAATAATGAATAATGATTATACAGGAGCAGGAGTGTTATGTAAATGAAAAATAAAATAAAAAATCTACTG
This sequence comes from Agonum fuliginosum, assembly GCA_947534325.1. Classification (NCBI taxonomy): domain Eukaryota; kingdom Metazoa; phylum Arthropoda; class Insecta; order Coleoptera; family Carabidae; genus Agonum; species Agonum fuliginosum. The sequence continues at coordinate 31,172,668 of OX384037.1, forward strand.
TGGCCGCCACAGTACTTCCCCGACTATAAATTTTAATAACTTGCTTTCGTAGAGGATTTAATTTTATGCTTTATACAGTAAAATTTAAATAAATTTATCTTTTTCCCCGAACTATTTAAGTTGATACTAACTTCGTCATAATTTGAATAATATGTGGAAAAAAAACCGACCAACGTTTAAATCAGTGGTGCGCAAGTGATTGAAAAAAAATCAGGATATTTTTCTAAGTTTTAAAATATAAAATGAATTTTTTTTATAAAAAGCATGGAAAATTATAATTTATATTTATATTTTTAATTTTATATTAATTTGTATGTTTTCATGTTAGCGGGCATTTATATACCTATGTTTACTTTCGATTTTTTTACGATTCTTGCGGCACATGTTTGCTCGCTGACCTTATTCACTTTACCGTTTACGTGCGTTTTCATCCATGAAAATTATAAAAAATAAACACAGATCCCGATTAACAGACGGCAATTTTAAAAATCTTTTGTTTTTTGCGATCACTAATATATTAATTTACTGATATATCAATTCTGAAAATAGTCAGTTACTCGATCCATAGTCCGTAGCCGCGAGGTGGTAAAAAAGTAGGATCGAAAACGTGAAGATTCATCAAACTGTCAAAATATCACGATTACAATACCATACAGTGAATTATTTTAACGTGAAACATAGAATTTTTCATATCCATGGTTACGAATTTGACAGCAGCGTTCATTTTAATTTAAAATAAAACAAAGGGATACATTTTCCTGAATTATTCTTGAACAAAATAAGATATTTGAACAGCTGTAATACTACGTACGTTTGCAAATTAAGCTTTTAATTTATTGTATACATCGTATTTTCAAGTAACAGCACTAACAGCAGTGTGATACCAAAAATTAACAAATTCAAATTAATTGCCAATGTTTCATTTTAAGAAGAACATTTCTGTCAAATTCGTAACAATGGATATGGTAAATCACATGTTTCACGTTAAAATAAATTCACTGTACATTAAATAATATATTAATTAGGTATATTTTGAAATGCTTTCCAGTGTTTTCTTAAACAAAATACAGTAGGTATGACTTACTTATGTGATGAATAAATTTAAAAATAAATACCATCCTACAGAAATATCACTATATTAGAAGCAGAATTGTTAAAAGTTCAGTGAAAACAATACCATGTGTGAACCGCTAAGGTATTTTTCACTTTATAGAAACTTAAAGATATTGAAAAATTAAATTGAAAAAGTTTTAGATGGTCTTCAAACTTGTTCATAATATCATAATAGACGTAGGTAGGTACCTAGGAAACGTACTATAAAAGTTTTTCAAATTTTCTTCCGCGTAAAATGATTAAAGTAGGAAACGCTAAAATACAAACTTCGAGTTTACATTCCAGAGTAGTTTAAAAAATATTTTTGGAAATTCATCCAGCTGGCGATTAAAATGAAGTAATAAATAGAGCAATAATAGATATTTACGGGGCAAGCATAGTAAATTAATCTTTACGGGTGAACTGGAAAATATGGGAGCGTGCGACGAAGCAGCGAGATTTCGTAATCCAGTAAGCCCAGTGAAAATTATTTGTTAGCGTGCTGTGTACCAAATTTGATTTACACCTTCACAGCGTTTTTTTTTTGATAAATTAACTTAATAGTTTTTAAAAACAGTACATTATATTTTGTTATATTTAAGTGACCCGATTGAAGATCGGAAGTGTGAATTAAGAATTAAGTTATCAGGGGTAATACCATAAGAGATGATAATTTTTTGAGAATTGTTTTTTCGTTTCCACGGCAACTTATTTCTAACAATTTCACGACACAAAACATCATCTATCAATTTCCCGAAACGAAGTTGAGGGGAATTGTCAGATGATGTTTTGTGGAGTGAAATTGCAATAAGTTGTGGAATAGACAAAAATTCTCTCAAAAAATTATTATCTCGAATGGTATTTAGGAAGAATATTTTTCTTCTTAAAAATACTACCAAAACGACTCATTTTGCTAAACATTTTTGACGTTTCATGTGACAAATTTATTTATTTTTTGTAACTAACGTAACAAAATAAAACCTAATCTACAAAATTATGTTGTCAGATACATCATTTTACATTTTCAATTCTATTGGTTGCATTACGTTATTTGACGTCATCATTACGCAATATGATTGGTTAAACCATCTGTCAAAAACTATTCTGTGAAATACGTTAAAACAGAAAATATTTTTCTGTTTACAACACGAGGTTCCATATTAAAATACGATGCAAAACCAGTATTTTCATGTTTCATTCGAATTGGTTTCATATACTTTATATAACTATTGATACACATCATGCTGATTGGTTTCTCAAATGAATTCAACGAACACGAGTTGCATTTCCCATTCTGCATAATCAACTAATCAAAATTCACGTCACAAGTATTGTGGCAATTGGCAAAGGCCATGGCATAGATTGCAATTTACGTGCGAATTGTACAAAGACGCATTTGCCCATCAAAACTTCTCATTGACTTTTATGAAACTGTTAAAATAGCACGTTTTCGGTGTAACTACAAAGATTTTTGCTAGCAATTGCTTATTTTGGCCACTACGGAGTACAATCGAAAAAGTTTTGCTGACCATTGGTATATTTTGCAGAAACTTATGATTCTATTTTCTATTAAATTCTCATTGTAAACGTATAACTGCAGAAATATTAACGATAGGAATGACAAATCTTATATAAAAAAAAACTAGTGGTGCACCGAGTACACTTTTTTAAATGCCGGATAACAGGTACCCGGTGAAATTTACCAGCCGGGTAATTTATTGTAATTTTATAAACTTTTTTAGAAAATTGGTCTTTTTTTATCAAATTACCATGCCTGTTTCCAAGACAGTATGTTGATCTTACCGGTTGCTAGGCTAAACAAAACGGTAAGTAATTTTCTTACCGTTCATTGAACGGTAAGTAAATTCAAACTGAACGTTAAGTAAATTAACAAAACGGTAAGTAATTTACTTGTCATTCTAGAACGATAATATTAATTACGAAGACATTAATATTTGCGTATGGATAAAAGAGACCGATAGTGCAAAAAATGATACAAGCCTCACGAACGTTAAGGAATTACCGATGTCAGACAAAATTGTCTTCTATCCTGTCTGTCAACTGTCCTTACCGTTCTTGATACTTAATATACTATTAATGTTTTTGAATGTTTATTAAAATTTTTATAACAAATGTTCAAATTGTCGTCCTTTTTCGGTCTTGCAATGACCCAAACGCTTTAGTGATCCCCAAATTTGTTTATATCATTTTTTGCACTATAATGGGTCTTTTTTATCCATACGCATATATTAATTTCTTCGTAATTAATATTAAATTTACTTACCGTTCTAAAATGGTAAGCAAATTACTTACTGTTCGCTGAACGGTAAGTAAATTACTTGCCGTTCTGTTAATTTACTTACCGTTCAGTTTGAAATTTAATTACCGTTTTGTTTAGCCTAGCAACCGGTAAGATCAACATGCTGTCTTGGAAACAGGCATGGTAAGTTGATAAAAAAAGACCAATTGTGCAAAAAAATTAATTCTTGAAATAATTAAGATATCGGGTTTTGGTTATGGGGATGTATTTATTTTTTCATTACCTTTAAAATAAAGTGAAACTCGACAGGGGTTGCTATTTAAGAAAAAAAAAAACTCTACGGTGCATGGAAGTTCTAAACTAAATACCGTGAGTTTATTTTAACGTGAAACATGGGTATATCATATCCATGGTTACGAATTTGACAGTAATGTATTAGAGCGTTCTTTTTAAAATGAAACATAGGGAATAAATTTGAATTTGTTAATTGATGTCACACTGCTGCTACCTGGAAATACGATTTATTCTTTGAACAATTAAAAGTTTATGTTCAAAGCGTTCCTTGGAACTATTGCAACTGCCCAAATATCTTATATTGTTCAAGAATAATACAGTTAAATTGATTCCCTATGTTTCATTTTAAAAAGGACACTCCAATACAATGCTGTCAAATTCGTAACCATGGATATAAAAATTGTATGTTTCATGTTAAAATAAACTCACGGTATATAAGAATGTAGTTTTTATGACTCTGTAGTGATCCCCAAATGTTTATTTTTTATGTGAGTTAGCCACACTCAAATAAGATAAGTCGTTATAGATATGAATATGTTATGTATGAATAATTATTATAAGATATAGTATTTGATAAACACAAAATGAATAAAATTGACTGACGACGCAATTCAGGCAAAACTCTTTAAATACATTTGGTAGATAGAATCTACTATTCATTTTTTGCATATAACTCTTTGAAAAGATTTCCAAGTTGAATTCGTTCTATTTGGAAATCTCAACCGAATAAGATAAATCGATGGGACATGAAACCTGGGGGAACGAAATGAAAGCGGTGGACCTGGCGTTAATTTTTTTGGTGCGTTTTTCTGCCCCCAAGAGAGTCGAACAAGTTCTACGGGTAATCTGAATGGTCACAGGACCGGATTGACGTTGATTTGACACCAATACGGTGTTGGGGATTCGATTCTCTCTGGGGGAAATTTTTTTGGAAGAGCAAAATATTGCAAAATAACGTATTTTATTGATCAGTCATCCAATCAACGTTTAGGAATACATACAGGATGCCCACTATGTATGGAATATAGTATACATCTCGAAAAATATCAACTTTATAAAAAAAAAGTTGTTTAACATTTTCTTCAATTGTGTACCTTATTTTCAACAACAAAACCGTAATTGACAGGTAATATTTACTTGACAATTCCACTCATAGTTTTTCATCCAATCAAAACACAGTATTTTGCTGAATTGTACCAATCACAGACGAACTACAGTGACAATTTTCACTAGTGAAAATTACACTGACAATTTTCACTAGTGAAAATTGCCGCGAAGCGTTGCTTAGATATTATGTCAGTTGATGATTGTTTTAAAAATAATTACTTTTTTTGGAAATAAATATAATAATTAGAGAAATTGTCAAGCCGAATACCATACGTGACTATGATTTTTTGGTAATTTTTGCCGTCTGGTCACGACAATTTGTTGCGTCGAAAATAAACCCGAGTGCGTAGCACGAGTGTTTATTTTCTAAAGCAACAAAAAAATTGCCGGCAAAATCATAGTCACTAATGGTATTATATATGATAATGACAGCCTATGTTCTATTTTAAATGAAACGCTCTAATACATTGCTATCAAATTCGTAACCATGGATATATGGAAGATCCCATGTTTCATGTTAAACAAAACTCACGGTATTCTTTTCTTGTATTCTTTTATTTTGTAAATAAAACGACAAAAAATTAATGTTTCTAGTTAAAATAAACGCTTGGTACCTTTAGCTTGCTAATGTACGCGGATATTTGGAAACATTATTCATGTTAAACTAATTAATTAAAATTTGCTTTGCTGAACAATGATGATTAATTTACATTAGAAGCTACAGTGACGGAAACTTTATTTATATTAGATTAGAAATTCTATTACAAAGTACCTACATGTCTCATCGTATTTCTCAAATTTATACACAAATATTTTGGTAAGCATTTTTAATATTATTCTATAAAATTGTAATAAAATTTAGGTCAATTTATAATTATTATTATGTATTTTCAGAATTTGTAATTTGTAATTAATTATAATTAGAGTGCGGATTATATGCAGGCAAATATAATCAAAATATACATGCAATATGCATTGAAATAATGCCAAAATATGCTTAATATATGCACAAAATTAAACAAATATACAATATTTTACAACTATACATGCTTTATCTTATGATTTAGAGAATTATTAGCAAATGTAACGCGGCATAAACCTAGTTCCATTCTTCCTCTGTAAATAAATTTATAAAATTTTGCTTTATTTGTAATACTTTGTAAGCATTTAAAAAAATTCCAGATTGCTCTTACATATTTTAAACGAATGTTTTCCATAGGACAAACGGTGTTGAGCTACGTGGAGTCGATACCCTTAAGTTAATTATGCAATGGCAAAAAATATTTGCAGTTAAAATAAGATAATTTATAAAATTCCATTCTGGAACAATAGCCTAAAACTACTCGTATTTCATCAAAAAACCTCGAAATTCCAACTGCGCTTTTTGAAAAAATCACCCCACTGCATATTTCCTAACTATTGAACATAATGTTTTTGTTCATTCTTAAATCTTAAACTTTCTTCGGGGTTAGTAAGGTCTCTATTTTGTACAACTCATATTTCGAATAATTTTTCAACTGAAAATTATTTTCTTTCATCCGCGCAGAAAGAAATCTGTCTGAAAATATGTCACTGTCTTTCTCTTCCGACAGTATATTAGCTAGGTCCGTAATGATCTGTAACGCCGCGAAAATACAATAATTGATCGTTTCCTTTGTGTGTTTACAAAAGTCTAACACTGGAACAATGCATCCTTGATGTAGATTTATTGCTGATGTTCTCTCTAATCATCGCTAAAACCCGTGAAAGCGAATAGCGTGCATTAAGCTGGTGATAATTAGAATTAGCTGTAACTACGGGAAATCATATTAGAAACTAAGCAATGGTGCATGTTATGTTGTAGGCTAGTGATGCAGACGAGACGAGAATTTCTGGAATCTCGTCTCGATAAAAAGGAAGTTAACTTTTTGCAAGTGATAAAACCTTATTTACCATTTTCTTAGCAACCAAACAATAAGCAAAACACTAAAATGTCATTTGCTTCATATTTCTAATATTTGTCAGTGAAATGACTAGATTTTGGGAATATTTGTGAAGAAGAACTAAAGGAGTCGTTAACTTATCTCGTTGAATTACACTCGAGCATTTTATTTCTTCTCAACCATGTCACCTGACAGTAATTTGACTCAAAAAATTGTTTTAAAATAAAATCATTCCACCTACGATGTCGTGATTTTATTAAACAATTTTTCTTTTCAAATTGCTAGGCAACAAGGTTTCAATACAAACAGAAATTTATCCGGCGAAGTAAAAAGCTCTTGAGTAATTACAGTTGATAAAACTCTTTTAGTACTAACCTTAAAACTATAATTTAAAATGTAGAAAACATTTTTGAATTTTTGTATTGTTGAACAATATATTAACTTTAAATAAAGTCATAAAATTAAAACTAATAAGCATTTATATAACAAAGGTACTTAAGTACAGAAATGTTCTAGAGCGTGTAAATTTTCCAAAGAAATATAGTATAAACTAAGTACCTAGTTTCTATTTTAATTGAAAGGAAAATATTTAATCCTGTCGTTTGACGCATTGCAAAATAATCCACAAACGATTAAAAAGAAAATCAAACAAATTCAAACACTCATTAAACTTCTATTCAGTTGTATATATATATTATAAGGGCATAGGTATTTAATTCAATACTTTCACAAAAATATAAAAGAAAACACGTTCTGCATTAATCTCGCCTGTTCCAATTTCAAAGGATATAAAAACCCTCTTATCATACATTATCCTTGCGTTTCAGTGACAGTAATACCAACTTGGAAACAAGAAATACCTGTAGAAACTCATGAATTATGCATTTTTCAACGTTTTAACACAGAAACTGTGATACTTAAAATCCGCGATTGCGTTAAGGATTGAGATGGTTATTCTTGAAGGATATTTTCAGTTGATTTTAGCCTCGATTTTGGCTAATTTCAGGGGTAATTGAATTTAGAGTGTTAAAAGTTAATTGAAAGAGGCGTAGAAGCTACGGATGCGGTGGTTTTCAGCCAGATAATTACGAAGTATAATTAATGTTTGGAGGGAAATAAATTTAGTTTTCTCTCTGACTGTCATTTCCTTTCATAATTAGAAAGGTTCCTATGCATAATTATAGAAAAAGTATTATAGTCTGTTTTTAATCTAAACCGAGGGGCAACCCGCGATAGAAGTTTGGTGTACAAGCCCACAGTAGTTCGTAGAAGTTAAATAGAAATATGTAGAAGTTAAAAGAAATATAGAAATATGTAGAAGTTTGCAGAAATATGTAGAAGTTTGCAGAAATATGCAGAAATATTGTAGAAGTTTGCAGAAATATGTAGAAGTTTATAGAAGTTAGCAGTAGTTTTCAGCTCAAATGACGCATGCGCACACATATTTATAAAAAAAATTGTTTGCGCATGCGTCAGACATGAGTCTACATGTGGCTTCTCGTTTCTTAGAACAACAATAGTGTAAATCTGTGCTGATCTAATGTGATTAGAATTGATCTAAAAGGAAACAAATTACTATATTTTATATTATTGTTACATAAACGAACACGATGGGGTAAATGTTAGTTATGTGTGTTGTAGAACTGGAACAATTCAGCAAAAAAAGAAAATAATTCTTAATTCACAACAACAAAAAGGAATTAACAATTCACAATGGGCTACTTGCATGATTTTTTTATTGAATATTTTTGAAGAAGAGATAAAAACTTGAGACCCGTATTTTTTATTTTTACAAAAATTTTATTAACAAGCCCAAAAATAATTAATGAAAATGTGGTGTGACGTACACAGTTGCCATAATGTTCAATACAAAATAGTGACGTCACAGTAAATTTTTTTTCTCAATTTACTAAAAAACATATATTTTTTTTAAAATAAAATTTGTATTTTTACCGATATTTTAGACCTAACATTATGTTCATAGTGTTCAAAATCTAATTTTCAGTACCATGCAAGTATTCCATTCATTATTCACGTAAAAAAGAATTAAATTTACAATTCAAAATGAACTGTTTTACAAGATCTTTTATAATATAAAATGAAAACCAATTTTTTGATTTAGGTAATTGAATTAATTTTCAATATGAAAAAGATATATTTAAAACTGATAAATCAAAACAAATAGTAAAAATTTAAAGTATATTATATTGCAATAATTTAAAATTAAGTTCAAATACAAATATTTCGTAATTTTATTAGTACCAGTACCAAAGGGTAAAGGGTTGAATAAGAAGGTTTTCTTAGAAAAATGACTTTGTTGACTGGGCAAAGGATCATGTATAGTACCTGCTGTTAATTTTTATCTTTGGATATATAGGACGAACGACGAACAGATTTAAATTTAAATAACTAACTGCAAGTTTGAAGTAGCTAGAAACCGAACTAGAAACTATAAATATACATATATTTCTGATTCTCGTTCAAAAGTTAAATAAATTGAATCCTAGTTTTTTTTATTTTTCACCCAGAGAAATCCTTGTTTATCATTAACATTACAAATCAACAAATATTTATATAGAAGTTACTACTAGCAGTAGTTCGTAGAAGTCCATAGAAGTTGGTAGAAGTCAACAGTAATATGTAGAAGTTAACAGTAATTTGTAGAAGTCAACAGTAATATGTAGAAGTTCGTAGTAGTCTGTAGAAGTCAACAGTAGTTTGTAGAAGTCAATAGAAGTTCACAGAAATATTAGAAGTTCTTGCCAAATAGAAGTTTGGTGTACAAATTTTATGTCGCGGTTCGCCCCTCGATCTAAACCAAAGGCCAAATTTACATAAGTACCTACCTACTTTTAAAAAATCTACAAAATTATTAGAATTTTATTTATCGTTAAATTTTAATTTCAATACTATATTATTACTAGAGACCGGATAAAAAAAGCGCTTAAAAAAGTGCGAAAATGTATCCAGAAAAGCATTAAAAATACGAAAAAAGTGCTTAAAAAGCACGAAAATGTATCAAAAAATGCATTAAAAATGCGAAAAAAGTGCTTAAAAGCACGAAAATGTATTAAAAAAGCATTAAAAGAAAAAACAAAAAAGAGTACTAAAAAAGCATGAAAACTAAAAAAATAAACGCTAACAATAGCTCAAAATAAACACAAAACCTAAAAATAAGCTTAAAATAAGTACAATAGCTGAAAATAAGCTTGAAATTTCAAAATAAGCAAAATAAGCATAAAAAACTTTGTGCCAAATTTTCACATTTTACACAATTCGTGGACATTTCACAAATTTCTCTTGAAGCTTTTAATATTAATCGTAAGCAAAATGCTTACGAATCCGGTCTCTAATTATTACCCTAAAATCAAATTTGAAAAACTTATTTCAAATAATATTTATCATCAAAAATGAAATTCCAAATGATATTTTGACAGTAAACCAGTAAAAAATCCACAAAATCATTAGAATTTTATTTATCGTTAAATTTTAATTTCAATATCATCATAAAAATCACACAAACTGTATTATTACCTACCCTAAAATCAAATTTGAAAAACTTATTTCAAATAATATTTACCATCAAAAATAAAATTCCAAATGATATTTTGACAGTAAACCATGGACGTATTTAGAATATTTTCTCACGGGGCGGACAGTTAAAGATAAGTAAAAATATGTCGCCCACATGAGCGGTAAATGAAACTCTCGCTTCGCTCGTGTTTCATTTACGTGAATGCTGGAATGGTGTCTTGCCGCAAGAGGTTTGTACAATGATTTTTGTAACGAATAAAGCTATAATTAAATACATTCAAGTTATAATTTGTTGTAGTCTGATCATTAAATTTGAGGTTACGATGTTTTTTCTACTTACTACTACCGACAAATGGCGCGCTAGTCGCACATATTTATATCAAAATTTGTATATATCGATGGTGTTTATGGCTTTTAATACATGAAAATCGTGGGAAGTAACATTCATTAGAATAAATTTTGTTATTTTGAAGATAATTTTATTGTAGAATGCTCAAGAAAGCCAGTGTTCTTTGACTTTTCCTGATTTCCGAATGTCAGTTGCGTGCTTCATATATCATTTCCTAAGTTATGAGTACAAAAATAAATTATTGTCAATTGAACTTACCATACGGACATGACGTAGTACGGCGTCCAGCAAACAAAGAAAACTAGTACGATGACTATAGTCATTTTCAGTGTTTGTATTTTAGCTCTGCCTAGAAATCCGAGGCTGGATCTTCGGATGCCCTGGCCTGAAACAAAAAATTATTTTAATATTATACAGGATTACTTACAAATAATTACCACAGAGATAATATTCCGAAAATCAGCTGTGGCACTGTGGCTAATACAAAACATTTCCAGCCTCAAATTATAGCTAATAAATATAACAAGAATATTATGCGATTGATTTATAATATCGAGGATGTTGCTAAGCGATGAGGTGAAACCGAGTCTGTTTAAACATCCGAGAGGGTTTAAATCGCATATACGAGTCCCGTCTCATTGAAGTTGGCCAAGACGTAAAAAAAGTAGTTTTTAGTTGTACAAAAGTTTAAATCAAAACACAAGTATAATGTACTATGTCTTATATTTATTGAAAACTGCAATACATTTTACACAATCTCAAATAAAATCAACAAGTGAAACTGTATGGATCGAATTAAAAAAATTGAAAAATCGTCTTATGCAAAGACAATCAAAGAATTGTGACACAGACTGTAGAATATTTGGGATTTTTTCTTCAGAAAAGTATGTTTAGGACTTGAATTGAAACAGTTTTAAAAATTAAGGTGGAGTTACACAGGGGTAATGTCGTTTATAATAATTAGAGCAAACAATAAAAATATTTGCCAGCTGTACACTTTATTATCTAAGATCTAAGTTGTATTTAAAGTTTAATTTACCTACTTGAAATTATATTAAAGGTATATTTAAAGTTTATGTAACTTTAAATGTAACTTAGAGAATAAATATACAGCTAGCAACTTTTTGTTAGCGGGTATTTACGTCCATCTGTGAATTTCTTCGCAGATCAGCGAGTTTCAGCGGTCAGCGCTGATCAGCGTTTTATTCTTATCCTCCATAGTCTGACTACTTATCTTATAAATTAAAATCAGAGATTACACGAATCAGTTCTTTATGATTTATAATTCCGGAAGCCAATTTACAAGGTACCAACACAAGATCATAAAAATTTCCGATGACTGAATTCTTCAAAAATAATTCCAGCTTTGTTTCAAATTACAACTTTCCAGCTGATTATACACTAAACGATTTCTTTCAAAAATTAAATCATCGGTTCGTTAAATTCTCTGAAAGAATCAACTCACCCGCTAAAATACCGTCACAGGAAGATTTCGACTTATTTTTACTCCGCATGTGAATTCGTTTTTTCGTTCATTTAAATTGAAGTTTATAGCCCGGGAGTTGTTCTCGTTATTCTCAGTTTGACACGTCGGCTCGCCTCCTTTGCGAATATAAATTGCTTTTAATGTGATTCACGGTGTTTAGATGTTCTGAATTTGAATTTGGAAACATTTAAAATTTAACAACGCAGGGAAAGGTATAAATATTTTATGGAAATTTTGGATAAAGCTAGCAAATACGAGTAGATTTTGTTTAATTATAATGAAATTCCAAATTCTGTTTGTTTCGTGGAATATTAACTTTCGTCAAACAATTTTCAAGCGATTGTCTGTGCAATTACATGAAACAGAAGTAATTATATAGTCAACTAATTGCCACAGGGCGAAAATTAAATTTTTAATTTGGTAAAGCAATTTATTTTTAATATTTGACAATAATTTTCTGAACTCATTGTTTAATATTTATTATTACCTATTAATTATGATTTTAAATATTTTATTTCTTCGTTGTCTTTATCATCTCCTTAGAAAAATTACATTATTCTAAATGACCTTTACTAAAGCCAAGTTCCCCAAAAATAGTTGGCGTATGTCCTTGAAAAATATGAAAAACAAAGAAGCTCTAAAAGGAACAAAAATTGGGCGGCTCATTAAATAATAGCAATTTCTAACAGGGACGAATTTATGAAACTTTGCACGGGCGGCGTAATAAAATGATATTATTTTTTCCTACAACCAATATACGAAACTAACATATTCCATACAGTTATTGCCTGTAGCTACGAAAATTAGCAATATCATACACCTGTTCAATTCGTTCATTAATAACAAACGTGTTTGTTATAGATTTTTTTATTTTTGTTTTACTTTTTAGTAGACGTGTGCTGTCTTTTTGACATTATTTGCTATATTTTCTCCTATCATTAAATTTTTCGCGGTATATTGCATTATTCTACGCGACGTTTTCTGTATCTGGTACCATTTAAAAATGTAAATATAAGTACTTAATTTATATTCTAGTTAATACAAATTTTGTATCTTGTAGTTCATGATCGTGGAAGGTATATTAATAATTTATTAAATTTGTTTCATTGTAAAAGATGTTTTCTTACTTTTCATTTAAACATGTTTGAAATTGAAAAATTTTAAAAATCGTCTGTAGCGCATTTTCTTTTCTCCATTTTCGGATCCATTGATGTATGTACGCTTTTGGGCAAATTCAGAGTTGACCACCCTAGTCGTAGGCGAATGCAAGAATAGATACCAAAGCAAAGCTACATTCTCTCTGTGGTCTATGCCCGTAATCCACAGTGGTAAATACTCTAAGCATTGTTCTACCTCAGTTAGTGGCCAGTATGGCACCAGAAAGTATTTAAATTTTTTATTGCGTTGGTCTATTATTCTACTGGATTTACTTTTCATTTACAGAATAATGCTATTATAGAATTAAGCTAGTGCTAGTCGGATCTCGGTATTTATATTTTTGTTCATTGCTTGAATTGAACAAAAGGAACTACTAGCATGTTAATAATCTGATATTCAATTACAGTAAACCGCGATTTAAATTATTGATATGTTTTCTAGAAATGGTTGGATTTATTTTTATTTATTTATTCCATAATAAGGTGTAGGTACAAGGCACATATTTAAATTCGTTCATATTTTACTGATCAAATAAAAAAATTGATTCGTCAAAAAAATTGTTGCTCTGGGAATGGTCCTAAAACAGAGCTTTTTCAAATTTTAAAAAAATCTGACGTGGACACCACATCATGACTTCCTTGTACGCCTATTAAACTGTTCATACTTTTCTTAATAACTAAAATGTAGAATTATATTATACAAATATATTAATATATAAGTACTACTACTATTGCTACTATACTCACAAATATATTTTAGTCATTTTATTTAAACTGCAGAAGAAGATATAAACGAAATTTTACTATTGTCATAATCATTTAAATTTTGCGTAGTAACAAATGTTAATCGATCATGGACTACAAGATACCGAAATACTAAATTATAAATATATACTTTAATTATTCTTACATGATATCAGATACAAAAATATTTATAAAATACCGATTGTAGGTAATAATCACATAATCTTTCATTTAAAATAAAAAAATTTGTCTTAAATTAAATATTTATCGAAATATTTGAAAAAAGTACTACTTCCGGTTTGTAGATTGAAACCAAAAATAGGAGGTGCACAACTAGATGCTATAACAGTCCTAAATACAAAGTTTCAACTTTCTACGTCTAACCGTATTTGAGTTATGCGACATACATACGTCCGTCCGTCCGTCCGTCCGTCCGTCCGTCCGTCCGTACGTCCGTACGTACAGACGTCACGACGAAACTAGTCATAATGGATTCAGAAAAGGTCAAAACGGATATTTCCGTAAAAATCTGAGAACCAAAATTTTTCGCGATTACAATACTTCCTTTTTACTCCGTACAAGGAAGTAAAAAGTAGGTAGGACCTATACTTTTTCTACGATCACAAATTAAATAACATAAATATGTCATAATTTATTTATAATAATTTGAACATTAAGGTTAGACCGTAATGAAATAATGATGTTATACATAGCTACAAAATTCTACATAGGTGTATATTTACTGTCATTTTGGAAAATTTCTTATAATTATTAGAGAAAAAAATTATTGATTTTCAGTAATATATCAAGGGACCAATATTTTGCTGGAAAAATTTATTTCAAAAGATTGTTGCTTAGAAACATTTTAGTTCGAGACAAATGACATGATGGTGATTTTATCATTCAATGGGGGTTTTCACGATTTTTTGGTTTTTTTATATGTTAATCTATACATTAAAATATAAGACCCGTATTTTTTCTTTTCGCTTAAAAGTTACTAATAAGCCAGAAAAAAATTCATAAAGTTTAAAAAAATAAGTGCCGCGAAAATCAATGCCGCGTGTAACAGTGTGACGTCACCAACATCTAGAACATACGTTCAACGCGCTGACAAGGACCGATACGTAGGTCTTACCTTACACAATCAACATCTTGTCAACTTGAACAGAAAAACATAACCAAACTGTTTCATGCCGTTTCATTTCGATTAAAACCAACACAAAAATTCTTCAATAAACTGTAAGTAATCGTGTTTGAACCTAACCAAACTCGAGAACGTCACCCGTGAACGTTGGTGAAAAATCGAAAAATCAACAGGTGGTCCGTCGTCCAAACGACAAAAAACGAACTTACACGAACCAACTCCTGGTTTGATATCAATGTTGGCTACGTCACACATGGCGCATTTCAATGAACGATTCAAAAGACTTACATTTTCATTTCGATAAAGAGGTAATAAATCTATCAAAATTAACAATTATTATCACTTTCCTATAACTTATACATGCTGAAAATTGATATCCAATAAGTATTTCTTTAAAAGCCGTAGGCTTGAAAACCCCCATTTGTCGAGGAATGTTACCTATAATACAAAACTACAATACAAAAGTGAGTCTAAGGATTGCTATTCAGCTTCTTTAGTTCGAGTTTTCTTGGCTGTAAATAACATAGTAAATTTGCAAAATAAACAAAAAGAAAAACACTGAAACAGCTGTCAGCGTGTAAAGATACTGAAAATACTGTAAACGAACTCGGTCTTTGGACCTATTGTTTGTGTATTATCAATTCTACTGAATTTCTGAACACGATTTTATTTCAAAAATAAAACGGTTTACAGGATCAATAGCATCTGTTTGTGAAATATTAAGAGAGAATGGCGTATTCAATATTTCAGCGTTCCTGTTTAACATTTTTTATGAAAAATTTGTAATACGGAACAAATTGAAAAGAAGAATAAAATGACAATCGTATGATATGGCTTGTAGGGTGCAGACTTTGTTCTTTATTGAGTGTTTTCCGTTTTGTTGTACAACTTATTTTATTTTTAACTTGTTCAGTGGGCGGAAAATGTTGCGGGATTTATTATTAAAATTTATTTTTCCTTTTTCTACTTACTCTAACATAATAGAGGTACGTAGAAGTGCAGATCTTTTAAATTAATTTTACAAAAAATTTAATTTCCGACGTATATTACACATAGTTGTTTATTTATGCTGTTTAAAAATAGTATATTACACAACAAGTTTAGGAAAGTAATGTTATGCTGAATGAGTATGATTGTTTTCTTTTTGTATCTCTGCAGCAACAATGTGTTAAATTTGCTTACTTTTTGCCTTTAACTTGTAAATTAAAAGATGGGCATTAAATTGTTTAGTACCTAATATAATAAAAAAAAATTTCTACACCTTCTTCTGAAAGTTCATGTTTCTACATTGATTTTAATCTTGAAAGCAGGTCGTTGTCGCAAGTGTGCGAGAAAGTACTTGTCGCACACTTTTGGGCACTTTGCAACACAGTTTTGCTTTTTCTTGAATGTCCTTGTTTTCACAACAACATTGATATTTGACAAAAATTTAAAAAATTTACAGTAAATTTCAGAAAATTAATCTTAAATTTTGTATTTTTTAAATTTGCTTATTTTGCAGAAGTGGAAAAAATACTGTGAATAACACGTATGAAAAATATTTTGTCGACTAAACACTCCCTTCGTTCTGGCTGCAATTTTCGTTGGCGTTCGACAAAACTATATTTTCAAAACTTGTTATACAAATAACTATTACATACTTATTTTACTGATAAAATAGCATTTTATGATAGGTACTTATAAATGGCAGATGTCAAATTGACGTATTTTTATTTTACCTTTTACTATTGAAGTGGATGGCCTACAATTTTCACTCTATTTTATTTTACGGAATGTTCCAAATTGGTTGAAAACTGGATTACAAAACAAATAGCTCTTATACTTTTTGTGGGTATAAATTATAATTTATACATATGCGAACAAATTATAGATGTAATAATATGTATGTACCTATGTAACTACGAAAGATAAAAAAATGTATAATGCTACAGAATGACCTGTTAATTTTAATTTAAATTTTTAAATAGATAATAGTAGAACCTACTTTATCTACTTATAGTATTAAATCATAAGTATCTATAACTCTGGTAGAAATGCATAATTTTTGTGTTGAAATTTAATTTACTCATTAATTTTGAGGCCCGTCTACCTTCTAAAATCCAGCATAAAATATACTAACGTAGCGAATGTTTTGTGTCAAGTTCAAGATTGGTACAATTTTATTTCAACAAGGATTTAATGGAGAAAGAATGGATCTACAGATGTTTGATTAAAAAATTGTAGGTACATGATTATAAAAATTCCGAAATATAAAAAAAAAAACAATTTATGCAAACTTGATAGAAATGATAGAAATTATTTTTAAAATTTTAGAAAGGTACATCTGTAGATCTATTCTTTCTCTATTAAATGTTTATAAATACATTATCCAGAAGTAAATAATTATCTGACAATTTACTCGCAACGAAAACACTTTTACAGTATTTTTCAACTTCAAAATGACATTGCGTAGCTAGGATGCGGCAAAGTACGAGTTTCGAGCTGGTTTCAGGCAGCCGTAGTAAGAGTGGAATAGAAAAAAAATATAATAAAAAGGACAATATTCGAGGATTTTGAAAAAAAACCTAGACGGGTCGCTTAACTGAAAAGTTATTACATTTTCCAGTGGTTGTTGTTTGTAAACAGTGTGGTTAGGAGTATAGCAACGTAATTATTAATCAACACTTTTATTTGCATATCCCCTTTGTTTGTATTGTGGTAAAATACAATGTATTGTAATTGTATTCGTAGCTGATTCAAAAGGAACAATATGTTATCGAAGCTTTGGTTTCGGTCTTTAGAGAGAAGAGATTTATTCACAATGGCGCTGTACGTGTATAGTGTGCAGTATCAAATTATATTTTGAATTAATTGTTGTCTCTCAATCTAGAGCGTAATTAATTTACGAGTACCTAGTTATGCACACTACAAAGTAGATTTTCTGCAGTTTAAGGTGATCACCCATGGCAGAAAACAGTCAAAAACATTGATTCCGCTCGCTATTCTATAGCGATTATTGTTTTGTTAAACATAAAAAATAAATAATTTATGTTTGAGGGGCACCCATATTTGTAAAAAAAACTGCAATATTTGTAAAAAAGAGGGTTTTCGCACGTCACTGTACAGCTTTTATTTATAAGTGAATTAACTTCAATTTTTAATTGTCTAAAAAGCTTGGATCTGCGAAATAACCGATCGAATTTTTTTAATTCTTTTAAAATAGAAGATATTTGTGTTATTGTATTTTTGTTACTTAGGCTTTATTAGCCGACAGGCTTTATGACCCGCATCTTGTGTTTGTGAATTATGCCCAGTTAGAATTTAAAAAAAATCCTTGGAATGAATATATAAAAAATAATAAAAAAGTGTGTTTTAAGCAATTTTACATGCTTTATCTTATGATCAAGAGATTTATTAACTAGGCAGAAACCTAGTTCTCTTCTTCGTCTATCAATAAATTTTCTGAAATTTAGCTTTATCTGAACACTTCGTGAGAATTTAATATATTGTTGGGCAGCTTTTACGTATTTTAGGCGAATGTTTCTATGCGTTACCATAGGACAAACGTTGAGTCGATACCCTTAAACCAATATCCACTTGAAGTATCACAACCCCAATCGATCACACAACACTCTCGGCAATCCTAACAAACACAACCTCTTCCTCACCTTCAGTGCACTCCCTGGCCCGCCTGTAGATCTCCATGAACGTGGATCCATACGAGTAGAAGATGACCACTAGTGGGAAGGTGTACATCATCTTCATGCCGAACATCTGGTAGCTGAGCTCGTGCGCCCGCGTCGGGAACACGTTGTAGGTGATGCACTGCTTGTACCACGTGACGTTCGGGTGCGATTCCACGTGGAAGACAAAGGCCTGCAAGTGAAGTCAATATTTGTACTGAGAATTAACACGTTGTAGGTGATGCACTGCTTGTACCACGTGTCATTCGGGTGCGATTCCACGTGGAAGACAAAGGCCTGCAAGTGAAGTTAATATTTGTACTGAGAATTGCATTAGATGCAGATCGCTGGTTAGTGGTTAGACACTTGGGTTTCCAATTTGTTAAGATGTTCACAGGGACGGTAACAGGAGTGGGCCCGGGGGGGCACTTGTACTAAAATTCTAGTCAGTGGCAGGATTCGGGTGTAAGTTTTTTTACAACAAAAAATATATGTTTATATGTGTATTTGCCCTGTAACTAACATAAAATTTCGCCTGCAGCGCATTTTTCATTTCCTAACTAAAAGAGACATGCCAGTTTTCGTTTCAAAAGTTCCATTTTAAGAAACTTTTCATTAAACAGAACTTTTGTACATGAAACAGGATTTTAATTAAAAGGCATTTTTTGACCTTCAATGAAAATTTTTTGCCAGCGGCATTATTTATCATTTTAAAATAAGCCTAACTCTTACAGTTGATATAAAGATTTCAATATTGCCACCTAAATCAAATTGCTGAAATCTCGAAACTAGTCAGTACATTTTGAGATAGCTGCCATTTTGTTTTAAGATGGCGGACTGTCATTTTAATATTCCTATGTTTCGTCAGCTCCTTATAGCTACCCAAGTAACATTTTTTGACTTGTTAGTTATAAAATCTTATTTCTAGTTATTAAAACGTTTTCATCCCCAGCTTTTAGTTATAAATTGGTTATTTGAAATTAATTATATTATGGTGTGAAACATTTGTCACTAAAACGTTTTGAAAACGTTTAAAACTCATTGGCAATTATCATCAACAAGCAAAAGGTTACTATGGCTAAAATATATCCAAATGACTTCTAGTTATTTCTTTTATTCCTACATAGCCACAAAAGCTTTCTGAATCTCTTAATACATCCCTAAAATAACTAAAACTGTTTAGTTTTTTTTCTGGTGAAAAATGCTAAAATAATGACAATTTTCAACCATAGTATGACCATGACCATTGTTCCGTGGCTATTGTCAATTATGTTTCATCTTTGCTAAAAATTGTTAGTAGAAATTCTACTATATCATTTTATAATTCAAACCGTGTTTTTTTACTGTTTTTCTGCTTTGTCGCATAGATGTGGGATTACAAACTTATAGCAAATAGGTACTGTCAACTTTAAAACATTATTTTAATTACTAATTTATAAAAATATTTTTTAAATAAATAAATTTTAAAACAGATCTATACCAACAACAATACTGAAAAAATAATCGGTATTTGAATTGATGTAACCCAATATTTTCGTTATTAAGCAGATATTATATCATTACGAATTCGAAAAAAACTTTGGAACATGAGAAGAAATATAACAAATCTATTATTTGGTCACAAGAACTTAAAATTAACTAGAATTTTATCTTGTTGGTTTCTAAAAGCCATTTGGAAAAACAATAGTTATATTTTAGCCACATTTTAGCTTTTAAATAGTAATCGCAATTGTTTAATTTTCCTGCGTTTTCGCCATCTTTTCCCTTATACGTGAAGGCATCCATTGTTTTACAAATACTACAAAATGAAGATTAAAACGTTTTTAAAGAGATTTTCTTATTTAAATCAGTATTTAAAAATTCCTCATATCCTTTTTTAGCATCTATATACAACCTGGTATTAAATTTTAAAAAATATATTTTTACAATATATTTAATTGATAAGTTAAACCATGTAAGTAAAGCAAATAGGACAGGCGCACATAATTTTTCAAAGTATCTTTATAAGTTCTGCAATAAATATGATTGGGCATATAAAATTTCTATATATCGATTAATTTGACATTTCGGCAAATAATATTCTTATAATTTACTATCTGTAAAAAGTATTGCTAGCCATTTTTCACTTAGTTATATTACGGACATTAGAGAACAAAATTGCTAACTACATACCAAATAATAACCAAACAGTCAAAATATGGCAATTTATTGGTAATAACCAGTTTAAGACTTAATTGTAGCTTTATGCTTTTTGGTAATATTGTAGTAATATTTTCGTCAAAATAATTTATAAAATGGCTAAAAAATAAGACACAACAACGTTTTCACAACCAAAATATAATTCCCCATTTACGTAAAAAAAACGTTTTCAAACTGTTTTAGAAAGGACTTGATTGATGGTAATTATTGCCAAAAAGATTTTCAAACTGTTCTCATGACGTTGTGATATTCAAAATACAGCAACAAATGCTACTTGGGTATCGTTGTACCAAATTTTATGTGTTCTTTAACTAGATTCATCAATTATATTAAATCAAAAGTAAGTAAGTAATGAAACAAATCAGATTTAGAATTTATACTGAAATCTATGTCTGTTCTGAGGTTTGATGTTTGACAATTGAAGTCATCTGACATTATCAATATCAACCTTCTAAAAAATATGTTGGGTGTCACAAAGTAAGCCCTGGTGACATTCAGTTGCGTTTCACAAAGTTAACTTTGTTAACGCCGAATAGAAAAACAGTTTTAATACCAAATTGCACGATAGAAAATTGTTGCAATAATTGTTGCTGCCCTATGATTACTCAATCGCCTTCGCATTTGGCTATTAACTTTTTAATTTGTTTGTTTTTGCTTGTAAACTCACTATTAACTACATTATCATAGAAATTCATTTGAACTATAATATCATCGTTCAATGAATTTTTTAATGAACTGAATAACTGGATTAAACCTCCTGGTTTTATCAAAATCCTCCACCATATTATTTAAATTGAAAACATAGTTTACAAATAGAAATAATGTTATGAAAACGGTTGAATGTGAAATTAGTAATGAAGTACGGTTGGCATGGCACATCCGGTTGTCCTTTTCTAATAAATAATACATTATTTGCGAAAGTTTAGAACAGTCAGTAATTATTCACAGAACAACCCACAATTCTCTTCCTGTGAACTGCAGAAATGTTGAGAATTTGTTAATTGTTAAAGCAAATTTAACGCCCACACAAAAATTATACCTATCTAAAATTTAAAGTTATTTATAAATTTAAATTATCACAGTAAAAAAGAAAATAGGATACTTCAACAATTGTTAGTTAAAAGGATAGTTTATAAAACATGGGCATTTTTTCAGTATAAACAGCAAATAGTTGATTTATTTGATGTACAAATTAAAATTTCATTGTTCCCAAAATTATTGACTCAAATTATGACAACATACACAACGATAAGCAGGGGTAAAAACAAAAACAACCTTTATAACATTCGTTCTTATTTTTAGTAAAATAAATGTTTAATTTGTTTATAAAAAAAGTCGTAAGTCTATAGAATTCATTGCACACTTTGATTATTATCAGAGTACATTACATTATCCTTGCTTGAAATTAGCTTTATTGTAAGATAATGGAAATATCTTCTTCGGTTCAATGCATAAACAACCTGGATTCCAAGCTTTCGTATCCTAAATCCGCCTTTGCGAATTCAATATAGTGGCTTTGGTCGAGTTGTCAAGTCAATTACACTAAGAAGATTTTACAAATCAAAATGGGAGATCCTTTTTCCTTTTATGGATAGAAATGCGTGAAAGGCTGAGATGGCCTTTAATTTCGTTTGTAAGTAGTTGTTGAATTTTAAGTATTTGTAAATTTAATTTTAGAAAACATGAAATTAAATTAATTTATTGACCTAGAAAAGACGGATTATAAAATAATTAAACTTTTAGGTGCGTATTTACTGATGTTTCGTAATAGATTAAGATTCTTATTAATTTCTAAGCAATTGCACTCAAAATAAAACTGGATACCTAATAGAAACAACACATATATTTTCAAAAAAAAATCAAGATTTCAATTTCACTTTAATACATCATTCTATGTCAATGCAAAATTCTGTATATTTTTAAGTAAAATAATAACTTAAAGCGCTACACTTGTGCCAAAAATATAGTGAAAAAGTGACCTTGGTATATTACAAACTGAGCTCTTGTTAGTATACCTAAATTACCTACACTGTTCATA
Organism: Agonum fuliginosum; assembly: GCA_947534325.1. NCBI lineage: Eukaryota > Metazoa > Arthropoda > Insecta > Coleoptera > Carabidae > Agonum > Agonum fuliginosum. The sequence continues at coordinate 31,195,656 of OX384037.1, forward strand.
TTTTATATATACATACATAATTAAAAGATGTCTCTAGACTGGTAAGAAATTATATTTTTGCAATACTTATTGGTATTTTAATAATAAATTAGTAAAAATAGGCAATTTGGCTTATTTTTACTATTTTTTCTTCTTTACTTTAACTCGCCATAACACAGGGATGTCTCAAAAAAAATTACTCACACTTCGAATGACGAAAAAATATTATTTATTAGCATAAATTGAAATGAAATATATTCGAATACAGAAGACAAATGTAATTGAAGAATCATGTTCGTATATAATGTTCAAATTGATGACAATTATTGTTCAGACAACGCTAATAACGCGCACTAAGAGATTCGCAAACATCACGAAAGTTAAAGTGTGAGTACATTTTTTTGAGACACACTGTATATAAAATATGAACAGTGTAGGTGTTAATAGCAGTGGTATAATTTCTAATATAGCGAGGTCACTTTTTCACTATATTTTTTCTAGTCTAGCGCCTTAATGTCATATTTATTAAAAATTGTCGTTCTAAAACAAACAATTAAATTATGATTCGTTTGAGAAAGCAAAAAATATAATATGAAAAAAAAAGTTTGACAAAAAATAGTCTACTAAACAGAAAAGCTATTAATGTCAAATCTCAAGTAATCTCCGAGAAATCCCACAAAATCTTGAGGCATTTATTAAATCTCAAAATAGATACTATATGTTTCAACGCTTTTGCATCAAACGTAATGAAATGTCATATCACAACGTCAATTACAAACATTGAAATTCTGTCATTCTCGTCTATGTCAAAATAAATTAAGTGTGATCATCAGTTCTATTTACTTTGATAGATGAACTAAAATTGCATCAAAAGTTTCCAATTTCTGTTAAAGCAAATTACTTTCAGTCTCGCGAGAATTCCACAAATTAACGGATTTAAATTTGTATAAAACTGATTACGAATTTGACGAATCGTTCATAATAGGGATGATGCAGGTAGGTAACTACCTATTTCAGACGAAATTCATCAGCAAAGTTTTAATTTACTTACCTACAAGGTTCTAATGAACGCATTTTCTAATTTAATTTAGTTCTATTATTTTGTACAGGCTGGCTCACAACCTAGCGCATAATTTTTTTTTCCGTTGATAGTTTATTAATGAGTATCATTATTGCAAAAAATCATACATTTAACTACGTTCAACACACGTAATATACTCGTAGATACTGTGAGTTTATTTTAAAGTGAAACATGGGAATTTTATATCCATGGTTACGACTTTGACAGCAATATTAGAGCGTTCTTTTTAAAATAAAACATAGGGAATCAATTTAACTGTTTTTACTTCCTTGTACGAAGTAAGGAAGTATTGTAATCGCGAAAAATTTCGGTTCTCAGATTTTGACGGAAATATCCGTTTTGACCTTTTCTGAATCCATTATGACTAGTTTCGACGTGACGTCTGTACGTACGTACGTACGTACGTACGTACGTACGTACGTACGTACGGACGGACGGACGTATGTGTGTCGCATAACTCAAATACGGTTAGACGTAGAAAGTTGAAATTTTGTATTTAGGACTGTTGTAGCATCTAGTTGTGCACCTCCTATTTTTGGTTTCAGTCTACAAACCGGAAGTAGTACTTTTTAAAAATATTTCGATAAATATTTAATTTTAGACAATTTTTTTTATTTTAAATGAAAGATTATGTGATTATTACCTACAATCGGTATTTTATAAATATTTTTGTATCTGCTATCATTTAAAAATAATTAAAGTATATATTTATAATTTATAGTATTTCGGTATCTTGTAGTCCATGATCGATTAACATTTGTTACTACGTAAAATTTAAATTATTATGACATGACAGTGACAATAGTAAAATATGCTTTATATCTTCTTCTGCAGTTTAAATAAAATGACTAAAATATATTTGTGAGTATACTAGTATAATAAGTTAAAAGAATTTTTAATATTATTTTACATTTTAGTTATTAAGAAAAGTATGAACACACAAGGCGTACAAGGAAGTCATGTGGTGTCCACGTCAGATTTTTTTACTTCCTTGTACGAAGTAAGGAAGTATTGTAATCGCGAAAAATTTCGATTCTCAGATTTTGACGGAAATATCCGTTTTGACCTTTTCTGAATCCATTATGACTAGTTTCGACGTGACGTCTGTACGTACGTACGTACGGACGGACGTATGTGTGTCGCATAACTCAAATACGGTTAGACGTAGAAAGTTGAAATTTTGTATTTAGGACTGTTATAGCATCTAGTTGTGCACCTCCTATTTTTGGTTTCAGTCTACAAACCGGAAGTAGTACTTTTAAAAAATATTTCGATAAATATTTAATTTTAGACAATTTTTTTTATTTTAAATGAAAGATTATGTGATTATTACCTACAATCGGTATTTTATAAATATTTTTGTATCTGCTATCATTTAAAAATAATTAAAGTATATATTTATAATTTATAGTATTTCGGTATCTTGTAGTCCATGATCGATTAACATTTGTTACTACGTAAAATTTAAATGATTATGACATGACAGTGACAATAGTAAAATATGCTTTATATCTTCTTCTGCAGTTTAAATAAAATGACTAAAATATATTTGTGAGTATACTAGTATAATAAGTTAAAAGAATTTTAATATTATTTTACATTTTAGTTATTAAGAAAAGTATGAACACACAAGGCGTACAAGGAAGTCATGTGGTGTCCACGTCAGATTTTTTTTGAATAATATAAGATATTTGGCCAGCTGCAATAGTTCCAAGGGACGTTTTTAACACAAACTTTTAATTGTTCAAAGAAATATGTATTTTTATGATCAGTAAATCGAATTTGCTATTGAACCTATTGAAATATAGGTATGCATGAAATGGTGAATTACCCTGTAGTAATTTTAACATTTTTTTCAATTATTATTAACAACAGTTGTTGTTATAGTTTCATATGTTTTTCGAAAATACAGGATAAGTAAAATTGATAAGTAAAACATTTTTATATAAAAATTGTAAATACACAAAGTTCTTTTATAATAGGTACAAATAGAAAAAATATAGTAAAAAATTCATGTGACATCCTGTTTTTCCTCGTGCAATTTTCTTTGAACCATAAATTTCCACCGTATTTTCATGCAATGACACATGTCTTTTCTTGTAAAATAAGACCTGAAAAATGGAAAATAAATTCTGATTACGTGTTTGAAATTTCCTCTTTTGTTACTTATGATTTGAATATTTGAGTTCTACCCGTATTTGAATTCCATACAAAATCATATTAGTTTTGATCAATATTCTAGAATGTCAAATATTAGGTGGGTGTCTAGTTCTAGTTCTTGATTGTACCGACAAGGGATGCACAAAATTCTATTGTTTCCAATTATAATTTACTATTGAGAATTTACTTATAATGAGGCGAAGTTAATCCTTTTGTGATAATTTGACAACAAATAAGTTACTTGGTCATCTTAATAAAAATGTAGTCCAGGTTGCAAAAATAATCTCTTCGTTGCCGCATAATTTCAAAAGTCGGCGTACGGATTGAGATTCTGGATGCACCAAGGTGAAATGGTCAAAGTGGTAGGATTCCACTATAAAAACATCTACTATTCTATAATTGGGAATAAATACTTTTGAATGGTTACCAACAAAAATGTATTTTAAAAAATGTTTAGGTAAACGTTATAATAGTAAATTATTTATTTAAAAATTGTAATTATGTATTTAAAAGTGCTCAAAAAGTTATTTTTTTAATTTTTTTTTTCTAAAAAAAAGGTGTTATGTCAGGTGTTAATTAACAAAATTAGCCAGGTAGACACATTTTTTAAAAACCACATATACTTTTCAATAAATAATATAAATTGGGTGTATTCAGTTGTAAATTTATTTTATTTTAGTCGATTTCAAAAATTAATTTAAAATGGAATTTAACAAATGAAACCTAGTCTTCCGGGTTTAAAATAATTTTTCCGTTGATCGTTTATTAATGAGTATCATTAATGTAAAAAAATCATACATTTATGACCCCTATAAATGCATGATTTTTTATTAATCAACGATTTATTGGATGCGTTCAATACACGTAATATTGTATTATATTGACCAGCTCTAAGTTTTACCAAAATATACAAAACAGAATTAAAAGAAATGATTTTCACACTTCTAGGTAAATAATATTTACGTAGAATTGCTTTAAAATGAATATAAAAATAATAACATCATTCTAAAAACGAAAAAACCTTGGGATTTAGTATTGCTAATCAATATTAAGTGAACTGACTGCACCCGCTTCTCCATGAAAACAGTTGATTATTATTGTTGAGTTGAGTGAACATTTAAAGCGATCCTAATTTGTTATGGAATAAAATTGAAATTTTTTCAAATGAAAAGGTATAACCAACGGAAAAATATTGTAACTAACTCATGTGTTAATAGGCGATTAATAATCTCAACAATTAACGCGTTCGCTTCTCTCACGCGTTAAAAAGTCTCAATTATTAATCGCCCTCATTAACACACTAGTTTGTTAAATAACTATTAAAAGATTTTCCTATCATTTGAATAATTTGAATTTTAGGTGTTTTATGAGGTACGAATTTGTGTCCTGGGAGCTTGGCCTACTAGTATCAGATGACATTTACTTCAATAATCTATTGTATAACTTCTGTATCTATTTCGCTTAATTAATTAGTTTTATTCAATGAAATTGATAGAAAACATATAATTTCAATATTTTCTATATCTGCACTTCTCACCTACAATAGTTCAGTAATAATGTCACCAACCAAACGTTACACACATAAATTTCCGTAAATCGACTTGTGTATATTGTGGCATTATAATTTAGACAGCAAATAGAAAAAATAGTATATAGAAGTCATTTTATAAAACTGTTTCGCATTTGTCCTTTAGTAAATTTCGCCCGAAGAGTTCTGACGCGAGGGAAAAATATAAAATATAAATAAATATAAAACTTCTTTAATATATTGTTATGAAATAAGAATCTTTGTGGACAGATCGCCTCTGGCGTGATTTTCATAAAAATCTGCGACCCGACCCGGATTCAACACAAAAGAGTCGGATAAAATTGTGACAACTTTCAACGCTTTTAATACTACAAAGAATATAATGCAAAGTGAAAAGTATTTCTGGCTTGGGGAGAAAAAGGAGCGAATTTCAAGTGTAAATTAAATTGTGCGTGAATTCAGTTCTAAAAGCGGAGAATATATTCGAAGATTTACATTTTATTAGATTATAAATACGGGCACGTATTTCTAGGTTAATTAAACGACATATATGGCAGCTCAAACCCCATTCATCATACCTACGCTCACGTTTTGTTAAATTTAGATTTAGCAAAATACCTCAACTAAAAATAGGCTTTTCTTCCCTCATAATGCTAAGCAAAAGTTAGGTTATTATTCCAACTGAAGAAAATTTATAAAAGCGAAACATGTTAATGTGTCAGCACAAATTTATTCACATGGTTCGTGGAATATTTTTATTTGCTTATTAAATACCTGACCCGTACTTTATTGAAATCCGTTATAAACTCCACATTTGCATATTAGTAGGTGTCATTATACACTCGTTACATAATACGCTATTATTGAATAAATAGAAGTTATGATCACAGAATAAACATGAAAATAAGTTCGATTCTTTCACCTCGCGGAATAAAGTAATTAATCGCAAAAATAATATACCTTTTTAACTTAACATTAATCAAAATACAATTTATTATTTTTGTTAATTCTTTTCTCTGGCGGAAACATAAAATGAATGAAATTATCACAAATGAATTATAAGTGAAACAAAACAGAGCACAATGAGATCGTAAATATTTCATTAGAGAATACAAAACAAAAAGGGAGGAAAATGAACAAAATATAATCAGTATCAGGGTTAATATAGTCACAAAACGAATTGAATATAAATAATAATTTTGAATCACTTATAATAAAGATATCTTTAATCTTTTTCATGTAAATCGAACTTAACAGAATTTTTTCCTTGTCAAAGACAATCATAAGCATCTCCTAATTTCGAGCAAATTGAATTTATATGCGCTGCCAAAATGCCACAAAAAATTTGCCTACATTGGCACCCTATAAACAATTTCTTTCTGGGATGTCCTCCAAGATTTTTTATACGTAATAAGATTAACTTAATCCTATAGGATCATTCGGTACGATACCTATATAAACGCAAAAAGTTAAATATAATAACACATGTTTAAGTTACGCGACGATATTAGTTCAAAACCGGTCAAAACCTGTCCCGTTTTACGGTACTTATTTTTATTTATTTATAATTTTTCTTAAGGCGGTACACTTGTAAATCCAGAAGATTAATAATTTGAACGATTCTGGCTCAATTATAAAAAATTAAAATTGAATTTTAACATGCAAATTATTAATTGCTGTTATTAGCAAAACTTGGAGCTAATTTTTGTCATTTAATAATCCATATTATTCATTGACTATATTTATTATATTATTATTGATTAATGCACAAATTTTTTTTTCTTTTTTCAAATCGATAATATATACATTAGGTAGTCGGAAGACGGGTATAGATAGATTTTTTAAACAGGTAACCCATTGACTGTAATAATATATTATGTGAAACTCGCATATTTAGTAATTTTTAGAAATTATTTAACAAAATATGGCAAGGTTTTTTGTAAATTTTATTCTATAGCCATGCAAGCACAACCTATATAAGTACATAACTGTATAATATGAGGTCGTCGATTTCAAAACCAAAGTCACAAGAGATGGGCCTTAATGTGTGATATGTAGAAAGTTTTCTTCGGTCTGGACAATAGTCGTAGAACATTTAAAGTTTTATTTAAGCCTAAAACAGCATTCTATGGTGTTTTAAAGTTGATGATATTTGAATATGCATATTTAAATTATTTTACATAATATCTTATGTAAATGACCGAAGGTTACGTGCTGGCCACACCAAATATTTATTTTTGTAAGCGTCTATTATGAAGATGTCTGTGAATAAACTACTCTCATCACAACTTAATTATCTCGTCATCTTTTCTCTTTGGCTGTATTTCCCCAAGTAAACTAAGTTTGCTGTGAAACATGCGCTGTAGGCGGCGTATTTTCTTTAGTTTGCAATGTAAATAGACAGAAGTTCTAACCTGAGGCATAGAGCAAAGGACAGAGGCGAGCCACGCGCCTCCCAGCATTAGCTTCACGCGCCGGTCCTTTCCGCTGAATTGGAGCGGCTTCACCACGGCGTAGTAGCTGAAACAGAAAGAGGAGACTCAACTTTGAGATTGTACGGTCTCAGGGCTAAAGCCTGTGAATGTAGGCAGGAGCGGACTGCCTAGTGATGCGTCGAGGCGAGAATTTTCACTTCTAGTCTCGTCTGGAATGTGAAAAATTTGATCTTGTCTCGATTATTTCTCGTCTCGATTATTGTTATCTGGTCTCGATTTCTCGACTATTTTGACAAAAAAAATTTTTTACCGATTAACATTCAAAGTTCTATTTTCTGACAGTTGACAGTCTGTGAAATGTCACTTTTAGTGCCTATAGGCAATTAAATTATTTTTTCAATATCTGCACCGAAAATGCCACCATTCGTCCCTATTACTAGAGACGAAAATACCTCACTTTCGTCTCCAATAATAGGGCTGCGCATGGTCTATGAAACTCTAGTCGCGGCAGTAATTCTGTCAAATTTTTGTCTACAAATGTACAAATAACTTTTGGATTTTAATTTATTATTTATTAATTGGGCAGTATCTCTATCACTGTCTAACTCAAATAGAACATGGGCAAAATACAATCTTGCCTCGATGCCTCTAAAGTGCGCGTCCTTTCCAGGTACGTAGTTCAAAGTTCATTGTAAATAATATAATTGAAAATGCGCCGCACGCGATATTTTTTAAATTTCTAAGTTTATAGATACCTTCATATATGTTGTATTTATTGTAAAATATCTACTCACAGGGGGGCACGTGCCCAGATGTCCCCCTAAATCCACCACTGCCAAGCAAGTTCTGAGGTTTTGACGAAAAATATTAAAAATATATTTGCGTATCAGCATGTACTAAATGAAATAAAATGGACGTTCGGTAGTTTTTCTTGCTAAATTTTCAAATAACTAGCACAATATAATGTAAACTATCTATCATTGTAACCAAATATCCCTAACTCTTGATAAAGTAGTAACAAATCTCATTACGTCTCATTAGCGTCTAAACTTTGCTAGGAATGCTCGCTATCAATTAGAATAAGTAATCTGTATAATTGAGGCCGATTACTTGAAAGTCCGGTAAAAATGTTCCAGTCCACCCCTGCCACAAGTAAGTATGCGAGGTAGTGAACGTCTTCAACACTAGAATATTTATAACTAGAAAATTCAATGAAGAGAACATTCTTACATGAAATCATAAAACTAGCGAAACCTCATTGCATTTTAATGTTGTTTTAAGTTTCAACCTTTTAACATTTTTTTGTCGAATAAAGTTAGTGCAATTATTATAATTTTAGTTTTTTTATATCGAGAGTCAGTTAAAAACTTTTTAAATTAAAAATTAGAATTTCTTTGGCTATTTTTCCATTTTTATCCTTATATTTATCAAAGTGAACAGCGAATCCATCAAACTAAGGTCTTTACAAAAAAACTTCAAGTTTAAAATCAAAGTTGAAAAACAAACTCATTTCGTGTTGTATATGTTGGCCAAACATTAATATCTGTTTTTATGAACATGCAGAAAATTAAATTTGCATGTTTTTATTTCAGAATTTAAAAAAAAGCACGTGGCGCACCAGAAAAATGAATAAAAACCGAGATAAAAACAATTCGAAACAAAATAGTTAATTTGAATCCTGTGAACGACAGAGTTAAAAATATAAAACTCATAAATTATTATGCAAATATCAAATTAAACTACTCTTTTAAAAATATTAAACAATTTTCATAGTTTACAATTTCGAAACTTTTAATTGATGCCGGAATTTTATTGAAGTCTACTTTTTAAAACTATGTTATCAAAATTTGTATGTCAGCTTGTTAATTTTGTTTTGAAAATTTATGAGGCTATAAATTTTGCATTCCTAGTTTTCCTCATGATTTAACAGACTAGATTAGATAGAAACATAAAGCAATGAACGATTATTATTTACAATTATTATTTTCTGATGAAATTTATTACAAAAATTCGACAGTCAAAATCTCTGCAATCAAAATCCGGACACTAAATATTAATTATTTTTAAATTTTTTCTGCAGCAGTGGAAACTCGGAATTTTATCGATGAAAATCATATCACTTGTCATAAATTACCTTTTGTATGTATGAGAACAAATTTTCAATGGGTGCTATTGAAATGCTATAAAAATAAATTTAAATGATATATTATATTCTGTCACTAATTCTTGTGATATTGTGCTATAAAAATAAAGAAATATTTCCACTTGAATTTAATATTATTTGCTAAACTCTAATTAAATTTAACTAAACAAGGAAAGCTAAATACTCTTCTTGAGTCAAACATACTCGGTTATGGTAGAGAAACTCTGATTAATACTTATCTTTCCTGAATCCCACATCCTCTGTTTTGGTAAACCCGTGCATCAGAAAATTTGAAAATCATTTTACTCATAGAAAAGTATGCAGAAAATTTGATTTTGTAAACCGGAAATCCATATTTTTATTCATAAAAAAATTACAGCCATTTTCGTATGATGAAACTCGGATGAAACATAAACCACTACTTGATTTTTTTCAAAATACATTTTCATGATTTTCTCGAAAACTGTACCACATTTACGTGATAAAAATTAAAAACAATAGACGGCGGCCATTTTTTCAAAATGGCGGACGAAGCTCCAGTCCAATCGATTGAGACTTTTGTATGTTGTTGATAAAGGTACTGGGAAGGTGTATACCAATATCCAGCTTTCTACTAATTTTTTGCACTAAACGACAAAATATGATCTAATTTGACTGGACTAAACTAAGTAGAAATACGAAAATGATTTTAGAAGAATTCTTTTTATTTAAAAATAAATGTCCAACTCATGCACCAGTACGCTGGCTTATACATTCGTTACTTCGAAAGCAGTTGCTGTTATAATTTTAAAATGCACCCGCAAACATAGTATCAAAGAAACAAGATTTATTTATTCACACACTTATCACAGCCACTCCTCTTACCGATCAATGCTGATGCACATCAAGATAAAGCTGCTGAGGTACAAGCCGAACATCCTGAAGAACGCCGTGATCCGGCACATGGCGTCGCCCGCCTGCCACGACACGGTGATGGCCCAGCCGATCTCCAGAGGCATCATCAGGAACGTCACCTGTTCAGAAAGATCAATCGTTCAATCGGGAACCTCGAAAGTTTAAGATATTTTATCGTTGCGGTTTCCTTATAAAGGGTGATTCATCGTAACTTACTTATTTCAAAACGCAATAATGCCCATTTTATGAATCATTTTATTTTATAATGTAGGTACATATCTAAAGTTTTGTTTCACCCAGTTTTCAAAATCATATCAGGTAGGTGACGCCTCCCATTGTCTATACACTGAATAAACCGATTTCTGGCGCTTGTCATAACCTTTTCCAGCATGGCAGCGGGTATGTTGGCAATTGCGGCCCGGATGTTGGCCTTCAGATTTTCTAGGGTCCTTGGACGGTTGACGTAAACGCGGGTTTTCAAAAAAATCCATAAAAATAAAATCAGGTGAGCGGGCATTGAACCCCGATCACAGAACATCCATTGGAAAAGTACAACTCAACTGAAAACACACGCTGCTCCGTGCTCCAACGCATGATGGCGACTAATCGGGTGGGGAACAAAACTTTTAAAGTGCACCTGTCGAATGAGATCATTCTCTCGCTACTACGATCCCTACAACCTTAATGGCACGTATTTTAAAAAATCAAGTTATGATGAATCAGCCTGTATAATTAAATATACGGCAGTTAAATAATAACATGATATAAAATGCGATTATTTTAGTAAATTACGTTGTATATTATTTATGAACACCGTGATCCTATGGCGCCCCCCGCTTATCTCGTCACGGTGACGGTTTAGCCGAACTCAAGTGCGAATGGCATCGTCAGAAACGTCACCTGTTAACTCGGGGATCACGCGCTCTGATCAATCGTTCAGCTTAGTGCGTAGATGGAACGCTGGCGGATATCGGGTTACTTAGGCTTGTTGGTTGTTGGGATATTGATCGAGTTGCACTTGAAAATATGACGGGATCATGGATAATAATAGAGGAGAAAGAGAGATTTTAACAACGGCAGTGTCCGCCTAGCGTGCTAGCGGTCTCTAGTTTAATCTCCGTCAATAATACCACTGGTGGGATTGGATTTAACACCAGAAAATAAAATTCTAGAATTTTCATACGCAGGAAACTGCAAGCGCAGGAAAATCTAGGAAATACAGGATGATTCATCATAACTTGCTTTTTTAAAATGCGTGCCATTTAGGCTGTAGGGATCGTAGTGGGGAGAGAGTGATCTTATTCGACAGGTGCACTTTTAAGTTTTGTTCGCCACCCGGTCAGTCGCCATCATGCGTTGGAGCACGGAGCAGCGTGTGTTTTCAGTTGAGTCGTACTTTTCCAATGGATGTTCTGTGATCGCAACCCAGCGTGACTTTCGAAGGCGGTTCAATGCCCGTTCGCCCAATTTGGCTCCTTGTGATTTTTTTATGAAATCCCGCCTTTACGTCAACCATCCAAAGACCCTAGATGACCGGGCCGCAATTGCCAACATACCCGCTGCCATGCTGGAAAGGGTTATGACAAATGCCAGAAATCGGCTTATTCAGTGTATAGACAATGGGGGGAGTCAACTACCTAATATGATTTTGAAAACTGGGTGAAACAAATCATTAGACATGTACCTACATACATTATAAAAATAAAAAGTTTCTGATTCATAAAATGGGCATTTTTGCGTTTTGAAATAAGTAAGTTACGATGAATCACCCTGTATTATTATATCCTGGCAAAATAGTCGAAAAACTATCTGCACTTAGGATATTACTGTGACAAAGTAAATTGCAAGTCCTATATCTATATTTCGCTTGAAATAACTCATACTCATAATATATTGGAAGGTTTTATCCATCTTAATAATTGTCTGCAGCAATCACTCAACCAATATTAGACATTTCTCCAAGATCATTTCATCCACGGGATAATGAATAATGTCCTTGGCAAAAAATTCCATTAATAAATTTCTTTCCGATATCTCCAATAAAGTAAACTTCTTCTTTATACAATGAAGTTGTGAGAAAAGTGAAATTAAAATTTAACTTTCTTCTCCTCATATCAAAGTAGCGCCGTGTTGACACAAAAAATTTATGTAAATATTATGCACGGCACCTTCTGCGGAATTCCTTACGAGTTATGAAATGTCCTCTGCCAAAAAGCACGGAGTAACTTTTACACCTGTGAATTTTTGGAAGCTTTTGCATATTTCTTTCACTGAATATTTATATGACGTTGTTGTGTTGTTGTTGATTTAATTTTGTTTTGGTCAGTTTGCCCTTTTGTGTAAATTTGTTTTCGTGTTTATTTTACCTGCTATTTTTCCCTCAAATATAGGTAGGTATACTTCAAAACGTAATTTGTGTTTTTTATAACTTAAACCGAGGGGTCACCTACCTGGCAAAAAATGTATTGGGGTTAGCAATTTTGGTATACCTATACAGGATGTTTTAGGGATAAGTATCCTAATATAAAATTGGAATGTAGGACCTCAAAACAAAACAAAATCATTTTTGGCTCTTTAAACGCTTTTTTACCTCTCGCCTCATATTCTATAAGAGAGGTATTGTGATGGGTCAAAATTTTCGAGTATGAGTTTTTGGCAGATAAGCACGTTTTAGGGTCTCTAGAATACGAATTACACATTTTTGAGATGATGTCTGTGTGTGTGTGTGTGCGTGTGTGTGTGTGTGTGTGTGTGTGTGTGTGTGTGTGCGTGCGTGCTTGCGTGCGTTCGTTCGTTCGTATGTTACAATTTTTCGGACACGATAACTCCAAAAATATCAAACATTTAAATACCAAATTTTGTATTTAAGGTTTCAATGCGATTCTTAAAAGCCCAATATAATTTTGGTTTCAATCTACAAACCGGAAGTAGTACTTTTTTAAAATATTTCAATAAATAATTAATTTAAGACAAATATTTTTATTTTAAATGAAAGATTATGTGATTATTACCTACAATCGGTATTTTATAATTTTTTCTGTATCTGATATCATTTAAGAATAATTAAAGTATAATACTTATAATTTAGTATTTCGGTATCTTGTAGTCCATGATCGTATCATTTGTTACTACGTAAAATTTGAATGATTATGACATGACAGTCACAGTGACAATAGTAAAATATCGTTTATATCTTCTTCTGCAGTGTAAATAAAATGACTAAAATATATTTGTGAGTAGTAGCAGTAGTAATAGTACTTATATATTAATATATTTGTATAGGTAATAAGTAAAAAGAATAAAGTAGGTATATGGCGAGAGGTCTTGTAGTGGCCACGTCAGATTTTTTTAGGAGAGATTAGCTTCTAAAGTTACATGAATGGGAAGTTTTGTAAAAGTAAGGAAATAATAAACAAATATTGCATAATAATTATATTATTAAAATCAAATAATAAGTAGTATAATTATACAACGACGCTATAATGGTTAATATTATCTCTGAAGTTGTTTTACAACACGAGCGAGCAAAGCGAGACACCCGGTATAGTCTTCCTTACTTCACTTTCAGTAAACCAAGTTTTCAAGTGGAGTATTCCAAAGCAGTAAGACAATTTCACTGACAAAATGAAGTTAATTACAAGTTCTATTTAACGACTAACAAATGTGTAATTAAATCCGAAATTCTAAGCAAGCGATATATTATTAAATTCCATTTAATTACACACAATTATATGTCAATATGATATGAATTCCTGCGCGTGTATCTTTAGCCTTCAGAGCTGTTTACTCCTACAATCGCGAATGTATAATCGCTAAAACCAATTTTATTTTCTGCGTTACTTTTACACACTTTTAGATTATTTATTTAGGCGCTACACTACTTGTTGACTGCAATATTGCTGCAATAGAAGCAGATTTTACGATTCTGGCTATATTGCTTAAATCAAAAATCTGAAATTTTAAATGAGTAATGACAAAGCATTGTTTAATTGTCCTTTTGAGTTGAAAAATACTGTAAACGTGTTTTCGTTGCGAGTAAACTGTCAGTTTATTATTGACTTCATGATAATGCTTTTTAAAACATTTAATAGAGAAATAATGGAACTACAGATGTGCATTTTTATATCATGAGATATAACCGTGTGAAGTTTGCATAATTTGGAAATTTTTCGGAATTTTCATTATCATGTACCCACAATTTTTAAATTTTTTTAAAAAGCCGCAGTTAATTGATCCTTTAAGTATATAATCCTTGTTGGAATGGAATTTTCCCATTCTTTCAATGGCCACAAAATACTCGCTACGTTAGCACATTTTATGCTGGATTTTAGGAGGTAGAGACGGGCCTCTTAAATTGATATCTTATTTTCACTTTTAGGATGAACAAATGAATAGTGATATTTAGTTATTTTGTTCTTGATTCATTTGCATTACTATTTTTATTGTTATTCATTGTTGTACTTGTTTACCAATTAAAATAATTGACATTTTAAATAATTTTTTTAATTGAACATAGTGTTGCCGTACGTCATTAAAAAATAGAGAAAATAATTTGACGGCGATGTGAGAATCAAATATGGAGTTCATTTTATATAAGAAATTTGCTATCAATACCTTGGAAACCGCCGTCTTGAATTTTAATAAATTAAGATGATTTTAAAGTATGCCTAAAAACACAAAGTAACTTTTATAATAGAAATATTTTTATATCTTTTATTATTATGAACTTATGTGACTTTAAAAAAACAAAAATGATGTAAAAACTACCTGAATTGCGAACAGCATGAATAATGCCTGTGTCTATTATGAGTATAAATGTTTTCCTGTTCCGTGTACCTCAAGCTGAACTGTAGTAAAACAGACTGATAATAATTCTTTAGCAGCAACGTGTTATTTTTCACGATTTTATTCTGTTTTTCTGCCGGGTGCTTCATCTGTAAGTTACTGAAATATCGCTGTAATCATGTTTTACGAGTGTTGTTTCAAATATCGCAAAATACTAAGCAAATATTATTGTAAGTTCGCCACGCGGCATAAACAAGGCTGATTTACCTATGATATAGAGGCTTACATCTACGAGATATGGGGGATATTTTCAAGAATTACTGCCAGCATAAATCATGCAAAATATGCAGGGAAATGAAAATATATAACGCTAAATTATTTCAACCGTGTTTTGGATCATTGAAATGATTTGAAACAAAGCTGCAATAAATGTATTAAGCTATACCAGTTATTTACAATATTAAGCGAAAAACATGGATTTCGCGTGCCACTCCACACACAGCGTTTATTGTTTTGTTAAATATAATAATCTAAATATATTGTTGGAGATAAAAGTACAAAAATGGTCGATGTAGAATTTTCAAATTTTGCTTTAAAATCAAAATACCTATGTTAATTTGAATTTTGACAATTTTTGTCATTTTTTGAACGAAAATACGTTCTACTATTTTAAATTCGATTGGTTATTTCGCAGATTAAAGCTTTGTTGACAAAAAATTAAAATTTGAAATTAATTCACTTATAAATAAAATCTAGTGACGCGCGAAAATCCTCTTTTTAACTAATATTGCAGGTTTTTTTACAAATATGGATGCCATAATTATTTTTCCCTTCAAACATAAATTATTTGTTATTTTTATGTTTAACAAAACAATAATCGATATAGAATAGCGTGCGGAATCAATGTTTTTGACTGTTTTCTGCCATGGGTAGACGATCATCTTAAGTGTTGTAGATTTTATTTTGAAACGAGAGTTTCTATATTAAAGTACGATGCGAAGCGGAGTGCTTGATAAAACCGAGCGATGTACAAATACCATACGCACAAATTATGTGTTATATTTTATCTACGACCATATCAGTAAGTAGGCCATTAAAAACAATTTACAAGAATAGTAAATGCTTAGTTACGGTTGACAAGGATTTACTGTACACCAGTTATGTAATATATATAATTACGTTACTGTTACCAATTATTTACTGTACACGTTATGTAATATATATTATTACGTTATTGTTCCCAAGAAATTTTTCATTTATTACTATCTTATGGTCGTAGATAAAGTATAGTACATAACTCGAATTGTAACGCAATTATATTGCTCGTGAAGTTATTGCACTTGCCAAGGCTCGTGCACAACTTTTTCACTCGCATGTAATGTGCTTTTTACAATTCGTTTTATGTAATATACTATTATGTCTTCCTAGTATGTAAAAGTTTTATTTATGTCATGGATACGAGTTACGTTATATACTAGGTACATGGTAATATTGACACATACAAATATTTTTCTTCTGAAATTAATACTTATATTTCCTGTCCGTTGCTAAGATACGAAACATATTAACAAAATTTGAAACGTCAAAATATTTTAAATAAAATTCTCATTCATAAAATATTGTATACACACGGGCATCATTGATGTTTATAGCACTTTACAGACCCTCGGGCCAGAGGCTCTTGGCTCTAGTAAACATGTCGCCCTCGGATGAGCATCATCTGGATGTGCTTGATACATAAATAACTATTTTGGTCGAAATATATTTTTATTTAAAATATCGTATTTTCTATTAGGTTAACTGAGATGCATTTGACATTAATTTGCGGTTAAATAGCCCTCGGCCAAATAGCCTTTAAACAACTGCTCAGAGATGTCACCGGTAAATGTCACATTAAAAATAAATTTGATTTATTTATTTTTGACTCTATTGAACAATAAATTGTGTAACGTAGCGTTTTTAGGTTCTCGTATATTTTTCAAATGGCCTATAAAAACAATAAAAGTCGATGCTCTTTACCGACCAATATGCGGTAAGATCATGGCATGTTTTTTACAAATCTAATGGCCAGTTTTATCCCTTCCACTTAAATTAACAATATCGAATCAAAATCAAATTGCCAAACGTAGAAATAACATTACTGAGTTCTATTCGATATTATTCATTTTAGTGAAATCGGTACAAATGGCCATTACTATTTTATTTTTTAAGTTGTATTTATTTATTGTATTTCCTACAACAGATTTCAAGTAGGCACCCGGTATATAATATTGTATATTGCAAGTGCAAATTTTTAATAACTTGCTTAATTTGTTCGATATTCCCTAATTAAATTTGCTTCCAACTTTTGGGAATCCTTAGTTAATTCTTTAAAAATTGAGAAAAGTTTTGCAAAGTTTTGTTTTGTGCAACAGCACACCGCACTTAAAATTTACCAGCGATTTGGAAAGAATCCCTAATATTTTTATACTAACAAGCTTTATTATTTTTGTAAAATAAAAAAGCTTCAAGTTTCTTCGAACGCCTATTTTAAAACGACAAAATTGAAAACTAAATTTCATTTTAGTTAAGCATAGATTTTTTTGTAATGTGGTAACTACGGTTTAAGTAACGTCATAATTATTCATATACAGATTTTTGGTTCTATTCGATTATACCTAAACTACATTATAACACCATCTGTTCTCTGACTTGTAAATCAATGAACAATTCCTGAAAATATACGAGGGGGATTAGTTTCCAGCACTTTCATTTGAAGCTTAAGCTTCACGTGAAGCTTGAGCTGAGCTTTTCTGCCACATGATGAATTACACAACGGAAACGAGGAAACTAACGGTGCGGTAACGCCAGGACACAGATGCTGGCTTTTCATTATTGTAACATTATTAAGTACTAAGAGAATATTGGTTGGAGAATTATTATATACGCATACGAGTATATTGGCAATTCAATATAAAAAGAGCCGAGCTTGTAAGTAACAGAGAACAGAGTATTGTAATCTAATAGTGACAATATAGTCCGGCGGCTTACTGCAATATACAATATGAGCCAAAAGCAATTTACATTTATTTCTTATTTCAGACACCTTATAGAGTATTTTCAGGGGTGGAGGCATCACCGGAAGTGTCCGCGTCAGCCGACATTTTGAAATGATTGTCCCCGTTTTTAGTTTCTGTACTTATGGATCAAACTTTAAGGATATATGTAATACGTTCTACTGATACTGATACGGAACAAAAAGGGAGGTTTACTTAAAGGAAATATGTTGAGTGCCACTGGTTTCATAGCTGTTTGTGTTGTTTTATTCAAATATTAACAATGTACGTAATTATCTAATCCAGCACTGATTTTTACTTCCTTGTACGGAGTAAAGGAAGTATTGTAATCGCGAAAAATTTCGGTTCTCAGATTTTCACGGAAATATCCGTTTTGACCTTTTCTGAATCCATTATGACTAGTTTCGTCGTGAAGTTTGTACGTACGTACGTACATGTGTGTCGCATAACTCAAATACGGTTAGACGTAGAAAGTTGAAATTTTGTATTTAGGACTGTTATAGCATCTAGTTGTGCACCTCCTATTTTTGGTTTCAATCTACAAACCGGAAGTAGTACTTTTTTTAAATATTTCGATAAATATTTAATCTAAGACAATTTTTTTTATTTTAAATGAAAGATTATGTGATTATTACCTACAATCGGTATTTTATAAATATTTTTGTATCTGGTATCATTTAAGAATAATTAAAGTATATATTTATAATTTAGTACTTTGGTATCTTGTAGTCCATGGTCGACTAAGATTTGTTACTACGTAAAATTTAAATGATTATGACATGACAGTGACAATAGTAAAATATGCTTTATATCTTCTTCTGAAGTTTAAATAAAATGACTAAAATATATTTGTGAGTATAGTAGGTAGCAGTAGTAGTAGTATACTTATTATATTAATATATTTGTATAATAAGTTAAAAGAATAAAGTAGGTATATGGCGGGAGGTCTTGTGGTGGCCACGTCAGATTTTTAAATATTATTCTACATTTTAGTTATTAAGAAAAGTATGAACAGTTTAATAGGCGTACGAGGAAGTCATGTGGTGTCCACGGCAGATTTTTTGTAATGAACTTTAATTATCTGTTTCTTTCACAGTACTGAAACCAGTGGCACTCAACATATTTTTTTTCAGTAAACCACCCTTAAATTTACGAATTTTTGAAAAATCTTTTTGTTCCGTTATCAGTAGAACGTGTTACACGCAGGTACCCTTAAAGTTTGATCCATACGTACAGAAACACGCTGTATAGTATCTTTGAATAGCAATACTGTCAAATTAAAATACCTCCAAATTTGTGGCCACCTTTTTACCTTTATATTAAACTAACTGAGCAAACTCAATAATTAAACTGGTTTAATACAAGTGGAACTCGTCTTTAGAGTTAGACATCGTCACAGCTGTTCTCGCAACGTGTCAGGGTTGGTAGGATTTATTTTATAAATTCAGAAGTGGTTTTCAGAACACGGAAATTCTATACATGAAAGAGCCATACAGCATGCTAAATCGCCTGGTGACAGCGGGTAGACGAACATGCATCACAGTCAAAGGTGTCTCAATAAGACCGTTGAAAACGTTCAACGAAATACATAAACTCAAAATGCTGAACTGGTTTAATGAGGATCTTTATTTATATCACTTTATACTGCTCATATTTTATGTTAACGATAATTTTCCTTATTTATTTTTGTCTCAAATAGACGCAGCTCTTGAAATTTTAATAGATCTAAAAATAATGTTAGAGGACCTTCATCTTTGCTGCTCGTGGAAAGAATTTATTTTGATTATGATTATTTTACTGTCATAATTATCTTAACCAATCTAAATACAGGATTTTACGTCTACCATGCTTCATTTCGACTTCGAAGAAATACAGTCAAAGTCGAGTACATAGATCTTTTGCTATCAAATGCAAAGCAAAAAAGCATGTTACAATAAATTATTTTGTTATTTTGGTTTTGAAATCGATGACCTCATATTGATGATGTACCTAATTATACCTATAGAATGAAATTTACAAAAAACCTTGCCGTATTTTGTTAAATAATTTCTAAAAATTACTAAAAATGCAAGTTTTACATAAATTATTAGTCAATTAGTTAACTGTTTAAAAAAATATCTCCATACCCGTCTTAATTCCGACTAATGTACGAGTATATTATCGATTTCATCGATTTTTTTTGTTCATTAATCAGCGTATAATATGGATTATTAAATGATAAAAATTAGCTCCAACTTTTGCTAATTGATGTCACAGCAATTAATAATTTGCTTTTATTGATTTACTAATGAGTCATGATTCTAAAAGTTAAATTTCAATTTGAAATTTTTTATAATACAGCCAGAATCGTTCAAATTGATAATCTTCTGGATTTACAAGTGTAGGTAGCGCCTTAATGCCGAGCAAATACAAGTATTAAATATAAATATTTTTTGTACGTTATTTTTTGATTAACTAGTTTCCACCAGTCAACAATTTATTACTTTATTTTGTAATTAATGTTAAAAGTAGGCTTTATGGTTCATTTTTAGTAGATAAAGAAACACTTTAACATCAATTGTAGATAAAGATAAAGACACAACAACGATCATTTCTAACGCGATCGCGACAATAATTACTACTTTTATAATATTTTATTATGAAACATCTGTGCGATCTACCGCTACGAATGCGTAATGCCTTGTAAGTTCTCGAGTTAACTAACTAATTATTGCTAACTACTAACTATTACGAGTTATGTAAATTCACAGTATCATCTGGGGGTTTGTTTTGAATCCAATACGGAGTTATTTTAGTTTTACTTGGTTTTCCAATAATTTATTCTATATTTGGAAGACGAAAGAATGTACGATTATTTATTTTTATCATACAAAAGAAAAAATTAATTTTTATTTATCTACTTTATTTTGAAAGAAAGCTACGTACCTACACGGCAAAAATTAATAAAAAGTATGAAATGAAATTTTGCAATTTTTATTTTATTAAAGTAAAAGCAAGCGGACGACGCTCTTGCATTTTCCTAGAATTCTGTAATAAATTACTTGCGTTTTTTCATATTAGTTGCGGTAGAATAACATATACCTATGTTTTTAGAGTTAAAACTATCTTTGAAAGTACCAGGCACCAGACTGCAAGCTACAAGAAATAATTTCGTTTCACTTTATTCATTTTGAATTTTTTTTCTACATTTCTATTAAATTAAATTTACTTGTATATAAAAAATACTTTCCGTGGAAGAGATTAGTAATTAAAACATTATGTTGTTAACAAATACATTTCACCAGGGCCGTAGCCAAGTTTTGTTTCTAGAAAGAGCTAAATATTTTGTAAAAAGGGTAACATTGTTGTTGTTCCTACACTGTACCTAAAGTGTGGAGTTAAGTATAATACTTGCATCAGGCGCGTAGCCAGGATTTGTGGTTGGCGGGAGTAGTATTTAAAAAATTTTGTGGTAAAAAAAACGTGTCAACAAAATGCGCCGCAGGCGAAATTTTTTAAAATTCAAGGTCAAATACGTTAAAATTGAAGATTTGATTTTTCAGACATAATAAAGAGGGGTCCCGGGAAGTGTACTATTCAATTGAAAACACACGCTGTTCCATGCTCCAACGCATGATGGCGACTGACCGGGTGGGGAACAAAACTTTATAAGTGCACCTGTCGAATGAGATCACTCTTTCCCCACTACGATCCCTATAGCCCGAATGGCACGTATTTAAAAAAAGTAAGTTATTATGAATCACCCTGTAAATCATAATCCCTCCTCACCAGCAAATCAGCGATGGCCAGATGCATGAGCATGAGGTTAATCCTGGACGGCGCCTTCCTGCGCCTGCGGACGATGAGAACCAGCACGGTGATGTTCCCGACAGCGGAGATGACCATCAGCACGCTGTACGCGATGATGGACAGCAAGTGGCCGTCGTTGAAGCGCATGTCTATCGGCAGGTGGCTGCCGTTGGTCTGCGACCAGTTCGACAGGATGCGGTGGTCCTGGATGTCTGTCGGGTTCATGTTCACGTTGAGGCTTACACTGGTTTTATAACTGCACATTTAGGTGCTGGTGGACACTGGTATCTGCAAAAAGAAATTGGTGTTAGAAAGATTATTCATTTTTAAAAGAAGACTACATGAAGTTATTTAATATTAACATAGAAACTACACTCGAGGAAAAAATTAGGGGAAAACTCGATTTTTGACGAAAAATGTCAAATTTTTAAACCGTGATAACTCGGTTGTACTTGACCCAAAATCAATAATTCTTTGGGTTTTAAAAAGATCAAAGTCTCCCCTTTCGAACGATGTACCTGAAAGCCACATTCGATACATCTCATGTCCCGTAAACCAGCATAGAAAAAAAATGTTTTTGACTGACAAAAATGTCCAACTTTAACAACTTGCACGGAGTACAAACAAAATTGTAGACCATATTCAAGGCAAGGACATTACAGTTCATACAATTTCCTTTAAAGTTAAAAAAAGAACAAGTTTCTACGATGATTCTATCCAAAGTTATGAGCATTTGAAATTTAAAGTGCTTTTTGAGCGTTTTTGGTTATAAATTCAATGGGTGAGCCAATATCGATGAAAAGTAGAGTTTTAAAAAGCTCAAAATCTCTACTTTACAGCTGTGTGAACCGATCTTCAGTCAAATGCAACCGGGTTATGACGGTTTGAAAGTTTGACAATTATTCGTTAAAAATCGAGTTTTCCCCTAATTTTTTCCTCGATTTATATATATATATATATATATATATTCTTGTTATTGATAATTCATGAATAACATGTTTAATATTTATGGTCATTGGAAAAAATGTACACAACTCGTAGGAAAGTTTCTATCAAATGTTCGTGAGATTTCCGAACTCGACCATGTGCGTCAAAATTCTAACTCACACGATATCATTCACTTTCCTCGCTCATTATGTAATATACTATTTTATAGTCATATAATATGAACAAATATTGTAATTTCAATTATCGTACTTCGATAAATCAACATCCAACAATCAAAATACAAATTATATTATTATATAATATTAATTTCCTATTCCTAATTACTGAAAACACCAGTTCAAATAATGGCCATTTGATTGCCTTTGAATTTAAATTCATGATTGAAATTTGCGTTACATCGAATCAGTTGTATTATGCAACCAAAATTAATTGACATTGCCAAATATACATTCGACATTTAATTTCCTTTATGCTTTAGGAATGTAAAATTTTTGCAGATTTATGCAATCAAACAGGAGATTTACAATCTCAACTAAAAGGATTTCTTTTGATAATTTTTATTAATAAGGAATATTTTTTTAATTAAAATTTTTAAAAAAGAACTCAATTTTTCTGTATCTAATACAATATAACAATAATTATGTAAACATAATTTTCGTGTTAAATCTAGGCTGATAGCTGAGTGCGTAAGCGTAATGTGATTATAATACTATGATACGAAAAGTATATTATAGTATTATTATAAGTTATAATACAGTGTGATTATAAATGATACTCCGTGCCGCCTCGTTCTGATTTGATCTTAGCCTCTTTGATGTGATTGTATACTGTACTAAACTCACCATCTTAACCTCAAAATATGAAAAAATTACAGTTTAATTTCAAAATTACTTAACAGTATTCTTCACTTACTTTCTGATTTATTTAAAGTTAAAAAAAAACAAGATAAACTCGAAATTTGTCGTAATGGCACTTAAAAACGTTCGTTTGGCAGGAAATGAATATAATAATTTTATTCCGCGGAAGATATAATTTTAATTAAAAAACGAACTTTTAGAGTCATGTGATGGTCAATCATTTCTGATCACTCTATTTCTATTCCGATGACGTATTAACAATATGTGAGATTTTTACACCCAAGTTGGGTAAAAGCCGTGATAAATATGCTTGTGTAAATTTGTGTCAACAAGCCCCGAACTCTGGACGAGTTGAAGGAGGCAATTTGCGTGGAAGTCGCCCAAGTTGAGGAAGCGATGTTGGAGAGAGTCTACACTAACTTCCAAGAACGCCTCCAGCAATGCATCGTCAAAAACGGTCACCACATGACTGATGTGGACATACTAAATAATGAAAATGAAACGAGGCGACTAAAACGAACCAAACCACTAGAACTAAGTTCCTAAGAATCCAACAACGTAACAACAGAGTACGAACTGAAGGAGAACCGCTGGGAGCTGTCTTCTCGCATGACATGTAGTATAATATATCACAATTACTGGTTGGCCAAATTGGCCAGTTGTAAATTAAAATTCATTAATAAAAAAAACAACATGACTGATGTGATTTCCACACTTAATTGTCACAAATGCTATTTCATTGCGAACCCGAATCCGTAAATAAATTTGTTTTTGAGTAAAAATTACCGATTTTATAATTTTTTTAAAAACCATCCGTCCTTTGTGCTGGTCCAATGTATAATCCCATTAACTATAAGATTGTAATGTTATTACAGTTATAACAATAGCATCTTTCTGAAGTTAATAACAAAATAACTTTTGCACGACCCCAAAACTTAGCTCTTAATAGCTACTACATTTCAAACTCAAACTAAAGTTCCTAATTAATTAGTAACAATTAGATTACTTGAATAGAGCAACTTCTCAAAGGACAGACCGTACTAGAAGTACCTAAAGAAACTAAAAACTCGAATTACAAAATCTGTCTTTTGGTGGCTAATGATTAATAAACCAGCGTCAGCATTTTTAAAACTTTACGATGAAAGTAAAAATAAATCCATTCAGATCTTTGACAGTCAATAAGGTTTGAAGGAATTCATAGTTAAAGGATATTAAAAAGGCTTTTCCTGGAATCAACGACCAGTCGCCGAAAACTTATATATCAGATTTTCGATTATCTTTTTGTAACGAAAATTTCGATCTTATTTAACAGGAAGATTAATTATTTATTTTCCCACAATCATATCCAAAACTAACAGTATCATACAATTACCTAGCTACGAAAATAAACAATATCACACTTTCGTTCAATCCGTTCGATATGTTACCGAACAGGTCTTATCGCATAGATTAAATTTTTGTTTCACCTTTTTGTAGGCATGTGCTGTCTTTCTGACATTTGTAAATTCTTTCCTTCTTTTAAAACTCGTTCGAATTTTATTAAAACTACTGCTCAAAAATATTCCCTTTGCTGCTATTTCTATACTGATCGAGTACCCGTTAAAAACTAGTAACCGCATACACGGTACTAAATACAGGTTGTCTCAAAAAAATTAATGTATTCACACTTCGAATGACGAGAAAAATATTATTTATTAGCATAAATTTAAATGAAATACATTCGAATACAGAAAACAAATGTAATTATTCGTAATCATGTTCGTAAATGTTCAAATTGATGAGCATTATTGTTCAGACAACGCTGATAACGCGCACTAAGAGATTCGCAAACATCACGAAAGTTAAAGTGTGAGTACATTTTTTTGAGACACCTGTATATAGATATCTCTGTCGTAGGCTAGTTTGTAAATTCAGTTGTTTTATGAAACTCCTAATCTTTTTCTAAATGGCTCGGCATTATGATTTCATATCATTCTATCACAAAATATGCCGAATATTTTGCTAGAAACTCTGAACTGAACTAAATAAACAACCAAATACCTTTCTTGAATTCCACAGACTCGGTTTTGGTGCACTGAATTAAATAAAAAAAACCTAATACCCTTCTTGAGTCTTACATAGGTACTTGGTTTTGGTATAAACTCTTATAACCAAATAAACAACTCAATACCCTGCATGAGTTCCACATTTCAGTTTTGGTTGATTGAACTGAACTAAATATAAAGAATTTAATACTTTTCTTGAGGGAAATAACATTATGTGTTTTATAATATGTGTTTATGTGTTTTATAATATGTCTACATGCCTACGCCTTTTATACAGGTTGTTTCTGTACTTATGGATCAAAAACTAACGGAACAAAAATAATTTTTCAAATATTCGCAGAATTAAGGATGGTTTACTTAAAGGAAACATGTTGAGTGCTACTCTGCCCTCTTTAGGAAGAAGGTCCTATCTGCAAATTTTGAGATTTTGTAATCTGCATAAATTATTACAAATATATACCAAAATAGAATGTCCAGCTGCCCTAAGAAAATGTAGAATTTATTATTATTAGTATTATATTTATATAAAGCAATTTTAATAGTAAAAATCCGCATAGGTGTTTCCACAAAAATGTTTATATAAAATAATAGCTAAAACAAAAATTTTGCAGATAGGACCTTTTTCCTAAGGACGGCAGTACTGGTTTTATAGCTGTTTGTGTTATTTTATTCAAAATATTACATAATGTAATTTTGATAGTAAATTAATTTTAATTATTCTGTTTCTTTCACAGTAATGAAACCAGTGGCAAGTTATCAGTAGAACGTGTTACATATAACCCTTAAAGTTTTATCCATAAGTACAGAAACACCCTGTATCCTAATTATTTACAGTATGAGGTTGCCTCACCTCAGTATGTATTTATAAGTGTTATATTCTTGCAGTAAGTTTCAGTAAGAAAATTTATTTCGCAATATTTTTGGTGTTTGCCAACAAGTTCGATTTATCATGCGGAAAATGAAAATCGGATTCAGTCATCTTAAAAGTTTTTTGCTTTCAGTTTTCAGCTGAATGGAAGACGAATTTTAAATTTAATAAGCTTATCACATCAGTCATTGAAGTTGAAAGTTTCAATAGATGCTCAAAAAGTAATCAGATTTCAATCTTATTTTATATGCCGAATGCCGTACTTGAAAATGAAGAGATTAAACAATGTAGTAATTATTAGTCTAGACTATATCTCTAAAACCATGTCTTATCCATACGGCAGGCTTTTGCTTAAGGGCCTGTCTATCTCCTAAAATCCAGCACAAAACGTACTAACGTTGTGAGTGTTTTGTGGCCAGTACAAGAATGGGAAAATTGTATTTCAACAAGGATTATATGCGTAAAGGATCAATTAACAGTGGTGCCATATGAAAATTTTAATAAAAAAAATTGTAAATAATTATAAAAATTCCGAAGAATTAAAAAAAATCCAATTTATCTAAATTTTACACGGGTATAACTCCTGATAGAAATTTATTTTTAAAATTTTAAATAGGCATATAAGTAGATCTATTCTTTCCCTATTACCTTGAAGTCAATAATAAATTAACAGTTTTCCCGCAACGAAAACACTTTTACAGTATTTATCAACTTCAAAATTACATTGCATTGCTACGATTACGATGTGGTAAAGTAAAAGTTTCGGGCTGGTTTTAGGCAGTCATAGCAGTGGGGAAAAGATTGAAAAAAAGATGTAAAATCTAGAGTATTCTAGGAATTCGGAAAAAAACGTAGACGGGCCGCTTAATTTATACATTTTTGACCTCCTGAAGTCTAAACATAACAATTACACAACTTTGACGTCTATGGTAGTTGCGATTTTACACATGCCATGACTTTACCGCATTTTGTTCGGTAAATGTCATCGAATTTGAATTACAGAAACGCTACTTTACATAATTTATTGTTTAATAGAGATTGAAATAAATAAAACGTTCGTTTTTATTAAATTTATAATTTTATAATTAAAATTATAATTTAATATAGAATCTCGCATAATTTTTCAAAATCCTCCTCTACTAGGGAGATCGTCGTTATAAATAAATAATTTCACAATGTATGAACAGTCTCGTAGTAGGTACATCTATTCATCTTCATTATTCAGTTTATAAAACATGTCGTATTTTACACATTTCTCCTCAAATTTAAATAACCTATATATATATATATATATATATATATATATATATATATATATATATATATATATATATATATATATTGACAGTTTTTCTGAAACACTTTTCATTATTTCACAGCAATATTTACCTGTTACTTTATAATATAATCATAAGCTTACATGTTCTTAATATTTTACATATATTTCTATAACACTATACAGGGAGTAATTTCGAAATTAATTAAATTAATCTTTTTAGGCATAGGACACCTTTTATAACATAAGAAGATGCAAAAATACACACAACAGAATAATAAAATATAGGGTGTTCCATTTGAAAATGACGAGTTATAGCCATTTGAAATTGAGTAAATTTGATTCTCTGTACTGAACACCCTGTATAATAACATTTAAAAAAAGTTATGTCAGAACAAAGAGTATAGTTACAGTTGTACTGAAAAAAAAATTCATAATTTTTACTATTAAAATAACTTCAGTACGCCTTTATAAAACAATACGTGTATTCGGCTTTTTTTAGAGAAAAAATTGAATAACTTGGCAACGCCGTGGAAAAGTAAAATGAAATTTATATGTTCGTATAGGTAAGTAAAATACAATTCAAAATATATAAAAATATGTAGGGTGTTTTATTTAAAAACGACGAACAATTATTGCCAAGTCGTTATACAACACCCTGTATATGTAAAATAATTTTAAGTTATGCTCCTTGAGTAGACGAAAAATTCTGTTAAAAAAATTATGCTGTATTTTTAACGACAAGGGAGATATCGACGACGGGCATTTCGATGACTCACCTGTATAACGCACATATTATTAAATTTCCAAAATACTATTCAGAGACAGCAAATGACACAGTGAATTCGAACTAATTACATCTTTTGACTAGAGCTGTCAATGAAAAACGTGGCCAGTCGGCAAACTTAATTATTATTCTTTAACCGTGGTTTTACCTAATATTAAAATAATTTTTTTTTCAGTGATTTCAACCCAGGACTTGGCACTTGGAGGGAGCAGAAATCATCAAAACGTAAGTTAATTTTGCATTTATGTTTATTACAATCAAGTCAATTTATACAAAATTGATTAAATTGTTAGCATTTTTTTTCCATAAATTAAATAACTTTTCATTTTCATCGCATTTCATATTAAAAAGTGTGCCACATAACTTCTGATATCCGTTGTTTTTGTGGCTATTGAGACTGTAGTATCTGTTTTATATTTTTATTTTGTGACTTCTTCAATACGTGTTTGCCAATATATTAGCCATATACAATATATTCGTTCAATAACTTTATTGTCAATATCTATAATTCAAATCTACTAAAACGTATAAAGAAACCATATTCTCGACTCGATCAATATTAGTGCAAATATCTGCAACAAAAAACAACGACGACAATTGCTGTAACTATGTGCAAACGACAAGTAAACAGAACAGAACGTAAATCACGATCTGGAAAACCCGGGGAAATCTATCCCTATCCGCATTCTAAACTCGTAGTTAACACTGTTTTTAACGCTCCCAAAAGTTACATCATGGATAATGTCCCTCAGATAAGGCGGAATTATTGTACATTAGTTTTTATGCTGCAAGTTGGAACGAATATAATGAGAGATGTTTTCAAAAATATTGAGATAACCTTAAGGTTAATGGTTTATAGATTCGTTATTGAATAAATAATAATACGGAATATTTTTGTCGACATTTTTAACAAGTTGTTACTACTGGGAGTTTTATCAGAAATAATTTCCTATTTGTTGTGGTTAATAACACATTTTATTGCAATATAAACATCTGTATCTTATAGTTGCACGAAATGAATGAGTGTTTATGAGTAATATAAATAATAAATTAGTTGCGTTGTATAGTAAAATTTTTTTGGAGAGGAGTCACGTCATCAATGTTGGTCACTAGATAATGACGTCACGGAACCAGATAATGACGTCACGGAATACTAGATTTACATAGTACACTAATTTAATTTTTTTAATATGTAATGTGTGTTGCATTATTGAATTTACATGCGATGCTTATTTTTGCGATCAATTTAATTGAATTATTAGACAATTAATATTTAAATATCATTGTAAAATTTAATATATTTCCAGTTAGAACTCTATAGCGTTACAGAAAAATTTGAATGTCATGTAAACGTACAACACAAAACACAATTCTTAATTCAGTAATGCCAATGTGTGGTGAAAAAACAAACTACAATTATTTGAAATAAATTTAAAATGCATTAAAAACATTATGTTCGGCTTTAAAATTATTGTAAATTTAATGAAAATGCATTATTCTTATAGTATGCAAAAAAGTAGTATTTATTTTATTCATTTAACATCACTCGGTCATTACTACAGTTATTTTCCATTTTGTATTGTTTTGATGACATGACTCCTCTGCAAAAAAATTTCAACTATAGTAGTTATATTTAATTATAAATTTCATTATAAAATTATGTTGGGAAATAGAATAGCATAAACCTCTTAATGCTGTCTCCATTTATACGAATATAAACAGGAACAGGAATCAGGAAACAATTATCTATTTCTTTTTATATGCACTTGTAGTATTAACAAAGTGATTACCGTTCTGCTAGCTGTACAGTAATAAAGTCTATTACCGCACTGTAAATGGTAGTTATTATGTTTGTAATTTATTATTGGTACTATTGTGTCTACGTCAAGTAATGTCATACAAGTATTAAGTATATAAACTTGAAATTAACAACCTATTAATAATCAGATTTTTATTAAAATTGGAATTCCAAAATTTCTGTATTTACAGTTGTTTTATAAGACGTATTGTCGCACTCGTTCATTGGAATACTCGTGCGAAAAAAAAATACCAGCTTATAAAACCACTAGTTGGTAAATTGTTACCATATTAACCATGTTTTTGATTAGAACATAATATTTTTAAAATATTTATGCTGTTATTAAGAGGTGTTGAATAAAACCTCATAATTACTTCACACGGAATGACCAACTCGAAAAAATTATCTCACTCAACCTCGGCCTCATGAGCTAAGATTTCTCTCGTGGGCAATTCCTTACTTTGCCCACTAGTAAAGTAAGTAAATATTAATATGCATTACTACTTTAAAAAGCTATCACCTCTCTCTTTTAAGTTGTTTTTTTGCAACGTAAACATAACTTATTTATTTTATTAACCTTACAATTCTGAACTCGTTCAATGAGATTATTTAATGCTATGTACTTGAAATGACATTTAACAACTGACATTCTGCCATAAAAAATTTCACTGTTTAAATTTACTCAGTTCTTTACGCTAAGAGTAAAAAATTTAATAATTATTGCCTATGAAAGAAAACTAGATATAGGTACTCGTATATTTAAACCTAAAATTTTCAAGATATTTTTATTTATTTTGTGAATACATTCTTTAAACTCTATTAAACTTTATTAGTTACCTACGTACATTATTTGTATTGTAATTTGTACTTTTGAATTTTTTTGCATTATATTGTGAAATTTTTTTATTATTCGTACATAATATTTTTTAAATTTATTTTCTGCACTGATATTTTGTTAAAAAAATAAGAAAACATATTCTTTATCACTGTGTAGTCTTTATCCGTAAAACACTCATTATTTAGTCCTTTTTAATGGTAAATAAAAAACGTCTCCAACAGCCTTTAAATTAGAAGTCCTTCCTGAAATCGTATTATCTTTCTGATTTAAGGGCGCTAACATTTAAAAAGCTTTATAAATGAGCAGCAGGAAATTGTTTTTACAGCAATTGAATCCCATTACGTGAAAACGTGTGAACAAACAAAGAAAGGACTCCATATCCTTTGAATCTGCGATAATTACTCACCGTAAAGTGCTAGAAGTCAAATAAACTACTTTTGAAATATTAACCCCGGGATTCTCTTTGTGAGTATTCTCAAAAATAAAGACTTATCGTTAAAACAAATATCTTATGAGAGCAGGTACTCTCTAACCAATATCAGCTGGTAACTGCACACATACAATGTATAATACCTTACAGAATTTGAGGCTGCTAAATTCAAGTTGTAGATAGATAACCGTAATATAAAATCGTCCCAGAAATGACGTTTTGTTTAAATTCTCGCCGTTAAGAAAATGTAAATATAAAATTTGCATTCGGGGTATTTTAAACTGGGCGCTATTTTAAAGCAATGCCCACCTACCTACTATTACTTTTATTATTTATTATTATTGTTACTTAATGTACATAATAAGAGGCATTTTAAGAAATTATTAAGCCAGAAAACTTTACCGGTTGTACAATGTAAAACTTGTAAACTTCGAAGAACGTACTTATTTGACATGTGTGCAACAAAATTAAACGCTACATACATACCTACATAATATTTCACACCTTGTATTGTGTGTGACAGATTTATATACAGGGTGTTTCTATACCTCGAAACTTTCGGAGAGTTGTAAAAGCGCATTTCAGGTCATCAAAACGTATGAAAAGCGCGGAAATATAATCAGTAAATTTATGTACAATAAGCGCAGATCGTAACGTTCTATAAGCGCATTTTTCGAAAATGAGATTTCTGACCATAACAAGTTAGTCCAGATCGTCTTCGAGTATGATGGGGTTAAGTTCAGAAAAATATTAGGTTAGGTTAGGTTAGGTTAGTTTTATAAAATTCAAAAAATATTGTAGAAAAACAGTCGTACAATCCCTAAAACCATTGTGCTTTACAAATGTCCCCGCTTATATAACGTGAATTTCTGCGCTTATATAACGTCAATTTCTGCGCTTTTCGTACGTCGATAAGCAAAAACTGATAAAGGCCAAATGCGCTTATATAACGCACCCGAAACTTTAGTAGGTTATATAATTTGATATACTTGATTATAGAAAAATATATTTGTTTCAAAACTCGCAAAAATATGGACAAAAATTTCTAGTGCCACTGGTTTGAAGGCTCATTAACTGTTAATTTATTATGTAATTAATAAAATAAGATTATAAATAGTCTCTACAAATAGTCCTTTATATAAAAAAATAAATAAACAGTTACATGGATTTTCTATCTAGTGGCACTAAAACTTTCACTACCCTTATTTTTGCGAATTTTGAAAAAAAACAACTTTTTTTTATAGCTGATGTTAAGGTGAAGTTTGAGTAGATAATGTAAGGGCTGGTTTATAATGGATGTAATCGTTTACTTCTTCTGTATTCTGTAAGATGTGGGATGTGAATGA
Organism: Agonum fuliginosum; assembly: GCA_947534325.1. Classification (NCBI taxonomy): domain Eukaryota; kingdom Metazoa; phylum Arthropoda; class Insecta; order Coleoptera; family Carabidae; genus Agonum; species Agonum fuliginosum. The sequence goes on from OX384037.1 coordinate 31,228,699, forward strand.
GAAGTGTGTTGTTCAAAATCATTTCAGTAATCTACTAACTTGACGACATAACCTTTCTTATAACTGTCAGTAATAGATCCGTTTGTTGAAAGTTACATAGTTGGATCTGCAATATTTATAACAATAAATATTGTACCCAAATAAAAAATACTCATCATAATGTAAACAAAGATCCACAGAGAACAAATAGGACTTGCTTGCTATTTGTTGGGAAAGAATGAAGTATGTAACATAAAGTGGCTTTATATTGAGTATGGCCAACTTCAGTAAAATTGTATTTGAATAAAATTATGTGTTTGGTAATACATGAAGAGTTTAAAAGTTAGATGCTAAACTAATTTTTGGATATAATATTGTTACAGTTAACATTAATTAATTCCACATTTTTAGTGATACTCTAGGAAGTTTTCTTTAAAGTTGGCGAACCTTACTGTTACAGTATAGGTAAACGTCAAATCCAGAGTCATTATGAACTGTAACCTAGATATACTTATATCTCATGTTAATAAGAACGCAGAAGAAGTCACCAGTTACATCTATTATAAACCAGCCTTAAAATAAAGTAAAATTAGATTTTTTTACATTTATTCTTGCACTAAAACTAAGTGTACCTGGTTGGATTTGAACTTAAGGAATTCGAAAATTACACAACATGCTATTTTGTTGTGAATATTATAGCTACTAGCTAGAGATGCGCTATTTAGATAAAAGTGCTAAATTTAACTTTTGCTCTTAAAATACTACGTTTTGTTTAGTTTCTATAGTTTCAGTGAGTTACGATGCAGCCTATAAAAATAAGAATGTCTAATCTAAATTGATATTTGATTGAGCGTTTGTTAATTAATGCCAACTCCATCTTAGAAATAACAAATATCGAAAGCGTGAAAAGAAAAAATTGGCACTGATCACCGAAAGTATTTTAATGAAAAATATTTTCTATGTTATCCCAAGGATATAGAAAAGGGCAAAAGAACCCCGATTTTTTATAGAAGGTTCGGGGAATTTTCTTTTCTACTTTTAGGACCTCTATGGAATTGGAGCACAACTGAAAGGAAATGCCATTGCCGCGGTAGAAAGATTAACTGTTGTGTGTTGTGTGTGGGTGTGCTAATGGAATTTTCATTTTCGTAATTAATGAAAATTTCATTATTGCTAGACAGGCATGTAAATGCAGCTTATCTCAGCATAAAACATTTCAAACCCGTTTTAAAATACACGTCAATTAAAAAATGCTAACGCGCCGGTGTACAAATAGATCTTGATATATTCATTGACAGATTACTTATGCTTTTATAACTGCATAGACAGATGATATATTTTTGTATTTATATTGATCAGAGTCATTAATTCTGCTAATAATTTTAATTTTATACTCTATTATAACTTCACATAGTGAGTCTCCGGTATAAATATACAGGCTGTTTCACAATCTCAGGAAAATATTTATTGCAGTTTAATCATCATTTAATTTATTCACAAGACAAATTCAAATATATAATTATTTACGATTCGGCATAAATTCAAACACAGGAAGATGCAAAAAGTTATAGTTAAGGGGCTATACTTCTTGAGTGCAATAAGAATCAGAATTCACGATTCTGGCTATACTGCTCAAAATAAAAATCTCAAATTTTACATTAGTAACGACAAAGCATTGTTGAATTGAAAAATTCAAACTATATATTGTTCCGACAACAATTAGAGATAAAAAGAAATTAAACACTAGAATTTCGTGACTATCTCATGAATAAACTATAAAAGTTATCATGGAGTTTCAAGACAAAATGTGAAGAACATAATAAAACTATAATTTTATCAACAGAATGGCCATAAATTATATATAAATTTGCACAATTTTCGCCGAATTTCGCATAATTATTAAAGCCAAACTAATTACATTAATTAAAGATTTTGAAGATTCCGCACTTTTAGTATGCTTCCTTAATCTACATACAAAAATTCAACATCATACGTATAACAGTATTAGATTGAGATCCTCACAAAAATTACTCGTTATTCAATGCGTATTATTGCCATGCAATGGGCTCTTAAAACCTTTAATTCTTCGACCATATAGGTATAGACACACGACGCAAGCTTTTGTTGTGAAGCCAAGAACTAGCGAACTGGGGAGAAGAGGTATATCACTGTATCTAAGGTTGTTTACTCACAATCACTATACGAATTTTTTTTAAACTATCTCAAAATACTTACTATCAGTCAAGGAACCTGCGAATTAATAAAGCCAATCACATCAAAGGAAATAGTACAGCATTTGAGTGTTTATTAATGGTCGAAGCTTTGATTATTAACAGTTTTCTAAATTTAAGATATGAACATTCCTGTGTTGATTTTTTCTATGAATGAATATCTTTCTTGGTGCAGGTATTTTATTAGTTCTAGATTTACATTTTCTTGCATTGCCTACATGTATTTTCCTGTTTATGAACAGTCTTGATTTTTATTTTCTGAGGTTGAATGGATGGGAACTCAAACAAATTACGTTATTTCAAGACCAGATAAGTATAAAACGAGAATATAAAGTTCTTGACCGCATAAGTTGAGTATAGTTTATAGTTAAGTGTTTTGAGTGGTTTAACTTAACCCTAGTTGTAAAAAAATGGACACCGTTTCGTATCGCAGAAAACACATTCGACTTAAAACCCCACTTAGTGCTTACAGTACAATAATTACTATGTTTTGTTACTCTGCTCCACCACCATACTTTTTTGTCCATTTTCAGCATTCTCTACATTTAACCCTCTCTCTGTCCCACTCTCTCTTTCTCTCTATATCCTTCTTCTATTTATTCTCGATCGAAGCATGCGATGCACAATTTCACCAAGCGTCTGTTGCTCGAATTTAATTAATTGAAGTAAGTGGTTGGCAGCGAACAGCTGAGGACATGGAGAGCACGAGAACAGAAGAAGATCGTCGTAGTGGCACGATCGTTGAGAATCCACGCCTTAGGACAAAGCCTGGGGGGGGGGCTGAGTTCAGCAGGGAAGACACGCATGGCGACGTGGCAGATGCTAAATCGACGTATTTGTTAGCATCAATTGACAGGAGATGGTGACAGTGAATGATTCCTGCTGGAGTATTCTGGCAATGCAGCGTGATGTAGGATTACCTACGTTTTACTTGTAGCTTTTGACATCAGTCACCTGCACACAATTTTGTGTTTAAGACTGTCTTTTACCTAAATGACCAAACATGCTTCACACAAGTTTGTGATTTATTTAACAACAAACAAATGTAATAATCAAAAATTCGCGATGTACATTCCATTCTTTCATGTTTGATTTATCGAAGACTATATGCTTTGTGAAACAAAATGTCTTTATTAAAACAAGATAATTCAAAACTAGTGAATGACCAATAGTTTATTATTACATTTGTTTGTTGTTAAATAAATCACAAACTAGTATGAAGCATGTTTTGGTCATTTAGGTAAACGACACCCTTAAGTGCGCGTCATTTAAACTAGTCCAGGCGAACTAGCATCTATCGACGACATATTTCAAAGAGAATTTTTTTTCAAAGGAATGTTGTACTTGACTTCCTAACTAACATGCTATTAAAAATACCCATTGCTAAGTCCGCCATCTTGGAAAAATGGTGGAACAAGACGTCCTTTCTCTGGTTTTTACAATTATATCTTAATCCGGAAAGAAGTAACTAAAATATTTTTTTGTGATTTTGAAAATAAGTTTAACTTTTTCCTAAACTGGCGACTCAAAATGTCTATTATTAAATTATAATTATACAAATACAAGTTAAGAATCTAATAGTGAAATCCCGGATTCAAAATTTTATCAGTTAATAAATTGCAGTAGTTTTTTGTAATTTGAATCGAAATCAATATTTTATCTAAACGGTTTAGAATGTAGAAATATTTTTACCTTCCGCTTACCTGTAAAGGAAGGTATTGGAATCATGCAAAAAATCGGGTTATGAGTTTTAAGTGGATGAGCACGAATTAGGGTCCTTACAACTCATTTTTGATAGTTTCTCGATGATGTCTATATGTATGTGTGTGTGTGTGTGTGTGTGTGTGTGTGTGTGTGTGTGTGTGTGTGTGTGTGTGTGTGTGTGTGTGTGTGTGTGTGTGTGTGAGTGTGTGTGTGTGTGTGAGTGTGTGTGTATGTGTGTGGTTCGGGCCGATGCCGGATGTCGCATAACTTAAATACGAATTACCCAAAAATTTTGATATTTTACAATTGTATACGAATAGGAAGAGCTCATTAGATTTTGGTACAAATATCGTCACCGGAAGTGATATTTTTTGAAGATTGAAAAAGATAATTGTCAAAAATTTATAAAAATTTGGATAAATATAGTAGTCCAGTCAGGAGAGTCAAAAATTAACTGAAACCCAAGACTAATACATAACCAAATGAAATTTGGCATGTGAGTAGTTAAGAACATACAGAAACAAAAAAAAAATTCGCTCCACCTCGGTATGCTCCGCTTCCCACAAAAATTTTCAGTTGAAACTCAAAATTTTCTTGTAACGCATTTTCCTCGAAAACTATCAAAGATTTTGGAAAACTGTTTTGACAGGATGAAAGTTGAGAAAATTTGCTATCAAAATGGTCTTTGAAAATTTTTCATAAGTAGCAGCGTGTAGGCTTCAGCCGTTTAATATTCGAATGACTTGAGAATTTTCTGTATAGTAGGCGCTACATTGAGAATGACGTAAAACATTCGCCGCTACAGAATGAATATGGTATAACTTCGTTAAAGAACATCATTTTGTAAAGATAAAAATTGCATTTTATTCGTCGAGGCTTCCACTTTCAATTGCACTAATAACATTTGAATTTCCGACCCCGTTTATACCGAGAAACTTGCTTTTTAAAGAATCATAACTCAGTATTAGCAGACGTTCAAAGAATTCTCAATATTTTCAATATCTATGAATGAAATTGTAAACTCGTAGAGGATTATATTCACCAAATCATCCCCAATCACATGCAACTATTTGGAGCGTTGTGTGTTGTACGTCCGAAAAAAAAACTGGTTTTCGCTACCTTCTTTATTTATAGGTTATGATCTTTTTTTAGGAAAACATCTGTTACATGTACGTAGTAGTACAATTAATGAAACAAATTACAGAATCTTGTTGATTAGGATTTGTACTTAACGATAAGCTCATTAAAAATCAATTTACGGGGCCAAAAAGTGGCCTATTTTCAAAAATGCTCGTGCCCGCAATAAATAAAGAAATCTATGAGATAGCGAAAACCAGTTTTTTTTTTCGGACGTACAACACACAACCCTCCAAATAGTTGCATGTGATTGGGGATGGTTTGATGAAGATAATCCTCTACCAGTTTACAATTTCATTCATAGATATTGAAAATATTGAGAATTCTTTGAACGTCTTCTAATACTGAGTTATGATTCTTTAAAAAGCAAGTTTCTCGGTATAAACGGGGTCGTAAATTCAAATGTTATTAGTGCAATTGAAAGTGGAAGCCTCGACGAATAAAATGAAATTTTTATCTTTACAAAATGATGTTCTTTAACGAAGTTATACCACATTTATTCGCAATGTAGCGCCTACTATACAGAAAATTCTCAAGTCATTCGAATATTAAACGGCTGAAGCCTACACGGTGCTACTTATGAAAAATTTTCAAAGACCATTTTGGTAGCAAATTTCCTCAGCTTTCATCCTGTCAAAACAGTTTTCCAAAATCTTTGATAGTTTTCGAGGAAAATGCGTTACAAGAAAATGTTGAGTTTCAACAGAAAATTTTTGTGGGAAGCGGAGCATACCGAGGTGGAGCGAATTTTTTTTTTGTTTCTGTATGTTCTTAACTACTCACATGCCAAATTTCATTTGGTTATGTATTAGTCTTCAGTCAAAACCTCTCCTGACTGGACTATAGTATTTATTTGTAATAAGAATAAGAGGCAAAGTTATTTGCAACTTACGTTATAAAAAAATTGTCTTTATCTGGTAGCATTAAAGAACTGCAGTAAAATTAAAAAAATAAATTTATCAGATAAAACGTTGAAATCTTGTAATCCATGTTCGGTTGATTTTTGTTTCTGCGTAAAAAATATTGACAGGTGAGACGGGTGACAAGTTGACATACTAGCGCCATATAAGTCATAAGTAAGATATTAAATGTAGTAATGGAACAGAGGATGGCTTCAACACAGAAGAGTTTTTCCTGTGAACGAATCTTTTGATTCAGGTGATGCAAATTTCTGTGTTTGAATATTTTAGATTTTTATTTGTATATTTTAGAGACACCGGATTGTACGTATATATTTATGTTTATAAGTCTAGATATGGCGGAAGGTTGTGTGATGGCCACGTCAGATTTTTTATTTATGATTTTTTCAAAAACTGTATGAATAACGTAAAAACTAAAGTGATTCTCTTGAAGGAAATTTTATGCTCTTTCTGTTTGGTATTTGGCATTTTTGCTTAAAATTACCCATTTTTGAGATAATTGCAAAAAACCGGAAAAAGGTCGTCTTGTTCCACCATTTTTCCAAGATGCCGGATTTAGCAGAAGGCGGATCGATGTATATATTAGTTAGGAAGTCAACAACAACTTTCCTATGTAAAAAATCACTTTGAATTTTGTCTCCGAGTCCATATAAAAATTTTCTAGTTCTCCTGGACTACACATGAACACGTGTTGACTTTAGTCATACTTTACATAAAGGCGCTCAATAGGTACGCTGAGAACTTTTACTTTTACTTATTTTGCCATTAAAAGAATTCATCGTTAACGTAAATTGATAAACAAATTTACACATCCATACATATACAAATCTATCAGCCAATACCAACTTGGGTGTGACAACATTACATAAATCATCACTCATCACTGATGATGATAAGTCATGTCATAAGTACCTATAGATAAATACCATCCGTCAACCTACTGGAGATGTATCGTAATTTTACGTAAACTTTGGACAAACAAAATATCGTCATTTATTTACCTAACAGACAGAGGACCTATAATTTGTATTAAAAATATCACTTGATTTAAATTATAATTTATATCGTGATTTAAATAATAGTATATTATACAACGACTCTATAATGGATGCTTTAATCCTGATGATGAAATTTACAACAAGAGCGAGCAAAGCGAGCAAGGGTTTCAATCATCTGAGGGAATAATAGCCATTATAGCGAGTTATATACTGTACCTACTTTATCTACGACTTATATAATTATAAGATTTTAATAAAATAAATACCAATATGCAAAAAAAATTCAATTCTCTATCACCAAAGTTACATCATTAAACATTGCAAAGTTTTCTAAAAATAATTCGCACAGACAAATTGATTCAGGCATAATAATTTTCTGATTTTGGTGCAGAGGAGGGAATACTGACTATTATTAACTGGTATTAGTCCCAGTGGGATTAATATATGACATACTGTAGCAATCATCACACATTTAATGTTCATTTTATACATTAGTCGTAGATAATACAATTTATATCATGCCAACCCTGTCTAAGAATAACAATTGACATGTCATCATGAGAAAGACAGAGTTTTATTTTAAATGTATTTTTTAAGCACTCTGTATAATAAGTTTTAGTTCTTCACTTATTTTATTAACAAAAAAAATCCATTAGTTATATTTGTATTACAAAAACATTTACACAACGAAATAAAAATCATAATAGTATTATCATTCTATAGTTGACGCAACGAAAAAATACAGGACGTCACAATACAATATCGTTATGTTATTACATTGAGACGGCCTGCATTAATTCGTTGTGTCGACTATATTTATGTATTATAAATTAATATTTAAAATCTTGAACGCCGAACGCGCCTGGACTTATGTAACCAAATTTAACAAGTTTTTACTTTGTTCGTTAGTCCAGTGCAATCTTTTGTTGTGAACGTATCTAGCGATTATTTGGATGAATATTGTATGTTTTTAAATATAAAATAGTGCATTTGAACCAGTGTTTGATGTATAAAATTGTTAACAGATGCTTATTGACTGAAAATCGTTGGACATCTTCTGTGCATCATCTACCAACTAATGAAGAGTCTACGAAATGTAAGTGAAATAAATTTTGTATTAAATTAATTTTAAACTAATAGTATATTCTTCAACAAGTGTGGAATGAAGCATATTCAGGTCGAGTGGAAAGTTTGTGAGACGAGCCGTAGGCGAGTTTCACGGTTTCACGAGAGCGGTATAGTCATTCCAAACGTGTTGAAGACTATATTTTCTCTACGACTATAAATTTAATTGCATTAAAAAACATAACCTGAAACTATTGAAATAAAAATATATGTATTTATAAAATAATATTCTACATAAAATGAATAAATTAATAAATCTAAACGTATTTTAAAGCTACCCACCAACCAAAAGCATTCAATAAATTTAAATTAGGTATTATAACTCGCCAGTCGCCACATTTCATTGATAGTGATAGAAAATAGAATGTAACCATTTCATAATTGAAAATGATGTAAGAATGATAACATTCTATAACAGTCGTATAGAAAATACATTAAAATTACAGTATACAATAAATTATTGGTAAACAATGTCTATTTCATTCAGGAACAATAGTGTTTCCTGCATCTGACATATTCTTCAGGCGCTACTGCTTGAAATAAATTATACAATTGAACTGAAAATAAAACATGCCCTACGTGATTTAAATTTTTAAGTGCATAAAAGTGTGAGCTCGAATAATAATATTCATAACTAAATGTAGGAAATCGGATTTGATATCACATCGATTCAATTTAAATGTGTTTATTGTGTCCTGTTCAATATTATATAAACCGTCTCTTATTTCGTTCATATTTCCACAATTTTGATAAAGGTTTACAATTCCGGAAAATTGGAAAATCAAATTGAATGTCTCAAGACACTTCTTTTTTGAGTGATAACTGCATATATGAATATAAACCCACAATATTTGCATCATAAAAAATGTCACTCCCAGAATTTCTAGATCGCGACGATGACTTTTTCTTTTTTATCAAATAAAAAGATTTCTATAAAATAATCTATGCAATATCCTTTGTATTTAAATTTCCAATCTCCTTAAGAAGTACTAATTCACAATCCAGCCGTGGTGTTTAATTAGACTTTAATGAATTGAGTGCTTTTCCAATAAATCTTGTGCAACATCCAATTTTTCATTAAAAAGATGAATTATACAAAGAACAGTAAATTGCGCATTGAGTTGAAATAAATTGATTACAAATTAAAATATGCTTTTATAAATAAAATTACTGGGTTGGATTATTATTGTTACAGGTAGGTAAATATATATTACGGAAACCTTGTATATACACATTTAATGTTTTTCGATTCTCGGCTTTATATTTTAGCATATATCAGTTTTGATTTTGCTGCGTATAAACAAAAGCTGATTTAATTAAAATACCGATAAACTGTCACTGATAATCATAATTAGAGCCGCAGGGGCGGAGCTAGGATTTTTTGACTGGAGCGGCCCAATGATTTAAAAATAGGTCAAATGTCATGTAATTGAAAGTTCCCCTGCTCATCCCTTCATATACGTGCCTGAATTATTTACTTTAGTATACAGAATAATAGAAAATTATTTTATTTTACATAGTTCATAATTTTAAAGTTTCAATTCGACTTCAATTTAGAGCATTGCACGCTAAGATTACGCTTATTATTATTAATAGAAAAAATAATCATTTATTTCGGGCCTGAGCTCCTGTGACCAACCTTCCCCCCAACTCTAAATCCGTAATTGTAGATCACGGATTATATGCAAATCGCGAATCTAGTTGCAATTTACATATCTTCGCATTTTTATGCATATATTTACAAATTGTGCAAATTCGTGCATATTTTATACTTTTTTTTTCAAAACTTAAGCTTGAATTACATTATACTTTTTTCGGCTAGAAAAAAGAACTTATTTTTAAATACGGCTAGAATCTAGTTTTAAAATTTGTTCTTGCACTGACATATTTTATTTAGCTCATCGACCAATACTGCCATTGAAAATTTAAAAAGAAATGTAATTGTCAGTACTCGGTTAATGTATTAGTGATGAAGTTTTATGTACCTACAATTTAGTTATTCTGCTGTCACTAACTTTATTATTTTTGAGGTTATATAAAAAGACGGTTCTAGTATGAAACTTGGATCGAAATTTTCTTTATTTACATTATCCAAGTGAGCATTCTAGAATTAAGTATGAAAATTGTCAAAGTTTCTAGCAGAAAAAACTATAATGTAATTCAAGCTTTATGATTGAAACATTTAGAAAATATTGTATATTATATTTTTTATATGTAGGTACTTAATTTACATACTGATGTTATTTTTATATAACTGTAACAGAAAGTTTAGAATTATCTTAAGGATATAGTCCCTGTACTGGGACGTTACTATTATTTTCTCAGTGTTTAATGTAATATTTTCTGATATTTTGATTTACTTATGCTTTAACACTATTACAGAATAATTTGTTTATTATATTATTATATTATTATGTTTATGATTTTTATAAATGTTGCATATATTTTCTATATTTGTGCATAACTGATCAAATTTGTGTATACTCGTATATGCGGATATTTTTGATTTTTTTGTGCATATAAATCCGATTTCTAATCATTATAAAAATTAATGCATAGATGAGGTTATTCTTGTTCCAATTATTTTAAAAATATTGATTTGAAGTTTTATTGTGATTTTGTAGCCATGTCTTAGATAATTTTAATTTTCTATACTTGTTTCATATTTTAAATTTTGCAATTTAATTACATTTCTATTATGTCTGTTGCTCTACTTTAGTGTAATAACTTCAGAAACGTACTGTGAGTTGTCGTTATAGTTAAATATTTTACCGTGTGTGCGGTTACCAGCCGTCAACTCACAGGTATAGTTATTATTGTTAGTGCGAGATATTTTGAGGTAATTAAACTGAAATGTAGCTACTAATAACTGACTGGATTCAAACCTGAGTTTTCATAATTCAAAGTAAGAATTACAGTCGGTTATAATGTGCACTATACTTTTATAATAATTGTTGTAAAATATATACAAATTTGTAGCTGTTTGCTTTCTTTTCAGTCTGGTTCATTCGTACAAAATGTTCTTTTGCATATTCAATTAAAGATGCTTTTATTTTATTCAATATGTTAATTATAGTTTTCTTTGTAACATTTAAACAAAGAATAAATAGTTTTCTTCAAACTATATATTAAATTCTTCGCAGGATAAGTTGATTTATATATTTAAATGTTATAAATCTATCAGTCATGTGTCATGACGTCATGAGTACATCGTTTGTATACTAAATAATGTACTGACAATAAGGAAAGTTAATCCAAACAATTCTATATTTACAATTATTGATAATCAAATTGTTATCAAATAAATAAAAACCATTGCTTGTTAATGGTTCGACGATTTTTTGTAAATAAATTGTTAATGTGACTATTTCTAATAAAAATTTAAAACTACCTTTTTATAGGTAAATAGTTTCATTGAAGTACTTATGCCTCACAAGCAAAATTTGGATTCGATAACACTCAGTAATTTTTTTAAATAAAATATTATATTTATAAATTATACTATCCCTTGAGTTAAAACTTTTGTCTATTGGGAATTATTTTTTTATCTGTCCTAATTAATGCCATTAAAGAGTTTGAAATTACCTAGGTAATAATTTATCTCTCGGTATATTATTTTTTTTATTATTTATTTTGCACAGATTTGAAATTTCATTCCACAAAACTTTGAAATATTCACTTATAATATCACATGTGTCTTAATTCTTTCCGGAATTTTTTTAAAATTATTATTATTATTTTGCACGGATTTGAAATTTGACTTCACAAAACATTTTTAAATATTGACTTATAATATTACATGTGCATTAATTCTCTCCGGAAATTCGAAGGCTTTCCAACAAAGTCTTGAATTCTTTTTACAATAGAAACTTGATATATTTTCAAACTTTGTATTAACCATTAATCAATATGTATTATTTACCTTATTAATTGCATATTTACACTCAAAATGAAAATTTTTAATGTAATGTCATACTGACATTATGACGATAAAGTTTCTCGCTTATTAATAATTACAGTTAAGTTACTCAAGCTACTAGTAAATATTTTTAAATTTGTATGTAACCATGGCTACTATTATATTAATCAATTCTTGTATTGGCTGTTGTGTCATGTGATTTTCTGTTAGGTATACCATAAAACAGGAATTTTCAAAATATCAATCTACAAAATCTAAATTAGAAATTCTTGAGAACTGATATAATGGCTAAAAAAATTAGCAATGAATATTAATTATCTGTCATATAAATACAAAAAATACGCGTCATAAAAAATCGTGTTTGAAATGAAAAATATCTAATTTATTAGTTTATTAGTAGATGAAAAGATTTTAAATTACATTTTTAATTTGGTCTGGAAACCAGCATCGCGTAAGCAAATAATGAAAAAAATAAACTAATAAAAAATTACATGAGCGATATTCTGTTCAAATTTTTCTTACAAAAAGTTATCCGCCTGGTTGACTTTCAAATTAACATTAAAAGAAAAAGTTACATTGTAACCCAACCGACATTTGTTCCTAAAGTATGCTAATGTCCTAATTTCCCATTCATGTAATATAAATATTAATGCAAAATGCTAAAATTTATGAAGTAATTATCCATTCATTTTGCCAGAACATAAATCCGCTAAACTAAATGTAGCCTTCGTTACAATCAGTGGTATTAATTTGACGATTAGAGTATGCAAATAATTTTATCTCGATCAGACACAAAGGCAAACACTATCATCAGAGCTTTGCGTGATATTTTTATCATCGGAAAGTGATTATAAAATAGATGTAGAGTGAAAAATTACATAATTACTAGGGGAATAGTTGGACGTTAGTCAAACTGAACTTCTGGATGTGAGCCAATTAGAGGATTAGTTTAAACTTTCTAGTTTAATGAGTATTTAAAAGAGAATTTGGAGTTAGGGAAGTTTAATTGCCATAGATTATCATTACCTAGTTTCAACGACGTGTCCTGGATTTGTTGGTATTACCTGCGACTCACATATTTTAAGGATTACGGTATTGCTTCGCTCGAAATGTTAATAAACAAAGTATGGTCTGAGGAGAGCTATCGAAAGAAAGAGACAAAATAGTAGAGTAATTTCTATGCTTGTGATTGGCTGAAAATATACGCCGGTTTTACACCCACCTCTTCCAAATATAAAATTAATTTGTTAACTGTAATTACACGAGAGCTTTTTATTGTGCCAGATAAATTTCTGTTTGTATTGGAACCTTGTTGCCTAGCAATTTTAAAAGAAGAACTTAAAGTCACTAGATGTATAAAAGTACCACAATTGTCTCGATTTACCAAATTAAAAATTCTCATTTAACAAAAAACAATTTCTATTTGACTTGTTTGACAGCTTCGAAATGTGATGAAAATATTTCTTTAATCGAAGTTACATAATTAATTGCAAAAAAATAATTATTACAACAATCATTTTTTCACAATAAAAAGGATTTGAGTTGTGAGATATGTCAGTTAATGAATAAATTATAACTGTCATCCACAATTTTGATTCCAAAATTTGCTTCTTTCTCTTACATTACAATCCATACGCATTGCGGTACTTTATCTAGTTATTTTATTTTAAAACAATTTTTCGTCTAATTTCCGTCAGGTGACAAGGTTGAAATTACAAACAGAAATTTATTCAGAGGTAATAAAATGCTCCAGTCTTCAACGAGATAATTTAACGAATCTTTTGGTTTTATTCACTGATATTCTCAAAGTCTAATCATTTCGCTGACAAAAATTAGAAATAGGATGCAAATGTCATTTTAGTGTTTTATTTATTGTTTGGCTGCTAAGAAAAAGTTAAATAAGGTTTTATAACTTGTAAAAAGTTACCTTCCTTTTTATCCGCTGTCTTTATACAGGAGTGGAATTATCATATTTATATTTATCAATTTAAAAAATGATATATTAAAGATGACGGATGAATGCCCAATAACGTTTTACTTTACGTGTGGTAGAATTATCTTTAAATTAAATTGTATAATTTTTCACAAATAAAGCAGATTCTAAAAATATTTAAGTTTTATCAACTTTTAATGGATATCTTAAGGTGGGTTTATGCTCACAAAAAAGAATAAGAATAGTCGTAAAGTTAAAACGGTTATAAACATATGGGACGGTTTATGCTACTGGAATAAGAATAAGGTTTAAGGTTTAAGAATTGGGAGTAAGCAAAAGTTAGTTAACTTTTAACTTTACGCCTTATTCTTAGTTCTATTTGTTAAATGCGCATGCGTGACAAACATTTCAAACGTCAACATCAAACGTAATATAACCTCAAAATATATTTTTCATTGCTACTTTGTAATTGTCAACATAGAGAACCAGAATATTATTTTGTGTGTTGCTTTATATCTTGTTTTATCAAGTGCGGTTAATGTCAATACTCAATAACTCAATATTTCAAAATTATAAACGTGTATACCAACATCAGAATAATAAATATAACAACTTTTCACCAACCTAAAAATATAATATACCTAACTACTTTTATTCTTACTCTTATTCCTTAAAACTGGCAGCATAAACGCCTCTATCGTTATGCTTAAAATTATTCTTAACACTACGCTTATTCTTACTTCTTATTCTTAAATTTTTGAGCATAAAGCCACCTTTAGTTATGCTGTAGGCTTATTCTGTTTAAATTCTACAATGTATATGTTATGTTAGTTAGTATATGAGCTTAAAATTACAGCCTAATTTTCCAGTCCTCGAGTTTCTCACTCATTAACTAATGAATGTTTATAAATTCAATGAATTTTCATAATGAGCAAACTACTCTTAACGTAAACTTCATCATCAAATCATAATTAATAAAAGTTGATCTTCCATCTCATCTACTATTGCATACTGCAAAATCCTCTTATGATCTTGTGAAAGTTAAATTTTTCATAAAAATCAATACATTGTTGTCATGTAATCTGATTTAACTTTTAATGAAATTTAAACACAGCGCAACAGGGAGGTAATTCGTGAGTAGCATCTTGTACGAAACTTTTCTTCTTAGTTAGGAATGCTTATAGATTGTGAGAGTTAATCGGATTAATTAATAGTTTGCACACGTATTCGTTTATCTTGTTTCCTCTGTTGATGTGAATGCTTGTGACATGAAAATCAAATAGATTCCGCTATATTGTTCTATTATTTGGAGATAACTTGTTGAATTTGTCGCTGAAATAGAATTACTGGTGGCGCAAAAGTATCACCCTATCGGTTATCGGATGTAGCTTAATTTTTGTAGCTGGCGTCTTATGTCATCGCGACTTTGACATTAGTGAAGTAAACATAAAATACACGTAGTCGAACTATGAATCGGTATACTCCTCGAGAACGCATAATTATTGTGTCTAAAGCCTCATTCACAATACGAAATTAGTAGCTATAGTTAGTAGTTATAGTTGATTAGTTAGTTTTGACTTCTGTCGTTCACAATTATTACAAAATTAATATTAATTATCGTCCCAAGTCAGAAGTGTCAGTTTGTTCGCTTATATAGGTATATTTTATGTTTGGTTTACTTAAAGTTGCCTTTCATAATAATCCTTGTCTATAAATGGCTGAAGAAGCATTTTTAAATAGATGTCTCTATGATAAAGATGATACCGAATTTTAAAATATTATTGTCGACTTAGACATCAAACGTCAAAATTAATTCTCGTTCTAGATTCTGATTGGTTGTTCATACAGAAAATCGTTAACTACTAACTACAGGTTTGAAGTTTGCAAATCCCTGCGCTAACTGTAATTAGTGCAGCATAACGTGGAGTTAATTTCGTTATTGTTAACTATACCAACTGACGATAACTACTAATTTCGTATTGTGAATGAGGCTTAAATGACAATAAATTTTTCGATTGGTGATTTTAGCTCAACGTAAATTTCGTCGTCGATTACCTGGTCGTATGTCATTAACTGGGCAAACACTGCGGCATTTAGACGCTCGTCCCGAGCAGACTGGATTAACACGGGACAGTAGCAGACATGGCCGGCTCCGGTGCAGCCGTTTTGTCGAGACTGGTGTGACTGGTGCATAGATAAAATAGAGCACTGGTGAGCACTACCAGAGGTATAATCAACTATAACCGCACGCACATCACGAGCGACAGTGGATATTCTGAAGTTTCCTTCCGCTTGATTTCTCGTTTTGGAGATTTGCATTGACCCACGAGATTACTTAATTTGACTGTTCCAGACTTCTTTCTTTGGGGGTTTTTGAAGTCACGAACTAGTCACAGATCTTGGCATCCTTAAAAGAGACCATCCGACAAGAAGTGAAGAATTTATTGCCAGAGGATTTGACACAAGTCATAAAAAATGCTGTGAAACGAGTCCGAATGTGCATTAACTGTGACGTAGGATACTTGACCGATATGATTGGAAAAAAATTTATATTTAGTAAAAATGTAATCAGCATACAGAATAATTTTATTTATTTACAAACAAAGTTAGATATTGTCTTAAGAAATCGGGTACCTTCCCGGAAAATAATAAATATGTTTGTACTAAAATTGATCATCCAAATAAAATTAATGAGGCCTATTATATTTTCTTTGATGTTTAATTTTGGTAACATATTCCTCTGACATTTGATATTTATAGTAATAAATAATATGATTATAATAATAAATTAGGTACGCCTAATTAATTTCTTTTTCCTTTGACATTTTAATAAATTTTAATGTATCTCTTTACGAGTGTTATTATAACCTAAATGTAGATTAAGTGTATCTTCAAGACCAGGGGTAAACCAACATTGTCGTTGTCGATTACTTAAAGCACAAGTTATGCTTGTAACCCTTAAATGCCCCAAGATAAACAGCTTGAAATTCACTAACCAAGCATCAAGGGCTTTCATACAACAATTGCTTGAAAGCTTCTGCCATTTACAGGGTTAGATTTTAATAATTCATAATGCGAACTGATTTCTGATATGAGAGGTATTATTTTGAAATGCTTCAGCTATAGAACATTATCTGGAAGTGGGGTAATTGAATTGAAACTGAAGAGAATATAAACTTTGAATAATTCAGCATTTATTGGAAAAAAATTAATAATTATGTTACTGCACAGAATAGTAAAATTAATCAAGGATAGTAGTACAAGAGGTGATTTTTTCTAAATATGTAGTTTAGTCGTATCTAAGTAATTTTGATATTTCAAATTTCACAACACATAAAATTTTAACATAGAAGTTGAGGGAAGTTATCACCTAATATCATATGTGCATTCATGGTGGATTTATAACACGCACAACGCATAAAAAATAATTTAGCACAGCACACGAATTATTTATTTATCATTATTCATTTTTTATTATTTACGTCAAAGTCTTTTTTAAGGTTATTTTTAGTCAAACTCTGTTTTATATTATTTTTTTGTCCATTATTTTAAAGACATATTTGCAAATCACAATAAGAAATTCACAACTCCTCCAAATCAAATTTCAAAACATCTGTCATAATGTGATTTTTTTCTTTTATTTCGTATTACAATCTGTAAATTTATAAAAACCCCGTAACGAAAATGCTGTGCGCTGTGTTAATTTTTTGAGTGCTTTCCAACAACGTTGCTGGAATGCACGATACAAAATTTCCTGAAAATGAATTAATGCATTACTGTTTTGTGGAGTGAAATTGCAATAAGTTGTCGAGAAAAAGACGTAAATTGCATTAAGAATTTATCAGCTTGGGTGCTGTTTAGAAAGATTATTTTACATTTTTGACGTTTGACGTTTTTATAAAATCTAAATGAATCCTATAATTATTTTAATACTTCTTTTTGTTGCTGTTATTTATAATTTGATTGGCTAGTGCTAATGAAAAATAATTTGTATAAATCGCAGTTTTCAGAATTAAAATAAGTATTTATTTTACTCTGGCATGTCAAGATGGTGAGTAACAAGTTTATTTACTCAAGTTTTGGAGTTATTCAAGAAAATAATATTTAATTAAAATATTGAATAGTATGCACGTTAAAATATATAAATAAATTAGAAATATAAATAAATATCTTTGACTTATAGTTTAGAATTTTGAACTTAAAGTTGCAAAAACTAAAATTCGAAATAGTTGTCAAATAACTTCTTAATAATTAAAAATACAAAAGTATGAATTTTTCATTGAGTGTGACTCGTGTTAACAGACGAAAACTTATTAAGTTTTATTCTAATTTGAGAGATGACTGAAATGAGTATTCAGTAGGATTGAAAATCAAGTATCCTCATCTGTCAAGTCAAGATTATAATTTTCAGCAAATGGAACGATCTTTCACCTGATCCTGTTTTATTTTTAATCCTTCAATATCGATTTTAGTTGTATACAGGGTCCGCCAAAGGAACCTGACGATTTTTGGTATTCAACTACTTACAAATTTATGTAACAAGATATTTATTTTCACATACAAGTAATCGATAGTATATTACATGCCATTTTATTTATGCAAAATAATTTTGCTTAAATGATGTCCATCACCGCGTACACACTGTTCCAAGCCAAGCAGCAGTAATTTCGCGAAATGGGCATGTTCCTTGGCCGGCACGATCTTCCGACCTGACCGCTTGTGATTATTGGCTATGGGGTTATCTGAAGAGCAAGGTGTATTTCAATAGACCGCAAACAATTCAGGAATTAAAAGAAAACATTCGCAATGAAATTAGTGCAACTCCTAGGAATATACTAGAGCGAGTAATGAGCAATTTGCAAAACCGCTTGGAACGTTGGAACAGTGTGTACGCTGTGGTGGACATCATTTAAGCAAAATTATTTTCCTAATAAAATTGCATGTAATATACTATCGATTACTTGTATGTGAAAATAAATATCTTGTTACATAAATTTCGAGATAAATTTGTAGTTGAATACCAAAAATCGTCAGGTTCCTTTGGCGGACCCTGTATTAAGGTAGAAACATTTGCCATAATATCATACATACTCGTAAATTTATCCATCTTGAGTGTGGCAGTCTCATATTACTTACATCGTGTGTGCGGTTACCAGCCGTCAACTCACGGTTACTCTGTCTCTTTAATCCAGACTTCAAAGTATAGAATATTAATGGCATAATAATTATCAGATCCAAATTTCAACCTCATCCATCACCACTATAATTATAACCCTACATCCTTGATAACAAGTTTGTGTCCAGATTTACCCTCGGACAACCCTGACACATTGTGCTCCTTGAGCCGGGCCTGTGCCAGACCTACTCACGTATATACAGCCTAGTGTCGTAATAACTTGTGTATACGACTCTCAGTCTTTGAAATGTATGAGAAGCAATGATGTTCTTGGAATTCTAAAGCCAAAGGAGTCAAGCAATTTAGAATGTTGAGATTTAGAAAATGAAAGTTTGTCCTGGAAACACGGACCGGGTTAAGGGGTGTAATTAAGGTAACTGGTGTAGTGATCATTATTTATAAAAGCTATAAAATTGAGACAAAATTTGTATTATTTTTAAATCCTTTATATTAACTTCATCGTCGTACGTAGGTACGTACGTACGGCAAAAAAACAAAAGTCAAAAATGACCCACTTCCCGTGATCCTATCAAGCTGAAATTTTGCAAATAGACTTTTGTCACCTAACAATGCACTTTGGCACAAGAAAAAATGGCCAGCACAAGACCTCCCGCCATACTCCAAACCCATTTCCCCATATCCAATCAATCTGAAATTTGGTACATAGACTCGTGATCAAATATTTACTTTGGCACAAGAAAAAATCTGATGTGGCCACCACAAGACCTCCCGCCATACCCTACGCTTTTTAACTCTGAAATTTGGTACATAGACTCGTTGTGACCAAACATTTACTTTGGCACAAGAAAAAATCTGATTTGGCCAGCATAAGACCTCCCGCCATACCCTACTCTTTTTAACTCTTTCTTGAAACACACTATCTAAGAAAGAGTTACAATGAAAACAAAAATATAAATAAATATCAATCGAGTCTCATATACAGGGTGAGTCATCGATATGCCCGTGGTCGATATCTCCCTTGTCGTTAAAAATACAGCACAAATTTATTAACAGAATTTTTCGTCTACTCAAGAAGCATAACTTAAAATTATTTTCACATATACAGGGTGTTTCATAACGACTTGGCAATAATTGTTCGTCGTTTTTTAAATGAAACACCCTATATATTTTTATATATTTTGAATTGTATTTTATTTACCTATACGAACATATAAGTTTCATTTTAGTTTTCCGCGGCGTTGCCAAGTTATTCAATTTTTTCTCTAAAAAAAGCCGAATACACGTATTGTTTTATAAAGGCGTACTGAAGTTATTTTAATAGTAAAAATTATGAATTTTTTTTTCTGTACCACTGTAACTATACTCTTTGTTCTGACATAACTTTTTTTAAATGTTATTATACAGGGTGTTCAGTACAGAGAATCAAATTTACTCATTTTCAAATGGCTATAACTCGTCATTTTCAAATGGAACACCCTATATTTTATTATTCTGTTGTGTGTATTTTTGCATCTTTTTATGTTATACAGGGTGTCCTATGCCTAAAAACATTATTTTCTAAATTAATTAAATTAATATTTTTATGCATAGGACACTCTGTATAACATAAAAAGATGCAAAAATACACACAACAGAATAATAAAATATAGGGTGTTCCATTTGAAAATGACGAGTTATAGCCATTTGAAAATGAGTAAATTTGATTCTCTGTACTGAACACCCTGTATAATAACATTTAAAAAAAGTTATGTCAGAACAAAGAGTATTGTTACAGTGGTACAGAAAAAAAAATTCATAATTTTTACTATTAAAATAACTTCAGTACGCCTTTATAAAACAATACGTGTATTCGGCTTTTTTTAGAGAAAAAATTGAATAACTTGGCAACGCCGCGGAAAACTAAAATGAAACTTATATGTTCGTATAGGTAAATAAAATACAATTCAAAATATATAAAAATATATAGGGTGTTTCATTTAAAAAACGACGAACAATTATTGCCAAGTCGTTATGAAACACCCTGTATATGTGAAAATAATTTTAAGTTATGCTCCTTGAGTAGACGAAAAATTTTGTTAAAAAAATTATGCTGTATTTTTAACGACAAGGGAGATATCGACGACGGGCATTTCGATGACTCACCCTGTATAAAGGATTTATAGTCAAAAACTTTGTTTTTACGGGTTCATTTTTTATATCAATCATTCCTTAAGTTCAGTATTTGGTTGGTGAATCATCACATACCTAATTAAAAAAGCCAATTAAAATGTTACAAAGTTCGATATTTTAATGTTTTATTGATAAAACAAATAATCGTCTGGGTAAGACATTTATTATGACTGTTTTTATGTTTTAAGACGAAGTTATCTTATTAAATATTTTAATTATGTTGTAATTAGAATCGTCTGTATAATTTTTTCTTTGATTAAAGAATTAATAATTTAATATAGTCTTAAAAAAGTAAGAATTAAAAATTGTAAAAAAGTTTTAATAGATATTGATACATCAAATGAGATACATGAATATGAATGTTTATTCAAGAGAAGAAAGTTTAGCCCCCGAGCCCGAAGGGCGAGTGGGATAATTTCTTCGAGTGAATAAACATTGATGTACGTATCTCACTTGATCTATAAATATCTATTAAAACTTTCTTTACAATTTTTAATTCTTACTTTTTTAAGACTTAATGTTACACAATACAAAGGCTTATCTGATCCAGTTAAGCCTTTGTATTGTGTGAACATTACTTTTACGGATCTTATTTTATTTCGGAAGACTATATTAAGTTATTAATTCATTAATCAAAGGAAAATTTCAATCAGAGAATTTGAAGAGAGTTTCATTATGTGTTGTTAAAATCTAATCGGATTTGTTATTTAATAATATATTATAAATATGATACAAGATACAAGTGTATAAATATAAACTTCCAAAGCAAGTACGTCGTGTTTACGAACACGACGCGAAGCGTAGAGATTTAACGTCGTAAGTGCTTTAAAAGCACTTGTACACGTCTCAACCCCTCAACGCAATTTTTTTATTACACCTGTAATCTTAATTTGGAAAGTACAACTGATAAACAGCATTTTAATTTAAGTTATAAAGTAGTCTGTCTGAATGTGTTAAAATATCGTTACCTAGTAGCATCCTGTGATATTGGTTACAATTTTTATTGCTATCGCGTAAGCAAGTTTTAAATCAAGCGTGTTTTAGTCCCATTATTATGCACGCATTTGCTTGTTTTAAACATCGGTTATGATTTATGTGTAATAAAATAGTTATTTGTACAACTAGAGAGAAAAGAGCTTCTTTTTCTACTCGAGCTTGAAGTTTGTGTCCCGAGCGAAGCGAGTGAGGCAATCGAGCGAAAGTGGAAAAAGAATTTTCCTCTCGTGTTAGATACAACATTTTTTTCACGACATATTTAAAAACATTGTAAATGTAGAAGAAACACATAACAACTATAAGTTAGGATTTACTGCCATCTGTCAGAATGACTTTTAAAAACAATGAAATATTATACTGCAGCAAAAGAATGTATAAATTCATAATTATAATAATTATAAAATATTTTATTGCAAAATGTATTATTTCTTAAATATTAAACAAAACATGCATCCCTACTTCAAACAAAAGTGGCACTAGTAGTTTTATTTATTTATAATATGAAATTTATTGTTGTTATATTTATAAGTACCTACATGTACTTATATGATGTTTTTTAACAACAAAGCCACACATTTTCTGCTCTAGGCATTTTAAAAACTGGTAAACAAAAGAGATTCTATTGAATTAAAATTCAACTCACAAAAATATTCGGCATGCATTCTTTTCCGGGTTTCATGGCATTTTCCCTACAAAATCGAATGTATTCTGAATTTCACATCAAAGAGTATACACCCTACTATTAACATGCAAAAAATTAAATTCCGGAAATATTTTCAAAATACGTGGCATACCAGTGTAGTCCCAGATCAGATCTAAATTCGCTAAGGTTTGGTACTCACTTTCAACATTGTCGAGGAAAGGAAAAAATTCAAATTTTATTCATAATTAATAAGTAGGAAGGGTTAACGTACCATAAACCAACAAGAATATAAGAGACCGTCAACCCTCTCATTTAACCTTAAATTCTTGCTCAAAATCTATACAGGGTGTTTCATAACTTCGGGTACTACATATGTGAAGAATTTTGTCTTTGGTTTAAACTAACCGATCAAAATATCGAAAATAGTATATTATGTATCTAGTGCGCAAAGTAGGCAATTTCACAAGGCAAAGTGTGCGCAAAGTGGACCAATTTTTTAACTTTGTAGAAATACGTGCGCATAGTAAAGAACAAGTTTTATAATACTTGATTTTTTCCCACGCGTCCAAATTTAGTAAAACGGGATTTCGGGCAAGGACTAGTGCGAAAATACTGTTTTTTCTATTTGGTGTCTTTTTAATATTAAAATTTAGATTTTACTGTCATAATATACACATAATATACACAAGTCGATATTAATATTAACATTTATTTAACTGTCATTGACACTGTAAAGTAGGTATATAATTACTGCACTATTCTAGGTAATAAGTGCAGATTTTATAGAAAATATTGAACTTGTTTACCATTACTCTACTAGATTCATTAATTTTATTAAATAAAAACTAATTAATTAAGCAAAAGAGATTTAGAGGTTATACTTAAATTTGTCTGTTCTGAGATTTGACGTTTGACAATTGAATTAAATGTCATCTCATAATACCGATACCAACCTTCTAAAGAAACATGTTGAGTGCCACAAAGTGACCTCTGGCAACATTCAGTTGCGTTTCACAAAGTTAACTTTCTGAACGCCAATTAGAAAAATTCATTTGCGCACGAAAATTGAAATTTGCGAACGCAAATACAGTCTACGCAACAACTAAATTATAAAATTAAGAAATTGCCAACTGTTGACGTTAGATAAGTTTGTTAATTTAGTCCATAAAAAATTACCTACATATGAAACAATAATGTCTACTTTCTTTTCATAATGTAATTTCTTAATTCAGTTGTCTGCATAAACCTACCATTATTAAAAATCAGTCAATTTGTGTCAAAATAAAAAATAAAAAATTGTGTAAATAAATTCCAACCTCGTTTTGTTTCCTGCTCCTAATAATTACAGGCTTAGTATTACATAACAAAACATTTTATTTCTTCTTTCTTTAAGTGTCCTTATTCGTTCAGATTAAGGAAAAACAAAACACAATTGAGACAAACGAACAATAACATTACGTCAACCGTCTGCGTCTGAAATAAAATAAAATAACCGAGCTTAGAAATCAAATTTTCGTTCCCATGATAATAACATAATATTGGTTAGAAACATTATCAACTTGGAAACAGTTACAATGTGAAATATGTCTAAAGATGATATTAACTTTGAGTTCTGATTTATGTTAAAATCATGCAGATGATGAAATTATGCGGTAGGGAAGTTTTTATATTAAAAGTGACAAGGCAAAAAAACATGAAGTTTTATAGGAAGTACTTTTTGTTGTGCTGTTGCTGTGCTTTATGAGGACAAAGTAATTTCATTTAATTATCGAATAACACAGTAAATCCGTGAAAATACTGGCAAAATTTTTATCCAAGGATTATTTCCTACCTCGAAAATATCTTCCTACAACAGCTTCATATAATTTTAATTAAAGTAATTGTGATATGAACAAAATAAGTAATCTACCTTTAAAAAAATGCTTTGTTATACAGTTTACAAATTTAATACCTTTTACAGAATGATTTACAGAATGATTTCACACTTTTGAAATATGATTTCACATTAACGAAAACAGATTTCACACAAATGAATTTTGATTTCGCAATAATGAAAACCGAATTCACAAATTTGGAAACCTAATTCATAAAATTGAGATTTCAACAATTAGCCCAGTCAAAATCGACAATAAATTCGCAAAGCATGATGTATCTCTGATTTTTTAGTATGTTGTTTGGACCCATTAGGGATATGTATACCCAAGTTTCCAACTCTCAAAAAGTTGTGGAAAAATTTTTATACACGAAAAACCGCGAAATTTTCGGACTTTTTTCAGATTCTGCTCTATATCTCCTAATCCATGCATTTTTCGTCGAAAGTTATTCTATACATTTTTAAGACCATTAAATTTGTGACAAAATAAGCCTAACCGGAGCTCTATACGTCTAATAGTTTTCGAGATATGGCACTTTGAAAATAGGCCAATTTTTCCAAATATTGCAAATTTAATTTTAGACCTTCTTTGGACCGAAATTTCGTCGAAACCATTGATCTTACGAGTATAACTTGTAAATATAATTTGTAGACAATTTAATTAGCTTTAAATTAAGCGCAGAGTGGGATCTGTAAGCCTCGTAGTTCTCTCAAAATCTCAAAAAAAACCCATATAAGGTAAAATCGTATTTTCCTAGAATTGTACCTAACCAGTTTTTTGTTGCATGAAGTAAGATTTAAACATGCAAAACGTATTATGATCATATAGGAGGTATTGAATAATGTAGGTAGGTATACCCCTCTTCCAACCCTCTCATGGATCTTCACCCCCTATTTCACGTCACACTATCCGGTTTATTATCTTATTTGATATTTTGGCTTAATTAACACCCTAAAACGTTTTTAAAATATTGTATTTTATAGAGAAATGTTCGTAGAATGTAATAAAACAAACCGGAAGTCGATAATTTTATCCCTTCAGAAGTTACAGCACATTAAACACAATTATTAAAAATTTAAAAATTTCTCAATTTTCTCTTGAAGAAACATTTAATATTTTGGCTTAATAAATACCCAAAAAATTTTTTTTATATACTGCATCTTATGGAGAAATGTTCGTAGAATTTAATGCAAGACACCGAAATTCGATAACTTTATCCATTCAGAAGTTACAGTACATTAAATACAGCAATTATTAAAAATTGAAAAATTTCTTTACTTTCTCTCGGAAAAACATTTGAAATTTAGGCTTAATGAACGACCTAAAAAGTTTTTAAAATAATGTATCTTATGGAGAAACGTTCGTAGAATTTAATAAAAGCAACCGGAAGTCGATATTTTTATCCGTTCAGAAGTTACAGCTCATTAAACACAATAAATATTACAAATTTAAAAATTTCTCAATTTTCTCTTGAAAAAACATTTGATATTTTGGCTTAATAAATACAAAAAAAAATTAAATACTGCATTTTATGGAGAAATGTTCGTAGAATTTAATGTGATAAACCGGAAGTCGATAACATTATCCGTACAGTACATTAAACACAATAAATACAAAATATTTGAAAACTTGTCAAAAAAAATTGATATTTTGGCTTCATGAATGCCCTAAAAAGTTTTTAAAATAACGTATTTTATGGAGAAATGTTCTTAGAATTTAATAAAAGAAACCGGAAGTCAATATCTTTATTCGTTCAGAAGTTATAGCTCAAAATTACGAAAATAGCAAAAATTTCTCAACTTTAAATTTTTGGAAAAACTGGCCTATTTTCAAAGTGCCATATCTCGAAAACTATTAGACGTATAGAGCTCCGGTTGGGCTTATTTTGTCACAAATTTAATGGTCTTAAAAATGTATAGAAATGCATGGATTATGAGATATAGAGCAGAATCTGAAAAAAGTCCGAAAATTTCGCGGTTTTTCGTGTATAAAAATTTTTCCACAACTTTTTGAGAGTTGGAAACTTGGGTATACATAACCCTAATGGGTCCAAACAACATACTAAAAAATCAGAGATACATCATGCTTTGCGAATTTAGCGATTTTTATCGTAGTTTAAATTGCACTGATAAAAATATAATTTTTTGAGCAACAAGTTTATTTTCATTAAATTTTCAATTAGGTCTTACCGTTCAACATGGTTTGCATATTTCAGAAGATGTGGTATTTCTTGAATCGCTACATTAGCAATTTCCTCGGCAATTTCTTAGCGAATACGCGTTCTGCTCGTAGAATGCGTATTCTCTGGAGATACCACAACATCTTCTGGTATGTGCAAACCATGTTGAACGGTATTATGGTGAATTATTGTTCAAAAAAATGATATCAGTACAATTTAAACTACGATATTGTAAACTTTTAAGAAATAAATTGTTGAAATCTCAATTTTGTGAAATAGGTTTTCAAATTCGGTTTTCATTATTGCGAAATCAAAATTCATTTGTGTGAAATCAGTTTTCGTTAATGTGAAATCATATTTAAATAGTGTGAAATCTGTTTTCCTTAATGTGAAATCGTATTTCAAAAGTGTGAAATCTGATTTCGTTAATGTGAAATCATATTTCAAAAGTGTGAAATCATTCTGTAAAAGGTATAGTCCAATTTGGAACACATTGCAGTTTCACTGCACAAAAATATCCTTAGTGGTCCACTACCACTGAGTACCCGTAAGTTATCGACTGATAACCGCACACACAATAATATTGATGCCTCAATATGCGTGCTTGCCACACTAAAGTATGATTAAAGACGGTGACATATTATACAAGGTGGATCTGTACTACTTCGGAAAAAAGGGTGCAGTATATTACCAGTGTTGTAACTTATCTAGATAATTTATCTAGATAATATATTTTTATCTATTATCTTACCTAGACAAATTTTCCTTATTTTTCTATTATCTTATCTAGATAAAATTACTAATTATTTTTATCTATTTTTAAATTATCATATAGATAATAATTTTAGTAAAATTATATCTAGCTTTCAATTATAATTTTTATCGAATTCAAAAAATGTAATCAAACTGTGCAAGCATACAACGCACAAGCTTGTAATGGTGCCGATTCTCCAACTGGTAACGCTTATACTTTATAACATGTTTGTTTATATTTTCTATAAATTATCTAGAAAATAATTATTTATCTTTATTATTTATTATCTAGATAAATTGTTTAATGGTTATCTTGTTATCTATTATCCTATCTAGATAAATAAAAAGTAAGTTATCTTTATCTTTATCTAGATAATAATATTGTTATCTATTACAACACTTTAATTACATGACGTACTGAACATGGAACAGAAATTCCAGTTTTCGAAATGTGACCAAAATTTTTTCAGCTCTGCGCAATATCCTAAACTTTATAAAAACCAAGTTTAATTATTTTATCATTTCTTGTTCATGAGTTATTGAATATCGGAACGCGCATCATCCATTCATTCCCACACAGACATCATTGAGAAAATGGTCAGAACGGATTCAGAAGACTTCAAAACATGTACTTCCGCGAAAATCCCGGTATTGGTTTTTTTCATGATACGTAGACTTATTTATACTGTGTATAAGAAAGTAAAAAAAATGAAAAATACAGTAATAATTTTTTTTATTAATGTTGAAAAGCTCATTAACAAAAAGTTACCAAAAATATAAATTTTAAGGTATTTAAAGTAAGGCATTTATAGAATGTGGCATAAGGAACTTGTGCAATGTTTCATGTAAAATGATGATAATATATTAACAGTTTGTTCAAAGAATATGTGACAGTATATCACAAGGTATTTCATGTGCTACAAGTTGGCGAGTAATAAAGTTTTCTAAAGGATTTATGTTATATTTTATGGTGTTGATATTTCAGTAAGTTTATTTCCAATATTTAACATAAAACATGCAATTCATTATTGCATTATTATATTTAAATTAAATAACATAGATAATTTAAAAGTGATCATCTGATCATTAATAATCACGTAAATTTAAACTGTCATTATTAATTGAAAAATTGAATTGCATTACATAAATTAATTACTGGCAGGTGTCAGTAAAAATTAGTGCATAATTTTATTATTGTTTTAAATTAAATAAAATATTGTAATATAAACTGTATAATGCTATCTACGTTAGTTGAAAATGTTAACGCGCTGTTTATTTTTGAAGACTAAATGTTTTTTTCCTTTAACAAAAATTTATTCAATTCTGCTCCATGTTTACCTTCCGCTTACCTGTAAAGGAAGGTATTGGAATCATGCTAAAAATCGGGTAGTGAGTTTTTAGTGGATGAGCACGAATTAGGGTCCTTACAATTCATTTTTGATAGTTTCACGATGATGTCTGTATGTATGTGTGTGTGTGTGTGTATGTGGACAGGGCCGGATTTCTGTCAGTCGGATAACTCAAATACGAATTACTCAAAAATTTTGATATTTGGTATTTAACATTTGTATATAAATTGGAAGAACCCATTAGATTTTGGTACAAATATCTTCACCGGAAAGTGAAATCTTGTAATCCATGTTCGACTGAATTTTGTTTCTGTGTAAAAAATATTGACAGGTTGACATACTAGTGCTATATGTCATAAGTAAGATATTAAATGTAGTAATTGAACGGAGGATGGCTTCAGCACAGAAGAGTTTTCCTGTGAATGAATCTTTTTATTCAGATGATGCAAATTTCTGTGTTTCAATATTTTTGAATTTTATTTGTATATTTTAAATGGGCACCGGATTGTACGTATACATTTCTGTTTAAAGTCTAGATATGGCGGAAGGTTGTGTGATGGCCAGGTCAGATTTTTTTACTATAGAGACGAATTATAGTTTAAGTAACAAATAATGGAACCAGTAAAAAATCGCATATTTAACTTACTACTTGTCTTTTATAAATTTTACAACTAGACCTTCAAAACAATATATAAAATTACACTTCTATAAATAAGTTGTATAAAATAAAAGAGAATTTCTATAGAATTCCATATTTTTATAATTTATGTAGAATGTTCTACTTTTATAAAGTATATTTATTAAAATTCTTATCTAATACTATTTTGAATATGTTTTGATAATAATTTTAAACAACAGATTAAAATAGAATTAACTAATCTTAAATTGTTAATTATTAATTTAAACTTTTTTCCTCAGAATTAAAAATTTGTTCATATTACGACTAAAGCTTTAAGCTGAGCTTTACTAAGTCGGAATCAAAACTGTTAGGTACTTTTATAATAAATTTTATTTTATTTTTTTTTATACAAAATTAAATTATTGTTGCAAAACTTGTTCCAAATATTATGCTTATGGCGATATCCAAAAAAGTAAAGTTCAATAATTAATTATGAAATAGTTAGTATAATTTTTCTAAAAGCTCAAAAACAAAACTACAAACTATTAAAAACAACTTTATCAAACTGAAACTTACCACAAGAACCCTAAACCTCGTACTAACCCTACACTCATCACAAACTCCACTGAACAAACTTGCAACTTATCGCAACTCGCGAATCGCGCGCGGTTTGAGACTATTCGGCGGTCGCAGCTGCTTCCGCGGAGCGTCGACGGTAAATGCGTCGAGGACGCGCGCTCGCGACGCCTAGCGTCCATCCCTACCCCTGCCACAAGAGCTTTCCCGCGAAAACAAAACAAAAAGTCATAGGTGTGGAGGTGTAGATGGGACTGATTTCAACCCTCCTATTTTTGACTCTTGTCTTAAGGCGTTGCGCTTGTCACTTGTCACTGCAATATTGCTGCAATAGCATCAAGCCCGTATTATATGAACCAACAATTGCATGTGCAATTGCTACTAATAGCGACTATAAATTGCAAATGCAAGTTTTTTTGCTTTACATTACACAAGAAGCAACTTCAATATATTTTTGCTGTCACTAAAAGCATTACCAACCGAACATATTTATTTACGAGAATCACAACAATCATAACGTTGAAAATTAATGACATGTTTCACAAAAGCTTGAAATAAAATAAAATTGGAATTATATATTGTTTTAAGATTGAATATGGATAGGAAGAAAGCGATCCTTATGTCAATAATAGCTGTCGGCGATATGATTCTGTTACACAGAATCATAAATGAAAACTAAAACAATTACTTTATACTGACAGCGATATTTAAGTTGGCAGCATAGTGAGAAAAGAAAGATTACTAAATTGCCAGTGCAATTGTTGCGCCAAATTAGAACGTGGGCTATTCTCGTGCTACTGATTGCGGCAACAAATAGCACCAGCAATATTCATACTGCATTATGATATATTGCCGCTATCTGTAGCAAGTTGCAATTGCTTATGCAATTGTTGCTTAATGAATTACGTGCTTCAGATTTACACGATTTTGGCTATATTGATCAAAATAAAAATCTGAAATGGAAAACACTAATCTACAAAACCTATAGATTAAAAATTCTCGAGTCATACACAATAATTTATCGTTGCACATACATGTATGTATACAGGGTGTCCCAAATAGAATGGGTTACCATAGGGATCTCGGAAACTATAGGAGCTACGAGGTCGGTCCGAACAGTTTGAAAGTTATTCAAAAAAAACCGAAAATCGTGATTTTAAAAAACTTTAAATTTCTCCGTTATTATAAAAGATACAAAAAAATGCTTCCTATAAAAGTTACATGATTTAATGAGAGAAATTCAAAAATTCAAGCTGGCGGTTTCCTAGATAATAATAGTAACTTTCTTATTTTAAATGGGCGCCATATTTGATTTTTACATGGTTTAATAGGATTTTTTCTCTTTTCAACGATGTATGATAAGATGACAACATGTGTTTACAAAAAATTAGCCGTGGTTATTAACCACAATTCAGCCGAAATATATATTAAGTACTTACCTTACCCATATTTTTATGAAATCGGAAAATTATATTGAATTTTTAACAGTACCTATAGCAAAATGTCAACACAAAACTATAGTACCTATTTACTTAGGTTTTGTATATCAAGTGTCAAAATAAGCATGTCACTTGCTAGTGTTTCATTTGCGGCACGACCCGAAGGGGATTTCCGCAAGAAACATGAGTATGTAAGAGCATTTCAACAAGTATTGCACATCTCTATATTTACTTCCATTTTTATTAATTCACGTGCACCACATGACATTGCACTGACACATTTACGTTATTTATTTTTGAGTAATAACGAAATGTCGTAATTATAAATAAAATAAATAGAGCTATACCCAAATAAAAAAAGTTATGATTAATAATACTCATGGTTTCTTTTTTGAGAAAATCTTTTTAGATTAATGGTTTATGTGAAAAAGTCTGCTAACTAGCTATGCTATAAGTTTGTAATGACCGGAAACTTTTCAGTACAAAATACAAACATACGTAACCTAGGTACCTACATAAAAGTCTCGCTATAAATAATTTTCATTTTATCCGATAGCTAATTATAACTTTGCCAGTTTATAAATAAAATAAACTGAACTTGAACTCATCGTTATTTTCATAAAAAGGCAAATTCTGTTAATATAGTCTTATTTTAAGTTTAATTAACGTGAGTAGACTTAAGGTTTAAGATAAGGAACTCCTTGAGTTGAAATAAACCCTTCAAATTTTGTGACTGACAAATCTCATCATCCAGTCTAGAAGTTTTCAATAAAGTTTAAGTTTCATTAGAATAGCGAGTGAAAAGAGGTTAGCTATCTATAGAAACAAATTAATTTGTTTCATTCAAAAGGGTTAAACCAGTATTAGTTTAAGTTCTGTATTTTTTTTGTCTCCTGAAGTGTAAACAGAACAATCACACATCGTTGCCGTCTATGGTAGTTGCGATTTTACATGCCATGACGTTACCGCATATTGTTCTGTAAAGAGCATTGAATTGTATTGCTTTAATAGACCATTAAAAAAAACTTTAAAATAAAAAGAAAGCTTACAAAAGCGCTAGTTTACACAATTTATTGTTCAATAGAGTCTGAAATAAATAAAACAGATTCATAATTTTAAATGTCACATTTACTGGCGAAATCACAAAGCAATTATTTTATAAAAATGGTACATTTATGTGAAAGAAAATATAAACCTTTGACATTATAATTTATCTCAGGTTTAAAGGAAAACCTGAAACAGAGGTTTGAAATTGAAACAATAAATGTTAAGATACACTAAGTTCAAATTCAATGTAAATTGAAGTAGCTAGGACATTTCTTAATTTTGATGGCTTTACGAATCATTGTTTTTTTTCAGAGTTTACTCATTAAAAGTTCAAATAATGAAAATTTTCAAAGTTCCGTAGTTTGTAAGTAGTAAAGCTTAAATTATAAATTATAAACTAGTGAAGTTTAGATTTTAGACGTGGCACATATAAAGTTTTAAATGTACTCACATCTCTTCAACGTTGAAACTCAAAGTGTGTCTACTTAAAATCTGTTAAGCTTCATTCGCATAAGCGTTTAGTGTGCAGGTTTACATTTATATTTAACAAAGAAACACTGCATTCACTGCACATATTGAACTTAATATTGCTTTAGTAAGTGGTAAACATAAACTTAAAGTTTGGAAAATTCAAACTTTAATGCTACAAAGTGAAAAGTGCGGATGTTCGTATAGTTACATGAATTTAAAAATCTTAAACGTAAATATAAATGTAAAACTTAAAACTAAATGCTATTCTGAATCTTGTTTTTTAAATTTTGCTGTAGTTAAGTTACTTATTTATTTTAGACGAAAGTAGTAAATACAAAACTGGTTCAAAATATTAAAACTATAATAAATTATTATAAGACCACAGTCGGCCATATTACTAGGGGCGAGCGGGGTACAGTGGACACTTTTTAAGAAAACTGCAATAACTTTTATTATAGATTCACAATTTTGTAACGGTTAATATTCCAAACTCTAAGGCATGTTTTAGTAAGTTATAGGAATTTTAGTGAACTTTTATAAGCAGCCTTTTTATAATTTATAAAGGGGGATTTATGCGGCCATTTACATTTACATTTAATTTAATTTAGGTTTTCAAATGCGACATTGTTACCATAGTTATCTTTTAAATTAAATGAAATGAAAATTAAATGTACCTAAATGTAAATGGCTGCATAAATCCGCCTTAACAAACAAAAATATATAAATTCGTATTTTCTGTACCCACAGTGGTCATTCCTCAGGAGTACAGTGGGCACTGCTTTTTTAACAAAGTGAAAACTGTTTGCATCAGTAGAATAAAGGAATAAATGAAAAATATGAATACGTTTCAAAATAACACATATAATTAATTCAAATTAACATTATATCCAGCATTGGAAAATTTATTTTTTCTTTTAATTTATTCGAAGTTTAATTTAAAAAATCCAATAAACTATATTTATTGGTGCATGTCGAATAAATGCAATAAATTGCAGTCATGCATGATAAAAACTACGCACATTTGTTTTATAAATATGTACGCTATTTTTCTGACCGTAAACATTAATAAACTATAATTTAAAAATACCTTTTCCCACGACCATATTCGAAAGTAACAGTTTCCATACAGTTACCTAGCTACGAAAGTAAACAATATTACACATCCGTGATACCCGTTCGATTATGTTATAGAACAGTTTAAATTTTTGTTTCACCTTTTAAAGGCATGTGTTGTCTTTCTGACATTTGACAATTTTTTCCTGTCATTTAGTATTTCATGATAAAACGAACAAACACGACATTAAAAGTATAATTTGTCCACATAAATAATTAAATTAGTATTTTTGCTGTACCTAGTATAATTTTAAATTTCAAATATAATTTATATTCTTGTTATTGCAAATCTTGTATCATGGTATTTCATAATTGTGGTATATTTGTACCTTCGTAAAATTAAAATTATGACAGTTACAGTCGAGGTGACAGTTTGTTGACATAAAATATATTCATGGATAATAATAATAATAATAATTTATTGTCTGTCTATAAAGTACAGTACAGAATGTATATACAAGACACTGTCAAAACAAATGTAGCTGGTACTTACATAAATTGGTTAATATCATAGTCCAGTCATTAGAGACTTTTTGCATGCAAAAGGTTGAGGAGTTTTGAAACTTGGTAGGATTGTAGACTAGGTAGCCTTAAGTATGCCCCTAAGTTTGCGACCTCGAGCGACCGCCGCTCCCGCCGCCATCTTGGAAAAATGGCGCCCAAAATCAGTTTTAGGTATATAGCTCCGTTCCTGTAGGTTTTAGAGAAAAAGTTTCTATACAAAAGTTGTAGAGGACTAAATTTTCTACAAAATTGTTTGTATACTTTTTTTGTCACGCTAATACTTTAATAGTTACAGGACCGAATAATAGACTGGATTTTTAAAAATCACAGAAAAGCAGCATTTGCATGCAATTTTTTCCAATTATGAGCCAATTAGTGTACCTAAAGTTGTTTCATAAAATTAAGTAATGAAAACTCATGCTTTTGTCAACTCGTTATCACACCACTCCTGATGATTAAGCCTACTAGATCGAACGCTAACACCAAAAAAGATGGGGTACTTTGCATTTCATGAATAAAGCATACCGTTTAGCATAATATGTGTTCTTTAGATCATTCTCTACCAAACCGAAATTCTAACAACCCCCGGAGTCCTACAGGGGATGTGTATTGCGAGTTGCATATCCATTTCTTGAATTTTTTACGTTTGTCTCGTAAATGGTTATAATTAATTTGTTCAGGTAAAAATATCGACTTTTGATTTCTAGCTTCGATTCCAGAGACATTTTTCTATCAACTTTATTATTATCAACATTTTTCGGACCCTGGTTTCAACACAATTTTTTAAAGAAAGAAAAAAAATTTGTGTTTTTAAAATTTCTTGTGTTTAATTAACTCTAATTTATAAACGATTTAAGATATTAACTTCCGGGTTCCGGAGTTGGATTTCCCAGACATTTTTTTATTAGATACATTATTTGAAAAACTTCTGAAGGCATTACTAAGTTCGAAATTTAAGAATTTTTTCCGAGAGAAAATACTAAAATTCTGGTAATATTTTTATTTTTTGTGTTTAATGCACTCTAATTTCTAAACGAATTAAAATATCGAATTTCGGTTTCCGGCATTAGATTCCTTGAAAATTTCTCTGTCAGATACATTATCTTCATTTTTTTAAGTCCTTAATTAAGCCAAAATTGAGACTTTTTCTTCGGAAGAAAATAGTAGAATTTTATTATTTTTTCTATTTACTGTTTTTAATCAACTATAATTTCTTAACGGGTTATGATATTGAATCCCGGTTTCCGGCATTGGATTCCTTGAAAATTTCTCTGTTAGATACATTATATTAATTTTTTTTAAAGTCCTTGATTAAGCCAAAATTGAGACTTTTTCTTCGGGAGAAAATAGTAGAATTTTATTATTTTTTCTATTTACTGTTTTTAATCAACTATAATTTCTTAACGGGTTATGATATTGAATTCCGGTTTCCGGCATTGGATTCCTTGAAAATTTCTCTTTCAGATACATTATCTTAAATTTTTTTGAAGTTCTTGATTA
Organism: Agonum fuliginosum; assembly: GCA_947534325.1. Classification (NCBI taxonomy): domain Eukaryota; kingdom Metazoa; phylum Arthropoda; class Insecta; order Coleoptera; family Carabidae; genus Agonum; species Agonum fuliginosum. The sequence goes on from OX384037.1 coordinate 31,265,014, forward strand.
AGCCAAAATGAAGATTTTTTCTTTGGGAGAAAATAGTACAATTTTATTATTTTTTCTTTTAGCTGTCTTTAATCAACTATAATTTCTTAACGGGTTATGATATCGACTTCCCGGTTCCGGCATTGGATTTCTTAGACATTTTTCTACTGGAAACATAATTTTAAGTATTTTTGTAGATCATAGTAAGGTTGATTAAACACAAGAAATTTAAAAAACACAATTTTTCTTTCTTTCTTTAAATAAGTATGTTGAAACCAGGGTCCGAAAAATGTTGATAATAATAATGTTGATAAAAAAATGTCTCTGGAATCGAAGCTAGAAATCAAAAGTCGATATTTTTACCTGAACAAATTAATTATAACCATTTACGAGACAAACGTAAAAAATTCAAGAAATGGATATGCAACTCGCAATACACATCCCCTGTAGGACTCCGGGGGTTGTTAGAATTTCGGTTTGGTAGAGAATGATCTAAAGAACACATATTATGCTAAACGGTATGCTTTATTCATGAAATGCAAAGTACCCCATCTTTTTTGGTGTCAGCGTTCGATCTAATAGGCTTAATCATCAGGAGTGGTGTGATAACGAGTTGACAAAAGCATGAGTTTTCATTACTTAATTTTATGAAACACTTTTAGGTACACTAATTGGCTCATAATTGGAAAAAAATTGCATGCAAATGCTGCTTTTCTGTGATTTTTAAAAATCCAGTCTATTATTCGGTCCTGTAACTACTAAAGTATTAGCCTGACAAAAAAAGTATACAAACAATTTTGTAGCAAATTTAGTCCTCTACAACTTTTGTATAGAAACTTTTTCTCTAAAACCTACAGGAACGGAGCTATATACCTAAAACTGATTTTGGGCGCCATTTTTCCAAGATGGCGGCGGAAGCGGCGGTCGCTCGAGGTCGCAAACTTAGGGGCATACTTAGGGCTACCTAGTCTACAATCCTACCAAGTTTCAAAACTCCTCAACCTTTTGCACGAAAACACCTTTTTTATTTCTCTAATGACTGGACTATCATAGTAGCAACAATTTATAAGAATTGATCTTAGTGAATTTTTAGAATATAAAATAAATAATAAAATGTTTAATATGTATGGTTGTGGGAAAAATAATGTACATGACTCTCTGGAAAGTGTCTATCGAATGTTCGTGAAATTTCTGAACTCGGCCAACCTCGTGCGTCAACATTCTTACTCACACGATATCATTTATTTTTTTGGCACATTATGTAATATATACTATTTCCACTGTATTTTTAAATTGCCGACAAGTTGATAACAATTAATTAAGTCATAAGTTAGCAACACTTTCCACATCAAATTAGTAAATTTAAATTAAATATAGCTTGCAATTTGTTTAGTTATTGGTTATTACACTAGAATTTGATGTTTACTATTATTTAACTGGCATGTAATTAAAACTAATAATTGAATGTATTATTACAAAATTATCTTTGTTGTAAGGTATTAATTAATTAATAATTAAAGTATATTTATTGAGTAGTAAATTAACAATAATTATTATTTGTTTGTGTGCTCTCGTATTAAACAGTCGTGGGATGTATTTTTTGACAAATCTTACAATTTATTTTTTTAAGTTACTAATTATTAAAAGTGTAAGTAAATACCTAAAGAAAAGTATAGGTAATTATATAATAAAGAATCACCCCATAGTAGTCTGAAATAATGCTAAATCATGCTATAAATGGCTATTTTATTTTACGTTTTTCTCGAGAACTTACAAAGAAAATGATCGACTGTGGTCTCATATTGCCGCATATAATGCACGTAGTTTTTAATTTTTAACAAGTTGTGTACAGGTACAACTGTCATTTTAAAGTAGATAAGTTGTTTTTTTAATTTAGATTGAAAGTCTTTGATTATTGCCCAATGTCTTGCAGAAAAATAACATTCCGCACTGAGAATCGTTCCGCACACTTAGAAGTTAGCGTCAACGTTCAACTGACAATTGAAAAAGCTTACTTTTAGCAAGGTCGTAAAGACAGAAATTAATGTTACCGATAATCAGCTTCATAAATAAAACGAAGCACAAAAATAATTACTTAATTTCATAACTACCTAATTAATTACTTTCGCGTTGCAAAATCTTCTTCATTAACGACAATAAATTATCCGTTTTATCAAAGAAAATCCGCCAATGCAAATAAAGCCATAAAACTACTACGTTTTCATTGGAATTACTAAGACAAATACATCACCATTAATTCGACCATAAAAAATGCGCAATCACAGTTTCAATTAAAATGTATAAACACTTAGCTATCGCCCGGATGCAAACATAGGCACAGGTCTTGACCAGGAGGACTTTGCTCAAGCGACCACATTCACACTGAGTGAGTAATCGCTAAGAAGTGGGATCTCGCAAGAGAGATGTATACACGCTGGAATTAACTACAGGATGTTCTCGAAGTAAAGGACCGTCACTCTTCTCATTAGTGATGCGTCGAAACGAAACGAGTCGAGATTTTTCACATCTCGTCTCGAATGTTAAAATTTTGATCTCGTCTCGATTATTTCTCGTCTCGATCTCGTTCCGATTTCTCGACAACTGACAGTCTGTGAAATATCACACTTAGTGCCTTTGTTAATGAATCAATAATTAATTTTAGAAACTCCATATCCCGGAAACTACTAGTCGTACAGAGCTGCGGTTGGGCTTAAATTGTTGCAAATTTAATGTACTTTAAAAATGATAACATCGACTATCTATCGAAAACGCATCGTTTACGAGTTATTAGGCAACTACTGAAAAAATTTCGAAAATTTTGCAGGTCTTTAGGTAATACGCAGGAATCACATTTTTTTCGAAGCTGCAAACTTGTATTCATACTACCCTAACTGATCCTAATATATTAAAAAATTAGAACTAGATCACGCTTTGCGATTTTAATGTCTAATTTGACTGGGCTAATGCATGAATAAAAAGTTTATACTAAAATTAATAAATCTTGAAATAGTTGCCCAGAATTCAAATAAGTACCGATGTAGCTAGTAACAATGTACACTGGACAAACTAAACGGTACTTAAAAACAAGGATAGCAGAACATAAAAGTAACTTTTCAAAACCGAATAACGAATAACACAGGGAAATGCACCATAACTTATCACACCATCCATACCGATTACTATACCCTCTTAAAGAATTTTTTTTAAATTTGATTTTATCAATTTACATTACCTACTTAGTCCAAGAGCATCCTGTGCTACAAGAAAAAAGGAGAACACTAGATTGAAGTGAAAATGATTATTGAGAAGTCAAAAAATCCGGAAATATGAATCAGTTTACAGTAATCTGATTGCTGCAATAAATTTGGATGCTCCAATATAAGTTTTGATTAAAATTTGTCGCGGAGATTAATTTATTCAATATTTCTTTGACATTGTAAATGATTAAATAGACGATCCTGTACTGATCAACGTAGAGAAAAACAGAAATATATTATTTTGATTTAATAATTTCTGTATCCTAACTATTACGTTGTTACAACTTGTGAGATTGCCCCACCCAAACTGGGAAAAAGGCGTGATAGATATATATATATATATATATATATATATATATATATATATATATATATATATATATATATATATATATATATATAGTATATATTTGGAAGTAATATATACTTGGTACTTGATAATTCATGATATTTATTTTTTACTTGCATCTTTTCAAGTACTTGTGTAAAGTACATTTACTTGGTACTTAATACTTCAATATACTATTAATTTTTACTTGCAACTTTCCAAGTACTTGTACTTGATTCTACAAGTACATTTTTGAAGTACTTGATACTTCAAGTACTTTCCTTGGCCATAAGGTACTTGGTAATTGTACTTCAAGTACTTTTGTGGTACTTTACCCAAAACTGGGTATTACTTAAAATTTCAATATATTTTTACAAAAGATTTTAATTTTAATTTGAAAACTTTAACTGTATTGTATTTTTTCAGAACATTTCGGAACCGGAACAACAGAATACAAAGCTTTACATCACTGAATTATTGACTTTGTTGGAGTGCACTTACGTGGATATTAAAAATTAATTGGTGAGTTTCAATTATTTGAATTCTTTAAACATTTTTCATTCTATTTTATAAATGCATTATTATACAACGTTATTTTTTATTCGTTCATAATTGGCTATTACACTTCTTGGGAACAAGAATAAGAATACACTACAATAAGCATTTGGTCGATCAAATGAATGACATTTTTATTATTATCACACGTCTAATCTACTATATTTTTGTAGTGTAGTCTGTAGATGTATTATGTATTTCTGTGAATTACGTCAAGAATAAGATACTGTACTTTTTTCTCTTTATTTTTTTGCGAAAATAAAGCAAAAATGAGTTACAAAGGGCGAGCTAAATGATCTCCATATAACTTTTTATCTACAACTATTAAATAATAGCTTCATTTTATATCTAACTCCAAATACAAAATGTGCCTCATATTACACGGCGTGTAATATGAAATTTCATGTTCCACGCTTGATTCAACCAATAGCAAGCAAGTATTTTCTTAGAGTTGGAGCATTTGTCTGAAGTTTGTTGGTCAATGACAGATAATAAGTAAGGTTATGTGTGATATGTTTGTACTTCACCAAGTTTGTTTATAAGTAGTTGTAGATAAAGTATAGTATTTGACTCGCATATAATGGTTATATTACACTAGGATGATTACAACACTCGCCTACGGCTCGTGTTCTAATTTTCATCCTCGTGTAATATAACCTACATTATATGCTCGTTAAATAATATACTATTATCGTTTACTTTTCAATTTTATGCAGAGTTCGAAAAATATAATAGGTGTTTCAAGCATATATCATGATAAATGATCACCATATAGAACATATCGCGATTTTATCTTTTAATATCCAGGATAAATAGCTTTAAGCTTTTTTGCAAATCGGAGAGCTTTTCTCTTCTAACTCTGACTTATTTATTTTTGTCCAAATATTGAAATTAGAGCTCTGAAGGCACAATATAATAAATTATTAAGAATTGATTTAGGAGACACGAACCACAGATTTTTTTAGTTTATACTTATTTATAAAATAGATCTAAAATTACGAAATTTACCATCTAAATACCCTTTTTATTAACCTCAGAAATTAAATTAGAAGTATAAATATCTAAATTTAGATAATTACAATATGTACCTAGCGGTTATACAAGGTTTGTTATAATTTGTAGTACATTGCTTATGTAGGTGTCTATGTTAAGAGTGACAGAGTGAGTACCTATTCTTAGTAGGTACGTACCAATGGATTTACATAATCGAGAATTCTCTTAAACACGATTTGGTCACACTATTTTTAACTACTGGACTCTTTAATTACTATAAAAAAAATTTCTACTCCCATGCTTTCACTTATTAAATATGCATTGTCTTGAATGACATTCATTTCGATACAGATTTTCATTTCGACACAGATTTTAATTTGGATACTGATTATCATATAATCTGTATCAAAATGAATCCATTTCGATAGAAAAATTAAAATATATAAATTCCTAATTGCCTTATTCTAAAAATTATGTCTGTAATATAGTCAATTTTGCATAAAATTTATTGCAATTTGATCAATTTTGCGCCCTCTTCTTTCATTTATACTGCAAATTATGTTTATTTTCAGGTATTCTCATTTAGAATAAGGCAATTTAGAAACTCTAATGATTCTATTGATATATTATTTATGGCTATTGCTTGTTCCTATTTGCAGAAATGTATGCAGATAAAGTGCATAAAAATGACTCTGAAAACGGTTTCGAGCGGGACCTTAATTCACTCGTATAAATTACGATGCTCACCATGGCTCGTATTGTAATAATTATAAACTCGTTGCATAATATGCTATTACTAAACAATTAAATAGAATAAAATTTATTTGCTTATTATTACACTAATAATAAACTATATTATGAACTACCTACGCTATATTTTTTAGGTAGTTAGGTAATATTATTTAATTTCACACAAAAATGTACTAATTATATGTATTATGCATGTATTAGAATTTCGGGATTTGAACCTCACGGGTTTGCATCCCTAGGGTGACTTTATGCTACACGCACAGTATTAATTTTTTACTTATACTTTTGCCACGACGTTTTTACTTTACTACCATGTATGTTGCCAGTCAACCCGGCGCAAGCCTTTGTTACAGCCTTTGGCCGGTGTCCGATAGCTAGAGGTTGCCAAGTTAATTACGGGAGTAGGTACCGATCGAAATCAGGCCGTGAAAATTTCCTGACCTGACCGGGATTCGAACCCACGACCTCTGTAACCAGAGCCACCTCCATGCTATCCCGCCGTGTTAAAAATGTACTAATTACAATTGCGTTTTTTCGCCTTAAATCCAATCGTAAACAAATTATTTCGCTGCATCGCAGTCATCTCATTAAAATTAACCTGTCACAAACACGTCACTTTTGGCTGTTACCTCCGCTTGCCATTGGCCGAGCCTTGTGATAAGGTGTCGGGCCTCCAGCAACGACTTCTTATCAGATGCGATCGCCTCATGTCCGAGGATAACAAACAACATGCGAGATAAACAACAATGCGAACGCGAGAATTACAAGGGCGAAAAACAGCCACGTGTACTCAAGTCGCAGTTGAACTTCATAACAATTGATAAATTGATTTGGTTCCTATGAGACGCGGTAACAAGAGACAAAAGATTTACTTACACGGGATTTTTTTAGTGGCATGGGAGTTATATTCCCGTCTACGTTTTCCGAATTTCTAGAATACTCTCGATTTTACTTTTTTATCTATTCCACTACTACGACTGCATGAAACTAGTCCGAAACTCGTGCTTTGTCGCATCCTAGCTATGCAATGTTATTTTGAAGTAGGTACTGTAAAAGTGTTTTTGTACTCATCACCTAGGAAATGACATATTAAACACGCAATTGACAATCGGAAATGTCAATTTCCCAGTGTAGTCAATCAGGAAAAATGCAAAGTACCCTGGCTTTTCTAGACATTTCAGAGTAAAATCATCTTAAAAATAATAAAATTTAGTTTATAAAGTGTTACTTCCCGGAATTATAATTAGTGAAGACCAGGGAAAACCGCCAATATTTAAAAATAAAACTTGTGCGCAGCGCACCATCTGTCGGTAGTAGTGAGCAGTAGTCGGATACAAATCTTCCCACATTTGGTTCGTAAATAACTATTTTGTACTCATCACCTAGGAAATGACATATTAAACACGCAATTGACAATCGGAAATGTCAATTTCCCAGTGCAGTCAATCAGGAAAAATGCAGAAAACACTGGCTTTTCTAGACATTTCAGAGTAAAATCATCTTAAAAATAATAAAATTTAGTTTACAAAGTGTTACTTCCGGGAATTATAATTAGTGAAATTAACCGAAAACCGCCAATATTTAAAAATAAAACTTGTGCGCAGCGCGCCATCTGTCGGTAGTAGTGAGTACAAAAAGCATCGTAACCTCAAATTTAATGAGAAGACTACAACTACAACTTGAATGTATTTGATTATAGTTTTATTCGTTACAAAAAACATTGTACAAACCTCTTGCGGGAAGACCCATCCCAGCATTCGCAAAAAAACCGCTTATGTGGGATGAAAATCTGCCCGCATTTGGTTCGTAAATAACTATTTCTTGCGAGTAAACTGTCAGATTATTATTGACTTCAGGATAATATTCTTATTTTTTATTTTTGGTGGTAACCAACCTACAGAATTAACTCTCAATTACAGGATGGTAGATGTTATTATAGTGGAATCCAACCACTCGGACTCAGTGGTATTATTGTCGGTTGTGCTGGCCGCTAGCATTCTAGGCCAAATATTTAATAGAGAAAGAATTATTGACTTTCAGATGTGCCTTTTTTAAATTTATTTCTATCATGAGATATAACCGTATAAAGTTTGCATAAAATGGATTTTTTTTTGAATTTTTCGGAATTTTTATAATCATGTACAATTTTTATTTAAAAAAAGTATATCTGTATTCTTTCTCTATTAAATCTTTGTTGAAATAAAATTTTACCATTCTTGTATTGGCCACAAAACAATCGTTACGTTAGTACATTTTGTGCTGAATTTTTGGAGGTAAACGGGCCTCTTAACCTGCACAAAAATCGTAATAAATAATAAGGATCCCTTTCAGCGGCCAAGATTTTTTTCCGAAATCCTAGAATATCCGAAATCCTAGAATCCACTCTTTTTTCCACTACTACGACTGCCTAAAACCAGCCCGAAACTAATATTTTTGCCGCGTACAATACCATTTTGAAGTTCAAAAATACTGTAAAAGTGCTTTCGTTGCGAGTAAACTGTCAGATTTTTATAGACTTCAGGATAATATTTTTATAAAGAATTGATCAACAGATTTTCCTATTTAAAATTTTAGAAATTAATTTCTATCATGAGATAAAGCGTGTAAAATTTGCATAAATTTTTTTAATCATGTAGGTACAATTTATAATCATGTACAAATTTTTAATTAAAATTTTAAAAAGACACATCCGTAGATCCATTCTTTCTCTATTAAATCCATGTTGAAATAAAATTTTACCATTCTTATGCTGGCCTCCAAACACTCACTACGTTAGTACATGTTATGCTGGATTTTAAGAGATAGACGGGCCTCTTAACTTGTACAAAAATGTTCCCTGCGATGTACAAAAACAAATAATAAGGTTCCTTTTAATTTAATTTTGAATTATTTTTTATAAAAATGTTAATGAATTGAATGACTACCACAAGTTTGACTGATTTACTCGTTTAATTCTTTAAATTAAAATTCTTTATCTTAGTTTATTATAATTTATGTCTATTTATAATAATTACTACCTATCTTCAGTTGCATTGTAGTATTGTCCCCGATAATAGTCTTAGCTACTTCTCCTTATTTTTCAATCACCCAGTATAAATATTCCAACTTGTGAGAGAAATTAGATTTGTCTGGAGCATAATTTAATCCAGTTTTTTTAAAAGTATACATCAAATAGATCTTGCATAAAATAAAATTTCGCATCTAAATGCATAAACAAAGTTCATTTTCTTTATTTATAATCTCTTATTTTATTTTCAATCTGATACATCTTCTTTAAAGCCAGCTGTGGTTTCATCTAGATCTACAACGCGAACTCGAAAGTTTTCTTTTTGTTTCCGTTTTGCGGATGTTGAGAATTTGATGAAATATGCACTTATATTTTAGTAGAATATCGAAGATTTTTCTTCTACATAAAGTTTCTGGATATACATATTTACATTTTGAATCACGATTCTCGAATCATAAAGCGTTACTTCATACGTAAAGTACCTGCATTTCATATGCGACATCGATATTCGATTCCATGCAGACTTTTAAAAATAACACTCAGGCAGCTTATTTAAATTTTTGAGTAGAACATTTTGAATAAAAATATGTATCACCGCTAGCTTTGGTAAATTATACGCAGTCTGATTTAGTATCTACGCTAAATTATTTTCCCCTTGAGACAACCCGGTGTCCATTAAACTCATGTATCAACTTAGATAACATCATTTCCTATTGTAATAATGTAACTGATATCTATTTATCTACTTCATTGAAACAAAAAAAAATGTTTTCTTTTCGGACGTACAACACACAACCCTCCAAAAAATTGCATGCGATTGGGAATGATTTGGTGAAGATAATCCTCTACGAATTTACAATTTCATTCATAGATATAGAAAATATTGAGAATTCTTTGAACATCTTCTAATACTGAGTTATGATTCTTTAAAAAGCAATTTTCTCGGTATAACGGGGTCGGAAATTCAAATGTTATTAGTGCAACTGAAAGTGGAAGTTTTGACGAATAAAATGCAATTTTATGTTTACAAAATGATATTTTTAACAAAGTTAGTTAGTTAGTTAGTTTTCGAGGAAAATGCGTTACAAGAAAATTTAGAGTTTCAACTGAAAATTTTTGTAGGAAGCGGAGCATACCGAGGTGGAGCGAATTTTTTTTTGCTTCTGTATGTTTTTAACTACTCGCATGAAAAATTTCACTTGGTTGTGTATTAGTTTTCAGTCAAAACCTCTCCTGACTGGACTATAAGTATTTTTCAAAATATTCAATTTAAAAAAATAATTTAAAAAGCCCATTCACAATGGAATATATACAGAGGTGTGAAACAACCTGTGTATCAATCAAAATTTATGGATGTATAGTATTGGACGCACTGATCATGAATCAAAAAGAATTTTGTTGAAATTCGTAAAATTAACAGTAGTTTGTAAAACAATATCATTTTGGGTAGGTACCTATCAGTGGTTGTCACATTTAAATACAAAAAAAGTTAAATGTAATAATAATTTTACAAACACAGGAAAAATGAAATTTGTAGGTAGGTACTTACAAAATGTCTCATTTGCTTGGACCCATTTTTACTTCCTTGTACGGAGTAATAAGGAAGTATTGTAATCGCGAAAAATTTCGGTTTTCAGATTTTGATGGAAATATCCGTTTTGACCTTTTCTGAATCCATTATGACTAGTTTCGTCGTGACGTCTGTACGTACGTACGTACGGACGTATGTATGTCGCATAACTCAAATATGGTTAGACGTAGAAAGTTGAAATTTTGTATTTAGGACTGTTATAGCATCTAGTTGTGCACCTCCTATTTTTGGTTTCAATCTATAAACCGGAAGTAGTACTTTTTTCAAATATTTCGATAAGTATTTAATTTGAGACAATTTTTTTTATTTTAAATGAAAGATTATGTGATTATTACCTACCTATTTTATAAATATTTTTGTATCTGGTATCATTTAAGAATAATTAAAGTATTTATTTATAATTAAGTATTTCGGTATCTTGTAGTCCATGATCGATTAACATTTGTTACTACGTAAAATTTAAATGATTATGACATGACAGTGATAATAGTAAAATATGCTTTATATCTTCTTCTGCAGTTTAAATAAAATGACTAAAATATATTTGTGAGTATAGTAGCAGGAGTAGTAGTACTTATATATTAATATATTTGTATAATAAGTTAAAAGAATTTTTTATATTATTCTACATTTTAGTTATTAAGAAAAGTATGAACAGTTTAATAGGCGTACAAGAAAGTCATGTGGTGTCCACGTCAGATTTTTTAATTTGTGAATTTCAACAAAATTCTTTTTGATTCATGATTAATGTGTCCAGTACTATACACACTTAAATTTTGTTACACATATTGGGTAACAGCCTGTATAAGCGCAAAGGAGGTAATCACGTTTTTCAACAATTTGAGTTATTTAAGGTTGACTGTTTTATTTAACGCTATCATCAGTAGATACCCTTAAATTTATATTAAAAAATAAAATATTTAGAATGTAGGTACGGCTAAACTAGCCTAGTATAGATAGACAATACACAATAGATTTGCTAGCCATTGTAATCTCATTTTCTGAAAAAATGCAGTTACCCCTTTGTGCTTACAATGGCAGTATACTGAATCGATTAAGACACTCTTGTTTATTATGATTACTAATTGCATCACTGATGAGTGGACCAGATGACCAGTTGATCAGTCTACGCCGACTGGCCACCAGGGAACGATTTAATTATAGATAATACAGTAATCACCATGTTCTACTACTCGAGAACCTAGAATCGTCTCTTAATTTGCTGCAGTCGCAGTTTGAATACAAATGACTGAAGTACCAAGTAAGTGCACTAACGTTTTGATACTGCACAGCGCTAAATAGTACGTGCATTACTATGTGCCAATTATCAAACAAACGAGAGATTCAAAGCTTCCTAATGATATTTTCTTGTAATCATTGGTGACGTAATCTCATTTGAGCATTAGGTTTCTGGTTATTTAAAGTCTTGTAGTATCTACCAATCATTATCCGAGTGAGAAAGAAATTATTTTTCTTAATTAGTGATTCGTTAGTTTCAATGGATGATTTATATATTTTTCTTTTGCCATTCGGTTGAATATTTGTTTCTGTAAAAGGCTGAAATTACTAATGAATTCAGTCTCCAAAATAATCATTTATTCAAATTACAACTTCTAACTAATGAATTAACATTGCTTTAAGGAATCCCAAACTGCTTTTGTCTAAATAAAGCATATTTGAGACTGCAGTCTTAAATAAGTCTATATCTTATTCATCCAGTCCAATCAGACGACCAGTTATCTTAAACTTAATTTTGCCTGCTTTCAACTGTGTCATCATTTTTTTATATAAATTTTACTAGGTGGCGCAACTGGACAAACACTGCGGCGTTTACATGCTTGTTTCAAGGATACTGGCTCAACACGGGACAGTAGCATACGTGGCAGCTCCGGAGCAGCCGTTTGGTCGAGAATATCGCTGCTGTGGCAACACTGTTGTGACTGGTGCATTTGACGAACCAAGAAAATCGAGTGATTACTTTTGCGTCTCTTTGTATAATTATTAAGAAATATTTAATTTGCAAAAAATACATTTCACTGTTTTTAATCCCTGGGCTATTTTTTCAAGTATGTATAGATAATGGTTTTGAAGTTAGTCATAAATTTAAGGGTAAGTAGAATAACATGCGTAGATTACGAAACAGATTTTTTTTTAATTCGAAAAATTAAGGGTAATTTACTTGCAACATTTTTTGTAGTACTGCACTGGATTCGGTTTCCTATTAAACACAAACAACAGAAGTAGGTAATTTACATCTTAAATTACACAATAAGTACTAGTAATTTAATTATTTTTAATGGAACAATAATTATTATTCCACCCAGTGGCAGTGGCAACGAAAAATTTTAACTGGGAAACAAGGTAGGTAATTAATTATGCGATTTAAAAAAATCTTTCTGCTTCGTAATATACCTACATAAATATGTCATACTACTTACCCTTAAATCTATGACATTAAATTCAAAACCACCCTGTATAATTGCATCTTCATGTGTTTGCATATAAACTAAAATTCTAGATTTTCTTGTGAATCAATCTTGAGTATGAGCTAATATGTAAATAACTTTTAACTTTAAAAAATTCAAACTCAGTGTATAGCCAACGCGCATATATTTATATAAATAATAACTTAAAATTCTGAATGTTAAATAGACCTTCTGCAAAAGAGCTTATTCATACGATATTTGAATAAGCCGTTTATTTACCGCCGAAGGTTGTTAAATAAGTGTATACGTTTACATCGCTGTTATAATATATTAATGATATGACAATAGCTATGCAGAACCTTTGGCTAAATATTTGATGAGCCATTTTAACTGATTTTGTTCAACAGGAAATTAATAATAGCCAAATTCCCTAAATAATTAAAGTGCCATGTCATTAAATCTGATGCAACATTAGCGGTTATTTCAATTAGAAAATCATTTTGACATGATATGACTAATACTACTTGATGATATTAAAGTTCATTCTTGTATAAAATCTTTTCGATAATATATTAGCCCAGCGTTGAAAATATTTTTCTAGCAGACGTGAAAAAAATTTCATTACCTCGAGCACGTGTGAAAGAATAAAATAATGATTTCCTAAGAACGGTTGAACGGAGAAAAACCCGCCGATATTCGGACGACGCTGTAAACAAACAACGTTTATCAAGTAAACCATGGCATTTTGACATCTCGTCGATAACATGGGAGATAAGAGCGTGCCATCATTATGAGTGTTTTTTAAGGAACAAGAAACAAGTTAATGTGTAAAGGTTAAATCTGAGAGATTGATGATGCGCCATTTTGTAGCAAGATTCTTTTTAGGGACACCAATGCTGAAAAAGTTTTTAATCTCCTTTGGAAGTTGGTACAATTATTTTTGACGCAAAAAATGCGACGAACTTTATATTCTGCAATCACGCAGCTAGGAAGAGTTATAGCCCTCTTCCCCCTCTTGGACAAAAAAGGAACATTCTTACAATACAGTACGACTTGTTTATTATTTTCTTAGTTTATTTGTTATGTAAAACTTGTTGATTCAAGTTAATGAACTAGACAGCTGCAATGCTATAGTTGTTATTATCCATATCCCTAAAAAGTATTTAGGTATTATAAAAAGTGATGTGAGTAAGCAAAATAATCGTGTGGTAAACAAATAATCATACTTATAAGATTTTAATTTCTCAATGAACAAAACGTAATTTTAACTATTTATAATCAGCTGTAATAAATTACACAAGAGCTTTTTATTTCGCCAGATAAATTTATGTTTGTATTGAAACCTTGTTGCCTAGCAATTTGAAAAGAAAAATTGTTTAATAAAATCACGACACCGCAGGTGGTGTGATTTTTTTAAAACAATTTTTCGAGTGAAATTGCTTTCAGGTGACAAGGTTGAGATGTCAAACAGAAATTTATTCGGAGGAAATAAAATGCTCGATTGTAATAATTCAACGAGATAATTGAACGACTCCTTTGGTTCTTCTTCACAAATATTCCCAAAATCTAATCATTTCACTGGCACATATTATAAATATGAAGCAAATGACATTTTAGTGTTTTGTTTATTGTTTGTTTGCTAAGAAAAAGGTAAATACGATTTTATCACATGCAAAAAGTTACCTTCCTTTTTATCCGCTGTCAAAGCGATAAAATTGTGTTTTGTTTATGGCTTACTTTATACAGGAGTGGAATTATCGCAATAAAATAATAAACAAATCTTTATTTTTTATGATAATTCCACTGCTGTATAAAGTAAGCCATAAACAAAACACAATTTTATCGTTTTCACAGCGGATAAAATGGAAAGGTAAGTAACTGTTTGCAACGCAAGTGAGATGTCAATCAGAAATTTATTCGGAGGAAATAAAATGCTCGAGTATAATTCAACGAGGTAATTTAACGACTCCTTTGGTTCTTCTTCACAAATATTTCCAAAATCTAATAATGTCACTGACAAATATTGGAAATATGAAGCAAATGACATTTTAGTGTTTTGTTTATTGTTTGGTTGCTAAGAAAAAGGTAAATAAGGTTTTATCACTTGCAAAAAGTTACCTTCCTTTTTATCCGCTGTCAAGGCGATAAAATTGAGTTTTGTTTATGGCTTACTTTATACAGGAGTGGAATAATTATGGCATTAAATTTATAAACAAAACTTTATTTTTATGATAAAATTGTGTTTTGAGCGAAATTATCCGTTATAATAACCCAAGGACATTGATAATAATTAAGAAATAATTTTGTGACATTCCGAAAGCACGTTGCTTGGTAACCGCCCGACGCCGCAGGTGGAGGGCTGTTAACCTAAAAGCAACGTGCTTGAGGTAGCTGTCACAAAATTATAAGTATTTATCAATGGTCGAGGGTTATTCGGACAGAAAATTTTATTAATTGAAGTATCATTTTCATTACCAAAACGTGCAAATTACATTTTTATTCAATTATTATTATAAACATAAAAATGAACATAAATAATTGTAACCTAGCAACATATTTGACATAAGTGATAATGTCCCATGGGTTGCTATCAGTTAAATGTTGTATTCATTGGGCAATTTCGTACACGTGATCAGAAATGAACGAAATTCATTGGATATTTAGTTAACCTAAAATTTTTCATAAAAATAAATTATTATTATCGCGATAATTATTTTTGATTGGTTAATATCGATGAAGTAACCACCCCTATAGTTATGATTTCGCGTTGGCCTTTAGTTTTAATTCATTTACGCAAATTCAGCATTTCAGTCCTACAAAATTGCATTTAAATTACATTCGGCATTTTCACCTATGCATGCATGCAATAATTTATCGTATTTTAAAATTAATTAATCTTCCTATATTAGTGATTTATATTAGCTCCTTTCGTGGAAAAATCCTATAAATGTACCACTGCAAATGTGTCACACTGTATCTAATCTTGTTCACATCAAATGGACAACAATAGTTCATCTGTAATGAATGCAATTCATTAAAATTATTGTAATTTTCATTCATCTCCACTAAGGACGTACCAGTAATTGCATCGAATATCAGTTAATAGGTTTATCGCCATAAATAAACTGTAGATTCGTTTATAATTTCGGCCAAGGCCTGGATTTCATAAAAATCAAAACGAATTAAATACTAGAATGCTATTCGAAGCGACATTTGAGAAAAAATTCAATTAAATTGCTCATTTAAAAATAGAAATATTTTTTATTTTGGTGGAAACTATTTTTAAACTTTAAAGTTTACACAACATTGCAAAAGGAGATAAAAATATATTCTGGTCTTTTCAAACTTTCTTATAAACTTTTAATGTATCTTAAATTTGTTTGAAAACTGCAATACAGATAACTTGAGAACAAATATAATACTTTATTTCCAAAACTAATTATATGTAGAAACACAAAAAAATAATTTCACTTACCTACACCGTTTTGTTATTAAATTTATGACAGTTTGTGGGAACAATTGGTTGCGGATAACTTACGAGCAAACATATACTTGCTCTGGTAAATCTTTGCTTTTCTGTGTCAGTCATACATTTATAGATTATAAAACATAAATATATATAGAATTTTAACTTACCTACTGTTTTTATAAAATAACTAGTTACCTACATATTACAAAATTCTTAAAATTCATTGCTGAAATATTTTTTTACGAAGAAATCACTAATAATAATTGTTGGCAAAGTATGGTATTCTCTGTTCATTAGGTACCTACCTAATTTCTCATTTTTTTCTATTGTTAATTTTTTGTTCGTTCTATCCTATAGGAAGTCTGCTCTATTGGGCTGTGATGTTAATAAATAAATCAATTATAGTATTTTATGCAATGAGTTTATAATGATAGCTATTAATACGCGAGTATGAAATTATGATACGAGCCATATGGCAACAAGAGTTGCATACACTATTTTTTCGAATCCCATGCTTTCATTAAAAAATGTTTTTCATTTTTATGAAATTTACTTGGGTGTTTCATAATGAAAATAAATCCATTACGATACAGATTTTCATGTAATCTGTACCGTAATGAAAACCTGTAGGTACCTATCGATATAAAAATCTTTATCGAAATGAATGCCATGTAAGTACAGACAATGCATATTTTTAATAAGTAAATTATAGCATGTGTGTAGAAAATTACTTATTTATGTTATAAGGACCATAACGTCAATCATTATGGTACTAGTCGTGAAAATTATCAGATGAGGTGAAGACGAGTTTGATAACACGACGTATCCGTATTACATACATTTGCTGGCGTAAATTTGTCAAAAAGTAAAATAAATTATTTGGTATTGAAGAAACAAATTTAAATCTAAAAAATCTGACGTGGACACCACATGACTTCCTTGTACGCCTTGTGTGTTCATACTTTTCTTAATAACTAAAATGTAAAATAATATTAAAAATTCTTTTAACTTATTATACTAGTATACTCACAAATATATTTTAGTCATTTTATTTAAACTGCAGAAGAAGATATAAAGCATATTTTACTACTGTCACTGTCATGTCATAATCATTTAAATTTTACGTAGTAACAAATGTTAATCGATCATGGACTACAAGATACCGAAATACTATAAATTATAAATATATACTTTAATTATTTTTAAATGATAGCAGATACAAAAATATTTATAAAATACCGATTGTAGGTAATAATCACATAATCTTTCATTTAAAATACAAAAAATTGTCTAAAATTAAATATTTATCGAAATATTTTTAAAAAGTACTACTTCCGGTTTGTAGACTGAAACCAAAAATAGGAGGTGCACAACTAGATGCTATAACAGTCCTAAATACAAAATTTCAACTTTCTACGTCTAACCGTATTTGAGTTATGCGACACACATACGTCCGTCCGTCCGTACGTACGTACGTACGTACGTACAGACGTCACGTCGAAACTAGTCATAATGGATTCAGAAAAGGTCAAAACGGATATTTCCGTCAAAATCTGAGAACCGAAATTTTTCGCGATTACAATACTTCCTTACTTCGTACAAGGAAGTAAAAATCAGGTATCTAGGTTTCTTACTCGCTTTCTTAGTTAGTAACGAGTTGTTTGTTATTTCACTGTGGTCCTACGTACGTACCAAACTGGATTCATTATGGTCCTTGGCCTACAATGAACGCTATTATGGTTCTTATATTGAGGCTTATAATGTTGTCATTATGATGCACGGCATCAAATAAATAAATGTATAAATAAATTTCTAGTCCATACTTTATATGATATTGATATTCGGTATGCGTATTTAATTGTACAACTAAATTGTGCGTTAGTATCAATAAACACTCTTCGCTCTAATTAAATTCAATCTCTTCAAATACCGTTCAAAGTACCAGCTCATCAGCTGTTATGCTGTTCTTTAGGCGCCAATAGTTTTATTTCTAATCTAAACATTATTCTAAAAATTAGCACACGTCACGAAACCGACAAAATAAACAAATTTACGTATCAATACAAATAAAAATAACAACTGCCTTCGACGTACAAAATAAATTTAGATTTACGCATGTCACACGTTTGTAGTAGAGCAAGGTTACTAAAGACGCCCTGTAATTTTGTTCTTAAACAGATAATTTTAATTAGGGAGTATTTAAAAATGTGAATCCTATTAATGAAAATGTTGCTTATAGTCTTAGCACTTAGAAGGATAATTTAAATGGCTCACGTATTTGTTCTTATTTTTCTACCGCACAAGAAGTGTTATTAATTATTATAAGAAATATTATACAGGGTGGCGTGCTTAAGACTATGCACCCTTAATAACTTGGGAACGGATTGCGTGATAGGCATACCCAGCTTGCGCTACCAATATGTTTTAACATCTAGTGGGACACATTTTACTAATATTTTTGTAGTTTTAAATCACTCATCTCACCCCCACCACTCTCAATTTGAAAATCTTAAATGGCAATATACCCTTTGTGGCATATCAAATGATAGCTCTTGAAAAATGCTACACAGTCTTGTCAATAAAATTAATATTTGAATAAACCGTTCTAAAGTTAGCAACAATAGTTTATAATATTTTGATGTTTTATAAATTATGAAAACGACAAGAAAACAAAAAAAAGACCAATGATACTTTCTTAATAATAATTTGTTTTATAGTTTGTGTATGACAGTTATCAGTTACTATTATTATTGTTTTACATTTTTGTCATTTTCATAGCACTCCATGCATTTTCTAATAAAATTTAAAAAATGTATCATATTGAACTGTAGATATGCCTCATTTCAGTTAAGAAAAAAGCGTTTGGTAAGGTAGGGCGATGAAATCCTTGAATCTGATTGGTCGAGATGAGAAGTGGATTTACAATAGAAAACATTTTCATTTCCGTTAACATTACTTATACTATCTTATTTTGAATTTCATAGTAACATTTAAGTACTGTATTATTCTATAGATGACAGATTTATTCATAAAAAATACCTTCTTATGTTCGCGCCAAATTTTGAAGTAATAAAATGTGTGAGTGTAAAACCATATGTTTTTTTCTTAACCGAAAAGACTATAGTAATTTAAGTACATGTAGGTATATTAAATTAATAATTAGTTTTTTAAATTACCTAATTGTAATGTACGGTATTAAGTGTTATGTTTGGATATACTTGAGATATACTATTGTACAGAAATATCTATTGGTCATAAATTATTATTCAAGATGCGTAATTTATCATAAAGGCAATGGCTATAGTGAGCTCTCTAGTGAATTATGTATAACATTATACACACATAAAATAATATTATCATGCATGTTTTATTTAATAGGTAGTGGTTACATCAGGTGTTTAATTATGATTCAATTATACAATAATTTTCTAAAGCAAGGTAATAGTCGCAGGCTAATTCTAAATTCAGTCGTTTTGTCTCGGCATGTCATAAATAGTTCTATTACATAATGTGCCGAGGTATTTGAACATTGAACTAAACTAACTAAACAACTCAATACCATTCTTGAATCCCACATAGTAGCTATCGGTTTTTGTAAAAACTCTGATAAAACTAAATTAAATAAACAACGCAATACCCTTCTTGAGTCTTAACTCGATTTTTGTACAAACTCTAATTGAACTAAACCCAATACCCTTTTTGTAGAAACTTAATAAATGTAATACCCTTCTTGAGTGTAATAAAATGATATGACATTGTATAAGTATTTCATGAAAGACCTTAAGGAGGTAATTTTACAATCTGCATACGATATACTAGAACATATACATTTTTAAATTGTAGTTCAAGGAGAAGTATTAGACCAAATTTGTTTTTCTTTTTTCTGACTTGCTTTGTACGTACCTATTTTTTATCTAACATATTTATAATTTAATTAGATATACGGCGTTCGCGTTCAAAAATCTTGAGTAAGTACGGACCTACTCGTACATTTTATTTTACTAGAAATAGTAAAAGTATTTAAAAAAATCTTCCTACCTATTTTCCGGCGCACATAATGTCCAACAAACACACAATTTAAGCACAAACACTATGACACACTTTGTTCTAAGTTCTTAAGCACAACGTACCTCCAAAGACAAAATGTTTGTCTTGTATCGTAAGTGAGAAGCGACAAAACTGTTCCACAGCCATGACTCTTGACCCTGATCATTTCAGTTCAGCCAAATGAGACAGAAGATGATCTTATTTTGATATAAGCAGTAAAACAACAATAAAATCAGAGAAAAACTTGTTTGTTTACTTGAGCATTGTTTGTGCGGTCATAAATTATTATGTAAGGTAAAATAGATTACTTTTTCTTTATATTTTTTAATTGTTGTATAGCATTATAGAAAGAAATATAAATCAATCTTCGATAGCAAACACGAAGAATAATATGACAGGAGTAGATACTAGGGCGGATGAAGTGTGATCTTTCTGTTTACCTTTTAGAGAGAAACGGGAAATGTGGGCCAGATCGGAGCATGTATTCTATGACTATAAACAACGGGAAAGATGGTAATGCACTGGCCCAGTAGTGATATTTCTCTCTCGCACAGGGTAAACAGAAAAGCCACGAATCTACAGTCCACTTCTGTGTATATTATACTTTGTGATGTAAAATTTATTTGTGAATAGATTAAATTTTAATTTATAGTTGTTATTCTGAATAATAAATAAATAAAATAATGTTGTTTTATAACAATTTTAAAACTAAAATGTCTCAAGTTTGCCATGTGGTACCGAATATTTAGTTATACAAGAACGAATGTAAATTATGATTATTATATTGACAATATTATGTGAAATTCGTGTAAGTAAATAATTTTAAATTAATTATTTAATATTGCTGTTTGTCAGTTGTTGTAGAACTTATGTCGACATTGTTGATTGTAGCCTGTATGATGAGACATTCCATATTTGTATATTTTTTGTAGTTGTCCTGAGGAAGGTCTCAATTTAAGACCGAAACGTCGACATTATGAATAAAGAAGCATAATAGTTATCACAGTGACTGGTGCACCCATTATTTTCCTTCTTAAAAATCCAAATTCAGTCAAGAATTATTTTCACAAATAAAATAATGTTATTTATTTTCTTACTGTCTTGTAATTTGTAAACAAAACCTACCGCCTTGGGAGCAAAAACGCAAATAATTACCAATCGTAATTAAAAACAAAAAATGAAATTCCAATTACCTACATAGATAATTGCAAATCTCCATTAGATTTTAGTGCCCAAAATTCAAATCAAAAATTTAAAATAAAGTTTAAGACCATTTTCGTCCTCTTTTATAAAAAAAATCTGATGTGGCCAGTACACGACCTCTCGCCTAATAGTTCTTCTAATTCTACTTATCGAATAAATAATTACTTACATATTAAATTTAATAGTTCATGTAATAGGTAAACGATAATGTAAACCAAGTTACAGAAGATGTAAACAATGTCTGGTTATTTTAAAACAAAAGTGACTTAATTTGAATTTATTTAATTTGTCGTAAATTCAACATTAAAAAAAACAAGTGCGCCAAAATTAATTTCGCCCGGGCGCTCAAATCCCTAGATCCGGCCCTGTTCGTGATCTATATGTATTGTACTATCATCCATTTAATTTTTATCATGAAGTTGTGAAACACCTGTACATTTATATTTAATTTGCGATTCAATATTTCTATAACGTCTTTTCTGTGGTCCCTTAGCAAAACATTTTGACTACGCCACTGGTTAGCATTGAATTTATAATAACTAAAATCACTAATTGTTTGAGTAAAACAAGTTAGGTTTCGCATTCCTGGCTAGCGAGCTCGGTAGTATACAGTTCTTACGTTGTGAATACGTTGTGTTTGGTCGCTCGACTTAATTTTGGGGTTTCTGGGTTTACATGGACCCGTTTTTTCAACCCATTGGTGGATCTTGAAGGCTACTTGTAGTAAGAAATATTTACGTTTTTGAATCGTTGAAATTGGTGTAGAAATAAGCTAGGTAATTCTAAGTTTTCTGTTTGGAATTTATATTAATTTATAGTTTCATCTTTATAAGAAATATGTGTATAATAATACAATCGAGAAAAATAAAAACGCACCACTTGAAAATGCACCAAAAATGACACAATTTCAAAGTGCGATATCTCGGTTGCATTTCGACGAAATTGGATGAATCTTCGAGTTCTGAAAACGTTGAAGTCTTATCTTTAATGTGATTATAGCCAATGTGACAAAAATTCCACTTCACCACCTCCCACCCCCCTAAGAAAAACAACTGTACCTGATGTCCAACTTTGGCCACTCATGCGCAGTGCTAAAAAAATCGTGGACACTTTGAAATTGTGTCATTTTTGGTGCATTTTCAAGTGGTGCGTTTTTATTTTCCTCGAGTGTATTTTATCCTATTCCATTAAGTCTCAATTTTAGAACCATAATAGCGTTCATTATAGTCTAAGAACCATAATGAATCCAGTATGGTACTCAGTACCATAATAAAATAACAAAAAACTCGTTATTTAGGAAGTTTTAAAAACATATAGCATAGGTACCTATAATTTTTTTAGATTTAAATTTTGTTGTTCAATAACAAATAATTTCGTGTAGAATCGTTGTACTGTTGTACTATATGAACATTGTTATTCAATTTTTAGTTAGGATGTGTACAAATTTGTGTAATGCACAATAAACTATTAATTTTATTGCGTCAAATTGGCCTCAAACTACGATTCTGCACATTTTGTTTGAAAAATGTTTGCTTTGTTTATAAACGTTGTCATGATGATGTTCGATAACCACGATTTGAATTGTTATAAGCACGGCTAATAATAATAATTAGCTATATTGACATTACGATTGTAGACCAAATATTGTGTGCACCTGGTTGGATATAGAGCTTGTTTGTGGCGAGTCGTCAATCTCGGTTTCGCCTCGACGGTACAAATTTCTCGCCGCGTGCAACAAACAATGCTCTATCCGTACTTGATACACAAAGCACTATATTTTACTTTTTGACTAATTTACGCCAGCAGATAAAATTTTGTATTCAATACGGATCATAACCAGCATTATATGGTACACGTCGTGTTATTGAACTCTGCTTTGCCTCGTCTGATAATCTTCATGATTTAAATGTGCGGAGAGCACAGCACAGTGAAGATTTTTCTATATTTATTGCAAGTTTATATGAATCTAAATGTTTGTTATTGTTTCAGATTAATTTGGTCTTCATGTACAATGTTTGAAGATTCTTTGGTTTGAAATTCTACTGCTGGAGTCTAGTCTCTAGGACAAGAAACATCATCTGGTGCTACTAAATGAATGAATCTTCTTCAGCGGTTGTACTTCTAAAAATGTCTCGTTCCCCAGTTTAACACGTGAGTTTCTTATTTTTACTTTGTGTTTTCCATTTGGAACATGATGCTTTTACTAAGTTAGAGTGTGGTAATCTCACAGTTTACTAAGAACATCAGTATAGATACTACAGATCAAAAAGTGACTCAATGCTTACACTCAATTTAAGTGAGGCAGCCTCACTTATGTGAGTCATCGGTTTAGGTATATGTTTAATCGTGTGTGCGGTTGCCAGTCTCACTCACTCATGACTGTGGAGACTACAGGAGAGATGTTTGTGCAATGCACTGAAATCTGTACCTGCCTGGTTTTGAAACTGAAACATAACACATGACCCAGATGTAAAAAGTAATCGTTTTTAATAGTATAAAAGTTTAAATAAAAATCAAGATACAAATATAATGTACTGTATCTTCTATTTATTGAAATCTGCAATACATTTTACACAATCTCAAATAAAATCAGCAGTCTAAACTTTATGGAACCAAATAAAATAAGCAATTTGAAACATCGTCCTATACATGGACAATTAAAGAATTGTGACACAGACTGTAGCATATTTGGAATTTTTTCTCTAGAAAAGTATGTTTAGGACATGTAGATACTATGACACAACGAATTGAAACAGTTGTACAAATAAAGGTGGAGTTACACAGGGGTAAAGTCGTTTGTAGTAATTAGATTAAACAATAAAATTATTTACCAGCTGTACTTATACATTATTCGTGAGTTACGTGAACTTAAAATGTGTCTTTAATATATTTTAAGTAAATTAAACTTCAAATATAACTTTTTTTTTTGTTTTCTCAAATTGCTATAAACGACTTTACCCCTGTGTAACTCCACCTTTATTTTTAGAACTGTTTCAATTCGTTGCGGAATAGTATCTACAAATCCTAAACATACTTTTCTGGAGAAAAAAATCACAAATATTCTACAGTCAGTCATAATTCTTGGAGTGTCCTTGCATAGGACGATTTTCAAAAAAAAAAGATTTATTCAGTTCCATAAAGTTTAGACTATTGATTTGATATGAGATTGTTTATAATGTATTGCAGTTTTCAATAAATATAAGATACAGTACATTATACTTGTATTTTCATTTTATTTAAACTTTTGTACAACAAAAAACGACTTTTTACGCCTGGGTCAACACCAACAAGTCACTTAAATAAGAGAATTATTGGCATTTACTTGGTTAAATAGATGTTTAGCTTATTCTTCTTATTTAATATGGGTGTGGCAGCATAAACTGTGCGATAAATGTTACTAATATATTTGTGTTTTCTAGGTATTCGAGGATCTCATATGAATTGAGGACATTGAAGCAGGAGCAGTTGTAGCAGCCTTCAAAAGACATGGAAGAATATATTTTCGGTTAGTTTCTTTACTCTTTTTTACAATATATACATATCTGTCGTGCCTTTTACCCAAGTTGGGTACGGCAGCCTCACATTATGCGAGTCATCGGTATGGATATTTTGTTTTTCGTGTGTGCAGTTACCAGCAGTTAACGCACGCATGACTTTGTGCAGAGTACACTACAGGCCAGATTTTTGTGCCGTAAATTGAAATTAGATCTGAAACAGAACAGTCAGGACCACTGTCGGTAATTCACATTCAGCTATGCATCCAATTTAAACTATTTTATTTAAATTTAAATATTGAATCTTAAAACATTACATTTATATATTATTATTATTCAGCAGGTTTTGAACCCAATTACAGAATAATATTACAACATTGCAAATGTACATTGACTAAATATAGTGAACTAAATAGAAAAAAAATTGAATGCAAATACAGATCAAAATAAATAGAGATAAAATCGAGGAAACAAAGTCAAACAAATATAATAATATTAATTACATACATAATCGCTTTTCACCCAATTAGGGTACGGCAGCCTCACATATTGTGAGTTATCGGTATAAATATATATTTTTATCGTGTGTGCGGTTACCAGCCGTCAACTGTTGGATACTTCCTGTATAAAATAATTCATTTATTATAAATATGTAATATTTTCAGGATAAGCAAATAGTGTTTATCAAATGTAAATAAATGATTTGTGGTTCCTAGGTATTCGAGCATATCGCAAGAAAGAAAGTGAAGAAGCCAAACAGTCTTCGAAGGACATGGAAGCATTTTCTGCACATGACATCAACCACGAGAGTCGTCGAGGGATTACACTAAACAACTTCAACATCCACCGTGGGACTTTCTGCAGGCGACATCAACTCCAGCAGCAGCAGCCTTAAGACGATCCTCTACCGCATCAGAAAACAGCCAAAAACATGGAATTCGCGCGCCACTCCACAGCGTTTATTAATTTGTTAAATTTAATAATCTAAAGATATTAAACTTAATTTAAAGATATTGTTGAAGATAAAAGTACAATCTACAAAATGGTCGATGCAGAATTTTAAAGTTAGGTATGCTTTAATATCGAAATAATGTTAATTTGAATTTTGACAATTTTTGTTATTTTTTTAACACAAATATCTTCTATTTTAAAACGAATTTTTAAAATTCAATCGGTTGTTTCGTAGATCCAAGCTTTGTTGACAACATATTAAAATTTGAAGTTAATTCCCTGATAAATAATAGCTGTACAGTGGCGCGCGAAAACTCTCTTTTTTACAAATATTATAGTTTTCTTTACAAATATGGGTCCCTAAATTGTTTTTCCCCTCAAACATAAATTATTTGTTAATTTTATGTTTTACAAAACAAAACAATAAACGCTATAGAATAGCATGCGGAATCAATGTTTACTGCCATGGGTAGAGGATCACCGTGACTGGCAGCTTCGAAACAGACATCATGCATCTCTTTCTTTTAGTAAAAAAATATGTGTGCGGTTTATTCATTGTTTAATGGTCTTTTTATGTTTTTATAATTATGTACAGGTCCATTTACGTGGAGAAAAGAATCGTGTTGGTTGGTTGTGTGTTGGGTTCTCTTCTCCACGTCTTTATTATTTTTTTAAAAGTCAACTTTTGATAATTGAAAATACTTTGTGACATTGAATATTTTGGTTCAGTCATTGTCATGAAATGCAACTTAATCTTTTACCTATTACGCCTATCATCATCATCCAGTTTGGATGTGGGAGCCTCATATACTGTGAGTTATCAATATAATGCAGTTATTACAATACTGGCTTGTAATAACATTTGGCAATAAAATTCAATTGTAATGTAACAAAATGTAACTCATTCTTGTATTGTATTTCTTACAGGGCAAGTAATTTCAGCATTATGTTATGTTGTAAAAATATAAAACTTGTATTATATATAAATATATTTTTTGTATGTGTTGGTATTTGAGAGAGATGATTGAGTGAGTAAATGAGTTTGTATATTTGGTTGTGTGATGTCTTGTGGTAGAATGATTGACTGGAAAATCGAAAGAATAATGTCCTCTGGTTGTAAAGTGCGTTAGATAAGTTTGTATGTAATGTGAAAGTTTGAAGGGATGCTTGTTTGAATTTATTTAACTGAGTGTTGAATGCGGAATAAATTTATGTATGAAGAATGTAAATCATGACGAATGTGGTTGATAGAGTGAAAAATGCATGTAGAATAAATGACTTTGATGTCTTGTGAACAAGTGGATTGAAATGACTGATGATTTGTTGCAAGTGATAATGATTCCGAGTGGAAAGAATAAAGAGCTTGTATGAAAAGGAGAATGAAAGTGAACGAGGCAAAAGAAGTGTGTAGTTATGTGTGATAACGATTGCTTCTTGGTTGAGTTTAAATGTGTGGTAGGGTTCGTGCCAACCCAACTTGGGAAATAACGTAGGTAATATTTATGCATGTAGAATGTATGTTTCCGTGTCAAAGTATTGTTTAATTATATTATGTATTTATTGTACTTTATATAATGTAAAATTAATAAAAATGAACAGTACCTATTTATTTATTTTTCCGTATTTCTTTAAGTTTTTATTAAAATTAGTTTTGTTGTATGAATTTTTCAAACTAAATGTAAATTCTTTGAGAAAATAAATTATTTTTAAATTAATTAACTATTTATTATATTTATAACCTATTACTGTCCTACGTCCCGTTATATAGGGTAAAAATTAAATTCTTAGGGTTGAAATTGGTCAACGAACTAGTGCTGCCATCTCTTGGTAATGGCGTCCATAAGTTTTTGTTCAGTAGGCCAGAAAATCATGCTTGATGGGCAATTTTGAAGCAAAATTACAACTACGCTAGGAAAATTTTAAATTGCTTATAACTCGCAAATTAAGGGTAGTAGGATTTTGTCCTGCAACCCTTAGTTTTCGAGTTATATGCAGTTTAAAATTTTCCTAGCGTAGTATCAATTTTTTGACGATTTTACAGTAAAATTACAACTACGCTAGGAAAATTTTAAAATGCTTATATCTCGTAAAATAAGGGTTGTATGGCAAAATGGGGCTCATTCTTTGATTCAGCAGGTCCTAATTAGGTGTATATGGTACAAACCACTCTTGAAATCAACGTAATTTTGTTCGATTTTTGTGAAATTTTGCCGACTTTAAATAATTATTATCTCGTAAACTAAAGGGCTAAGGGCAAAAAGTTAAATACAAACGATGCGTAACTTTTCATTCTCTATCTGCCTGTCTATAGATAAGGCCGTTTTGGCCGATTTTTAATAATTTTTTTGATCTCCCACCATTCATGTTATCCTGATACAAACTTGGTGATTTTTGTTCGATTCAAATTCAAAGTCGAGTGAGGGTGAAAATTTAAAAACGCGATTACGTAAAAACTAAGGGTTGGGGAGTGATTAACAGGTCATATTCGTACTCTACGCGTTGATATACACCAGTATGCATATTGCCACCCCTAAAAGTTCATTAGCACCAGGGATATTCAACCCTTATTTGTATCTTCGGTGCTAAGGGTCGTATCGAAAAAATCTACATTGCAATCGATAGGGAATAAAAATATGACCATCTTTTATATTTAACTTTTTCTTCTACGACCCTTAGTTTAAGGGATATGAGCAATCAAAATGGTGAATTAGACGTCTAAACATAGGCATTAACTCTTAATCTAAGGGTCGTAGAGGAAAAAGTTAAATGTAAAAGATGCTCCGTTTTTCATCCCCTATCGACTGCAATGTAGATTTTTTCGATACGACCCTTAGTACCGAAGATACAAATAAGGGTTGAATATCCCCGGTGTTAATGAACTTTTAGGGGTGGCAATATGCATACTGGTGTATTTCATCGCGTAGAGTACGAATATGACCCGTTAATCACTCCCCAACCCTTAGTTTTTACGTAATCGCGTTTTTTAATTTTCACCCTCACTCGACTTCAGATTTGAATCGAACAAAAATCACCAAGTTTGTATCAGGATAACATGAATGGTGGGAGATCAAAAAAATTATTAAAAATCGGCCAAAACGGCCTTATCTATATACAGGCAGATAGAGAATGAAAAGTTACGCATCGTTTGTATTTAACTTTTTGCCCTTATCCTTTTAGTTTACGAGATAATAATTATTTAAAGTCTGCAAAATTTCTCCAAAATCGACCAAAATTACGTTGATTTCAAGGATGGTTTGTTTCATATACACCTAATTAGGACCTGCTGAATCCAAAAATGCGCCCCATTTTGCCCTACAACCCTTAGTTTTCGAGATATTTGCAGTTTAAAATATTCCTAGCGTAGTGTCAATTTTTTGACGATTTTGCAGCAAAATTACAACTACGCTAGGAAAATCTAAAAATGCTTATAACTCGTAAACTAAAAGTAGTACGATAAAGAGGGGTAGTTTAACCCCTCGATTAGGACCCGCTGAATCCAAATATGCGCTCAATTTTGTCATACAACCCTTATTTTTCGAGATATTTGCAGTTTAAAATTTTCCTAGCGTAGTTGCAACTTTGTTCCATTTTCTGGACTAATCTCGTTTGGACCGATTTCACCCCTTCAGTTTTAAGGACGTGTGCTCTCAATGTAGAAGACCTGTAAGTGTCTAGGAAGTGTACAAAGGGTTGTTTTAGAAATAAAATATAAGTTCAATTATATAAGTATTACATTTACTTTTATTAATAATATATATACAGCTATTTTATTATTTAATTTTTATGATATAAAAACATAGTTCTAACAAAAAATAGCAGACATTTCTTCATTTGAGGGTCAGTGGTCCATTGAAGAATGGTAAGTTGGGTCTCCTCCTGAGATGATAACAGCCTCCACGAGTCGAAAACCTGGACACACAAATAAATAATTAATATATAAGAAATCCAATGCCGCAAACCGCGACTATTCGAACGAAACTAGACAATAATGAACCAATCAGAAAGCCTCATTTGTCTATTTGGTAAAAATGGACCTCCCTGATTGGCCGAACGAAATTAAATGATACTAATGAACGAATCAGGATGCACTTTTTTGGGTAAAAATTAAAAATTTTCTAGCGGATTATACTAACTAAATTACGAGGAATCCAATGCCGCAAATCGCGCTTTGATAAGTCTTTTAGTTTTCGAGATATGAGCTCTCAGAGTTTCAGTCCAAAATCGAAAAAAAAAGCAAAGAACTTTTTTGGGTCAAAAATAAAATTTCTCTAAAATGTAGCGGATTATACTAAGTAAATTACGAGGAATCCAATGCTGCAAACCGCGTTTTGATAGCTAAGTCTTTTAGTTTTCGAGATATGAGCTCGCAAAGTTTAGATCCAAAATCTAAGTTTACAAACTTAGTACTTTTTTACTGTACTGAATTTTAATATTTTCTTTAGATTTTCGATTAATCAGCCCCAAAAATAAAGTACTACTTAACTTGTATAAAATTTATCATACAATATTGAATCAACATACACAGTTTGTTTGTAAAAATATACCTATAGGTACAGGCACATTAGGTAGTTATATTTTAATGAGGTAACATAACACTGGATTCTACAGTCTTCTTTAGTTCGGTGATGGTTTCTTCCCAATCTTCAGCTGCTATTTTGGGTACGACGTTGGTTATAAGTTTGGTAACCTTGGTGACGTTCTTCTTGAATGTTTCAAGAACATCTGCGACGCATACTTTATCTCCAGTCGTTCGCCAGCAGTCGTAGTCAGTTGCTAAGGCGATTGCTGCGTAGCAGAGGCCTGCTTCCTTCGCTAGGACAACCTGAAAAATAAATATTTCTAATTATAAAGCCCTGTTCACATATGGACACATGGAAGACACAAACACACACAGGCAACAATAAGAAATACTGTGTCTGTGTGTTGCTTGTGAAATATAGAAGCGCCGCTATTTTGTGGCTTCTATGAAGTAAAATGTAAATAACGTTACTTTAAAGGACTGAATTCCCTAAAATATTATTTTGCGAACTCAAAACAGTTCGCAAAGTAACGATTTTTGAGAACATACCTACTAAAAAATATTAATTTTATAATCGTAAATGTAGGGTAGGTACCTACTTTTTACAAGGATAACATTTTTAGTACCACTGGATTAAAAATAACATGGATAAATAATTAATATCTGCCTAGTTATAAATGGAACAAACTTAATTTTAACTAAATCATGCAATGGCAACAATTACTTACACAATTCCATTTGAAAATATTGAGCCAAAACTGAATGTTTAAAAAATCTGGATTTTAAATTACAATTTTTATAATAACTCTTCCAGTTTCGTAATGAATAAGTTGAGTACACTTTAAACCATTAAATTATTAAATAAAAGCACGAAGTTGTGTGTTGACAGGCATGATGCTTTTTTTACACGTGTCATTAAAAATTACTAAATTTATTAATCTTAAACCGAACTGCTCA
This sequence comes from Agonum fuliginosum, assembly GCA_947534325.1. NCBI lineage: Eukaryota > Metazoa > Arthropoda > Insecta > Coleoptera > Carabidae > Agonum > Agonum fuliginosum. The sequence goes on from OX384037.1 coordinate 31,296,540, forward strand.
AATATCACCTTCGGCCGTCTTCTCTTATATCATAAATTATAGTCACTATGATGACTTATTATTATTAACATGATTTTCTGTAGATTAACCATTTTATGTAAAACACTTTTGCATCCATTTTTTCCATCACTATCATACATTTTTAAGCCCAAAATTCTGTATCCTGGAAAAGAAGAAGTTTCCAGATTCTGAATCTTTGTTTTGAAGCAATCAATAAATTATAAATTCTTCATTTCCAAGACTCATTGAAGATTCAATTTAGCAGCACCGCAATTTAACAGGTAATTCTCACTAGAAAGAAGAAAACTTCTTATTTTCCAGGATTCAGAATCTTAGTAGAATATTCAAAAAATTCTCGTGCGAACAGGGCTTTATGAAGAACGCTACCAGGCATTAGAAGAACGGATCCTTATTGTTTGTGCAGAATAACAACTATAAACTTTTAATAACATCGTTAAGATTCTAGCCATTGGTTTTTATTAGGAATTTCAATTAAACTAGTCAATACTCAATGTACTCGTATATATTTACCTCAGGTACAGTTGTCATATTAATAACGTCGCCTCCCCATTGTCTGAACATTAGGCTTTCAGCTCTGCTGGAAAATCTTGGGCCCTCAATGGTAACACAAGTCCCTTTTTCATGACTTTTGATGTCTAATTCTTTGGCGGTATCTAGGATTATTTTTCTGGTTCGATTGCAGAATGCTGGTTCCATTGGTATATGGCATATTCCTTTAGGAGAATCTTCTTTTCCATCGTAGAATGACTGTTCTCGAAATTTCGTCCTGAAATTGAAAAACAACAGGTTTATAATGTTCTTTTATTGACCTCCTATAGGTTAAAATATTTTGGATTACAGACATTATTTGAGTAAGTGCAATTATAATTAAGGTATGAATTAAAAATTAAGGCATAGTGTAAGTGTAAAATTGGTAATAATTTACACAAATCTTCCAGCAAAAATAGCATTGTATAGATTAATTTGTGGTTTTTCAACATTTAAAAATAATTGAAAACTAATTTCATATAAAAGTGATATAAATTATGCATATTTTTCATGGAACATTTTTAATAAACAAGAAAATAGTTGCTAAAATTTTATTTTCTTTAGTATCTTTCTATGCTATTATTTACGGGAGACTGTACTCTCTTCCAACTCAGTCTCATAACTTATATCCTATATAGGTATTTAAAATATAAACATTAATTTTAATACAATTTCCTAAGGACAACTACAAAATAACTGAACAAGAACAACAACAGTCTACCTAATATATTTTTAGGTAGACCGTTAGTTACGTATCGTAATTAAATAATTCATTACAATATTTATTAAAGATCTCCAGTCGACAAATGGCACTAGTCATGTTTACTAGAAAATCCTTGTATTACTTAATTTTGCAAACATTCAAAAATATATTTTATCTACGACTACTATGAAAAGTTGATTGTTACTGAGGACCCAGCAAAAAAACATTTTATTGCGTGTCTCCTATGACAACGCGCAATAAAGTACTTTTCGATTACATAAAATAAAATGACAGAATCAAACAATTTTTTTTATTTATTAATTTCGATATTATTGGTATCGTCATGGTTACGAATAAAACATAAATTGATTGAACGCAGATTGAACTAACTGAATACTATTATTATTATAAAAAATAATTTTTTTCGTAGATAAAATTATGTGTGTATTACGAGCGTAAAGTGTATTTGTTCCTCTTGCACTATTGCAGATCTCGCCTTCGGCTTGCGCTGCAATTACTGTGCGCGAGTAACAAAGAGTCACTTTACGCTCTTAATATACACAAATAACTATCTTATGTTCAATATTCTTGCAACTATATTTTGAAAACAATACAAATTTATTCTTTAAATTTTATAACAAACAGTACAATTGAGCAAAACAGACCAAACCAAAATATAATTTTGCCAAAAAACTTAAAGAGCCGAAAGCCTGAGATGGCAAAATGCGTGTGTCTATGTTTGATATTTTAAAGCAGCTTCTTTAACTTAGAGAAGAGTGCTGAATTAAGCCCAAAATTTCCAACTTACCTATCAATGAAAGAATCCACCACAACAAAATCCCCCGGCAGTATATCCTCCCTCAGCGATCCAGTGGCCGTGGAAGCGAGTACATGCGTACACCCCTCCTGCTTGAGCGCCCAGATGTTTGCCCTGTAGTTGATGTGCCCCGGAGTAACGGAATGCTTGCGCCCGTGCCTGGCCAGCAGCACGCAGTCCACGCCGCTGATCCTGCCGCTGATGAGGCAGTCGGACGGTGGGCCCCATGGGGTGGAGACTGTCTTCTCGGCGCGGAAGTCCAGGATGTCCGGGTCGTCGAGACCTGAACCGCCGATTATGCCGATCTGGAAGAAGTGTTAACGTTATGTTCAGGAGTCCATGAGTGTTCTGAACCTCTCAGAAAAATTATTGTTATTTAAAATCACAATTTTTCATCACAATTTGTAATTATGAAGTGCGAAAATTCGCTTAGTTTTTATTTATTTCTGCACATAAAAAGGGAAAAATTCAATTTTAAGGGTTGTTCACGTAGTCTACGCCACGTAGATTACGTGTAATTTTATGCGTAGACAAACACGAAATCTACGCATGCAGTATCTGTGTAAACAATAAAATAGTGTAGACAATGTAGACAAAGAACAAATCTAACCGAAAACTAATAAAATTATAAGTTAGATTTTCTGACAATAATTGAATTATTTACGTACTATAAGTACGCAAAGTCTACATTGTCTACATTTAACATAGTTTACGCAAACTTTACGCGTAGACGTAGAAAATAATACTTTACGCGTAGATGAGCAACCCTGAGCACCATTCCTTTGCCGAAATGAAAATAGCTTCTCTATAAACGATTTACGAAAAACTATGTTTTTGGTAAATTTTTTATTTTAGCGATAATTTCTAATAACTATTTTTAATTTCTAACCTCATTATAGCAGATATTGTATGTTATGACCTTTCGGGCGTTTCTTAAAGATAATTTAATTATCTTTATTTTTTATTTGAAACTTTTTTTATAGGCGGAACCGTTAAGGATTGACAGTAAAAAACTGTTTTTGGTTACCATTTTTCCAAAATGGCGGTTAAAAGTAAAAATGGCGACAACCTTATTTTTAATTAATAGACTATTCTTAAAAACATCTCGCAAAAAAACTATTTTAACATTAAATCTACACGGAATCCTAAAATCTTACAATTCAGCCCGGACTAGGAAATTAAGATTGTAAATTTTGAAAAAAATCTTTCAGTTCTGTTATAGCACGAAGTTGTGAATCCCCCGTATATTTTAGTGCCACACTGGTTCTTATAATATAATTTATTACCGCATCACAGAAACTTAATAATTTAGTTTATTTATAGATAAAAGAAAAGTATCTATAAATAAAATTTTATCGTACAACAAAAATAATAATTGAAACAATTATTCTTTGGCACTATGTAAAATGCAATTAATTCTGTAAATTTAAATTTTAATCATGTATCTCTGTTTTTGCCATTAAATTATTTCCAGACGTTTTGAATCACCCTGTATAAATAAAATCTTTTTAAATACACGCCATAAAAATTATATTGGGGGCGCATTTAAAAAAGATAAAACAGGGAATACTTATTTATTGCTGAACTATGTACGTACTATTGTACATTTCAATAACAAAATATAAGTACCTACTTACCTATATTTTAATAAAAGAATACAATTTTGTTTGAGTATAATAATCTCTGGCGATATTATTTTGGTAGAAACGCAAGCAGTGAACTAGCATTTATCTATTCATGAATTTTATAATTAATTCCACTCTTGCGAAAATTTAATTACTATACAGTTGCCTAATTTTATCAATTGACCTCTCAGGAATAAAATTAAATAACGATTCATAAATTTAATGATTTGAATTTACATTATAATAATTTATACGTCCCATCCTGGTAGTACGTAAACAGAAACTAATAAAAATAGTTCACCAAACTTCAATTTGAATTAAGAATGAATAAAACACAATTTACTCACTTTTACTGGAGCCATTGTAGAGATTCTTTCTAATTTTTTATGCTGTATAATAGTAAAATAATTGTATTATTTCTTGTATTATTCATACGTGTTGTTATCTTCTGTTGACAGTGAATACAAGAGCTAGGCTAGCCGGCTGCTCGCTGCCACAGCTGGAGGTCAATTTACTTGGCCTTGTTTCTACACGCTTATCAAACGCAGAGCCGTATTCCAAAAATTTAAGGAAGTTTTACGAAGAATTAAAATGAAATATTTTATTTATTCATATTCGCATTTACGTATTATACCTAAATAAATAAAACTCATTTCGTATACAAATTTATACAATGTGGATTAAAGTTTTGTTTAAGATAACATTTTAATTATTTTATTTTTATAGTCCAATTTATGCCGTAATACGGTTACGTCTAGAAAAAGTAATTAATAAGTTAATTATTTCCAAATTGGCGTACAGATTACGCAAACTCAATTGTTGACTGTATAATATAAATAAATACCTAACTATAAATGGAATAAAATAAAATTGTAATTATTTCTGCAATGGCAAGAATAGTAAATTTACGAAATTTCATTTGAAAATAGGGACCCAAAACGTGGAAACCAAAAAAGCAAATTTTATATAAATTCTTTCAATTCCGTGATAAGTAAGTCATGTCACATGCCATTGAAATATACAGGGTGTTTCATAACTTCGAATACATACGTTAATGGTATATGTTGTTTGATAATTGATAGGCTGATTACGAATCAAAATATATATTTTTTTTAATTCTAAAAATTAACCTGCAGCATTTTTGCACTGCACTGGATTCGTTTTCCTATTAAACACAAACAATAGAAGTAGGTAATCAACATTTTAAATTACATAATACTAGTAAAATAATCAAGCAAAATTGTATTATTTTTAATAAAACAATAATTACTCCACCCAGTGGCAGTGGCAACAAAAAATGTTTCATTGTGAAACATGGAAATTATTTTTGCGATTTTGAACGTATGTATCTGTAGTTATGAAACATCCTGTATACACGAAATTGTGAATCATTCTGTATAACTATATTTAAATATAATTTGAAAAAGCAAGTTAATTTCGAAATACTAACAACATACAGCATGTTTAGAAACAAATGATTTTTTTAATGAAGTACAAGACTGTATTTGTGGTCAATCTTGTAACAATTAACTATTAAAAATCGATATTTTTGTACCATTTGGGCGACTCCGCTCCTGCTTATTTCACGTTTCATTTCTCTCCGCTCGATGGCAGCACGTACCGATTCACTCCTGCAACCACCGTAGCGCCAATGCAGAGGGCGTGCAAGACTCCAGCAGGCATTGAACTTATCCTAGGCCTGCAGGATCGATACCGACAGGATTCGTTGAACTGCTGCAGGATCTGAAACAATTACGATAATTGTTGGTTTGGTTGTGTAAGTATCAGCAGGAATTATGAAAGATAATAGCAGGAATAAAATGATAATTATTATTGACAAATCAGGATTGATTTGAGGCTAATCTTATTTTGTTACCTATAATCATATAAGACATTGTAATTAATGGGTATTAAATCCAATGTATTTATTATATTATGTGGTATATAAAGTACGTTCACAATTAATTAATTAGGCTTCTGTAAGTCTGTAAGTCGGACTTTTATAAAATTTTACACTGCATTCGCTAAATTACAGATTGTTAAACATAATTTTTTACAATATTTGTAGACAATTGAAAAGAAATCAAAATAGGTACGAGTAAACAGTTTAAGAAATATGAGAGATTTCTTATTATAATTTATGAACCGCCGCAAACGAAGGTTTTTTAAATAGAAGATTTAAAAAGCAGGATATAAATAATGGAAAGATAAAAAAATAAAGAATAAAACTTATCCACCCAGACAATGATTTAGTGAACATCGCAAGAAGTGGCGATACCACTGTAATTACAAGTATTATTATAAATCAAGGTAGTATCAGGGCCGTATTAACCATAAGGCGGGTAAAGCGGAACCTTGAGGCCCCCGATTTTACACAGGCCCCCAATTTTAGGGCCAAATTTTTTTACTCACAGTGACAATTTTAATTTCTTATTCTCTTAAATTGTTATTTATGTATCTAGGCAGTAGGCAAGTTCAACTTTTTAACATTCTATCTCAAATGAAATGTGGAATTTATTACATTCCCACAAAATAGAAATAATACCAAGAACCAATTTCCTGTAAGTCATACAATGTATGTAAAGTCAGTCGCTACAATGTATGTAAAATTAGTGGCTACAATGTATGTATGTAAAATCAGTCTCTAATATATAAAATCAGTGGATACGATGTATGTAAAATTCTCGCTACAATGTATGTAAAATTTATAGCTAATTAATAACAAAATAAACAATTAAAAACACCCAAGTTTCACAAAAATCTGAGTCTCCGAATCAACCTTTGCCTATAGATGCAACCTCATTCTCTCACTTCTTGTGTTGTAGTCATTTGAGGAGCACACAATATTTAAAAAACATTATATTTTCTTCACATATGCGTTTATTTTTGAAATTTAGTGTAAAGAAGATAAAATTGGCAAATCAGAATAGAAATCAATTATACATTTTTGTAAATTTAGATAAGGACGGGCAAACTTCTTGCAAACAAATTATATAAATATAAATGGTATACCAATGTTAAATATTATAATATTTTAGATATTTTGAAAATGAATAGAAAATATGAGTCGCAGGCAGCCAAGAAAAGGAAACAAAAGGCAAAAGAAAAGGCTCAAAGCGAGTTCAAAGAATAACAACTTTTTTTGTGCAAGAAACAAATAATTTTTATTATATTTTATTGTATTATTTACAGGATTTACATACTGGTAATCAAATTGCTTTCTTTCAAAATAAATTTAAAATGTGAATAATTACACTTTAGTTTTGTTAAGTAAATATATCTTATAAGTTATTCCGCTTTAGGCCCCAAAATTTCTTAATCCGGCCCTGGGTAGTATAAGGTGGAATGCAAATAGGGTGGATAGCGGAGTGTGCTATGTGACCGATTGTAGTTCAAACAACTCAAGTTCGAAGTCATTCAGGTATACATTTCGGTTTAATTCTTTAATTGCACAAATATCTGTTAAGTGGTGTACTCTTTACTAACAGGCGACATCTTTAAATTGGTCCCCAGCAAAACGTCTTCGGCAAAATTTCCCCAGTAAAACGTCCCCAAACACGAATGTCTTCACGCAAAAAGGTCCCTTCGCAATTGGCTCCCGGCAAAACGTCTCCAGCAAAAAGTCCCCGGCAAAAGGTCCCCAGCAAAATGTCCTCATGCAATTAATTTTTACAGTTTTGCAAAGGACATATTTTTGATATCCTGCAAATTCATCGCAAATAAAATTAATCGCAAGAAAAACCGTGTAATAATAACTCATATAAAAGATATTAGGTTCCTTATTTAAGAGGCCCGTCTACTACCTAAAATCCAACATAAAATGTACTAACGTAGCTAGTGTTTTATGGCCAGTACAAGAATGGTAAAATTTTATTTCAACAAGGATTTAATAGAGAAAGAATGGATCTACAAATGTGCCTTTTTAAAATGTAGATTAAAAAATTGTACATGAATATAAAAATTCCGAAAATTAAAAAAAATCCTATTTCATGCAAACTTTACACGGTTATAATATCATGATACAAATTAATTTTTAAAATTTTAAAAAGGCACATCTGTAGATCTATTCTTTCTATATTAAATGTTTATAAAAACATTATCCTAAAGTGAATAATAATAATCTGACAGTCTACTCGCAACGAAAATACTTTTACAGTATTTTTCAACTTCAAAATGACATTGCATAGTTAGGATGCGGCAAAGTACGAGTTTCGGGCCGGTTTCAGGCAGCCGTAGTAGTGGGGTAAAGAGTGAATTGAAAAAAAAGTAAAATCAGGAGTATTCTAGAAATTCGGTAAAAACGTAGACGAGCCGCTTAATTCAGTTCAGTTTCTACCAAAATCGAATATGTGGGACTCAAGAAAGGTATACCTAAGGTTCTTTATTTAGAGTAAAATTCAAATAGCTAGGACCCTGGGCTGCGCGAGAAGGCAGAGCTTGTCATGTACTGTCCGTTTTACAAAAGCGGAGCTAGCGAGTATATGCTGCGCTGCACTTCACTTAATTTTCAAAGAAAACTAAAATATAACTCAATCACAATCAATTACAAAATTCACAGGGTTACACGAAGCTAAACACTACGAATGTCAACATGAGAATAACAGATATTGAAGCTGATGTTTCTATGTTTCTCTCTCTAAGACGAGAATTCGTACTTCGCGCAGGGTTCTAGCTATTTGAATTTTACTCTAGTTCAGTTCAATCAGAGTTACTACCAATTGCGAGGGGACCTTTTGCGTGGGAATATTTGTGTTTGGGGACGTTTTACTGGGGACATTTTGCCGGGGACATTATGCTGAGGACCTTTTCTCCGTGAAACAGTATAACTACCGATGACTAACAATATGTGCGGCTGCCGCATCCAAGTTGGGTAAAAATTTGATGTATACTGTCATAATGGAATAAAAGTCTAGTCATTATTTAATAACAAAGTATAAGTTTCAATCGTCTATGGTCTGACAACAATAATTGGTGTTAAAATTTAATTTACGCAAAAATCAATTATATGACAACACAACCGCAAACGCTTTTTCAGACAAAGCACATCTAATTGACACTTGTCTGAATTATTATTATTGAGAAATTTTTGCAGTCGTTTATTTGAATTTGTATTATGTACTTTTTATGTGTAGGTACGTTATTTAAAATAAAAACATTGAAATAGTAGGGGAGAGGTGTTTCATATCAAAAATTATCAAAATCCAAGAGGTCGACTTTGAGTAATTTTTTAATAATGAGTTAGTATATATTAATTATATTTTATTGTTATTAAGTAAGTACTCTAAGGGTATAATTAAACTTGAGTATTTCTAAAAAGGAGCGATCATTTTTGTTTTATAAAATTTTATTAGTGTTTGTGCATATAAGTATTGAAAGGGACAATTCGTCAAGTTATGAAAGGGACATGTTAATCCATACCATAAAATATCAAACATGCATAAAGGGTGTGTTTTGATCGTAATTACGATCTATAAGCCTTGACTTGATAAATAGAAAGTATAAATTTAAAAATAAGTAAACTATCCCGCAGCGCGTTGTCTTTTCTTTTCACATATTCTGGTTTAACCTTTATACGACATATAAGGTCTATTAAAAACAATACATTATTTATAAAACTTTATGCGACAGCTAAAAGCATTGATACTGCTTAGGTCCAAGCATTTTTGTCATTGACGTCCATTTGTCGTCAATAATGTAAGCGTCCCTTTCAATACCGGGAGTGTCCCTTTCATACCTGTAAAAGTCTTGAAAGGGACATTGCATGATTTTTTTAATTAAATCAATTTTCAGTTTAAGACAGGTTGGTTTTAATTGTTCATGTGACAAGAAGATAGTTAAATCATATAGCTTTAATAATATGTACTTTTTTTAAAGAAATAATTTGCAATTGATGAACTATAATGATTTTAATAAAATTGTCCATTTCATGCCTCCTCTCCCCTACTTCATTTTTAAAGTGTATTTAACTTAAATTTTAATTTTAAATAAAAATAAGTATTTCGCCAATATAAAATGAAGGTGTGCAAGTAAGGCGGTAAAGGTATTGTTTGTAATTCCGACGCAGTATTATTGCGTCACTGGCGTCGGTGCACACGTCACACCGTCACGGCGCTTGCACTGCGGACATTGGTCGTCGTCCATGCGGCGTGTCACGCGGCCACGCAATGTAGTCACGCATATCCTGCCGGTCGAAACACTGCAATCCTGCTAAACTATTTACTTCTTTCCTTGCTCTTTTATACAGAACCTTTAATATAGCTAAATTATCATTCACTATTATACAGGCTGTCTCAAAAAATTGTACTCACACTTCTAATGACGAGAAAAATATTATTTATAAGCTTAAATTGAAATGAAATACATTCGAATACAGAAGACAAATGTAATTGAAGAATCATGTTCGTAAATGTTTAAATTGATGACCATTATTGTTCAGACAACGCTGATAACGCGCACTAAGAGATTCGCAAACATCACGAAAGTTAAAGTGTGAGTACCTACATTTTTTTGATACACCCTGTATTTTATATTAGGCTAACAATCTAAACTGGTTCTTTAATTTAGAATTTAAAACGTTTATTTTAAGGATTTAATTAAATTGTTACCATATGACGTCATGTGACATCAAAGATATTTTATTAAGTAGGTTAACACTGATACAAGTTTTTTTATTTAGATGAACCATGAAATTAAAATTATGTTAGGTACCTATAGTTTAACGCCGTAGTAAAATTATTTAATACCTACACATTCTATAATCAGAGGTGTAGGTATTAGGGGCCGGAACGGCGTTCCGGTACATTTTTTCAGAACCGGAACGCGTTCCGGTACTTTTTTTCAGAAAGGATTTTTTTTTAATTAAAATGAAAATTATATTTTAAATTTGCAAAAACATTTAAAAAAATATGTTAATTAATAGAGAATTTGATCTTGCTTGCAAATACAATCTTCACTTCTAGAAAATAGCTCTAACTTAACGTAATTTTGAAGTTCCGGTTAAGAGCTAGTATCTAGTTAATTGAAGCTGACGTTGGCAACAAGTAGATATCAATAGATAGCGTTAAAATCAACTCAAGTGTATTGATGAAGACTTTACTTGGCACATGAAACGACTGTTATTAGTAGAAGCTTTTAGTAGGTACTTAATTCTAGTGTGTGCATTGTAGAACTAAAAGCTGAATGCGTTATGTGAATGACAACTCAAGATTGGAACCCAGAAATCTACACATACACATTTCAGCGTTCTTGTTTTATGTTTACCTCCCGCTTATTTGTAAGGGAGGTGTTCGAATCATGCAAAAAATCGGGTTGTGAGTTTTAAGTGGACGAGCGCGAATTAGTGTCCTCACAACTCATTTTTGATAGTTTCTCAATGATGTCTGTATGTATGTGTGAATGTGTGTGTATGTATGTGTGAATGTGTGTGTGTGTATGTGTGTGGTCAGGGCCATTTCTGGAAGTCGCCGGATAACTCAAATACGTATAACCCAAAAAAATTATATTTGGTACCTATTTTACATTTGTATATAAATTGGACGAGCTCATTAGATTTTGGTACAAATATCTTCATCGGAAGTGATATTATTTGAAGATTAAAAGATTAATTGTCAAAAATATTGGTTGATTTTTGTTTTTGCGTAAAAAATATTGACAGGTGAGACGGGTGACACTAAAGATTCATCAAGTCAAGTAGCTTGACATTTTTGTGAATTACTTGACTTGACTTGAAAATCAAGCATTTTAAAAATTCATTACTTGACTTGACTTGATTTTCTATCGTTACTACTTGACCTGATATCAAGTAATTTCAAACTACTTGATATTACTTGATAACGAACAATTTTGTTAAAAAATGCACAATTCAGTCGAATAGTTCATGAAAACAAAATTCAGTATTGCCCGAGCTAATTAGAACGATTTTATATCTACACCAACGCTGTATTTTTATTATTTTCTTGCATATGTATTATTTTTTGTAAAAAACTGTTAGATTTTAATTTGGTTTTATGAATAATTGTCTATATTGCGAGGCCTATTGTTATACATTTATATCTAATTTATGATATGCAATGCAGTTTTGAAGAATTATTTAATATTTCTCCTTCTTAGTATAGTTTAACTGCTTCATTTTCAAGTATCAAGTTCTTGAGATTTTACTACTTGATTTTCAAGTTACTTGAAATTGAACTACTTGACTTGACTTGATTTTCGGATTCTATTACTTGACTTGAACTTGACTTGATTTCAAGTCAAGTTAAGTCAAGTAGCTTGAAAATCAAGTCAAGTAGTGAAACCCTAGGTGACACGTTGGCATACTAACGCCATATAAGTCATAACTCATAAGTAAGATAGACATCATCGTGAAACTATCAAAAATGAATTGTAAGGACCCTAATTCGTGCTCATCCACTGAAAACTTACTACCCGATTTTCATGATTCCAAACCTTCCTTTACAGGTATGGCGGAATTAATTTGTTGTTTTTATTGCTATAAATGTAATGACTGACGTAACTATTGCCATGTGGTCTTGTTATTAGAATTCCGAACTAGAGATTCGTAGGTTTTTGATCCTATTCTCAGTGTATTTTAATTAATACACACAATGTATAATTAAAATAACCATCATTAAATATATATCCTGCTTCGCAAAAAGTTTGTGGGCGCCCATGTATGTAATTATACAAAAAGTGCATGTATAAAACATCAGATATCACAAAAACTTGATCAAAATTCATCCCTTATTTTAAATATGTAACAAAGTTTTTATGCTGCTTTACCTTTGTGTGATTGACAATTTCCACAATTGAATTTCTACATCAAAGCTTAGCAATTTTAAATTTCCAATAATTGTCGTTTTTGATTGATTGGAACCCAAAAACCAGAATTCATTTCATAATTTGTCAAACTTTTGAGATGAGAAATGTAACAAAATCCTCAGCTACATAATAAAATAAACTTAATTAACGCAGAAGAATAGCTCTTTATTCTTAACAAAATGAACTTCGTCTCGAATAATGAATCGAGTCCTGCTGTTTATTGTTGTAATATCTGTGAAGATTTTCAGTCTGTCTGACTGAAACTGAGAAGCTGTGAGGATGTTCTATGTAAAACAGTAATGAAAAGTTTTCAGACATAAGACGAAATGAATTATTTAAATTGTTATCTGATTGAAAGGGCTTAAGACAAGGATTAGACCTTTTTAAAATATTTGCTTAAATTGGAAATATGGAAATTTCTAGCCTAATGAATAGATATTGATGAGGAAACCATTAACCCGAGATTCACAAAACGGGTTAACGTTAACACCAGTGGTGGCGCTACGCCCTTTTCAAAGAGGAGAATATGAATTTTAATTATTTTATTCCACGGTTGAAAAATATTTTAGCTACGAATATTAAATTATACATTGTTTATATTATTATTTTCAGTGAGTAATATTATAATTATTGTTTTATTCGTTACAAAAAACACCATCCCAGCATTTGCGTAAATGATACCCTAGCTTCGCTCGTGTTTCAAAAAACCGCTCATGTGGGATAAAAGTCTGCACGCATTTGGTTCGTAAATACCTAACTATTTTAATACACTATTATATAATTGAAAAATTACGATAATCTTATATTATACACAAATTCAAGCTGCAATAGAGGAAGTCATTACTAAAATACGATATTCTTATCAAATCTGCATTCGTGAAATTATTGTGTATTCCAACAATGTAATCAGTCCCTCGTGTGCCACTCGACCCAATTAATATATTGTTGGAACTCACTAAAAAAATATTCCGGTAAAGAATAATTTAATTAATAGTTAATATGTTTTTTGTAGACAGAGTGTTTTAGTAGGTACTAGGTATCTATACTAAAAATAATATAATAATACATAATTTTACAAAACAAAGTCACAATACTAAATATTGTAACACCTATTTTTCTTTGAATTGTACAGCCTAACCAAAAAAGAAATAATGTTCTCCATATTCTCATCTTCTTGAAACCGCAAGTGAAAATTATTCAAATCTTTGTCTTTGATCATGTCACTGTAAGGAAACATTTGCCTAAACTCATTAGAGGATCGTAGTAGGCAGTCATTTCCGGTGTAGGTACAAGACAGGAAGTGGCAGCTATGTAGATTATGCAAAAATCCGGAAGTGGGTTGCGACTGAGAACTGGGAAACAGAAGGCACGAAAATACTTAAACAGTGATAGAATATTCTGTGGATTTTGACAGTAGTTTACATTTCACTTACAACCATAAGATAAGAGTATTTTACATTTGAACGTGGGTTTTTGCTAACAAATTTGAGAATAAGATTTAAGAATAGACTTCAAGTCAACATATTAGTCAGTTTATGGTAAATAATTTCGTCAATACTTTCTTCACCAATAAATTGATGAATTTATTGACGGAATAGAACGTGTTCTATTTTTCTACAATATTTTAGGGCATTCTAGGGATTTTTTTTAGTATTGTCGTTGCCAACCTTTGTGTATACCATTTTAATTTTCATTTTATTAAATGTTACGTTTCCATGACGTTTCCCGCATTTCATCCAATTTTATTTCGTTGCGTTTAGATAATAGGTTAGGTTAGGTTGGCACTCTTGGCAGTAACATTAAAGTGGCATAGCTGATATCGAAAGGTTGGTACTATTAATTTTTTTTTAAATTTAGTGAGAAAAACTTGATGAGTGTAAAACGAACCAAAATATTTTTCTACTTGGCAATTTATTGATGAAGAAATTGAAGGTCTACTTTATAAATTTATTGGTGAATAAATTATATCGTGTAAAACAGGCATAATTTATATGAAAGAAATATAATAATAAATTCAAAATAATAAGGCTAGGTTAAGTACCGTTCACACAGTAATGGAAAATTGTTTTCAATATCATGATAGAAATATTATTGCCGATGTTTACTTTTTTTACAATTACAATTTTACATTAGCATAAGAAGCATTACCATGTTTATGTTGTTTACAGCATTGTGTATTTCACAATTTTATTTACAAATTTTGATAACATAGGTAATTGTGATAGTTTGAAGTTTTATTCATTTTTACTACGGACAGGTGTCGTAGGCAGATTGTAAAATTAGGATTTTTAGTGATGCCGCCGAGACGGTACGAGAATTCAAAATTACGAGACGAGAAATATTATCGAGATCGAAATTTCTCGAAACTAAAACTTTGAAAAAAAAATTAATGTCGGGTTGTTTCTTCAGTTAAATCAGAGTTTGTAGCAAAACGAGTATTTAAGTATTGGTTTTATTAAATTCAGTGCAATCAGCGTGTCTACCAAAACCGAGTCAGTAGAAATTTATATTTTTCAAGTCATACTAAGTACTGCATTTCAGTTTAAACTTGGATAACTATATGATTTGATATTTACATCCAAATCTACGATTTTAAATGAATTATTTCACACTATTTGACTCACACTGAAAACACGCACACTTATGACCGACGGATTTCCTACCTTAAGACCAAAGTAAAAGATTGCTATGGAAAAATAGCTTTAAAATCCTTTAAAAACTGTGTTATTAGGGCATCAATATTGACTCAAAAATATATTAGAATAAATATCTCAGAAGAAACTCTTCAAACTGGATAAAGATTACTACTCATCCTGACATAGAAAATAAGAGAAAAACATGTGATATTTGCGAATAAGAATCAATAGATGCAATATTCAGTCCTGCTGCTGAGTCCTGACAAACAAAGTCTGCATGCAGTGCTCAAAGATTGAGATTCCTTATTCCTTCGCGCATGCCGTTATTGGATTGCCGTGCAGGATTATTTTGCAGGGAGAAGATGTAAAAGATGCAGGTACTGTAGATATTGTATTATACCAGACGATTGTTGCGGTCGTTGGCGTTTCTACAAGGTAGAGACAAAGATGTTGCAGCCTTACATATTGTAACTGTCAAAAAATCACGATTAGGTACAATATTTCCCCTATTAAGTAAAAATCCACCACTTGAACATAGAACTGGATGACTCTATGTAACAGAAATTAATTCGTGAGCATAGTTGGGCATTACTTCAAGTAAAATTACTTTAAGTAGGTACTGATTTTGCAAATATTGTATTCAAGTAAAGTACTTCAAGTACTTTTTAAATTTGGTACCTTTACACAATTTACTTTTTACTTGTATAAATATATTCGTACTTCAAGTACTTTATGAGTAGGTACCTACTCAAAGTAAAAGATATTTACTTCAAGTAATTTTAATACTTGAAGTATTTAAAGTAGGTACTTGGATTAAAGTACTTGAACAATTTACTTTTTACTTGGTACTTGCTTAAATATCTTTAGTATTTCAAGTACTTTTGTAGTACTTGAAGTACCTATTGAAAGTATTTGAATTAACTTGGCTAGTCACTCGTTTGGTTGATATAAACAATAAATAATTTAAAATTAGGAAGTTAATTTCTGTATCCTGACTATTACGTTGTTACAACATGTGAGGTTGCGCCACCCAAATTGGGTAAAAGGCGTGATAGATGTATGTATGTTGCAGTATATAATATTTGGAAGTAATGTACTTGTACTTGGTACTTAATTCTTCAATATATTAATTTTTACTTGCAGCTTTCCAAGTTCTTTGTAAAGTACTTGTACTTGATTTGCCAAGTACATTTTAAAGTAGGTACTTGATACTTGGTCATAGAAACTATGAAGAGAAGTACCTACTTTCCTTGGCCATAAGGTACTTTTACTTTTTGGTGGTACTTTGCCCAGCTCTGTTCGTGAGTATATTAATATTAGAGTTGCAACGAATATTAGGCAACTATTTGCCTATTCGGCAAATTATTCATTATTCGGCCGAAGACCGAATATTACTTTACTATTCGACCGATTACCGAATAGTTTGACATCACACGTAACATACAATACTTGTACTACGATTGTCTTTAACGGTCTCCTACAAGTGCTTTTATTTAGATATTTTAGTGATAGACAAAAAATATATGTTAATTCATGAGTTTTTATTAATTATTATTACTAAAATAAGAAAAATAATGTCAAAAACTTTATTTTGTAATTTTGATAAAAAATAAAAATGATAAGCTGTTCGTTATTATAATTTAAAAGCGGCAAATTATGGGCCAAAAAATAAGTTTCTCTGCATTCAAAACAGTCTCGTCAGTCCTTGTAAGTTTATCATTTGGCACCAAAAAGGTGCGGAAAATTTGCCGAATATTCGCTTATTTGGCAGAAAGTACTGCATAATATTCGTATTCGGCACATTTACTATTCGTTTCATCTCTAAATAATGCATATGAAGTTGTAAACCAACCTGTATATTGTATTTGTTAGTACTAGTAGTGATTGTTCAATAAAGAAATTCGAGTTCTAGTGCCGCAGGTGTCCGTGTTGTCGCTGGCGTCGCTAGGGTCTGACTCCAGCCGGGGGCCGCGTCAGTCTGCGTGTGACCGGCGCTAGGCACAGAACTCCGGGTGCCCCAGGTCTACAGTGCAGTGCGGTGCGGTGCACGGTGCAGTGAGTGCGCGAGGGATGTCGCCGCGATGACGGACGCAGCAGGCCATGCCGGCGAGGCGTCGACGTCACACAAGCCGCCAGCCGCCGCCGCCAAGGCGCACGTCAAGCCCTTCACCAAGGAGTCGCTCGAGCGCTACGAGAACAAGACCGTGCAGCTCGTCCGCGAGTATGGCTTCCAGCCTCGCAGGAAGCTTAGCGTTGAGGATGGCGCCGTCTTGCCCAGGAAGTATGAACCCTTTCCGTCGAAACTCTACGGACGACCCCTCGAGGAGATCGACAACTTTATCTATGAGGAGGTAGGACACAAATCCAACATTCAAGACTATCAAAGTTTTAAAGAAAACGAAATACGCACCACTTCCACTTAAATTTTAAGTGTCACTTAAATGAAAAGCTCATGACAGCAATGTTATTTCCTTGTTTGACAATTTAATTTTGAATCGATATTGTTAATTTTAAGTGGTAGCGGTGCAACTGGATATTAGGCATACATTCTGCTACCGCGTATTTATATCTGCAATTATTTAAAGAATTTTAGAGATGCAACGAAAACTAAATGTACTGAATACCGAATAACGAATATTATGCAGTACTTTCTGCCGAATAACCGAATATTCGGAGAATATTCTGCACACTTTGGTGCCAAATGATAAACTTACTTACTTAGGTACTCAATGCAGAGTTTATATAGGTACCATATATTTCATCTATAAGGAGGTATGCAACTAGGGTTGCCAACTGTACGCTTTTTGAGCGTACATACGCATTTTTGTAATAAAATATTAAAGTGTACGCTGTACACACGCTTTTTAACAAATTGTAAAAATGTACGCATTTCTGGTAATCAGATATTTGACATATTCCAACAGTTGACTATAATAGTTCTGAACTTTGCTCATAAGCGAGCGTGAGTCAACGTCAATCTCCGTCCAGTTGTTTAAGCCAACTGGAGTAGAAAGAATACGCATAGATTTGCCTGCTTCTAAATGCACAACACATAGCGTGCGTTTTATTATTGCGTTGGTTTAAATTTTTTAATAATTTAATAAACTTGCTTCATTGTAAAGAACTTTATATTATCTAATTTCGTATTAAAATACGTTTTACCTTGAAAATGTCCAAAAACTCGCTTTTTGAAGGTTATTTATTGGACTTAAAAAAAAAAACTAGTTTGGTGTAAAGGTATACTTAGCACCGTTTGATAAATATATTATTTTTACTCAGTAAACTGCTGCTGATGCCACACGAATATAATCTTTGCACCACTACGAATATTTTAGTATTTTTTTTAAATTTTGTTGCATAGGTGTTTAAAAATATACCTACGTTGTTACTCTGATTGTAAATCACAACTAAATAGCTCAAATCTAAACATTAAACATTTTAAAAACTAATCTATATATCTTAGGATTATTTATGTTTCTTAAACTGAACTAAAAGAAAATAATCAAAAAAGGTAGGTAAAATAAATTGGAGAAAATGACAATAATTTACATTATAATGACTCGTGCAAAATATTCCCAATTTTGAAGAAAATGTAAACATAAAAATATTTTCAGGCTTTTCTTATTATAACAGAACCGAACAGAACCATTTCAAAGTATACATACAAAGAACAGTAATTGTTCGTGTCCTTGAATGTGTTCTCACCAGTTTATGTTAGCTAGAGCTTTCTTGGCAATATGATTTCACGGAACTTCGAAACGTCGAATTTTTAAAGTTAGATTTTAACCACCTACTGTTTGACAACTAAAGCTCTCGCTAAAGCTTAAATACTTCGTACAACATGTTGCTATGACATATTAAAGCGTCTTCTATTATTACGAGCTGTAAAAAACAAAAATATACTTTTACAGCAGTGGTGCAAAGTTACCCGCACTGGTGCAAAGTAACTCGGTTTTACGGTAGCTTGAGAGTTTATAGAGTTAATACAAAATAACTTTTAGGATCCAAGAAATAAAGTAACAATATATTTTTGTAAATTTTAATTTAGTTTATTCGGACGTTTCGGCTGTCAAAGCTGCCATCTTCTCATCTTCAGCAATTTAATTATTCTCCAACAATATACATAACAAGTAGAATAGGGTGTTTTATTCAGTATTAGGTATTACATTAACCAACATTGAAGGAAAATATTATTTTAATATTAATCATTTCGGTGGCCGACACAGAATGATCCTGAAAGAGATTTAACTTCAAAATTAACAATTCTGGATCGTCAGCTTAACTTAGAGCTTATAGGGTTATTAAAAATTATTTGCATAGCAGCAATAAGATTTTCAACAATGTCTGAACTTGATTCATTAGATGAAGCTCCATAATATAATATGCATGCAGCCAGTGTAGTCAAAGTGAGACTTTAAAACTTAAAGAGTTATTACATAAAATATCTGACATCTCCCGAGACATTAGACATTTTTATACAAAGCAGTAACTCAAAGCTTAAAGAATACAAAGTGTCTTCAAAGGAACTAGTGCAGGTTTTCAAATAAATACTAATTAAAAAACAAAAGCAACTGCAGTTTTCAAACGTTAAAAATTAACTCCAATTTTCAATGCAGTTTTCATAAATAAGTAGAATTAAGGCTGGTTTATAATGGATGTACATTGTGACTTCTTTTGTGTTCTGTTAAAATGAGCTATAGGTATTTCTATGTTACAGTTCATAATGATACTTTGACGTTTACCTATACTGTAACAGTAAGGTTCGCCAACTTTTAAGAAAACTTTCTAGAGTATCACTATTTATATACAGGTTGTATCATAACTTCGAGTACATACGTTAAAGGTATATTATGTTGTTTGATATTCTGATTACGAATCAAAAAGATTTTTTTTAAATTCGAAAAATTAAGAGTAGTTTACCTGCAGCATTTTTTGTAGTAGTGCATTGGATTCGTTTTCCTATTACTTAAACACAAACAAGAGAAATAGGTAAACAAACATCTTAAATTACATAATAGGTACTAGTAAAATAAACATACAAAATTTAATTATTTTTAATGAAACAATAATAATTACTTCGCTCAGTGGTAGTGGCAATGCAAATTTTTTGACTGAGAAACATGAAAATTAATGTTGCGATTTTAAAAAAAATTCTTTTTGGTTCGTAGCCAGCATTTCAAATTACATATACCCTTAACGTATGTACCTGAAGTTATGAAACACCCTGTATAAAGAGTGTGGCCATAGCGCTATTGCATACTCTAAAAAAAATTAATTGGTGTTTAACTGTAACAATATGATATTCAAAAATTTGATCAGTATCTAACATATTATATTAAGAATGGAAAGAAATTACTGAGATGCAGTCAAATTATTTATTTCTTTCCATTCCTAAAAATAACATCAGTCAAGAAAATTTTTCCTTAATTATATTATATTAAGGCTCTACACTTGTTGAACGCAATATTGCTTCAACAGAATCAGAATTCAAGATTCTGGCTATATTGCTCAAAATAAAAATCTGAAATTTACCATAAGTAATTACGAAGCATTATTTGATCGAAAAATTCATACAATACATTGTTGCGACAACAATTAGAGAAAATAAGAATTAAATTATGCATTTTAATATTACAAACTACGGCCTTATTATTGCATATTTATTAATTTTGTTTTAAATAGTCGATTCCTTGCATTGTTCGTGAGAGTGCTAAGAAAATATTTTTTTCAAAAAAATTACACATCTGACGAAAAAAAATCGGCCAAATTGACTATTTTTACTAATTTATTACTAAAATACCATTAAGTATTTCAAAAATCTAATTTCTTAGCACTCTAGAGTCATGTCTTAACTATGTATATATAAAATATGAACAGTGTAGGTGTACTAACAAGAGCTCAGTTTGTAATATAGCAAGCTCCCTTTTTCACTATATTTTTGGCACAAAGCCACTCTATTACATACTTCAATCTTCATTCTTTCCCAACAAATAGCAAGTCCTATTTGTTCATTGTTGATCTTTGTTTACATTTTGATGAGTATTTTATATTTCGCTACAATATTTATTCCTATAAACATAACTTTCAACAAACTGATCTTTTTCTGATAGTTATAAGAATGGTTATGTCGTCAAGTTAGCACATTACTGATATGATTGAACTACACAATTCTCATTCACATCACACATCTTACATAATACAGAAGAAGTAACCGATTACAGCCATTACAAACCAGCCTTCAGGTACATCATATAATAAAATAAGAGAATACAGATTTTTTATGAAGCTTAAAAATATTCATAAAAATATATTGCAGGAATATAAACTTTAAGTAACGTCATCAAATAAAAGAACTAGAAGAATATTTCAAAATTTCCATACACCACACAGCGCAATTTTCTAGAGCTTTAAGAAAGCAGTACGGCAAACTAAAAGATATGAGGACTTAACGTTACCGCCTGATTTATGAATAAAACGTGTTGAATATTATAAGAGAAATATATCACATTGTAGAAATATGTTTCACTAAAAAAATACACTAAGGTACCAGGTACAAAATTTAATATTAGTTTAAAATATCTATCATATATTTTATTATTTATAAATCTTGACAAGTAAAGCTATATCGATTTGGTTTCCGTACATTATATTTTATAACGTCGTAACTGTTACACGGTCAAATATTTTCTATACCAATGACTCACAGTATGTGAAGCTGCCACATCAGAGTTGAGCAAACATATTATGTAATTTTTAAGTAGAACCACTTAGAACTTAGAGATGTTAGGTAAAATAAACACTTTGTGATACCTTACAAGCTACAAATATTAATTTTTCTATTTGGCGTTCACAAAGTAAACTTTGTGAAACGCAACTGAATGTCGCCAGGGTTCACTTTGTGACACGCAACATATTTTTTTAGAAGGTTGGTATTGGTAGTATCAGATGACATTTACATCAATTATTGTCAAACATCAAACCGGGAACGTACAAATTTCAGTATAACCTTCAAATCTGTTTTGCTTAATTAATTAGTTTTTATTCAATAAAAATAATGAATATTGTGAAACATTTATAAGTTCAATATTTTATTATTATTATTACTTTTACAGTGACAGTTAAATAATTGGCAATATTAATGTCACCAACCAAAATGTTACCTACACACATAAATTTCCCAAGATCAATTTGGTGTATATTATGACAGTTTAATATAAAATTTTAATATTAAAAAGATACCGAATAGAAAAAATAGTATAAAGAATTTAGTTTATAAAACTTTTTTCGCACTTGTCCTTTAGTAGACTCGCTCTCAGGCTCGTTTTACTAAATTTGGACGCGTGCGAAAAAATCATTAGAAATTGCAAAGTTCTTAACTAAAAATTTCAAGATACTACTTAATTTTTAAAATACGAAGTGTTTCAGTTTAGAGCAAGAAGGGTAAATTTTTCTCATACTTATCTTGAAAAAAATAAAATAATTTTTTTCCTAAACTCCAATGCGAAATTTTCTAATCAAATACCTTCTTGTTGCATTCAAATTTTTCGTTTCATAATCCTGTGTTCTACTTTTCAACAAGATCCATTTATTTTTGTCAATATTTGCACGTCATAAAAACTTGCATCAACAAAAGTAGTTGTTGCGCAACTAGTCTCCAGACTCTAGTTTATCTAAGGACAAATTATTCTGCGCGTCAGTGCGCTTGTATTTAAATTTCATGCCGCCTCGGGAAGCTTTGAGCTTTCATATTTCGGTACATTCATCTTATTCACAGAAATATGACGTTGCATTTGCAAGTTCTTTTGATGATGCTAGATTTTATCACTGGTTACAGCAACGACATTGACTAGAACAAATACCTAGTTTAAAGTGATCCTTGATCCTTAACTTTAATCTGTTCAATTTTTATTTGAAACATTCAAAAGGATTAAAGCCTCATTCACAAGCATTTAGTTTTAAGCTGTATATTTGCGAAATCAGTGAATAGTTTAATACTGTAATTACACTTACACATTTCGCAGGATTTTTTGTTTGTATTGAAACCTTGTTGCCTAGCAATTTGAAAAGAAAAATTGTTTAATAAAATCACGACACCGTAGATGATTTTATTTTAAAACAATTTTTCGAGTTAAATTGCTGTCAGGTGACAAGGTGTTGATATGTCAAACAGAAATTTATTCGGAGGAAATAAAATGCTCGACTGTAATTCAACGAAATAATTGAACAACTCCTTTGGTTCTTCTTCACAAATATTCCGAAAATCTAATAATTTCAATGACAAATACTAAAAATATGAAGCTAATGACATTTTAGTGTTTTGTTTATTGTTTGGTTGCTAAGAAAAAGGTAAATAAAGTTTTATCACTTGTAAAAAGTTACCTTCCTTTTTATCCGCTGTCAACGCGATAAAATTGTGTTTTGCTTATGGCTTACTTTATACAGGACTGGAATTATCTTCATTAAAATATACTTTTACACTTTGGTACCTTCGATTAATTATTGATACTAGTTTCCCACAAGCTCAAGTGTATACCTATATTTTAAATTATTAATGATTTTAGATTTTCCTACAATTAGCGTTAATATATTTCAATGGGCATCCATAATACTTTTTTCTAGACAGCATCTAAATTTTGATGTTTACTTTGTTACAAAATATAAACAATAATTTATTGTTCCAAATTAAAATATGGAATCTGCTATCGAAATTATGAAATTATTCTGGGGGAGGCATAAACATCTATCCCTGTACGTCTGTAAAATAAGAGACAAGAGACAAGTAAACAAAATGAAAACAAATTGTTAAAATCCATTTGAAAAATTTATCTTAATGTAAAATAGGGTGTAATTAAACCTTTTGACGTATGATGTATTTAAATTTCAAATACTAAATCGTCATTCCATTATTTAATTATTTTAAATATTGTTTAATTAAATGGAAGTAAATACTCATATTAATATTTTATGAACTGTCATAGGCGTACGCAGATTTTTTACCAAAAGGGGGCAGCGAAAATTATATTTAAGTAGTAGTATTAAAATTAGCAAGACATTTCGGTTCATTAAAAAAAAAATTTACAAAAAAGGAGTAAATACCCCCACACACTGTTCCCTTCTGGACGCCTATGCATGTTGTGAGAAGTCAGTGACACATATTGAAACAAATTGAGCTATTATGTTTATAGCAATGAAGATTTAAATAGTAAAATAGGTTATATTATTGGTGCTAATTTTGTAATGATGTTTTGAATGATACATGTGCATAACTTTGAAGTGTTTACTATTTCACAATAGTAAATGTTGATGTTGTGATTCACAAAACAAGTTAAAGGTAACATTTATATTTATTACAGAATTAGGATCCTACATTTGTGAAATTCCAGTCGAAATACCAGTGTTCAAATAGTGTTTGTTGGATGGAAATGTATTGTAAAACGCAATGTTGTTCGTTATTCATAAAATTTAACCCTCAACAAAACATGTCATTGTCATTCAAAAGTGACATATTTCTAAACGAATTTTTTTTAAAATACCTATTTTAAACACTATTAAAAAAAATCTATGTTAGGTATAATTTTGTATGTGCGAAATGATTGCAATGTACTGCAACGATTACGTTCTAATTTCGTATAGTAATAGTTATAAATCTGACTTGAAACATAGGTCTATTACAACTACAGTTCGCCATCTTGAAACAAAATGGTGGGTTGCTAATATACTACATCAATTGGGTTCAAAATGGTACAGTAATAGATCTAACCTAAAATATAGGCATATTAAATTGTTAATCCGCCATCTTCAAACAAAATGGCGACTAGTTATCTCAAAATGCACTGCACCTATTGGGTTCAAATTTAAGGATCTAACTTAAGACATAGGCATATAACAATGTCAGTCCGCCATCTTAAAACAATATGGCGGCCAGATATTTCAAAACCTACTTTACCAATTCAGATGGATTTTGCGTAGCGAATCGTAGCCGGAAAAAACATAGGAAGGTATACGGGGCAATTACCTGCCAAAAATATAAAATTGGTGTCGTGAGACGAGACGAGACGAGAAATAGACAATTCTCGTCTCGTCTCAAATTTTCGAGACTAGAATACATACATTTATTTGCTGTACAATTCTAGTTTCAAAGAAGTCGATTCTCGTCTCGTCTCAATTTCTCGAAAAATATTTGATGCAATATATTTAAAGCTAGAAGTAAATTTAGGAATATTTTTGTTAAATTTGCACACAATTCTTGTTTTAGAAATAAAAATTTGTACCTATATCAAAACAAAACAAAAATGCTACGACGAAAGAAAAACATAATTTTTTTTGACTATTTAGAAGAGAAGTTTTAGTTTCGAGAATTCTCGATTTCTCGAGTATTTCTCGTCTCGTAGTTTCAAATTTTCGTCTCATCTCGAAAATCTGAGACGATGAAATTGGTTCTCGTTTCGTAATTTCGAGACGAAACGAGAATAAGACGAGAAATTTCTCTCGTCTCGGCGATATCACTATACTACAAAATATTGTATACTTACAAACAAAGTTTTAATCTATTATCTAAATCCGGATACTTAGCTAGTAACTAATAATTTCTCAGTTTTCTTGCAAATCTTAGTTCTAGTTTTAAATAGGTAACTTAAGACATAGGCATATAACAATGTCAGTCCGCCATCTTGAAACAATATGGCGGCCAGATATTTCAAAACCTACTTTACCAATTCAAATGGATTTTGCGTAGCGAATCGTAGCCGAAAAAAACATAGGAAGGTATAGGGGGCAATTACCTGCCAAAAATATAAAATTGGTGTCGTGAGACGAGACGAGACGAGAAATAGACAATTCTCGTCTCGTCTCAAATTTTCGAGACTAGAATACATAAATTTATTTGCTGTACAATTCTAGTTTCAAAGAAGTCGATTCTCGTCTCGTCTCAATTTCTCGAAAAATATTTGATGCAATATATTTAAAGCTAGAAGTGAATTTAGGAACATTTTTGTTAAATTTGCACACAATTCTTGTTTTAGAAATAAAAATTTGTACCTATATCAAAACAAAACAAAAATGCTACGACGAAAGAAAAACATATTTTTTTTTGACTATTTAGAAGAGAAGTTTTAGTTTCCAGAATTCTCGATTTCTCGAGTATTTCTCGTCTCGTAGTTTCAAATTTTCGTCTCATCTCGAAAATCTGAGACGATCGAAATTACGAAACGAGAATAAGACGAGAAATTTCTCTCGTCTCGGCGACATCACTATACAAAATATTGTATACTTACAAAGTTTTAATCTATTATCTAAATCCGGATACTTAGCTAGTAACTAATAATTTCTCAGTTTTCTTGCAAATCTAAGTTCTAGTTTTAAATAGGTAATTAAGTCATACTCGGGAGGAAATTCTGAAGTATTTCAGTAACAAGTACAACTTGAAAGTAACAATAGTCCGAATTTCACTGTTTAAAACAAAGAAGCAAGCAACAAAAAGGGGTAATTTGACCCGCAGCTAACAATCAGCTGCCGTCGTGACCGGGTAACAAAGAACCCTTCACACACGCACACATCTATATAAAGTTATAAACGACAAATCAATAGCTCATACTTAATTTATACATTCCCAGGTGGATGTACAAATGTACAACACTGAGTCCATTAGCTATGCTGGCCGATCCGATAGCATGGAGTGTACTCTGGTGTACTCCAGGCTTACACTGAACCTGATCTCGGATTCCAAAAAGCGTAAAACAAACGTTATGCTTAATTTAGCGAAGGTCGCAAAGCTAATCGGATTCAATTGGAATACATTTTGAAGAATTTTTAATTTGAAACTGTTTTGCCAAACGTATTGTCGCATATAGTACTAATAATTTTCTTGTAGGTATAAATTACATAATCAGATGTCCACTAAGAATAGAACACAAAAGAGAATTATTTGAAAGTGATACATTTTTATCAAAATATTTAAGTAGATACCGAAAAAAATTCAACATGTTTTTTTTACCTGTTTATGCAGCATACCCAGCAGGGAAGTGCTACATTACTGAAATAAGCTATTTTACTCACAATCCAATGCGCGTTTTAAACATTAATTATAATATTTTGGACAGTTTTATTATAATTTGTTCAATTTTTTTGGTCTACTTGTAAAGAGAGACCTATGACAGAGTTGCTAAGTAACTTGGAATTTTAATGACATTTAAGTCATAATTAACTAGCCCGAAAAATATTTCCAGCTAGCTGGAAAGTGAAGTTAACAATGACTCTGTTCCCAACTGTCTAGAAGGTTGGAAACGCATATATTACTAACCGATTGTGAGTAATAGTATATTGTGCAACTAGAGACGAAAGTGGCGTTTTTCCGATGAGTGCGGAATTGGCAACAGAGCGAAGCCAGGGCTGCCACCGCACGAATCTGGAGAACACTTTTGTCCCGAGATGCAACACCTGCACTGAAAAGCGATTAGAAGTTGAAGAAAGGGATGAACCAAATGATGATAACATTGGAAAAATGTATAATAATTCCATAAAATAAATAAAATAATCTGAATAATCAGTTTTGGAATACCGCATAAAGAGGGAGGAAAAGTACTCGAAAAGTACTTTTCCTCCCTAAGCGAGAGGAAAGGTATGACAGGTCAGAAATACCTCACTTTCGTCTCTAATAATAGGAACGAAAGGTAGCGTTTTCGATGCAGGTATTGAAAATTATATATTATTTCGACTACGATTATTAAATAATACATATTTATAATACTATTGTTTTTCAGTGATCAACGTTACAATTACCTAGGTTAGGTACTCATTTGTGACTTTTCCAAATTATTCACCTGGTTTTTTGACTAGAAACTTACTATACCGTATAGCATATAATTACAATAGTCTGTTTCTAACACAAAATGTAATAATTAGAATAAAACATACTATAGCGCAATACATAAAGTCGACGTAAAGCGTAGTAAATAAAACCAAACATCAGACATAAACTACTTATGAAAATAAAATATTTCTGACAGCTTTCATTTTAAAATTACCTTTTAAAATAAATAATGTATACCAAATATATCAGAACATAGCAATTACTTATGTAAAAATTACAAAATTCGCCTTTGATCTAGTAAACTTTCATTCTGATGAATTATTTACTTCGTTAAACTGTCATTGAGCTAATTTTTTTTTTATAATTGCCTAAAAAAATATCATGTTCAATATAAATTAGTTTAAAAAGTTTTATCCGTTTCGACAGTTATTTCTAAAATAAACCAGATTCCTCGCAGATTTCCACGTTTGTTATCACTTTTCATGGACACCCGCATGTAGTATTTTACAAGTTATCTCGTTTCCAGTTTTATATGGAAATGTCAAATAAATCGAAATGACAATAAAACTTATCTCTCTTTCACGAGTAATTAAATTTCACATTCATTTCTCTGGCATAAAATTTAAAAGGACCTTTCAAGTTTTTCATCTTACCAGTCATCTTCTCATCTTTAAGCTTTAGCTTAAAGCAATGTGAGATAAACTGGAGCAAAAAATATAAAAAGTGCCGGAAGTTTTTGTTTTAATCCATGAAAAGTTGAATTGCGGCTTAAATGACAAAAACAGCGTTTTAATTAAAAGGAGAAAACGCAAAACAATTGAGAAAATGTTGCATGTGTGGGCGTGTGGTTGTTTTACAGAATATCTAGTTTCCATGTAGATGTCCTTTGTTTATTTTTTATCGCTGAAAAATGGGATTTTTTGTAGCTGTTAAAATATTTTTACTGCGGAGTCCATTGATGAAAAGTTTAATAGAAAATAGATTACATTTTGAATATTTAGTTTCATTGTTGAATCCAGCTTAAGCAAAATACTGTTAATAGAAAAATATGTTTGTGAATAAAAGGTTTAAGGGGTAAAGGTCCATATGTACAATATAAAGATACTTACACTCGAAAACAATCTATAAAATATGTTGTTTATGGATGTATTATTCTGGACAAATTTGGGACTATCTTCTTTCAAATTTATTAGGGTTAACCCTTGTCAAAACCATAATATCTGATCGAATTTATTTACAAAATGTCAAGTACATTGTGTAGCTTATTTTCAATCATAAATAAATAAATGACGAGGATGAATTAAACCTTAAATTAAGAAAACGGGTCCTTTCAATACTGCTATCCTGCATTTAATCTTGGACGTAAGTAATGTTCAAAAACCTATAATGGAGTCTAAGCATAATGTGAATCTAAGTTTAATACTACTACCTCTGAATTAATAACACTTTATTTTGGATTCCATTATCTTTATTACTTTAACACAAAAATGAAAATTACAAAAATTATACCTGACGTTTCGAAAGCTAAGATCTGGTACACTTAACCACGCCGCTATACTTGATCACAACACTAGATATACCTAAGTATATATTTTCTACAAGTGCCGAAAACGTTGACTTTTTCTCACAATCTTCTTTTTGTTATATTACCTTAATAACCCTTCAAAACCGTGAAAAAAATGTTTTTAGGATCGGTACTGAAAGTAGGTTTTTGGATTCTACTTAGTTATTTTAAAATTAACAATGCTTCTTTGCAGACCGTTGTAAATGGTGACGATCGGAAAATATTTTCAGACCACTTCTCATTCAAAATTTAGATGAAAAATAAAAAAGTGCTTTTTATTGCTAATAAAAATAAATAATCGTAAAAAAATGTTGTTTATAGGTATTCCTGGCTGTAAGTACATGTTTGCAGACTTTCACTAGTTGCAGCCCTCGCTGCGCTCGTGTTACAATCTCTAGCCTCATCTTCAAAAGGCTACTTTCAGCACTTGGCATACAAAGGAACTAATTTTCACAGTTTTTAAAACCGTTTTTCACGGTTATTTAAAATGATTTAAACATTAGTGCGTTCTAATAACTTAACACGGCAAGTCTTGTCAAATAAATGCACGAATAACATCAACTTCCCGCACTTAATACAAAAAGAACTATTTTAAACTTTAACATTTACTAACACAATTTTAAAATATGTGACAGAAAGCAGCAATGTCAATCAACTTTTGTGAATAAATATTTCAACCAACGTTATTATTAACTAATAATAATGAACTAAGTTAGTCCCAATCCTCTTGATTTCATTATTATCCCTTAGTTCGAAACAGTTTGAGAATTTCAGGCATTTGGTAGGGAATGCTGAGGGTCACTTAAGTTCCGGATCACTAAGTTCGCAGTGTTCGTTAACGCACAAACGTTCAAACATTGGTTCAACTACAGATTCCGTTAAGTTTGCACGGTAATTGATTGAAATGTCCACAAATGGTCCTGGTTCGATGGAGTTGAGGACTCATCAAATATAATATCAGACTTGGAAGATGGTAATCGCAAATAAATGCCAACCTTTCCTGGTCAGATTTATAGAGACCGGATTTTATGCTTTTTACCTTACTGAATAATTAAAGCAGATTTAAATGTAGTATTGTGCAAGAATTGCACAATCGCAGGTATTCGAACCGCACTAAATAATGGTTCAGGTTCGGTTTTGTTCCGGTTTTCATATTTATTCATAAAATGAACTGGTAACCGGTTTGCAAAAAAGCAAAAGTAAACGAAACAAAATGTAAAGTATCGTTTTCTAAAATTATAAGGTTAATTTATTGGTTAATTTATAAATAAATAATAATAAATTCACAAAATAATAATTTGCCCTCATTTTTGACATTGAAACTTGAAACAGTGAATTGATGTTTATCTCAAAATATATGTATCAAACAAAATATTGTGGCAGCGGCACTTTTCAATATTGAGTAGTTGGCTATATCAATAACATATGTAAGCATCGTTGGCTTCTTATTTACTTGGCAAAGAACAAGCATACACAAAAACTGACAGTTCAAAAAATACGAAAGCTTATTGACTAGAATAGTGAAGAGATAGGGATATAGGGCTTGGTGAAAAAATTAATTAACCAGTAATTTTTTTATTGAATATTCTGTGACGTTTCAACCAGTATTTTGGTCATCAAACACTAAAAATTGAAAAATATAAAATAAGTAAAATTTGTATTTAAACTGCAGAAGAAGATATAAACGATATTTTACTATTGTCACTGTCACTGTCATGTCATAATAATTTAAATTTTACGTAGTAACCAATGTTACACGATCATGGACTACAAGATATCGAAATACTAAATTATAAGTATATAGGTACTTTAATTACTTATAATTATTTTTAAATGATACCACATACAGAAAAATTTATAAAATACCAATTGTTGGTAATAATCACATAATTTTTAATTTAAAATTAAAAAATTTGCCTTAAATTAATTATTTATCGAAATTTTTTTTTAAAGTACTACTTCCGGTTTGTAGATTGCAACCAAAATTTAATGGGTTATTAAGATTCGTATTAAAACCTTAAATTCAAAATTGATATTTGATATTTTTTTGAGTTATCGTGAACGAAAAAATTGTAACATACGAACGAACGCACACACACACGAAAATGATAAATTTTTACTCTAGGGACCCTTAAACGTGCTTATCCACCAAAAACTCACACTCGAAAATTTTGACCCATCACAATACCTCCCTTATAGAATATGAGGCGGGAGGTAAAAATATTCAATAAAAAAATTAATGGTTAATATCCAATCTCTTCACTATTCCTACGTTCGGGCTAATAATCGTTGTTTTCCAACTTATTGACTAGAGGACAAAAAGTTGTGTCATGTTGTTATTGTTTGAAAATTTACAAGCGGAATAGTCAATGAAATAATTTCCCTGATTCGTTTCTTTGTAAATCAACTTCTCATACGCATTGCGTGAGTCCCAAGTTATAAGTAAGTCAAGAAGTAATCTAGAAAAGAATTTATGTACTTGCCTCGGAAAAAACCGACCTTGAAGGCATGCCAAAGCACTAGGGATTTTTTGTGTCACATATATTTCTTGCTAAATAACATTACACTGTTAACCCCACTCGAATGTGTGTTTATTTCTACATATAGGGACTGATACGGACTTTAGGGATCGTAACTGTCGCCGAACCAACAGTGATAAGAATGGAATCAATTGCAAAAGAGGAATTTATTTTTATTAGCTCGGTTGTTAACAATTACTGCCAAATAGAAACCGTAAGTTGACGAATTGTTAGCAGCTTTACTATCTCATAAAATTGTTTTTCCATTCCAAATCGTAATATGAAAATTAATTAAACCGTTTTTGAATATTTTTAAAAAAGGATATATAAATTATATAAATGCATGGACGGATCCATGGCCATGCCTTTCCCTTAAGACTATATTTAAAAAAAACTAAATTTTGTAATTTATTATTATTTAGGAATATAGTATATTACATTACTAGCAAGGGAAAACAGTTTTTACTGCTGAAAGGAGAAAATGGCCGGCAAGCCGAACAGTTTCCTTGCGTGTATTGTACGATATTTTACTTATTACTCACAAATGTAAACTAAAATAAAAATTAAAAAATTATAACCAATTTATGTCAGTTACACACAACTGCTTTGTCAAAAATTATCTGACATGATGTCTCACAAGCCTTATGACTAGCTACTAACTTGCAAAATATAACATATGACTAGCTAATAACTTGCAAAAATTTTCCAATGCAGCTGTCAATTTTACAAGTTAGTAACGTTGGGTAACTAGTAAACATTCAATTTCAAAAGTTACGCTGGGATTCAATAAACGACGTTTACAAGTGAGTAACAAGTAAAATCTTTTTGTCATTCTACAAGATGGCAACTCTCATGATTTTTTAAATTAAATATAGAGCCTCAAATTCGGCATCAATAGAGCAGTTCATTATATAAGCCCTTAAATTTCCATTTGGTTTAAAAAGTGATTCTGCCCAATAGGCCCTGCTAGCTATAATATAGGTAAATAAAAATTCTAACCTTTGGTGTACTCTGACGTTGAAAAGTGTCCCAGAAAGTCTTTAAATTGTTTATGGCACTACTAAAATAGTTATTATTACTTTTATATCATTTTACGCATTCGAAAGTTGAATTACACACACTTCTACATTTAAATAAATCAAAATATAACCACACAAATTTTAATTTTATCATATAAACATTGATACGTGCACTACGACAATCCACGGAATACTGAACTTGCAAACATCGGTTCCTAGTACAGCGCAATGGTTTCAACAGGTTTAGTAACTTTATTCCTCTATAAGAATATTGTGCTCAAAATAATATTTGATTTTAGTTGAATAAATCAGTGATACCCAAACTGTTTTTTATGAATATTGGGTTGGTGTTGATAATATGAATTTTTTTCTTCTATGTTATCCCTTACACATTCTCTGGATCCGCTTCTGGCTATTTATTTTAATTTAATTTAATCTAAACAAATACATATATAAAATTTACTACATAAAGTTTCAAATTTTGGGAACTCCGTTCAAATCAAATCAGGTACATATTTCAGTTGAACAACTAAATAATTCATAATTCATTCCTGATGATGTATTGCACACTCCATTAACAATCATAAGTAGTACCTACCCGTAAGTTTTCAGAGAATAAAGTAATGAATATTCAACGAAAAAATAAATTGTTTGCTTTTCATTTTATTATTTTTTATATTTTTCAATTTCAACGAAATTTTTTTTGATTCATGATGAGTGCGTCCAATACTATACACCCTTTTTTTTACACACAGGTTGGGTTACACCCTGTATATAAAACAATACCATCTTAAACAAAAATGTGACCAGATGGCAGGTTGGAAGTTGAATTGGTATCTCCCTCATTTAAAGAGTTGAAACCATATATTTGGATTACCTGGAAAGCTATACACAAATTGAAGAATACGAGTAAAAACTGCTTTTAAAATCACTATAACCATATGATTGGAGTCCAATAAAGGATAAATACATATTTTAAACGAATACCAATGAAGGGTTCTTTAATGTTTTAATGACCACTGATTTTTATCCTCTTCTCCCAGTGACGGGCTGGCTCCGGCGGGAGTACGGGAGCTTTCCCGGTAGGCCGGAGCTATACCGAGGCCAGTGGCCGGTCAAATTTTTATAAATAGATATGTGAATAGAAAGGCAAATGAAAATTTCATTCGTGAAAAAAAAACAATTTCGTCGAAAAACTTTCGACTTGAGTCAAAAAACCACTAAATGAACTTTGTTTTTTGAATCCTGCACAGGTAATTGAACAAATTTCAATGCCCTTTTGGTGGATCGAGTCGACAAATTTTTTCCAACTCGGTACACATCGGTACACATCGTTTTTTGACCCAAAAACGTGTTTTTTTTGTTCGAGTTTTGCAGGGTACGAAAAGAGATCATTCTAATCCGAGTTTTTCCGGTTAAAGTACAGCCACAATGGATTTTTTCCCCGAAAGAATAGTCTAATTTGGTTGAAATGTCGCTGAGTTATGTGCGAAAAAACCTAAAAATGCACTTTTTTAAACACCCATAACTTTGTGCCAAATCTTCGTTATTTGCTGCACAAGGAACAAATAATTTTAGTGCTCTTTTGGTGGATCAAGTCACATCGGCAAAGTTGGACATTTTTAAAATTAAGAATATTTTTTTCACAGGGGTGCTAAAGGGGGACGGAAGGAAATGCAGTCATGCAGTTCGCATGCATGACTTTAAAGTAGACACTTCAAAGTTTTTCGCTCGCAATGATTCATCGAAATCGATTGAAAATTCGCTGAGTTATGGCGGTTTGAAAATGGTCAAATTTTTTACGAATTTCAAGTGTTTAATTTTTTTTCCACCAGTAGGTATATTTAAAATTTCCAATTTTTATAATTATTTTAACAGTTTAATTAAAAGTGAAATTCGAATTTTTAAGAGGCCGGTCACTATTAAATTTCCCGAGCTGGTTAAATTTCTCAGTCCGCCACTGTACTTCTCCGCGAAAACAATAATTCCAGAAGTCCAGGTTAAAACAAATTGAAATGTTCTCTGCGTTCACCTCACTGTATGTGGTCGGCGACCACTTAGAGACAAATTAAAAATTAGTAATTCATCGAGTGTATCCAATCTGCGGCGGTGTTTTTGTACATTTTAGCGACAGTTTACATTCGCTCGCGTTGCGTAGCGCTCCCCGGAGGACACAAATCAACGCGACGCGTGACCCCCCCCCCCCCCTTCCCCCGACCAAGAGTCGACGCTGAGTGTGCACGAGATGGATGGACTACAGCAAGGGGTAGATTAAATGGATACACAAGAGAGGGATGGAGGGAGATTGGCGAATT
Source organism: Agonum fuliginosum (assembly GCA_947534325.1). NCBI lineage: Eukaryota > Metazoa > Arthropoda > Insecta > Coleoptera > Carabidae > Agonum > Agonum fuliginosum. Next base: position 31,331,912 of record OX384037.1, read on the forward strand.
TGGGTAGTTAGTCATTTTCTTCTAAACCTAATGTTTCTAATATACAGGAGGACTTTCTAAATTCTGTAAATTTAAGAAATGTTAAGGGGGCCACTACCGGCAATAATACTGAAAAGGATGTTTAGTTTTTTCTTCAAATTGAAGTAATTTTTTTTAGAATAACAGATACATTTTTGAATAGTTAAAGATTGTCTCCAAATGCGTCTAAATGCCACTTTTTTCATTTTTGTACTGTATTTTTTATATTCATGGTTAAACATGGCCAATTTTAGCTATTCTGTGAGTTTTTAAAATATTTTATAATAATTTCATCGTCCATCATCTCTGTCTACGTACCTACGGCAAAAAAGTAAAAAATGACCCACTTTCCGGGATCCTATCGGGCTGATATAGATATATTAAAATGTCAGTCCGTCATCTTAAAAAAAATGGCGGACAGATATCTCAAAATGTACTGTAACTACTGCGTTCAAATTTAGTACAGTACCTACCTACTCGTAATAGCTAATAATCTGTCTTGAAACATTATGTAGATATATTAAAATGTTAGTCCGCCGCATCTTGAAACAAAATGGCAGCTAGCTATCTCAAAATGTAGGTACTGCACCCATCTGGTTCCAATTTAGTACAGTAACAGCTGAAAATCTAATTTAATATATAGGCATATAACAATGTCAGTCCACCATCAAAAACTGGGCTGTAAAAATTAGTAGGTACCGGAAAAGTGGTTACTCGATGAAAAACAAAAATCTGTGCACAAAAAAGTTAAATAAATATCGATCGAGTCTCATATATAAAGAATTTATAGTCAAAAACTTGGTTTTTACGGATTCGTTTTTTATACGTATTTTATCACATATTTAAAACTAAAAATTTTAAAAAGTAAAACGCACTTCAACAAAGTCAACAAAAGGTATTTTATCAGTCATAATAAAACTTTACTGTTATGCTATATTATTTTTTCAATTTATTTCGTAATGTTTGTAAAATAGCGGATTATTAAAATATTAATTTGCACATCATAAGTTTTGGTACCACTGGTTTTATGCATCACGATATTGAACTTGAAACCAGGTTGCATAGGTAAACTTTAATATAAAATTTAATTACAAAATTCTAACGTGTTCACATTCACGACCAAAATTGCTCGATATTAAATACGTACCTACCTCTATATGTAAAATGATAACTAATAGACCATAAAAAGTGTAGAAGCATAGAGTAAAAAATAAATTTCCAGTTGACCTAATTTGAATTTATTTAATAAATATTTAAATTTTTATGCACAAACGATCAAATACGAACTCTGTAACATGTAGCCGATCTTGAAACGAGTGATATGTTTAAGTTGAAACTTTTTATTAGATTTATTTATTGACATATTTCAAGTAAAATTTGAGTAAACCTGGGAAACCCTGTCGATTTTGTATCAAAAATATAAAATGTAGGTATGCTAAAATAGTATATTATTTAATAAGGAGCTAAAGTGGAACTTTTTGTTCGCTGCGCTCATCCGGCAACTACAGATGAGCCATAAAAAGTCACTTAGCTCCGCATAAAATATGCTATTTTTTCTTCAGACGTCGAAACCTTACAATAAAATTGATATTCGTGTAAGAAAATTTATTAAAATAATTCGGATTGAAATAATATAGTCGTCTTTGATTTATTTTGTTTAATAAAAATTTGAATTAAATTTTATTGACAGCTGCAATTTGATTGGTTCACCAGCGGCAGATAATATTATCTGACGCTCACAGCGGCAGGTAATATTATTGTCTGCCGCTCTCAGAAAAGTAAAACTTTAGCCTTTAGCTGTTTCTATGGAGATATGAAATATTATGTTTTTCTGACGTTTGAAGAAAAAATAGTATTATATAGTTATGTTAATTCATCATATTATAATAAATTAAAGATACTGTACATTATTAAATTATTTATTTCTTCCTCACAGCACATGACAAAAAATTACATGTCGTGTTTTTAAATATTTTATATCCAACACATAAACGTATATGTTGATACTATAAAATAACAAAAACTATCGATTGGTAGGAAAAAGTATAATGATGTGACCATAAAAAATAGTATCACACTAACGATAGTATCGATTAAGCACAATATTATTATTGATTGCCGGTATAGGTACTAATAATCAGTGTAATGATTAAAATTATCTAGATAACATAAAATAATCTTAGATGAAATTCATCTAGATAATAGAAAATAATAAATAATTAGTTTTATGGTTATGTAAAATAAGATAAAGATAAAAAATAAATTATCTAGGTAAAGATAAGATTAATTTTTCGAAAAAGGATGAGGTTTGTTAATAATAATGCAACGAATAGTAAACGTCATTTTGAAGTTGAAAAATAGTGTGTTTTCGTTACAATTAAACTGTCAAATTTGTATTGACTTCATGATAATATTTCTATAAACATTTAATAGAGAAAGAATGGATCTACAGATGTGCGCCTTTTTGAAATTTTAAGAATTAATTTCTATCCTGAGATATAACCGTGTAAAATTTGCATAAATTGGATTTTTTTGGAATTTTTCGGAATTTTTGTAATCATGTACAATTCTAAAAAGGCACATCTGTAGATCCAATCTTTCTCTATTAAATCCTTGTTGAAACAAAATTTTACCGTTCTTGTACTGGCCACAAAACACTCGCTACGTTAGTACATTTTATGATGAATTTTAGGAGGTAGACGGGCGTCTTAAGAAGGTTTCCTTTATTTGAAACTTAGCATTAGTCCGAAGTAGAACAAGTAAATTTCCCTGGCAGTAAGGAATTTCGGGTAATAAATAAAATGTCGTTCGGACAAGAATTTGAATGTTTCATGAATATTTAATATTTCCTCTATTTCGCTACAACAGAATATTATTCAAAACACAAGTAATTACTTTCATTTATATTCGGCTATAGTTTCGGAAATAATTTTCTGAAAGCAGGTAATTCAGTCTGATTGCTACATTCGTCTTGGAACGAGAATTATTATACCTACCTTCACAGTCTTACGTTTTACTTAACAGAGAAGCCGAATTCTGATTCTAAAATTATTGAAATATTATATACAATAGGATTTTTTTAGAAATTAATAATTTCCGCTATTATGATGGTAACCCATTCAACAGTATTTACGTTGAATTACAGAATGGTAAATTTGAAAAATTTGGAACTTAGTTTGAGAACAATAAATTATTGATTCAAATGCCATAATGCAATAAATTGAATACGCATTTTGAAAGTTATAGCTTCAAATTGTAGCGATGAAAGATCTTTTTATTACACATGCATCATAATCAGTATTTAAAACACGCAAATGCGTGCATAATCACAAGATTAAAACACGCTGTTTTAAAGGTTGCTAAGCAAGAATAATTAAAATTGTCAGAAAATTGTAACCAATCTTCTAGGTAATGATATTTTGACACACCACATAGACTCAGTGTTGTAATAGATAATTTTTTATCTAGATAAAGATAAATATAAATTAATATTATCTAGATAATTATTAGATAATTTATAGATAATATAAATAATATAAGTACATTAAATGTTAAAAGTAATATGCAGTACCAGCCGGCGAGTCGGCAGCGTTGCAAGCTTGTGTTGTATTGTATGAGTATTATTTATATACGTTTGCAGTTTGATTACATTTGATTTCGATTAAAATTACAAATAAAAAATTGGATATAATTTTATTAAAATTGTCATCTAGATGATATTTAAAAAATAGATAAAGATAATTTGTGTTTTTATCTAGATAAGATAACAGATAAATAAGAAAAAATATATCTAGATAAGATAATAGATAAAACTGAATTATTTAGATAATTTATCTAGATAAATTACAACACTGCACAGACTACTTTATAAAATGAATCAAAATTAAAATAAAGCAAATAAATTACGTTTTGTCTTTTGTCGTATGTTCTTCCATTAGTTACGGAAATGTAAACAAAATGACAGTACATATTTATGCATTAGCAACGTACGGTTTTATTTTCACAGTAACATGTAACTTCTTAGTCAAAGTAGCTATCACATGAGTACTTCGTTCTCCAGCGAAGTTATTTGCAAAAAGTGAACATCGTCTTCCATCGTATTTTTGAGGATTTGCAGTGAGCTTTAGCGCGTTCTGCAATTTTATAGGAAAACAGAGGATTGAAGAACAATACGGCTTGTTAAATTCACAGGGGAATCGTAAACGTCTGTGTCAAAAGTCGAGATGTTGCACGCGTCCAACGAACTACGAGTAACAAACTACATTCATGGCATCGATTTTCATTATTTTCTTTTATTCGAAATGTGGAGTACACCAAAGTTGCGCCAAACTCAATGAGAACTTAGAGAACACAAAACAAAAATTGTTGGATTTAGGAAGTTTATTTTCTGTGGGTTTTATGGTTTACTGGTTTGCCAGATTGATTAGGTACTTTCTATATAAATTTCTAGCGAATGAAACTAATATATTCTGATTCATTTTCTGTAAAAGTTACATACCTATACGTTATACAGACTGTGCCAAAATTTGAGGTATATAGTAGGGGAGAGTGTTGTACCTTGGGACGCATGTTCCTTTGGACAACATTAATTGCAGCCACATCTAGCGTAAAATATACTAATTTCAAGTAGAATTTGACAACATTGTTGAAAAAAGTGATACACTCATGCAGTTATATTTCAGTTAGTGAAGATGAATGTTTTTTTTTCAGAGGGAAATGTATTTTTGATTGTATGTTGCATATTATATTACTAAGTATCTATTTGGTACCTTTCATTGTCTGATAGTCCAGTTAGTATATACATTGTTACTACTTCGAAAACTTCCTGCGTTGATATTTAAAAGTGAATTAAACAAATACTGCGTTATATTCAATATAATGCACAATTATTTGCTTGTACCTTGGGACATGTTCTAAGGCACAGGTACATGTCTTCGGGGATATGTAAACTTCAAATTTAATTTTCAAGGATAATGGAAATTATAATTGCGTACATTTATCGTTAAACTAAAATTTTAAGTATCGCACTACGGTATATAAACTTTAAATCATATAAAATGGAATCATTATATATTTCAAATATGTGTAACATAAAAATTTATAAATACATTCGTTTAAAATTACTATATTAGTTAAAAAAAAATGTTTATGTTCATTTAATTCTTTCTTTTTTCCTTATATTTTATTTGTCCCGAAGTACAACCAGCTCTGTTCCAAGGTACAACCCCGCATTGTACCTCGAGACAGTTTGCCATTTTTATAAGATTTTATCAAACGTTTTTGACAATTGCTACAAAAAATGCATTGCAGTTGAATCGGTCATTTCAAAAACAACATAAGTCACAATGTTAATATTTCACAAGATTAAATGAAAACAGTATAATATCACAATTGGCATATTGTTTTTGCAATAATTCCAGTTTTTAAACCAATATTTAAAACGTTAGGATCAATGCAAGTTGTGTTGTTTTTACCATTAATGTACCCATGTACAATAAAAATCTTGCAAAAACGCCGATTTGAAAAAAATACTGACTTACGTTGTTTTTGAAATGACCGATTCAGTTGCACAAAAAACATTGTGTATAATTCGTCTGTGAAATATATTTAGTGTCCACGAGAATATTTATGCCTCGGCCTTCGCCTCGGCCAACATTTCACAAATAACAATAACAAGGGCATTATAAAGATTTGTATATCACCTGATGCCATTAAAATTGAAAGATCGAGGAGAATAAACACGTAGGTAACTAGAACATGGAACATGGTACTTTACTTCAACATTTTATGTTTTGGTTTGCTATTGCCAGAAACCGCCAGAAACTGAAAGAAAATTCAGCAACTTTTGATCAAAATGTTAGTTAAAACGTAGATAATAACTTTATTGTCCCTAGAGCATAAAGTCTGTATACGAGTATATACCTTTTATCCATACATAAGGTGAACAATAATGAGCAAATCAGACATGAATAATGTATAAGCAAATAATTATTCAATACATCGATTGAAATAATTGAAGACACATGATATTACAAACAAATATTTAATTATAAACCACACAAAGGAAACGACAAAATAATTTTGTATCATATTACAGTATCTGTCTCAGAAAAACTAATATAAATCTAAAAGTGATCTGTATTTCTTTCCTAAAAAGAGAACATTTCAGATATGCCATCTTGACAAGTCTGGAATTCCTTCAACCTGGTTCTTCTTGACCTAGTCCTGCAGACTTGGAAAGCTTATATTTTACGATCACCAAAAATATGAACGCAAAAAGTAACAGATATAAGACGTCTTCTTTCTACTTATAGTATGATTTACTGGTAACTTCTCGACTTAGAAAATCTTATTTACCATATTCTGTTGAACGCCAGATATATTTTTGAATATATCAATATATTTGGGTCGTTTTGGAAATTCAAATTGGTAACATGAAAATTGGAAGATTAACGACAACATGATAAAAATATTAATATCGTAAAGAAACGTAATTTTATAAAATTTATTGGAATGCTTTGAAATTTTTATTATGCTTTTAACGCAACACCGTTACGGGATTTTAAAAATATTAAAATTCGATTATCCGCAAATGTATTTTCAGTTTTTCTGCGGCTTTCATCAGACCATCAGTTTCCAAATTCAAAAATCGATGACTCAATTTGGGTTAATAACCACAACCACAAATCCTTGTGGTATATTATTGAATTGTTAAATAGACCTTTTCAAAAAGGTTACCATCAATCACAGGGAACGACATCTTATTATAGCAAATCCAGAAACTTTTAATAAAGTTAATTATTTTATTTTCGATTTTCTAATATCTAAGTAATCTAACCACAGTAGAGGCACGTAATCAGACGAGGAGGAGATTAAAAAGAAATGGCCTATAAATGACTATAACGCTATGATTATGATCATCTATGTCGTCATCAACAAATATTTTTACATGTCAGCGCCATTAGGTACCAAATACGTATAATATCTATAGGTAGGTATCACAAACGGAAAGGTGCTTATTTTTAAAAAATCCTACTTTCATAATTTATCTTTTCTTCGAAAGTGCGAGTTCACATGTTTTCAGATATTAAAATTCATGGTGAAAGTAGGTTTTTGAAACATTGAGTGGTGAAAATAATTTCCACATTCATTTTGTGCATTGAGTACGAATTTTTCAAATAGTACATTTTTCATACTTAAAACACTTTTTTTTGCAATCTTTGGAATAAATATTTAAATGAACGATTTTCACTGAAGTTGAGACATAAATAGTTTTGATGAACTAGAAATTGTGCAGGTACTGTAAGGTCAAAGCTGTCGAGATATTTTTGAATTCAGGGACAAAAGTTTAGTTTCACAATTGCCGTAAAATGTCCGAAAGGTTTCAAATAAACTCACTTTCGCTATCACTACAACATTCTGCATAAAATGTCATTATATTTATCATAAATGCAAAATTACAAAATTGAACAGGTTTTAGATATTGTTATTGTTTTCAGCTCTGACAGCAAACCTACCGGATTGTTTTTCTTAAATTTGTAAATATTATATTTCCAAAATTTGTTTATAAATTTTGAATTTCCTAATTTCGTAGAAAAAATATTGGTAACACACTTGTGGAAAGGGTCATTGAAAAACTCGTATGATAGGAGAACTCGTTAACGCTCATGCTCCAACTGTTATACTAGTTTTTCCATGAATACCCTTTCCACACTTGTATTACAATATAATATTTTGAAGTAGAAATTGTTGTAAAAATAATTTCTATTTCAGCCGGCGTAATTTCTGTTTTCGCTGGCATTATATAATAACGTATTGTTCCCTGAATTACAAAGCACATATTTTCAGCTTACCGTCTATCGATTTCACGAAACAATTGCTATAAAGCGTTGTCATCTGTGTGTTGTTTGGCATGACATTTATTTAATTTTATTGTTACACGCAGCTGAATTTTGTTTTGAGCTTTTCAAGCTAATTTGTCCCGTATTTACACATTTAATTTTAATTCAAAACAAAAAGGGAAACACAAAGAAAATACAATAAGGTGAACTTTTATTATAATTACTAGCCGTATAACCAATTACGCCATATACCCAACTTGGGTGTGGCAGCTTCACATGCTATTGGTACAGATACAGGGTGTTAAAAAATAAACATTTTGACTGCAGCTCCAAGGATTTTTGTATATTATACTCCCCAACCGATTATCATTGTTATATCATTTAGTTAGGTACTTGATGAAAAGCTCTCATTACAATTTTGTTCACTTGAAAAACCTTATCCTTAAGTTTGCGAATTTTGTTTGAGGATTAGGACATCGAAATATATAAGTCGTAGGCAAATTATAAAATTAGGCTTTTCATAAAAAGCCTAGGCATGTAGGCATAATTATAAAACACAATATCACATCATTTTAATTTACTCAAGAAGGATAAAGCCATGTTTGCACGAGGATACTTTGAAGATTCTACTAAGATTCTGAATCCTGAAAAAAAAGTTTTCTTCTTTGTAGTGAGAATTGGAGTCTTGGAAAAGAAGAATTTATAATTTATTGATTGCTTCAAAATCATTATTTTTTTTTCATTAATTTTATAACTAGCCTATGACATACATATCCTCAAAGTTTTTGACCTTTTTTAAACACCCTGTATTGTAACGTGTGTGCGGTTAGCCGTTAACTCAAGAATGTTCATAGTTTGTTGTTAGTGGAGAGTACACCATAGAATAGACCATATAAGAAATTTTTACACAGTTAAACTATAATGTGTACTTGACTGTATTCGAACCTGAGATGTTAGAATTAGAGTCGATCAGCACGAACCGCTGTAGCTATCATTCACATAATAATTCGTGGCGCATTTCCAAAATAAGTTAATAAACAAATGCACCGATAAGAAACATTTGTCGCGTTCGGTTCCGGTTCTTGAAAAGGTGCCAGGGATTTCCCGCCGTGCAGCTAATATTGATTGATGAACTTTGACCTGCAAGGAGCTTTATAAACCGACTTCGCAGACTGTAAATATAAATTATTCAATACTGTTATCTATCATATCGGTTCAAACCGATTTTTCAAACGCAAATGTGTTTTCACGCTACCGAAGCATTTTTCTATTTTTTTTTGCGTCAAACGTCATAACGTCATGTGCCTACCACGATAAGTTATAAATAATAATGAGAGTTTAAAGATGGTAGTTACTACACGAGCCAAATGTCGTTATCATGTTTGTGACGCAGAACTGAGCATTACTTCAAGTAAAATTAAAATTACTTTAAGTACTGATTTTGCATGTATTGTACTTCAAGTAAAGTACTACTTTTTAAATTTGGTACTTGTACTTGGTACTTGCACTTCTTGAACAATTTACTTGATACTTGTTTAAATATATTCGTACTTTATGAGTACCTACCTGAAGTAAAAAATATTTACTGTAAGTAATTTTAATACTTGAAGTATTTAAAGTACTTGGATTAAAGTACTAAAACAATTTACTTGGCACTTGCTTAAATATATTTAGTACCTGAAGTAGGTACTTTAGTATCTAGTATGAAGTACGTATTTAAAGTATACGAATTAACTTGGTCAGTCATTCATTGGTTGCTTGTGCTTGCGTAATTCGTATGCTTACTACTTCTTTTCTTGCTTTATTACCAACCAAGACCTGTGAAGACTACTTGTTACCACGGTACAAGACATAGTAGGTAACCTAACTCACAGTCGCAATTCGTCTGCTGAGATGGTCGTAGTTCACAAAAACGCCGCTATAGCCTCTCTATAGAGGGCGGTTACATCAGTAAGTCCTGTTTTAAAACATAGTTAAATGGATACCTATACAAAATTTGCAAAATTTAACTACACAATGTATATATTGAATTTGACCGTACATGTCAGACGTACAAAATATATTTTAAAGTAGTAAAAAAATAACATATTGGTCAAAAATTTAATTTTCAGTTATAATTAATACTGAATCTGTAAGTACTTGGAGCTAGATAGAATCAGAGCCGTAAAAAAGAGACAGTTCATGTTCACACTAATTGAGAAGCTGAGAAACAATAAGTAAAATTATATATTATCAATAATATCAAAATGTACAGTTTCTGTAATTTTTGTAAACATAAATTGTTCAATATTATCATGAAAAAATCTGACGTGGCCATCACACAACCTTCCGCCATATCTAGACTTTAAACAGAAATGTATACGTGCAATCCGGTGCCCATTTAAAATATACAAATAAAAATCTCAAATATTCAAACACAGAAATTTGCATCACCTGAATAAAAAGATTCATTCACAGGAAAACTCTGCTGTGTTGAAGCCATCCTCCGTTCAATTACTACATTTAATATCTTACTTAGGACTTATATAGCGCTAGTATGCCAACTTGTCACCCGTCTCACCTGTCAATATTTTTTACGCAGAAACAAAAATCAACCGATCATGGATTACAAGATATCAACGTTTTATTTGATAAATTTATTTTTTAAATTTTACTGCAGTTCTTTAATGCTACCAGATAAAGACAATTTTTTTATAACGTAAGTTGCAAATAACTTTTCCTCTTATTCTCATTACAAATAAATACTATATTTTTCCAAATTTATATACAATTTTGACAATTAAACTTTTCAATCTTCAAAAAATATCACTTTCGATGAAGATATTTGTACCAAAATCTAGGGAGCTCTTCCAATTTATATACAAATGTTAAATACCAAATATCAAAATTTTCGGGTAATTCGTATTTGAGTTATGCGACTAACAACCCTTGACCACACACACACACACACACACACACATACACACAGACATCATCGTGAAACTATCAAAAATGAGTTGTAAGGACCCTAATTCGTGCTCATCCACTAAAATTTCACCACCCGATTTTTTGCATGATTCCAATACCTTCCTTTACAGGTAAGCGGAAGGTAAAAAGGCAATGTAAAAAAATAAATACCTATACCTTTTAATATAACATTTTTATAATGAAACATATAAACATAATATTTATACAAAGGATATACAGGTAATATTTGATAATGCAAATAAGTTCAACTCTATAATATGCACTGTAAGAGATAATACTTTTTATCTACTCATTAAAGAAATTATCTAGATAATAGATAGAATATAAATAAAATATATCTAGATAATTTTTAGATAATACAAAAATAAAAATTATGAAATAGAATTTTCCGTAAGATGTTGAACGTTAAATTTTTTAATAACAGAATAATTATACAGAACTGAAATCAAATAAACATTTATTAATTAAACAATAAAAATATACATTGAATTGAAAATAAAAGATAAATAAGAAAAAAATTATATGATTTTTTAAGTATAATTTACGGTCACTTCTAGGGATTTATTTGTCCCAAATTTCAATCATATCAAGTGGAACTTTAAAAACACTATATTTTTCTTTGCAACTGTCATAACCAGACTTACAATGACATACAAAACATCTTCCAGGCATTTTAATTATACTTACTTCCCTTTATACTGCTTAATATGACGTATAGTACACGCTTTTTCACTGACAACCACCTGACAACTAGGACCTACAACTCCGCCATCTTAAGTATTTCCTCCCGCCCCTCAAGTCCACATGCTCGACACACTCAGCAGACACATTTTTATCTGACCGGCAATGAGAGTTGTAGGGGCCTGCTTGTTACAGAATTTATGATCGTGATTCGTGAATAAGTTGGCTCTTGGTTCCTGTCTTCCTGTATAGTGTTTACTGAGTTGTAAGTTATATGTATGTTGCAGTATATAATATTTGGAAGTAATGTATTTGTATTTGGTACTTGATACTGAATGCTATTAATTTTTTACTTGCAGCTTTTCAAGTACTGTGTAAAGTACTTTTACTTGGTACTTAATACTTCAATATATTATTTTTTACTTGCAGCTTTCCAAGTACTTTGCAAAGTACTTGTACTGGATTTTCCAAGCACATTTTTAAAGTTATACCTAGCAATAATACAAGAGGATTTATTGGTCAAAAAGCTAGTTGATTAATAAAAAATTATAACCTAACCAACTCAAGATAATAGTATAATAAATGTATTATATTTAATAATCTTTGAAAAATGTACTTCAGACTTTTAAAAGTTATGTACGTTAAATATTTGTTGAAGCAGTAGCTGCGCAGGTTTAAGCACAGCATTCTGCATGTGATAACGTACGAACCCGGAGTGCCGTGGTTCAAGTCTCTCGGCCGGCAGTGTATGATTGTTGTAAAATTGTAAAAAAAATCTTGCAATTAGATCACACTCGGATGCTTCAAGCTCTTGCATGGTTTGACTGTCTCCATTGTAAATACATATTTACATGAAAGCAACAATTGCTTTCATTTAATACTTGGTAAACAATTAAGTATTTGAAGAGTTTGACGTTGTGAGTGAAGATGAAAGTATTTCCTGCCACTAACTGTTGAACTTTATAGCTATAAAATGGTCGTAAGAACATTACGATCCCTTGCACGTTAATATAATCTCATAAAAACGAGCATCATGTGCTTTTTATACTTAATATCCTTTAGTAAGTTATTAACAAAGTTTTGCAAACACTAATTTAAGAGATGAATGTATTTGGGAGTAAATCTTTATTAAATTGCTTTACTTTACAAGCTTGCTAACTAGGGAGAAACTACCAGATTTCCATAATCGTTATTTAACTTTGTTTTATCAGCGGAATTAACTATCATAGTTTTGAATTCACAAAGTATATAACTACTAACTCAAACGCTTTAGTATATAAAATATACTTATACTTTATACTTCAATAAGTTTTTTATGCGTGTATGTACAATTAGTACAAATAAACAATTATATTTCGAGCCTCGTTTTCGTAATTACAACTATGTAGTAACGCTTTGCTGGTACGATTATGTCACAATGTTTAGTAAAAACAAAAACGTAATCTGTTACGTTCCCCTAGATTCCTCTGTCTCCGATCTCCGTGATAATAGTTAATCATTTCGTTTAGAGCTGAAAGAAAATTTCTACTATTTTCCTATGGGGTTGGGAAATGGGTGGGAGGTTGTAATTACTTCGAACGAGGCTCTCATATAATTTCGATTGAACTTCACTTACAGGTAAGTTCGTTTAATCTTCAATTATATTTCGAGCCTCGTTCACGTAATTACAACTATGTAGATGTTTAGATTTATGAAAAAGCTGAAATTTTATTGCTATATGTTTCCTTAAAACCAACCACATACTTAATAACAAACCAACATTTTTATAGTTATCCATTTAAGATTGTAAACCCAAAATTTTCCTTATTACAATAATTAGACACTTGTCTATTATAACACTTTGCAATATCTGGAAATTCCTCGACCAGCTAGCTGTGTTTCTTATTACTTTACATCCAAACTAATTCCTCTTACACCCTGCTAATGTTGACGAATGTTTTGTACTATGCGTTGAAACCTGCTTTATATTAATTCCACATTCATCTGAAACTGTTTTAATCCATCTAGAAAAAGTTTGTGCACATACAGCTGTATGTGGTTTATTCCAGGAAATAAAACCGTTTATTGGTAATAAGAAACACAACTGGCTGGTCGAGGAATTTCCAGATATTGCAAAGTGTTATAATAGACAAGTGTCTAATTCTAATAAGGAAAATTTTGGGTTTACAATCTTAAATGGATAACTATAACAATGCTTGTTTGATATTAAGTATGTGGTTGGTTTTAGGGAAAAATATGGCAATAAAATTTCAGCTTTTTCATAAATCTAAACATCTACATTGTTGTAATTACGAGAACGAGGCTCGAAATATAATTGAAGATTAAACGAACTTACCTGTAAGTGAAGTTCAATCGAAATTATATGAGAGCCTCGTTCGAAGTAATTACAACCTCCCACCCATCTCCCAACCCCATAGGAATATAGCACAAATTTTCTTTCAGCTCTAAACGAAATAATTAATTATTATCTCGGAGATCGGAGACAGAGGAATCTAGGGGGACGTAACAGATTACGTTTTTGTTTTTACTAAACATTGTGACATAATCGTACCGGCAAAGCGTTACTACATAGTTGTAATTACTTCGAACGAGGCTCTCATATAATTTCGATTGAACTTCACTTACACAGGTAAGTTCGTTTAATCTTCAATCTTTAAAAAACCGAAATTTATCATACGTTTTTTATTTCGCTGGATAAATTTATGTATTGTATTGAAACCTTGTTGCCTAGAAATTTGAAAAGAAAATTTTTTTAATAAAATTACGATACCGTAGGTGGAGATTTTATTTGAAAAAAAATTTTCAAGTCAAATTGCTGTCAGGTGATAAGGTTGAGATGTTAAACAGAAATTTATTCGGAGGAAATAAAATGTTCGAGTGTAATTCAACGAGATAATTTAACGACTCTCGTTTGGTTCATCTTCTCAAATATTCCCCAAATCTAATCATTTCACTGACATTAGAAATATGAAACAAATGACATTAGAGGCAAAAAATGAATAAACAAATCTGTTACATGAACACAATTTGCAAGTATTTCTCGTTTCTCGCCTTCGATTACCGGAGTTCCCCGGCGAATCCACCTCATATATTAATAAACCGTCTTCTAGTTCCGTCACTAGCTGCAAGTTCTCTGGAAGTGAACAAGTCCAAGTGAAACCTACCGGGTTATAATTACGTCCTGCTCCGAGTTCCTCGAGTTACCGTGTTCAATCGTAAATCTTACTGGTTACCATACAATAGACCGAGTTCGTACACACGCGATCAAATCATTCTACCGCACGGCCCTTGGCCTCGCGGACATAGGAGATATACTCATAAGCGCCGGATGGAGTTTTCTTTGGAAGGGTGAGGAATTCAGGGCTGCTTTATAAGGGATGTAATCGCTTACTACTTCTGTAAGATGTGTGATGTGAATGAGAAGTGTGTGGTTCATAATCATTTCAGTAATCTGGTAACTTGGCGACATAACCTTTCTTATAACTGTCAAAAATGGATCCGTTTATTGAAAGATACATAGTTGGATCTGCAATGTTTATGACAATAAATATTGTTTCGAATTATAAAATATTCATTAAAATGTAAACAAAGATCAACAAAAAACAAATTGGACTTGCTTGCTATTTGTTGGGAAAAGAGTGAAGAGTGATGTATATAATGGAGTGGCTTCATATTGAGTATGGCTGACATTAGTAAAATTGTATTTGAATAAAATAATATGTTTGGGAATACATGAAGAGTTCAAAAGTTTGATACTGAACTAATTTTTGGTTATCATATTGTTACTATTCTAAGTTGAGTTGGATCCAGTGAAATAGTTTGAAAAACAATGACTTTGGTCTTAGGAATCTATTTGGTAATTAAATAAATTGATGTGTCAATTACATTGACATCCTTTATTGAACGTTTTGAATATTTTTCAATATATTCATCTTCAGCACTTCAGCAGCAGATTTTTTTAAATATTCCAGTATCTTGTTGTCCATGATATGAAATTTGAATTATTGTGACAGTGACAGTAGGTACAGTTGGCATGTTTTGCTTGCATCTTGGTTTACATTATCGTTTATATTACATGAACATGAAACTATTAAAATGTAAGTAAAACTATTTATTAGATTAGTAGAATAAGCAGAATTAGGCGAGAGGTCGTGTGCTGGCCACAGCAGATTTTTTAAATACGTTTTAAAATAGAAGATATTTGTTTTCAAAAAATAACAAAAATTGTTAATATTCAAATTAACATATTTCGATTTTAAAGCAAAATTCTAAAGTTCTGCATCGACCATTTTGTAGATTTTATCTTCAACCGTATCTTTAGATTATTATATTTAACAAAACAATAAACGGTGTGGAGTGACGCGCGAAATCCATGCGTTTTTGGTTGTTTTTTGGCGCGGTAGAGGATCGTCTTAAACGTATCATAATTGCTTCAAATGCTTGTACGCTTCAATCATAATATACTTTTAACATAATATTACTTTTATTTACTTATTTTCTTTTCGCCTTTAATAATTGCTCACTTCTAAATAATAACTTTATCTACGAGTACTATTTTTTACAATTATATAATTATTAATTACAACTTTCTATAGTAATAAACAATTATTAATTAATAATATCATTATCTGCATTTCTGAAGCACTGTCAGCCCGTGTGAAATTTCAGCACGCCTTCAGCAATAATCAAACAACAATCAATTTTCCTATTGTGTATGAAATAATGATTGACATTTGCATACACAATTAATGCCTCCCTCTTTGAAAATTCTCCCGCCGCCTATGATGATATTATGAATTGCGGAATCCGCGTCATACGTTAAATTTCATGCGTTTTCAGCCCATGCTAAATGTTTCCTAGTTGTGCAGACCTGGAATTGGTTTGCTTAATTTCATGGAAATTTATTGCCGCAGACGTCAAACAGCGAGAATTAGTTTAATTTTTATATTTGCAGTCGACATGAAACCTACATCGGAAATTAGGGAAATACATTGGTATTGTAATTAGAGAAATTGTTATTCAAATGTTATGATATGTGTGAATATGTAATCAAAATCAATCCATGAAAATTTCATGCTTGTTTCCTGATTGGAACTCATGATTAAGTAGTATCAGCTCACCTGATGACGATAGCAGGTCTTAGCTTTCGAAACGTCGTGTATAGTTTTGTAATTTTAATTTCTTTTGTGTAAAATTCATAATAAAGATAATGGATAATGTTTGTCCATTTCAATGGAATTATCCTATTTATCACGAAATACTTAATGACAGGAAAAATTATTATCAAATGTCAGAAAGACAACACACGTCTACTAAACGGTGGAACAAAAATTTAAAACTATGGCGATATGATCTGTTAGATAACATATCGAACGGGTTGAACAGATATTTGATATTGTTTATTTTCGTAGCCAGGTAACTGTATGTAAACTGTTTGTTTCGTATATGGTTGTGAGAAAATGAACTAATAAGGGCATATTATGTAACATGATTTCCATAGTACCATAGTTAAGATCTCGGTGAAGATAGTAAAATTATATAATAATAATAATAATTTTCTTTTCTTTTATATAAATACATAATATGTGTGGAATACGTCATCGTTACACATTTAAAATAGTATAAAATAATTTATTAATTTGACGGGCGACTCCAACCTTGAATTCACCAGCTGTTAATATTTTTTTGAATGAAAAATATTCCTCTACTGAATAGAAAGTTTGTTCCACCAGAAAAATTTTTAATTTATTTTTAAATTTGGGAATTTATTTGACAGAGCACGAATATCATTATTCTATAACTGATAAGTAGGGCACATATCTGTCTAAATATCACATCAAGTGTAATTTTTTGAGAAAAAAATGTATGGCAACTTTCCCTAAAAATCACAAAACACTCCCTTTCATTTCTTTCGTAAAATTTTATGTGCGAAACTGGTTCAAAAATAGCACTATTTCAATGATTTTGTCTTCTAATAGACACAAATATACTGCACAATACCTGTTAAACATACCAATATTCCATAACTTCCCCTAAATCCATCAGCGCAGGGTTGCCAAGCGTACAATTTTAATCCCCCCGAACCGTCCTGCCCGAGTCAGTAAACCAGCAATCAAACCTTGTAATTACAACTGTACATCCTACAAGGATCGCAGACAGCCAGGGAAACAATATAATTTACGAGGAATGGAAAATGGAACACGGTTTGTTATTTACGATACAACATCAGATGATTCTGTAACCAGGTTACAACATACATGCACAGTTAAAAGGGTTGAGTGCTTTTTATCCGTGCTTATTCGTCCGAAGACGAAAATAGTGCACTTACATCCAAAGATTATTAGCTAATCTTCTAGGAATCCGTAGCTACCTGACGCCAAGCAACTGCATGGCCTCTGGTGACTCACGTTAGTGGTGCGTCGAGACGATACGAGATATTTCACTTCTCCTTTCGTCTCTAAAGTGAAAAATTTAATCTCGTCTCGATCTTGTTTCGATTTCCTGACTATTTTTACAAAAAAATTCGCCGATTGACATTAAAGTGATATTTTTTGACAGCTGGCAGTCTGTGAAATGTCACTTTTAGTGCCTTTGCCTAGGCAATTAAATTATTTTTACTTGTTACTCACATGTTAACGCTGTTTTACAAAGCCTTCTATTGTCTTTGAAAATAGATCTTAACAAGTTACTATAACTACTCGCTTGTAATTTTTTTTACTTGTTAGTTCTGCGCATATGTTTTTCTTTACAAGCGTGCTCAGTTTTACTGTTGTGCTAAACAATGTACGTTGGCACAGCAATCATACTTCCAAGGCTTATGAGATATTATTTAAGAGAAAACAGTTGTGTGTAACTGACAGGATTTGGTTACAATTTTTAAATTTTATTCTGGTTTACAGATGAGTAACAAGTAAAATGTTGTACAATATACGCAGGGTAACTGTTTTTACTGCTTCAAGGAGGTGACAGGCTCGCCTAATCGGCTCGCCGGTCATTTCCTCCTTTCAGCAGTAAAAACTGTTTTACCCTGCTAGTAATATACTATTTCAATACCTACACCGAAAACGCCATCTTTCCTCCCTATTACTAGGGACGGAAGTGCGGTATTTCTAACCGGCCGGCAACTTTCCTACCTAGAGAGGAAAAGTACTTTTCTCCCGCGTTATCCGGGATTCTAATTGAAAGATTTTTTTATGTTTAATTTATTTCATCTAGTATCTATACTACCTTTTAAAATTATATCTGCATAAATTGGACTATATCCTATCAATAAAACGTAAAAATGTTAAAACCGTTTTAACCGGTTTTTAATTTCGGTTAACGAAAACTAAATTTTTAGGTGAGAACGTTACACACGAAAACGAAATATTCTCTTTCCGTTGCGATAGAAAACGAACGAAGTCTACCTACTTTCTTTCTTCGGACGAATAAGCATGGATCAGAAAGTACGACACGGGGCGCGACACTAGAGGGCGGTTACTGGTTACACGATCGGTGATAAAGTGTGTAAAGAAATTACTGAGATAGAATTACTGACGATGACGTATCAATCAATATTGGGAGTCATCAGTCATTTTTGACTGACGTTGAGACGTTGTAATGGAAGCTGTTCGTGGAAGGGGATTCTTCTCAAGAAAATTAAAACTTTCTGGAGGATTTTACGTCATAAATATGTTTGTTTACTTTCCCAATACAGGAAGTATTGAGTTTATTATTTTTATCGATCTATGATTTTAGATTCAGACCAGTGATGCAACGGATAGCGAACTGGTCGAATACCGAATATTCGGTTTATTCTTCAGCCGGACATCCGGAAACCGTAGATATACTTATTCGGCGTTCAAGAAAGAACAAACTTGTTTGGGGTGATGCACAAATTTATAAAATACAGATACATTGTAACACGTTTTCATATTTAAATTTAATTGAAATTCACTCATCTAAGATGTTGTGTAGCTATAAAAAAATTTCAGTCAAGCGCGAGTAAAATGGGGGAAATGGGGGGATCTCTTCTGTTTGTTTATTCTGAAACAATCTCAATAAGCAATATTTATTCCCTTATTTTTACAAAATTGTTCAATTTCTATTTGTAACTTCAGAAGTCAATATCTTCTAAACGAAGCGTTTGCGAGAAAATCTCCAAATAATTTTTTTTCTTGCTTGAGGTCCTACATTCATATTTAAAATTTGGATACTTAACCCTGAAACACCATGTATATTTCGAATTTATTTAATATTTTATGGTTCTTATGAGAATAAATTTTTTAATTCCTGATAACAATTTTCATGTAACTTTATACTTATTTTATATTTTATTAACTATCTGGTTAAGACCGGATATCTGATCACTATCCGGTCTTTAGTCGGATAGTAAAAATTTGGCCGGATAGCCGGATACCGGATAGTAACCGGATATCCGTTGCATTACTTTGTAATGTAAACAAACGAATGTTCTCCATCTTGCCTCGTCAGTTGTTGTCAGTGACTGTATCGAGTTTGCCCGCTGATAGGTCAAATTTAATTTCGCCGCAAAAAAATCTAGTGGTATTTTTATCGTATTTACACAGTGTAAATACGGCTCAGCGAGACAACTTCAGATTGCTCCGTTTAGTTAAGAAATCAACTATAGTTACATTAAAAACAATCAGTAATTAGAACTTTGACTAATAATCTAGGAAATTGTCATGTGTGTAATGTAGTACATTGCTCATTCAGGTTGATAATGACGCCTGGCAATCTGAAAATCGATGTCACAAACCTTAATCTATACGAACTGAACCGTAACGTAACTAACCTACATTAACGCGTGTTGAATAAAATATCTTCTCTTCTATTGAATTTCTCCGATCTATGTGGGTATTAGTTATGACCATGATTTTATAGAATAAAGAAATGTCATTAAAAAATAATACAAACTCAGTAATTTTGCTTGTTTCGAATGGTTAGAAGAATAAATCATGCAACAATTTAACGCTAACGAGACATGTTTTGGTTAGTTAGCTCCACTGAAATTAGAAATATTTTAATTTAATTATGACTCGTTTAACAATGTTCTCACAGAGTAATTACAGTTGAAACCGCTCGCAAAATGAACATAAATTGCAAAATGAGCGGAATAAAACACCACCAGAGATCTGATTGCTATAAATCAGTGAGATATGTCAACTTATAGTTATTTACTGCTGCAGTATATTTTCAGTTGACGAACCAAAGCAGTAACAGCAGAAGTTCCGGCGAAAATCCCTCCAAATATAAATCAGTCTTCTGTATTTCATTAGCAGTGAAGTGGAAAAGTAAGACAACAAGCTTAGTTTTTCAAATAAAATAAATACATGACATAACACCTTTTACACAAATTGGGTATCGCAGTATATTTACCGTGTGTGCGGTTACCAGCCGTAACCTTTCGAGTAGTAACTCTTAACTCATGGTTTTAAATAAAGAGTAAACCCCAGAGGACATTTTTGCACACACGCGGATATCTACATTACGATTTTGTTCTGAAGTAGGTAAAGGTGTGAAAAAAAGGTAAATCTTTTTTAATTATGAAATATTTGAATGTCAGTTAAAAGATTTTTTAAATTTGCAAATTAATCGCATAATTTTTAAGGTGTAGGTACATTTTCTGAGCAAATAGTTTACACAATTTTTAAAAATATAAATAATACTTAATTAATGTTGTAATTTATTTTATTTTCACCTTTCGCCTCATATTCTATAAGGAGGTGGTGTGACGGATCAATTTTTTAAATTGTTTTTGGTAACCATTCAACAGGATTTAACTTCCAATAATAATTATGGAATTGTATTATACAGAGTGTTTCAGGGTTGAGTAAGTATACTAACTTAAAATTTAATGTAGGACCTCAAAATAAGAAAAAAATTTCATTTTTTAGGAGATATTAAATTCTGAAGTTACAAGTAGGATTGAGAAGTTTTGTAAAAATAAAGTAGTAATAATAAACAAGTATTACATAATATTTGTTAACAACAAATCAAATTTAATACAAAATTTAAAGTTTATAAAAAAATGTTAACTTACAGCCCGAAAGCAACATCTGTGGATGACAGAACAACATCAGAACAAGTAACATATCGTTTTTGCTTTTCTGTTGCTTCTTTGCGTTGGCATTTCCATTGCCAAATTCGTAAACGAACATATTGTCAGCTTACTCACTATTTTCTTTGAAATGTACGGAAAATGATTGCAGTTTACTCCACCAAATTTATTATGTACACATGAAGAGAGTTCATTATTTAATGTGGATTCGTTAATCCTATCCTAATTAATTAATGATGTATCTGGAATCTGTGACAAACCCAGGAGATAGTTTTAGTAATAACAGTAATAAGCGACAAACACAAGAGACTCCCCCCCCCCCAATGCCCCCTCTTGTAATCGCGCATGTGTTATTCGCTAGGTGCACGACGACAATGCCACCTAGCGTTTACAATTTTGTTGGCTCTGTCAATGTTGTGTCACAGGATAGTCTTGGGGAAATTGTATTAAAAATCCAATAATTGTACCTTACTTTGCTATTATTAAATTTGGTTTTGAAGATAATGAACAGAAGAAACTTTTTTCTCGTTGGAATACAGGAAAATTAATATACTTTACAAAATATGTATTTGTGACAAGTAAGGAAACGAAAGTAGAGTTTATAATAATATAAAATTTGCAGGACGAAGTATAGCAGAGTTCTGTAAACACATAATGAAGGTAACTACCGAGATTCCTTAGGTGTTACATACAATATTTTTCTTCTTTCGTTTTGAATAAGTGAAATTTTTTGAAAATATGAAATTTTGACATTTGCATGACAAATTAGGTTATCTACAAACGACGGTTTTATTCGAGTTTTTACTGCATAAAATGTGCGATTGCAAACCAAATCCATTTGATATTTAAGTATCCTTTCAATGTAGTCTATAATTTTTGAATAAATAATGTAATAAATATTATGTGATCTTTTTCATCATTATCGGCGTAACAGCACTTAACGAGCCTAAGCCTCAACGTCTCGAGTACCGTAGTAGTACTCGTTTCGTAACTGATTCATCTTGGTGCAGCCAGAATCTCAATTCGTGCTACGGTTTTTGAATTTTGAAGGCGGCATTGGAGATATTCTTTCGCAACCAACTTTTGCTGTTGGAAATCTGTAAAACTTAAATTTTACTGTTTCTACCAGTTAGTAGGCAGCAATTAACATCAGAAAAACTGTCATGACCCATTTAATTTAATTTGTAAATCGAATAAACACACAGGGACAGATTTGACATTTGAGAGATAGCCAAAATTATTGCTAAGTTAGTCCGCATCAAGTGCTGTGATCAGTTTTGTTACCCCCACCCTACACTTCGCACCCAGCGAATAGCAACACATTGATATCTTGCGAATATAAATAAAATTAAATCAAGAATGCGTAAATTTTTTTATCTCATCTGTAACTTTAGAAGCTAATATCTCCTAAACGAAACGTTTGCGAGAAAATCTCCAAATGTATTTTTTTTTCTTGTTTTGAGGTCCTACATTCCAATTTTACCTTGTAGTGGAATTGAACCACTCACGGACCCATAGTGGTATTAGTTTGCGGTTTAGACTGAAAAACAGTCTATCAAAATGTATATTCACCTCAAAAAAATACCACTCGTATATTGTTTTTGTTATTTTATCATCTATAAATTGAATTTTTTGTGTGCTACATATGTCATAAGTAAAGTAAATAAATAAATATCTTGTTGAAACCTATGTATATTTATTCGTCCTGTATCAAAGAAGTCAAACAAAAGTGACCTTTTTCAAACAGACAGACGCAGGAAAAACAGAAATATATAATAACGCCGGAGGGTCGCAGAAATGAGGGCAGGATATAAAATTTTTCGGTTGTCTTCTCTGATTTACTGTCTCTCAGTCTCAACCTCAGAGACCCTCTCGCAGATATGACATGAGATATTTTCCATTTAAATAACAATCATTCATGAAATGCTAAATTCTTCAGAATGCTACTAATAGATGTTTTATCATTCCAGTAATTATACCAATAATTAAACAATCATATTACGTAAATTTTCCTATAACAGAAAATAAGATAAAAATATGAAAAGTAGTAGAATCCGACTAATGGTCATTATTGACAAAATCAAATTTAGCAATTTACCTACTAAAAGATGAAACAAAAATTTAAACTCTGCGTTAAGAACTTTAACATATCGAACGAGTTGAACAGATGTGTGATATTGTTTATTTTCGTAGCTAAGTAACTGTACACTGTAAAAAAAATTTCTGTAAAATTACTATAATTGTTACTAAAATCCAAAAAAAATATGTTTTAAATTTTTAAAATGTCCAACTTTGACGATGTGTACGGAGTCAATTTTTTTTTACTTGATCCACCAAAAGAACAATAAGAAAGAAATTCCTACGATGATTTGGCACAAAGTTATGGGTGTTTAAAAAAAGTGCATTTTTAGGTTTTTCGCACGTAACTCAGCGACTTTTCAACCAAATTAGACAATCGTTTCGAGGAAAAAACCCGTTGTGGCTCTATTTTACCTACCGAGTTGAAAAAAATTCCTACGACGATTTGGCATAAAGTTATGGGTGTTTGAACAAAAGTGCATTTGGTTTTTGACTCATAAGTCGAAAGTTTTTCGACGAAATTGTTTGTTTGAATGAAATGTGCTTTCAAAATTTCTAATTTTTAGGCAATTTGAGTTATTCACACGAAATATCCAATTTCATTATTAAATTTTCTCGATGCTCATTTTTTCAAACACCATATAATCATCGTAGGAACTTCGTTCTTTGAGTCCTGCACAGGGAATTAACCAAATTTTAGTGCCCTTTTTGTAAATCGAGTCAAAAAAAATTTCAACTCCGTACACATCGTCAAAGTTGGACATTTTTTCCACTAAAAACATTTTTTTCACAGGGGTGCTGGAGAGGGGCGGAAGGAGTTGCGCTTAAATTCACATGCATGACTTTAAAATAGACACTTCAAAGTTTTTCGCCCGCAAAGTTTCATCGAAATCGATTGAAAATACGCCGAGTTATAACGGTTTGAAAATGGTAGAAATTTCACGAATTTCAAGTGTTTAATTTTTTTTCCTCTGTAGGTATATAACTAACAACCTGAACGTGAAATTTCACTTTGATATTTTTGGTAGTACTGCAACGAACACAAAATCTACAAACTTCTGGTGGAAATAATAATATTTGTACATGCCGTAGGGTATTATGAAATAATATATTAAACATAATGCATCGTATCGAAGGCATAAATGATGTATGCTAGTAAGACTTTAATATATTATATCAAACATGTATTATCAATATTATCAAATTGTGGTAAATTCAAACATCGACTGAACGCGGTTCGGATTTCGGGTCGGAAGTTTTGTTTGCACGAATTATAAACAAACATTAGGATATCGGATTCGATTCCAATTCTCATATAGGAAACGGGAGAGACCGCCAGCAATAGGCGGTATCCCACAAAAGGTAAATCAGTTATTTGAAATAGACCACATTCATATTTGTGGAATATATCAATGAATAATTCAAATTCAGATACAAATCAGTAAGTAATTTCTCATTTATGCATTTAAGCTAATTAACTTTTTTAAATTTAAATCTTACTTAGTATAAAGCAAAGTAATTCCGCAAATATTTAAAATTAAGTAGAAGAAAATTAATCTGACTGAAAAATAATTGGGGGCAATTTTTACCAAATAGTAATTATAACAATTTAAAAAAATATTAAATCGATTTTAGCATATAAACAATAATTGAACAACGATATAATACACCCGAGGAAAAAAAACGCACCACTTGAAAATGCACCAAAAATGGCATATACCTATTCAGAGTACCATAACTCGGTTGCATTTTGTCGAAATTGGATAAATCTTTGAGTTCTAAAAAGTTTGTTAAAAAAGTTAAAAAAGTCAATGTGCTGTCAAATACATTTCACCCCCTCCCAACCCCTAAAAAATGTTCCTGATGTCAAAAATGTCTTTGACAACTTTGACATGCCAAAAAAATCGTAGACACAATTGCCCAACAGAGCGAGAAAATTCATTCATTTTCCTTTAAGATGCCAAAAAATTCGAGTAAGTACATGCAATGATTTGGCGCGAAGTAATGCATTTTTTTAAAGTTGCATTTTGCGCCTTTTTAGCCATAACTTGACTCATTTCGTACCAAAATCGTTGAATCTTTTCAAAGAAAAAGCAATAATTTGTACGCTCTAAATGACCATTGGTTGCATTTACATTAAATCGCAATGAGCTGCGCAAAATGCATATTTTCTTTTTCTACAATTTCACGATTTTAAAACTTAAATTAAATTTGGCATATTGGCAGTAGTGAAACATGTGATTGTTTTAAACGTCAGTCTGACATATGGCAGTTATAACCTAACTTCTAGTTATTTGTGTTTCTTCTATATTTATAATGTGTTTAAATATGTCGTGAAACAATGTTGTGTCTAAAGCTATGTACACACTATGTGAACGATAGCGAACGAACGTTTGCCACCGAACATTTGTTTCCAAATTGTATCCCTCTCTGAGCGAATTATACCGCTCGTTCGCTATCGGTCGTCTGTACACACTATACGAATTTCTTTTCGTTTGTAAACGGTCGCTCGGTATCGTTCGCATAGTGTGTACATATCTAACACGAGCGAAAGTTCGATTGCCTCAATCGCTTCGCTCGTGACACAAACTTCGAGCTCGAGTGGGAAAAAGAAGCTGCTCTCTAGTTGGACAAATAACTATTGTTTTACTTGTTCATAATTTTAGCTTCAATTTAGAGTATTACGCTAAGATTACGCTTGGTAGTCAAATAAAAAATAATCATTCAGATTTATTTCGGGGGAACGAGCCCGGGCTTCTGTACCCTCCCCCCTAAATCCGCCACTGGCAGTGTGTAATTGTTGTTAAATTGCAAAACATCATGCAATTAAATCACACTCCGATGCTTCAAGCTGAATTTGAAAGATCGTTCGCGTGAATTGAGATTCTGACTGCACCAATACGAATCCACGATCATAAAGTAAATCCAGTTGAATGGCTACCAGCAAAATAAAATAACTGAGGTCCTAAAGGTTATATCCGCTAATATCCGTTCAATCACGTAATGAAGGGAAACAACCTCATCATTAAGCATATTCCGGTAAATAGGGGTTGTATTGGGGCTGCAAGTGAACCGTCTGTCGGTCGGGGCTAAATCGATCGTGGGGAAATAAGTGTGTCAAAGCATAGCGGCCGCTGCGGTGGAACTAAAACCATGCAACCGGCGAAGTGTTGTGCTCCAGTCCTACCCGCGAGGAGGGTCACTACCCCGAAGATTTGGAGGATAAATAACACAGGATATTGCGGGAAGTTTATTCAAATACGAAATATTCGGGGGTAATATCATCGATGATAGCATGGGTTGGCCGATGAAAATTGACCGAGTGCGCAGCACGAGTTCAATTTTCTGAAGACTAACCAATAGGTATCTTATCTTTCTCAATTTGGCGTGTTCTTCCCTATTATCTCTGTCCTGACACATTTTAAGTCTGATTTTTGACAAACAGCAATTTCAAATCGAGAAACTGACAGTTTATAACTAATAAACAAAACAGTAACAGCGGTAATAAAAATACCTTCGATTGGATAGCCTCTTACTGCCCTATTTTAGCCAATCAAATTAGTCAAATATGTACCACGTGATACATGAATTATATATATATATATATATATATATATATATATATATATATATATATATATATATATATATATATATATATATATATATATATATATATATAATAATAATAATAATAATAATAATAATAATAAACTTTATTGACATTATGTCAACGGCGACATCAAATTCTTCTGCGGAAATTGTAAAATGCTCATGGCACCCCAGATAATATTTTGTTTGGAGATTGAACATAAACGTCAGTTTAATGTTTCAATATCAACCATAATTGGCGAATGATTGTTTTGTAAATAATACTATTGGTTAGCTCAATGGTAGAGTATTCGCATAGCATGCTAGCGGTCTCGAGTTCGATCCCAGTAATAATAATAATAATAATAATAATAATATAACAACTAAAATCCGAGTGGTTGACTTTCCATTATAATAACATTTACCATTCTGTCATTGACTATAATGACAATGACTGTAAAAATATATCAAAAAATTAGTTCAGTATTTCTAAACATATTACTTTATTCAACTACTATTTTAGTAAAGTCAGTCATACTCAGTATAAAGCCACTCTGTTACATACTTCACTCTTTTCCCAACAAATAGCAAGCAAGTCCTATTTATTCTTTGTTGATCTTCGTTTACATTTTGATGAGTATTTTATATTTCCCTACAATATTTATTGTCATAAACATTGTAGATCCAACTGTAATTTTCAACACACGGATCCATTTCTGACAGTTTTAAGAAAGGTTATGTCGTCAAGTTAGCAGATTACTGAAATGATTACACACTTCTCATTCGCATCACACATTTTACATAATGCAGAAGAAGTAACCGATTACATCCATTAAAAAGCAGCCCTTAAAACACTATTATAATCAGGTTCTTAAAAATTATGTACAATTCATAAAACATTCACATCAATTACTCCTAAAACTTTATGTTTACAATCTTGAATTCCGTAATTTTCCTTTCTGTTAATCCGAACTTCTACTTCTACCTGTAGTGCTTAAAGCTCCGAAAGTAACAAAGCGCTCAAAGGACGTTAACGAATTACCCCGGAGGATTAAAACAGATGGAAGCTGAGCCATTGGGCATTGATGCTTATGTAAGTGAATAAGTGTTATATCTGTCTCTGTTCAACTGAGATAAAACTGCTTAATTCATCCTGCTATTTAAAACAATGTGCTCAAGATGGTGAAGTTCGCTAATCTCAGAATTTTTCACGAGGGGATCAGTATTTGAAATAAAGATTTATTATAATTTAAAGTTGAACATAAAAATTGTAGTACCTATACAGTACGTAGTAAAGGCGGAGTGCATACCGGGCGGCCTAAAATCACGCCGCCTAAAACCCACGAGGCATAAATCCACGCCGCCTAAAATCCATAACGTCTAATTTTACTTCCACACACCGTATTCACTCGTTCTGTGTGTTGTATGTCTCACGAGTTTATACGGCGTGGACATAGAGATAGGGGTAAAATTAGACTTTGTGGATTTTAGGTGGCGTGGAATTAGGCGACGTGGGATTAGGCGGCGTGGAATTAGGCGGATGGGATCAGGCGGCGTGGTATTCGGCGGCGTGGAATTAGGCGTTATGGTATTAGGCCTTGTGGTATTAGGCGGAATGGCCATTTTAGGCGTTATGGAATTAGACGTTGTGGTATTAGGCGTTGTGGTATTAGGCGGCGTGGTTTGTCGTAGTCAACTTCTATTGTGGTGGGGGTAAAATTAGACGTTATGGATTTTAGGCGGCGTGGAATTAGGCCGCGTGAGTTTTAGGCGGCGTGGTTTTAGGCCGTCCGGAATGCTACGGTAAAGGTGTACAAATGAACAAATGAAGCGAATAGACGAATGCGTTATGTGATCGACTTTGGTTTTGACAACCTCAATTCCGCAATTTAGCTCAGTTTAAGAGGCCCGTTTACCTCCTAAAATCCAGCATAAAATGTACTAACGTAGCGAGTGTTTTGTGGCCAGTACAAGAATAGTAAAATTTCATTCCAACAAGGATAATACTTAAAGGATCAATTAACAGTTGTGCCTTTTTAAAATTAAAAAAAAATGTATATGATTACGAGAGTGTTATTCAAATCCGAAATTTCATATAAAGGCATTTGAAGTCGAACTAAAAATTTTTTTCACCTGCGGCGCTATTTTACAATTCCATTTTCCAAAATTACATGCCCTGAGAACATCACCTAGATCCGCCCTTGTATGATACTCCTTGGATATTCCTTATTCACCACGTAAGCATTGATGGTATACTTACATAACACCCTGTACATTGTAGTAACAAACAGCAGACACCTTAATAACAATTTCAAATTGATTACTTTACTTCATTCTAAAAAAGACGCTCTCATGTATTGTTGTCAAATTCGTTAACCGTGTTTCACGTTAAAATAAATTTACGGTAATATACTGAGGACTAGGGAAAGGTAACCTCAGTTTTATTGTTTTATTTTAGCGGGCACTAAAAATCATTTAACTGGCAGCATATATGGCAACAACAAAGTGTACCAATTAAATTTAGTGAAATTTAGCTGTTCTTAACCACCTTACTAAAATCTACATCCTCGCCTCCTAAGATCCTTGAAACAGACATTTCATCTACAGGAGCACTTCACTGTAATAACTTCATTAAATTTAACCAAAACAGCAATTGAAAATCATATTACGCCAACACGCCAGCTAGATTCTCGCACATTCAAGGAATCTGCCTCGAGATTATTTACCTACATTCTAGCTCAAAGGTTCAGATTAAAAGTAAGTGCAGCAGAGAACGAAGAAGGCTTTGAAATATTAATCAGGCAATAAGTTTTATAGAAGGAGAAAGAGGGGGTTTAAATTGATTTAAAATTGAAGTAGGCTATGGAGGGG
This sequence comes from Agonum fuliginosum, assembly GCA_947534325.1. Lineage (NCBI taxonomy): Eukaryota > Metazoa > Arthropoda > Insecta > Coleoptera > Carabidae > Agonum > Agonum fuliginosum. Next base: position 31,362,020 of record OX384037.1, read on the forward strand.
TAATTAAGCTTTTAATATTGATATCGGATTTAATTTGATACTAGAAATAAGAGATTTCTAAGTATCGTACCTGTTAAAATCATTTATAGTAACGTGTTCTATTCGCCGAATTACTGGAGTAACCTTTAACCTAATATTTTTTTTAATTTTACGAATAATTTATTTATACCTATTCAACAGGATTTTACACTTCCACCACAGTTATAGAATGGTGAAAATTATTATGAGTCACAGTTGGACTCTTATTATAGTGGTGTACACACTCCAGCAAATAGTTAATTTAAGAGGCCCGTCTATACCTCTTAAAATCCAGTATAAAATGTACTAACGTAGCGAGTGTTTTGTGGCCAGTACAAGAATGGCAAAATTTTATTTCAACAAGGATTTAATAGAGAAAGAATGTGCTTTTTAAAAATTTGATTAAAAAATTGTACATGATTATAAAAACTCTAAAAAAAATCCAATTTATGCAAATTTTTCACGGTTATATCTCATGATAGAAATTAATTTTTAAATTTTAAATAGGCATATCTGTAGATCCATTCTTTTTTATTATTAAATGACAGTTTACTCGCAATGAAAACACTTTTACAGTTTCGGGCTGGTTTCAGGCGGCCGTAGTAGTGGGGAAAAGAGTGGAATAGAAAAAAATTAAAATCTAGAGTATTCTAGGAATTCCGAAAAAACGTAGACGAGCCGCTTAAGTATTTTTTTATACAATGTAAAAATAATTTAAAATAACCAACTTTCTGCTTGATAATGACCAAGATCATGGTCGAAATCTCGCAAATTTTGTAACTACTGTATACAATAAAGCCAGTCATCCATAGAACTAGGTTTTATTTATATTTCCAATCTCGTGAAAATTATTACTTTATTTGATTGTTAACTATTGAACAGGATTCCAATTCCAATAATGGATTATATTACTTATCAGGGTGGAATTCAACCACTCGAACGAAGTGGTATTATTGTCGGGGTCTGGGGTCGAACTGAGGATCGTTAGCATGCTAGGTGGACACTCTACCGTTGAGCTAATATTGAAATTCAACCACTCGAAGCTAGTTCTATTAAAATAATTATTGAACACAGTTTAACCTTGTATTTGACATTATTTGACATTATCATACTCGATCACACCTTCTCGGGATGGATAGCCGAATGGTGTTATGTGACTGGTTATGGTTCTGACAACTCAAGTTCGAAAACAGTCAGAAACACATTCCAGTTTGGGTCGTTTAGTTAGAAAATATAATAAAAAATTCTGCACCGATTTTCATAATTGTTTCAATAGGTACCGCCGCTGGTGGTTTTTTAAGATTTGAATATATTCTTTACATTAATTTTCTGTGTCCATCAGGGTTGTTCATCTACGCGTAAACGCGTAAAGTATTATTTTCTACGTCTACACGTAAAGTTTGCGTAAACTGTAAAATGTAGACAATGTAGACTTTGCGTAAAGTATGTAAATAATTCAATTGTCAAAAAATCTAATTTTTTCGTTTTCGATGCGATTTGTGCTTTGTCTACATTGCTACACTAGTTGATTACACTATTCTTTATACATATACTGCATGCGTAGATTACGTGTTTGTCTACGCGTAAAATTACACGTAATCTACGTCGCGTAGACTACATGAACAAACCTGGTGTCCACTGGATTCTTGATATGAATTTTTTGTGTAAAAGTTTTCTTGGGCATGAAGTTTCGATCGTTTTATGATTCTTGGTAAGAATTTTCTCTTCACTAAAAATTCTAGTGTTGAAGACGTTACCGTTTATAAACGGACTAAAAACTTACTTTTGAGTTTCCGATTGGTAACCACATATACGATATTATCATAAATATCTATACCGAAGTTAAATAAAGGCGTCACATAGGAAATTGTATTTTCGTGCTGTTCCAACATCTACAAATATAACGAACTATTCGTTACGTCTCGATCTCCCAAATTACGTTACGGGTTTTCTTTGCACAAAGCTCGAACTCTTTCCAATCAAATATCTCCGCTGCAATATTTCCTTATCAACCGCAGGAAACGAGCTTATCTAGTCTGGAGTCTAGAATCCTCCACATCTCCCACGCCTCCCCTATCATCGGATCGCGAGTCGCGAGCTTGCAAATCGCATCAACTATGGATCGCGGAATTTTTCTGCATCAGAGGTTCTCACCGCACACTTCATCGACGAAAGAGATAGAAATGGCGAAGAAGAGAGACAAGATGAAGAAGGAGTAAGAAGAGACCACAGAATAGAGAGCGTGATTCAATAAGAACCAATTTGGAAATCTGTGCAATCTTCCGAACTGTCGTCGTTATTAGAGGGATAGTTGAGAAGGATAAAAATTATTTCGGTGGTGAATTTATCAAAGATTGTTTTACTGATTGCCTAGAAACCAGCTGGAAAGTATTATATTGTCGTATGGTAGGAGTATAATCTACTTCGAAGTAGCTTTTTCGTTTAACATAAAATAAGCACAAAATTAGATAAGCCAGTCAAATTTGAAAACCATTAAAATTCATACATTTTAGTTGGGCAAAAATATATGACGAATAATATGTTTGCATCTTTTTGCATATAAACTATTAAGAGAATAAATACGTCGATTTTCACTGGAAATTTCTATAATCTCAAATTTATTAAAAATGTTTTTTTTATTAATTACTAACATCAAATAAATTTTTTTTATCTTGATAATTATTATTGACGTAATTGAAAAAAAAACTGATAATTTTTTTTTACATTCCGCATTATATTCTATGTATATGTGTATATGTGTGTCCGACTTCTATAAATCAAAAAGTTTCAAACTTTGAATAACCAAATTTTGTATATAACGTCGTTATACAAATTTTAAGAACTCAGTTATTTTTTGAAGCAATTCCCAAACCGGAAGTAGTACTTTTCTTAAATATTTTGACAAATAATTAATTTATCGCAATATTTTTTATATCAAATAAAAGATTATATATGATTATCTACAATTTTTCATTGTCATATCAGGTTTTTATTTTGATGTTAACAATTAATTTAAAAAATTCAATAAATTTGAGATGATAGCAGATATTTCCAAAGAAAATTGACGTACTTTTATGAAGCTTTTCGGTAAGCACTTTCTGACGGTGCTATCATCTCAAATTTATTGAATTTTTTATTAATTATTAACAGCAAAATAAAAAACTTTATTATTAATTACAGTAAAGATGAACCAAATTAACTAAAATATTTAGTAAAATGTTTATTGGTTTTAGTTAAGATTTGTAAAATACATGAAATTCACACTTTTATCCACTCAAATATTAAAGAAAAACTTTTGAATATACACTTGTTTCATATTTAATTTTAACAATAAATTTAACACAACGTAACAATAATTGAGAAGTTTGGAATCATTATTGACCAAAATTTTACAAAAAACAACAAAAAATTTTGTTTAATATAAATATATTTAAGTACCCAATTAAAATTTAAATTTTTGCTTTCCGTTTTCCCTAATGACACGTAATGGAAAATCGTTTAATTTTCCATTTAAAATGCACAACTTTAATTTTTTCAGCTAATCCAGCTTATAATGAACCATGAAATACGTTTCCGGAGCAAAAAAATTCAATCTGACCATGGCGGACCTTGTTTTTCGTGCATCGATTAACTTTATTATAGTATTCTTAGTGTCTTGACCCTACGTTTCTACTCTATCGTTTTCCACACGAAATTATAAGCAAATTATAACCAATGCTGGGGTCTGTGGCCAGCGGGTCGCAATTTTGCCCCTTGGTTGCGATGTGACATTCTACAACAGCTATTTTTAACTGCGGTTCATGTCATTCTGAATTATTTATTTGGTGCCACACGCGAGTCGCTCCGAATTTCAGTCATGATATCGACGCTGAAACTGGACGAATGGGACAAAATAAGCCGCTGAAGTCAACATTTTAAAAATACATTGGCCAGTAGTACCGAGGGGTAGACCAGTTTTAATAGTATTTTGTGCACCTAGGGAGGGAAGCGTGCTATTACTCCCGCGGGCGAAGCGGCGGTCCGAGCGAGGGCGCCGGCTTCGCTCAAGGGTGTAATAGCTATTACTCCCGCGGGCGAAGCGGCGACCCGAGTCGAAGGCGAGTCCGAGCGAGGGCGCCGGCTTCGCCGAAGGGAGTAATTGCTATTACTCCCGCGGGCCAAGCGGCGGCCCGAGCGAGGGCGCCGGCTTCGCCCAAGGGAGGAATAGCCTTCCCTCCCGTGGGACACACAATATTTTACGTCACGAGGGCCTCGAAATCACCTTTCTTGCAAGCGGGAGAAAACACTGTTTTCCTCCCGCCAGTACCGGGAAAAAAACAGTGTTTTCCTCCCGCTCGGGAGGAAAGCAAGTACGGTCCTCCCGAGTGGGAGGGAAAACTCGCTTCCCTCCCTCCATTAGCAAGAGGAAAACACTGCTTTCCTCCCCCGAGTGACGTAAAATATTTTATCACTTTGATTCAAATCAGTGTCTGATGTAAATCTTTGTTGTTTTGTAGAATCTAGTAAAAGCTATGTTTTTAGGAAGGGCCAAATATTTTTTAGAAAGGGCAACATTGTTGTTGTTCGAGGAAACAGTTTTTTCACTCAAGGTCAAATGCCTTATAATTTAAAGTACCATTTTTTTCAAGGGATGTGCATGAAACTGCATGTTTTCCCCTACTTCATGTGCAAAATTTAATAATTGTCGGATAACAGAACACAGAAACAAAATTTGAAAATTTATTTAATTTTCCATCGATATTCTTTTGCAAATAAATAATATAATATCAATTTTCCAAGAGTTTTATTTGTAAAAAGATGAAAGTAGGTACAAATTAACTTTTCAGCTCCAGGAATTTTTACAGGCAGGACTTTGCCTTGCCTGACCCCCTCTGGCTACGACCCTGGCCATTACACGAGTATAGTTATATATTGTTGAGTAATAATAATAAAAATATGATTTCGCTCGGCTTCAGCAACAAGGTATTTCTACATAAATGCTATTTTATCAAGATTTAAAAAAAGAAAAATTAGCAACTTACTACTTTTTGCTGATTTCTGAGCATCTCGGCTGCTACCTCCAAATCTGTAACAAAATATTGTCGTTTAACTATCAAATTACATATTTTGAACAACAAATTACAAAGAAACAACACACGAAACACTGGCAAGAGGTCAAATCATCATTTTATGTATAGGTAAGTACCAGCATTCTTTGCAAAAAAATTAAAAAATCTACGATAAATTCAGTTAAAATTAGTTTTAACTAGTAAAAACTGGAAACTAAGCTAACATAACCAAACCCTAGTTTTTAATAGTCAATACTCGAAGTTAGGAACGGTTAGGTTAGGTGCGAATTTTTACTAGTTACATAGTATTTTAACTGATTTCGGGTTTAAACGGTAACATATTAATTTGTTCATTGATACAAAATTAGAAAAATCATTAGTTTGTTGTAAACAAGAAAAAAATTATTATTAATGTGACAGTTTACTCGCAACGAAAACACTTCTACAGTATTTTTCAACTTCAAAATGACATTGCATAGCTAGGACGCGGCAAAGTACGAGTTTCGGGCTAGTTTCAGGCAGCCGTAGTAGTGGGAAAAAGAGTGGAATAGAATAAAAAGTTAAATCGAGAGTATTCTATGAATTCGGAAAAACCTTGATAGGCCGTTTATAACTATTACTGAAAGCTGTAATTTCAATTTTACCTTGTAGAAAAAACTAATTATAAGTTTGAAAATAAAGTGTTGCAGTTCTCGTCTTTTTAAACTAGTTATAAAGTTAGTTAAATAATATTCTGTTATACTTTTACGTTAATTCTAAATCAATACCACTATTTGTAAAAAAAGAAGTCTGTGCTATTTCCTAGGCATTACAAAATTTATTACACTATCCATTCGAGAAAATGAAATTCCCGGAATGTATTTTCTATTTGATATGAAGTTAACTAGAATTCTAGTCGTAGATGGAATGGAACCGGGCGTAACGGCCTTTGTCGACACCTCTCTGGATAATGAGAAAACGGGGCAATGTCGGAAGTCCGCTTGTGTGACGTGTGTTTATGTACAGTGACGTCATAGACAATAGACTATTCTATGCAGCTGAGAGGCGAGGAAAATTGAAACCTGGACGTTTAATTAACTTTTGCCAATTGAGAGGAAGAAAAGAGAAATGTGATGTGGAATGATTCATTTAATGGTGATATAGGCGTTTATCACGAGATAACACCTTTTTGTTTCACAGGAAAATGATATTCTAAATCTATAATTAAACTGATTTGGTTGCATATTATTACTAGAATAAATGAGTTTTATGCACGGTCATATCATAATTTGACACTTATACACGAATTTCTTTTACGTAAACGTCACATTGTCACTTTATAGCTCACGAACCACTTTATAGCGCAGACGAGATCGAGACGAGAAATAATCGAGAAGAGAAATAATCGAGACGAGATCAAAGTTTTCACATTCGAGAGGAGACGAGAGAAATGAAAAATCTCGTCTCGACGCATCACTAGTTTGATGGGTAAATTGCAAAAGCTAAAAATAAAATTTAAAATTAACACAAAAATTTCAAATCTCCTTATGCGCTCGTACTGGAGAATGAAATTGCACCGTTTTACTTCTTTCCAAACGAAAATGAAAATATTTTTGCGCAACTGTCAAAAAAAGTTAACATGGACATCCGCAATTCAGGCTGCGAAGTAAAACATTTGTGGACTATACATTTTGCGGCCGTATTGCTATTAGTAACGGCTGCGAAGTAAATTTATTGAGTTGTGCATGTCAATGTCAGATATTTTGGACAATTGTTACAAAAAATAAAATGTGTGTTTTTAATTATACGCATTGCAGTTGCACAAAAAATATTTTTTATAACTCGCCTACGAAATGTGTTTGGTATCCTTGAGAATTTTTAAGCCTCTCATTTCAAAAAGAATTTAGGTATACCTACTGTGTTGTCATGCACTGAAGTTCTTATACAGGTTGGTGGAGGTGAAATGCGAACATAGGGAAATATATGACAATGGAGTTATCATGCTAGGCATCTTGATATACGTGGAATAAGTACTGTCAATGTCAAAGTACCTGTCATATTATGGAAATTATTATTTTCATTAAAATATTTTCTTTGCATAATAATGTATGTGTACGAGCAGAACGAGAAAGTTTACATGCACTTTTAGATTTTATTATTATTTCTGTTATTGATTACTCTTTTTGCCACACAAATTCACATTACTTCATTTTGTGACACTACTACAAAATATATCAAGATACCGCCATGAAAGTTCGATTGTCATATATGTTCCCTATGTTCGCATTTCACCTCCACCAACCTGTATAATATCACTGACTGAGTCATTTGTTTTGGCACATTCGTTATAAAAATTTAACTTCATAAAAAGTTACAAAAAAAATCTTTAACTTCTTTCGATTATTTCGTAATCTTGACTACAAGTAGTGTGAAATAGTTTTCCACTTAGTTGTGTCAGAAGCTATTCATTGCTAAATTCATGGAACATCATAGAACAATCCATAACAATATTAAGTTGTGTAGCAACTCCAGCACAGCAACTCTCAAGAGCTTTAATTTAATTTTACTTGGACTCCGGAGGTTCTCAGAGTTTTCAAGAAGTTTCTGCGTCTTCCTCGTTCCTTGTAGACTCTCAACTCAAGTATTGGTACACTGATTTTAATTTAACAAGTCTCTGGAGACCTCTACATTATTTTGTCGCAATTTATTGCAGATATTTGAGATAAAAAGAAATAATAATTTATTAAAAACACAATAACAAATATCGTTTTCCTGAATATTATCCTCTGAATGTCTCCATAATTTCAATGTAAAACTACGCTAAATATTGAACAAGAAGTTGCGCAACAAATTGAACAATATATTGAGCAATAAATTGCTTTGTTTTTAATGAACAATGTTTTATACTGACTACTGAGACAATTTTATATACCTACCTACAATATTTAGTTTGTGATTCTGCGCAGTTCGCATATAATAATAATTTGACAGCCGCGCTTATCTATGTTTTCAGACAATTTACGAAGCAATGCAATATTTCACACAATTTGCTGTATGATACTACACAATTTAGATTGTTTCAAAAATTGAACAAAATCTTGTTCAAGATTTAGTGTAATATAAAATAGGCTTTATGCCTTAGAGTGTGGTAGAAATGAACATAAGATGTCTTCAACAAAAAATAATTTTACTAAAAATAACTAAATAATATTTCCCCTTACCAAAAACGGGTTTTTCTACTCCCATGCTATAATTTACTTATTAAATATGCATTGTCTGTACTTGAATGACGTTCATTTCGATTCAGATTTTCATATCGATACAGATTATCATTATGACATGACCAAATTAACCAATAGCAGCACAGCATTTTGTTTAGTAAGCAGTTGGCATCACTGCGCATGCGCACTGCGTGCGTTCCTGTGCTCATGTGTTTTGCTTTTGATCAGAGTTGTTTGACAGTTCTTGTTCAGATCTCAAACAGATCATATTATTATAATAACAATAATGTGTAATAGTGACAGTGATATGGAACCAACCTCGGAAATAACTTTAACACCGCCTGATTTTGTTGAAAAGGCGTCAACAGTAACGAATGATTTATAACCTCCATGTGTATAATAATACTGTAAATAAATTTCATGATGATAAATATTTTTTTAAATTATAGTTTGGAAGTAGAAAAAATAGTGTATGCAACTCGTGTATAATGGCTATTAATACACTCGTATAAATTACGATACTCGCCATGGCTCGTATCGTAATTCCATACTCGCGTATTAATAGCTATCATTATAAACTCATTGCATAATATACTATTAGCGCCCTAACAAAATTAAAAACACTGTATTTTATCACAATTTTCACCACTTCATAGAAATACGTCTTTCAGTTGCAAAAATAGGAAACTAAATGAATCTGGACAAGTCAAGTTTCGTTCATCTCACGTACACGAGCGGTGTGTGTCTATGTATTAGTGCACAATAATTTATTGCAGAAACGAAAAGCGACTGATTTTTAGTTTTTAAGTTTGAGCCTGCACTACTACACATGCAATGCATTAATACATGCACATGAAATGAAGTAGGTATGTATACCTACGTAATTACGTATAGGAAACTTCGAAAAATCGTAGAGACTATCCTAATGGGAATTAAATTATGAAAATATGGTTTTACTAATTAAAGCACGAGACATCCAACGACGCATTCAGAATTGCAATATTTTAATTAGTTTTTGAGATAAGACATGAAATATGCATGGTTGAAATTTTTTTTAAATCGTTGAATTTAAAACAAATAATAAATACATACATATTTTATGGATAATTAATTAAAACACGAGGAAACCAATTATTTTACTTGTATACATAAAGTTGGAATGCGAAGGCGTGCAATATCATTTAAGTGATTTTAAAAAATAAAACATTGACAATTTCACTAAAAAAAACTGACATTCTGTGAAAATCTCTCGGGGTAGGTAATTGACAAAAATCTACCTTGCGTAATGAGTACCCTTCAGTTAAACGCTGGTATAATATTTAAAATACCGGGTGATTCCCAACTTCGTGCATATATTTTAATGGCATATAATAATAGAACTCAATTTTCTGATTATGGAACAAAAATGCGTAAATTTATTTAAGCGCAGTTTTCGCAAGAAGCATATTTTTGAAACCACTTTATTTTTTATTATACAGGATGTTTCAGGACGAGTGTAAGAAACTTTAACAGCTTATTTCTGAGGATATAAGTTGTCATTGAACACAGGTTTAATTTATTGTGGCTAAATAAATACAAGACGTTGAATTTTTAAAATTTTTGTAATCAAAACACTTTTGTTATTGTGTTATTTAGTGACATTTACGATTCGAAATAAAGTATACATTTTTTATAAGTTACAAAAATAACACGAGCAATATTTAATAGTATAATATTATACAACGACGCTATAATGGATGCAATTATTCCTGAAGATGAAGTTTATAACACGAGCGAGCAAAGTGAGCGAGGGTTTTAATCATCTTGAGGGAATAATACCAATCGAATACCAATTAAAGCAAGTTGTATACTGTAGATACTTTATGTACGATTAAATTTTTACTTACAAGATTTTAATAAAATAAATACCAATACGCAAAAAAATTTATATTACCAAAAATGAAAAATGTCAATTCGGTATCACCATAGTTACATCATTAAACTTTGCAATGTTTTTTAAAAATATTGTGCACGGAGAAATGGATTCAGGCACAATAATTTTCAGATTGGTGCAGAGGAGGGAAACATCACACATTTAATGTTAATGTTACATTAGTCGAGACAAATAATTATATTAAGCGTTTATATTAAGTATAATTTCTATATCATATAATACATACATTTTTAATATCGAATTGTAAATGTCACTAAATGACAGCTGTCCAATTAATTAATTTTTCTATAAAACGTTTTGTTTTTCAAAAGTTGATTACAAAATTTTAAATTTTAAATAATGGATGTCTGATTAACTATGAATGAAATAAAATAAAATTTTAATTTATAATTGTGCAATGGTAAGAATAAAAATAGTACAATTATGAAATTTCATTTGAAAACAGTGGCCCAAAACAGTTTGATTAAAAAACCTGGAAACTATAACTGCGAATTTTGAAATAATTATTTCAGTGCCGTAATAAGTGTTTTGAGCACCATTTTTTTGCCATTAAAATATATGCACGAAGTTATGAATCACCCTGTATATCACGAGATATACATATCTATGTTGGATAAATGGCGGATATACCATGTATGATACTGACGGTAATATCTCTGTTTTCTTGTTATTTAAATAAATTTGATTGAAAATACATTTTTTGCAATCTTTTCCAATATAATCAAATTTAGCTTTCACAATTTCGCAATCGCTTTGAAATATCAACTTCGTGTCATTCAGCACCTAAATCCATCGATTGTAACCCCCCTCCCCCCCATACATTTCCTCAATCAATATACAGGTAAGAAATCAGCGGATCGGCCTCGATTTAAATATAACCACCGTTTGTAAACAATCGCCGATCAGACGGCGAGTCATTAAACAGATGAATGCGATTTAGTTTTGTTTTATGATTCAGGAGCAATTTTAATTGGAGGAGTAGAATAATAATTATGCAGTGTGATTTATGATGCGCGTTGTTATTATGTTGGTAGGTGTTTATGTTGGTAACGGATGTTAACGGGTTTTTTGTTTTACTGGGTGCAGTTGCTGGAATTTCAATCAAAATAGCGATCAGATCAAAATATTTCTGTGTGTAAATTATTCATTTTCCTAGAAACACTGCGAAAATGTTGAGGTCTATAACATGGCCAAGGACAATCATAACTTACAACAATATTGAACATTTAACTTATTTTTACTGGTAATCATTCAACAGTATTATTATAGTGGAATCCAATCACTTCGACGGATTCATCTTGGTGCAGTCAGAATTCAAAGCGGCAGCGGCAACCAGGAATACATTTAAGATGATCAGATGGTCAACTTGATTGTCCGAGTGCGATTTAATTGTAAGATGTTTTTACAATTTAACGAAAATCACATATTCCGAGGTTCATACGTCATCACATGCAGATAGCTGAGAACTGTTTCTCAATAGAATTTAAATAAGCACTAGAAATTGCACAACATTGCCCATTTAACCGACCTCGTAGCTAATTTTTTTTAGAAATTCGGGAAAGTTAGGGCAGTTTACTTCAACGGTTAATTTTTGGTAGAACTGCATTCTCTCAATTACAGAACCCAAATAAAATGATTAAATTGTCATTATGAGTTCTGAAAACTTCTAACAATAATCTATAGACTGAAATTTATTTAGGTATTACTTAACCGTCAAGAATTCTGTCATATTATGTAATTCTGTCATTTTGACATTCATGGGTTGTCAGTTTAATGTTGGTCAATTTCGCACATGTGATCAGAAATGGAAGAATTTCAATGGATATTATTTAACAAAATTCAGTATAATCAAACTATATCCTTAACGTATGTAAATACTCAAAGTTGATACACCTGTATCTTGCGTCGAAATATTGCTCATAAAAATGCCTCCAATATGATACGTGTTCGACCTTCGTGCTCGTTGTATTTTTGCCGAAATTCTTTAATCTTGAAATTTAAACTGAATAATTTTCACCTCTTGTGGTGTTGTCCTTAAAAATGAAAACACGATATCACCATTGACAGATTCTCCAGCCTGTCTACATTCACTAAGTCATTGGCCAATATCTCTAGAACTCAGTGACTCGAATGATTGATCTCTAGCCTTAAGGCAATAAAACAAATGTGTGTTGTTTCAACTTACGTTTGTGTAGCTCTCCGTCACTCTCCCCGATCGATGTGTTTTATTTCTCCGGTTTACTGGCGTTTGTTTCGTTTCGTTTCACTGTACACAACACAACAATAATATTTACTCTAGACACTATTTTGTTTTCATTATACTGAGGCGATTGAGATACTATTATTCTAGTTTTTTCACTTTACTTTGTAAGTCGGTGTTTATCAGAAAGTGGAAATCTTTGGAAATCTAGCTCGATTATTGTAAATAAACATAGCTGTGGATTGTTTTGACATGTTTAATTAGGGGAATGAACATTAATAAGGCACTCAGTGTCACAAGTATGCTTTTTTGAAACCATAGTGACGATGTAAATATCAACTTTATATCGATTGTAGAAAAATAGTATATTTATATTAAATGACTAAAATGCATGATTTAATCCTGAGCGTGAAGTTTATTTCACGAACCGAAGATGAAGGAAATAATCACCTGAGGAATTCAAGGTATTTTTGTCCTGTGGTATAAACGCTATTATTATTTGCACTTCATCCTCAAACGAATACAAAATAGTTTAAAAGAATACACATTTTGCAATTTTGACAGTAAAATTTATGACAAATAGTTATATTGGGCCGAATTCAGCACTCTTCTTTAAGCTAATGAAGCTCTTTAATTTCCATGGAAACATCTTTTATCTCTTTTTACTTCCTTGTACGGAGTAATAAGCAAGTATTGTAATCGCGAAAAATTTCGGTTTTCAGATTTTGATGGAAATATCCGTTTTGACCTTTTCTGAACCCATTATGACTAGTTTCGTCGTGACGTCTGTACGTACGTACGGACGGACGTATGTGTGTCGCATAACTCAAATTCGGTTAGACGTAGAAAGTTGAAATTTTGTATTTAGGACTGTTATAGCATCTTTGTGCACCTCCTATTTTTTGTTTCAATCTACAATCCGGAAGTAGTACATTTTTCAAATATTTTGATAAATATTTAATTTAAGACAAAAAAATTTATTTTAAATTAAAGATTATGTGATCATTACCTACAATCGGTATTTTATAAATATTTTTGTATCTGGTATGATTTAGAATAATTAAAGTATATATTTATAATTTAGTATTTCGGTATCTTGTAGTCCATGATCGATTAACATTTGTTACTACGTAAAATTTAAATGATTATGACATGACAATGACAATAGTAAAATTTGCTTTATATCTTCTTCTGCAGTTTAAATAAAATGACTAAAATATATTTGTGAGTATAGTAGCAGTATTAGTAGTACTTATATATATATATATATATATATATATATATATATATATATATATATATATATATATATATATATATATATATATATTAATATATTTGTATAATAAGTTAAAAGAATAAAGTAGGTAGGTACCTATATGGCGGGAGGTCTTGTGGTGGCCACGTCAGATTTTTTAATATTATTCTACATTTTAGTAATAAAGAAAAGTATGAACAGTTTAATAGGCGTACAAGGAAGTCATGTGGTGTCCACGTCAGATTTTTTGGTTGAGGGATTGAAACCATTAGACGGAAAGGGGTGTGCTACTAGAGCATACCAATATAGCGGATATATTTATATTTATTCTGAAAGTTTTATAAATAGGAACCATACCACTACCACGGCAAGAATAGAATGCAGAAAATGTTATTACTGGCCTTATATTTCAAATAAAACATACTTTATACTACGTTATAATCAAATTTGACGACGTAATTCAAATTCTGAGAAAGGTCAATGTCAAAATATCCTTACTTAACTGTTATTTTCCCTTTTATTTATTTATAGATGTCATTCTGTATATCACGGCGAAATAATATAGAAAAAATTTGTATCCCGGCACTAATATTTAAAAAAAACTTCGAAAACTAATACATAACTGCGTTCTAATGTGTAAATAGAGCATACCAAAATGGCGGATAGCTTTATCCAAAGTTGATTCAATGTTTTGTTCCGATGCTCCTCTATAAACTTCTACCTATCCTCTAAGTTATACCTTAATATTATACTTATGAAACTTTGCTTTGCCCCTTCCTGGAAAAATTTCTCTGGACGCCCATGCCGTTCAGTTCACAAATCACATGCCATCGCTCTCCTGCTAAAACGCGTGCATTTTTTCTCAAAGTCAGTCTTCCTGTCGTTTAAAATGGCCTGTGAATACTTAGCAGTGCTAGTCCACTTGTCCTAATCCTCTTTACTAACGTTGACAACCGCAAGCCAGCTTTGTTCCGAGCTAAATCATGGCACACTTCGACCCTTGTGACCTGCTGCCGCCCTGCTGCGTGATGAAATCGCAGGAATTTTACAATTCAAATTTTTACGAATATTTGCAGGGACACATATTTTGTGGGTATTATCTAACAGAGGCATAAATAAGAGCTGATGCTAGATAGGAGAGAACAATCAAAAGAATTTGAATGTGCTTTTTGTTTAGTTTTAAATATGGAAACGTATTTATTGTCACGTTGAATGCTTAAAAATAAAAACAAAAATTTAGGTAATTTAATTAATTATTTATTGAAAACACAAAAGTCATTTTAAAACAATACGATTCATAATAATTCTAACATTGTGACATAAGTGATAATGTCCCATGGATTGCTATCAGTTTAATGTTGGTATCATTTGTCAATTTCGCACACGTGATCAGAAATAAACGAATTTCATTGGATATTTATTTAACCTAAAAATTTTGTTGTAAATTTTTAATTCGATAATGACATCTTTGACATTTAGATTTTTGTTTATTTACGGATTTTTTTGTATCTTAGCAACAGTCAAATAAATTAGTCAATTTTGGTAATTCGAACAAATAAAGTTTATAACCCAGAAATGGACAAACCTTTATTTTGCTTGTTTAAAATCACCATAGTTATGATGTTTTTATTAAAATGTGTTGAAGAAACATTATTTTCTTGTGAGATAGTTATAAAACACATGCAAAACGAAAAAAAAATGTTAGTGGTAATTCGTTTTGACAATCTATGATTGCAGTAACAAAAGTTTTATAATCTAACTCCAAACTTTGTCAATAAATAAATCTAAAAATTATGAGCCAGTATCATAATCATAAACAATGAATCATAAAAGTTCATGGAAATAAAACATTAGAACTGCGAAATATACTATTTTAATGTAAAAGAATTACAATCAATAATGCCCTACAAACATTTTAACTCTCGAGCTTACAAAAAGAATCCGCTATTTTTAGCTCGAACATCAATAAAAATAAATTCAGACTTTGGAAACAAAAACATTTCGGTACCCTTGAACAAAACAATAGAATAATCTCCCGACGAAATCATTCAAAATATCAAAGAATGAATTTAAATCTTCTACATTATCCTTTCTCCCTCCATATGAGTAGTGAAGTTATTTTGATCAAGTTTTATAACGTTGAGAAGGTTTTTAGCTCGTCATCTGAAAAGTTTTGAGTTTTGAGTAGAGTTTGTTTTCCGACTTTCATCCATTTCGCGTGAAATAAGTTTTCCTTTTTGTTTTACGATCTCGTGAAAGGAAACCGTAATGCATTTGCTCTGTTCAAAATGGTGGAAACATTTACATGAATACATAACTTTAGTTGACTTGAATTAATTAAAAAAAAAGACTGACAGACACATTTCTAGAACTGTGTCACTTTTTTTGTCAAACTCTCAATGTCAAGAATGTTGAACAAACTAATATAATATCCCGTCACAGAGAAGTATTTTTTAAAATAAAGTTTCAGAACTTTGTACGTCAAATTAGTTATGAGTTTATTAGTAAAAAATTGAAAGTTTAATGAAAAAATTGACCGTCTGACACAGGTTTAACGAAACGAATAAGTATGTCGAGTTTTCACGCTGATATGTCAAATTTAATTTTGCCGCAAAAAAAAAATCTGGCAAAAAAATATGGCTCAGCGAGACATAACTTCAAGTTTGTCCGATTAGTTATTAAATCAAGTATAGTGCCATAATGATTGACGTTACGATCCTTATAACATAAATAACTATAAAATAAACAATGTAATTATATATTAATAATAATAATAATAATAATAATTTTTATTTGGCAAATATTCAGCATGATGCTGTTCTTCCATATTAACCTTTACATCGAAATATTGGTTAACTATAAAAAAAATCCAAATGGTACGGCAAATACCGTAAAACACAATTACAAAAAATATTAGCATTAGCAAACTGAGAAAACATGGCTAGTAACTAATTAGATACTAAATTAATAGAAAGAAAAAGAAAACAAAATAAAAAACTAAACTAGAAAATATATGAATAATATGTGAATAAACAGTAACACAACGATTAGAATAAGGAAACATTTTCAAACAGTAACAATTTTACTTTTCTTGAGAAGACAGATGGAGTCAGACTTAGTAACTGTGATGGGATATTGTTAAGGGCATGAGGGAATACGTAGCTAAAAGTTCTTGTGAATAGAGTAGTGCTGTATTGCTGGTACGAGATATTTAAAAGTATGAGCAAGGTTTTAATCTACTAATCCAGGCGCGCAACCAGGAGAGGGGCTGTCGGGCTGCAGCCCTCCTCCCCAAAAAGTAAAAAAATAATTTATATTGAAAAATTAAAAACAACATCAATGACAACAACAAAAATCTGTTGTTGCCAGCACAAGACCTCCCTACTCAAAATACCCTACTCTTTTAATTGCAGTTTAATAATAGTATTATATCTATTATTCAAATATATTTAAAAAGTGTAGATGAATCTTTTCGTAAAAAAATTGATGTTCCGTATTCCCCTTTTTCTAAATTTAAAGGCCGATATCTCATAAACTAAGCGAAAAATCAAACTCTAGTCTGTAGCATTGTATTTCTAACACTTAAATTAACCTATAACCAAATTTTCAGAATTTTGAAAATTTTGAAATTTTTTAACCACCCAAAAACCAACCACCCTCGATTTCTCAAAAATGGTTCAATTATATCGACTTAATTTATTTATCAATGTATATAATTACACATGTGTACAAATTTTCAGCTCAAAATTCCGACGGGTGCAAGATTTATCACGGTTTTCCCATTTTTGAAGATTTCTTAAGGGGTACCCCTTACGAAATCGACAATGTTGGATAAATCTGGTACCCGTTGGAATTTTGAGCTGAAAATTGGTACACATATGTAATTCGGCGCGAGGAATTAATTAAGTCCATATATTGAACCATTTTTGAGAAATCGAGAATGGTCAGTTTTTTGAGGTCAAAAAATTTAAAAAATTTCACAATTCTAAAAATTTCTTTATAGGTTAATTTAAGTGTTAGAAATACAATGCTGCAGACTAAAGTTTGATTTTTCGCTTAGTTTACAGTTGTCAACAAAAAAAGTGCCAGGCGAGGATAAAAGAGGAAGTAATGGCTGGAAAAATTGTAACTGTAAGTCTTCATGTCTGAAAAATCAAATCTTCAATTTTAACGTATTTGACTTTGAATTTAAAAAAATGCGCCTGCCTCCAACCACAAATCCCGGCTGCGCGCCTGTACTAATCTACAGAAAGATCAACACTAGCACAAAAAACAAGCAAACATAATCTCGCAAACTTGCGTTGCCGTTTCTTTATTTCGCAAAAATCCATAAACATCTCTCACGTCATCACTTGATTCCGGCTGACTGGTCAGCATTCAGCTGAAGATTTCGATGAGTGCGCAGTTTCAGTGTTCGGCGTTCGTACCTTGTAACTTCCCGGCTGATATCCCAGTCGTTAGGCCTGCGACTCGCGTAGAGTTGAACTCTCAACAGCCATTTGACACGTTCAGCAAACATTTGATTATGTAAAGAGTGCAGCAGATACGGCAGAGTTATGAGTGTAATGTGCTGTTTGTGAAGCACAAGATGCTGCTGAACATGCAAATGGAATTGATTTCTTTGCTTGTGTTAAGTACCACCCAAGTAGCGTCATAGCAGAAAAGAAAATCTGATGTGGCCAGCACACAACCTCACGCCATATCTAGACTTATAAACATAAATGTATACTTACAATCCGGTGGTCATTTAAAATATACAAATAAAAATCTAAAATATTCAAACACAGAAATTTGCATCACCTGAATCAAATACTATATTTATCCAACTTTATAAAAATTCTTGACAATTTATTAACCTGTCCAATCTTCAAAAAATATCACGATATTTGTACCAAAATCTAATGGGCTCTTCCAATTTATATAAAAATGTTAAATACCAAATATCAAAATCGTATTTGAGTTATCCGACTGACTGAAATTCAGCCCTGACCACACACATACTCGTACATGCAGACATCATCGTGAAAGTATCAAAAATGAGTTAGGACCCTAATTCGTGCTCATCCACTAAAAACTAACTACCCGATTCTTAGCATGATTCCAATACCTTCCTTTACTGGTATGGCGGAAGGTAATAAGAAGTGCCAAAAACCTTATTTTTAATTTAGTAAAATTGATAATAAGGACATTAAAATGTACATTTTTGAACACCCTGCATATGATAGATTAAAGACTAGTAGCAACATAACATTTTTAATTTAGTTTCAATCTTCTGTATCTTTGAGTTATTTATAATTGTTTAAATTATAATAATAAGTGACCACTGACATCAGTGATATATCGTTGACATCTTTTACCTATACACTATAGATTCCGGTGTGCTCTTAAGCCTGGTTCAGACTAGAACAGAACAACGAACAGAACATGTCAATGGCCAGCCATGTCCTTAAATTAAATCAGTTCGTTTGTGACTAATATTTATAGATCTCAATGTTAAGTTTTAAATATTCTCTATGGTTTAGAGTTCATGAAGATAATTTAATTATTTGAAAATGTAAGTTGATTGTGGTGTAAATTGTGTTTGCAGTAGAGCGGTTTAATGAAGTGATTTGCATGTTAAAATACTGGTAGGATATTAATTTTCGAGTTGGTGGCTTAAATTACTTTTTTGCTTGTTTATTTTACAACTAGTTAATGAATACGACTTGATTTATCGGCGTAAATAAGCAGTAAATAAAAGATGAAACTGCTGGGTACATTTTGTTGTTTTCCAACCAAATAGACAGTGTTAAGTTAACTTTATTTAAAATTTATTAGTATAGTTTTTTCACTTCCGGATTAAATTTCGGATAACACTGTCACAGTCAAACAATGGACAGTTAAATTAATTCCTACATTTTTAAATAACAGAGATCATGTTTTTACTTTCTTATACACACAGTATAAGTAGGAGAAATCGGATAAAACCGGGTAACAGTAAAAAAATAGTGGATATACATATAGTGCTATTTTATGGAAATAAACATACTTTTTTAACATACTTAATAGGGTACTTTACCATAGTAGCAAATTAGCAATCCAGTCAATTATATTGAAGGGAGATCTCAAAGATGAGTTATTGCCATGAAAAAAGTTTTCAAAAAGTTAATAGTTCTTTAAATATTTGAGATTTTATGTATCGATACATCTACGTCACAATAATTCGTTTCACGTGTATTTTTACTTATACAGTAATAAAGAAACCACCAAATTGTATTTTATATTTTGTAACATTTAGAAACAGTTGATTTTACTGGAGTACATTTTAATTCCAGCCCCATGGTTTGAGAAGATTTTCAGCTATACTTCAACGTCACACAAACTTTAAAAATTAATTACAGCTTTATTACCCTGTATACAGGGTGTTTCATAACTTATATACGTTAAAGGTATAATGTTGTTTGATATGCTGATTATGAATCAAAAATAATTTTTTTTAAATTCGAAAAATTAAGGGTAGTTTATCTTCATATTTTTGTAGTACTGCACTGGATTCGTTTTCCTATTAAACACACACAATACTACAATAGAAATAGCAAATCAACATCTTAAATTACATAATACTACTAAAATAAACAAAATTAAATTACTTTTAATGAAACAATAATTACTCCACTCAGTGTAGTGGCAACGAAAATTTTTTGACTGGGAAACATGAAAAATAATTTTGAGATTTAAAATAAAATTCTTTTTGATTCTTAATCAGTATACCAAACAACATAAACCCTTAACGTATGTACCTGAAGTTATGAAACACCCTGTATTAATAAATATATTTCAATACATAATCATAGTTGCTTGAAATAAACAAGAACAAGCTTAATTCGTTAGTTACGTCAGTTATTCTGTTATGTCAAACGTATATGTCAAGTGCAATAATAATTAGAAGTGAATACACTAGATATTTTATAACACAAATGTTCTTATTTTTATGCAATCTATGCGATAAAGACAAAGCTATACCTAAAATAAAACTTGTTGATGGACGTATTTCTACTTTAAAATCCCTCATATTTTATTTCCTCCACGTATATTTTTGATATGAGTTCCTCAAGTTTTAAATTTAACATTTTCCATCCTAACCTCCGTTTGCATCAACATAAAATTGTGATAAGGCCCCAGATGCGTACCGTTTTTGTTTGATATTTATTTGCTCGCTTTCCTCGGAACGGTGAACATTATTGAGGGCGCTTCGAATCCTGATTCGGATGGCGTGATCTGATGCTGTTAGAAAAGTTCCGATGTTAAATTGCTATATTGAATTCAAGGTCACGAAAATCGTTCGGTAAATTTAGTTAAAATGTAAATTGGACATGAGCCGGTTTTTTCTAGAAGTTGTATGATAAATTGTCGGTTTTCAAGAATAACGGTTATTTTTACGAAATTGCTACAGGAGAAAATTATTGTCCAGATTTCTCGAATAATAAGATCTACGTGTTCGTTTAAATAATCCGAACCGAATCACCATAAAGCAATTTTTTGTTATAAACCATAGATTACAAAAAATAATCATAAAATTGGTGTTTGGTATATGCAATTTTACAGCAAATGTACTGTCTTAATAACTTAAAGTCAAATGGTGACTAGCTTATTTCAGAATTTTAGGAAAACCATTTACAGTGTGGAACGAATATCGAATAATATGCAGGTGAGATAGTTGGTGAGCGATTGCTTGGACGCCCGATAAGTATAGCCGCATTCACAGCCCGAAATTTGGTGAAATTTGACGAAATTTCTAAAGTCTGTCATATGGCAATGTGTATTTGCGTTCACATCACTGAAATTTGATGTTGTGAAGGCAAGTACACATTGCCATATGACAGACTTTTCGGGCTGTGAATGCTGCTCAAATGGATTGATATGATTGTTGGTTTGTTACGTGTACAAATGGAATGAATAAAAATGTCTAGAATGAAAAGAATTTATAATGTGGACGAGGCAAAATAATTGTGTCAGGATAGGAATGTATGACGAAGATTGATCGCTGGTTAAGTTCGGGGAAAATAAATTCTAAAATTTTCCTACACAGAAAAATGCATGCAATGAAGATTCAAATCTAGAAAATTTATATGTAATAAAATACCTGCATCAAGAGATTCATTCACAGGAAAATTCAAATCTAGAATTTTAGATTCGGCATAAAAAACACAGGAAGATACAAACATAGGAAGATGCAAATCTAGATAAGTTATCATCAAAACCGAGTATGTGGGACTCAAGTATGGTATTGGGTTGTTTATTTAGTTCAGTTTAACCTAATTTATCCCTTTGTGTTGAAGTTGACAGAGACAGACTAGTTTTCAGGATTTGCATCTTTAGGTGTTTGAAAAAGAAAGGTTATCTCGTCAAGTTAGCAGATTATTGAAATGATTATGAACCACACAATTCTCATTACATCCATTAAAAATCAGCTTTTAGTATGCTAATATGAAAATATAAATATTCGTTTTGGTGGTATATTTTTGTCGAATGCTGAGACCAAAGTCTATACAACTTAGGTACATCTAGCACACTAGGCAATCTCTTTACCGTTGTTGTACCATTAAACGTAATTTTGAAAAAGGTAAAGTTTCTCGCTATTTTCCAGTTTAAAACCACAACCACCTTGATAGCTTCTCAATACCCTCACCATCTCTGTATCATCTAAGTATTCTCAAGCATCACATTAGTAAGTGATAAATGAACATGGCAGTCCTGAACTCTTCGTAAGTTACCGCTAACGCTCTCCTGCACTTAGCCTGATACGTCGCCGCTACGTTTCCGACTGCGTTACGTCACTGTGTTATGTCGTATCGTATTTTTCAATCAATATAGTGAAATGTCTATGTTTGCTTTACGTTTCGATTTAGATTTGGATATTTGTTCCACGTATGACGTACGGGGAATGTGATTTATTTTTAGATAAACTAAGTTTTGTTAGAAATTAGTTGTGTTGTGACATCCATGTTTTTACTTCCTTTACCTGTATCAGGGGATTATTATGATTTTATTGACCTTGAAATTTTGTTGCGTCTTTATGTGTCTATCTGATCTCTACGCATTCGAATTTATTTTTCAAAGTAGTTTTAATAATAGGCCATTTTAACCCGTCTACCTTCTAAAATAAAATATACTAATGTAGTGTGTGTTTTGTGGCCAATACATTTGGTCAATGGTCAATTGTTGTGCGTTGTGTCGTTTTCTCTCTAAATAATTTTTTTAGTAAATTATAAAAATTCTGATGAATATACAATTTTACACGATTATCTTATCCTTTGATTATTAATAGGGGGAGGTACGAAACATAAATTTTAAGTTTATAAGGAACGTATGAGTAAATTTTGACACATTTAAAAACTTACGTGATATGTCGTAAATAGTTAAAACATTAAATAGTCAGAAATTAAAAAATCGTGCATCTCAATGAACGGTAAAAAACAAATTAAGACAAGAGAAAAATAAGTAAGGTCAAACAACATTTGGCCTTCACTTAAGTTGAATACACATTTTTTTTAAACAAATTAAACATAAACATAACACAGATTACAAACATAAACAGAAAATTTGAGTAGATGTACATATAACATTTTAAAATAAAATAAAATAATATATAAGTAAAATACAATTAAGTGTATTATTTGAATTTCAAAATGTTGTTGTAGATGGCGCTGAGGTTCATCGTGTATGTTTTCAAATTGACGTTGTTCTTGTCTGCGTTGATGTGTAACATTTCTAGCGTCAATCTTCTATGTAAATTCTTCTCCGTGTCCAATATTTTGGCGTCAAATTTAAAATTATGTTTATATGTTTTACTCTGTTGTCAAAGTACATTTACCACCCGTGTTTTTCATATTCACACAATATTCTATGTTCATCAAGTCTCGTTTTCAAAAACATACTTTTGTAATTTTTCACGACATATTACGTAAGTTTTAAATGTTTAAAAATTTACTAATATTATATTACATTTGTAATACTTTTGGTAGCTCCTGAAGATGACCCACGTGGGGCCGAAACCGGTCGAGGTTGACTGAATTTTTATCAATTGAATGCATCCCAGCATTGTGTTTTATTTAAAATCTTATATTTAAGTATTTATAATAATAACAAAACACCTTTGGTCTGACATTTGTAATTAAAATTGACAACTTACATTTTGTGGATTTCTTGCTGTCTCGGCTGCTAGCTCCTCAATCTTCAAGGCACTCCACGTAAACTGCAACAAAATATTAAAATTTTACTACCTAGAATACTGAAATAATTATATTTTAATAGTATATTATACAACGACGCTATAATGGATGCTATTATTCCTGAAGATGAAGTTTACAACACGAGCGAGCAAAGCGAGCGAGGGTTTTAATCATCTGAGGGAATAATAGCCATTATAGCGAGTTGTATACTGTACTTTATCTACGACTAACTTATTATGGACAAGATTTTAGTAAAATAAATACCAAAACGCTAAAATTTTGACATTTCCAAATGTCAATTTTCTATCACCATAGTTACATCATTAAACATTGCAATGTTTTAAAAAAAATAATGTGCACGGAGAAATTGATTCAGGCAAAGTAATTTTCTGATTGGTGCAGAGGAGGGAATGCTGACTATTATACCCTGGTATTATTCTCTACGGGATTATTACATGGTATTATGTAGCAAACATCACACATTTAATGTTCATGTTATACATTAGTCGTAGATAAAAGAGATTTATATTGATCATAAATTGGTATATATATATATATATATATATATATATATATATATATATATATATATATATATATATATATATATATATATATATAAATTGGTAGGTAAATTAATGTGAGTGTGCAGCAGTATAATTAAAATCTTTTTCTTTACCTTTTACCGATATTCACATTTTTACTAATAACCATCATATTCTCTCATTTCACGCGTTTCTGTTTGTGTCATTTATATTTTGCCGCACAATACAAGACAGAATTTCTGTTTTATTGTACGGAAACTAGTCGTCTAATCTAGATAACAGCGAAGGAAAATTCATCATCTTCAACTAATGTCTTCTGAAATAATTTTTCATCTTACAACAAATTTCCCGACGACATTTCTAAACGATTCGTTTATTCGAGGAAACCGTTCAAAGACGTTGACAAAAAAGCATAAAGCGGAAATGAAAAGAAACAAATTGCTAACAAAATTGGAATTAATTTGATGCCTGCTCATTGCTTTTGAATTAAAGGGATCTCTGCTTTCCATTTTCATTTATTCCTATTTATATGCTCAATTAAATTTGTTTTATTTATAACTTTACAATTCCTTCTGGTGAACAAAATACAAGAGGTTGAAGTTTTATTATAAATAACACAACAAGAAACTTAAAGTAACAAAAATTCAATAAACTACCATAATTATTATTCTCTACGACATGACGAAAAGGAATAAAAATTACAAACATGTTGTTTTTGATCACCACGTACGCAGATGTACTCAGTGACTACGTAGGCGTAGGCGCCACTAGAGTAGAGAAAGGAGTTCTATCTTGGTACATAAATTACGTTTTTTGTTCTATATTTTTTTGCATGTACATTAAAGAACAACTAACTTTTGTTAATAACTATTATTTTTATTGTGATGATATTTGAAAGAATAATAGTAAAATCTTATACAAGAAATAAATATGGTAAACTGTCTCGAGGTACAATGCGGTGTTGTACCTTGGAACAGAGCTGGTTGTACTTCGGGACAAACAAAATATAAGTAAAAAAGAAAGAATCAAACGAACAGAAACTTTTTTTAAACTATGTACCTACTAATTTTAAACAAATGTTTTTATAATTTTTTTGTTACACATATTTATTCAAAGAAATATAATTAAGTTTGGGAAGAAAATGATCCCATTTTATACCGTAGCGCGATACTTAAAGTTTTAGTTTAGCGATAAATATACGCAATTATAATTTCCATTATCCTTGAAAATTAAATTTGAACCATGTCCCAAGCTACAAGCAAATTGCTACTCGTAGATGTGCCTACAATTGATGTTGTCCAAAGGTACATGCGTCCCAAGGTACAACACTCTCCCCTACAGGAGGCGATAGCAAACGTTGCCGTGATCGTTTGTAATACCCCCATAACAACCAGCCTCTGTCTCCCCTACCAACTACTTATTTGGTATTTGTGCTTTCCTGTAAATTTAATTCAAATATTAAGTTTGTATCCTTTACGCTTTACAACATAAATTTTGTGATAGAGATGAACAAAGAGTAGACTAGCTTGTGTTACATCCCGCACGAAATTTCCATATTTGATTTAGTTGTTTCCAGTGCAACAGGCAGCGCAGAGAGAGTATATTTTATATTAATTTGTACAATACTAGAAACTAGATTTATGCGCCATTAAAATTACAAAGTGCCAAGATGCAAATTATAGTGTGAAAAGATAATATTTATTGGAGCAGTAAAATGCTTTACGGCTTCGCTCTGTAATTATTTTAACAGTAAAGATTTTGTTGCATGCATACCAACTACTGAACTATTTCACTTAACGTTAAAGAGAAGCAAGTTGTCAGATCTTATACACCAGAAACTTTAAGACACTATTGTTGAATAAATTAGTTGGAAAGTGCAACTTTATTCAATCTAAAGTTTTAAACTATAAAACTGTAAAAGAGTTATTTTATAGAAAGTTTATTTTCTCTTTTTTTAATTATATGATCGTTTCTTTAGATCAACAAAGCTTGAAGTTTTGAGTGAGAATTCACTTTGATTATTCCAACTTTGAATAGTGAATAAAACAGGAACCATATTACCCTAAAAATAGGTAGTTATTTAAAAATAATTTTCTTTGTAGGTAATAAAAACAGAGTCTACAAAAGAGCTAGTTTACACAATTAATTGGGTAATAAAGGCTGAAATATATAAAAACATTAATTTCAAATTTGACATTCGCTGGCGCCATCTCCTAGTAGTTGTTCCAAGGCAGAAGACAATTTTAGTGCAAATGTACCTTAGGTAGAAAATAGATGTTTTATATAAATAGGTATGTCGGTCAAAAATATGCATGCCTTAGGTATTTGTGCATCACTCGGTTTGATTAAAGCACTCCGCTTCGCGTTGTACTTTAATATGGAACCTCGCGTTGAAAATCAAACACAGCATTTAAAATGTAAAATAACTAGAGTGCGGATTATATGCAGGCAAATGTGATCAAAATATGCATGCAATATGCATTAAAATAAGGCCAAAATATGCTCAATATTTGCACAAAATTAAACAAATATGCAATATTTTACAAATATATGCATGCATATGCAACATAATTTTATTCATTTTTACTAATAATTTATATTTATAAATCAGAAAAATACTACATTTTGTCAACAATGCACAAGTATATCATATAAAATAAACAAAACAACGTATAACTTCTGAAATACGACTTGTGTGCCTACCTACCTTTAAAAAAAATGTAAAAACTACTATAATGCCTATGGCACTCCGGTCGAGGACCATCGAGTAACTCCTCGATGAAACGATAGAACGCACTCCGTCCTCGACGAAAAATAGGGGCGCCGCTATTTTCATCGAGTTGTTCCTCGATGAAACGAATGTATCTCATTTCAGACGTATCTTTTGTATTTGATTTCGCGCAAAACTTTGAGTTATTTGTCACCGATGAAAAAGAAAACCATCGCGGACGGGTGCGTTCTATAGTTTCATCGAGGAGTTACTCGATGGTCCTTGATGCTCCTCGACCGGTGTGCCACAGGCATAAGTGGTATCAAATTTGAGCGATTATACATTTTATTCATATAAAATTTATTAAAAAATTGAAATTTTGGATTGAAAGGTACAAAATATGAAGTTATATGCATTTTTAATAAATATATGCAAAGAATATTGAAATATGCAAAAAAATTACACCATATTTTGATCTATTTTTGTATGAAATGCATACATTTGTAAAAAAATACTAATATGCACAATAATTCAATATATGCAAATGCATAAAATCCGCACTCTAAAAATAACTATTCCAGGATTCAGAAGCGCGCAGAAGGCGTCCTAGAGGGGCAGGAGGGGAAACGAATGCAGTGTTGGATAGCTGGAAGTTTCTACTATTCCGGTACGAAAACACGTCGCAGTCGCTGTAGTAGTATTTTTTCTATAAAGGTTAGAAACGAACGTGTTTTCTTCTCGTGCCGATTTTCGCTTCACCTCTTCCATCGCCTCGAACCGGGGTCCTATTAAGGCAGACTTGATTTTCAGAAATAGAAAATAGTAACAGGGTGCTAAATCAGGCGAGTACGGCGCGTGTTGGAGCACTGGAGTACCTCTAGCGGCTAAATAACGCTTCACAGACAACGCGTTATGGACAGGTGCGTTGTCCTGGTGCAAAATCTATTGTTATAATATACATTGTTATCGGCAGTCACAGTGCCACAGCCAACAATCTCCGATCATGCCCGAACTATATTCGACGGATATTGACGTTGACTCACAGTCGCTAATAAGCAAGGTTAGGAATTCTTGGATTCCACAATTCCACTGTTGGAATAGGTCAAATACCTGATTACCAGAAAAGCCTACATATAGCGTACATATTAATATTTTACTACGAAAACGAGTATGTACGATTCGAAAACGTACAGTTGGCATGGTACTCCAGTCAAAATACGGGGGAGGGTTGTATTATTACTGGCAACTACCAGATTTGGTCTAGTATAGGTTTTTTGGATCGCTGATCACGAATTTCGGGGTCATTTTGTACAGAAATGTGCGGAACACCCTTAAATTTGCTAAAATTACCCCCAAATTGGGTATTTTTTTATATATTCGCACTTTGAGTGCTCAGATTTGGCACATAGGAGTTTTTTGGGTCGCTGATCAAGAATTTCGGGGATTTTTTTTATAAAAATTAATATTACACCCTTAAATTAGCACAAATAACAAAGACACCCTTTTTGGGGGGTAATTTTAGGTAATTTAAGGGTGAAATATGAATTTTTATTTTAAAAAACCCGAAATTCTTGATCAGCGATCCAAAAAACCTATACGGACTAAATCTGGACGCTCAAAGTGCGAAAATAGCAAAAATACCCTTTTTGGGGTTAGTTTTAGCTAATTTAAGGGTGAAATATTAATTTTTATAAAAAAAATCCCCGAAATTCTTGATCAGCGACCCAAAATACCCCTTTGTGCGAAATCTGGGCACTCAAAGTGCGATTATATTAAAAAAAAACCATTTTGGGGGTAGTTTTTGCAAATTTAAGGGTGTTCCGCACATTTCTTTACAAAATGACCCCGAAATTCGTGTTCAGCGATCCAAAAAACCTATACTATACCAAATCTGGTAGTTGCCAGTAATAATACAACCAAACCCGTATTTTGACTGGAGTATGGTAGCCCTAGACGATTATAATATAATCTTTAAAAAAAAATTTGTAAAGTAGCTCGACTCAAGTTGTGTAAAACATAATAGAATTAGCCTAAATATAATTCCGTAATTACAAACACTGTAGTAAGATTCTAAAAATAAAGTAACTACTCCAAACAAAGACCCCAATGTCCAAGCTTTTCAATTATCCGAAACTGCTAGTTGTCGTGGCAGTTTGACGTCAGCAATTTCCAGAAATTAAAACAAAACAATACAGAAACAACCAACAACCTAAAATCAGTTTTGTTTAATCTTGTGTAGAATCAGTCAGCTGTGGCGGCGGGGCGCATGCGCGAGGACTGCCGCTCAGCGGACTTTCGTGACATTGTACAATGATTAGCGACGCCATTATTGAGTTGGTCAACTCCATATTGAACATTTTCACGCGGCAGTTACTGCGACATTGTTGTGCGTGTTTCTAGATAGCAGACAACTGCACGCGACGAAGCAGCGGTCCTCAACCAGCGAGAGGGGTTGAGAATTATTATAATTATAACTTGGCACTTTTGTTTAAGTAAGACAAAGTTATACAGCTCTTAATTAGGCGTTTAAAAGCAAATTTTTATAGTATTTCTAAAATAATTAGATAGAATTAGATAAAAGGCACTCAGAAACTATTCATAAATTTTTTTGAATGACAAATTTCGTAAACACAACATGCAGTGGTGACTTTAGAAGGAGTAGTACATTATGCACCAAGGGAGGAAAATTCGATTTTGCTCTTGAAGGCAGCCCGAGAACCAGTTGAGTGTTGTCAATTCACCCGAGAGAGCAAAAGCGTTCCTCCCGAAGTGCATACGATAATTTTTGTAACGAGTGCACAGAAAAATGAGCTGAAACCTGCTTGTTTAGAGGAAGCAAAACGCGTTTTTGCTCCCTTAAGATATTTTGCTGCCTCTCGATTATTTTCGAGTTGCGGTGTAGCGACCGTGTAACGGTAACTAAAAAAATTGCCTGTAGCGCATTTTTTGTTTCATTTATTTTTAGACATCCCTTTTTCCCATTAAATTAACTTATGGATACTTTATGTAATTAAGTCATATTGCGCTAGAATAAAATAAAGTTAATACTTTATTCAACTAACAAACAATTTTTCAATGTTTAGATTTGTGCCCTGTTGTCAAAATTTTCGCCACTGACAACATGATAAAATGTAAGATGTTTTTATTTTTAAGCAACCGACATTGCTTCTAGTCTAAGTGACACAATACGACATTAATGTTTCAGGCAAACTGAAATTTCACTGTGAAACTTGGATGCACTATTTGACTAAGTTCGTTATACAGAAAAGGATAAGGAATGTTCCAAACAAATGAAGTTTTCTATCACTATAAGTACGCTATATTTCTGAAGTCCTTTTGTTTTCACCTACATCAGGAATTTCAGAAATTGCCTGAAATCTCATTCTGATTGATCTTGGAAAACCGGTGGTGTTCAGGTGAATAAGAAATTTGCACCCCGTATTGTGAGAACCACTGGTCTAAATTTCTTGTTTCTTCATTAAAGTAGTCCTATAAAATAGAAATTGTTTAATATTTAACCAACTTCGTAGCTCTTACTTCTCGAGATAGCAATGATGCGCCTCTTAAAATGAAAACCCTGTATCAGATAAACAACAAATAAAAATAATGCAATATTTAGATAAAATTCTCCCTTGTACCCGATTTAAACTAAAAGCAATTTTCATTTCACTTACAAAACCAATGTTCATGCAGCGTGAAACTTGGCTACCGCTGGCGAGAATCAGCGCAATTTCCAGGCGACACTTCCAGCCTGCAATGATCATCACCCGCAGTGATATTTGCGCTTTTCTGCACCGGAAAACCTTCCAGATGCTTCGAGAGATAAACTCTCGACATGTAAATGTAACCGCGGTATCTGTTTACCGGTACGTAAACTGACCTATAAACGGTATCGCAACCTTGGAAAATTATCTGGACTTTTTCCACCTTGTGGCATGCAGGTCGGGTCATAGATTAAATAAACTAAAGTACGTGTTACCGAATTTATGTTTAGATATGTAATTAAATTGAGGTTAAGGTGTTCGTCTACCCTAAAAAATAGCGTTTCAGATGTGTACGCCTTTCACGTTTACTTTAATTATAATTGAAATATATGATGCTTTTACATTTGAGTGTCTTAACAAAGGATGTCTTAATGCTTCTATATTTTTATTATTTGTCTTTGGCCTAAGAATTTGAAGTAAAACAAATTTAAAATGACGTTTTTGCTGTTTTTTTGTCATTATTTCATATTATTTTTTCGGTCAATGGCAAGAAAAATTTAAAAAAGCGAGAAGCATGCAGTTAATCTTTCTTCTTCGAATAATTTTTGTTTTACTTAATTTCTTTAAAAAATACAGAAGTTATTATGGGAATAGGATGCGGGAAAGTACGAGTTTCGGGCTGGTTTCGGGCAGCCGTAGTAGTGGGGAAGAGAGTGAAATAGAAAAAAAAGTAATTTAGAGTATTCTAGGAATTCGAAAAAAAGGTAGATGAGCCTCTTAATTAAAAATTGTGTGAGATTGCTTTTATTTGAAACTTGAACTTTAAAAAAACGAATATGCACAATAATACACTACCTATTTGCAAATGCATATAATCCGCACTCTACTTATTTATCTACTTGGCGTTAAATAAAGAATAAACAAATCAAGCTCACAAAAATCAAGACTCTTAAAATCAAGTCTCAATCGTATTGACATTTTTGTAACACATTGGAGATAAATATATGTTCAAAGTTTTATCAAAGCATTATACTACAAGTATAGAGCATCTAATTGTAATGTAAAGTGACTAACAAAGAGCTGCCATATTTTTTGTAGTTGTGTATCATGTAGCAATTTTCAGAAATTCTTAAATTCTGCATAGACCATACGGAATTAAATAAATAAAATGTGGTATAATATTTGAATAAGTATCCTGTTTCGGTCCTCAAATTGTGGTTATTCTTTATATCGTGTCTCATGAAACAAATTCTAAAAATATAAAAATTCCGTGATGTTTAGTTGTAATTTAGCATGAGATGTCATTTCGTGTTTTGAATCACACAAATTTAACATCTTTTTCTGACATTTCTAGCTATTATTAGTGTCACTGGTCATAGATAATCGTGACATTCACAATATATTTGAAATTGTGCGACAAAAGTGTATAAAGTTAAATTGGAAAATAGCTATGTTTTATGCGGAATTATTTATTTGTTTAACTTGCCTGTAGGATACATTATTTAATAATTATTTGGGTATATCGGAAAATTGTTTGTTTTCATAAAATAACAAATAGTGGTTTATTGGCAACGTATTTTATTTTGGCCGACATTTATAAGCTTGTTTTAAAGTTATACTGCTTTATAAATCGTGGCATGTTTGTTTTATTGACAACAAAACTACTGCTTCGATTTCTAGCAGAAGCGCAGGTCAAAAAATAAAAATAAATTTAGTAAATGATTTTTTAAATATTATTTGCCATTATAAAAGTCGCCAATACTCATGATTTTTTAAATTACAACAGAGCCTCAAATTCGGCAATACGGTGACAAATCGTTTTATTTTTTAAAATAAATTCCTCAGATATTAAAGAATAATATATTCGTTTTCCAAACATGTTGTGTTGGGTTGTTATGATATAATATTTTCTAATTGTTTAGTAAAACTACTGATATAGTTAATTATTTTTGTTATTTCAACGGTTACCTGTGAATTTGAAATTTTATTCAAATTCTAGGACTAATGAATGTTGTGTGAATTAGAATGAATTGGAGTAATATTTTAAATATAGAAATAAAAAAGCTAACCATTGGTGTACTCCAACGATGGTGCATCCTATCCTAGGTGTCCCAAAAAGTCTTTAACTTGCTTGCACATTAAATTTAAAATAATCGTTATTAATTTTACATCATTTTACGCATTAAAAGTTCAATTACACACATGTATACACATTTCTACATTTAAATACATGCGACTATATACACAAAGTTTTTAATTTTATCTTACAAACATTGATACTCGTACATGCACAACGACAAGCCGCGTTGAACTGAACTGAAAAGTTCGGTTCGTAATTTAGCGCAAACAAGGTTTCAACAGGTTTAGTAGTTTATTCCTCTAGAAGAATATTGTGTTCAAAATATTATTTGATTTTAATTTAGTAAATCAGTGATACCCAAACTGTTTTTTTATGAATATTGTGTTGATGTTGATGTCTATGAATGTGAAATTTAATACCAAATAAATAAAATATTTGTCGGAGTACAAGCGGAGCGGACAATAGATGACCAGTTACGTGATCACTAAAACTACTAAAAGGTGCAATTACTTGAATAGTTAACTAATCAGAACACCAAATAATTCACACATTCACCACTCATGTCATGGACCAGTTAAACGTGATCTACAAACTGTGACGATAAGGAAGACTGCCGATAACCGACTCACACCTAGCACGTGACTTCGCCCAAGTGTACTAACGTAATCGAACAAACAAACAGGATCGTAACTTCATTAGCACACTTGCATTCCTATCATTAAATATTATTACAATCAACTTTATTGCTAACCCAGACATATTTATTTTTTATGGCCTTGGCATTCCACTTAGATATTTTTTAGACCCGTCTATCATTTCTAACCTGTAATATAAAATTTAACTCTTAGATTCACAAAATGGGTTAAGGATTTAATTAAACATTTATATGTATCTTATTTTGGTAATTTTTAAATAACAAATTAAAAATTAGGCGCATAACTGAGTGCCAAAGTCTGGTTCAAATCCAGGCCTGTGGTGTATTCTGCACAAACAAACATGCGTACCTAATGTGAATTAACGGCTGATAACCGCTCACACGGCACAGTTTAAATTTAATGTACACATATACCGATGACTCACTAGTTGTAAGACTGCTAGATTTACAATGTTTAAATGGCGTAATACCTAGATCTTTTTATTTAATTTTGCTGGTACTTAACCACTCAACAGGATTTACTCCCAATTATAGAATTGTAAAATGTTATTATATTATATACTTCGACCGATTTATCTTGGTGCAATCAGAATCTCAATCCGTGCGAGAATCTATGAAATCAAAGCAGTAACGGACAGGTTCTTATGCAACCAGGACTAACAGACGATCAAGTGGTTAGTTTGAAGCATGCGAGTGCAATTTAAATGCAAATGTTTTACAATATCATTCAACGGCAATCACACACAGCCGGCCGAGAAACTTGAACCACGGAACTTCGGATTCCACGTCATCATATAGACAGAGGTCCTATAGTCATTTGATATTTAGAGGTTTTATCTTTATTTATAAATATGAGCATCACACCAAAAGATGTTAGAAGGTCTCACTGATTTCATTTTTCCTCTTTGTCTTATGATTTTGGAAAAAATGACTTTTACATCAGCCAAATTTCTGGATTGTTCGTTTTTTTTTCTGGCGGACAAAAAGAAATTTTAAATTTCTGAAAATAGAGGGACATAAATTGAACCTTTGTTAACAAGATGTTTATTTTCCATTCGACTTGGGTTATAAATTAAATGAGATATGATGGGACAACGATGCTGTTTTAGTTGTTCAAATTATAGATTCTCTAGTAGTAAGCCAGTATATACTATGCTCAGTTTTCTTTACCAACATTTTTTGTTCGATTGACTGCAAAAAAAAGTTTTACCGTCACCTCAACTCGCCACACTTTGGATTGGAAATGACGACTTACGTTCAGCAGTATTTTCCGAACGCGCCTCTAAAATCTCAGTTCTAAAAATTAGCCAGAGAACTGTTCAAATTCTAACCTCATTGCTATCTTGCTTCTTCTTTGTTGACCTTCCAGCTACCTACCCACTTGACAAGAATCGTCCATGGCATGTTTAAAAATATCTTATTTTGTCCTTTAAGTGATATTTCGTAAGTCTATCCTAGCCACATCCTGAGTACGATCAAAAATTACATACTCAATACAAACATGTCAGAGAATTATACATGGGATGCATAATTGAGATATTATTACCAAATTACTAACATTGGGATGTTACATAGATAATGTTACTAAGGGCGGACATTAGCAATCGCTAGGATATTTATAGGATGTTAATAGGCAAATATAGCAAGTAACAAGCCGGGATGTTTACATTCTTGAAATGTTCTGGGGATTTTATTTTGTCAACAGTTTTGTGGTTTGTTGTTTGGTTCTCATGCAACAAATGTCCCTCTCCCAATTTATAAATTTAGTTTTCTGGGACAAAACACTGCCGTGTCGCCAACAAAAACATTCCAGCAGCGGGCATTGTTACGTTCAGTTCACTGAATGAAAACAATAAGGAGCTGCTAGAAAACGTGATAAATTCTACCCGGAGAACATTAAAAACTACCAAAGAAATAAAAGAACAGAGAGTTCGCTAGGCAACGCGCTCAGTTGGTGGGGCGGAGGAAAATAAAAAAGATAAAAAAGGATAAAACGCTGAAAGCGACCGAGAAATGAGCACTTGAACAATTTATTTTTGCCACTTTTTCCAGAGATTCTAAAAACAGACACTTCAATTTTTGAACGAAATTAAATAAAAATTTCTTCAACCAACTTTATTGTTAAGAGATCGTTTATATTAATAATTAAATAAGAGATGGCCGGACTTAGGAATTTTAAATTGGTAATAGTTATTTATATTATAAGTGAGGTAGGGTTTATTTTAATTTATTTCAGATTCTATTACAGGCGCGCAGTCAGTAAGGGGGAGGCTGCCGGGCTGCAGCCCTCCCCCCAAAAGGTATAAAAATAATTGATTTAAAAAAATAAAAAACATCAATGACAACTTTAAAAAGTCTGATGTGGCCAGCACAAGACCTCCCTACTCAAGATACCCTACTCTTTTAATTGCAGTTTAATAATAGTATTATATTATAGTATTAAATATATTTAAAAAAGTTAAAGGCCGACATCTCAAAAATTAAGCGAGAAATCAGACTCTAGTCTGCAGCATTATATTTCTAACACTTAAATTAACCTATAACAAAATTTTCAGAATTTTGAAAATTTTGAAAATTTTGAAACATCAACTCTAGCCGCGGAAGCAAATCTAATATTTTTTGCCTAGTTAAACAAATAACTATTTTGATGAATATCCAAGTATCATAGCAACAGATAGGAAACATGCATTTCCCCACGGCCATTCTACTGTTTGTAAGATGACATTTTCGAAGAGTGCAGTGAGTAGAAAAACCATGTTACCTATAATATAATAATAAAAAAACAATTGGCAGGTGCCAAACAACCCATCATTCGTGTTAGAACTTTTCCCAAGTTAAATTAAAAACAACTCAACTATTTCTCCAATTAATACTTTCTCTTCTCAACAAATCGAAAGAAAACAGGAAGAATATCGTACAAGAGAATGAAATCCTCATAATAACTCATCGCAAAATTACATTCTAAAACTTTAATTAAAACTCAATCTTCCCCTGACAAAAGAGAAGCAGGGAAACTAATAAACGGTGCAGATTCAAACCTCATGAAGTTAGCAGAGCACTAGGATTTTATGTGCCCAATTATCGTATTAGATTCTGAATACGGACACCTGGGGGGAAATGGGAACCGGGTAATAAACTAGAAGGGCGACATTGCTATCGTTTAATTAATGCTCTGTGTTGGAATAGGAATGGCAGAATCATCAAATATTGTTAATATTTTGCAATAATTAGTCAGAACTAATATATTATTTACTGAGAGCTTAAGTATCTAGGTGCCTCCATAATATTATCATCTTCTGTCAAAAAAATTGACATAACAAGTGACACAACAACAATTTTCCGAAAAATTCGTTCCGATTTTCGATCCTCTATTTCGGTTTGGTTCGAGACCCTGATTTCGTTACTTAGTAGTAGTAAAAATTTATATTGGTCATGTCGTGATACTGCTATGATGAAAACATCAATACCATAATTTAAGTGAAAAATGCAGGTGCAATATTAGTGATTGTAATGTAATGCGTAACGTTGAAAACTTGTATAATATGAATGAATTCGGAATTAGTTTAATGAAGTAGTTTATGAAAAGTTTTTTCTCAAAAATTTTAAAATCTTGTAAGGATGAAATATATTTTGCTAGTAAGAAATGTTTTAATTTATTTTATTAGGTACGTATTAAATAATAAATTTCGAGAAAGTTCTAAATACATTTTCATAAAATTTGCAATGATTGTATGTTTAAATAAAAATATAATTTTTCGCCAACCGTCCGTATTTTCATGCAATTACCTATGTTATTGTTTTTTTTTGTAAAAAAGAAGACCATTTAGTGATTGTGACGATCACTATAGCAATTGTACAAAAAGGAAAATCATACTTCTTGGACTAATACAAATAATGCTTGTTGTTATGGTAAAAACAAATTGGTATGTTTACATTTTTTGTTGCGTAATATGAGAATATGTCAATTTAAATGAAATTACATCTATTTAAGCGATTAACGAAAAATTTTATGTTTCATTTATTAAAAAAATGATTGTTTGAGACTCGTAAGATCGCCGAACTCCGCAGCGCGTCGTCCGGCAACCGTCTAACTCGTCCCAAAATCATGCATTTTTTGTATCAATGAAAAAAACAATTTTATTCCCATTTTTACTTTTTCTTTAATTTTCATTTTCCAAACATTTATTTCATATTTTTGACTTAAGCTATACAGTTTAGCACTATCAGTCGCTTTTAAAGAATTGAATTGAATTGATTTTTTAACACGCGTGCATGTGTAAACTCAATGCCCGAGATGTGAAAATTAATACAAAAAATAATTCATTTTTAATTCAGCCGAAAGCTTATTCCACTGAATCCTTTTGGGATCCTGAAAAGGGACCACAAATTATACATGAAACATGTTTTAAAAAAGTGTGAGATAGGTTTGAGTGTTAATCCATTTCCCAAATCAAGAATTCAACACATTAAAACATTCATAATTTGTGATATACAATTTTAAAAATGCCATTTGGTTGTTTGAAAAATTCGACATTTCCTGTTCACAGTTAAGATGTATTCGATGTTCATATAAATATTTAATACCCGTTAATTCCAGTGGCGGCCGGTGATTTTGTAAGATAAGGGCTGCAATTTAAATAAAAATGCGCCGCAAGCCAATTTTTTTTGTTCAAGGTTAATACCTTTATATTTAAAGTTAATTTTTATTAGGGAAGAGAAACTTCACAGTTTATCCCAGTTTTTGTACAATAATAGAAACATAATTATGTCAAATATCACAATCAATTTTAATATAATAACAATAGTATACCTTTCAAAATGTACAGTAGTACAGTTACACGCCATATAATTTCAACGCAAACTATTTTGTACCTTTAAACTACACGTATTTATGTTCACCGTGAGCGATAGAGCTGCGTTGAAGGCAGCCCCGTTGCTCACTGTGTAACTGACACATTGGCTATCATTCTTCTCACCGCGCACACATACTTCTGCCTAAGTTCGAGAGATGCTCGGACAGCAGCTCATAGAACGAAATGGGTATAGCGTTGACTCACGCCACATCAAAGTATCACCAATAGTAAGTCTACAGGCGTAAATTTTTAAATTACAAAATATATTTGATGGATAGATAGATAATGTTGTTTATCCAATACCTCTTAATAAAAGCATCATACGGCCAGTGGTTAGCTCAGCGGTAGAGGGTCCGCCTAGCATGCTAGCGGTCCCCAGTTCGATTCCCAGCACAACCGAAAATAATACCACTGGGTCCGAGTGGTTGGATTCCATTATAATAACATCTACCATCCTGTAATTGGAAGTTAATTCTGTAGGTTGGTTACCATTAAAAATAAAATAAAAATAACTATGTTAATTTTAAACAAGCAAAGTAAAAAATTACCCACAAGTGGCTTTGATCAAAATTATACCAACTTGTGGGTAAATTGTTACTTTGCTTGTTGGAAGTCACCATAGAAACGATGTTTTAGGTTGAAACTTAATATTTTTAAAATATTTAAGCAGTTATTAAGAGGTGTTGGATAAAACGTTATACTACACGTGGGCAAAGTAAGGAATTAACCACTCGAGAAAATTATCTCACTCAACCTTCGGCCTCGTGAGTTAAGATTTCCCTCGTGGGTAATTCCTTACTTTGCCCACTTGTAAAGTAAATAACTATTGTTGATATTATTTAAATAATGTATCAGAACAGTTTCATTTCCTAGTAGGGGCTGCAGCCCTTAACCACGAGCCGGCACTGGTTAATTCCACGCAATATTCTCTCATCCTTAATCGACATTCCGCGTCGAAATTTCTGCTAGAAATTACTGCAGTATAGCGACACTTTCCATGCTATAAATATTTGATCAATCAGTTAACACAAAGCCGGTGTAGTTTGCACAAAGCCGGTAAAACGAGCAAAGCGAGAAGAGTTCTATTGATCCAATAAAAGATTTAGCGCCTCTAGCACATCAGATGCTCATTTATTTCAATTTGTCCTGCAATTCTTCGTAGGCACTGCGAAGGGCTCTGTTCGATTAATAAAATTACGATGTATCGATAGAAAACTTCCAGGGCCAATAAAACCCTACCGGGAGGACGTAAATTAATCGAGAGGAGATAAATAATGATGAGACGGAAGCGGTCTAATTGTTTTTTCGAACACGAAATCGGGAAGAATAAAATGCTGATCAGCGTTGACTGCGAAACGCGCTGATCTGTGACAAATGCACACATGGACGTAAAAATCCGCTGATCTACATTAACTAAACTAAATAACAAAACGTAACACCCTGTTTTTGAGTCCCGCCTTATCAGTTTTAGTAGAAACATGAACTGAACTAAATAAAAAAATCTGCTGTGGCCACCACAGTACTTCCGCGACTACAAGTTTTAATAACTTGCATTCGTAACGGCTTTAATTTCATGATTTATTCAGCAAAATTTACATAAATTTATCATTTTTCCCGAACTATTTAACTTGATACTAACTTCGACATAATTTGAATAACATGTGAAAAACAACTGACCATAGTTTAAAAAATAATTTTTGATTCTTCGGCTAGATTTTTTCCTATATAGCTTTAATTTGATAATACAATTTTGGAGAAACAATTGAAAATCGCATAAATGTCATTTTTACTTCCTTGTACAGAGTACAGGAAGTATTGTAATCGCGAAAAATTTTGGTTCTCAGATTTTGACGGAAATATCCGTTTTGACCTTTTCTGAATCCATTATGAGCAGTAGAGTAGTTTCGTCGTGACGTCTGTACGTACGGACGTACGTATGTATGTCGTATAACTCAATTACGGTTAGACGTAGAAAGTTGAAATTTTGTATTTAGGACTGTTATAGCATCTAATTGTGCACCTCCTATTTTTTTTTTCAATCTACAAACCGGAAGTAGTACTTTTTTCAAATATTTCGATAAATATTTAATTTAAGACAAATTTTTTTATTTTAAATGAAAGATTATGTGATTATTACCTACAATCGGTATTTTATAAATATTTTTGTATCTGGTATCATTTAAGAATAATTGAAGTATAAATTTATAATTTAGTATTTCGGTATCTTGTAGTCCATGATCGATTAACATTTGTTACTACGTAAAATTTAAATGATTATGACATGACAGTGACAATAGTAAAATATGCTTTATATCTTCTTCTGCAGTTTAAATAAAATGACTAAAATATATTTGTTAGTATAGTAGCAGTAGTAGTAGTACTTATATATTAATATATTTGTATAATAAGTTAAAAGAATAAAGTAGGTATATGGCGGGAGGTCTTGTGGTGGCCACGTCAGATTTTTTAATATTATTCTACATTTTAGTTATTAAGAAAAGTATGAACAGTTTAATAGGCGTATAAGGAAGTCATGTGGTGTCCACGTCAGATTTTTTACATTTTTACTTTAAATTGACTCCATTCTCGGTATAATTACAATAATTTACACGAAAAAAAATAACGATCGTTTAAATGTTATTTTTCTTTTTCTTCTAGAATTACAAAGTTCTGTAGTAGATAATTTTGTCTATTCCCGTTCATTAAAATTTTAGATACGAACATTTTTTTATATTTAGTCAAAAATACAGACGTCTATGGGAAAATTATCAAAACAAGTTCACTAAATCTCAACATGCATGTATTTTCGCGAAAATGCCGTCATTGATTTTTTTATCATGATTTCTATAGGCACTTACTTTATTGTGTCAAAAGAAAGTAGGTAATAAAATTATGTCATAAATAATGCATGTATGAAAAAGAAAATTTGTTCTTTGTTGTCTGCTTTGCAAGACAGGTAATTATCATGATTTATTATTTTGTGTCGTCATGTTCTGTTTAAAATCAATATAATCTAATATTTGGTTCATTAATTCTTTATTTTTATTTTATAGAGTAGGTTACCTACTCGTATATTGGAAAACTATTTTTAAAATTGATTAGTCTGTGGGCAGAAATTTATTACATTTTCAATGTAAAACAAAAACGTTTTTATAATAAACGTAATCAATGCAATCAATAGTTTAAGTAATAAATACATAAAATCCACGATGTATAATATTGACAGGAGTGGACACTAGGGAGGATAAAGTGTGGCATTTTTGTTTACCTTGTTAGAGAGAGACGGCAACGATGGTAATACACGGGACCAGTAGTCATAGAAGTGATCTCTCCTCGGATCTCTATCTCTCTCTTTCTCCTCGCACAGGGTAAACAGAAATGCTACGAATCTACAGTATTGCTAAGATACGGAGTTGCCACTTCTGAGATGTATATTATAATTCGTGATCAAATCCGAAGTAATATGATTAATAATGAAAAATTGCAATACAAACAAAGTTAAATAACACAATGCAGAAAATGTTATTACTGACGTTATATTTCAAATAAAACGTACTTTATACTACGTTCAAATAAATTTTGTCGACGTAATACAAATAATTTTTATCTGTCAAATTCTGAGAAATATCAATATCAAAATAACCTTACTTAAATGTTATTTTCACTTTTATTTATTTATAGATGTCATTCTGTATAGCACGGCGAAATATTATAGTAAAATTTGTATCACGGAACTAATATTTTAAAAAAATATTTCGAAAACTTATGCATAAACATAATATGGTAGTTTACCATTTTTTTAAAAGTTTTTTATTGAAATTTAATGTTATTTGGAAGCGATTGAGAGTGCTGATAAGCCTTAGTTGTTTTTTATAAAGCTGTAATTAATTTTTAAAGTTTGTGTGACGTAGATGTAGGTATAGCTGAAAATCTTCTCAAACCATGGGGCTGGAATTAAAATGTACTCCATGTAAAATCAACTGTTTCTAAATGTTACAAAATATAAAATACAATTTTGTAGTTTCTTTATTACTGTAAGTAAGAATACACGTGAAACGCATTATTGTATCTATACGTAAAATCTCAAATATTTAAAGAACTAATAACTTTTTGAAAACTTTTTTCATGGCAATAACTCATTTTTGAGGTTTCCTTTCAACATAATTAACTGGATTGCTAATTTGCTACTATGGTAAAGTACCCTATTGTGTTCAAATGTGCAAATAGAGCATACCAAAATGGCGGATAGA
Organism: Agonum fuliginosum; assembly: GCA_947534325.1. Classification (NCBI taxonomy): domain Eukaryota; kingdom Metazoa; phylum Arthropoda; class Insecta; order Coleoptera; family Carabidae; genus Agonum; species Agonum fuliginosum. Next base: position 31,404,685 of record OX384037.1, read on the forward strand.
TATATCCAAAGTTGTTTCATTGTTTTGTTCCTATGCTCCCTCTATAAGGCTTCTATCCTCTAACTTTTAACCAGTTGAATCTCATGTTTCCTTCCAGTTAAGTTTAAAAATGCACCAAGAATAATCTCCCTCGAATTCTTCCATACTGCGCGCTTTCCCTCTTTGTGAATTCGAAATACAAAGGAAAACATCTACGTCGGTAGTAATCCAACAAATAGCAAGTTTTCAGCGGTGAAAAAATCCCCGTCTAATCCCGCACTAACAAGTCTACGACGCACTCAGCCCTCAAAGGCGCCTAACAACCCTAGAAACGACCCTTGGAAAGTTACGTCTCAAGACGCTGCGCTGACGCGAAATACGTTTGCTAATTGGGTGGATGCGAGCGTGACCAACAAGACTATTTTTAACCCGGTGAATGAAATAGAATATGAATAGAGGGTTCTTTGTGACCCTACACACATCAGGGTTTTTCAACCGTAATGTTGGAGCGCATTGCAGCATGGTATATTATATTTAGAGGAAGCAAAATAAGATCATTACCTCCATTCGAGGTTACATTTCATCCCAAAGGAATCACATTTGTGATATCACATTGTAATGCACAAGTTTCAGCGCAAGTCCATCGCAAAAGTGATATCGCAATCGTGAGACTAGGGAGGTTATAAATGTGATGTTACAAATGTGATCTTGCCGAGAGATTAATTATGCGAGGTCGCAGAGAGGTGTTATTGTGCGAGCCTGACGAGGGACTAAAGACATGACTAAGTGATTTTACAAATGTGATCGACTAAAGGTGATTACAAATGTGATCTCGCCGAGAGGATTATTATTGTTTTAATTAAGGAAGGCTACGAATATCGACAAAATCATTATAATTATAATTATAACACATTTTATTCCTCGTAATTTAATATGAATAATCTGCTAATTTAAAATAAATAATAATTTTCATCCAAACAAATGGCAAGTGAATAACCTATTTTTCGATTTTGAACCTAAATTTTGAACGCTCATATCTCGGAAACTAAATAAGATTTTTAAGTGCGATTTACGCCTTTCCTTGTAGTTTAGTGGTCTCCCTTAATAAAAACAATTTAAAAAATATTATTTTGTAATTGCTGTCTTTATTTTAATTTTAATGTACATGTGTATTATATCGTTGAAAAGAGAAAAAAATTATATTTCTATTCAAACACAAAATTATACATTATTGTAATTTAATTTGCAAATGGTGCCAAATTTATATTAAACCGATTTTACGAGTAGATAATAACATTTTCTTTATTTATAGTATTATAAAAAATTGTCATAAGTGCTACACTTTATTCATAGAGATGTTGAAGAAAAATTGTGTGGTCTTCAAGTAAACTACTACTTCTTGCTAATGGATTGTTACCAAAATTTAATGAATTCTTAAAGTTCCTATTAAAACCCTAAATATAAAATTTGGTAATTTAATGTTTGATATGTTTTGAGAAAAACAAATTGTAACATACGAACACACACAAACGCACACACACACACACACACACACACACACAGACATCATCTCGAAAATAGTAAATTAATTCGTATTCTAAAGACCCTGCAACGTGCTTATATCCACTTAAAACTCATACTCGGAAAATTAATCTTACATCAAATATCAATACAGGGTGTAGCCCAACCTATATGTAATAAAATTTATTATTATTATAGTATTGGACAGTTGATCATGAATCAAAAAGAATTTTGTTGAAATTCGTAAAATTAACACGTTTGCAAAACAATATCACTGGTTGTCAGTTTAAATACAAAAAAGTTAAACAATAGTTATGCAGTAATTACACTAATGTAATAATTGTTTTACAATCAGGAAAAAGTGAAGTTTGTAGGTATTTATAGAATGTCGCATTTGTTTGAACCCATTTTTTAATTTGCGAATTTCAACAAAATTCTTTTTGATTCATGACCAGTGCGTCCAATACTATACACTCTTAAATTTTGTTTCACAGGTCGGATTACACCCTGTATAATAATAATTCCAAAGTAGGAGATACTCCTTCGATAAAGGCATGAATGTTAAGTTTACGTTTCCTTTGTAACGTCATAACGCCTCAAAACGGGTCCATTTTCCACTATAATTCCTAAATCAATCAAAATTTCAATCCCATATCACAGCAATCTCCGATATCGCATATCAGTGACAAGAATACTAATATGATCCATAATGAAGACGCATGTCCCGACGCGTCAGGACGAGACAGGCGACAAGGACGGCCTGTCGCCCCGTTTGACACGTTTGGCGCGTGACCGGAATATCGCTCCGGAAATACCAATCCGGGGGCGGCGAATGGGACAGCCATATGAGAATGGTTATTTTATGGCAGCCGAAAGTAATATTGGTGTTAGCGATAAACTGATTCGGGGATCTATATCTTATTTTATTTTATACTTTCTATTGAAACAAATACAATACAATAGTTTACTTAGTTACGGACTATTTTTATTCATTTTATAACAGGGACTCGAACTGAATTGAAACAGTAATGAAAACCGGAACGAACAGATGTTATTTTTATTTAGAGAACCTGAAACCAAACCAGAACTGTTACAATTTATTTGGTTGGTTGTGAACAGGGACCTAGAGCGATATTTATTTGTAGTTCTAGTTCGGTTACGGTTCAAACAAAAAAAAAACGGTTCGGGTTTCGGTTCAGGGTCAAGAGATTTAAAATATAATGTTAGATAATGTTATAGTTGCGGTAACTTCATTAGTTGATTTGTTATATTATGATAAGCTTTGCTAATTAATTATTGTTACATAAGTAGGAACTATATTAATCGTGTATTTTTGGGAATGTAGTTAGTACTGATTGAGAAGTTATTTTGTATAATTATTTATGTGTGTGTTACCCTGCATTTAGCAATAAGGGTTTTAAAACCTCTGTTATTCCAGGTTTTTTCGGGTTTCGGTCCAAAAATAATAATTATAAAAGTAACGCACATTTCTTGTTTACTTGACAAAAAATCTGACGTGGCCATCACACAACCTTCCGCCATATCTAGACTTTAAAGATAAATGTATACGTACAATCCGGTGCCCATTTAAAATATACAAATAAAAATCTAAAATATTCAAACACAGAAATTTGCATCACCTGAATAAAAAGATTCATTCACAGGAAAACTCTGCTGTGTTGAAACCATCCTCCGTTCAAATACTACATTTAATATCTTACTTAGGACTTATATAGCGCTAGTATGCCAACTTGTCACCCGTCCACCTGTCAATATTTTTTACGCAGAAACAAAAATCAACCGATCATGGATTACAAGATATCAACGTTTTATTCGATAAATTTATTTTTTAAATTTTACTGCAGTTCTTTAATGCTACCAGATAAAGACAATTTTTTTATAATGTAAGTTGCAAATAACTTTTCCTCTTATTCTTATTACAAATAAATACTATATTTTTCCAAATTTATATACAATTTTCACAATTAACCTTTTCAATCTTCAAAAAATATCACTTCCGATGAAGATATTTGTACCAAAATCTAAGGAGCTCTTCCAATTTATATACAAATGTTAAATACCAAATATCAAAATTTTCGGGTAATTCGTATATGAGTTATGCGACTAACACCCGGCCTTGACCACACACACACACACTATCGTGAAACTATCAAAAATGAGTTGTAAGGACCATAATTCGTGCTCATCCACTAAAAATTCACCACCCGATTTTTTGCATGATTCCAATACCTTCCTTTACAGGTAAGCGAAAGGTAAAAAATAATGATTTATTGTAAAAAGGAACTAAATAATAAAATTAATAAATAAGCAACAATTTCTTCATGAATACTAAGTAATTAGTTATCAATACTTTTAGTTTACATAATATATTAACAAATAGTTTCAACTAGCAGCAACCGCTTGCTACCTTGAAGTAGTGTATAAAAAAAGTCGTCCAGCTCGCATTTTCTCTTGACTCAATTGCCTTCAGGCATGTAATAAGTTAGAGAACTTTGACAAAGCTCTGTGTAGTACATAGGAACATTCTTTCTCTCCCTTGTAATGTAAAACCTCAAAACAAGAAAAAAATTAATTTGGATAATTTCTCTTAAGGGGCTATACTTCTTGAGTGCAATAAGAATCAGAATTCACGATTCTGGCTATATTGCTCAAAATAAAAATCCGAAATTTTACATTAGTAACGACAAAGCATTGTTTAATTGAAAAATTCAAACTATATATTGTTTCGACAACAATTAGAGATAAAAAAAATTGAACACTAGAATTTCGTGAGGATCTCATGAATGAACTATAAAAGTTATCATTGAGTTTAAAGATAAAATGAGTAGAACATAGATGTAAAAAGGGCGGAAAAACAATAAAACTATAATTTTATCAACATAATTGCCATAAATTCTATCTAAACTTGTACAATTTTCGCTGATTTTTGTATAATTATTAAAGCCAAACTAATTACATTAATTAAAGATTTTGAAGATTCCGCCCTTTTAGTATGCTTCTTTAATCTAAATACAAAAATTCAACATCATACGTATAGCAGTGTTAGATTGAGATCCTTACAAAAATTACTCGTTTTTCAATGCGTATTATTGCCATGCAATAGGCTCTTAAACGCTTCATTTAGGAGATATTTTGCTTCTGAAGTTACAGGTAAGGTAAAATTTATTTCACGCTTAAACTTTTTCTGCACTCCATCGCGTGCAAAAAAACCTACTTTCACAATCAATTTTAATATCAGAAAACATGTGAATTCGCACTTTCATAGAAATATTTAACTTGACATGATTGTCGAGTACCTACATTCCATATTATTCAGTCTAACACCTGCATTACAACTGTTCTACATGTTATCCGTTCTCAAATGTAATTTAAGCTCCCGGGCATGAGCTGGCAATTTACAATAATTAATCGCGCGTCTAACATTGGAAATTGCTAATTATTGACTAATATGTATGCTAGCTATTACACTATGACATTTATTGGTTAAATGTATAATCAATAACACACACGAGGATATTCGATAATTATTATACTGCGAATTAAATAAATATTTGCACTTTTTTATCGTAAAATACATTATTAAATTGATTGGATTATGCAAATATATTTTTAATTTAGAAGCGGAATATTAATACGGGTATTATAATTTTATGTAAAAAATTAAATTATTGTTTTTGCGATATTATGCATGACGGAGTTTGTTAGCAATATATAGGATTTCATGTGTTTCACGGTAAAAATGGATGTGGAACTATAAGTTTTATTTGCGTGTTTTACCCACAGTCATTGGAAGTTTTCCAAGTTCTGAATTGCGGTTGTAGTGCACATACTTTATGACAGCGCGCAGAAATTAGGAATTATACTTTATATCTTTATACACAGCACCAGTGCTATATTTTATAACTAATTCCATTACTGTTTTAAAATTTTAGAAGTCTTAAGTTAAATTGTACTTAAAAAGTAAATAATGTAATAAATTTTAATTAATGATACTTAGCTACCTACAACTTTAAAGTAATAAATCATAATGTTTATTTTCAATAATTTTATGCTATAAAAATTACTCAGTAATTATAATATCATGAAAAACTTATAGGTAAATAATGATAAATTACTAACTCATTTTTAATTATTAATGACTTAACTTGTCTCTGGCCAATAATTATTAAAAACATTTTGTTTTATGGTTTTGGACCAATAATTAAACTTTTTGTGTGTAAGTATTATTATAGCACTATTAATGATATAATCTGTTGCTATATTGTAACTTCAAAACCTTAAAATTAATAAATTGTATATTCAATATACAGGGTGTTTTTCTCCTCTGCACGAAACTTTATTAGTTAAGGTATATAATTTTATATAGTACTGACCTACCTACCTTTATACATTTTTTTTTTCAAAATTCGCGTTTTATTTTAATAGTTTTAATCGGTTGGCAAAAATCAAAATTTAAAAAAATAAAAAATCATCAATAATTAATCATAATTTAATTAATTTCTTTTGAATTCCTAAAAAAATTGAAAAAATTGATACAAAATCATTATTTTTATTACTTTATAAACAAAAGGTAGGTAGGTATATTTTTCATTTGTAAAACAGTCATGTAAACAGAAAAATTACTGATAAAACATGTACCTATTGATAATAATTGAAACATCTTTATTAGGTAGGTATATATATTATTTAAATATAAATAAAGAATCTTTTAATTATTTACGTGTTTATTTTTTTCGGCCACATTCCACATTCGTAATAAAAAATACTTTTTATTCTTTAGGTGTTAGAGTTTTTTTTTTTAAATATAAATCAATGATTTTTATAAGAAATCACTTGATTTAAATCGTGATTTAACTGTTTATTAATTATCATGTCCTTATTAAATTAAAATTATAAATACCTACTATACCTATAAATAATATCTTATTATTTAACAATTAAATAATTATAAAATGTACTTAGTATCAAGTTGATGATGCTTAAAAATGTTCACGTCAAGTACACTATCGTTACAAAATTAGTTTCCGTTTTATTATTATTATTATTACCTAAAATTGCAAGTTAAATTTTTACCAAAGAGGAAAACCGTATGTTTTTCAAATTAAAATCCTTAAATATAGCGTGATTTTAAGGTACCTGTATGTATGAATGTTTGTTTTTAAATAATTTTTTGAGATTCAAAAAATATTAGTGCCTACTTCAGATGGGTTTGGTCCAATCCTGAACAGACTTAATATTGAATAATAATTTTCAGAATAATTGTACCTACCCTAACATTGTATTTTTTACTAATGGAACAAGTACACAGTCAGTTAAATTCACTGTTAGTGACCTAAATGTTTGGTTATGGGCATGTGTCATGTACATTTTTTGTGCAAAATATCACATTGCATGCACTCCATGTCGCATAATTATATTTACACTAAACGCAACGCCTCTCTGTGAATAAAATATCAACTGCAACTGTTATGGTTAATAGCAGAATGTAATTACCCGTAAAGTCAAAATTAATTTGCTATTCTAATTACGATTTGATTCGAGTTTTTAGCTGCCAATCAGAATGCTATGATAATATATTCTGTTGTTTCGCATTTCATGAATCTTAAACAGAACGTAGCCGTGTTTTAATTGTGTGGTCAATTGGATTTCGTTTATTTTGGTGCGCGATGTTATCGAGGATTCATTATCCTTGCTGTACGCGTATCCTTTGGGACGCTAATCACAGGAAGCGGAATTTATTATAGCCGCCAATCGTTCTAGAGTTATTGAACGATATGATACATGAATACTTAAATATTGAATCAATATTTTTTTAGATTTCAGTCCACTTCTAACGCATACTTTCGAAATTTTATTTTAGGCTTTTAATTCTCATAAATCATGAAATCGTAATTTATAGTTTTGGTAGATTGAACTGTTTTTATTAAGGCTATACACTTGCAATGAAATTCAGAGCAAAATAGGGTGCCACAATATTCAAGATTGTGACTTTGTTTTTATGAACTCATATTTGAAAAAATGTAAGTTGTCCCTAGGGTGCCACATGACGATTTTCTTGAAGTACCTAATAGTCTGCTGGTAATTTATTAGTGAAAGTTTTTTAACTTATTGTTTGATTTTTTTTAAACTTCATGTGGCACTTTTCAGAACATCGTAAGGAATCGGTTATATCAAAAAAAATGTAATCAATACATAAATAAAGTAAGAATCTTGAATATTAAAATGCAAAAATTAACTCTTATTTTCTCTAATTGTTGTCGTAACAATGTATTGAATGATTTTTCGATTAAATAATGTTTCGTCATTACTCATGTTAAATTTATGATTTTTATTTTGAACAATAAAGCCATGATTAAATTCTGATGCTACTACCGTGGCAAGCGTAGCGTCTTAATATAATTTTGCATGTCGATATCAAGGCAGTAGCTGTGCAGGTTTAGGTACGGCACAGCTTTCTGCATGTAATGACGTATGAACCCGGTGTTCCGTGGTTACATACAAATCTGCATCACCGAATCAAAATATTCATTCACAGGACAATTCAAATCAAACGCAGGAAGATTTAAACATATAGGAAGGTACAAAATAAGGTTGAATAAACTAATGAACAACTCAGAACCATTCTCGACTCTTACATACTCGGTGAATGAATCTTTTGATGTGCTTTTGATGCATTTTTTTCATTACTTATTAATTTTTTAGATTTGCATTTTCTAGTGTTTTATTTTTCTGTTTGAATAGTTTAGATTTTTACTTTTCTTTGTTGAAACCATTCTCCGTTCAGTAATTACTACCATTTAATATCTTATTTCAAGCTGAAACCAATCAACCAATGTTTGGCCATAAGCCATAGCAACGACTCAACTAGTGAATGCCCCGCTTGTGCGGTAAGCTAAAACGGCCAACCACCACAGGTTGCATTCTTAATATGCGTCCTTGTCCCTCCGTCTGTTCAAGATAATGACGTCACAGAAAATTTTATTTCTTAGGCCGGCATGTACGATTTCGTCGAGAAAAAGGAGAGATATATACAGATTTAGTGTGTTGAACAAAGGCAGCAATAGCGAACGCGCTCTAAAACTGGCATTATATTATATTGCATTTATAAGACAAAATAAATAATCAAACACATTATTTATATACTATATAACATGTTACCTACAGTGCGACGCATGAATTTTAATATATTTTGTATTTAAACATGTAAAAATACTATAGCAAAATTTGGTAAAATCGATGCGTCGTACTGTAAAATGAATATTAAATATTGTCTTTAAAAAATTCCAATGTTCTTACGTTAGTATTATATTCAATCTTTTAAAAACCGTAAAGCACTGTTTTTCCTCTTTATATACAGCTACATTCCCGCCTTAAATAAAAAAGGCTGTATGGAATATGGAATTCCAAATATAAAAATTCCTCTTTAAATAACTTCCTCCAGTTTAAAAACACCATAATTGACCACGATGAGTTTTTCAAGACCGATTCAGCTTAATCCGCCCCCTTATTAATTCTCAACCGCCTGCTCCAAAAATAGAAAAATTACATAGCCGGTTGACCCGGCAGAAAAAATGATCTCGATTAATTTCGAACATGGCATTTTTACACGCATAAACGGCGGCCATTCCTGCGCTGCTGCAGGAATTATTCAAATCGCGTTGAATTGCTTCAGACATAACCGTGTGCTCATAAATTAGCTCTGTGAATGGAAATGTTTATGCTTTGTGAAAAATGAGCCACATTCATTCCTGCTATTCCTGCTAGCGAAGCTAGACGCTAGTAAATATTCACGTCAAATTCCTGCAGGGGAGGAGGGTTTGTATGAAGAATTGTGAAGTTTATTTGAGTGACTTGTTTATCCTGACATCTAGGTAAAGTTGATATAAACTTATATTAAATTTTCTGGCGGAGATGTTGATAACTTGATGCTTTCACAACTTTTATGCAGTTTTATTATTATATTATTTTGCAATAAAGTGCTAGCCTGCAACTTAAAAAATTTAAATGGCAGTTGAAAGGTAATGTCAATAGGTACTCAATAGACAATAGAATATTATTAAGTACCAACTTGAAGATCTATTTCCGTTACCTGAAAGTCAATACCTAGATATTGTGTCAGTTTAGAAAATAAAAATAAAACTTTGTTTTCAGGGGAAAATGTTATGAACTATGTAGATGTTAAATTTAATTAAAGAAGATGAGCTGTGACCAATGTAGTGTACATATAAAATATGACAAATTTTTAAAAATCATAACCACCACCGGGAATTGAACTCGAGACCGAGACCTCTATCTTGCCGGAATAACGCTCTAACCACTGAGCTATGCTGGTCCTGTTCAATTCTCGGTGGTAATCATGATTATCAAGTAGGTAGATGTTATTATAGTGGAATCAAAACACTCGAATCCAGTGGTATTATTGTCGGTTGCTGGGATCGAACTAGGGACCGCTAGCATGCTAGGCGGACACTGATTGACCGTTGAACTAACACTGGCCGTAAAGTTTAAAATAAAAATATTTTTATTATTTCTAAAATAGAATAACTGTCAATTCATTTTTGTACTAAGGACAAGACATTGTATGTAAATTTCAATTAACGAAAAATATATACAAATATTTTGTGTATAAAATGGTACTCGTAATGTAAGGGTGAGTCAGCTAAGTGTTCCCTATTTCATTTGTTTGTAAAGTCTCAAGTTTTTGTGTAAAGTCCGCCAAATTTTTGCTGTAAATACAGTAGCCACTTGAGTTTTTGGTCGCAAAGTTTTATCATTATTGCTCTATTGCTTCCTAATTGGTGACTGAAATAGTATGTCGTACTCAATTATGGAACGTGCCAAAGTTGCTTCCTGGTTTGAATGGACGAAAAGCATTGTTATGGTGCAGAGAATGTAGTAGTTCCTAGCATAGAAAAGTACGAGGAATCCAATGCCGCAAACCGCGCTATGATAAGTGTTTTAGTTTTCGAGATATGAGCTCTCAAAGTTTAAATCCAAAATCGAAAAAAAAACAAAGGTTAACCACTTAGTACTTTTTTTGGTTAAAATTAAAATTTCTCTAAAAATTAGTGGATTATACTAAGTAAATTATACGAGGAATCCAATGCCGCAAACCGCGCTTTGATAAGTCTTTTAGTTTGATAAAAATTGCCTAAGTTATAAAAAATCCAAATAGGGAATAGTTAGCTGACTCACCCTGTATATTAATTAAATATCAGAATTATGTTTCTGATCTGTCAGGATTTTTATTGGTTGGAATGTTTGTTATCGGAATAAAAATAATAATTATTGCAATATTAGGTACATAGCTGAAACCTGTGTCAGTTTTTGTAGCAAACAGTAAATACATTGAATAAAATATTTTTTACTGATGTAGGTTGTATTGATATTTTGTAAATGACGTGATGTTATATTAAAATCATGTCGCAATAGAATGTAAATCTAGTATATTCAACAGAACAAAATACTTTGTTTAATGAATCATTTAGTACGTCGGAAAAATTCAGAATCTCAAATGTATTTCAAATTAAGAATATAATTTTAAATTTTCAAAAATTTAGTATTATTTCAAATTTAAAAAATACATTCGAGTCAATAATTTTGTTTTTATTTTAAATATTATTACCCTTAAATCCAATATTTTTTTAGTATTCTGATTTATTTAACGAAATTTTATTCTTAAGCGGCCCGTTTACGTTTTTACTTCCTTGTACGAAGTAAGGAAGTATTGTAATCGCGAAAAATTTCGGTTCTCAGATTTTGACGGAAATATCCGTTTTGACCTTTTCTGAATCCATTATGACTAGTTTCGACGTGACGTCTGTACGTACGTACGTACGTACGTACGTACGTACGTACGTACGTACGTACGGACGTATGTGTGTCGCATAACTCAAATACGGTTAGACGTAGAAAGTTGAAATTTTGTATTTAGGACTGTTATAGCATCTAGTTGTGCACCTCCTATTTTTGGTTTCAGTCTACAAACCGGAAGTAGTACTTTTTAAAAATATTTCGATAAATATTTAATTTTAGACAATTTTTTTAATTTTAAATGAAAGATTATGTGATTATTACCTACAATCGGTATTTTATAAATATTTTTGTATCTGCTATCATTTAAAAATAATTAAAGTATATATTTATAATTTATAGTATTTCGGTATCTTGTAGTCCATGATCGATTAACATTTGTTACTACGTAAAATTTAAATGATTATGACATGACAGTGACAATAGTAAAATATGCTTTATATCTTCTTCTGCAGTTTAAATCAAATGACTAAAATATATTTGTGAGTATTAGTATAATAAGTTAAAAGAATTTTTAATATTATTTTACATTTTAGTTATTAAGAAAAGTATGAACACACAAGGCGTACAAGGAAGTCATGTGGTGTCCACGTCAGATTTTTTACTTCCTTGTACGGAGTAATAAGGAAGTATTGTAATCGCGAAAAATTTCGGTTTTCAGATTTTGATGGAAATATCCGTTTTGACCTTTTCTGAATCCATTATGACTAGTTTCGTCGTGACGTCTGTACGTACGTGCGTACGTGCGTACGTACGTGCGTACGTACGGACGTATGTGTGTCGCATAACTCAAATACGGTTAGACGTAGAAAGTTGAAATTTTGTATTTAGGACTGTTATAGCATCTAGTTGTGCACCTCCTATTTTTGGTTTCAATCTATAAACCGGAAGTAGTACTTTTTAAAAATATTTCGATAAATATTTAATTTAACACAAATTTTTTTATTTTAAATGAAAGATTATGTGATTATTACCTAAAATCGGTATTTTATAAATATTTTTGTATCTGGTATCATTTAGGAATAATTAAAGTATATATTTTTAATTTAGTATTTCTTTATCTTGTAGTCCATGATCGATTAACATTTGTTACTACGTAAAATTTAAATGATTATGACATGACAGTGACAATAGTAAAATATGCTTTATATCTTCTTCTGCAGTTTAAATAAAATGACTAAAATATATTTGTGAGTATACTAGTATAATAAGTTAAAAGAATTTTTTATATTATTCTACATTTTAGTTATTAAGAAAAGTATGAACACACAAGGCGTACAAGGAAGTCATGTGGTGTCCACGTCAGATTTTTTGGAATTCCTAGAATACTAATTAACTTGGATTTCTCTACTACCTACTCCTAGAATACTATCGATTTTACTTTTTCTTCTATTCCACTCTCTTCCCCACTACTGCAGCTGCCTGAAACTAGCCCGAAACTCGTACTTTGCCACCTCCTAGCTATGCGATGTCATTTTAAATTTGAAAAATAGATACTGTAAAAGTGTTCTCGTTGCGAGTAAACTACTGTCAGTTTATTATTATCTTCAAGATAATATTTTTTTGAACATTTAAAGAGAAGTAAGAAAGAATAGATCTACAGATTTGCCTTTTTAATATTTTAAAAATAAATGTCTATCATGGTCACAAAACACTTACTACTTTAGAACATTTTATGCTGGATTTTAGGAGGTAGACGGACCTCTTAATAGTACCTATTAATTCAGGATCCAGTTTAGATTTAAAATTGTGTCATGAAAAGTAGAATATTATAATATTATGATTGAATTCTAGCGCTTTGTCATTTCCAGGAAAATATATGTGACAAATTCCTGAAATAAATTATTTCCAGCGGCTAAAATTTCCGTATCCATGTTGTATTTTTAGTCTTTTGTGTGGTATTTATTAAAAGGGAAGCGGTGTAAAACGATGAAAATTTCTTTGAATTAGCGCTAATGTAGAGCTTGCCCTTTAACCTTAAAGAATATAATGTCTTTCAGCTACATTCATCTCTTTCAGGCCTGAAACGTGCGATACTTTCAGCGTTATGAACAACGATTAACCACGAGGAAGTCCTGAAATGCTATTAGTATTATGATTAGGAGAAACAAAGGAAGGAAATAACATACAACAACATTTTATTTTTGTTTACATTGGGTTGCTTATCATTACTTGGATTTCAATGCAGAATAGTATTTGGTTTTTTTGCCATATTGATAAAATGTATTTAAAACGTCCAAGCATGAAAATAAGACGTGAACTCGAGCCGTCTATGTAGAGGTCTGTTATGTTGTATGTGCCCTAAAATATGCACAATTATTATTTATATCCTTTTTTTGAATTTACTAGTTTTACATATTCGAGCTCATTAGTTAAAGTCACTATACTTCAAAGCAAAAGCAGTTTACAGTATTGTGTGTCAGTGTGTTCTAGTGCTACAATGGATATCCGGTTACTATCCGATATCCGGTTATCCGCCAACATTTTTACTAACCGACCGAATACCGGATAGTGATATGATATCCGGCCAGTACCGAATAGTTAAAAATATAAAATTTGTATTATAAAGTAACATGAAACTGGAAAACTTTTTCAAAATTCGCAATGTTATTTTCTGTTTTGTAATCACTGTTTTCGTGGATAAAAAAACTAATCAATGAGTTTATTTTAACGTGAAACATGGGCTTATCATATCCATGGTTACGACAGCAATGTATTAGAGCGTTCTTTTGTTAATTGGTGTCATACTGCTGCTACCTGGAAATACAATTTATACTTTGAACAATTAAAAGTTTATGTTTAAAGTGTCCCTTGGAACTATTACAGCTACTCAAATATCTTATATTGTTCAAAAATAATACAGTTAAATTGATTCCCTATGTTTCATTTTAAAAAGAACGCTCTAATACATTTCTGTCAAAGTTGTAACCATGGATATGAAAATTCCCATGATTTTTATTTATTCCATATAACCATAAGTACCGATATCACGAAAACAAGCAAATTTTTGACAGTTATGAAAATATAAAATGTCATTTATTATTATTTTACTTGAAGAAGCCTAATCCGGACAGACCGGACATTCCATCTTCAGTAGATACGGAAGACCCAATACCTTCAATTTCGCGACTAATAAAATGTCCACATTAATTTGACCGCTAGCTCTGCGTCTATCAAGAAGCATGTTAGGTTTCTTTATTTTGTTTAGTTAAACGTAGATCAGCAGTGAATTTCTTCCGCGAAAACGCGCTGAACAGCGTTTTATTCTTACCTCTATTAATTAAAATGACATTTAAAGTTAATTATGCGGTAAAACAGACCATCCCATTATGGAAAGCGGTGACACAAACGCTTCCACCACTTGGGTACCATAACATAATCAGTGATTAGATATTACAGGTGAAGTAACCCACTATTTGTGCTGCACAAAGTGTTTGTTATTCGTGCTGGTGACCCTTGTGCATTCTGCTAAACTAAATATACCTGTGGAATCGGGCACTTTCCAGGATCGATACCTGCGGCACTGCATACGTCTTTCCAGGCTTGTCCAATGAAGTCGTTCAGGGTTGTACAAGCGTTGTTCTTCTGGAAGCGCAAAGCGTTGGCTTTCCAACCGCCGTCGCTCCATTTTTGTGCCTCTATGTTTACCTGATTTTGTAATTCAATAAGAATAGTAGTTTATGATACATGTTCGTAAAATTTGTCTTTTTTACACATGTTGCTCCAGATTAAAATACGAGCGAAGCGAATGTTCTAAGAGTAACAAATTAGGTAGGTAATTAAAAGTTTTATACACTATTTTGTGCAATATGTCAAGTTATTTCCTTGGTAAAAATTATAGACATTTATTCTGACATTTGTGTTTTTTTAAATAATCGCAATACATGCGGTCACTTGTTCTATGACAAAAACAAAAATATCAAAAAATTTCCTATCTTTGTATGTCAAACTAACTTTCAATTTGAGATTTAACAATTTTTTAAACAAAATACAGGTAAACAATGCAAATGAGTGTGAAGGCGATGTACAGTGCACTTGAAAAATAATATAATACTACGCTTCTTCTAAACTGTGTAAATAATTTTTTTTTAATTCGATATTGGAACTAGTTTTTTACTGCCCTTGTCTTTATATGGTATTGTTTTTAGATTTATAGGTTTACACAACAGTAATATGTTAAATACTTTTTTTTACTGTGAGAGAAGCCCCTTAACCAAAGAAAATGACATATTCTTATAATTTATATAGTACCTAATGTACCTAATTTCAACTCGTATTTAATTTTAATTTTTTTAAAGGGGGAAACCCTCTATGGTTTTAGATTCAGTCCCTATCAGCCAGTAACCATGTGAATTAGATTATTATACATATTATATAAATCAAATGTTTAGACAATCACAACGTCCATGCTCTTCAGTGGGATTCGAACCCACGACCTCGCCAGCCGATCGAACCACAGTGAGTTTATATTTAAATTTAAAAGTATTGAATAGTTGCAGATTTATTACAATCTATTTATAAAATCTAAATTTAGAACTAACGAACTTATAATTACAGCTGTATCAACAAAAATAGTATCCTATCCGCATTCCGCAAATTCGATACTTTATCGGGAATTAATGTCCCTCTATCGTGACAAAACTAAGTTTGAATCCCAATGACATTTATTAAACATTTACTTCGCTAAAGACACTCGTTAGACACTTCCTTCGAGAAAGAATTTTTCGTGCAAGAAACTTTTCTGCGAAATTAATTACGTCATTATTTTCGAATTACTTCATTTAGCATCCGAAACTTAAGAAGGTTATTTCATTACGAGATTCATTGTTTTACAAATAACTAATTTTCTTTTAATATAAACGGAAATATTTTATGCCTAGAAACACAACAAGGACAATTTTACTTGTTTTAATGTAAGTATCAATTTTATCAAATACTGCAGACTTCTTGTTAAATATGTATAATTTTTTGACTCAAGGTCAAATAACTTTAAAATGTATATTACATTTTTTCACCGATCAGCTAAAGTTGTATCTCAAATATCAAGTAGCTACTTTCATTCTACTTATATAATCCTTGCATAGTGCATACTTAAATCAACTACAACAAGAGGTCACAAAGAGTTTCGTGTATCGAAAATCTCTAGAATTTGCTAAAAGACTCTGGTATTTCAGCTAGAAGAAATGAAAATAAAAATAAAACCTACATTCTTACCAAATTTAGGAAGAACAAATAATTTTCTTAATACTTATTAATACTGGAAAAGAGTTGGAAGAATTTCAAATAATAATCACCATTCTACCTTGCCATCATGAAATTTTATCCAAATATATCATATAGGCAATTATTAACAATTTGTATGTTTATTGTAATTATATTTTGTACCTACATAATAAAGATATAAATTTTCTGAAAGAAATTTAGTTATTTTTTATATAAGACGATAAAATTATATTTTGTCGACGAAAGACGAGTCGATAATATAATTTTATCGTCGTGTATAAAATTGTATTTTTGCTATAGCTAATGTTAAAGAAGAAATATAAGAAAACCAATTGTAAATTAAATTATTATCAAAACGCATTTTCGGAGTTTGTTTGTAATATTTTTCATCATCCTACTTTTTTCGCAGAGTATGCAGAAATGTGTGAAAACGTAGTTATATGAAGAAAACAATGTAAAAATATTCATATTTTATTGTATCTATTCAAATTTTACTGACTACTTAAATTTTACTGTATCTATCTTTCGGTTAAAGTGTTATTTTATCGATTCAAAATAGTCGATAAAATAGCCCTTTACATCAGCTGTGGAAAAAAATTAACTTTTTTTCTTAATAAATAGTGATAAATACGTCTAGGCTGTAAACGGCTGTAAAGAAGGATTTTTATTACGAATATAAAGTAAAAATTTTTGAGGAAAAGTACCTGTATAGGTTTTTATTTATGGAATCGCAAAATTATAATTACATAATTTAAAAAATGTCAACAAGAAAAAAATTGTGATTACGGGTTGCTACAACAATAGCTGAAAATCGGGCCAATTTATTATGAATACTCGTCAGCGTACGATCGAAAAAAGCGGAGCTAAAATTGTACTTTTTAAACACAATATTCTTTGTACATACAAATGATATTTCAATTTGAAAAGTGTTGCACACAATTTGTTTCTCATAAAATCGCGATATTTTTTGTAATTCAACACTTAACAATCATAGTCCTTATCCTTATTTTATAACATAAGCTAACATTTTTCGTTGGTCATTGTAAGAAAATTTTAAGGTTAAAAATACCAAAAATAAAGTGTTAAAATGTAACTTACCGACAGATGATCATCTAAATCCCTATCAATGGTAATATTCCCGGAAACGGCTTGGTGCGTCCTGTTAAACTTCCTCATGGTCCCGTGAAGGACCCAGGGAAGATCCTGGTACCCAGAACACGTGTGAGCATCCTCAATATGCACTACCTTGTCTCCTGTTGCCTGAAACCAAACAAACAACAATTAACAAACAAATTGTTATGCAAAATGAGTCTTACAAATATTCCGGCATTGGTTTCATAAAATATTGTTATTAAAATAAATAATTTACATATTATATTATTCATTGCTATGGAGGTTCTGCTGGAAAATTATATAAATTTGTTCATTTATTGCTACTGCAAACATAATATCTGATCTATTAGAATAAAATACCATTCTCATTGTCAATGTTATTATTGGGTTTGTGTATCCAATATTATGGTATAGGATGTTATCATACATCCGGTAATAAAATTGCACTTATTTTATTGTCTGAGCAATGTCAATAGAGTAATTAGTTTATAAAATAGATTATGTGATTTGTGGATATTTTTTTTTCATAATGGGTGCCCGGTTATAGACAAAAGGTATTAAACGCAACGATCTCACCAAATTATCTTTTTTAATAATACAAAAAATGATTGTTGTCAAATTAAAAACAAATGGGTGTTTACATTTTAATTGTTGCGTAATATCGGGATATGAGAATTTAAATGAAATTACATCTATTTAAGCGGTTAGCGAAAAAAATATTGTTTCGTTAATTAAAAAACTGCTTGTAAGATCGCCGAACTCCGCTGCGCGTCGTCCGATAACTGTCTTACTCGTCCCAAAATCATGCATTTTTCTGTGTCTCGGTTAAGGGGCTTTTATCACAGTAAAAAAGTATTTAACAAATTACTCCCAACCTATTAATCCTATAAATCTAAAAAAAATACCATATAAAGATAAAGGCAGTAAAAATCTAGCTACGTTGTCGAATTTTTTAAATTGTTATTATTATTATTTATAAACAATTAAATAACAATAATTCTGAGAAAAACTCTTCGTAAGTTTGATTGCATTGTAAATTTAAATGTTTATATCACATTATTATATAAAATTTTCAAATAGTAGTCGAGTAATTTGTTAAATAAATTTAAAACTTGTATGCGCGCTAGCCAATCAAATTGAGTATTTTCTAAACAAAAATGGAGCGAAACATAGCAATTAGATAAATAGAGACAACATGTGCTCATAAAACATAGGCTGTCAGCGCGGATACCTGAAATAACGAGGATTTGTGATTTAGCAGCGCTGAGCGATAAAACCCCCTTAAGGCTGGTTGCTGGTTTATTATGGATCTATCTGGTGACCTCTGCTGTGTTTTGTTAACATTGAGCTATAGGTATTTCTATGTTACGGTTCATAATGTTCGCCAACTTTTAAGAAAACTTCCTAGAGTATCACTATATATAGGGAGTGTGGCCATAGGCGCTATATTGCAAACAAGTTGCCATGGTTTCATACTCTAAAAGAATGTGGAATTAATTAATGTTTAACTGTAAGAATATGATATCCAAAAATTAGTTCAGTATTTAACCTGCTTTAAACTCTTTATGTATTATTTTATTCAAATACAATTTTACTAAAGTCACCCATACTCACTCTATTCCCGACAAAAAGCAAGCAAGTCCTAAGTATTTGTTTTTTGTTGATCTTTACATTTCGATTAATGTTTTATTTAGCTACAATATTTGTTGCCATAAACATTGCAGATCTAACTATGTAACTTTCAGCAAATGGATCCATTTCTGACAGTAAAAAGAAAAGTTATGTCGTCAAGTTAGCATATTATTGAAATGATTATGAACCACACACTTCACATTCACATCACAAATCTTACATATTACAGAAAAAGTAACCGATTACATAGATTATAAACCAGCCCTTAGGTATTCAAACAAGTTATTTATAAAATCGCGATATTTTTTGTTATTCTCTAACATTAATTCATCACTTAGCAATCATACTCTTTATCCTTATTTTCTAACCTAAGCTAACGTCATTATTAGTTATTTATTTATCATTTTGTTGGTACTACTGATTAACTTCCAATATAACTCAAACATCTCAGGAAAGAGAAAGACACGGCTCCCCTAATCTCCTCATCGAATAGAAACAATCATGATTCTAACTCCCTAATAATGGTCCAGATCTTCTCGTTATCTCGCCAAGAAACTGTCAAACTAATTTCACCCTCCGTAACAAGGGACAACGATAACATTCACTCAAATAACTTCATTATCTCCACCTAAGTTGTCACACAATATCATCATTCATCAAGTTGTATCTTGTACACAATGCAAACCAATGCGAACAGCTGAAGAAATATGTATCGGATGTTCAAGGCACTCGTAACTTTGTGATTACACTTTTAAGTATGTAATAAAAATTTTATGGGCAAACTGTATTAAAGTCGTAAAAATATTTTCTTGGGCGATTGCCTAAACTTTAACGAGATTTTTGACATTTATTATTAGCAAGGTAATGAAGGGATCAGGTGAAAGAAAGAGAAATTAATACATAAGTAGGTACACAAAGCAACAAGGAAAAAAATGAATACTCTCGATTTTACTTTTTTTCTATTTCACTCTTTTCCCCACTAATACGACTGCCTAAAACCAGCACGAAACTCGTACTTTACCGCATCCTAGCAATGCAATGTCATTTAGATGTTGAATCTGTTAGTTTATTATTGACTTCAAGATAATGTTTTTAACAACATTTAATAGAGAAAAATGGATCTACAGATGTGCCTTTTTAAAATTAGATTTAAGTAGATATAACGATGTAAAGTTTGCATAAATTGAAAATTTTTATGCATTTTTACTTCCTTGTACGGAGTAATAAGGAAGTATTGTAATCGCGAAAAATTTCGGTTTTCATATTTTGATGGAAATATCCGTTTTGACCTTTTCTGAATCCATTATGACTAGTTTCGTCGTGACGTCTGTACGTACGTACGTATGTACGGACGATGTATGTCGCATAACTCAAATACGGTTAGACGTAGAAAGCTAAAATTTTGTATTTAGGACTGTTATAGCATCTAGTTGTGCATCTCCTATTTTTGGTTTCAATCTACAAACCGGAAGTAGTACTTTTTTCAAATATTTCGATAAATATTTAATTTAAGACAAATTTTTTTATTTTAAATGAAATATTATGTGATTATTACCTACAATCGGTATTTTATAAATATTTTTGTATCTGGTATCATTTAAGAATAATTAAAGTATATATTTATAATTTAGTATTTCGGTATCTTGTAGTCCATGATCGATTAACATTTGTTACTACGTAAAATTTAAATGATTATGACATGACAGTGACAGTGGCAGTAACAATAGTAAAATATCGTTTATATCTTCTTCTGCAGTTTAAATAAAATGACTAAAATATATTTGTGAATATAGTAGCAGTAGTAGTAGTACCTATTTATATATTAATATATTTGTATAATATAATTCTACATTTTAGTTATTAAGAAAAGTATGAACAGTTTAATAGGCGTACAAGGAAGTCATGTGATGTCCACGTCAGATTTTTATAATCATGTAGGTACAATCTTTTTTATTAAAATTTTAAGGCTGGTTTATAATGGATGTAACTGGTGACTTCTTATGTGTTCTAATAACATGAGGTAGGTATTTCTATGTTACGGTTCATAATTTTGATGTTTACCTATACTGTAACAGTAAATTTTTGCAACTTTTAAGAAATCTTCCCAAAGTATTGATAGGTTTTTGATTTGATCTGATTACAGAAAAGAAAGATTTTTTCAAAATTCGCAAAAATAAAGGTAGTGAAAATATTATTTCTATTGGTTTGAACGACCATTTAACTGTATATTTATTATATTATTTATAAAATAAAATTATAAATAGTATCAGACTATCTACAAATAGTCACTTTATTTATAATAATTAATAAATAAACAGTTAAATTGACTTGCTAGCCAGTGGCACAAAAATTGTCACTACCCATATTTTTGCGAATTTTGAAAAAAAAATCTTTATTTTCTGTAATCAGTATATCAAATTATATAACTTATTAAAGTTGCGTGCAGAGGTATAGAAACATCTTGTATATATTAAGAGTGTGGGCCATAGGCGCTATATTGCAAACAAGTAGCCATGGTTTAATATAATAAAAATGTAGAATTAATTAATGTTTAACTGTAACAATATACTCGTAATATCAAAAAATTAGTTCAGTATCAAACTTTTGAAGTCTTCATGTATTACCAAACATATTATTTTATTCAAATACAATTTTACTGTTGTCAGCCATTCTCAGTATAAAGCCACTCTGTTACATATTTCACTCTTTCCCAACAATTTGTTCTTTGTTTATCTTTCTTTACAATTTGATAAGTATTTTATATGTCGCTACAATATTTATTGTTATAAACATTGGAGAACCAACTACGTAACTTTCAACAAACGAATCCATTTCTGACAGTTATAAGAAAGGTTATGTCGTGAAGTTAGCAGATTAATAAAATGATTATGAACCACACACTTTCCATTCACATCACACATCTTACAGAACACAGAAGAAGTAAGATTACATCCATTATAAACCAGCCTTTATACATACTGTATTGGGTCTTACGTCACTTCATTATAAATCCAGCTTTATAAACCATAATTTTCTCCCATTTCAATTCAGCTTGACTGTCTTTAAAGTCTGTCTGCATTAAAACTAATAAACTAAGTGGTTTCCATTTAACATAAAAGCATGAAGTGAATTTTTAGATTGCACCCTGTGCTTGAAGTACAATGTCGAATTATACGTGTCTGGAATAAGCTAAAACCGCAGTTGAAATTGCACGTTTTACGAAGTGTCCTCGTGCTGGGTGGAAACAACTGCGCTTTTAAAACAAACGTGTGTCGAATACCAACCCCCGTGATCGTGATCCACTGCCCACCCTCTGTTCGTCATTTGTCAGATTTATTTCATTTTGTTGTTTACAGATGTTTGCAAAGCGAGAAGGGTGAAAGGGTGATTTCGAAAAAAGTAGATACGGAAAACGAGAAAACGTTTCAGTGGTAGTAAAAGTTTTGCATTGTGTTCACTGCACTATTTTAAAAATGGCTTATATAATACAGGGTGATTCATCATAACTTGCTTTTTTAAAATGCGTGCCATTCAGGCTGTAGGAATCGTAGTGGGGAGAGAGTGATCTCATTCGACCGGTGCACTTAAAGTTTTGTTCCCCATTCGGTCAGTCGCCATCATGCGTTGGAGCACGGAGCAGCGTGTGTTTTCAGTTGAGTCGTACACTTCCCGGGGCGCCTCATCTCAATAAGAGGCGATTTGGAGTGGCCGTGGCCAGCCTGCCCGCCCGATTTGGCCCCTTGTGATTTTTTGTGGGGTTTTTTGAAATCCCGCGTTTACTTCAACCGTCCAAGCACCCTAGAAGACCTGAAGGTCAATATCCGGGCCGCAATTGCCAACATACCCGCTGCCATGCTGGAAAGGGTTAGACAAACGCAAAATATCGGCTTATTCAGTGTATAGACAATGGGGGGCGTCACATACCTGATATGATTTTGAAAACTGGGTGAAACAGAACTTTAGATTATGTACCTACATTATAAAATTAAAATTAAAAGTTTCTGATTCATAATATAAGCATTATTGCGTTTTGAAATAAGTAAGTTAAGTACGATGAATCAACCTGTATAATATAATAGTTGCGGTTCCGAAAAATCAATATTTATTTGTTACATTACAACTTATCGACAAAATATGTTTTAAAATGGAAACAGACTTGTGCTTTATTTTAAAAAGATGATGTAGTTAGGGCCATTATAAAATTATTACTGAACCTGAAGTTCAGTTTACAGGTGCGCAAGTGGTCTTGAAATAGAAAAAAAAGTATTTAAAAAATTGTAATTTATAAAATGAAAACAATTCTATATCAAGTACAGAAAATAATAATTTTTGACAATAATTAGTAATGTTTTACATTACATTTTAATGTAAATTACACAATGTTGCGTCTATCCTTAATTTTGCTGGCAGTATTTTCTAAGAATGGCGCTAAGTTTATGCCCCGGAAAATGTCATCTTGTTATAAAACATTTGCCTCCATTTTCCCCCATTTCCCATGCACAGCTTCTCATAAAAAGCCACGTAGTTGTACTTAAGTGAATATTTTTTCATATTTTCGGTACAACATTCTACTCAAACATAAAAATAACTCTAACAGAAATGATATATTGGGATCATTTTCGTAGAAGCTTTTGGTGTGTGTTTGTGAGCGTGTGTGTATGGGTCTGTGTGTGTGTGTGTTTGTGAAAATATCCTGACGTATGAGTGGGAGTACCTAAAATGTGTGTTTGATGGTCCTTTGAATTTATTTATTTTGTAGGTATAGAAATATTTTTCCCCAAGGTTAGCCTATAAAATTTTTATTTAAACATGTAAAACATTAACACATAATTTATTAATAGCTTATACAGGGTGTCCTATAAAAACTGTTTAAGTATGGGGATCTCGAGAACCATAAGAGATATGAAGTTAAATTAGACAAAAGTTGCCCTTTTAGAGGGCCAATTTATAAATGTTTTTGTTTTCATACGGATATACCCAAAAATGTAAATTTTACCAACTTTTTTGTTTGAATTTTTGTTTTATCTTCTACAGATTTTGAGAAATTCAAACCAAATTCAAATTTTCATATGGAGCTCATAGTTGGGTATGACACGTCTTAATAGATATTTTTTTCTCTTTTCAACGATATAAAACACAAGTGCATTGAAATTAAAATGAAGGCAGAAATTACACAATAATATTTTTTAACACTTATATGTACGAATACCATAGACGTAACTTAGCCTTTATTGTTCTTGACGTGTTTTAGCCCTCACGTCTCACGTCATAAAAGCTTCTTTACACCCTTAATACATAAATATCTATTGTTGCATTGTCATTATTAATGGCATTTCATATACTGGCAGCTGTCAAAAAAGTACTTTTAATGTAAATCGGCGAAAGAGATTGTAGTGCCAAATGTAGCTTACTTTCCGATAACTTCAATAAAAATTGTTGCAAACTCATATACTTTAAAATCCATTCTATATGATATGATTAAATGTGAAAAAACTCATTTCATAATCAATAAAATTACCATATTTATTACAACCTTTCACATTAAACCCTCCACCGCAAAATCCAGTCCCAGTCTTTTGAAGTCTCATATGACTCAATTTAAACTGGAGAATAACCCAGCGTATAAATTTTTTATAAGGCCATTCGAACACGTATGACCGTTGGTCGCTACGCATTCACGAATTACTTACGATTTATTGGCGCATATTTCTAGTCATCTCCGCGAGGAATTCAACGGGATGTTTTTGAAGCTAAATCAAAGTATGTAATCCTGTCTGGGCGCCCCAACAGGTGGTGCAAATAGCACGGAGATCCATACATGGAATTTATTCGTTCCGATTGCGATGAACTTTATTGGAATGTTTTACAGGAGGGAGGGGTAAGGGAGTAACGAAATATGGATGCTACGAGATAGATGTTACGGCTGTTAAATATTTATTGCTGGAGGACTGTGGACCGTTTTGATTACTGTTTTTATCATGTTTTATAAACAATGAACTCTTAAGGTTGCTCTCGAAACCGTTTTTAGATTTTTATGCACTTTATCTGCATAAATTTCTGCAAATAGGAACAAATAACAGGCATAAAAATATATCAATAGAATCATTAGAGTTTCTAGATTACCTTATGCTAAATAAGACTATCTGAAAATAAATATAATTTTCAGTAGAAATGAAAGAATAGGAAGCAAATTTCATCAAATTGCAATGAATTTGATGCAAAATGAACTGTTATAGGCGCGCAGCCTGGATTTGTGGTTGGGAGCTGAGTATTTAAAAAAATTCAAGGTCAAATACGTTAAAATTGAAGATTTGATTTTTCAGACATGAAGACTTACAGTTACAATTTTTCCAGCCGTTACTTCCTCTTTTATCCACGCCTGACACTTTTTTTGTTGACAACTGTAGAGTAAATGGTTTTAAATTTAATGTTTTTAAATTATATCAAACCGTGAAGGTACAAGGTCGAAGGCTGGTTTATAATAGATGTAACTGGTTACTTACTGTGTTCTATTCTTATGAACCACACAGTTCTCATTCACATCATACATCTTACATACAGAATAAAGTGTCCGATTACATCCATTATACACCAGCCTTCAAAGTTGAATAAAATTTTTACAAAAAGGTGAAATTTTAGTTAATGATTTAATTTTTTTAATCGGTTCAAGTTTTTTCCGGTTCACTAAAATAGTAGTTGTAGTTTTCGTTTCTGTTCCGGTTCGGTTCGAGTCCCTGCTTTAAGAGCCTAATGTAGTGAAGTTGCGCGCAGCAAAAACATGCTTTTGAATGGGGAATGAAATTGAGACTAATTTTGGTCGGATCGATTTAATTATTTTTTTCATTTAAAGATAAAGATGAACTTTACATCCGCTTAGTGTTGAAATTTTAGTTTTATTTTTTGTTTCAATTTTACAATGCCATAAACTTGTCATAACTTGACTAACTTCACATAACTGTTACTCAGTATATCAACAAAAATTGCAAATTTCAACACTAGACGGATCTAGATTTTTATCTTTCAAATGAAACCTTGTTTGTGATGATACGTTCAAATTTAGTACCAATTTTAATCCCTCTACGAGAGCGCGTTCCCTATTGCTGCCTTTGTTCGACACACTAAATCTGTATAAATCTATTCTTTTCTCCCAGACAGCTACATTCGGGCCTTAAAGATTAAAGTTCTGAATACCTTTAAGATGCCAATTTAATAAAAACATACGACATATCTACCAGTAGATTCAATTAAATAAACCCATAAAATAAATTTATAAAAATCGAGTATCTCCAGCCCGCAGCAACGTCAGATCGAGGGATTTCCGGTAGATTAACCGATCGGCGGCGACCGCGGGTCAAACATCAATAACCGAAGCGATGTTCCGAGGTCCGCTGGCGGGAATCGGTTACCGATTGCAAGTGCAATGTACACTGATGCAGGGGTTTAGCTACAATTGCACATGGGGGAGGTGTTCAACTGGAAATCCTGTTGACTTCATGGAAGGTAATTGCCTCATTTCAGGAATGGAATTGAAAATAAGGGGAAAATGTTAGGCCTATTAAGTGGACTCTGAATTATAGTTGAATTTGAAATTAAAAAGTTTGTTTTAAAAATGGAAGAAATATTTGAATGAAACTGGATTTATAAAAGTAATTGCTCTTAATATACAGGTTGGTGGAGGTGAAATGCGAACATAGGGAACATACATGACAATCGAACTTTCATGCCAGGTATCTTGATATATTTTGTAGTAGTGTCACAAAACGAAGTAATGTGAATTTGTGTGGCAAAAAGAGTAATCAA
Organism: Agonum fuliginosum; assembly: GCA_947534325.1. Taxonomy (NCBI): domain Eukaryota; kingdom Metazoa; phylum Arthropoda; class Insecta; order Coleoptera; family Carabidae; genus Agonum; species Agonum fuliginosum. Next base: position 31,431,787 of record OX384037.1, read on the forward strand.
TAACAGAAATAATAATAAAATCTAAAAGTGCATGTAAACTTTCTCGTTCTGCTCGTACGCATACATTATTATGCAAAGAAAATATTTTAATGAAAATAAAATTTTTAATAATATGACAGGTACTTGACATTGACAGTACTTATTCCACGTATATCAAGATGCCTAGCATGATATCTCCATTGTCATACATTTCCCTATGTTCGCATTTCACCTCCACCAACCTGTATAAGTACGTTATTATCTATTATTTACAACCATGAATTAACAGTTTGTAACCGCACACATGCAGTATACTATTTACAGAATGTATCACTTGTAATTACACTAGATGTATTTATTTTATCGGATAAATATTCATTTTTAACAAAAACTTGGTTGCCTAGTAATTTGACAAAACAAACTGTCTCTGATAAAAATTTGAGTCAGCAGGACAAAAATTTTGATCTTTTTACTTATTGGATACCAAATTAGAGTTTATAAAATGCATGTTTATCCAGATAAAATAAATACCTCGAGTGTAATTCGGTATGATAATTTCACGAAAAACAACAACAGTTTCTTGACTTTTCAATTTGATTTTGTTATTCAAAGCAACATGATACCGATTTTTAAAAATTTTGAGCTGTTGTCATGACAATCACTAAAAGGCAAATAAAAATTTATCCGATTTTCTTATCCGCTGTAATAGCGAAAAAAAGACTGTTTTCATGGCTTATTTTATATACGAGAGTGTAATAATTATCATTATTATTACTTCGAATACATACGTTTGAAAGTATAAGTATATACAGTTCGATTATGTACTCCAAGCAAATAAGACTTTTTAGGAGATTCCCAATATAGGGGTAGGAACAAAAATCCGAAAAGTTCCCATCCAAAAAATTATACTTAGAGCATAAAATTCTCAATAGCAAAGGAAAAGATCCTTAGCAATTTTCATGTAAGTGGCACAGTTTTCTAGAAAATAGTGAAAATGTATTTCGAACATTTCAATCATTAAAAATAAAGTCAAATTTTTTATCCGTACAAAAAAAACAGCTGTCATTTATTAACGGATAAAAATATCAACTCTCGGTTTCTTGCAATAAATTCGCCGAATATTTCTCTATATATAACGTTCATTTAAAAAAAATTTAGGGCCTTAGTTAAGCCATAATTTAAAGATTTTCTCCGAGAGAAAGTTGTGAAATTTTAGCTTTTTCGTACTTTTGTATCTCATAATTAATAGATAAAAATAGCAATATAAAAATACCTACATTTTAGAATTTAGCAACTGTATTATTTGAATTCATCTTTAAATAAAAAAATAAAATGCGTTGGGCAAAATTTGTCTCCACACACGTATGTTCTGATTATGAAATATAAAGTCATTTTAAAATTAGCCACTCAGTAATTCTAGTTATTTTTGCGTGACTTATATACACAATAACAAACCAATACAAACAATAATGCACAGCAAATAACTAAATTAAAATATTGCAAATTCTGTCAGCAAAGTATAATAGTCCGTGGGCGGTATAATTTTCCATTGTGTGAAAAGTTCGCAAGCCCGCAACAAAATAATAACATTTTAAAGGCTTGGTGGAATTTTTATTTAATTCCAGGGACACGAATTCTCCCCTCGCCCCACTCTAAGGGAAAATAAACGTAAACGAGCGAACATTAAAAACGCATAAATATCGATCGACAGGTGGCTCCTGCTTGTGAATATAAAATGGCGACGCATTCTTTTTTCCGATCAACCTGCCATTGTTTGAATATTTTATAGAAAACGTTGAGTCAGAGGTTTGGTTATAGCAGATCAAGATTATTTAATTAAACAGGGTTAATATCCTTCAAAGAGTAAAGGAATTATTTATAAGACTTGTTGCTGATTCATTATAACAATATTTTTATAACGATACCTATTCAATTTCCAATAATACTATTTTTAGTCCGGGCTCTTATAATAAAGGCTTGCAATTTTTTTTGATGACGTAGGTACCTCGTTTGATTCTGTGCACATAATGTAGGCTATACTAATTCAAGAGGATAAAAGTTTATGCACAAGCTGAGGGCGAGTGAATTATAGCCATTATGTGCGAGTCAAATACGACGGTTTATCTCTACGACTTTTTAAATAAAACATTTCTTTACAAATTTTTATGCATTAGAATATTAACCTAACCTCACATTTTGGTGTGATGACAGATGGCAGTTGTGTTGAATAATGGACTTATAATGCAATATTGTTGAATTATGAATTTATAATACAATAGTGTGTCTTAATGGAGGGGTTATATTACTAAAGTTAACTACATAATGAATTTATTATTCAATGGTTGTATAAGATTTCAATAATAGGTTAGGTACTCGTACTTGTTGTGAGCTGACATGAACAACATATAATTTGCAAAGTTCTATACAGGTCAGATTATTAATGATGTATTTTTTGTTGCAGGTATGTATCTTCTAAGATATATAACACTTCAACCAACTGGCCATGCTTTTGAAAGGTAAAACAAAAACAATTTTATACGATATTATAGTAAGGTAGTACCTCGTATTTTAACAACATTATATTTGAGTAAACCACTGGACATAAATAAAATAATCGTGCATCACTTAGCTAATCATCTGATGTGGTAACTTTTGTCTTATTTCACAAATTCAGTGGCGGACCCAGATGATGATTTCAGTAGAAAAAATCTGATGTGGCCAGCACAAAACCTCCCGCCATATCTAGACTAAACATAAATGTATACGTATACAATCCGGTGTCCATTATAAATATACAAATAAAAATCTAAAATATTCAAATACAGAAATTAGTACCTATCACTTGAATCAAAAGATTCATTTAGAGGAAAACTCTTCTGTGTTGATGTTGAAGCCATCCTCCGTTCAGTTACTACATTTAATATCTTACTTATGATTTATTTGGCGTTAGTATGCCAACGTGTCATCCGTCTCACCTGTCAATATTTTTTACGCGAAATCAAAAATCAACCAATCATGGATTACAAGATTTCAACGTTTTATTTGATACATTTATTTTTTAAATTTTACCACAGTTCTTTAATGTTACAAGATAAAGACAAGTTGCTAATAACTTTTCCCCTTATTTTTATTACAAATAAATAGGTACTATATTATATCCAAGTTTATACAAATTTTTGTGCATTAATCTTAAAAAATTAAATGTTAAATACCAAATATCAAAATTATTGGGAAATTCGAATTTGAGTTATCCGACAGACAGAAATCCGGCCCTGACCACATACATACACAGACATCGTGAAACTATCAAAAATAGTTATAAGATGAAGAATCCTAATTCGTGCTTATGCACTTAAAACTCACAACCCGATTTTTAGCATGATTCCAATACCTCCCTTACAGGTAAGCGGGAAGTAAAAAGAGGTACTCGTAATAAAATGAAATATGACAAATGCGTCGCAAAGCGAAAATTTTGTATGGTTCAAGGTTAAACACCTTTTAATTTAATATTCAGGATTGAAAAGTAGGTATCATGTGTTTTACTCTCGCAAAAAATTTATTGGTTCAAGGTCAAATATATCTTTGAATTATTAAAGTTTCAAATATGGTCAATTGTCCTCTTATCTTATGTAGTATCTAGTATCTGTTTTGAAAATCCTTATATTGAACAACTTATCTCTACCACCTGTACTTATACAACAGAATGAATTAAGAAATACCCCTTCCCACGATCTGCTCAGAACAGACAAACGCATAGATCACTTCTCTGGCACTCTGGCATCTATTTCCTAGCACCTGTTAGCTCCAAGTCATCCATCAAGCAGACAGAGCTGCGAACTGCGACTGCTGCTGGTCGCTGAATATTCGGAACGACAGTTTATCTGCGACAGAGAGTGGCAAAAAGAACTAGACAGGAAGGAAGAATTGTTTGCTTTATCAGGAAGATGCTGGATGGAGAAAGACTGATGTGATTTATCGAGGAATTTGTCACTAACGAAGACAGTAAGATGGTTTTGTTCGTACTCTTTTCCTAGAAATTCGCTGAAAAGTATTTTGATGTTTTGATGGCAAGTTTTATGGTTGCTAGGTAACCTATATATGCCCCGATCCATGTGCGCAAAATATTCGTGGAATTATATTTTAACAACTATAAAGATGATTGTATCCAAAAGATAAATATTGAAGGATTGGTAGTCGGAAGTTGGATAATTTGTAATAAGTATAACAACCAATCTCACATATCAAACGTATCGATTACATCTTCTTCAGTGCCTAGAAGAACACACCTTTTATTACAATACAGTATTAAATTATAAACATAATCTATGATGAATAAAAAGCAAAATTGCTGGATTTTCAGTCAAAATTTTTTATATTTATTATTAAGTCGACGTTTCGGCCTTGCTGAGGCCTTCCTCAAGACTAATATTGTCAATAATATAAACCATCAACAACAATAAAAAAATGATACATTTGTAAGGTAGATATATGAATACACATAATAATAGAAAATAAACTAAGTAAGCCGTAAGAATGTGAATAGCAAGAAATATATAAAGTATACTTTATAATCTTTCTTGCTCTCCAGCAATTTTGCTTTTTATTCATCTCCCTTACCAGTCACGAGTTCAACTTATCATAATCTATGATCTCTAGGTTAGGTATGTTATAATGTTCATACTTTACTTTTCAAATGTTTATAATTTAATACTGTATTGTAATAAAAGGTGTGTTCTTCTAGGCACTGAAGAATACACTAGATTTTATTTTTTTTTCTATTTCACTCTTTTCAACCAGCTCGAAACTCGTACTTTACCGCATCCTAGCTATGCAATGTCATTTTGAAATTTAAAAATACTGTAAAATTGTTTTCGTTGCGAGTAAACTGTGAGTTTATTCTTCCAGATAATGTTTTTATAAACATTTAATAGAGAAAGAAAATGGATTCACAGACGTGCCTCAGAAGATAACCCTATAAAGTTTGCATAAATTGGAAATTTTTATGAATATTTCAAAAAAATTATAATCATGTACAATTTATGTATTAAAATTTTAAAAAGACAACTGTTAATTAATCCTTTAAGTATATAATCCTTGTTGTAATTAAATTTTACCATCTTTTTGCTGGCCACAAAACACAAAATATTTATCGGATTTTTTCTGACATTCTGTATGGGAACCATAGGTAGCCATGTAATTTGGGTAATTCTGATAAAGTCAAGTCCGTACATATACCCGTTTTCGAGATATGAAGGGTAGGTATTTAATTTTCGAAAACATAAAAATACAAATTTTCAAAATTTAAAAAAATTATAAATATTGCTTAGTTTTTCAAATACAAGTTACAAAAGTTGCGACCTGGAAAATGTGAAAAATGCAAAATTGAACAAAACCTTTTATCAAGTTGACCTTAAACCAAATTATTATAATTAATTTTTTTATCGTTTTAACTAAAACTTAGAAAATTATAAAATCTTGTCAACTCACAAACTAAACGAGATGTAAAAGCGCCACCTAAAACCAAGTTAAAATTCGTATTACTAATTTACCCTATTACATACCAATCTCTAGATGAGCCACCGTTGTGTAGGCCCCTTTTTCACACCCAAATGAGACGACCATGGTACTAATAGACATTCTGACATTTTTGGAACAAAAACAAATGATTTCTTCATCTTATGAGGTTATGTGACAGATTTTGCGTGACATAAAAAACGTAATATAAAATCTTTTCTAAATCACATTAGGTATGATAATTAAATTATATTTAAATTAAATTACGGGCTGCGTTAATCACTGTTTTAATTTCATTTTAATTAAAACAGTTTGAAACCTCGGGCAGGCTGGAGCTTTACGTGACTTTTTTGCGGAATTCTTCATTCTTGTCTCGCATGAATTTCATATAAGACATGAGATGAGAGCAGAGAGAAAATCTGTGGCTCTTATTGCACGGGTAGAAAGAATTTAGCTTTTATTTCAGATGGGTGAGTCTAGTTTTCAGGAGTTTACAGTTCGGTGGCTTTCAGGGTTTCAGGAGAAGTTTAAAGTGCACTATCTGATATTTTCATTGGGCTACTTTGCTACTTTAAATCATTAAGTCTGAACTTTTCTATTTATTTTAAACATAATACTGCTATTACTTTACTAAACAAGGAAATACAAAAATTGAAAATGACAAATAAATGTGGTACTTGAAATTTTCGTACCATTACAGAAAGATTTACATTATCGTAATTATTTGTTTAGGTACCTACTTAAAAATAAACTATTCGTTAAAAATCCTAGTTGACGCAAACAAAACAGTAGACATTAGACATTTGCTTCAATTTTATATTCTGCACTGCTCAACTGGCTCAAATACTTCCACAATTCAGAATTTTATATTGCATTTAAGATTTTAAAACTCTGATGTGGCCAGCACATAATCTCCCGCCTTGATACTATAATTATGTGCATTTGGTTTTTGTTAGACTACTTTTTGCAAAAAAAAAAATTATAGTTCTTCAAGAAAAGCACCGATTCCGATTGGCATTAAAGTCAAATTAGCTCTTTGTAGAATTTTTTTTTTATTTTATTACTAACTTATGTCCAGTTAATAATGAATCGATGATGCTTCTAGACAGGATACGTTTTATGGAAGGATAAAAAATTACTGGCATTCAGTAAGTTTTTTAATTATTATATTTCGGCTCCTAGGTACTAGTTTCAAACCCAGTTAATAATATTTATATATTTCTTTAAAAATAGTGCCACAAAAAATTCAGAAACTGTGTATACGTCTGTTCATATGTCACATTGATATATATATATATATATATATATATATATATATATATATATTTAAATATTTTCCTATATTACGATTTACAAATCGTGGTAGGTAAAATTACATATTTATTTATTATTTCCTTTATTGGCAAGAGTTATAGACAAATGTTAAATAAATATTGTAAGAGGTAATTTTGTTTATTCAAAAATTGTATGACAAATTATAACTATCGCAGTATTTTCTATATTTTTTTTGCAAAAAATTTTAGAATGGCTAGAATGCTTCAAGAAAATACTATTTCCGGTTGGCAGATTTTTACCAAAATCTTTTCAGCTCTTCATTAACATGTACAAATACAAAATATTAGAATTTTATGTTCAGTAGGATTTAAGATATGAATGAGACCGAAAGCGCATAGTAGGCGCACATATACATACCAACACATTTTTTCATTTCATACATTTTATATTTTAAAATATTTCGCTTAACTAATAAATATTGTCTTCTCTCAATACAGCATAAATCTGGACTCGCGTTTGTAAGAATATAACCTCTTCTCTGGATTAATTCCCCGCCACGCCTATTAATCATTTAAAAAACAATTGCCTGCTGTTTATCTCTCCTCTGCCTTCTTCCTCAATAATTGAACCGAAAAAATTGAATATTGATCTACGTCTATATGTTGTGAGATAGCAAAACGATTTATTTTCTACCCATCTGGAAAATTAACTGTCAAAATCAGTCAGTGCGGAGTGTCTGAAATAACGTCGAGATTTCCACTCTGATTTCTAATAATCTACGCCAATTACGAAGAGAAAAGATTGAGAGAATTTTTATCAGCTCGTCGGTTTTGATTTAATTGTGATGGCGTGATGAGCATGAGCTGTCGACGCTCTACGGGGATTCTACAACTGGGTTCATTAATCAATATTTTATTTTAATCTCGTTTCGCATTTGTCAATTTAAAGAACTCTGAATTGTATGATTTATGTAGTTGATGGTCAGTTTTAAAACGTTGATAATTATTGCCAAGTTTAATTTATATTTAAAATGCGGAATACCTAATTATTGTACTTAAATAAAATGAAGTAGTTTTGTGTTACTATAACATAGGTACACTTGAGGAAAAAAAACGCAACACTTGAAAATGCACAAAAATGGCAAATGTGCAGAGTATCATAACTCGGTTGCATTTAGTCGAAATGGGATGAATCTTTGAGTTCTAAAAAGTTTGAAGTTTTCTCTTTAATGTGTTGCAAGTCAATGTGATGCCAAATGGATTCCAGCCCCTGATGTCAAAAAATGTCCAACTTTGACAGCTCGTACGGTGTGCTAAAAATTGTGGACACAATTAACCAACAGAGTGAGAAAGTTCATTCATTTTTCTGTAAATTCCTGAAAATTTCGAGTACTTACGATGATTTGGTTTATGAATTTTTCAAAAAAAGTTTTAGTATTTGACGTTTCAAATTTGATGTACCTACATATTGTGGGTTGTCTATGCTTGAAATGGGTAACTTGAGAGTGAGTGAATGTTATAGTTGTGTGCGTATGAATAAAATACGTCATAGCAATACTTTATAAACAAAATTATGAATGAAAAGTGCAAATTTTTAAAATAATTTTCATATATAATACCATTAGTGTTCCAAGTTATGTCGACAATTTTTGTTGCTGTATCACGAATGGTTATTACGCTTTATTGAAAATTGCACGAGTGCGTAGCACGAGTGCTATTTTCTCAAGCGTAATAATCATGAGCAGCTATCTATGATTTCAGAAAACAAATATTTTGATAAAATTTAGACGTAACGTCAAATATGTTTTATGTGTATATAATAGTGAATTTCAAGTGAAGAATGTTCTAGACCTTTGAAGAAAACTCAGATAGAAATGGTGCAATAAAAATGGAAAATATAGATTATAATAAAAATGTTTTTTTGAACAGCCCCATTAGACAAGTCTTGGGTGATTTAATTTGGTTACGTAGATTTCTTTCATTAGAGATTAATTTATAAAAAGTAAAACATATTTTTAATGTCTGATTGAAACTCCATACCACCATACATAACAGAAACATGTCATATATTTTAAAAGCAAGATTTGCCTACAATAATCAGAAACAAAATAATAGAAACTTTGCGTTGATCACTGTAATATTTCTAATTACAACTATCCTAGCTACTAGGTAGCTTTCCCCTAATTCCGGCGATGTTTACTGCGTAGCCGCTTAAGTTTAACGAGCACGGGTGCTACCCACGGTAGCACTAACGCACTAACGGGGTAGCAGGGTAGCCGTCCTGCGGCATTCTTACTAAATCGATTGCACCCTTGTCAGAGAGTTACGCAGAACGCACGTCGCCTGCAGAACACCGGGATGTTGCGAGAAGTGTTTTTATAGCGTGCTTTAGTTAACAGAGGTTTTGTAGTTATTGTATTATATTATTTATTAAGCTTTCTACAATTCTATTAGAAGAAATAAAGTGCTATTGTGTCTACTATTCGGCCGGATTTTTTTAAAATTTAAGCGATTTATAGCTAATTAACAAGTCTCACTGTTGTGCATTTTAAATGAATGATTAACAGTCAACTACTATACTTCATTCCAGTTAAGAATACAGTACTTGATACACCGATTTTACATTTGCATGCATTAATCTCAGAGTATGAACTTACTACTTGATTTAATAATTAATCGGACAAACTTGAAGTTGTCTTACTGAGTCATATTTACACTGTGTAAATACGAGAAAAATATCACTAGATTTTTTTGGCGACAAAATTAAATTTGACGTATCAGCGTGAAAACTCGATACAGTCACTGACAACAGCTGATGATTCGTTTGTTTACATTACAAAGTTTGTGTGGTGTAAAACTGGTGTTGCATCAGCCAATCAAAAACATTCAGTTTTTGCATTCCAACTTCAGAATTGTCCGATCAGTTATAAAATATAGTAGTGGAAATATAGAATATTACAGTACTAAACAGAGTTACCTTGCGTGTATTGTACATTTTACTTGTTACTCATTTGTAAATAAAAAAAATTATAACCAAAATATATGTCATTCACACACAACTGTTCTGTCAAAAATTGTCGTAAACGATTTCTCATAACCCTTGGAAGTATTACTGTGGTAACGTAAACCGTTTATTATAAAACTCATCGGACATGCTTTAAAAATTACTTCTTATACACTTGTTTCATAATATATTATTTAAGTATTCCTGCAGCTTACGTCTTTGTAGAATTGGAGGTAAGAAGACTGATATCAGAAATTGGGTATCAGTATAGAATTAATAAGAGCAGAATTACTAATGATTAAATTCCAAGGAATTACATGAGAGATAGACAAAAAAATAATTGAAAAAAAAATTGTGTTCTGTATTTTTACTATATCTTCTATATTTTTAGTAAATCTCATATTTATTTTTGTACATTCTCCTATAAAAACGATTTTAAAATCTGGCAACCCTAATCGCAACTGACAATCCTACTCTATCAACTACATTCGACATTCTTCATAAACCAATTTAATCCGCATTCGGTTCCTCCTTGTAAATATATACAGTGCAGTTTTCTAGATAAGGCGGGAGGTTGTAAGCTAGCCACATCGGATTTTTTCTTAAATTCCTATTTCCCATGATTGTATAATTCCTTATACAATTCCACCATTTCACAGCTAACAAACCATCTCTCAATATAATCTTAACCTCTTGCCAGTCTCTTCCTCTCCGTCAATCGTCCATCCTCTTCAACTCTTTTCCTCTAATTGCCATTCAATTGTAGGCTAGCCACATCATATTTTTTCTTAAATTCCTGTTTCCCATGATTGTATCATTCCTTGTACAATTCCGCCAACTTTCGCAGCTAACAAACCATCACTCAATATAATCTTACCCTCTTGCCATTCTCTTCCTCTCCTTCAATCGTCCATCTTGTCAACTCTGCAACTCTTTTCCCCTAATTGCCATTCAATTGTAGGTTAGCCACATCATATTTTTTATTAAATTCCTATTTATATTTGTATCACGCCTTATACAATTCCACCAACTTTCGCAGCTAACAAACCATCTCAATATAATCTTCACCTCTTGCCATTCTCTCCTCTCCTTCAATCGTCCATCCTCTTCAACTCTGCAACTTTTTTCCCCTAATTGCCATTCAATTGTAGGCTATCCACATCATATTTTTTCTTAAATTCCTATTTCTCATGATTGTATCATTCCTCCACCAACTTCACAGCTAACAAACCATCTCTCAATATAATCTCAACCTCTTGCCATTCTCTTCCTCTCCTTCAATCGTCCATCCTCTTCAACTGCAACTCTTTTCCCCTAATTGCCATTCAATTGTAGGCTAGCCACATCATATTTTTTCTTAAATTTCTATTTCCCATGATTGTATCACGCCTTATACAATTCCACCAACTTTCGCAGCTAACAAACCATCTCTCAATATAATCTCAACCTCTTGCCATTCTCTCCTCTCCTTCAATCGTTCATCCTCTTCAACTGCAACTCTTTTCCCCTAATTGCCATTCAATTGTAGGCTAGCCACATCATATTTTTTCTTAAATTCCAATTTATATTTGTATCACGCCTTATACAATTCCACCAACTTCACAGCTAACAAACCATCTCTCAATATAATCTGAACCTCTTGCCATTCTCGTCCTCTCCTTCAATCGTCCATCCTCTTCAAATTCAACTTTTTTCCCCTAATTGCTATTCAATAATTGTAGGCTATCCACATCATATTTTTTCTTAAATTCCTATTTCCCATGATTGTATAATTCCTTATACAATTCCGCCAACTTTCACAGCTAACAAACCATCTCTCAATACAATCTCAACCTGTTGCCATTATCTTCCTCTCCTTCAGTCGTCCATCCTCTTCAACTCTGCAACTCTTTTCCCCTAATTGCCATTCAATTGTAGGCTAGCGACATCATATTTTTTCTTAAATTCTCATGATTGTATCACGCCTTATATAATTCCACCAACATTCACAGCTAACAAACTATCTCTCAATATAATCTGAACCTCTTGCCATTCTCTTACTCTCCTTCAAACGTCCATCCTCTTCAACTCTGCAACTCTTTTCCCCTAATTGCCATTCAATTGTAGGCTAGCCACATCATATTTTTTCTTAAATTCTTATTATTTATGATTGTATCATTCCTCCACCAACTTTCACAGCTAACAAACCATCTCTCAATACAATCTCAACCTCTTGCCATTCTCGTCCTCTCCTTCAATCGTCCATCCTCTTCAACTGCAACTCTTTTCCCCTAATTGCCATTCATCTGTGGCTCTGGCTCTGGCTAGGCCGTTGAGCCGCCGTGACGCGATAACGGACGATATCAGCGTCGACTTGATAGATGGTGGCAGCGACGGCGGCGTCGGCAGGAGAGGAGAGATGGATTGCGGAGAGTGGAGAGGTTTATTGTTTAGCGCCTCTGATAACCGTGCTGTGAATGGAGATGGGGTTGGTCAATGGAGACTGAGACGATTGTGGGAGACTGGTAGACGGGATAGCATAAGTGGTAGAGTACCAGGCACGAAGTATGATATACAGGATGTTTCATAACGTCAGGTACATACGTTAAGGGTATATGTAGTTTGATATGCAGATTACGAATCAAAAAAAAAATTTTAATCGCAAAATTTATTTTCATGTTTCCCAGTCAAAAAATTTTCATTGCCCTTGCCACTGGGTGAAGTCATTATTGTTTCGCCGGCCACGATGGCCGCGCGGACTAACGTGCTGAAACACTGTGGTCCGATCGGCTGGCGAGGTCGTGGGTTCGAATCCCACTGAAGAGCATGGACGTTGTGATTGTCTAAACATTTGATATATAATATGTATAATAATCGAATTCACAATGTTACTGGCTGATAGTCATTGAAACTAAAGCCATAGGGGTTTCCCCTTCAAAAAAAATAAAAAAATAATTGTTTCATTAAAAATAATTAAATTTTGTATGTTTATTTTACTAGTATTATGTAATTTAAGATTTTTGATTAGGTACCTATTTCTTTTGTTTGTGTTTAATAGCTAATAGGTAAACGAATTCAGTGCAGTATGTACTACTACTACTACTACTGCTGCAGGTAAACTACGCTTAATTTTCCGAATAAAAAAAAAATTTGATTCGTAATAAGAATATAGAACAACATATACCTACCTTTAACGTATGTACTCGAAGTTATGATACACCCTGTATAAGCACAGGAATAAGCACGGTTTAGGGTCCATAGAATACGAATAAAGTATTTTTGAGATGATGTCTATGTGTATGTGGTATGTGTTTGTGTTTGGAAGCAATCCCCAAACTGAAAGTAGTAGGTACTTTTCCTAAATATTTTGATAAATAATTAATTTATTCCAATATTTTTTATTTCAAATGAAAGATTATATTATTATATTTATGTACAATTTTTCATATTTTATCAATTGTTCTGTCATGGCATAGTTATACTATAAATATGAATTAAAGTATTATTTAAAATTAAAAGTATGAAACTTCAGTATCTTGCTGTCCATGGTTGTTTACTTGTTTAACATTTGTTACTACAAAAAAATTAATTGATTATGACTGTGACAGAGTGACAGTCTGTGGTGACAGTGCCAATAGTGAAACATCATTTATATCTTCTTCTATAGTTGACTAAATGAGTAAAATATATTTTTTGTAAGTACCTAGGAATATATTTGTATAGTAGATAGTAAAAAGAGTAGGGTATGACGGGAGTTCTGGCCTCCTCAGATTTTTTGGCGGATACAAATGAATTATTTTTTTCAACAAAAATTTTCAACATTTTTGTAGCATGTACCTATCTAGATTATAAATCTAAAAAAAAATTAAAACACTGCAGTTACAGAAAAGCATTACCTTGTCAGAGAAAACCTTATTAATATTACCTTACTTGACCCGAAGTATCAAAAGGAAAACTCTGAATAATAATGTATTCATAAACACAAAGTTGCTCCTGACTATGTACATACATTTATGAATACTGCTCAATTAAACATCAAATTATTTGACTATTAACTACTGTATTACTACTAAGTCGTAATATAAATTTAGTAAGCTATTATTTCGCAACAATCCCGTGCAAATCAGGTAGCCAGTTTTCAATAATTTCAGCCGTTAATAACCCAGATGCAAATACCTGAAATAGTTATCCTTGTACAGAATTACGATTAAATTCTGCTTGCATATCTAATAATTTACCTCAGTTATGACTCAACTGTCTATAGAATAATATATCAACGTAAATGTAATTGAATTTTGAGCATAGTTTAATCCGGAACATAAATTATTAATTTTAATCCGTCATTAACGTGGATGTTTCATGCACGGATAGATTTCAAACAAAGTGAAATTAAACACTTTAATCTAGGAGTTATATTAAAGCGGGTTTATACAGCAAACTAAAAATCTAAAAAAACTGTTCTACTCAGGCCGCATTCACAGCCTGAAATTTGGTGAAATTTGACGAAATTTGTCTGTCTTATGGCAATGTGTACTCTCGTTCACATCATTGAAATTTGATGTTGTGAACAAAAGTATACATTTCCATAACAGACTTTACAAATTTTGTCAAATTTCACCAAATTTTGGGATGTAAATGCGATTTTACTACTGCAATTTAACAAATTAGTTTAGAAGTTACTTTTGACAAAGCATAGTAAGTTTATAAAATATTGAATATCATTGAAAAAAAATGCACAAATGAAATTTTCATGATTTTTCCAATATCTTAAAATTGCTGTTTATACAGGGTTACTCAAAAGTCCCGGGACGGTGCTATAAGTTTTGAATGAGTGAAGAAAAAAAATTGAAAATTTGGGGATCACTAAAGAGTCATAAAAACTAGGTACATTCTTAGATAGTTTAGAACTTCTATGCAAAGTGGAGTTAAATTTTATTTTAAAGGTAATGAAAAAGAAACACACGCCCATAAACAAAAACCCGCGATATCTTTATTCCTTTAAGAATTTAATTTTGATTAATTTTAATGTTCAAATTTTCGACCTTCTTCGATCTCGCAATGACCTAAACGATCCTTAAATTTTCAAATTTTTTGGGAAACCATGTACACCTTAGATGTAAATAAGGATTTTTATTACGTATGTAGAATATTATTTTCAAGTCGCTAGCCGATAAAATACCTCGTGAGTAAAAAATCAAAATCATGCTTAGCCGCAGTATACCTATATAATATTATATTTTTTATAAAGTCACAAATTTCTATTAAATTTGTAACAGCAAAACAAAATATTAACATAAAACAAACAATGATAATAATTGTTACAAAAGTAGCTTATCATTCGAGCAAATTCGGCAATACTCGTCAGCGATCAAGTGGACAGTCTCTGCGCTCTGATTGGTAGAAAAAACTAGAACTAAAGTTGATGTTTTCAGTTTTGATTTTGCGGAGCTAAAAATAATAGAACTTCTGTTAGCATAGACAACAAAAAATATAAATTGAAATGTTGATAAAATCAACAAAATATTCTCGATCATAATAATGGGGAAAGAAACCTCATCATTTCGCCATTTAAAGCCAGCAAATCTGCATAGATCCCTCTGTAAGCTCAGGAACCTCGTGTACTTTGATTTTGTAAAAATCGTGGCAGTATTCAAGCGCTAAAATCTTTTTACAAAGCTGTGAGCTTTCTGTACACATCTGTGAGCCGGACGCTTGTTCACACTTTGCCATCAACACCGGCCTTTATGCAGAAGGGAAGACTACGTGGACGTGGCGTGGGGCTGATGGAGCCTTTGTTGAAGAATGTTGTTTTTCTGTACATTATAACAGCCAAGAGAACAACTAATGCAAGGCCTAAATACATTATTTATTTATTATATGCTTGGATAAGATCAAAACAGTTATGGATTTTTAAACATTTTCTATTTAAAATACTAAAATAATAATAATTAAAAAATGTTTAGTATTATTTATGAATTATTTTATAAAACAAAATTTGAAAGTAGTCTGAAGGCTCATTCCCACTGCTTATCATAGTCATAGTTTTTGACATAAGTTTCTGTCTCAATCATAAACATGCGCTGACCATTTCTCATCACAATATAAATTATGTTCATGACAGTTAATTAAATATGCCTGTAAATATATTTTATTTATAATTTATAGCTTAAGCTCGGCTTAAATCTATTTTTAAGTAATAAAGAATAATTTTTATTTATATTTATAAATACTTTTATGTACGACTGCATTATAAAGTACTGTTTATAACATAATTTTGCAGCAATAAAGCAGCTCTTTATAATACTAGTAAAATAAAGTTTCTTTATTTTACTAGTAAAATAAAATAATAGAAATAATAAAATAATAATAGAAAAGGCACACTTCGCTAGAGATTAAATTTTAATTTGTCATTTGTCAAATGTGTCATTTTGTAAATGGCATTATAGATAATAGAAAATCTTGCGTATAGGGCAGTCAAACATAAAATCTTGTATGTAACACGTATATAATAGGGTTTTATTGACTCGCCCATTTATGTGCCTCGCTTCGCTGCGCTCGCTCGTCCCCTAAACTGTCTCGCCAATAAAACCCTATATTATATACTTGTTACATAAATAGCTATTGCGATTTCATGAAAAATATATTATATCCCTCGGCTGTAAAAATATTTTTTATTACTCATGTGGTTATGTTTCTCATATAGCGACTCGCAAAATAATATTCCACATTCGCAATAAAAAATACTTCTTTATAACCTAGACATATAAATCACTATTTCTGCGATTTAATATGAATTTAATTACAGTAAAGTTAATTAATCCCCATTAAGTAAAACCTCGTAGTTAATCTCATCGTGAACTTTAATCTCAAGTAATCAATTTTAATTTGACAGCGAACATCTACTTTTAAAACATTTGCCTGTTAATGTCGTGTCTTAATTTCTTCATGGGGTAGTTTTTCGCTGCGGTAAAGCGCTGTCAACGCTGCGGTGAACAATGTTCTTTAACGTTCTGAACTGTGATTAATTTTACATGTGTCTTACTCTGATAAGTTTGATAAATTGTGCGAGGAACAGTGTTCGAAATTTCAGCTTAAATAACACAGAAGAAAATAACAGTTCTCCAACTTTATTTTTCCGTAATAAGTAATATGATAGCACTAGCCCTCATTAATGTTTTGAAGAATTTTCTACCTACTATAATTGTTATTTTATGTAACAAGTACAGCAAAATACAGTTTTAGAGAACGAATTTATTTTCGGACGAGGCGCAAGCCGAGTCCTTAGATTAGATGAGTCCTCTAAAACTCAGTTTGTGTAGGTAGGTACCTCATGCTACACAAAAAAATAGTACATGCTCTCCAAAGTTTAGAAACTGTATGAAATTATTTTAATATTAAATTCTGAAAAACGTAGGCGAGGAAATAATGAAAATCAGTGAAAATAATACAATAAATGTAAATATATATATAATAAATAGCATCTCATTGTTTATAGGTAACGTCTCATTAAAGGACAGGATCCGCTAAAATATTATTTTGCGGACTCCAAACACTTCGCAAAGTAAGGATTTTAGAAAGCATAAACTAAAAAAATTATACTCAGGTTGGAATTATGAAATCATTCCTGTTTAATTTGATGATGAATAAAATTTATCATGTAACTCAATTAACTATTAAATTTATCAACACCGGTAAGAAATTTGTAAATTATTACTCATTGTTTAAAATTTAATGTAACTCAATTGTAGCTTGAAAATGAGCATGACAATGGTCGAAACGTCGCATTATACTATAACTTGATGTAAAATAAATCCAGTCATCTAATTAAACAGGAATTATTTCATATTTCCAACCTCAGTATTCCAATTTAGGCTTAATAAACATTTCAAAAAAAATTATACGAAATAATATTTTGAATTTTTTGTGTTATTTTTGTGAAGGTGAACTGGACAATGTACAGTACGTGAAATAAGAGATGACGATATGGAATTCCAAATCGAGATCCAATAAAAACGAGCGTACATAGATTATAATAATTTTTTTTAAATAGTGTATATAGAAGTCGTTCAGCTCGGTTTTTCTTTCGACTCTGTTGCATTCTGGCGAGGACTAAGTTGGCGAACTGTGATTTCGATTGTGTGGAACATAGGCATAACTTCCTCTCCCTTACTCACCAGTCAACTCTCGCTGCACGGACAGTATCTAAATGTGACAACTGGGAGTGGAATCGACTCATAGTTGTTGGAACAATCGGTCACGTTACGCTTATACTATAAAATTTAATTTAACCTAATTTTAAAGAAAAATATGCCAGTCTTTATTCGCTTCATATACCTAGCATTCAATAAATATTACTCTCGCAAGCCCTTAATAAATTGCACAATGAAGTTATCTGGCAAAGGACTGAAGAACAATCAAATAAACGAATAATCCCTCAAACAAACAAAACACGGTGTCGGTATGCCGCTACATGAGCGGTTTTCATCTACATCGCTTCGATTTTGTTTGTAAATGTCGGCAAACGTTTTACTCTCGGGACAATCATGGTAGCCATGGTAACGTCCTGGAGAGCGTATGTGATCCTGCGGGAAATCGACATGAAAGGACTCAGCACAGGGCAGGAGCAGTAAATTTCTTCCATTGCATGTTGCATGTTTTATGGAACGAGGCGGGATACAACATTTACTTGATGATGTTACAGCAAGCTTGTTTCAATTTAATTAAAATATTAAAATTAGAACATAAAACTGGAGACTGCTTACAGCACTTTACAAAAATAGTACCTAACCTATACAGAGTGATTCACTAGTCGTGCATATAAATTAATGGCAGTATTCAACTTACTGGCCCTGGAACAAAAAGAATGTTTTTAAAATTTGTAAATTTAAGGTGATCCTCTACCCCTGGCAGTAAACAGTCAAAAACATTGATTCCGCACGCTATTCTATAGCGTTTATTGTTTTGTTAATCATATTAATAACAAGTAATTTATGTTTGAGGGGAAAAAATAATTTATAGAGCCATATTTATAAAAAAACTGCAATATTATTAAAAAAGGTGGTTTCCGCGCCACTGTACAGCTTTTATTTATAAATGAATTAACTTCAAATTGTATTATGTTGTTAACAAAGCTTGGATCTGCGAAACAACCGATCAAATTTTTTTAAAATTCTTTTTAAAATAGAAGATATTTGTGTTCAAAAAATAACAAAAATTGTCAAAATTCAAATTAACATATTTTGATTTGAAAGCAAAATTTTAAAATTCTGCATCGACCATTTTGTATATTGTACTTTTATCTTCAACAATATCTTTAGATTATTATAATTAACAAAACAATAAACGCTGTGGAGTGGCGCGCGAATTCCATGTTTTTGGCTGTTTTCTGGCACGGTAGATGATCGTTTTAAGGACAGTTGTCGCAAGAAGCACATTTTTGAAACCACTGAGTCGAAATTCGCAAATATTCGAAAATCTTTGTTTTGCCTAATGTTTTTCTTATAAACTTTGCCTCTTAACTTTTTTACCTATGAGGACTTTTTTTTAAATGAATGGTAAAAAAGTTAAAAGGCAAATTTATTAAGACAGTTGAGACAAAATAAAGTGTTTCGAATATTTGCGAATTTCAAAAACGTAGGTACCTCGGACACTATAACACATACAACAACAAAAAATGAACCCGTAAAAACAAAGTTTTTCACTATAAATCCTTTATATATGAGACTCGATCGATATTTATTTAAATTTTTGTTTTTGAACCAGATCGGTGCAGAACATTTTGAGATAGCTAGCTGCCATTTTGTTTCAAGATGGCGGACTAACATTTTGTTTCAAGACAGATTCTTAGCTATTACTGTACCAAGTTTGAACGCAATTGTTGCAGCACATTTTGAGATATCTGTCCTCCATTTTGTTTCAAGATGGCGAACTGACATTTAATATATCTATATCATAAGTTAGATCCTTGGCTATTACTGTACCAAATTTGACCGCAATTGGTGCAGTACATTTTGAGATAGCTAGCCGTCATTTGGTTTCAAGATGGCGGATAATCTGAAATTTTGCCAATGTGCATTGTTAGATGACAAAAGTCTATTTGCAAAATTTCAGCTCGATAGGATTTTGGGAAGTGGGTCATTTTTGACTTTTGTTTTTTTGACGTACCTACGTAGATAGACAGACAGACAGATAGACAAGACGATGAAGTTAATATAAAGGATTTAAAAATTAGCTAAAGTTATAAAAAGTGACTAATATCTTATTTCTAGATATAGGTATTTAATGTTCAAGTTCTACGATTCGTCATACTGAGTCAAGTACTACAAATTCAGTGTAAAATTTGCAATTTATTGGTGCAGAATATACAAAGCATAATTAGAAATAATTCAAGCTTTGTTCGACACAGTCTAAACCGTAACAATAGCATTGTGTTGTAACAGCTTTGTACCTATTGATGATGTTTCAAAATCACCGTTTCGCAGCTCGTAGGGGTATACACATTAATCAGATACATTATACATTGCATATGAGAAGGGTTACTTAATGTTCATTGTTCTGTAAACAGATGGGGTGGATGGGTGCCATTTTCTCTTGGCGTTCTATTTGATAACTTGTTTCAATTCTCTCAAGTCAAATTTGTATTATTATTTCGTATGGATAAACAATGCTTCATTATTAACCTTTAACTACCCGCGCCGGTGTATAAAGTACACCATTTCTACGCAAAAAGCGGTAAAAACCCGATACGGTCTCCCCCACTCATGCCCCTCTATGTAACCCACGACCGATATGTTTACTAGGTGCTCAGAAAGTTGCGCTTTGTTGGCTGGTAATTTAGTTGGTTTTATTGACAATTTCTTTAGTGCACTACAGTCTGGTGTATGCGATTTAGGGGCTTTTATTTGCCCATCAAATTAGTGTTTATGTCGATTTTTGAACATTTTTTTTAATTTTAGGGACAAAGTAAAAATACATCGAGGGGCATCGGGGGTTTTTTACCGCTTTTTATAGCAGAAATGGTGTATTTTATACACCGACGCGGGTAGTTACAGGTTGACTTTTTATTATTTTTTCTTGAATGCTTTCTTTGTTGAAGAGTTTGTCTTTTTAAACCAGCATTTGTTATATTTCAATTAAAAAAGTTTGAAAAATCAAGGCAACATGTTTTCTTATCCCTATACATTGATTTATGCACTCAATCTCACATTCATAGATGTGGTGTATAAAATATACCGCGCGGGTAGTTACGCGAGATTCTAGAGCGCGGGTAGTTAAAGGTTAAGGAAAGCAAATTCTTTTTACATATCTAAGAAGTTTCGAGACGGTTAGATGTTAAAGATTACATGTTGCATGACTCACAGTATATTGTTAATTATATGGAATTTGCAAGGAATCATGATGGGAACTAGCTGCAAAATACTGCATTGCATGAAAAGAATTATAAGAAGTTACTTAGATACACAGATTTTTAAGAAAATAAAACAAAAACAAAAATCCATCAAAATTCAAACACAATAGCGATAATAAAACGTCAAATGTCAATGAAATGAGTTCATTCAAACGTCAAATTTTTCCCAATTTCGTTACAATACACCTTAAATTTGAAGTTTGCAAACTTCTCTATAGAGTGAAATTCGACTGAACCAAATTTTAGTGATGTGAACGCAAGTACACATTGCCATATGACAGACTTCACTTTATGAAATTTGCAATTAATTATAGAGACTGTAATAGTTATTTACGGGGCGTGCGTAGTAAATTAATCATTACGGGTGAGCAGAAAATTTAGCTGGCGAACGACGAAGGAGCGAGACTCCTTAATCCATTGAGCCCAGTAAAGATTATTTGCAAGCGAGCCGCGTAAAAATTTGTATTTCCACATTGACAGTGTTTTTACTTCCTTGTACGAAGTAAGGAAGTATTGTAATCGCGAAAAATTTCGGTTCTCAGATTTTGACGGAAATATCCGTTTTGACCTTTTCTGAATCCATTATGACTAGTTTCGACGTGACGTCTGTACGTACGTACGTACGTACGTACGGACGGACGGACGTATGTGTGTCGCATAACTCAAATACGGTTAGACGTAGAAAGTTGAAATTTTGTATTTAGGACTGTTATAGCATCTAGTTGTGCACCTCCTATTTTTGGTTTCAGTCTACAAACCGGAAGTAGTACTTTTTAAAATATTTCGATAAATATTTAATTTTAGACAATTTTTTTTATTTTAAATGAAAGATTATGTGATTATTACCTACAATCGGTATTTTATAAATATTTTTGTATCTGCTATCATTTAAAAATAATTAAAGTATATATTTATAATTTATAGTATTTCGGTATCTTGTAGTCCATGATCGATTAACATTTGTTACTACGTAAAATTTAAATGATTATGACATGACAGTGACAATAGTAAAACATGCTTTATATCTTCTTCTGCAGTTTAAATAAAATGACTAAAATATATTTGTGAGTATACTAGTATAATAAGTTAAAAGAATTTTTAATATTATTTTACATTTTAGTTATTAAGAAAAGTATGAACACACAAGGCGTACAAGGAAGTCATGTGGTGTCCACGTCAGATTTTTTTTATAAATTAACTTAAAAAGATATATTAGGTACATTTTGTAATCAAAGGTTGTTATGTAGGACAATTGAGAGAATAGACCTGTAATGTCACTTCTATGAGCCTTGTAATCTATTACAGGTCTAAACCTTTAATAACTCATTTACTTAGATACCATAATATCTGTAAAAAAATATTTTATTTCCATGTGTAAAATATTTTTAAAGTAAATTTTCACTTATTTATTAACCAATTCCATATCATACAAATTCATCAAATTGTTTAACTAACTTTGTTAGACATAATTTCCAGATGTTAATATTTTTAAGTTTCCTTTTTCAATCAGCAATAAACTGATGAATCGCTGAGCCCATTTCGCTAAATAGTACATCGTATTTTTCAGTTGAGTTTTGAGTTACAACAATAGATACAGAATGTCAGTGAAGATAGACATCTCGACTATAAATCACTAAATTTACCCCTAAACAAGATAACAACATATTATCAATTTCCACGCCCTTGGCCTACTATATCCTTATACAATAACACACGATAACACATCATATCTTAATCTAGTCAGCTGCAAAACAATACACATTCTACCCAAGAGAGATCTTCAAATATCTTTGTCACCAACCATTAATCATATGACAAAATATTGCCATCATCTTTACAGTGACGCTAACAATTATGTCGCAAAAATTTTAAATCGAATTTGTAATTTAACCTACTTTTAAGGAAGGATTAAGAGGCCCGTCTACCTCCTAAAATCCAGCATAAAACGTACTAACGTAGCGAGTGTTTTGTGGCCAGTACAAGAATGGTGAAATATTATTTCACACCTTCTGACTTCTCAGCAGAGTTGTTCACGTAGTCTACGCGACGTAGATTACGTGTAATTTTACGCGTAGACAAACACGTAATCTACGCATGCAGTATCTGTGTAAACAATAAAACAATGTAGACAATGTAGACAAAGAACAAATCTCACCGGAAACGAATAAAATTATAGGTTAAATTTTCTGACAATTGAATTATTTACACACTTTACGCAAAGTCTACATTGTCTACATTTTGCATAGTTTACGCAAACTTTACGCGTAGTGCGTAGATGAACAACCCTGCTTCTCAGATGTTATTTTAAGTCTGTTGTATTATTTTGAATATCATTTTTGTCTTGTACTATATGAACGGTTGTAAAAGTTAGGGTTTTTGAAAGAATTAAGTATAAAAGGATGAAAGAGTGTTAATGTGAAAGCTTTTTATGAATTTTTTTTCTTGTTTGCAAGCTCAGTCGCTCGGAAATAAGATAACGCTACAGGCGATTTTTTTCCAATAGCCGCAAGCCTTTGATGTGTGAAAAATTTTAATATAAAAACTGCCTCAAAGGGAATACGTGGAATTTCCCCTGAAGGGATGCTTAATATAACTTAGGTAAACATTACCAGAATATGCTTTTATATAGTTTTATTGTTTCGTACTTAATTCTAAAGTGATAATGATAATTATAATATACCACTACTTTTACTTGTTAGAATTACAGTTCATTTATCAGACGTAAGTATTTTTATTTTATTTTATTTTACTGGTAACCATTCAATAGAATTTACTTCCAATTATAGAATGGTGTAGATGTGCGTATATAGTGGAATCTAACCACTTCTAGACCGAATCGTCTTGGTTCAGTCAGAATCTCAATCCGTGCTACGGCCTTTGAAATTCAAAGCGGTAATGGATTAATTCTTTTTGCAACCAGAACTTTACAATAAGACAATCAAGTGGTTAGCTTGAAGCATCCGAGTGCGATTTAATTATATATACAGAGCGATTTACAACTTCGTGCTTATACAGGTTGTTCCACAACTTTAAAAAAAATTAAAGGGTATATGTACGATGTCCTGATCATGAAAAAAAAATGAAAAACTCGTATGATAGGAGAACTCGCTAATGCTCAATGAAAACCTTTCCTCACTATACTGTGCAGTGTGCATGAAAAGTTGTATAAAAATAAATAATTTTTTTATGGTTCAATGTAATGTAAATCATATCTGTCAATTATAGTAATTATTATAAAAACATTTATATGTTACCTAATATTTCGATTTTTAAACTACCTATCTTTAATAATGTATCGTAATTTCGTTGTATACAAAAGATTTCCTCTTGTTATGATCTGGGCGCTTTTCCCAAACTATTAAGTTACAAATGGCCGATAATGAATAAATAATTCTACCGGAAGATAGAGTTTATGGTAAACCGTGGCTACGTTCGATTTATGGAAGTAATTAATTATTAGAGGGTAATAAAGAGTTAGTAATTTGTTGGCAACCTCGCGTATTAATAATAAAGCTAATGGAGTCAAGCTGTAATTATTTTCAGTGTTGATATTTTAGATTTTAAGTGATTTTGCAAACTTAATTAAAGGCCATTGTTTGAGATTCATTTACGAAAATGTTATTAGGACTTTGTTTGTTATTAAACATAAAGCTTGTCATTTAGGATCCTTAAAATTATGTGATATTTTGAAATTTCAATATCAAAATAACCTTACTTAACTATTATTTTCCCTATTATTTATTTATAGATGTCATTCTGTATAGCACGGGGAAATATTATAGTAAAAATTTGTATCACGGCACTAATATTCAAAAAATACTTTGAAAACTAATATATAACTGCGTTCAAATGTGCAAATAGAGCATACCAAAATGGCGGATAGCATTATCCAAAGTTGCTTCATTGCTTTGTTCCTATGGTCCCTCTATAAACTTCTATCCTCTAAGAGTAGGTATAGTAAAAAAATTTTGGAAAGGAGTCACGTCATGAATGTTGGTCACTAGATAATGACGTCACGGAACCAGATAATGACGTCACGGAATACTAGATTTACATAGTATACTAATTTAATTTTTTTAAATGTAATGTGTGTGTAGCATTATTCAATTTACATACATGCGATGATAATTTTTGCGATCAATTTAGACGATTAATATTAAAATATCATTGTAAAATTTAATATATTTCCAGTTAGAACTTTATGGCGTTACAGAAAAAATATGAATGTCATGTAAACGTACAACAGTTATGCCAATGTTAGGTGAAAAAACAAACAAGGTACAATTATTTGAAATAAATTAAAAATGCTTTAAAAACATTATATTCGGCTTTAAAATTATTGAATATTAATGAAAATGCACTATTCTTATAGTATGCAAAAAAGTAATATTTATTTTATTCATTTAACATCATTCGGTCAGTACTACAGTTATTTTTCATTTCGTAATGTTTTGATGACGTGACTCCTCTGCAAAAAAAATTCAACTATACTACTAAAATTTAGCATTCAACTTAGCATGTTAGTAGACGCAATAAATATGTACTCTCGTGTGTAACAACTGCCATAACGCACGATTACCTGTTTGGAACTGCAAAGCGAATTTGAAGCAATCATGATTTGCCTGTACCTACCCGTTATTCATTTGGAAATAATGGATTTCAGCGGCAATGCGTGTCCATTGTTTCCATATTATTATCCCGTACTTAATTTGGTAGCTGTTGCGGTATTTCACGCGCAATAAAACCATATTAACAAAGTCGCATCGGATAACAAATGAATGTTTGATGACAATGCGGTCAGAGCATGGAAGGAGGGACATGCACAAAACCGTACACAAGAGCAGACTTGCAAATTTCATGTAGAGTAGCTACAGAGCGCAGGTTTATATACAACAGAGAATGGGTAATCTATTTCAAGTGAGATTTCGTAAAATAAAAAGATTTGTTGTTTATACTCAGGTGTGAAGAGAACTTGCTTTTTTATTTTGAAACGCTTTTAAATTTTATAATAGTACCTGCCTACACCTACCATTATTAAAGCTGAAAAGTTACAACGTTTAGTGTTTAATAACGAAAGATACTTCCATGAAGTAGAAAAAAGGATCTTCGAAAGATATTATTATGACCGACGTAGGTTTTTATATAAATATTAAACTATTCAACTTGTATTGCATTATGAGTAATTTAAAAGAAAATTGTACGCCACTAATTAATATAACAGGCAATAGGAAAACTCGAGAAACACTTTATATAAATATAATGTAAACTATTTCCCACATATTAAGTAAACCAATTATTTGCTTCAATTTTTTTAATTCTGACCAATGGCGTACATAATATATATCGGAAAAAATTGTAAAAATGCCCTAGGGGTTTTTTAATTTTCTCGTTACATTGCAATGACTACCATGTATGACAATTTTATTGATTTTGTATTGTTTTCAATAAATTTAATTTAAATTAAGAGTGTCAAATGAATTATTTTATTGACAACTTCTTACAATGAAATATAACGCCAAAAAATACAATTACGTCAAAAACCTTAGTTTGGAAACAATTAATAATGAAACTTTTGAAATGAAAGAAACTAAAATTTTGACAATCAGAGGTTAGTAAAAAAATTAAATGTGACAATAAACAACAGTTTCGGGACAAAAAATAAGTCTTGAAAAACCACGAATAATTATTCTAATCGGTCTATTTATGAAAAACTAATTAAGTCTGAAAAAAATGTTTACATAATTTTGAATAACAAATTAGCTTGCTTTTAGTTATATTATTTATTATGAAAAAAGTTAATCAGGCGATATCAGGGTAGATATACATTTTAAAAAATACTTAGTCAAATTGATTGAAAATTATTTCTTGAGGCACTAAGTTAAAATAATAATTTCTTGTAGATATTAGCATAATACCTATTGCTTAAAACAACATAAACGTTTTTAGTGATCAATTTAGTTGATTTTACGATATAATGTCATATTTGTCAATTATCTTGATATCCGTAACTTGATTATAAAATACCTTATATCTAATTAATTTATCTGGTACTAGTGGTAGAAAAATAGCAAAATATCTTGCATATCATGTCTCTAATGTGGCGGACATTATTAAAAAAAAAATATGTATGTAATAAATAAGACTAAATACAAAAAACACAAAAGTCCAAAGATTAGTTGACGGGGCTCGTATGTCACCTTGCTGTCATGAAAAACATTTTTGTAAAAATCAATCAATATTCCGATCACAATTTCCCTGCAACTTCAATTCTAATAATCTCCAACAACTCGCACAACGAAATAACCGCTCCAAAGCCCAAAATTTATGACTTAATTTGTACAGCAGAAAAATCCGAGTTCCCTGAGACTGGATAACAAAGAATAAGCGAGAGAGAGACCGCACGATGGCGCAGTGGCGCCACAAACGCCGGTGCGAGAACCATGTGAACCTAATCCTCAAGGACGCATTGAGCAAATTCCCAAATCTTCTTAAGGTATTCCGAACATGTAAGTGGTGTTGGGACGACTTCATTTATAGAAATTTAAAACGAGTGACAAAGGGGACGAATTTATTGAAGAAGGGGAGTTTTATTCGTTTTTTAACCGCTGAGAAACGTGGGTTATCATAATTTTTCACCGTAGTATACTAATTTTTTGAGATAAATAATAATTGCTTGTTGTACAGAGTTATTTATAAGTACAAAAGTTGCTGATATCCGTCACTAAAGATTTATTTATTTACTATAAAATGATTAAATTATTATAAAATTGTATTGGCAGGTGTATTATGGCCATTTTGTAAATGATTAATTGATTTATTGGCCAATAACACTTTATTCAATTTCAGACCGATTATTGAACTTTATTTGCCATGGCATATCAAAAATAATGTTACTAAATTAGTAATTTATATAACAATTTAAAAAACAATGATTATGTAATTTCTGCCTTTATTTTAATTTCAATGTACTTGTGTTTTATATCGTTGAAAAGAGAGAAAAAATCTATAATAAGACGGGTCATTTGCCATGGCATATCAAAAATTTGAATTTGATTTGTATTTCTCCAAATCTGTAGGAGATAAAAAAATTTTGAGGACTGCTGTGAATTCCTCGTTAAAAACGTGCAAATTAGAAACTTGTACTAATTCAAACAAAAAAGTTATAGATGAAAAACGAAATTGGTAAAATTTACATTTTTGCGTATATCTAGACACCTATGCATTTATTTGAAAAAACAAAAACATTTCTAAATTGGCCCCCTCAAGAGGCAACTTTTGTCTAATTTAACCAACTTCGTATCTGTTACCGTTCTCGAGGTGAACACATTAACTTGGACATCCTGTATAGTTACCTAACCTACCTACACAAATTTTTCGACCGGTCCCTAAATCTTTTCTTAAGTGTAAATTTGACTTGTTCTTAGTTCTCCTAGGTTAAAACAGCTTCTAGTATTACGCAATATGACTGATTTAATGAAAAATAATGTCGGGCAAAAATATGTACAGGTACTCCTACATAGACAATCACCTGATATTCACCTGAAACCTAACATTCTATCACCTCTCATTTAACGACCACTATTTTCCTGCAAATTTCTATTGATTTTGTTTCTCTATAAACTCCGAAGAATCCATTTGCCTGCATCAGCCTCATTTATAACGCAGCGCAGATCCTGTGTGTTTCTCCAAGACATGATATCCACCGAGCGAGAGCAACCGGTGCCGGAAGTGCTATCTACCATCTACCACCTGTAATTTATTTCTTTAATACACTGCACAGAAACTAGTGCAAGCAAACAATCCGCCAGAGTAATGGTGAAACAACGCTGAGATATTAGCGAGAGGAAATTTTTACAGAATGTTTATTGATTCTACTTTAATAGGAAGGCAATATTTTAGCTAGGTGTTCTTTTGTTTTGATTATTTAATACAAAGTAAATAAGCCAGTACCGTATTTATACTAATTTATCATCGATAAAGACCTCAGAATTAAATCGACTTACAATTCATCCCAAAATCTTGACACAAAAGAACATCAATTATTGACAATTGCACTCATAGTTTTTCATCCAATCAAAACACAGTATTTTGCTGAATTGTACCAATCACAGACGAACTACAGTGACAATTTTCACTAGTGAAAATTACACTGACAATTTTCACTAGTGAAAATTGCCGCGCAGCGTTGCTTAGATATTATGTCAGTTGATGATTGTTTTAAAAATACTTTACTTTTTTTGAATAAATAAAATAATTCGAGAAATTGTCAAGCCGAATACCATATGTGACTATAATTTTTTGGTAATTTTTGCCGTCTAGTCACGACTGCTTGTTGCGTCGAAAATAAACACGAGTGCGTAGCACGAGTGTTTATTTTCTAATTGCCAGCAAAATCATAGTCACTAATGGTATTATATATGAAAATATTGATAACAATATTTTTTTTACATATTTATTAATGTTCAACTCACAATTAATATATTATATCAATTTTGTACATTGTGCTGTAAAAAGAACTGATAATAGAGAGGCGGTATCATTACGATTTTCATACCGAATCTAAACTTTTGCCACTACTATCGGAGTAATAAGTATAGTCAGTCGGAAGTAAAGTTGAATAACTTGTTTAAAAATAATCAAAAAAATTTAAATAAAGCTTTATACTAAAGTATGCACTTTTCTACGTAATTGTATAGAATTTCAAATTTTTAAATGTATATGTGTAGAAATAACAAAAATTTATAGCAAAAATGAGCTATGATTTTGACACATTTGTAGAAACTGTTAACTTTAATGACATCTACTGTCAATATACACCATGAAAAAAAATTCAAATTTTAGTATAGTATAGTTATAAGCTTAGTTATTTGTTAACGTAATTTTTTAAATGGTTATAGTTTATTGTTTGTAACAATCAAATAAGTGAATATGGAAGATCTTTGTTACTGGCAATCTAATAAGATTCAAATTCAGGTTAACGATGTTTTATATAAATATAAAAAATATTTGTTTATAAATTTTATTTAAAAATTGTAACTTGAAATTTAATAACTTTTTTCTAAAATTTATGGATCCTCTCGGTATAACTTTTTCAGATAAAAAAATATTAAAATTCATATAAGTTTAAAATAACAATGATTAACAATTCTTCAGACATCATTGAAATTAACAGTTTCAAAAAAATGTGTTAAAATCATAGTTCATTTTTACTATAAAGTGTTGTTATTTCTACACAAATACATTTAAAAATTTGAAATTTTATATAATATCGTACAAATTTGCATACTTTAGAAGGTATAAAGTTTTATTCTAATTTTGTTGATTATTTTTAAACAAGTTATTCATCTTTACTTCCGACTGACTATATTTATAACTCCGATAGTAGGATTGTATATCTGAATTCCACTGAAATAATGTATATTTACTTTTCTGTAATTTATTAAGATACAAATAAAGTGGTAATATCTAAGACAAAATAATATGTAAAAATATATTTCAAGTAACAAAAGCAATCAATAAGGTTCCTAGAGTAGAAATAGAAATTGAAACCAATCTCTATTTCGGAAACTTACTCTGCCATTAGTGCTCAAGGTAATTGAATAATGGAAATAGTTTTCGAATAAAAGGTAAAGTAAATCATAATTAAAACTTAGAAAGTTTGTTTTAAAGTTAAATTGATTTTGACAAGAGTGAAACTGAATCAAAATTTGCATTTTACTTATGAATGAGTTATGAAGGTATTTGAAAATAGCAGTAATTTTCAATTTAAAATTTTAATGAAGCATTAATTATTTAAATTTAAAACTATTCTCAAAACGGATATTTTAATATAACATTATTTATGAGCTGCAGTTGGAGTACTCTACTAGACTACTACGAATAAAACCCATAAAAAAAACGAACAATAAGCTTAGTATAATTATTTCAGTTTATTCAAATGGACCGTTTTCTACTATACAGGGTGTTTTTATACCTCTGCACGAAACTAAGGTTACATAATTTGATATACTGTTTATAGAATATTTTTTTCGAAATGTGCAAAAATAAGGGCATTGAAAATTTTGGAGCTGCTTGTTTAAAATCCCATTTAACTGTTAATTTATTATGTAATTAATAATTAATAAAATAAAATTATAAATACTGTCTACAAATAAAATAGTGCCTTATCTAATAAAAATTGAATAAACAGTTAAATGGACTTTCTAGCTATTGGCACAAAAATTTTCACTAGCTTTATTTTTGCGAATATTGAAAAAGAGGATACCTACATATATGTTAATATGTTATCGAACAGGTCTTGTCGATCATTTTTTGATAATTTTTTCATATCAGTAAATATTTCGCAGTAAATTGCAAATACATGTGCGCAATAAAATGTAACAGTCAAACAATTTCCAGTTAAATAATTATACTAATTAAGTGGCTTCTATACGAAACATAACAAATTAAAATAATAATTCATAGAACCTCAAAGAGCATTAAAAATTCCTAGAACCATCTCCATCTCACATTTCAATTCAACAACTTTCTCCGTCTTTCTCCTGCGACGCCACAGGTTGCGAGGAAGTTGGCCATGACGCGGCTGACAGCAGGACTCTTCCTGCGTCGCTGCAACGCCAGCGCCATCCTGCAGCGCGGCAGGAACGGAACTAACAAAGAGATTCAGATGAAACTGCATCAGCGTGAATGTTTTAACACAGAGATGTTACGCTGTTTCTTACACTGACGCAGTGGCGTGCCGTTAATTATTTACAGGTATGTTACAGAAGAAGAATAATTAAATGGGGGTGCAATAGAGGGGTGCGGAAAATTGGGAACTTTTTAATTTTATTAGAATATTACCTATACTCTATTCCTCTGTTTAAAGAGGAAAAAAAAGGGTTCAAACTACAAAATAAATATTTTTGATTTCCGTAAATTCGTCAATAAATTCATTTTTAATAATTGACTAGGTAGGTAGATCCAGATTTCAAACCAATAAAAAAACGTATTTCAACATTATTCTTTTCGACTACTCCCTCTAGCTACTAGACTGTTATATTTTCGAAAGTTTTTAAAAATAACAAAATTTTGACTATTCACGTTTTGTAAACGTGTTCAACATTTTTAAAACTAAGATCTGAAAAATTTTCACTTATAATATCACATGTGAATTAGGTAATTCTTTCCGGAAATTATTTTGATTGCTTTTCAACAACGTCTTAATTACCTATAGTGGTACACGAGAGCTAATTACGTTGTTGGAATGCACGATAACATATTTTCTGAGCATGAATTAATGCACGAGTGCATTTTCGGTAAGAAAATCGCAATGACACCGCCGCTCTATTTTTGAATTCTTTTTACAATAAAAACTTAAAATATTTGCTAAATTTGTATTTAACATTAATAAATATATATTATTTACCTTATGATTTGAATATTTACACTCTAAATGACAATTTAACTGATTTTTAATTTAATGTCAAACTGACATATGAGTTTCGGCATATTAATTTCAGTAAGTTCCTCAAGCCACTAGTAAAAAATTTTCGCTAAATATTTATATAACCATGGTTGTTATTTGTGTTATGCGATTTTCTGGCAACCTAGGCAACCTAATGGTTTGGAATAAATTTTTTTGTCATACCTGCACAAAAAGTAACCATTTTCGTGCCTGTTTTACGTGCGCAAAGTGGCTTATTTTTTAACTAGACAAAAAATGCGTGCGCAAAGTACAAGCGTGCGGGAATAGCGTGCGCAAAATTTCACTTTGCGCACGCAAATTGAACACTCACACAGTTTTCTGTAGTTACCGACACGAAATGTGCGCGTAACACTAGCGCCACACACGTGATAATTTAATACTACAAGCAAGTGAACAGCTGTAGTACCTACTTCTCTATGCATAGTTTCTACTGTGGACTATTGTGCAGATTGTGCATTGGATCTAATGGACAATAATATTTTATTCTTATATTTTAATGTTCTTTTCTTTACTGTTAATAATTAGTTTCTTATGCTTTTACATGTAGGTAAATATTAGTTACTTTTTTATTTTATACATATTAATTTTAAAAGTATTCATTTTATCTTTTGATAAGTAAGGTCACTCAAAAGGTTACTTTTTGTGCAGTAATGACAAAAAATATCGTGTGCATCTCGTGAGCAAAGGCGCAATTGCGCTTGGCTTCGTTGCAGCCCTCGCCGTAGCGACCCTCGGCCACCTCGGCTCGCCTCGGTAGACCTCGAGCCGCTACTGCTCGGGCTGCAACTCGCCTCGCGCAATTGCTTACTTTGCGCACTAGATACACAATATACTATTCCATCACTCGTAGATTTCAGGAAGTATATTTCCCATTTTATTTACATAATGGTCAGTATCAGTAGATTACATATCGCTAGTGTTGCCGCGAGACGAGACTTGGCGAGACTTAAGGTCAGTCTCGTCTCGGTCTCGAAAAAGTCTCGAATACCCTGGTCTCGTCTCGGTCTCGAGTTGGTCTCGAGTTCTCTAGTCTCGTCTCGGTCTCGAGTCTCGACGAGAGTCTCGACTTCTTAATATTTCTTAGAAGTATGTGTTAATAAAATATATTACCTGTCATTGCATTAGACCACCGTAAAAAACTAGTACAGTAAGCATTAGGAAAATGGAAGCTTGAGTTTTGAATGAAACACCAAAATATTATAATTCTCAATATACATGGAACTGGAAATTTTACACGACATACTCACTATCCACTATCCCGCACGTCTGTATTGTACAGCTTGTTTATTTTAGAATTTTTTTTTCAAATTTATTGTACATACTAGGAGACAGGCGCGAAAATTTTAACTACAGTTATTTGTACAAGAATGCTCTATTTGTTCGAAGAAGGTAGTTTTTTAGCGAATATTCCATACACGTCATTTTTAACCAATGAGAATGCATTATTTGCTCGTAGAAGGCATTTTTTAAGCAATGAAATTAAAATTACTTAGATAAAACCACAGTAGATATCTCCATGGTTACCCTTTGTTGATATATAAATATAATTCGAGCCATAAATTAATTAGGTAAAATTACTTATAATTATAATTCCTGCGTAGAAACGACAAGTCGGGTCAAAATTTACTCTTAAATTTACACAAAGCATTCTAAAATGTCACAATACAAAATATCAACTGAAATAGCAACGAGTTGCTGTAGAAAGACAACAAATTATTAACAAAAAATCATTGCATGAAGCAGTCTGCTTTGTTCAAAATTACGTGTGTGGAGTGTAGAATAATCACTATTCATATGAAATTTAGAATACAATTTTTTTTAAATAAATAAATGATCTAACCTTTATTAAAAAATTTCTATTTTTAAATAAATATTACAAATTAATTATTTAAAATAAGACTCGAGAGTCTCGACGAGACTCTCGGCGAGACTCGATACTGGCCTCGTCTCGGTCTCGAGTCTGTTATCGAGACTTAACTGATGGTCTCGTCTCGACTTTTCGAGACGAGACGAGACGAGACCGAGACTAGTCTCGAGTCTCGCGGCAACACTACATATCGCTGAATTATATAAAATAATATACATATAATACAATAATATAATAAAATATAATACATAATTTATTGGTTTTTTTCTATCTACCCCAAATCGAATTATTTCCGCCGTCACTGAGTAAATCTATACCCAAACAAAAAGCCAAGCATGTTCCGCATACATACATACACATAATCTACTCGCAAGTCGCAAACATTTCAAAATGTTCATATGAATAATAACAAAAGAAAAATAGTCATTCTTCAACTGTAGTACAACATGTACAGATATTCATACTTGGTTTATTTTTCTTGT
The DNA here is from genome assembly GCA_947534325.1 of Agonum fuliginosum. NCBI lineage: Eukaryota > Metazoa > Arthropoda > Insecta > Coleoptera > Carabidae > Agonum > Agonum fuliginosum. Next base: position 31,466,760 of record OX384037.1, read on the forward strand.
CATTCGCGGATTAGCTAGCTCTCTGTATTTTTAAACAAAATGTTCTCGAATTGTAAAACAAATATTTAGCTATGAACACTTTATTTATTTACTAACGGGTGATTAACAAAATGTTCGCTAGTCATCTTCAATTAGATTTTTGTAAAATTAAGAACAAAATACGCTCTCATAATAGTCTGTGTTGTGACTGTTTCAAACAAATTTTCTATCTGTTATCGAATCGTACTAATGACTAGACGGCATTTATCAATGACTTATAGTTTGTGAGACTGTGACACTCAATTGCGGTTCTGTCAACTCAGGTTTGGAACCAGGTATTCCATTTTGGTACAAATTCAATACTAAAAAATCTTCCATTAATAATAATAACAATGTATTTTATTCTGCATACACAGTAATGTGTATAGAAACGTCAGTGTGGAAGTGTAACAATTGATATACAAAAAGACAAATTATAACAGACAAAAACTCAGACATATTACAAACGTATAGACTAATCTATAAAAATACAGAAGCATAAACTCATTAATATAGAATAAAAACAATGTCGTAGAAAGAATAGTTTTAGATCTTTTTTTAAATTATTTCTCAGTATTTACTAATTTACGTGAATCTAGCAATTTATTAAATATTTCTAAATCAACTCCATCAGAACTTTTAACTACTTTTAACTTCGAAGGCGGAATATAAAAATTATTTTTGCTGCGTGTGTTGTGGTATTCTGGTATTACCATATACCATAAGTTGAGGACTGGTGACCACACCCAAGTTGGGTAAAAAGCTTTTTAGATATCCGATCGTGAATTTATTTTAACGTGAAACATGGAATTTATGGTATCCATGGTAAGAAATTTGACAGCAATATATTAGAATGTTTTCTTTTTAAGGTATGTTAAGCTGAACCCCAGTAGCAGAACCGGCCAAAACCAATAGGAATAATTAGTACTCAATTATTAATAATTATTTACCCTAATCCCTAATTTATTACTGTGGTTTTAAAAAAAACTAACAAAACCGTACTATAGAGCCCCACAAACTCGGTTTTTGTTTTTACTACACTAACAAAGCTAACAAAACCGTACTAGAGCCCCACAAGCTCGGGTTTTGTTTTTACTACACTAACAAAGCTAACAAAACCGTACTAGAGCCCCACAAACTCGGTTTTTGTTTTTACTACACTAACAAAGCTAACAAAACCGTACTAGAGCCCCACAAGCTCGGGTTTTGTTTTTACTACACTAACAAAGCTAACAAAACCGTACTAGAGCCCCACAAACTCGGTTTTTGTTTTTACTACACTAACAAAGCTAACAAAACCGTACTAGAGCCCCACAAACTCGGTTTTTGTTTTTACTACACTAACAAAGCTAACAAAACCGTACTAGAGCCCCACAAGCTCGGGTTTTGTTTTTACTACACTAACAAAGCTAACAAAACCGTACTAGAGCCCCACAAACTCGGTTTTTGTTTTTACTACACTAACAAAGCTAACAAAACCGTACTAGAGCCCCACAAACTCGGTTTTTGTTTTTACTACACTAACAAAGCTAACAAAACCGTACTAGAGCAAACAAACTCGGGTTCGTAAAACCCTCGTTAATTTTTTAAAAAAACCACAGTAATAAATTAGGGATTAGGGTAATTAATTAGTAATAATCGAGTACTAATTATTCCTATTGGTTTTGGCCGGTTCTGCTAATGGGGTTATTCCAGCTAACATACCATTCTTTTTAAAATGAAACACTGCTGCTATCAGGAAAAACGATGAACACTTTAAAAAAATTTAATGTTTACGTTGAAAGCGTCCCTTACATACATTGTAATTTAAAAATATTATCAAGTCGTTTAATTTAAACGTCAAAATTGGAATTGGCTTGGCGTTATTACTAATTTAATAATAAAGTACAAACGTTATCATATGATTTGTTATTTAGTCAAAATATACGTAAATTATTACATTGTATGCCGTGAAAAGAACATATTCGGTTTGACAGATTTGACATTTACAAAATAAGCGCACAGTTGAAAATCGTACGACTATAAACATAAAGCAAAATAACTCACACACGTCACGTATTGTGTATGTTACAAAGTTTAGATAAAAGGTATGACAGTTACATTAAACATTATATGTTTGAACTTTGAATTTAATTCGTACATTGGAATGATTGTAATGCCATTCTTTTTAAAAAGAACGCTCTAATATACTGAGGGGAAAAAATGAAACACTTGAAATTCGTGAAATTTCGACTATTTTCAAACCGCCATAACTCGGGGTATTTTCAATCGATTTCGATGAAACTTTGCGGGCGAAAAACTTTGAAGTGTCTACTTAAAAGGCATACATGCGAATTTAAGCGCAATCCCTTCCGTCCCCCTCTAGCACCACTGTGAAAAAAAATGTTTTTAATGGAAAAATATCCAACTTTGACGATGTGTACGGAGTAGAAAATTTCTTTTTGACTCGATCCACAGAAAGTGCAATAAAATTTGTTCAATTCCCTGTGCAGGACTCAAAGAACGAAGTTCCTACGATGATTTGGTATGAAGTTATGAGTGTTTGAAAAAAATGTGCATGGAGAAAATTTAAAAATGAAATTGGATATTTCGTGAGAATAACTCAAATTGCCAAAAAAATTAGAAATTTTGAAAAATAATTTCATTCGTGAAAAAACATGCACCTTTTTTTCAAACACCCATAACTTTGTGCCAAATCGTCGTAGGAACTTAGATTTTGACCTTGCACAGGGTATTGAACAAATCCCTTTTGGTGGATCAAGTCAAAAAATAACTTTTAACTCCAGGTACACATCGTTAAAGTTGGAAATTTTTAAAATTAAAAACATTTTTTTTTACAGGGGTGCTAGAAGGGGTTGCGCTTAAGTTCGCATACATGACTTTAAAGTACACACTTCAAAGTTTTTCGCCCGCAAACATTCATCGAAATCGATTAAAAATACGCCGAGTTATGGTGGTTTGAATATGGTCGAAATTTTTACGATTTCAAATGTTTTATTTTTTTCCACCAGTGTACATTGCTGTCCAATTCGTTACCACGAATGTAAAAAATCCTATATTTGACTTTAAAATAAATTCACTGTATAGATATTTTGTGTGTAATTTGACATTAGTTTTTGCAATTTTATTTGAACGATATTCACTGGTGGTGCCTAGGGCATTTTCACATTTATGAACAATATTTTGAATTATAACTTTAATTGAGCATTACTAACAAACGACTGTTAATCAAAGAAACGTTTAATTACAATTACTCTTCACTCATATCCGAATCATTTAAATTTTAACGCTCCATTAGTATTTTAGATCGTTAATCTGTTACGGCATCATTAAACCTACAAATGCATGCCGCAAATTTCTTCCTATAACTACCTCTAATGCTCCAAAAGAGCAGGTTGATAACAGCCAGGTATAATATCTCCTCAGAAATATGTGCAAATAAAATTCGTTCAAGTCTTATAAAAGTCACGATAAATTACGGTTCATTTTTATCAGGAAAGAAAGTTTAAAGTTTCTTTATGTTCAGAGTTTTTATTCAAAAATTTAATCAAGAAATATTGATCAAAGTAAAAAATATTTTGTAGTTTCACAATATTATACATTCTATGAATTTATATTCCAAGCATTTCAAAATTTCTTTTGATGTGAACGTTAAAGAATCCTTTGCTATATCGATACCTACATAATACTTTTAGAAGAATAACAAAAGGGCACTTTTTCTTTAAATTTAATAGTAAAAGACAAAAAATTCATGATCAAACGATGGTAGCAATAATAATAATTTTTTTTTCATTTATTGAAGGCACATATATTATTCGAATCTTATTTTGATGGCAACTATTAAGCGGCCCGTCTACGTTTTTCCCGAATTCCTATAATACTCTCGATTTTACTTTTTCCTATTCCTCTTTTCCCCACTACGACGGCTGCCTGAAACCAGCCCGAAACTCGTACTTTACCGCATCCTAGCAATGCAATATCAATTTGAAGTTGAAAAATACTGTAAAAGTGTTTTCGTTCGTAAACTGTTAGTTATTAGTTTATTATTTAAAGATACAGATAATGTTTTTATAAACATTTAATAGAGATAGCATGGATCTATCGATGTGCCTTTTTAAAATTTTAAAAATAAATTTCTATCATGATATATAATCGTGTAAAGTTTGCATAAATTGGAAAATTTTAAAAATTCACAACTGTTAATTGTTTCAAAATATATATTCTTGTTGAAATGAAATTTTACCATCCTTGTACTAGCCGCAAAACACTTGCTACATTAGTACATTTTATGGTGGATTCTAGGAAGTAGACGAGCCTCTTAAGGAAACATTAAAATTTAAGTGGAAGCGGTGTAATTCATTATAACCAGCATAGTAAACCAAACAAACAAGTAATTACTGCATTTTTAATAGTCGCAGAAAAGTTACTTTACATTGACCTAGAAAATTTCAACAGCAGCGCATTTTTGTAACTTTTTCATCAAATTTTCATTTTCCTTGGAAATCTGAGTACATCCCTGCCTGGCTTAGGAAATATAAATTAATGAAAAGTACCTGGAGTTCGTTGAAAATGAAACAGTTTGTCGGAAAACGTGTAGAAACAGTTATATTGTACATTAATTTGATTACCAAGATAACAAAAACTAACGTTTGCACTTTTGTTTTGCAAGAACAGCTTGTTAAAGCAACTAGAAAATTAGCTGATCATTTAGTTAAGCTTAGAGAACATACCAACGAAGCATTTCTTGAACTTGATGAAATTTACTTTGTCGAGTAATATGTATTACTTACACTACGTTTGTTTCACACTACTAAGCGCAGTAGGGAGCAAAGAAGCTAACAACATAACAACTATTTTAGCAATTAAGACACAGTTAAGCTCTAAATGTAGACGTAGAGATATAACTTTAAGAAATCAAATACAAACTACAAATGTAATATGCATTATCAGCTAGGTATTTAAAATCGTTTGAAGTTTTTTACAATAAACAAAACAGACATTCAAAATTCAATTGATTTTACTAGGTACATTTTTTAGAACGTTTATACATCGTTAATCATTGTATTAGTTTTTACGTTTTTACCGGGAGGTTCAAAATAAGACAGACTGAATATACCTAGTTTTTAAGAAATTATCTACAATTTGACAATTTAGTAAGACAGCTACCATAAAGCTCGAGCACCGGCTAGTGGTTGTAACAAGGGCTAGCAACAGAGAGTTAAATGTTAGATGGTAGAACAGCCTTAAGACTGTTTTACATTATACTTTTCAGCTAGAAACTTGAACTAAATTTTAGAAACATTTTTGATTTTTTTGCCTTGAATCAGATCCAAGTTGCCGCTCCCCCTGGGAAATGAAAAAAGTTATTTTCCATCACCAAAAATTAAATTTAAAGGTATTTAACCTTGAACCCAAAAAAAATTTCGTCTGCAGCGCATTTATTTTAAATTTATAACACTCCATGTAGCCTACGACATATTTTTACTTATCTTTAATTTCATAAACTGTCTGCCACCCCCACCCCCTGGGAAATTATTCTAACTACGGTGCAGTACATTTTGAATTAGCTTGCTGCCATTTTGTTTAAAGATGGCGACCTGACTTCTTAGTATACTCATTTTATAAGTTAGATCTTAAGCTATCAAATTTGAACCCAATCGGTACAGTATATTTTGAGTTTGCCAGCTGCCATTTTGTTTCAAGATGGTGGACTGCCATTTTATTGTACTCATGTCATATGTTCGATCTTAAGCTATTACCATACCAAATTTGAACCCAATCAGTGCAGTGAACTTTGAGTTAGATAGCCGCCATTTTGTTCCAAGGTGGCGAATTGACATTTTAATATGCTCATGTTATAAGTTAGATCTTAAACTACTACCACTCCAAATTTGAACCCAATCGGTGCAGTACATTTTGTTCCACGATGGCGGATTAACATACTAATGACCAGTTGCACCGCTTTCACTTAAATTTTAAGTATTCCTTAAATTAACAATATCGAATCAAAATCAAATTGTCAAACGTAAAAATAACATTGCTGTCATTAATTCGATTCGATATTTTTCATTTAAGTTACACTTAAAATTTAAGTGGCGGCGGTGCAAATGGCCATAAGTCACAAACCTTCGCGGGCGTGCACACAATAATTCACCAAAGTTTCATCACAATCGGGTGAATGGTATAGGAACGCATAGAAGGAGAGACCGACAGACAGACAAACATTCATTTTTATTATATAACCGACAAAAGTATAATGCAAAACAGGCTTGAATTTCAATCATTAAAAAAAGTAGAACAAATAATAAAATAATGGTTGTCGTTCTAAATGTTGAACAAACAATATAATCTAATAAACGTCTCAAAACTGCGATATTTTAAAGTATCCCCCCATCAGCCTAAAATATGGCTACTTTACGCAGCCCATTACTAAAATTACACTATCCAGCGATCGACATTTTAGCCGCAAAAAATATCGCCGACATGGTAAATTGCGTTTCGCTCCGATAGCTCGCAAGTTGGGAGCTCAAATGTTTGTGGGGAAACTTTTGGCGGAGTTGCTATACTGCATATTACATTAGCATAATATTGTCACAATACGTGTGGCGGATAGAATAGCAAACCAGTGGCGTACGAAAAGGAGGGGGAACTAATATAGAGAAAGGAAAATTTATTGTGTATATTTACTTGCGAAGAGTTGTGAATAGTGTTTATTATTTTGAAAATTAATTTCATGACTTGAATTTTAAATATTCCGAACTTTTTAGTTCAGAAATCCTCACACATTTTGAGCCATCAGTAGAAGATATATAGGATGTAACTCAACCTGTGAAATTCGTAAAATTAATAGTAGTTTGCAAAACAATATCATTTTGAGTACCACTGGTTGTCATATTTAAACACAAAAAAAGTTAAACAATAGTTATGCAGTATGTGTTAGCGTAATTACATTAATGTAATAATAATTGTAAAAAAAAGAAAAAAAATGAAATCTCATTTGCTTGGACCCATTTTTTTATTTGCGAATTTCAACAATATTCTTTTTCATTAATGATCAGTGCATTGGGTTACACACCCTGTATAGAGTAGGTACACCACTTTTTTTTTGCAGATAAACTGAAAACCTGACTTGATACGAAGCTTAGTTTTTAAAACCACGATCTAATTATTGATCTAAATAATATAACTCATATATTTTTTTTATGTAGTACGGAAAATCAATTTATTTTTGCGGGTAAATTATCAGCTATAATAACCCAAGGACATTGATAACTACGAAATAATTTTGTGACATTCCGAAAGCACGTTGCTTGGTAACCGCCCGACGCCGCAGGCGGAGGGCTGTTAACCTAAAAGTAACGTGCTTGAGGTAGCTGTCAAAAAATTATAAGTATTTATCAATGGTCGAGGGTTATTCGGACAGAAAAGTATCATTTTCATTACCAAAACGTGCAAATGACATTTTTATTCAATTATTATTATAAACATAAAAATTAACATAAATAACTGTAACCTAGCAACATATTTGACATAAGTCATAAGTGATAATGTCCCATGGGTTGCTTTCAGTTAAATGTTGTATTCATTGGTCAATATCGTACACGTGATCAGAAATGAAAGAATTTCAATGGATATTTAGTTAACCTAAAAATGTTCACACATAATTATTTGATAGAACTATACGCATTTCTATAAGGATATTGAAGAGAATATGATCGGTATTCTTATTTAAAAGAAATTAATTCTAGACTCATCTGTTAAAAAATAAAATGGTAATATATTTTATGTTCGCCTTAACTACTATATTACCTTATTTTATGACACTGTTTACTGCCCATAAACGTGTAATTTTTTGGACTAGTACGATAAATATGCAAAATTGTAATGCTGTCAATATCATCTAAAATATATCGATATATCGATAGTAGTTTTTTTTTCTAAAACTATGGATCTTTCGATAATACTATCGTTAGTTTTCCCACCTCTACGCTCAACTCATAAACGCTCATGATTAGTGGAAAGTAAGTACACCAAGGGCGATTTTTATGCAGTCAGCCTGAAATGTGTTCCTGGCTGATATGTTTTTATTTTAGATGTTGTTTTATGCAGCTAGTCGATTTTAGTTTATTCTTTTTGATGTTTATTTCTGCTGGACTGAAATGTTCTCATACTAATTATATATGAGCATTCCGTTTCAAAGTCATTCATTTTCATTTTTATTGCATTAAGTAACGCAAAAACTTGTAGGTATGTATTTGTTGAAACGTTGAAAGGACATAACAAAAAATGTAGCCTCAGTTCTAAGCTGTACATGAAGTCGAGAAGGAAGATGATAAGTTTCAACGTTCGCAGTTCTAAGCTAACAATATAATAATGTAAACTACAAAACTAACTGAAATTATCTAGAGACCAGCAATCCTCTTATGTTTTTGTTGTTTTCCTGCTGGTAGAAAACACTGTGTTAGTGTTGTATTTGAGTGTACCAACTCCATACTCCTAATCGGTCTATTGGGAAAATAGTGCATTTGTTAAAATAGCTAGTAATGTAACAAGTGCATAATTTAGGACTTTCTTGGACGAGCCGAAGTTTATCAGCAGTGTTGTAACTTAACTTATCTAGATAATATAGTTTTATCTATTATCTTATCTAGATAAAATGGAAATTATCTTTATTTATTTTTTTAATTATTAGTTTAGTAAAATTATTTTCAAATTTTCCAACGCACGGGTTTAGTCACAATTTAAGGATATTCTGAAAAGTTTCAATTCTTTCTGATTTTTTCTTAGAAAAATTTATACCTAACTAAAACGTAGAAACGTTTAAAACTCATATAATCTTTTGACAAATTTTATAGAGAATCGTATGCAGAAATCCCGATGTCAATAACTTTATCCAATTAGAAGTCACGGTAAATTAAACACTAACATTTTTTCCATTAAAAACATTTTTTTTCACAGGGGTGCTAAAGAGCGGCGGAAGGGGTTGCGCTTAAATTCGCATGCATGATTTTAAAGTAGACACTTCAAAGTTTTTCGCTCGCAAAGTTGCATCGAAATCGATTGAAAATACGCCGAGTTATGGCGGTTTGAAAATGGTCGAAATTTCACGATTTCCAAGTGTTTCATTTTTTCCCTCGGTATATTTGATACCATATTTTTAACTGGGTACTGTTTTTCTACGAAATTCATTTCAGGAGGAACTAAATCAAATGCCGTCAGCAGTGAATTTTTTTTCGCCTTTTCGAAATAAAAATTTTACTATAAAAAGTGTAGCCCACTTTCCTTTTTTACTGGCCCACCCTTGGCCCACCTAAAAAAATCCTAGTCCCTGCGCGACTATTTTTACGATATCAACAATACTGTTTCCTATCATCAGGACACGTTAGAGATAAAGACTTCCATTTCCTTCCACATTAAAATACTGTCCAAAAATTGATGTATGCTCCCGCCATACCATTCCAGTTCTGGAACTATCGGGACCCTAGTCAGTTATTTACATTACATATCATATTTTCCTGTTTGCATGAACCCACCGTCCATTCGATGCAATTCCACAGTTCCCCATTCCGTTTTAGAGTTGAGAGTGTGGTGACGTCATGAATATATGGATATGGATATGGATACTTGTGCTGTGAACGTAAAGAGCCGGCGTATGGGGAATATAATGTCGTCGGAATGGAAAAGCCACGTTGCCGCGCTGTGATGTTGTGTTTTGTTTTTATAACGGCGGAAAAAAGTCTTAGTACCATGGTGGATAAGATGGGTAATTGAACAATAATAACGTAGGTAAAGGCGCAATACACAGACCAGAAGATTCGCAATTTCAACGGTTCTGGTTTTATACATAAAAATCTGATGTGGCCACCACAGTACTTCCCCGACTATACATTAATAATAATAATGTTTATTTGCCAATAGATCAGGTACACTAATATGTAGCACGTCAGGAAAATACATAAAATAATTAATACATAGGTACACAATATACAGGTTGGTGGAGGTGAAATGCGAACATAGGGAACATACATGACAATCGAACTTTCATGCCAGGTATATTGGTATATTTGGTAGTAGTGTCACAAAACGAAGTAATATGAATTTGTCTGACAAAAGAGTAATGAACAGAAAAAATAATATCTAAAAGTGCATTTTGAATGTTAGTATAGTAAAAGTAATTATTATGAAAATAAAGCAGGAACATATTTATTTTAATTGTTAAATAAATTATAAATCTAGAATTTACAATAAAAATTCAAACAAATTTCCTCCCTATGCCGAACAGTAGCCTAAACGATTGTAAAATCCAGTTCTAACATTATTTAACATTTGTGGTGTAATTGCTGCAAAAGCATCTAAAATTTTAATTTGCAGTTCATCCAGGGTTGTCACTCTTTCTTCTTGACAACTATAAATTTTAGATTTAATATAACACCACAAGAAAAAATATTGGAAAGCTTATTGCACGGGTAAAATAAAAATTTCAATAATATGACAGCTACTTTGACATTGACAGTATTCCACGATTCCACGTATATCAAGATCAAGATAAGTCAATTGTCATATATTTCCCTATGTTCGCATTTCACCTCCACCAACCTGTATGCAAATAAAAATATAGAGAACAATAACTTTACAGTCCTAATTTGTCATGCAAAAAATCATCTATAATATGATTTATGGATTAGGAAAGATTTTAATTTAGTTTTAAACAATTTCAATGCCATCTTTGGTTTTAAATGTTTTGGGAGTTTATTATAAAGTTTGATACCAATTATATTTGGATTCTTGAACGTAATATCTAATCTGCACTTTGGAATAATTAAATCATTTTTATTTCTAGTATTGTAACTGTAGAATCATTAATAAATGGATAAATGCAATTTATAAATTGATGTGACATCAATTATTAGCAAAACTTAGAGCAAATTCTTAACATTTATTAATCTAATTTATACGATTACTACAGCCCTGTTCACACAAGGCAACAAAAACAGGAACCTTTGTAGTCTCAAAATTGATTTTTTCTTAATTTACACAGAAGCCACAAAATAGCGGCGCCTCTATTTCATAAGCAACACACACACAGTATTTCTTACTGTTGCGTGTGTGAGTGTGTCTTCTATGTGTCCATGTGTGAACAGGGCATAATTGCACACACAAATTTATTTTTCATATGAAATTAATAATGTAGTAGTAAGGTATACATTAGTCGGAAAACGGTTAGAGAAACAAGTAATTAATTGTCTGTAAAAACTTTTAGTATAATTTTTATAAATTATTTATGTTTCAAAATACCGCGAGGTGTTTTGTAAATTTTATTCTTTTCTGATAGCGCCTTAATAACATAAATTTTATACTTTTCTAAAAGAAAGTGCAGCCAACAATCTACAAGTGAAGTGAAACCGCTTAACAAAGAGAAAATTGCGGTCTCACAACGTTTTCTAAAATGCGGTTCCAAACTCCAGACAAACACTTGGAGAAAAGCCAAACAGAATTTTGGTAAATAAACAAATTCCGTTTATTCTTTGCGTTGTATCAGCTCTACATATCTGGCGTTTTCGCTCATGTTTACTTAACATTACACGAAACAAAGTTCTGTTTCTGTAGTTATGCATTTGTTGTTGATGTTGCTAACGCTAAAATTAAGTGTGAGTACAAATAGTTAAAATAACAGAAAATGAACTTATCATTCAATGCTATACCGGCTGTCTACTTGAAATCTGTTATAAATATTAGGAAATTAATTTAATTTTTTTTATATTACTTACGAGTACCTATTGATATAAGATGAAAGTTGTAATTTGTAAATACAAAGCTTGTTTTATATTAAAAACTACACAATATGAAACCAAATTGGATCATATTGCTTTGTTAGTAATAGATTAGCAGTATTGCAAAGTGCCATCAAACTAGGTATGTTTTTTTAAACTTTTCTTTATGTGTTAAGTTACATTTTTAATAACTGTGCAAAATTAGTAACTTAAAAAGTAAAATGGTAAGATTTCTCAAAAAAACGCCCTAATTGCCTAGTTACATGGCATTCTGAAATAATGTTATAATTTTTGCACGACCGGTCATTTTTTAACGTTTACTGGCTCTGTTTCCAAGGTAGTAGGTTTTGTTTACAAATTAGAAGGCGGTAAGAACTCATGAAGAAGGTGGTAAGCACTAAACAATAAAAGAAACCAAGGCAACAGCATCAAAATTCAAACTAAACCTACATAACCAAAAATGTTATTTTTAAATTTATTTTTATTGTATCGATCAGCAAAAAAATATTATAAGCATCACGGACGTTATGTGCATTTTGTACCGGTTTCGGATAACATTATCTTCAACCGGTAAACTGCAAATACCGCCCTTGATACTTAATATACTATTACGTGTAGAGCGTTGAAAGAAAAAGATAGAGGCCTATCGCTTGCGAGGACCTTTATTTAAATTTAATTTAAATATTCTTCTGACTTACTCGTAATTAGTTTTTGAGAACACGCAAAAATAACATACTTTATAGCTATTTTAATAGCTATTTTCTTTTTCATTTTTCTCTAGGACTAATAAAGCAACATGATCTCATATTGTGTAATTTTTAATTTAGAACAAGTTTTCCATTTACAACTTTCGTCTAAAATGAATATTTGTAACAACAACAAAATTTAATATTCAATGTAACAGAGATTTCTAGCAGACAGCCGGTACTGTATCCAGAATGTAGGTATATTATAATTATAACCACATTATCTTTTCTATAAAATAATTTGTTTATCGCAAAGAAAAACCGATTTCCACGTAAAAGACCTGGCCCTGTTTTCGGACCAAACGACATAATTTAATGATAAATTTACTTAAAAATTAATGCTTTGTCATTGTTCAAAATTCACTCAAAAGTTTAAATTGCGAATTCATTTACTGTCGCTAACATTCAAACATTCTCCAAACTTTCACTGTAAAGAAAGGCACAAGAAGAAGAAACCTTTAATTAAATTTAACTCAGTTGGCTGGGCATAATAAACAAACTTCAACGCAACAAGTACACCGTATCGACAGTTTCAGTACCGCTGTATCATCTTAAAGGGTCAATACCAACGATGTTTAAAGGAGTGGATACTGTGATAGGCTCAAAAGTATGGACGGGGAGAGTAAAAGAGTCAAACATCAAGTTATGGTCTGTACTGTGAATATAAATTTTCATCGAAATATAGATTTCAAAAATTAAAATATTTTACCTATTACTTGAAAGAAAGTATAGCGGTCTTATGAATTCATAGTTTTTATGCAAACAGACAAGATACATCTATATAAGATATAGAAAATTTGGTTTTTAAGTATTTAATAAAAATTTTAAAAAAATTACTTAATTTGTTCATAGTTTCATAATTTTAAAGATATTATCAAAAGTTTTATATTCTATACAGGATGTCCCGTAACATGAAGCACTTATTAGAATGGCATATAGTACTTAACGTACTGATCACGAAACAAAAAGAATTTTTTCAAAATTCGAAAATTAGTTTTTGAGGTTTGCCAAGAAAACAATTTTGGGCCACTGGTTGAATACGTAGTTTTAATATTAAATATTACATTGTACCTATAACTAATGTTTGCATAATACAATAATTAAATTTAGTTTCAAGTAGCCGGTCACATAACACTTTCAGTTTTGCTATTAAGGTGGTGGTGGTGAGTTGTTCGATTCGTTACGTGACATTGTTTATTATTAATCTAGTCTTGATATCGCTCTTGTGATTGTTGCAAAAATGAATGATTACAGTAACAATGAGTTAGTGGATATGTTGCTAGTGTATGGCGAAGCAGGGCAAAACGCTAGATTAGCCCAGCGCTATTACGCCGAACGTTTTCCAGGACGACGGCATCCGTATCCTCGCACATTTCTTAATCTTACTCAACGCCTTCGCGACACTGCTTCTTTGCGACCTAATCGGGGAAGAGACGGTGGAAGCTCGTCAGAGACCAGCAAATGTTGAAAATGCAGTCTTAGATTTGGTACGCAATGACCCAACAATTAGTACAAGGAGAATATCTCGCCAAGTACCAGGTGTGCCGCGGATGACAGTTTGGAGAATTTTAAATAATAATAACTTATATCCTTATCATTTTCAACGGGTCCATGCGTTAATTGAACCCGACCATATTCTTCGAGTAAGGTTTTGCGAATGGCTTCTGCATCAACATGCCGTGGATCCTAATTATTTTACGTTACAAGTAATATTTTCTGACGAATATTCATAATTGTCACAACTGGGCTGAAAAAAATCCGAATGCTGTTGTCAGGCGTCATTTTCAGCATAGGTTTTCGCTAAATCTTTGAGCTGGGATGGTGAATGGATCGTTACTGGGACCATACATACTTCCTAACAGAATGAATGGCCAGGATTATCTATTATTTTTGCAGAATAATTTGCCTGAATTATTAGAAGAAATTCCTCTGAATGTACGTCAAAAGGCATGGTTTATGCATGACGGTGCACAACTTCGTTTTAGCAGAAATGTTAGAAATCACCTAGATAGAGTATTTGAGGGCAGATGGATTGGTCGAGGAGGTCCTGTACCTTGACCTCCTAGATCTCCGGATTTGAATCCATTAGATTTTTATTTTTGGGGTTATTTTAAATCATCTATGACAATCAAGAGGCTCCTGAAACCCTTGTAGAATTAAGGCAACGAATTGAAAATTGCGCTGAAAGAATTAGACAAGAACATGCATTTCATCGGGCTTGTACAATTTCTTTAATTCAACGTGCTGCGTTATGTTTAGCTGTTAATGGAAATAATTTTGAACAGTTTTTATAAAAATAAAGTAAATATTTTGAAATAATTTGGTTTCTTTACCTACGCATCCCTAGAACACAGATTAATTAATATTGGTTTTATGAAGCTTTACGTAATAGCATAAATTAATTTCAATTATAAATTACTTTACGTAATGACGATAATTAATTTCTTTATTAAAAATAAATATTGTCCAGTGATACTAAAAATGTTCTCCTTAAGTAAACTACCCTTATTTATAGGAATTTTGAAAAAATTATTTTTGTTTCGTGATCAGTACGTTAAGTACTATATGCCATTCTAATATGTGCTTCATGTGACGGAACATCCTGTATAAAGCTAATACTATCATTCTTATAATAGTAATACAAAAATCCAATTTCGTACATAATTTACAGGTTTTAAATAGCTTAGTAGGAGTGACGTTTAACGTTAATTAGAGGAACTTATAAAAAAAGAAGAAATTTTAATAATTACAGTGCAGAAAATATATACATCTATTTCTTGCCACCCCTGCCCTCACTCAAAGCTGATACTTGAATCCATCGCCATATTCCTCCTTTAAACATCCTTGGTCAATACTTATGTGAAATTACTCTTACAGAGAAACAGCTCTGTCAACATGAAATGAAACGTCAGACTTTCATTTGTCATCGCAGGCAACGCGATCCGAAACAGAAAATGAGAACGGGAATCCTTGACAGCTCGGAAGAGGAAGAAATAATAGAAGAGAAAAAAGTGTGAAGGGGCGAAACCGTTTCTTATGTGCATTAAGGGATGAAATATATTTTCTGCTGCGAGTTAAGAATATTTATTTAATGAGATAATGGGATTTGCTTTTTTGCGGGCCCTGTTTGTTAATTTTTTGTAGTAGGCTAAGCTGATTTTTGTGTAGGGATAAAATTAAGGCCTTTTTAAATATTTGACGCGATAAATTGGGCCAGCTCAGGCACAAAAAGCTAATATTTGTTGATGAAATTTTAAAGAAACTTAAAGATTAATAAATTAGAGCCTACCTTGCTATTTTGCGGACGGGACGAGTAAAGTGATACTGAATGTACCTAAAAATAAAAAATAAACTAGCGTTAGCAAAAAGATAATACGATATGAGGGTTTAAGGCGGGCCACCTTTAATCAACAACCATCAATGGATTTGTAGGTGTACAGGGGGAAATAGGAAGTAAGCCATCCTACAAGTGTGCCCCCACTTCTAAAAGAACATGCCCAGTCTGCTTTGTATAGTCTGAGACAAAAATATTACAATCGATAACAGACATATTGGTAAATTTTCTTTTACATAGGAGTATACTGCGTCTCATAGAGGTGGAGCTTATATTAGTTCAGGAGTCTCTGTCCGTATTTGAGAGCGATAATTTCGTGAAATATAACTTTCGTAAACGTATTAAAATTATGGTAAATATTGAGATAATTGTACTAACTTTGTAATAATTTGGTAGAAAATTCAGCACACTATGCTTCTCTAATGACAGTTTTCCAAAAATTTGTGTCAAATCTATATTATATCCGTAATAAAAATGATATTTTTTAATGTACTAAATATAAAAATACTGGAAAAAATTAAAAATCTGTTGATAGTTTTCATAAAAATCATTTAGAGCTGATTTTAATAGGAATAGTAACAAGCAATTTTCGGTGTTTAGGGTACCTACTAGCAGAACTTACGAAAATACTACTTTATCTGATGCTGTGTCATAATGACAACATTATAAGACTCAAATTGAGGACCATAATAGCATTTATTATGGGTCAAGGATCATAATAAATACAGTATGGTACTCAGTACTCTAATGAAATAAAAATAACTCGTTGCTAAGGAAACGAGTAAGGAAGTTTCAAAAATAGCATACTTGATTGTTTGACTAATGTACACCAGCAGATAAAATTTTTATTGCAATACTGATCGTAACCAATCATTATAGCACACGTCGTGTTATCAAACTCGACTTCGCCTCGTCTGATAATCTTTACGACTAATACCATAATGATTGACAATACGATCCTTATAACATAAATAACTTTTTTTTATTTTGATGGTAAATCATTCAACCATTAAAGTGAAATAAAACCACTTCTAGACCGATTCGTCTTGCCGCAGTCAGAATTTAAATCCGTGTGACGATATTTGAAAGCCAAAGCGGCATCGGAGATGACAAGTTAACCAATCAAGCTACTAGTAAGCTAAAATTTTATATAACCATGGTTACAATTATTGTAATAAATTCTTCCATTGCCTGTTAAATGTGTCATGCGATTTGCCTAGAAGTTTTAAAACTTGTTAGTCAGGTACCTTTGTTAGTTTGTCTTGATCAAATATCAAAAGTTCACATGCCGGGTTCATGTTTTTATTCAATATGTGAAGTTTACAGTGTAGTGTACTAGCTGTTTAACAACTTTAATTAAATATGGATTTATCCTGTGATAACAGACTGCATATGCTATCTAAAACTACGTATGTTGTAGTTCGTGCAAAGTTTTGATCGTATTTTATGTTATCATATTTCCTCAGTTTATAATGAAATTTGCGGGAAGGCACGTTTGACACTGCAGTCAATTCCACTTAGAGATAACTTCAATATTTACCGCAAGTCTCATCGCTCCAATAAGGCAACAAGTATGGATTTTTAATCTACGTATACCGTATTAAATCACAAGTATAATGATTAAGCGGCCCGTTTACATTTTTTCCGAATTTATAGAATACCCTCGATTTTACCTTTTTACTTCCTTTTACAGAGTAAAAAGGAAGTATTGTAATCGCGAAAAATTTCAGTTCTCAGATTTTGACGGAAATATCCGTTTTGACTTTTCCTGAATCCATGATGACTAGTTTCGTCGTAAATTTTAAAAATCTTGAATTAAATTAGGTAGTTACAAATGGAAAAACGACGAAAACAGTGATAAATAAATTATTTTATAATAATAACACAAATGTATAAGGTTGAACAAATAATAAATAAACATAGGATAGCATAGTGGTTAGGATGCTAGGTTCTGGTTACAGAGGTCGTGGGTTCGAATCCCGGTCCTACTCCCGTTACCATTCCAAGTTGGGATCTAATTAACTTGGCAACCTCTAGCTATCGGGCACCGGCTAGACGCTATAACAAGGGCTTGCGCAGGGTCGACTGGCAACACACATGGTAGTAAAGTAAAAAACTCCGTGGCAAAGTATATAAAGTAAAAAAAAATTAATACTGTGTGTGCCATCAAGTCACCCTAGGGATATAACCCAAATGAGGTTCAAATCCCGAAATGATAATACAGTGATAAATAAATTATTTTAAAATAATAACACAAATGTATAAGGTTGAACAAAAATAATAAATAAACATAGCTATTTACATTTTAGTTATTTAGAAAGGTATGAACAGTTTAATAGGCGTACAAGGAAGTCATGTGGTGTCCACATCAGATTTTTTCTATTCCACTTTTTTACTCACTACTACGACTGCCTAAAACTAGCCTGAAATTTGTACTTTACCGCATTCTAGGAATGCAATATCATTTTGTTGATAAATAAAAGTGTTTTTGTTGCGAGTAAACTGTTAGTTTATTATTGACTTCAGGGTAATGTTTTTATACAGATTTGTTAGAGAAAGAATGGATCTACCTACATTTATGTACCTTTTAAAATTAAAAAAATAAATTTCTATCAGGAGATATAACCGTGTAAAGTTTGCACAAATTGGAAAATTTTATGAATTTTTCGAAATTTTTATAATCACGTACAATTTTTTTATTAAACTTTTAAAAAAACACAACTGTTAATTGATCCTTTAAGTATATAATCCTTGTTGTAATACAATTTGACCATTCTTGTACCTACTGGCCACAAAACACTCGCTAGGAGGTAGACGGATCTCTTAAAGGATTTTTAACAAAGTTTGTCCCAGAAAAAGGAAAGCAAAAATAGCATATTGTAATTCAAGTGTGGATAGGACTTAAATGAAAAACTAGTAAGGCAGTTGGAGCACGAGAGTGAGCGAATTCTCTTTTGCGTTGATGTATTTCGCTGATAACATTTTGAAATCCACATCCTCAAACTTTTAAAAAGCTGATAAATATAAAAACTCTTGCCTTCTTGATTCTTGCCATGCTTTTTGTTGAAGATTCTTGAGATGATATTAAAATTTATAAAACTCGGGATGAGAAACTGAATTTATAAGAAATTTAAATGTATAATCACAATGTCGCCAGTGAACTGTGAATACTTCCGAGGGCTGTACAAAAAGTCATTCGTTTTTGACACAATATTTATTATGATAGAAGAAAAAGTTTCTTGCTTTTGTGTGATCTTAACTTTGAAATAAACTTAAGAGATGAAATGGTATATTGTTAATCATTTTGTTAATATTGTTATTTATAATTATTTATAAAATGCCTACACAAATTCATAGATAAAATTTTATTTAGTACAACTAGGCAATCCTCAACATTAAAGAGTTTATTAGAAAAACATGCCTTAATGGTATATTCTACAACAAGTGTGGAATGAAGCATATTCAGCTCGAGTGGAAAGTTTGTGAGACGAGCTGTAGGCGAGTTTCACGGTTCCACGAGAGCGGAATAGCCATTCCACACGTGTTGCAGACTATGCTTTATCTACGACTTTAAATTTAATTGCATTATAAAACATAACCTAAAACTATTAAAATTAAAATAAATATATTCATAAAATAATATTATACATAAAATTAATAAATCTAAATGTATTTTAAAGCTACTCACCAACCAAAAACATTGAATAAAGTTAAATTATTATAACTCGCCACATTTCATTCCATTACCAGTAACGGAATGAATCCATTTCGTAACAAGTGACAGAATGTACCCATTCCATAATTGAAAATGATGTAAGAATGATAACATTCTATAACAGTCGTATAGAATTTTTTTCCGTTGTTCCTTTATTAATAAATATAAAATCATACATTAATGATTCCTATTACAGCATGATTTTTATTAAAACTATTTTTGGATAAGTTCAACATACGTTATACAGGTGGCAGGTGTCCCAAAAAATAAGTGAGACTGGCTTGAACCACATCACAAGAACACGAAAAATTGTTGTACAGTTAGACTAATGTTATGACAGGATATGGACTTATAGTAGGTACTATTGAAAACGGTTGCGTGAACTACTAATTTTGGTTTTGTTGCTTTTTTAAAATATATCCGAGGAAAATGAAAGTCATAATATAAACTCGATATTTGATATTTGCACACGTTAAATAGTTACAGTCGATTTATTGTGATAATACAAAATAATAACTTGATTTAAAGAAATACACTTTCACGATTTTCTCGGAAACTACTACTTATATGAAAATCGTAAATAAACTTTTTTTTATAGAGAATTTGATTCTCTACAATTTCATATATAACACTTTTCTTTGTAATAGTAACCATTTATGAGATAAACGCAAAAAACTAAAAATGTACACATTCAACCCTTAAAAAATAAGGGATGCGGACTGGAGAGAGTTGGGAACTTTTGATATGTTGTTTAGGACATCAAGTAGAACATGTATACAAATTTATAGCTTTACACATTTTTTGTGGTGGGTTTGGTCGAAATTTTGTCTAAATTGACTAGACTATAAGTCAAATTGTGTAATATGTGTAGTACACAAAAATTGAAAAGTTGAACCGACTCTTCACTTCAAACTACCAATATTACAAACGAGACAGTCAATCACAAAAATGTCCATTATATAAATTTATATGGCAAGTTGCATTAAGTGTTGTTATAAATTTCTTAGCATGTCGCAAAATACCTACCAATTAATCAAAGAATTAAATTTCCTAATAAATTCATTTCTAATTCCTTTGCAGCAATATTTCAAAACAGTTTACCGTTTGAATTTGATAACCCCCTCTTCAAAGTGCCTTTCACACTCCCTCGTATATCAATTCTGTCGCAAACAAACAAATTCATAAACAAAACACATGCGCCTCGCCACCTCGGATTGGATTCGCAGATGGGAGCGAAGCGTGGAGCAGATGGGAACGAAGCCTAAGGAATGGCGCAATTTTTTCCTCAATGCGCGCCATCTTATCAATGATGCAGGGTCAATCAGCAAGGCCGGCCTTCCGGTGAATATTTCACGCAACTTCCGCCGATTTTTCGCCAGAAGAAGAAGGGGATGAAGATATGCTCGCGAAGGAAATGACTGAGTTTCGAACGGGATCGGTTTTTTATTTATGTTTTATAGATAAAGATTATGGGGAAGAGGATAACTCCGGATATGGTCAAGTCATTTTAAAACGTTAAAAAAATTATATTTTGCAGTCAGCAGCTTATCTTATTATTTTATACAGAAACTCGCATGACGCAAATAACAGCCAATTGAAAAATTGATTACAATAACAGTAACCGTGGTTATATAAAAATTTAGCCTAACCTAACTGTAATTAATAAGCGGAAATTTATCTGTCACATGTCAGTTTGACAGTTAAATAAAAAATTGGTTAAATTGTTATTTTGAGTGTAAATAAGCAATTAATAAGATAAATTTAATATTAAATACAAAGTTTAGTGAAAATTTTAAAGTTTCTATTGTAAAAAGATTTCAAAAATAGAGAAGCGGTGTCGGTTTCATTACGATTTTCTTTTCGAATCTGCACTCATGTTCATATTTTTTTTATTGTGTATCAACTCGAGTGGCACCGCCAGGGTTGTCGTGATTTTGCCCAGCCCAAAAAAACCCACCTGAAAATACCCTTAAAAACATATGTATTTATCCTCACAAAAATGTAAACATTGCCAAATTAAATAGATATCTAATTAGATTAAATCATATATTCCCTTTCTCATAAATCAACAAATTCAGAACTAAACTATATAGGTTTTTGGTTGATTATGTCCTATTTTTAAACGGTTTTATGCTCTTAAGGCTTGGTCACATATCTTTATGACATGTCATGTCTGGGTTATTTCATTATATTTTATTATGTTATTTCTTATTTCTATTGAGATAGACATTTTGTGTAAAGTGTCACAACGGAGAAAATTAATCTGGATTTGCACACATTTTCTAATGGAAAATACGAAAAGTTTGTATCAGTATAACAGTTGTAGACAACACTACAGTTGTGTTTCAATCAACTGTTTTGTTATGTTAAAAAAAATGAATGTGACATAATCTACATTACACACTCCATAAGGTTTACTTAACATAATAACATGACACAGACATGAAAACATGGCATAAGCTATGTGAACAAGCTTTTACTCAAATTTAGGAATGTTAGAAAAACCCATAAATGGGGTGTTTTTTTACAATGGACGAATTTCAAAAAACCCGGGTTTTTGACAACCCTGAGTGCACGACGTTGTCATCCTGTATAATCTGATGACTGACAGTGTGTGAAGCTACTACTACTACTACTAAAATTGAGTAAAAAGATATAGATTACATATGCATTTAGCATGGGATTTTTTCATAAATTACTTTCAGAGCATAAAATTCTACACAATTGTAAAGAATGAGTTTCTTTCAATACTACAGCTTCTTTTTGGTCTAGAGGTAGCGTGTGCGCTTGTGGTAACATCACCTGGGGTTCGAGACCGATTAATGCAATTTAAAAATAAATAATATTGTATTTAGTGTTTTTTTTTTAATTTGATTATTTATTACAATAAAAATAAATTGATTGATGAAGAAACTCTATATTCTTTACAATTGCGTAGAATGTCACGCTCTGAAAATCATTTTGTTGTCCCATGCTAAATGGCTATGTACCGCTTTTCGTGAAACACCCTGTAAGTCTCATGGTGAGAACTATTATTTTCTTTGATTGAAACGAGAATCCCTTGTAATTCGAGTTGTATGGTCACGTATCTGGCCGGCGCGCGGCGGTACAGTAGTCGAGACTTTTTCAACCTCAACACCCCCCCTCCCCCCTTCAGTTAAGTTTGTTCGCACGCGAAACCGCTATTCTGCCTCCTATAAATAATTCGTGAGCGCGGTGGCGTGTTCTACGCTGCGCTACGCTGTGCTGTGTTTGTTTTGTTACATGCGGATCCTGCAGTCGCCGCCCGCAACGCCATGCGGCCGGCTGCGGAACTAACTACTGAGATATTTATAAGAAGATGCTTATCTGGATTTTTAGACGATTGCGATGAAATTTTGTTGCAGTTTTTTGTTGCTTGGTTCTGGATTTTTTATTTTGCGGAAGAAATTACTGATGGTAAATGACCGTAGGATTTTAAAGAATTTTAAGGTACTTTTGGTTTCGTACATTTTTATCTACACAGTATGACTAATAATCCTTAGTTGATTATTATATAGGCTATTTCACGACTTCAGGAAAAAATTAAGTGGCTCATACCACATGACATACTTTTGACAATTTTGTTTTGAGATCAATATGTACCTACGTCATGTATTATTTGCAATTATTTTGCTAAAGTTGTGAAACACCTGTATGTAACTATCAAAATATTTAAAAATACCTACACTTTTAACTTTTCAGTTCAAATTAAATGTCAACTTTCGTCGATTTAATAAAATTTACCCCAGATGTCGTTAGAATTTTTTGCCCGAAATCAGATAGTCAAAATAAAATAGATAGAAACTTGCTAGGTATAAATCCAAAAATATTAAGAATCGCAAATTTAAAAAGACATTCAAGTTTAATAATGTTATAGATATTCTAGATTTTGTATCCCATTTTTGTTGACGTATAGAAGAGAAAAAATTAAACTGATTTTTCAAACTTAGAGATATACTTTTAGGCTGTAAAGGATTTTTTATTACGGATGTGGAAGAGTCGAATCGCTAGACGAGAAAAATAACCACGTGAGTAATAAAAAAACATTTTTACAGCCGAGATAAATATATTATATTTTTTTATGAAATAGCAACATTATTTTAAATTTGTAACATTCAAGCAAAATATGTACAAAAACAAATGGTTGCAACAACAATAGCCAACGTTCTGGCCAATTCTCACCAGCGATCGAGTGCACAGGCAGCGCTCTAATTGGTCGAAAAATGCGGAGCTAAATTTGCACTTTTCACTACTATTTAGCGGAGATAAAGAAACTCATTATTGTACGATTTCATGAAAAATACATTATTAGTCACTAGGTAGTAGGTACCCTTCTTCTTTGTAGAGAAAATGATAGGTGAGTACCATTAGAATGGCTGATATTTATTTGTTAATTGACTATTTCGATTAGTTTTAAAACATTTTGTCGTAAATTCTTTATAATTAAAAAGAAAACAAATTGCTTATTTTTGGAAATTGTACGACATTTCTATTCCAGTTTTTGAGTAACACGCGAAAATTTAACTCTTTGTACGCATTTCTTTTAACAAAACGGATTTCTACATTTTATTTGCTATTTTTATTATTTATTTTTAAAAAGGTGCAGAAATCTCCTTAATTAATCCTAATA
Organism: Agonum fuliginosum; assembly: GCA_947534325.1. Classification (NCBI taxonomy): domain Eukaryota; kingdom Metazoa; phylum Arthropoda; class Insecta; order Coleoptera; family Carabidae; genus Agonum; species Agonum fuliginosum. The sequence goes on from OX384037.1 coordinate 31,490,995, forward strand.
AATTTAGTTGTATCCCTATAAATTATCCGCATTTTCATCCCAAGAGGAACACAAAAGTTGGTTAGAAAACCCGAACCCATCCACGTGTTTTCTCGCGATAAATAAATCACCGTCGTGCGTTCTACGCATGCGTGAGGCAAAACAAACCATAACAACCCCCCCCCCCCTTGACTGCAGCGTAGGGTTTTCCCCAAAGAGCGCAAATTTCCCTGCTCCGGGCCTGTCATTTGTTTAACTCTATGAAAGGTCGAATTGTTTCAACCGCACTGCTGAATAGCCAGTTTTACGCAGGTGAAAGGAAGAAATCTCGGAAGATAGTGGCGCGGAGGGGAGGTTTATTGGGGTTATTTGGGGGATTATATTTCGGGAGCTCATTTTTATTTCTTTACAGATAGCACGAGATGTTTTACTAGGCTGATAAAATATTTAATAGCCTGCAGACCAATTTTTGTCAGAGTTTCGTGCTGAAATTGTGTCAGTTAAATTGAGCAATTTTACAAGGTTTAAACGAGATTCGTACGAACCTCTAGATGCGTAAAAGCGGTGGTGTTTTGTGTACAAGTAATTACTGGTGATTTAAAAAGTAGTACAAACTAGAATTACACAGGTTATAAATGACTTTTTCTCTGACCACTGCTGTAAATCAGCATTACAACTGTACAAACCACAAGCTGTAAACTATGTTAGCTTATTATACATCTTGTGTACAATTGAATGCCGTTTGTTGCTATTTGCTACTAGCAGAAAACCAAGATAATGGATCGTTGCTAGGTAACTTTTTACTTTGTAGTGTAACAAAAAAGTTTCATTTTGCTACATACAATAGCACAGGGTGTTTAAGAATTTCAAGAAAAATATTGAGAGATACTACATGAAACATGATATATGAATAATAATATAATAATGGTTCAAATCCAACCAGTTAGGGGAGAGTGTTCCAAAATGAGACAAACTACAAACGCCGCGTTTTTAAGTGCGATTTGTACTCATTTACATTAAGGACGCGCTTAAATGTGAAAAACCGTAACACGAAGTCTGTAATGGTAATGTTTTTAAATTGATAATTGTCAAAATCTTATTATTGGTCATAATATGATTTTTTTAATGTTATTTTTTTCTGAAACTACCTACTAGTGGCACGTCAGCGACACTTTTACATGGGTCATTTTGCACACGCTTTCTGCATAAATTTCGGATAATCGATGTAACCTACAATGAAAATTATACTACACAATGAAAATATGTACAATCATAATTGCCAATAAATAAGACAATAAAATATTTCCACAATGAGACATTGTTGTTCTTATGACGTTTGAAATATATATTTTTTACGTTGGTAAAGTTGTGTAATGATCTGATAAATGTACGGGCAAGTTTAAGTATCCTATCGGGCACAAACTTTAACTAAACGTACTGATCGCAGAATAATTCGAAAATTTAATATTGCGGTTTTTGAAACGAACAGTTTTTATGTTTTATCTTACTATAGTTGATTTCTTAACTAAACGGAGCAATCTGAAGTTGTCTCGCTAAGCCGTATTTACACTGTGTAAATACGAGAAAAATATCACTAGATTTTTTGGCGGCAAAATTAAATTTGACCTATCAGCGGGCAAATCCGATACAGTCACTGACAACAGCTGACGAGACAAGATGGGGAAATATTATTATTATTATAACCTTCAACAATTGTTAAATATTAATTAATAATTATTATAAATTGAATACTCACGCCTCATGTCGCTATGTCATTCCACATCGCGATCTTATGGAGCAGATGTAAGAGCTCGTGGTCCACAATGTGCTCCAGGATCCTCTCGTCCTCCTAGCGAGTCCAGTCACTCCTAAAAATAAAAAATTCATTTTTAAAAAATTATTTAACATTTATTCAAACATTCTGCCAATTTCTACTAAATCCGTATATCTCTCCTTTTTCTCGACGAAATCGTAGACAGCTACATTCCGGCCTTGAGAAATTGTTAGTTTTGTAAATTAAACAGCGTCATTTTTATATAAAATATTAAATATTATTATTATTATTATAATCTTCAACTATTGTTAAATATTAATTAATAATTATTATAAATTGAATACTCACGCCTCATGTCGCCATGTCCTTCCACACCGTGATCTTATAGAGCACATGTAGAGCTCGTGGTCCACAATGTGCTCCAGGATCCTCACGTCCTCCTCGCAAGTCCAGTCACTCCTAAAAATAAAAAAATCACTTTTTAACAATTATTTAACATTTATTCAAACATTCTGCCAATTTCTACGTATTTTCTTTACCTTTTCTACAGTTTTAAAAATTACTATCAATATGAATCTTTACAAGTTAAAGAGAAATTGTTAGTTTTGTAAATTAAACAGAGTCATTTTTATATAATATATTAATTATTATTATTATTATAACCTTCAACTATTGATAAATATTAATTAATAATTATTATAAATTGAATACTCACGCCTCGTGTCGCCATGTCATTCCACATCGCGATCTTATGGAGCACATGTAGAGCTAGTGGTCCACAATGTGCTCCAATATCCTTACGTCCTCCTAGCGAGTCCAGTCACTCCTAAAAATAAAAAAAATCACTTTTTAAAAATTATTTAACATTTATTTAAACATTCTGCCAATTTCTACGTATTTTCTTTACCTTTTTACAGTTTTAAAAATTACTATAAAACTTTTTACAAGTTAAAGAGAAATTGTTAGTTTTGTAAATTAAACAGAGTCATTTTTATATACTATATTAAATATTATTAGTATAATAACCTTCAACTATTGTTAAATATTAATTAATTATTATTATAAATTGAATACTCACGCCTCGTGTCGCTATGTCATTCCACATCGCGATCTTATAGAGCACATGTAGAGCTCGTGGTCCACAATGTGCTACAGGTTCCTCACGTCCTCCTAGCGAGTCCAGTCACTCCTAAAAATAAAAAATTCACTTTTTAAAAATTATTTAACATTTATTCAAACACTCTGCCAATTTCTAAGTATTTTCTTTACCTTTTTTACAGTTTTAAAAATTACTATAAAACTTTTTACAAGTTAAAGAGAAATTGTTAGTTTTGTAAATTAAACAGTGTCATTGTTATATAATATATTAAATATTATTATTATTATAACCTTCAACTATTGTTAAATATTAATTAATAATTATTATAAATTGAAAACTCACGCCTCGTATCGCCATGTCATTCCACATCGCAATCTTATGGAGCACATGTAGAGCTCGTGGTCCACAATGTGCTCCAATATCCTCACGTCCTCCTAGCGAGTACAGTCACTCCTAAAAATTAAAAATTAATTACATTACAAAGTTTGTGTGGTGTAAAACTGGTGTTACATCAGCCAATCATAAACGATCAGTTTTAGCATTACTTTAGATTGCTCCGTTTAGTTAAGAAATCAACTATAGTAAATTATTTAATAGGTACTTAAAGCATAATACATTAATTTGTTTTACGAATATTTCTTTATGCAATTGCATAATAATTAATTACCTTTGCTAATTCATTATAAATCGAACACGTAAATCCAGTGGTACTCAAAATGTATTCTTTGAGGAAAAATAGCTTTAATTTTGCGATTTTTGGAAAAAAAACATTACTTCGTGATTAGTTTGTTGAATACTATTATAGTTAAAATTTGTACTTGAAGTTATTAATCACCCTGTATAGGTAATATTAAAAGTTCAAATATTTAACTCTTTGCTAGCAATCAATATAAAGTTTTTCTGGAGTAACATTTAACACATTTTCTAAATGAGGGCAAAATTGAGGCAAAATTAAAAAATATTGTCACGATTATTGGAGAAACTTTTAACGAAGATTCTACAGAGAAACTTGATAATTATAACAATAGCCAGAAATCTTTACTTAAACTTTACCAGTTAGGCTTTTAGTATCAAGTTAGACGTCCAGTTTTAAAATCATAAAATATAAAGTTCTGATTTTCATCATGATGAATTCAGACGATTCGTTTTTGTGCAATTATAATCTCAAAGAAGCATTGAAAACATTCTTATGAAACTAGGACTACATTTAAGACGATCAAGTGGTTAGCTTCAAGCGTTCAATTGCGATTTAATTGCAAGATGTATAACAATTTAACGACAATCACACACTGCTGGCCGAAAGACTTGAATCCCGGAACTCCGGGTTCCTACGTCATCACATGCAGAGAGCAGCTACTGCCTCAAGTTTATTGTATGTTACTAGGCGCGTAGCCGGGCTACAGCTCTTCCCCCCCACAAAAGGTAAAAAATAATTGATTTTAAAAAATTAAAAAATCATCAATGACAACTAAAAAAATCTGATGTGGCCAGCACAAAACCTCCCTACTCAAGATACCCTACTCTTTTAATTGCAGTTTAATAATAGTATTATATCTATTACTTAAATATATTTTTAAAAATGTAGATGAATCTCTTCGTACAAATTGGAAAAAAATTGATGTTCCGTTTTCCCCTTTTTCCAACTTTAAAGGCCGATATCTCAAAAACTAAGCGAGAAATTAAACTCTAGTCTGCAGCAATGTATTTCTAACACTTAAATTAACTTATAACAAAATCTTCAGAATTTTGAAATTTTTTGACCACCCAAAAAGTAACCACCCTCGATTTCTCAAAAATAGTTCAATATATCGACTAAATTTATTCACCAATGAATTCCTCGCGCCGAATTACATATGTGTACCAATTTTCAGCTCAAAATTCCGACGGGTACAAGATTTATCAAGATTTCTTAAGGGATACCCCTTTCGATTTTTTCTAAAATCGACAATGTTGGATAAATCTTGATAAATTAAGTCGATATATTTAACCCTTTTTGAGAAATCGAGGCTGGTCGGTTTTTAGGAGGTCAATAAATTTCAAAATTTTCAAAATTCTGAAAATTTGTTTATAATGGTAGAAATACAATGCTGCAGACTAGAGTTTGATTCGATACAATAAATAGATATTTTTAAATAATGTTTATTTTTGGTTATGTTGGTTTAATTTGCATTTTGATGCTGTTGTTTTGGTTTCTATGTTGTAAACAAAACCTACTATCTTGGAAACAGAGCCACTAGTCGTTAAAAAATAACCGATCGTGCAAAAAAGTCATTACTCAACCTTACTCACTAAAAACAAAAGTTTATAAGAATGTATTATTTAATTGTTAATAATATTTACTTGTAATGTAGGTACCTAAATTATTTCCAAGTAATTGTACTACATAGTAAGGCATATTTTTTGTTCGTAATTAAGGTACAGGATAGGATAAATAAAATATATCCCATCTCCCCAAAATTCGTTACTGGGATTGGAAGCATAAAATAAGGCAATCAGGTAAAAGCATTTTCCATTTCTAACAAATTCAGATGAAACTCACAATTATCTTACGGTGCTCAGCAATAAATTCATTCCGAATTTCATAATAATTTCTCAGTTGTCATTCGTGTCGAAACGATCGAACAGCTGGTGAGATTATCCCCGAACAATCAACCCTTGATTAAAAACCACACGACGTAAACTTTAACCCTTGAACTTTCGCAAGTAACCGACTCTGAAACGCCAACGTTACATTCCTTGAATAAAAATCGTTACGCTCTTTTCGACGTGGTTGGAATTAAAAACAAAAGAGAGAAAGATTAACGGGGACGGAAAGTTTGTTCTATGAATCTGACAAAAATAACAATTATAAATTGTTTGCTTTAATTAAAGGTTTTGTCCCAATATTTATCAGAGATTATCCTAGCCGTGTCAGAACACCTTGAGGGTGATTTACAACTTAGTGCATATAATTTTTATTCGACTTCCAAAAAGGAGGAGGTTATAAGTTTGTCTTGTATGTCTGTTTGGTCGCGCAGAACTCGAAACCTACTGAACCGATTGAGATGATTTTTTTTAAATAACTAAGTATATTCTCCCGTAGGTTTTTTTTAAATCTTAGCCTTCTTCGGAACTATTTGATCAATTTGCATCTTTAGTTATCTGTTATTACTTATTAGAATGAAACATAAGATAACTTTTAGCCAGCCATATTGAAAAACAATGGCGACCAGCTATCTCAAAAACTATTTAACCAAAACTACTGAACCGATTGAGATGAATCTTTTATATAATAATTAAGTATATTCCCTCGTAGGTTTTAGGCTATTTAAAACATAGCCCGCCCTCTTGAAAATAAAATGGCGGCACCTATCTCCGGAACTATTTGATTAATTTGCAAAAAAAATTGAAATTAAATAATTATGTTTGTAATAATATACTTAATCGTATCATCCACTGTTATTACCTGTTAATATACAACATTTATTGATAGTAATTATCAACAACATAATCGTACATTAGTTACTTATAAAACGTTAGATACTTATAATTAATTAGTTAGGTACGGAGTTAATACGTTAGATACAACCATAATATCATCAAAACCATCCATAATATGCGAACTGTCAACTGATTGACAGATACAATTGTTGATTTGTTTTAACATCGCCGTCGTTGATGATACGATTAAGCTTTGAATATAACGCGAATTATGCGATTTAAGCCCCCAAAGAGACTCGGTTTCACCTCGTCGCTTAGCAACATCCTCGGTATTATAAATCGCATAATATTCTTGTTATATTAATAGCTATAAATTAATCTATTTCAAAAAGGGAAAATCACAAAAAAGTGTGAAATAAAAATTTGAAATAAAAAAAATAGAACCGACTTCCAAATCCCCACCTCTGAAAAGTATAAAATAATATTTTATATGCCTCCGGTCGGCATCGCTAGTTTTCCATATCTCAAAATCCGCCAGAAACTCTTTGTTGCCAGCCTAGGCCGGAAAACAAAGTTATTGGTTGGCATCTTGACATTACTAGTTGTCAAGCAGATGTCAATTTTATGCGTTGAATATTTTTTATACAAGAATTAACAAGATTTTGACAAATTTTAGACGTAAATCGTTAATAGAAACTGAAATAAATATATTTTAAGCTCAAATACAAGTATTCAGTGCACAATTTTTTAGGTTATGTATAATTATTTTATATTTTTGTAATGAAATCAGCACATAAAATATTGTGTATTACACGTCCAGAAACTGTTATGCTAGTGCTCGTAATTTGCAAGCCTCGCCTATGACTCGGCGTGTCAAAAATACTCGTTCTTGCAAAAGGTCAGTTTCTGGCCTTGTGATACAAATAACTATTGTCATCTATTTTTGTAGGGCGATAATTAAAAATACCTATCAATAATTTAAAGTCGGCGCCAAATGTAGTAGTTTTAGCAAATCTCTTCTTATGCATATAGCTTATTTCTCAATTTCTTATTTATTCTATACTTTATTTTTAAAATTGGAGATGTCAACCAAAAGTCAATGTTACATTTATTATTCTTTAAAAATTCAGTTCAATAATGTTCAATTTTAATTTCAATCACTATGAAGAATGAATTTTCAAAAACAGTTTGACATTAACATAAAACTTCCGATCTAACATGTCGACTTGTTGGGTGTAAAAATGGCTGTGCTCCAGTAAATCAAAAGTAGAAGTCACTCTTCCAAGTTCAAAAGCAAACTATATAGTTAGGTACGGCTACTTAAAATACAATTGTTACAAAAGTAAACCCTCGTATAAATCTAGCAAACAACAATAAGTTTCAGGCTAATTCAAGGGTAATTATCTAAATGAAACAATTATCTTAGTCCTACATTACACATTAGAGAGCAGCAGTAATCACAGCACAGCGCTGAGTTCCTGCTATGCACATGACCCCGTTTCAACAGTTGTGCTCTGCTGAAATGAGATTGCAGGACGCATCAGGTGCAGGATCAACACATCAGCACATATAGAAATTAGGAATCCTGCTCGTAACAGGAAACGAGAATAGAATCACCCGCCTGAATAATTAATTTGTTTTTATTAGCAGGAATGTCGGAAACGCTATCAATTATTGAGGATACTGAAACTAATGGTTGTCCCCTTAAAGGAAAAAACAAAACAAAAACTTACACCCGTACCTATACAAAGAGCTATTCGTCACATAAAACCTTCCGCCATATCTGTAAAGGAAGGTATTGGAATCATGCTAAACAGACCGGGGTGTAAGTCGGATAACTCAAATACAAATTAACTAAAAATTTTCATATTTAGTATTTAACATTTTGATATAAATTAGAAGAGCTCATTATATTTTGATACAAATATCTTCACCGGAAGTGAGATTTTTTTAACATTAGAGATGTTAATTGTCAAAAATTTATATAAATTTGGATAAATATAGTAATTATTTGTAATAAGAATAAGAGGAAAAGTTATTTGCAACTTACGTTAAAAAAAATTGTCTTTATCTGGTAGCAACTGCAGTAAAATTTAAAAAATAAATTTATCAGATAAAACGTTGAAATCTTGTAATCCATGTTCGGTAGATTTTTGTTTCTGCGTAAAAAATATTGACAGCTGAGACGGGTGACAAGTTGGCATACTAGCGCCATAAGCCATAAGTAAGATATTAAATGTAGTAATTGAACGGGAGGAAGGCTTCAACACAGAAGAGTTTTTCTGTGAATGAATCTTTTGATTCAGGTGATGCAAATTTCTGTGTTTGAATATTTTAGATTTTTATTTGTATATTTTAAATAGGCACCGGATTGTACGTATATATTTATATTTATAAGTCTAGATATGGCGGAAGGTTGTGTGCTGGTCACATCAGATTTTTTAATCAAAAACTAGTTATGAAGGTCAATTTAAAACATAATAAACTATAATGCTATTTTCATAGCCACAAATTGGCCTACATTTACATAGCAAATTAAAGAAAATTAGACCTCTATCATAAAATCGTAACAAGTAGTTTATAAAAATAGGTATTGAATAATTTATTATCGAATCCTTCTTCTTTTTGCATTACTTGGGCATAATAATTGCTTAATTATCCCTACTAGCTTTACGACATGACAAAGCATCATGAAGAAAATAATAACTACGTTTACGAGCAAGGGAACAAGAAAGTGAAAGAGTTCAGTCGTTTGAGAAATGGCTACTTTAAGCTCTCGTTAAAGCTCCATTACGTTCAATGTCCTGTAGGACACTTAGCTAAATCGACAATAATTATCCTTCGACCCTTCGAAGGATCGAGGGACTTCACACTGATTGGAAAGATTCCGTAAATTAATTAGCAAGGAAAGTTGAAAAAGAAAACATTCTCACTAAATAGGGATCGTGAAAAAATTCGATGTAGAGATTTTTGTCAATAAGTACTCCTAGAACTTATTTTGACCATTTTACGAAGATGTCTGTCTGTATCTGTGTATGGATGTTACCTTTGCACATCTTATAACGAAGGTCTGATAGGATTGTGGTAAAAATCTGCCAACCAAAAGTGGTCTTTTCTTGAAACACAATATCATTTTTGCAAAAATCGTATAAAACAATGCGTAAGTTACAATTTTTTCTACGTCGCATGAAAGAAGAAGTTACGTTCTACAATAATTATTTGATCTTTTGTCTATATCTGCTACCTAAATGCGATTTTACAAAATTATATGAATTTACTTACCACGATTTGAACATTAGAATAAAGCAAATAATTTACAAACAAAAGTTTATTCAAAAATGTAAATCTGACAGACAGACAAACAGAAATGGACAGAAATTTTAAGTGGCAATAGTTATTTACTTTACAAGTCGGCAAAGTAAGGAATTACCCACGAGGGAAATCTTAACTCACGAGGCCGAAGGCTAAGTGAGATAATTTTCTCGAGTGGGTCATTCCTTTTTGCCCACGTGTGAAGTATAACGTTTTATCCAACACCCCTTAATAACTGCTTAAATATCTTAAAAATATTAAGTTTCAAAAAATGTAAATCTGACAGATAGACAAACAGAAATGGACAGAAATTTTGAGTGGCAATAGTTATTTACTTTACAAGTCGGCAAAGTAAGGAATTACCCACGAGGGAAATCTTAACTCACGAGGCCGAAGGCTGAGTGAGATAATTTTCTCGAGTGGGTCATTCCTTTTTGCCCACGTGTGAAGTATAACGTTTTATCCAACACCCCTTAATAACTGCTTAAATATCTTAAAAATATTAAGTTTCAACGTAAAACATCGTTTCTATGGTGACTTCCAACAAGCAAAGTAACAATTTACCCACAAGTGGGTATAATTTTGATCAAAGCCACTTGTGGGTAATTTTTTACTTTTCTTGTTTAAAATCACCATAGTTATGATGCTTTTATTAAGAGGTGTTGGATAAAATATTTTATAGTGAAGATATTTTAACTGGAAAAAGGTTATAAGGTATAGTAAATATTTTTTCAGAAATCATTATTAATAAATAATAAGACCAGAAAACTATAGTATTTATTTATTAGGTAATTAAATTAAAATTTCTATTTTAGCAGTATTAGGAGACGGGCGGTTATGTTAATGTGTTGACCACATCAGATTTTTTTATTGGACATGTTATATATTGTTGGAAAGAGCACATTTCAGATATACCAAAACTACTTTTTTAAATTTTTTTGAGTACATTTTTGATTGGTCATTTTATAAAAATGTATCAAAAAAAGTTAGAGGCAAGTAGGTACACCAGAATGCAAATTTTTGTGCAGTAAACCTGTAATGTGTAATGTGTGCCTACCTAGATTCGAACCTGAGTTGTCAGATCACATAGAGCACTGGCGTTTCGCAACGTGTTACAATATTATTAGACAAAACATTTGTCTTTGAGACTTTACAGTTCCAGCATTTATTTTATCTCTTGCTCTTTGACGTTATCAAAAACAAAGTGTGAGTCCTCATAGGTCCCCTGCTGCCAATTTACCACAGTTAAAAGTCGCTAATTACTGCCCTTCGTGACGCAAAAACAGTTTGCAACTCGGTGATGCCGCTGATGAGTGGTTAACCCAGTTTTTGTACTTTTGCGTGTTACGGTATTTTTCTTGTTTTACCAGCTCAAAAAATTCACTAGATTTTTTGCTGTTGTTTTAATAGTTCTAGTTAGAATTAATGACAATGGAAATTAAATATTTTTCTTTATTATAAAGTGAATTTGAGCTTTTATTTCTTTATTTATGGTGGGATTCTGTGCAAATCTGTAAGTTTTACAAATTTGTAAATTTTTAAATATTTAACAAAATCACATCAATATTTGTTGATAAATATAAAAATGTTCATATGTTTATAAATTTCATTGTGGTTTTGTTTAATATTTACAGTTTTATAGATCTGTAGCAACTACAGATTTTCACAGAATCCTACTATAAATTTTACAGAGAAAAATTGCAAACATTTCTGTCACACTCCGGAGACGTTTTTTTTACCTTCCGCCATACCTGTAAAGGAAGGTATTGAAATCGTGCTAAAAATCGAGTAGTGAATTTTTAGTGAATGAGCACGATTTAAGGTTTTACAATTCATTTTCGATAGTTTCACGATGATGTCTGTATGTATGTATGTATGTATGTATGTATGTATGTGTGTGTATGTGCGGTCAGGATTTTTGGAGGTCGGATAACTCAAATAAAAATTAACCAAAAATTTTTATAACGCAACCTTACGCAAATTAGTGAAATAAAGTGTCTATAACTTCATAAAAGTAGAAAATAGTATATTATTTAACGAGCATATAATGTAGGTTATATTACACGAGGATGAAAATTAGAACACGAGCCGTAGGCGAGTGTAATATAACCATTATATGCGAGTCAAATACTATACTTTATCTACAACTACGTATAAACAAACTTGGTGTAGTACAAACATATCACACATAACCTTACTTATTATCTGTCATTGACCAACAAACTTCAGACAAATGCTGCAACTCTAAGAAAATACTTGCTTGCTATTGGTTGAATCAAGCGTGGAATATGAAATTTCATATTACACGCCGTGTAATATGAGGCACATTTTGTATTTGGGGTTATATATAAAATGAAGCTATTATTTAATAGTTGTAGATACAGATATTTATAAATGAATAATACTACATATTCGTAATTAAAAATTACTTCTTTATAACCTAGTTATGAAAATAATATCATTCTTCAAAAAGCAAGCTATTATAAAATTATTTGACACCTTGAAATCATCTGACAGTGTCATTTTCAAATAATATGACACTATTGTATTGACACCTATTTAGTAAACATTGATTTTCTTAAATAGTAAATTAAATGCCTGCACATGTTAAGTACAAGTCTCTTGGCTGCTCCATAAAAGAATATTTTTTCTTGTAGTGCAGATTTGATAAATCAAAAAGCAATGTTTAAACCCCAAGGAACCCCTAAGTAAATCTCCATTTTAAGGACGTTATTCTCGCATGCCCTGCAGCTTTTAGGTCACGCGATTTAAATAAAAAATTCAATAAACACGGTGGATATTTCCCAAATTCAATGACAAAATCTGCTACCAGCATCGGCACGAAATCCAAGATAGTTCGATAATGTTTTTGTCAAAATTTTCGCATACGCTCCATCGGTTTAATTGAATTTTAATGTGTCAGTGGAATGGGGAATTTCCGATATTAAAGTTGAAATTTAGTGGGTAGTTGTATTGTGTGTTTTAGGAAATCCATATAGCTTTGGTTGTTGCATGAATATTTTAATAAAAGCTATTGGTTCGAAACTGAATTTTATTCATAAATTCTCAATAAATTGTTGCATGCTGTATGTTTATAAATAAATTCGGGCAGTATGTTATTGTTATCCGTGTTAAGCCAGTGTATTATTTATTAATTACTAATTTGATGTAGCAATATTAAATTTTAATTTACATATTGTTCAGTATTCTTGATTAATAATATAAACTTGACATATACATTTGTATTAGCTACGTAAATAATGGAAAAGTAGTACCTATTCAAAATGAGTTCTAATCTGAATGAGAAAATTATTGAACGAGAAATATTACTCTACGACTTTATAGCTAATAAATTTTGAGTCATAATGGCAAAAATATTAATTTGTTTTTGAATCTTAGCAGGTACGTATAGCATGCTAAGCGGATACTCTTAAAGTCAAGCTAATGTTCTTATTCCAAAAGAAATTTTATTGTTCTAAAAGTTTAATAATAATAATCAAAAAGTGTTTGTATCAGAAGTAAGTAGTTTTAAGAATTTACATTACAAAAAATTAAAAGTGTTAAACGAATTGCAGGCGAGTACAATATTGAAAGAATTGTTTTGTAAGTAGTCCTTAAAATTAATATAGGTATTTTAAGTTATAACCAATGACCTGTTATAACCGTCTAATATTTGCAGAAATTTGACAGAATTCGTATAATTAAGTAGGTCCTTAAAATTAGTGAAGCCGCTGAGACGATCATTTTCTCGTTTCATTCTCGTCTTATCTTGAAATACGAGACGAAAACCAAAAAATTTATCATCTCGGTTTTTCGAGATGAGTCGAGAATTCAACTACGAGACGAGAAATAAATAAAATAGATATTTTTCTCTTCGCAAATGTCAATTTTTATTTTACTTTGTTCTTTTTGCGCCAAACGACATAGTACCGTATATTTGCCGCTCAGCATGGTGTAGCATTAGCATTCTTGGTTTTGATATAGGTAAATATTTTTATTTAACAAGAATTGAGTGCAAATTTAATAGAAACGTTCTAAAAAGTTTCTAAATTTAGTTCTAGCTTTTCAAATAGGTATATAGCAGCAATTTTTTTTCGAGATATTGCGACGAAACGAGAATTGAGTTTTTTCTCGTCTCGAAAATTTGAGAAATAGTTAACTGTCGTCTCATTTCGTCACACTGCATCATTATTTATTAAACGTTTTTATAGTCCTTAATAAAATTTTACTATTCTTGTAAGAACTAGCCACAAAACACTCGCTACGTTAGTACATTTTATGCTGGATTTCAGAAGGTAGACGGCTTTAACTATGTAATATATTGAAATAATGCATTTATGCAGATTTAATAGTTCAATATTTAACACTAACGACGACAAGAGTCAAAGTGGGAAATCATTGATCTCAATCTTTACTTCTTTGCTACTAGGTAGATAGTATAAGCATTTCATTATCTCTGGCCATATTGCTGACTATATGTGTAATGTTTGATCTTGTGTTTTAGACATTCTGCGTGGTGTCGAAACGGTTCCGCAAGAACTACATCCACCGCTTCACGGCCACGCAGTCGTTCTTCTGGTTCAGCCCGTGGAGCCCGGCGCGGCGGACCTGCATCTTTCTCTCCACCAACCAGTACTTCGACTACGTCGTCATGGCCACCATCCTGCTCAACTGTGTCTTCCTCGCCATGACGGAAACCGTAGAAGAAGCCGAGTAAGTATATCTCCTAATTCATGAGTAGTCGGTATTATAAAGACGATGATGATGATTGATGATTGATATCCAGTAAACATGTTTCATCTATGCGTTGTTACAATAAATCTCTAGGAGATCGCATTTGTGATATCACACTATTCTATACCACAAACGTCACATTTTTATCATTGCTTGCTTAAACCATAGCACAGAGAGGTTAAATAAGGGATATTCCTGCGATTTGCATTTGTGATATCCCCGTGATGTGCTAAATTGATCACAAAAGTGATATCGAAAAAGTGATGTCGCTGAGTGATCAATTTCGCTTGGATATCATAATAGTGATGTCGCGGGAAGACCGATTTTGCAAGATCGCAAAGGAACATTTATGTGATATCACTGAGAGATAAATTTTGTGAGGTCGCAGAGGATTATAAAAGTAATATTACCGAGATATCAATAATTACGCGAGGTCGCAGAAGATGGCAAAAGTGATATCGTTGAAAGATCGCTATAGACATCAATAACATAATTAATTATATCTAGTACACAAAGAATAGAAATACTTAAATTGTTGTCAAAATGTGATGAAACCTACATATACGAAATACCTACTTTTCCATAATAAGTGAGAACTATAGTAGCAAAGTAATTTTGGAGTGTTGACTAACAAATCAACAAAAATCATATCATAACCAATCATTATGATACTCGTGGTGTTATCAAAGTCGGCTTCGCTTCTCCTGGTAATAATGATTGTTTAAGATCAATTACATACAAAATAAAAAGTTAAATTGGAAGTTATACGTGCTATTCTTAAAACGAAAGTAAATAATGTCTGCATTCACTGGTACTGCAGATAAACAAAACCATTTCACTCTCTCGTTAACCTATCTGCCTCCTAAACAATCGCCATTTAAATTCAACAAACATTACCGTTAGCAGATAACAATCAAGCAATTAAGAAACAGCGGTAAACATGCGAGAAGACGCGAAAACGCGAAGACGCAACGACAGCAAACAGAAGAAAAACGAAGCAACAAACGCGTGAACATCCTGAGAATTGCGAGTTCCGGTGGCGCGGCGATTAGCCGTAGTACCGCGCGCCGCCACCGCGCAACGAGGGCGCGCGCTGACCGGAACTCACCGGACATCACAGCGCCGGAAATGGCAGGAAACACTAATGCTACACGCGAGGGGGGAGTTATTGGGGAGATAAATTGTGGAGGAAAAATCTGGTGCCAAACGTAATATTTTTAAAAAAATTTATTTTACCAGGGATTCGAACCGAATCGGAACAGGAACGAAAACCGGAGTGAACCGCAGATGTTTTAATGAACCCGGAACTAAACCTGAACCGTTCGCTGACCCATAACCGGAAACCGATGATTCAGAACTGTTCAAAGACCTTTCTAACATTTTTACAATATTTTTAGCATAGGTACTTATTTTTGTATTTTCTTTACAGTAGTCTAATTTTCTTTGATTTTAGTTGACGAATATTTATAAATAAAATAATAATTCATTGAACCGAAACCGGAACTTAAACCGCTTTTTTAAAAACCGGTTACTTATTTAGTCTTTAGTCCAAGAAGAATGAAACCGGAACAAAACCGAACCCTATTTAATCACAGTGAACTGTGAACCCAACCTGAACCGTTTTGTTGTGCGGTTCAAATCCCTGAATTTAGTTAAAAATGTTGTCACCAAAATTTCCTAAAATATACACCTGTTTAACATAAATGAAAGACCTATTAATCTTTTGTTTACTTTTTAAATTTATGACATGCTGTATATATTTCATTATTATTATTATTGATAAAAAATCAACTACAATTTTGATATTATGTTTCACAAATGATAAATTGTAACAAACAAAAAATTATATATACTACTTTAATAACAAATGTATAATTTAAAACCATTACGTGCAAAATAACAATTAAAAAGCAAAGTTACTACTATCTACTTTATTTATAAACCCGTATATTAAGATTAGTTTTTAATTCAGTGTCAACTAAGTAATGATTAATTAAATTTATATTTACTTATGGTGAAAGATAATAAAATTCATTAAAGATTGTAAAATATATTCACGAGTTTACGGATTATTGTATACTACATAATTACATGAAGTTGGCATTGGCATTGCCAACTGCAATACCTACATATAATTAAAAACGTACATTTTATATTTTGTAACAGTCAAAAATATCTGACATTGAGATGCACAATGCAATAAATTTACTTCGTAGCCGTTACTAATAGCAACGCGGCCGCGAAATGTATCGTACACAAATGTTTTACTTCGCGGCCTGAATTGTGGATGTCAACTTTTTTCGTCAATTGCACAAAAACTTAATTTTATGTTAACATTGTAGAAAATCTGAAGATAATAAATGACAAAATAATTCATTATAATTAGAATTTTTGTTAAAGAAAGTGGCACAAAACATGTTCACTTTAAACACACTATGTACTTGTAACGGAATAACTAATTTAAAAATCTGATGTGGCCAGCACACGACCTCTCGCCTAATTCTGCTTATTCTACTAATCTAATTAATAGTTTTACTTACATTTTAATAGTTTCATGTTCCATATGTAAACGATAATGTAAACCAAGAGGCAAGCAAAACATGTCCAACTGTACTGTCACTGTGATAATAATTCAAATTTTGTGTAGAAACAAATTTCATAGGATCACGGACAACAAGATACTGGACTTTCAAAAAAATAGAATATTAATTGTACTTTATTTTATTGTTAAATACTACCAGATTCAGAAAATTGTATTTATAATTAACTGTACCTATAGATAATTACATTTTCTATTATTTTTAATTGCAAAAATTGTCGTAAATAAATAATGTATCAATTTATTTAAGGAAAACTATATCAATTTTCAAAAAGTACTACTTCCGGTTTTCGGGTTTCTACCAACATCTTATCCGGTCTTAATATTCTTATTAAAACCTTAAATATGAAATTTGGTTATTAAAGGTTTGATACTTTTTAAGTTATTGTGGACGAAAAATCGTCTGTCCATACGCGCACACACACACACACACATACACATACACATACTCACATACACATACACATACACATACACATACACATACACATACACATACACATACACATACACATACACATACACATACACATACACATACACATACACACGTGAAAATAGTAAATTCGTATTTTGAAACCCTGAAACGTGATTATCCACCAAAAACTCGTACTCGAAAATTTTAGCCCATTACAATACCTCTCTTATAGAATATGAAGCAAGAGGTAATTATGCTGAAATTAAAAATGACTAGGTAATAAAAAATTAATTTCAATACCTACTCGCATTAGAATGCAGAATATAAATTAATGCTTTACTTAAAACGTCAATATATTTAAAATTTTCATTCATTTGTGTTGATCAATGTTTATTATTTTCCTCAAAAAATAATATAATTAATCTTACAATAATTATCCGTTTTCAACCACCCTACGTAGGTGTCCATCAAGGACTCTTTTTCTTCTATAAAAACCTCGTGTAAGAATCATTATTCTCCATCGGTGTCAACTTCAGTTACCGTCACATCGATTTAACACACACAAGTGTTGTCTTTATTGTTTTGACGTGACATGGACTTGGAAATATGTGTCTAGGGTAAAATTTTATTGATATATCCTTGAAAAGTATGTCAGTTGGTATCAATGGAACACATCAATTTACTGCGGCATGCATTATGAAATTAAATTTATGAAGTAAATAATATCAGGTAGTGTACCGATTTAGCGGTAATTATACCCAGGTTGGTATGAATCAAACAATGACTAATTTGTTAATTTGAAGTAATTAATGTTGACGTAAATTAGTAATTGCGTCACGGAGGAATTATTTATTCATTTGTTGTTGCCAATATTTATCCTCATTTTGTTTAATTCACTATACCTAAATGTAGGTAATTACTGGCATTATAATATTTGGGATCCATGATTATGTACACATTTTAGCATAACAAATTAGCTAAATATTTAGACCAATAAAAATTGAAATAAAATATTTTAACATGATTTTTTTTAAATGAGTATAATATTATACAGGATGCATCATATATCTGAGTACTTACATACATTATACAGGGTGTACCATAACTTGAGTTACATATTGTAATGACAAAATAATTTATCCACGCCAGTGATATAATAATCATATTATTTTCATCATTTGAGTGAGGTAATTTATTACTTTACCTCACTAGTGAAGTAATATTATGTTCTTTTGTCATATTACCTCTCGCATTTACTCGTTTGTAACCATGGATAATACTAATATAAAAATTTGTATCAATATTATTTGACACCAATGTTAAGGTTATAAATATATTCGACATATTGTTGTATTACGTCACTTTTTTATATAAAATCTGTATAAATCAATGAAAACAATTATTCTGTAAATATTTAAAGAAAATAAGACATAAGTAAATAAATAACATAGATACTTATGAACTTATGTTATAAACTAAATTTTGTTGAAACTACGCTTAAAACATTTAGAACGTAGGGTACTCTTTTTCATTAAACTGCTTATACTCTAACCACGGTACAAGACACTGAAGGTAATCCAACTTGGCTTGCAAAAGTGACTGCTGAACTGGTCCAGTTTCGTGGTACTGAGGGGTAAAGGGATTACTCAATATGGCAGCCAACACAGGCAATCAAAACTCGCGAGAATCGCTGATTAACGTGTAAAGTATAATTTCTATATATATTCTGTAATTTATTATAATATATACAATATTCTATAAGTTATTGAAGATTTTAAGTGAAATTGCTAATAAAATGTGGCCTATGCGATATGACAGCGCCTAGCGGCGACAGGGCGAACTGTAACCTCTTGAGCAGTCATAAAACTAGTGGAAGGGGTATGCAAGTTACCGGGGCCTGACTCTAACTAATACTCGAAGTTATGATACACTCTGTATTCAATACAATGTTTTGTACTATAGCTAGGTATTATGGTATTATGTTTTCTGCGTCTTACCTTAATACTAGCCTTAATATCAATTATTATTAATTCGTATAGGTAGTGAAGATAAAATTCAACATTCTAGTATCTGGTCAACTCGAAAAATTACGAAACCCACTGTCGGCTTGTGTAGTAAAACTGTCATTTTTGTAAATTTTGTCTGTTATTTTCTTCACAAATTAGCTTAAAAATTAAATATTATCTTCAACACTAAAGAAATTTGAGCTGTATACAAACAAATTGATTTAAGTAGAATCATTTTCAAAGTTATTTTCCTCAGTAAACAGAGTTCAAACGATTGTGGATTTTATTGGATTAGGAAAAGTTTCTTAAATGGACTAAAATTCAAACTTAACAGAACAAATTTCACTGAACTATTTCAAGAAATTCTACGTGGTTCGTTGCTCGTGAATTAATTTTAAAACTTGTAATTTGTCTTATAATTATTAATTTAATCACCAGATTTACTAGTGTGTATTTTAAAATTACTTCAACTTATTTTTTGGCTAATAAAACTTCTTGTATACTGCGGATTTTGGTTAACGCATTAATATACCTAGTATGTTTGCTAAAATGCAATATAACAAATAAATTAAGAAAAAATGCTTTTGACAGCTGTCATTAGCTGTGTTTCTCCGTATTATACTCGAAACATGAGGTCAAAATGAAAATTGAAAACAAAAAATAAAAATATTTGAGTGTAAACGAGAGTGTAAATGACAAGTAAATTTTTGACAATTATGAGAATATAAACTGTCATTTATTATTTATATGGAAGTTTCATAATGTTATTTAAAAAAGATACCTATTATATATTTGTATTAGTTAATTAAAAATAGTAGAATATGGCGAGAGGTCATGTGTTGTGTTTTTTAAATGCGCAATTATTTATTTACAATTTTTCTTTTATTGTTTTATTGTATAAAGATTTCTACATCGCATGTTATTCTTTATAAATAAACGAGCCTTACAATTATTTATCTCGAGACTTTAATCTTGAAAAGTATTTGACTTTTTGTATATAAAAGTTTTATACGTTTTCTTGTGTACGCGTATCTTTTTCCTTGACAAGAATTTATTGATTTGACTATTTATTCAGTATTCAGCTCGGCTCTCTGTATAACGGATCTTGTAACCTATTCAAAAAAGTCAACAAATGGGCCAGGAACTTAAAAAAGTTTGTGTATCAGACGAGAAACGAGTAGGCAGAAAATAGATGAGAATTAATAGTTGCAAGATTCTTTTAAGCCTGTTTTACATTATACTTTTTCGTCTAGATTCATCCTAGATTTCTCGTTTGATTTCCATCCGAGATTCGTTCAATTTTCATACTTTATTTCCAAACTATTCGTATACAATCGGAATTCTTCGATTTTTTCTTAATTGGTCCAAGTTAGGCAACTTCAAAATAATAAATAATATTCTTGCTTATTCTGAAAAGTGACAACTTAAGATTTGGAGGTTAGAATTTATAATGGAAAAATATTAACACAACTTGAATAATACGTACAAGTGCAAAACTCATAAACGTCAACGTGAACAAATCAAAACAAAATATCAAAACTTTTAAAGGTTGGTTAAACTGACTCCAGATTGAACTGCGCATGCGTAGACAAATCTAGTATGAATCTCGAATAGAAAAATAGACAGCCGGGCGCATATTTCTATACTAGAAAAAAGTATGGAAATCGAACGGAACTCGGATGGGAATTTCTCATTTATATTATACTAGAAATGGCTAAGAACTTCTCGGATGAATCTAGACGAAAATAATCATGTATAATTTTTAAATCAAAATTTTATAAAGACACATCTGTAGATCCATTCTTGTACTGGCCACAAAACACTCGCAACTTTAATACATTTTAAGCTGGATTTTAGGAGGTAAACGAGCCTTTTAAAATATTGAAGAGTAAGCCTACATTACAGGGAAGATCGAGAGATTAGAGTACTTTGTGTAACTCTCTCGGTGTTAAATTCT
Source organism: Agonum fuliginosum (assembly GCA_947534325.1). Lineage (NCBI taxonomy): Eukaryota > Metazoa > Arthropoda > Insecta > Coleoptera > Carabidae > Agonum > Agonum fuliginosum. Next base: position 31,512,293 of record OX384037.1, read on the forward strand.
CTATAAAATTTATCTCCGCTATCTTTACATTTTTATTAACACCCTCTTCAATGAACAGAACGTTCTGACTGTGCTGTTTTAACAACATATGACAACGATGTGCTGTCCTAAGCAAACTGGAAGACACAAAGGATGTGCGAGGATGGCAGCTAGTCAAATGGAGTCATTTCCATAAAGGATCATTCGATAAAATTCAGGAGGGTTCACGCTGTAGATATAAGTGCTGTTTAGGCAGCGTTTAATGTAGAAGAATATAGAGGTTTACTACGTTGATGCCTATACTCCAAAATCCAAAAAGATAATTAAATGTTTTTTTGATATAATATCATGCCTGTCAACTGTCATCGTGTGTGCGGTTACCAGCCGACAACACACGACAGCTCATGATTGTTGATAAATTAATTGGAATGATGTGTATTTCACTGAATTTGAACCAGGGACAGCGCCAAAAGTGGGCCCGGGTGGGCATTTGCCCACCTAAAAATAGGTTTTGAAGCTAAAGTTTGGACAATTTTGTGTTTTTGCATGACGCAATTCAATTACGTATTTTTTAAAAATAATAGTATATTGTGTATCTAGTGCGCAAAGTAAGCAATTGCGCGAGGCGAGTTGCAACCCGAGCAGTAGCGGCTCGAGGCCTACCGAGGCGAGCCGAGGAGGCCGAGGGTCGCTACGGCGAGGGCTGCAACGAAGCCAAGCGCAATTGCGCCTTTGCTCACGAGATGCACACGATATTTTTTGTCATTACTGCACAAAAAGTAACCTTTTGAGTGAACTTACTTATCAAAAGATAAAATGAATACTTTTAAAATTAATATGTATAAAATAAAAAAGTAACTAATATTTACCTACATGTAAAAGCATAAGAAACTAATTAGTAACAGTAAAGAAAAGAACATTAAAATATAAGAATAAAATATTATTGTCCATTAGATATTAGATCCAATATCCAATGCACAATCTGCACAATAGTCGACAGTAGAAACTATGCATAGAGAAGTAGGTACTACAGCTGTTCATGTGCTTGTAGTATTAGATTATCACGTGTGTGGCGCTAGTGCTACGCGCACATTTCGTGTCGGTAACTAGAGAAAACTGTGTGAGTGTTAAATTTGCGTGCGCAAAGTGAAATTTTGCGCACGCTATTCCCGCACGCTTGTACTTTGCGCACGCATTTTTGTCTAGTTAAAAAATAAGCCACTTTGCGCACGTAAAACAGGCACGAAAAAGGTTACTTTTTGTGCAGGTATGACAAAAAGAAATATTATATTTAAATGGAACTAGATTTTAGAAATGTTTTTAGAAATGTATTTTGTCTAGAATCACATCCAAGTTTTGTACTATACTATGTCCATCGAACACATAGAGTAATAAAACTAGTGGGCAGAGCAAAAGCTGTGCAGTACAATGTACGCAGAAGTAGGCTTTACAAGCAACAAATTTTATAAAGCCGAAAAATTAAATAGTTTTATTTGAAATAAATATGGAAGAATTATATATTTTATCATTTATGTATAACATAATTTTAAAAGAAATATGAAGTACAATTTTTATTTACAAACGATTTTTTTGATGACCGATCTCAGCAGTTGAGTTTGCCTAGCAGTGTAAAACTGGCTTACCAATAGCAATACCGTATTTCAATTTCGCGCATATTTGTGGGAGGAGCATCTACTCTATCTGTTCGGTGGACATAGTATAGTACCTACCAAATTTTCAACCGTAATTTTGATGTTTTGTTATTAATTAGAAATATGAATGGGAAATGTTAATAACAAAACAAAAATAATAATAGGTATTAAAACATTATGAAATTAGGTGCAATACGCAAGAACCCGAAATTGCTTTTGGTTGTTGTTTGTTGATGTCAATATATTATGTACAGAAAGTTGGCAATACAAAATGCGCGTTTACTGCGCAGGTCTAGTATGAAACTTAGACGGAAATAGAACCGGACCTATTTTTTTAGTAGGAAAAAGTATGAAATTTGGATGGAGATTTTCGTCTTTTACATTATCATATTTTGCAATCTAAAATCTAGTCTGAAACTTGTCAAAGTTTCTAGCCGGAAAAAGTGTAATGTAAAATAAGCTTTAGAGACATTTAAACATCACGAGACAAAATGTCGAGTGGTTTTTGTATCTGGCAATACGTCGAATTTCGAAAATTTTCTATTGTCGAGTGGTATACGGCTGGACTATATCCTGAATGATGGTATTTTATTTATGAACCGAAGTATTATATTCAAAATTGACAAATTTTGTTACTCAAGTGACGTCAGCGTGAATACGAAGGTTTGTATTATCGATAATACAAAGGTTTGTATAATCGGTATTGTCATGGTTACTGCAAATAATAAATAGATGAGGGATATAGTCAACCATACCATAATCTATTTTTCTCTTTTGGAGCTACATAACAACACGAATTTCTTAAAAAATGGCGACCTTCATGTGTATAATACACGCTCTGCTGATCTACTTAGAGTTAATAAATCCAAATTAAGTAAATCTGCTAAAAATTCTTAACAAGTTAATCTATATAATCATGTTCCTCAACAAATTAGAGACCTTACTATGCACAGAGGAATACCTGAAATTGACATGGAGCACTGACTCCACGTAGGTAACCTTGCTCTTGCTACTTTTTCGCCCTATGTACTTTGTGTTTTAATTATCACCTTATGTATAAAATTTCACGATTTTATTAATTTGTTGTTCTTTATTATGAATGTATGTAACTTGTGACTTGTCAATTACTTTATGTAAACTATGGCCAAAGTCAATAAACTAAACTAAACTACATCTTTAGCAAAGTGCCCAAGTTCCACGTCCAATCTCCCCACAATTAATAATCAAAGGTAAAGTTCAATACTGCGCTGATGGGTAAAAATACGAAATAAATTTCCGGTCCGTAACGACCCTTTGTAATTCACTTCATCTTTGGCTTCTCCGCCTAAAGCCCCGTGTACACTTAGAGCAACGTTGTGGTCAACCTTCCGAAATTAACTTAGCAGTCTCATCACCGCGGCCAATAAAATTACCCGGCACATTTACCGCGCCTGAGAACAGACCAATTTGTCTGAAGCTTCGATGCTTGTGCCTTCGTAGCGTTCTCTCGTCTCGTTCCACTTGCGATATCGTAATTAGTGGCTGATAATTGCTGCACTGGGATGATCAGGAATAATGAGAGATCTCGAGGAGGTTGAGGTTAACCAAATTTTAAAGAGTTGGGAAATATGGAAACAAAATTGAATTGTTGGCGTTAAAAGTAAAATTGCAACCTAAATATTTAGATTGTGAAGTATGAAACCCAATATTTTGATTTAGCTAAGTTATAAGCCTTGTGGCATCAAAACTGGAGGTGGAAAAACTATCGATATATTGATAGTTTTAGAAAAAAAATTACTATCGATATATCGATAGTTGTCATGTAGCGATAGTATTATCGGTAGTTCCCTGAAGAAAAGTTTATCGATAGTTAAACGATAGTTTAACGATATTGTAAACGATATTATATTAATACAATTAAATTAGATTTCTTAGTGGAAAAAAATTAGTAGTAAGCTGGATTTGAGTATAAACCTCCCAAAACCAGGGTTGAAAAAAAACATGTTTTTTTCAATTTTAAACAAAACATTTGTTTTTTACAGTTTAAAACTGTTTTTTTGGTTTAAAACATGTTTTTAACTCTGCACAAAAAAAACATGTTTTAAACAACAAAAAAACATGTTTTAAACAGGGTATCTGTTTTAACTAAGTATTATTTCCATCAAAAGATGTCGCCAATGCTACTTTTTGTGCGAGGACGGGGATTTACATAGCTCTAACTGCGTAACTATAGGAGTCACCGGTGGTTGAATTTGTTTTGTTTGTGTCATGCGTCATGAATGGATTTCGGTATCATTTATTAACAATAAGCGTTAAGGGATAGTTAATAAGTTCATAGAGCATGCATAGTCAAGTGCACATTAAGTGCAGTTCTATTTAATATTATGTAATTAATATTCTTTCTGACCTGTTCACACGAGGAAAGTTTTCACTAAAAAGTTTCTTGAAAGTAAAACAATTGCTAGGAGCGTAGGAGCTGTCATAAGAAAAAACTGCCAATGTCAATTCTGTTCACACGAAGAATGTAATTATTTTTATTAAATATATTTAAGATCACTAATAATAATACATTATAAAAAATAATTGCCCTACGGTTTCTCCATGACCGGTATTGGTAGTTTTTTTTAAATTACAGCTACTAGCACTTGCTTTACTTTCAAGAAACTTTTTAGTAAACACTTTCCTTGTGTGAACAGGGCATTATGTTTATGAAAAAAAAAATTCTCAAAGATATTTTAGAGACTTTTTTATACTCTATGAGTACCAGCGACTGGTTTAATTAATAAATTTAATTAAACGTAGGAAAAAAACAGATTTTTTTGATTGTTGTTTTAAACATGTTTAAAACAGTTTTAAACACCTGATTTAAAACACAGTTTAAAACATGCATTAAAACATTAGGCCGTGTTTAAAACATGTTTAAAACAGTTTGTTTAAAACAAATTGTTTTAAACATAACAACCCTGCCCAAAACCTTTACCAAAAAAGAAAGTGGTACAGTTTTCGTGAAAATCATGAAAATGTATTTTGAAAATAACCATAAATTTTGATCAAGTAGTAGTTTTTGTCTCATCACATGAAAACGGTTGCCATTTTTTAATGAATAAAAATATTGATTTCCAATTTGCAGAATCCAATTTCATAAATACTTTTCTATGAGTAAAAGTATTTTTAAAATTTCTGACACACGGGTTTAGTAACAAATTATTTTTCTAATAAAATTGAATGATAAAACAAATGGAAACCATCAGAAACAAAGGATAATTATGATTTAGTACCTATCTATTTTTTGTTAAAGTATGGATTTATTTTAAATTTCAAACTGATCAGTCTCTTCTATTAGTATTGCAAACATGAATAATTCATAATTAAATTACAATAGAAGATACTATGTCTGCAATCAGCATTAAATATTAATACATAATATTGATCTAGCAACGTCTTTATTGTATAAAATGTATACATTTAGAACCCCAGTTAATAATCCTTTCTATACCATTAACTATTGGTGGAAAAATTGTCGAGGAGAGAGTAGAAACAGAATAATATATTTTGTGGAAATTAAATTTAAAATATTTATCACCAGATATGACTATATTTCAAAGAACAAACAAAATGTAGATATTAGAAAAATATATTTATAAAAGTTTAAAAAAATTTAATAATATACAGGTGTCCAAGTTTACGTGCTCATCATTGGGATCTCGAGAACGGTAAGAGATACGATGTTGGTTAAATTAGACAAAAGTTGCCCCTCTTGGGGGCCAATTAAAACCTGTTTTACATTATACTTTTTTTGGCTAGAAACTTTGACAAGTTTCATACTAGATTTCAGAATGCAAAATATCAGAATATAAAACACGAAAATTTCCATTCAAGTTTCATACTAGAAACGTCTTTTTCCGACTTAAAAAAATAGCTCCGGCAAAATAAAGTGTTGACCCCTAATGGCTCTTAAGAGGTATAAATGGACTCCTGAAATAACAAAAACTCATGTACAATTGTATGAAATGCAACCAGTACTTTACCAGGTATTAAAATATGTTGACAACCTCAAAAACTGGCAATGACAATTACATTTTTTAAATTTTCAGTTGGCAGTACAAGAACAAATTTTAAAACTAGATTCTAGCCGAATTAAGTATCTAAAAAAAGTTCATTTTTCTAGCCAAAAAAAGTATAATGTAAAACAGGCTTAAGAAATGTTTTTGTTTTCCCACAAAAATGTATAAGTGACTAGATATAGGTACGAAAAAATGTAAATTTTGACAATTTCGTTTTTCACCTATAACTTTTTTGTTTGAATTAGTACAAGTTTCTAATTTGTACGTTTTTCTTTCAAAATGTTTTATGTAGATTATTTCTAAAAGAAGAGAATGCCTTCTTGATACATTTTCATAAAATGTCATTACAATAGTCGAATTTCACACAATCAATGTTATTTTTGCAACATCTAATATTTATTTATTTATTTATTGAAACACCACTCAACAGGACGCATGTTTATTTAATACAAGAATGCGAAAAGACTGCGAATGCGAAATATTACGAAATATTTTGGTTAGTATTTATTAAAATAGTGACATAATTACTTAAATTTAACAAGTTATAATAATAATTGAAGCTGTCTGTAAGGTTAAGCAGTGTTAAGTGTTTGTGTGTAGTTTAGGGCTTTACCACAGATTTAACATTCCCCAAGTTGTGTGAAGTAAAGTTATGCTTTAGCGTAGCTCGCCATCAAAGCACGGAGAAATGCTTATGACAGTCTGATCGGTAATCAATACACATACAGTGCCATTTTAAATTCAATTTATAACGAGATATTGCCACCAAAGCTTTATTTTATCAGTATAATATAATATAAATAATGCATCTTATATTTTTAAGGTCACCACCATTATATTATACCGGGAGTTTTCTAAAACAAGCGCATATTGTAGTTTTAAGTCTATCACATTTATATTATTGGTTTATAAACTACATTCGAAGGCGCATTAAACTAAATAAATAATTAATTGTTATTACTTCCTGTTTATATATGTTTTAAGGCATCCCCTTTTAAAATAAGGAAAATACATAAGTTAAAAAACAACTTTTGTTAGTTTCTATTAGGTATCGATATATTTTAAATAATACGAAAATATAGCATAAAATAAATAAATTCTAAATGTGACAACAAATAGGTAAAAAACTTATAATAATTACATCCTTGGCTTACACAGCATATTTTCATTTTTCAGATTATTATAATATATTTCCGCTGAATTATTCATCATAAATAAAATATATAATTTTCTCTACAATCGTTGTAAAATAATATGAACATTGTTATTCAATTTTTAGTTAGGATATGTACAACATTGTCGCACAAAACAGTACTTTGAGTGCGACAAAAACATAATACTTACTATTAAATGTATTGCATCAAATTGGCGTCAAACTACGATTGTAAACATTTTATTTGAAAAATTAGCTATATTGACTTTACGAATCTAGACAAAATATTGTGATAGAGCTTGTTGTTGCCCTTGGCGAGTCGTCAATCTCGGCTTCGCCTTGACTGAACAAATTTCTCGCCTCGTGCAACAAACAATGCTCTATCCGTAATTGATACACAAGTAACTATTAAAGTATTAAAAAAAATTCTTCGCCAACGCTGGGGGACCCCAAAATCGGGGACCCCTAGGCACGATTGATTACTAAACAATTTACAGATTGAAAGAAATTTTCAGAACACATCATTACAATTATTGTTTATTATTTTCTTCCGATTTGTTTCTGAATTTTGTGTTTTGTTGCAGATTCGTATTCCTGGCAATCTACACCTGCGAAATGGTGATTAAAAGCATCGCAAAAGGCTTCATTTTAAACAAGTACACCTACTTAAGAAACCCATGGAATTGGTTGGATTTTGTGGTAATTACGAGTGGTTACGCGACCATCGGAATGGAAGTGGGGAATTTGGCTGGGTTGAGGACTTTTCGAGTGTTGAGGGCTTTGAAGACTGTGTCCATCATGCCCGGTAAGTACCAGAACATTATACTTTAGATTAAGGATGCTTAACTTAAGAAGCGCGTGCCAAAAATACCGAACTGCTTAAAGAAATCTGAGAATAGAATTTAGGTACTGGCTGATTAGAGAATCTATAATTTCAACAAGCATCATTTAATTTATAACACAGACGAATAAAAAAAACTTCTTGTTACAAAAGAATTAAATTATTATTAAACTTTTCGAGCGTAATACCGTTCTCTTTTCAATCCGAATGCTTTCTCACTCTGCTTAGCAGCCGTTAGAAGTGCTTTATTTCTGACTACTGAAGGACTATTACAAATTTACTCCAAATACCTTTTATAGAATTATTATATTTAAAAAGTAGAACATATTAAAAAATTGTTACTACTAACCTCAACACCTGCGTCCAACGTGGACGGGAACGTTGCTGAATGAGTCGCCTTATATAATCCTTCACACGCCATAAACACTCACGTAATACATATTCACAGATATGTTTATTTATTATTGTCAATTTCAAATCACGAATAAAACACTCAACACTATAGAAATATCACAATAGTTCACTACACACAACAGAGACCCAATGCCACGCTTACTACACGGCTTGATTCGAAGGCAGACAGAATAGACTGAGACGTGATTGAACAAATTATGGAATTCGACAAGATTGAACTAATGCAGGTTCTCGGCTTATTGTTGCTATACGTCACAGGAGATATGATTTCGTGTGTCGTGTGTTTTACGAACATTTCCGAAGATATTTAAATTTAAAATGAATAATAAAAAATCTGATGTGGCCAGCACACGACCTCTCGCCTAATTCTGCTTATTCTACTAATCTAATAAATAGTTTTACTTACATTTTAATAGTTTCATGTTCATGTAATATGTAAACTATAATGTAAACCAAGATGATGTCAACTGTACTGTCACTGTCATAATAATTCAAATTTTGTGTAGAAACAAATTTCATATGATCATGATCATGGACAACAAGATACTGAAATTTCAAAAAAAGTAAAATATTTATTGTACTTTATTTTATTGTTAAATACTACAAGATTCAGCAAATTGTATTTAAAATTAACTGTACCCATAGATAATTATACTATTTTTAATTGCAAAAATTGTCATAAATAAATAATATACCAATTTATTTAAGGAAAACTATATTAAGTTTCAAAAAGTACTACTTCCGGTTTGCTAATTTTACCAAAATCTTAACCGGTGTTAAGATCCTTATTCAAACCTTAAATTAATTGAAATTCAATTAATTTAGTTTATTGTTCGTCGTTGTTATGACGACTAAGTTTCCAACTTAAACGAAGTCTCCTTGTAGAGCATATCTTTATTGAGTCAGCGATCAAAGGTTAAAGTTGAACAAAACGCTTTTCTCCAGTTTTCCATGTTTTGCCATTTCTGTAAAACATGTGATATTTATTTAACGGAAAACGTATTTCCCAGTGCATTTATTATAATACGTGCCATGCCATGAATAAAATAAAAGTTGCGAGCGGTACGATTTTTAATGGAAAATTAAACGATGTTCCATTAAGGACCATTAGGAAAAAGTAAAAATGTTAATTTTAATTGACCACCAAAATAAATCTAAATAATGAATAAAGTGTGGCGAAATTCAGAAATTTGTTTAGAAACAATTAAATAAGTCAAAATTAAAGTTTTGGTATTTTGTAAAATTTAGGAAATGTTAAAAAAATATCTAAATAATCGGTGATATTAAAAAATGATCTTGATAAGATTTAGAACATAATAACTTATACTTTTTCTACACGATGACTGATCTATTCTAGTTATGAAACAAGTACGTAAAATATAGTTTTAGAGGACATATCTACTTACGGACGAGGCGCAAGCCGAGTCGTTAAATAAGTCATCTAAAATTCAGTTTGTATACGTGTTACATACAATTTTGTTTAGTTATTCTCTCCAAATTTGTTTAGTAACTGTACGAAATTATAAATCTTAAAAATCTGATGTGGCCAGCACATCTAGAAAACGAAATGTATACGTACAATCCGGTGCCCATTTGAAACATACAAACAAGCATACAAATAAAAATCTGACATGGACCACACATGACTTCCTTGTACGCCTATTAAACTGTTCATACTTTTCTTAATAACTAAAATGTAGAATAATATAAAAAATTCTTTTAACTTATTATACAAATATATTTATATAAGTACTACTAGGTACTACTGCTACTATACTCACAAATATATTTTAGTCATTTTATTTAAACTGCAGAAGAAGATATAAAGCATATTTTACTATTGTCACTGTCATGTCATAAAATCATTTAAATTTTACGTAGTAACAAATGTTAATCGATCATGGACTACAAGATACCGATATACTAAATTATAAATATATACTTTAATTATTCTTAAATGATACCAGATACAAAAATATTTATAAAATACCGATTGTAGGTAATAATCACATAATCTTTCATTTAAAATAAAAACATTTGTCTCAAATTAAATATTTATCGAAATATTTGAAAAAAGTTCTACTTCCGGTATATAGATTGAAACCAAAAATAGGAGGTGCACAACTAGATGCTATAACAGTCCTAAATACAAAATTTCAACTTTCTACGTCTAACCGTATTTGAGTTATGCGACATACATACTTCCGTACGTACGTACAGACGGCACGACGAAACTAGTCATAATGGATTCAGAAAAGGTCAAAACGGATATTTCCATCAAAATCTGAAAACCGAAATTTTTCGCGATTACAATACTTCCTTATTACTCCGTACAAGGAAGTAAAAATGTAAAATATTCAAACACAGAAAATCATAGGTATGGGTCTGTTTAGGTAAATGTTTTTTTATCCAGTAAGAGTGTAAATAATTGTAAGTAAAATTTATGTCTTTAATGTTTACTTAAAATTCGTGGCATGTTCCTGGACGCTTCAGCGTAATAAATTTCTGAAAAACATCTCGAAAACTTCCATATTGTAGCCAACTTTAAAACAGATAAAAAATCGTCAATGCATTGGAAAAACTATGACAAACAAAAGAACCCACATAAGAAACTGTAAAACTCCAATATTTCTTATCTTGTCATCGATATTTTGTATTTTCGGAAAATAAATTTTGTTTTTCCGTAACCTTCATCTGTTTATAACATGCAGCAGGTGTCTGCCATTTTATTTCGCTTTGAAACTTTTATTAGTTTAGAAATGTAAATAATTTTAACCGGCGCGAAAGTTGAATATGGTGGCGATGGAGAATAAAGTTATTAAAAAGTTTTAATGAAATATCAAATGTGTGGGTTGAAAGTTGTAATACTAAATCAGGATGTGTCAACAATATTGTAGAGATTTTATTTAATATTTATCACTCATTTAAATAAGAATAGCATATTAAGAATTACTTAATAGATAAACAAAATGTTTTACAGAAAACATTGTTAATGGAGGATATTATATAGTTCAGGACAAAAATTATATGATGTTTACCTACTGATTACAAATTAAAAAGAATTTTTTAAATTCTCAAAATTTATTGCTCTTTACATGAAGTACACATTTATAGTTCCACGTCTCAATTAAACTAAACAATATAATTAGCTCAGTTGTAGAACTATACTATACTTACAATAACGAATAAATTTATTTACTGCAACAGTAATCTAAGTTCAACAACATAGAATATATTACTGTTGCAACAGATAATAAAAATTTTCACTTGATTTATCAGTAGAAAATATTGACTAACTTAAATAAAAATCATTAGAAATACAAATTAGTTCATATACAAATCTAAATTCGTAAATCACGGTATAATTTTAGTAGTTCAATAAATATTTTACCTACTTGACCAAATTCACCTCCAGATAATTCGTTTTGTCTACGAGTATAAAGTTTTTTTTCAGTGTTATCTCCTAAACCACGACCCAATAAAAATATTTCAGCAAATAGGTAGGTTACATAAAATTTTTGACTGAAGAATTATAAGTGCTTCCAAAAATAATGTTTTCCTTGGGACTCCACAGAAATTTAGTGCAGTAAAAACTAAAATTCAGCCTTAGTCCATTATAAAGTACAAAGTTATTTCATTATGGGAGCTAACATTATTTTATAATACATCATTATTTGTTGGCCAAGTGTGTTTAACTTTTTGTCTCGTGTGCGGAACTTGTGTAGGGCTACAATTCCATAATTATTATATGGATTAGAAACATAAAGCTTTGTTGAGATATTACATTATTTCAACTAAATTAATTAACCTGAATAATTGTTAGAAATGTGACTGCATTTTTCTATAAAATCATTTTTTAATTTATGCACAAATCACCACATTTTTTTTGATTTTTACAAAAAATTTATTAACAAGCCCAAAAATAATTTATAAAAATTTAATAATATGTGATGTGACGTAGAAAGCTGCCATTTTTATGCTCGATTTTATGTCATATACAAAATAATAATGACGTTACAGAAAAATATCTTTCTAAATTTACTTTTAAAAAATATGGAATTTTTTAAATAAAATTTATATTTTTACTTATGTTATCCACCTAACATTAGGTACATTGCAATAAAATCGCATTTTAGTACCATGCAAGCAGTGGCGCGCCAACAAAATTTGCCGCCCGGGTGCAAGACTTTATTTTCCGCCCCTATGTATGTCGACAGTAAAACAATAAAATTTTAAATGTATCTAAATAATCACATATTTTTAAATCCATTTGAAAATTATTATTTAACTGCAAATTTTTAAAAAAAAACTTCTTGGGGAAGGAGAATCACCAATTTTTTTGAAGTCCAGGGACTGACCGAATCGCTGGGAAAGAACCCAATTTCATGACATAATCGGAAAAGACCAGTGTTTTATACAGTCCATTTGTTTTTAAAATTTACGCGCAAAATTGGACTTTAGAAATGATTAATTTATTGTAGGTACACAGAAAGAAATTTTAGAGTACATTAGACTCGATTTGCAGTGTCAAATTTAAGATATTCGAGCCAAATAATTTTTATTTTATTTAAAAGGAACTAAAAGAATTAAAGGAAACTAATTTTTTTCTTAATATAATGTCTCAGAAAGTGTTAGTATTTCGGTTTGTGTTAAATATTTACTGGTGGATTAACCATTCTGAGATAAATTTTTAAATTAAATTAATGATGTTAAAAACATTGCATTATGAGTTTATGATTACTTAAATATCTAACACTTTAAAGTTTCTTATAACAGATTTTATTATTTGGGTTTATAATGTAAAAAGATTCATTCAAAGAATTGGGTTAGTTTAATACATTTTGTCATGGGTGTATAAATTAAACTCTTATAATGGTCAGTTTAATTCTATTACGGGGTTTATCTAACCCAATTTTTAAAACGCATGCGCATTTAAATCATTGTCGCTCAACCACGACACAATTCTTTGTATTTTAAATCTTTGTGATGCAAGTAGCTCATTACATCATGATTAATATTGATGTCCAACTTCTCTGTAAATCACAAGAAATATGACTTAAATAAAATCCCGCTATTATTCAGCTCCGTCGATATTCTGTAACAAATTCTCGTTCATTTTGTCTATAAGTCACCATAGGGTTCTATTCATAAATAATTCATAAATCTTTCGGTGTCTCATTTCGAATGCAGCGTTCGTCTGGGATGGCGTCGACTGCACGTACTCGTTGAGAGGGATATTCTAACTCTAAATAAAACTCTAGAGGGCTAGAGAAACTCTAGATCAAGCACACCATGCCACGCGCCACGAGTTCTAGTTATAGAGTTCTTAGATACTTGCAAAGTAGAGAGTGTTATCAGGTTTGAGGAGAATATGGAATATGAGATATTGTTTGGTGAAATTGAAATATATTTCGGTTCATTTTAGAAATGATGGCAATGAATCAGATACCATCTAGCAGATTGAACAAATAATTCTATTTTTGTGTTCAATGGCAATGGCTTACAAATTGAGAGAATTTAAAAAATATTGAACTTATAATTTATTTATGTTTAACTGTTGTTTGTAATTAGTTATTTATGTAACAAGTAAGTATACGCAAAATAGATATTTAGAGGACGAATTTGTTTACGAACGAGGTGAAATCTAAATCCTTAAATAAAATGACTTAAATCTTAAACATTTATTTGTGTACGTGTTATATACAAAATAATTTAGTATATGCTTTTCAAATCTGCTGTATTGAACTAAACGAAATTATTCTACAGCGATGAAACAGTGAAAATAATTTTGGTGGCGCTTAGAGCTTGAGTTTAATGGACTTGAATTATTTAAAAAAGTGAGATGCATATCAGATTTGAAGGGCATACAAATTTTTTATAAGAAATTATTATATTCTGACAACTCAGTTGTGATATACAGGGTGGTTTTGAAGTTAATGTCATTAATTTAAAGGTAAGTAGTATGACATGTGTAGATTACGAAACAGAAAGAATTTTTTTAATCGCAAAATTAATTTCCGTGTTTCCCAATCAAAAATTTTTCATTAAAAATAATTAAATTTTGTTTCTTTATTTTAATAGTATTCTGTAATTTAAAATATTGATTACCTACTTCCATTGTTTGTACTTAATAGAAAAACTACAAAAAATGCTGCAGGTAAACTACCCATACTAAATTTTTCAAATTTAAAAAAAATTCTTTCTGTTTCGTAATCTATACATGTCATACTACTAACACTTAACCTAACTTCAAAACCACCCTCTATATGACATGTCAGGATTTTTGCTGTCGATATTTTGATTGTAAATATTGTGTTAACAGAATTATATTTTATATCAATATACTGAAATTCTGAAATTCTTAATTAAATATGAATCTTTTTATTTAATTGTATTACCTATTGATAAGCACGGAATTTTCGTCTAAATTATTATTATTCCCCTTTACATAAGGACGGCACTGGAAAATCTTCTTAAAACTCCAACTTAGCGCCAAAGTAGGTAGATAGATAGATACAAAATATAAAAAATAAAATATTTTCTGAATTAATATATTTCATGCAACTTTAATTGAAATAATTTCTATCCAACAACTATTTTTAATAATAGTAGTTTAATTTGAACAATGGCTGATATAAACCCATTGAAACTAAAACCCAAACAATTTTGTAAAACCTCCAATCAAAGAAACAGCGCGATGGAATTGGTTCGTTTTTAGCCCGCCAATAAAATCATTTATTCTTTATCCTTCAACTTCGTCGATCACGCATCCTGGCGCCAAATCCACGCATGCAATGCGTCCTTCGCTGACAAAGGATAAAATAAAAAGAAACGGAGAGAATGAAAACGACATAAAACATGGTATAATCAATCCTCTCCATTCAATTCAGACGCACGTTCGAATTTACAACACGCAATGTATTCAAGTTATCACCACGCGTCACTTCACACGGTGAATCAGAAACAAAATGGCTGCGGACGACACTTCCTCTGCTCTGATAAGGATCCGCGGGAGACAGGGGCGCAATAGGAGACAATTATGAGGAGCAGTAAAATATCACAACATTATAGGGTATATATGTTTATAAACAAATACAGAACAATATAGCGGGTGTCACAAAAAATGGTACGCTCGATATAACTTTTTTATTAATAAAGCAATCGTTATGAAATTTTATATGAGTAAATAAGGCATAAGGAGGCATCAAAATAAATATTATTTATAAAAATATCACTTCTGGACAAACCGGAAATGACATCAACTTTCTTATTTCAAATAGAACAAACTGATATAGTTTTACATATTTGAATTTTATTTATGATTCTGAATCCAATGATCTATCACAAGTCCAGATTTCAAGCAAACTATCTCAAGAAAAAATCTAAATAAAGAAAATCAAAAATGGTTATAAAATCTATAAAACATTTGAAAAACAATTGACATACAGTAGGTTAAAATAATTGTTAACAATAGGTCTAAAATAGGTGTAAACGAAAATGGTGGTCATTTTGAACACCTTCTATAATTTTTTAATTTGTTATCTTTTGTTCGTATTTCATTAAATAATACTTAAACAAACCTTTGATAGTTTATTTATTTTTGTAAGATATTTTGCATGAAATCTAAACATGTGATACATAATTGGATTCAAAATTATATGTAGAATTGAAATATATAAAAATATATAGGTGGCTCATTTAATATAAGAAAGTTGATGTTATTTCCGGTTTAACCGGAAGTGATATTTTTGTAAATAATATGTATTTTGATGTCTCATTATGGCTAGTTTACGCATATAAAATTTTATTGCGATTGCTTTATTAATAAAAAAAAGTTATTTCGAGCGTACTATGTTTTAGGACATCCATTATAGGCGCGCCTTTTTCCCATATAAGCTGCCGGTAGAAAAAACACTTGAAATTCGTCGAATTTTGCCAAATTTGAACGAGTCTTTGACGAAAAGAAAGTTTCGAGTGTTAACATTAAGAGCATGTATGCGACCTTAGGTGTAACCCCTTTCAACCCCCTCAAAGCTCCCCCTGAAAAAATCGATTCACCATTTGAGCAATAAAGTTCAATAAATTTCTTGTAAATTCCATGAAAAACGAAGTGTCTACGTTGTGTAGAAACAAAGTTTAAGTCTAAAATAAAAAATAACTATTTGTGCCAAGTTAAATTTATAATGTTTTCATTTAGTTTCAAATAGCTATATAAATTTTTTAGTCAACATTTACGTATTTTCAAAATGCTGTATAAGTTAAAAGCACTGAACTATATAAAATAACGGGAAGGACGATTTCCATAAGACATGTATATTAGAAGTGCTTCCACCATGAATGTATTGGCAGCACTGCTAACCCCATAATTAGTGCCTTTTATTTTTTATGTTGCCTAAAGTTAGTGACTTCTGTAACGATACGTCACGTCGGGCGTCGGGTCGTCGACAGCCGTTTTTATTTTGTATTATTGTCGTTCGGTTTGTTCGTCTTTTTCATTGTTTTTGTTTTATAGATTTTTGGTTTATTATGTTCTATTTTAGTATATTTTATTTAAAATGCCCGCCATTATAGCAGCAATACAGGCAACCGATAAAATGAAAGACACTAGATTAAAATTAAAGACACTAGATATGGGGTTAACAGTGCAGCCAATTTATCTAACATGGAGAGCTCCATGCTAGAAGTACATCTTTGTGGTGATCGTCCTTCCCGTTCAGTGGTTAAAAGGGCAAATAAATTTCCTTTGATACTGGATACGGCTCTGGTGGAAGCTATAAAACGCCCTCGTTCCTGAACACTATAAAATAAATCGTTTATTGTTTGCTTGCCAGATATTAGATTTCAAATTAGATATAAAATGTTTTTATTTGTTAGCTAAGCTCGCTTGCTATGTGACACTTCTTAGCGTTGAATTGCTGTGGTTTAGGTTTTGATTGTCCAGATGAAATTGGAAAAAGAATAAACGAAGGAAAATATTTTTAGAGGAACGTCTAACTCAAACTCAAAAATAAAAATCTCAAAAAGAAAAATAACCTGTTTCATAGTGGAAATGTTTTAATAAAAAATGAAAAAAATCACTAGTGGCTATAAATTTTACAATACCAACAAAACGAATTCTCCAGCAAAATAAAAGAACAATTGCAAACAGAAGTTTAATTCTAGTTCGTTTGTTCTTTCTAAAGTTAATTAAATTTACTGTGTTGATTCATCGAATCTTTTACATCTTTAATTAGTTTACTACTTCAACTACATTACATGCTCCAGATTCACGAAATGAATTAACTAACACATACATACCATTTGTTTTACTTATTTTATTTATTTTACTTAAACTAAGAGCCGAATCAGATACTTTGTCATGGCGGATCCAGAAATTTTTCAAGGTTCATTAAAAGTTAAGTTTTTCCATAGAGGGGAAATTACATATATTTTACCTTCTTTCAAAATAAGAAATTAATATAAATAACAAATTTAAAAAATAAATGAGATAAAATTGGCAAATATATTTATCTTTAATTTGTCAGGCAACGATCTCTGAATCTTTTAAAGAACAAAATTCTCTCTGGAGGGGCGATCGCCCCATTTTAACGTCACTAGTGTTTTAAATACACGTATACACGTGTATCACACGCTATTTTTATTACACCTGCATCCTTATTTGGAAAATAATAAAAACAGCATTTTAGTTATGATTCATTTTATGTGTATATAGTTGTCCATGTAATGTGTAATATCATTACCTAGGAGATTGGTTACAATAAGGTAGTTTATCTACAACAATAGAATAATGTATTCATTATATACGTGAAAGTAGTATAATAAACCCCTCCATAAGGACACATTATGAAATAATGAATTCATTATTTCACATTGTTAAATAATGAGAACTTTATTCTCTCGAACTGTCAAACTGCAATCACATCTGTTACATCAAGTTATCATTTTATGACGTTGTAAGCAGAAACAGTAAAAATAATAAAAATTTGTAAAAAGCCTATAATAGTTCTAAATTACTCGGATAAATTGTCATGTCATCACACCAAAGTTTGAGGTTAGGTTAATATCAATACAAATTTGTAGTAAGAAAATGTTGTTTTATTTAAAAAGTTGTAGATAAAACGTCGTATTTGACTCGAAAATAATGGCTATAATTAACTCGGATGATTTATACACTCGCATTCGGCTCGTGAACAAACTTTCATCCTCATTAATTATAGCCTACATTATTTACTCGTTAAATAATATACTATTATCATTTTTTTAAAGTTTTTTATTGAAACTTCATGTTATTTGAAGGCGATTTAGAGTACTGATAAGTCTTAATTCGTCGCCAATATCACGAAACGACATAAGTCAGTTTTGTTAATTTTGCAGGAGAGCGATTTAAAGATTTCCATAGATTTTAAATAAGCATTAATATAAAAATAATGAAGTATGCCTTTAGATTTTTTCGTTATTTAAGGGATGAATGTAAGTATTTACTTTCTGACAGTATGAACATTTTTACATAACATTTTTCATTAAAATTTCAATAATTGAAGCCATAATTGAGATACGCCTTTTTGTGAAATTTATACTGTATATAATGAAAACTATGGGGAATTGTAAAACTCTCTATGCCTATGACTGACTTATCTCAATTTTCGATTTTTTTGAGTTACGTCGAATTGTTCTTAATAAAGCTGTAATTAATTTTTAAATTTTGTGTGACGTAGATGTAGAAGTAGCTGAAAATCTTCTCAAACAATGGGGCTAGAATTAAAATGTACTCCATGTAAAATCAACTGTTTCTAAATGTTACAAAATATACAATTTGGTAGTTTATTTATTTCTGTAAGTAAGAATACACGTGGAAACGCATTACTGTGACGTAGATATATCGATACGCAAAATCTCAAATATTTAAAGAACTATTAACATTTTGAAAACTTTTTTCATGGCAATAACTCATTTTTGAGGCCTTCTTTCAATATAATTGACTGGATTGCTAATTTGCTACTTGGTAAAGTAGGTACCCTATTGGTATTTAAAATACGGCGTTTATTTTTGTGATTTGTGAAAAAATGTACTATAAAGTGTGTGCGCGTACTAGCTGTTAATTCACGAGTGCTCAAGGGTGTTAATGGAGGCCACACCACAGGAGATACTTTTGTGCAGTTGACCTATAACGTGTATCTGACTGGATTCGGACCTGAATTAATGTTTTTTTAAAATATGATGAAAGAAGAATAATGTTAATGGAGTCGTTGAATTTGTTCGAGTTTGCGAATCCACTTCAAAATATTTCCAGGAAGGAATAACGTCATTTTTCATCTCAGTGCAACTAGTAAATTTGGCCGTCACAACGGCAAACTCTGTAGAGCTTTCCAGGTAGTAAAGTTCAGTTTTTATTGTTTTAGAATTGGTCGGCAATTGGTTCAACAATGCAATTTGAACCGAACTCACGTTTAGCAGGATTGCAACTGTGGGTAATTCAATTTTTTACACTAGAAACAAAAAATACGAGGAGTATAACAAAAGTTGGAAATTTAAATCTTCACCTGCATCAAATTTAATTTTACTTGTACTAAAAAGTTATCAGAACTTTACATAGAAAAGAAATTCATAATGACAAACCTAGGATGGTTCTTTATTTATGCCTTAGATAGTTTGGATCTTCGACCATATTATATAGGTATAGTATAGACAGATAACACTCAATGCTGTAGTATACAATGTTGTGAAGGCAAGAAGTACGGTAGCGGGGAACTGCAGCTATAGGCAGGGAAAGGAGGTGAGGACACGATAGAATGTTGCACATTGCTGACTTCTGGTTTGGTGTCATGGGACAGAAGGAACAGAGAATGAAAATAGGCAAACTGCAACACTTCAAGGTGTCTGCAGGTCATACTCCTCTTCACACCGCTACGCTAGTTCTTTGCTTCACAACAAAGGATTGCGTTGTTTGTCTATTCCTATAATGGTCGAAGGTTTGGATACATTATCTAGTATTTTAATTTTATACCTCAGAGTTTTAAAAATTGTTATCTATAGTAATAATCCTGTACAAGATACTACTAATTTCATCTACCCAAATTACCTAACCGTTAAAAGAACATTTAAAATATCAATAATATTTCAGTTTTCAAAATAAAATTTATGTAAAAACATAATAGTATCAAAACTGCGGGCATAAATTCATTATTATACGCCTTCTACAAATCCTTGCATGGTTGTTCATCTACGCGTCGTAAAGTATTAGTTTCTACGTCTACACGTAAAATTTACGTAAACTAGTTAGTACCTATATAAAATATAGACAATGCAGACTTTACGTAAAGTATGTAAATAATTCAATTGTCAGAAAATCTAACCTATAATTTTATTAGTTTTTGGTGTGATTTGTGTTTTGTCTACATTGTGTACTTACACTGGTTACTGGGTATATTGTTTACACAGATATTGCATGCGTAGATTACGTCTTTGTCTACGCGTAAAATTACACGTAATCTACGTCGCGTAGACTAGATTTATGCAGTTTCCAAAATGGTAATATTTAATTAAAAGAATCAAAGTTAACTGAACCAATATAAATAACTTATTTATAGTTAATAAATATCGTTTGCGGCGAAGCTGAAAATGCAATTCAGAAAAATTTTACATTAAAAAGTGGAGTTAAATTTGATTCCCAATTTTGAATTTTGTAATTTAAGCTAAATTCTGAAAATATATATCATATTAAAAATACGTATTAATTCAACACCTGCAACTATAGTTAAAACAAAATGAATTATCAAATGAAAAATAAACTACAGGAACAACAATAAAAATTAATTTTTGTCGTTCAGCATTTACAACTTCCGTTTTTTGCTAGGTTGATAAATTAGTACTGCATAATGAAAATAAATCAGTTTGTAGTTTTTCCAACCACATTTTATAGTCCTCATTTATGTTAGTCGTTCAAGTCAACGTTTAACATCATCCATCATTAAAATAAATCAATAGAATATGTTATCTTTTATCTATTTTACAATTCAAAACTAATTTTACAATTCCGTGATGCAGTAGGTAAGCAGTAGCGGACTTAAAGGAGGACACTCAGAAACCATTTATTAATTTACTATAATACAGGTGTGTACATTAATTAATCTACTTAACTATTACTACGAATGGTATTCAAGAGATTATTCATTGAATCAGATCCAGTTTTAAATTAAAATGGTAAAAAATGCAGTTATCCATGATTTCAGAAAAGAAACATTTTGATAAAATTTAGACGTAAAGTCAAATGTGTTTAATGTGTTTTTTGTTGTTTCTTTGCAAAATGTTCTAGACCTTTGAAGAAAAACCAGAGATAAAAATGATGCAATAAAAATGGGAAATATTAATTATAATAAAAATGTTCATTTGTTAAATATTCACCTAAAAGTACTAGTAGTGAATAGTCGATACACAACCTTACTAGTACAAAATAACCAAGTCTATACTCATTTTGATTCTGCATTTTTATTGGTCTTTTTGACAGATGATAAATAATGATGTGGATAATCATAGTAATTTTAAGTTATTTAATTACAAAATGCGCTGCAGACGAAATTTTTTTAGTGTCAGGTCAAATATCTTCAAAATGAATTTTCTTAGATGAACAAAAAAATTTTAATATGAAAAAATAAGTATAGTTAAAATAGGTAGGTGACGCCCCCCATTGTCTATACACTGCATTTATCATAACCCTTTCCAGTATGGCAGCGAGTATGTTGGCAATTGCGGCCCGGATATTGGCGTTCAGGTCTTCTAGGGTCCTTGGACGGTTGACGTAAACGCGGGATTGCAAAAAAACCCACAAAAAAATCACAAGGAGCCAAATCGGGCGAGCGGGCTGGCCACTCCAAGTCACCCCTTTATTGAGATGAGGCGCCCCGGAAAGTGTTACCTCAAAACAGCCATCGATGCTTCTCCGTGCTCCAACGCATGATGGCGACTGACCGGGTGGAGAACAAAATTTTAAAAGTGCACCTGTCGAATTAGATCACTCTCTCTCGCCACTACGATCTCTACAGCCTGAATGGCACGCATTTTAAAAAAGCAAGTTATGATGAATCACCCTTTGAATACCCTATTTTTCACTGTTCAATTTGTGCCCCCTACATACATTTTCTAAATCCGGCACTGTAGATAGGTAACATTTTATGTTACCGTCACAGCTGGTAAAAGTCGATAGTGAATTTATTTAAATGAGTTCTCCCAATTACTGCGCGGTTTTAATTAGCCCGCGTACCTACCTCTGGTAATTTTTAAACAGATCAATTTATTATAATTGAAAATGCAGTCCTGTTTCATCGGTCACGTGAGCGTGATCACGTAAATTAAGTTAGTGATCATGACCTGAATTCTGTCCTAGATTTAAAATGTAGAGTAAATAATTCATCATGTAATTAGCTAGTTAGAAATATAAACATTAATAATGGAACGGAAATAAAGTATGAGTACATTTGTCCGTAAATAGCTAGACATGTTTTTCGTGTCACGAAATGTGAACGAACATATTTTGAAATAAAGAATAATAACTTTATCTCTAATATTTCATTGTTAAGGTTTGATATTTGCAGAATAACATCATTTATCATACGTTAAATTATTTATTGTTAGCTACGTCATATAAATTGTAGGTAGCTATTACCTCTCGCTTCATAATCTATAAAGAGAGGTCAAAAGTTTCAAGTATGAGAGTCTCTAGAATACGAATTTACTATTTTCACGATGATGTCTGTATGTATGTGCGTATGGACGTATGAATGTGTGGACGTTTGGACATAATATGGGCGTATAAATTATGTGATGATTTTTGGTCCACGATAACGTAAAAAGTATCAAACCTTTAATAACCAAATTTCATATTTAAGGTTTTAATAAGGATCTTAACACCGGATAAGATTTTGGTAAAAATCCGCAAACCGGTGTAGTACTTTTTGAAACTTGATATAGTTTTCTTTAAATAAATTGGTACATTATTTATTTATGACAATTATTTTCAAATTTTTTGACGCACGGGTTTAGTCACAATTTAAGGATATTCTTATAAAATTTCAATTTTTTTTAAATTCTTTTTCATTCCGTTCAATAAAACTTACCGTTTTCAAGTAGGGAAGACCGGGGTTGGTTGTAACATTTTTTAGAAAATTTGTCCTATTAAAGCAAAATTATAAATTAATTTTAGTATTATGGTGCAGGTATGTAGTATATTCAAAAAATTTATTTATTACTTTCTGATATGTAAAAAGTAAAAACACGAAGATTTTGAAACTCTGCCATGTATCTTTAAATTTTGTTGCATTAGTGCCACTCGAGTATTATTAGTTACAACTTACAACTTGGGAACAGGGAAGACAACATTCAACATTATAATTATTAAATAATACTGCTCATATTAGTTGTGTGGTCTTGAAGTTTATTCTCCAAGGTGCAGTTGGCAGTTGGTTGTCTTCCGGAGACGCTAATGAAACCGCGGAATTATTCTACAATTATCGGAAGCATTATTCCGTTCAGAATCGAGAGAATTCGATACTGCAAAAGACAGGAGAGGAACTAGGACGTAACTAGCTTTTACCTCAAAATTTTACACACCCTTTGCTTAGCTTAGCTTTGACAAATTTTGATAGGATTGCGAAAGTCATTATCACCCGCAACTACGACAGAGACTCCTGAACTAATATAAGCTCCACCTCTATGAGACGTAGTACACTCCTATGTAAAAGAAAATTTAACGTGTCTAAATTGAATGACACAATACGCTGGTTGTCGGTTGTAATATTTTTGTCTCAGACTATATAAAGCAGACTGGGCATGTTCTTTTAGAAGTGGGGAAACACTTGTAGAATGGCTTACTTGCTACTTCCCCCTGTACACCTACAAACCCTGAGATGGATGTTGATTGGAGGTGGCCCGCCTTAAGTCATTTTGTTACTTAAGTGGAGATTTTTTATTTTTTGCAATTCTAAATTTTGAGTTAATAATTTTACAACCCTTCTTATAAATTCAAATTTGACCTGCCAATTTTCAATCAATAAATTTGTGCAAAATATTTCTACATCAATCATGTCTTACAAAAAGCTCACGAACACGTAGAGATATTCACGCATTACCTACACATCTATCATAAAATCAACCAATGGCAACCTCCAACACATTGTTGAGATATTTACGTCAAAGCTCAGTCAAGAGATCAGATCATCCGTGAGCATAAATCACGGACACTACAAAGCCTGCCAGGGTTTTAATTAATGACACACATAAAGCTCAGTGACGACGCGCGACTCATTAAAACAAACAGAACGAAACGTAGGGGGGAGGGGGGTAAATTGTGTTCGTAATTATTTCTTTGTTTTGTAATTATCAATCATCGGGTAGAATACTAGTGCTGGGATCATTGACCATCAATCATTGAATTAAGACATGTAAATATTTTTATTAATTGGTTTTTTCTTCAATCTATAAACGTTTATACAGGGTGGTTTGGCTTCCAGTGTCTAGCTGATATTTAACATTAGAGAAAAGTCAAATTTTGCGCACACTTATTCTCGCACGCTTGTATTGCGCAAAACAGGTCCGAAAAATGTTACTTTTCGTTTTGTTCAGGTACGACAAAAAGCTAGTTTTAAGGTGACAGTATACCTTCACACAGACAGGCGTTTGTAGTTTACTAATATGTTTATTTAGGTACAATTTAGAGAAAAAATTGCATTCTTAACATCGAACTTTTATTAAAATCTTTAAAATAATGAGGGATGTTTAAAAAAAATTAAATTAGAGAAGACAGTGGCGGATCCAAGGGGAGGGCGATGCGGCGATCGCCCCCCTTTGAGAGAATTAGATCTTTAAAAGTTTAAGAAAACGTTGACAAATTAAAGATAAAGAAATTTTCATTTCATTTATTTTTTAAATTTGTTATTTATTTTAATTTATACTCATGAAAAAAGGTAAAATATATGTAATTTTCCCTTTATAGATAAACTTTATTTTTAATGAAACAGCCGTTGACTTGAATCAAAATTTTTTTTCATCTGTGGCGCAATTTTGCCTTTCTTTTTCAAAGAACAGCATCGAAATATTACTTTTGATAAGAATTCGCCCCCTCCTTGGAGATTTTCTAGATCTGCCACTGAGAAAAGACCTGTGTTGGCCACAAGCCACAACAGATTTTAGAAAATTCATTTTTATAAGAAATAAAGTACCTATCTATGCGAAATGTGTAACTTTTTTATCTATATAGGTTAAAATGACAAAATAAAAAATCTATTCCATTATTCGTGAATTTTTTAATCTAGACAAACAACCTCTTAATATCGCATAATGCCAGTAAGTATTCTTATGTCCTTATTATCCTAGTCTTCTGTAGTTACAACGTAGCAACAGCGCTTTTAGTCCTTCTAACGCTGGAGCATTATCCTTAATGCGTTAAAGTTTCAAATAAAACAACTAGAGCTTAAAGCTTAACTGGCTCTACGTTTTTAATATAACAGAATCAGCATATGCCGTTCTATAAATTTAATGGCACTGTTTGCAAAACATTATTGTTTTTATGACACTTTTATTCAACTGTTGGCGGGAATTTAATTATAAATGCTGTGGACTACGATGTTCAAATAATAAAAGAACTTTGCGCGTAGTTTTAATTAATGCTTTCAATTATTTATTTGGGTAATAATATTTATATTTTGTTTTGCTTACCAGTTAACGCTGGAAATTTGACACCCTCATCTGTAAAAAGAAACAATTGTTAATATTTTTTATTAGGTACTTACTATATACAGGGTTGTTCACGTAGTCTACGCGATGTAGATTACGTGTAATTTTACGCGTAGACAAACACGTAATCTACGCATGCAGTATCTGTGTAAACAATAAAACAGTGTAAACAATGTAGACAAAGGACAAATCTCACCGAAAACGAATAAAATTATAGGTTAGATTTTCTGACAATTGAATTATTTACATACTTTACGCAAAGTCTACATTGTCTACATTTTACATAGTTTACGCAAACTTTACGTGTAGACGTAGAAAATAATACTTTACGCGTAGATGAACAACCCTGACTATATAGTTACGCACAAAATTATGTTAAGTAAACACTAGAAAAATATGTTCGCAAATAAAAGAATAACCTACTGAAATAAAAAGTTAGATGAAACAGCATTTTATATATTTTTTTAACAGACTGAGTCACGAGAATCAGTGTTTTGTTCACATGAGTAAACTCTTTGTCATTGTTTTTTTGTGTCATACCGTGGTACACTTTCTTTGTTTAACAAAGAAGGGTGAAAGAATATAAATTGCTTGTATGCATTTCCGAGAAATAAATGGATACAAGAATATTTTCAAAATATATTATTAATAATTTGTAAAGAAATGTCCGTTTAACTAGCGTTATAGGAATTTTCGTTGCAAGCGTAGTTGTTTAAAATTAGGTACTTCAAAAGGAACCAGTATTAGGTGTTTCACAACTTAGGACAAAAAAATTAAAGGATTTTATACTGTACACGCTGATCATGAAACAAAAAGAATTAAGGGTAGTTTACTTGACGTGTGTACATTTTAAATATCACTGTTTTGATGGTATATTTGATAATTTGACATTTATTAGTATTATAAAAAATTACTAATATAAAACCGTACCTCCTATCCTCCAACTCCAGTCACCTGAAGATGATCGAAAGATCGAAACGCGTCGTGATCAACCTAGTGTCGAGTCTTGTATTACAGTTAGTGTTGTGTTTGGTTTTTTGCATTGAATCATACATATTATCGATCTTTGTATCAAACCTTACACCATACACTAATCTGGATACATTACTCATTGACGAGTTCATAAACGGAACGATTTTGTTTTATATTCTAGTATATACCCTTTAATTTTTTGTCCTAAGTTGTGGAACACGCTGTATATTATGTAACCTCTTAAAATCTAATACTGTAAACCGCACTGAAGTTGACTTACTATAACCCATAAGCTTATAAAATATAAAAATTTGAATTTTTTTTTCAGTTAACAAAAATATATTATGTTCGGCATCTAAAAAACAGTAGGTACCTAAGAAGTGCCTAATGGACATAATTATTTCGTTTTCCGAATTCCTAGAATAGGTATTCTTTTCTATACTACTATTTTCTCCACTACCATGTCTGCCTGAAACCAGCCCAAAATTCATACTTTGCCGTATCCTAGCTATGCAATGTCAATTGGAAGTTGAAAAATACTGTAAGCATTATTAAGATAATGCAGTTAGTCTAGTTAACGAACGCTAAAAAAGGGTTTGTAGACGGACTTTTTGATCCTAAAGATTTTATTTATGGGATGTGTTTGGAGGTCTTTGGTGATGATTATACCAAAAGTCCCCGGCCCTACGGTGTGTGCTACTTTTTTGGTTTTTTACATTTATCATGTAATTGGTTAATGATACGCGAAAAATTACATATAATGATAGAGCATTAAATTTTCTAAAGAAAAAATCATTAGCAATTTTCTTGTAAGTGGCACAGTTTTTGAGAAAATCGCTAAAATGTATTTCGAATATTTAAATCATTTTTAAAAAGTCGAAATTTCGTCTCCTCACACAAAAATTAATGTTATTTATAAACTGATAAAAATAACGACCCCTGCTTTTTTGCACTGAATTCTCCGAACATTTTTCTATGAAGTACTTTATTTTAAAAACTTATGAGGGCAAAACTTAAGCTAAAATTTGAAGATTTTCTCCAAGAGAAAGTTGAGAAATTCTAGCGTTTTTTCGTATTTCTTGTGTTTCATGAATTGTAACTTCTGAACTAAGGCCCTCGCAAAGTTTTTTCGTATTTCTTGTGTTTCATGAATTGTAACTTCTGAACTAAGGCCCTCGCAAAGTTTCAATATAATGTATCTTGTAGAGAATTGTACGTAGAATTTAATGCAAAAAACCGGAAGTCGTTATCTGTGTTCGTTTAGAAGTTACAGTTCATTAAAATGAGTGTATACAAAATTCGTTAAAATTTCCAAATTTTTCCTCGGAGAAAATCTTAATATTTTAGCTTAACTAAGGCCCTCGTAAATTTTAAATATAATGTATCTTGTAGAGAATTGTACGTAGAATTTAATGCAAAAAACCGGAAGTCGTTATCTGTGTTCGTTTAGAAGTTACAGTTCATTAAAATGAGTGTATACAAAATTCGTTAAAATTTCCAAATTTTTCCTCGGAGAAAATCTTAATATTTTAGCTTAACTAAGGCCCTCGTAAATTTTAAATATAATGTATCTTGTAGAGAATTGTACGTAGAATTTAATGCAAAAAACCGGAAGTCGTTATCTGTGTTCGTTTAGAAGTTACAGTTCATTAAAATGAGTGTATACAAAATTCGTTAAAATTTCCAAATTTTTCCTCGGAGAAAATCTTAATATTTTAGCTTAACTAAGGCCCTCGTAAATTTTAAATATAATGTATCTTGTAGAGAATTGTACGTAGAATTTAATGCAAAAAACCGGAAGTCGTTATCTGTGTTCGTTTAGAAGTTACAGTTCATTAAAATGAGTGTATACAAAATTCGTTAAAATTTCCAAATTTTTCCTCGGAGAAAATCTTAATATTTTAGCTTAACTAAGGCCCTCGTAAATTTTAAATATAATGTATATTGTAGAGAATTGTACGTAGAATTTAATTCAAAATACCGGAAGTCGTTATTTTTATCAGTTCAGAAGTTACAGTTCATGAAACACAAGAAATACGAAAAACGCTAGAATTTCTCAAATTTCTCTTGGAGAAAATTTTCAAATTTTGGCTTAAGTAATGCCCTCATAAGTTTTTAAAATAAAGTACTTCATAGAAAAATGTTCGGAGAATTCAGTGCACAAAAGCAGGGGTCGTTATTTTTATCAGTTTATAAATAACATTAATTTTTGTGTGAGGAGACGAAATTTCGACTTTTTAAAAATGATTTAAATATTCGAAATACATTTTAGCGATTTTCTCAAAAACTGTGCCACTTACAAGAAAATTGCTAATGACTTTTTCTGTAGAGAATTTAGTGCTCTATAATTATATGTTTTCGCGTATCATTAACCAATTACATGATAAATGTAAAAAACCAAAAAAAGTGACACATTTTGCTACGCTACGGACATAGCACACACCGTAGGGCCGGGGACTTTTGGTATAATTATCACCCAAGACCTCCAAACACATCCCATAAATAAAATCTTTAGGATCAAAAAGTCCGTCTACAAACCGTTCTTTGACTAGACTAAGTCTCAAAATTGTGAATTAGAGAAATAAAAATAAAAACAAAATGATGTATTAAAACGCGTTTTGCGGCATTAGATTTCTCACGGAATTAATTATTTCGAGTAAAATAGTAGAAACAATAAAAGAGCTCGTATGATTAAAGACGAGACGAAAGATCGTGTCAGGAAAAAAAAGCATTGCGCAAATTAATTGCCGTGAATGTTGAATGTTTAAAAACGCATCTACTGTGTAGCAGTTTGAATTCAATTTGAGTTAGTTTAAGATTCGCATTAAATCTTGGGGTTGTGTTGTGTACTAACAACTAGCGTAACGTAGGACTTTAAATCTCAGGCTTCTGTTTTTGTCGTATCCCTTTCTCTTGAGCTGTGCTCTATCTTCCAGTGGTTTAGTTCTTGTTCCTCTAGTGCTAGTGAAAGGAGCAAGTGATTTATTTGACGACAGTTTAAGTCAGGTCTTAGGTCGGAAATGATAAACTCACTGTCTTGCTGCCTTGACTTTGAGTAGACAGGACCAGCGGTAGAATCATTATTTAACTGGAGACGCACAATAAGCGAAATCGACATTTAAATCTTCTATGTTTAATCCCAGAAATGTAGTGTTTTCTAATTAAAGACGCTTATTAAAAATATTTACATGAAACATTATTACAGTTACGTATTCTGGTAAGCATTAAAACGAAGTAATTTAGCTTTATTCTCGTTTGGGAATAGATTATTGTCACAAAACCAATTAGAGAGATATGCTACTGCTACATTTCTCAAGAAAATTACAATAATCCAGCCTTTCTCAACCAGTGCGGGCGCGCCCCCATGAAAGGAAGGCATGGAAAAATTTCAAAAACTGATAAAAAAAACTTTTGATTCAATCAACAAAAAAACAAAAATAATATTCTTAAAATGTAAAGTATCTTTTTATTGCAAATTACAGTATGTTAATCTTAACAATAATGGTTTCCTTATGCCTGTTTCATGGAGCAAAGTGTTTGAAAGGATGGTATTATTCTTGAGCTGGTTTATTTTTTGTTTATTTTTAAGACAACCACTGCAGGAAGCCCTATTTCAAAAAGATAAATGATGTTGCAAATGGTAAAATAATAGTTTTATTAGGTTCTTATTTTGTTATCTTGTAAACTTGAAGCAAAATCACAATATAATCGCTTGGCTTGACATCTATTTAGCAGTATTCAAATCGCTCCCTATTTATTCAATACCCTCCTCTATCGCAGTTATCTTGCATAAATAACCTCACTTGTTACAAGATAAAAAATGATGTCTTTTGATTGTGCCTTGTATATACTTTTAAAAATATCTAAATGTGGTTTAACAGATGATCTGGAAAATTTTGATAACTGATGACGAAGATGATCATTACAGCAATTCGAAGTTGAAGAAAGGGATGAACCTGATGATGATAACATTGGAAATGTATAATAATACCGTAAAATAAATAAAAATAATCTAAATAATCACTTAGAATCCCGTATAAAGCGAAAGGAAAACATCAATTATTGAAATCTCGCATAAAGCGTCTCTAATAGTAGGGACGAAACGTGACGTTTTCAGTGCAGGTATTGAAAAAAAATACTTCATGTTATTTATAAGTACGCTTTCGTAGTAGGTACGTATATTATGACATGAGTCAATCGTAAATCAGTTTAAATTTTAAATTGTCACACACGAATTATTTATTACAAACAAAATTCAATTCAATAATGCAATTCTTGGTATTAAAATGTCATATAAATTGCAGAATATACATTTCTTCTGATTTAATTCCCGTGTGATTTACGTGCAAATATTGTACAATAGTACAATTATAAATTGCTGGAACTGTAATTACTGCCACTCTGCCAGTGGTTCCGAAACTCGATTTATCACGGCCCGGCCGATGCCAGAAGCCTC
Source organism: Agonum fuliginosum (assembly GCA_947534325.1). Lineage (NCBI taxonomy): Eukaryota > Metazoa > Arthropoda > Insecta > Coleoptera > Carabidae > Agonum > Agonum fuliginosum. The sequence continues at coordinate 31,543,527 of OX384037.1, forward strand.
AAGTTGCAATTACAGCAAGGTGAGGCATTGTCGGGTAAATGGAATCATAGATAGATGCGGAGAGGTGTAATAGGTATTGGTTTCCAGAATGACAAGCCAGGGCCGTACTGAATGTATAGCATGAGATGAGAGCAATAGACCTGTTTAGTGTGACGTCACTCCCTCCAAACAAGAAAATGGCCACTCGTTGCTATGGTAGTTGCTATGCTAGTCGATAAAACAGTGGTTTGACACTCAATAATCATTTATAACATAATTTACTACAGAACTAACCTTTATTACGTGTTTTTAAGCCACTTTAAAACAATTAAATCTCAAAATAAATCAGGGACATAACTAAGGGTGGGCCTGGGTGGTCCATGGCCCACCCTGAAAATTCTTGGCCCACCCAGTGGTCCACCCAGTGGCCCACCCAGAAATGTTACAATAAATTTACATTAGTTTACAGAAGAGATACCTACACAGAAAAAAATACGGAGTTAGATCTAACTCTTTTTTAACTACTTAGGTAGTTCCCTCGCGACCATCCGTTTTCGGAGTTAAAATAAGTAGTTACTTTCACGGAGTTAGATTTTGACGAATATAGGAGAGAAATATGTAGTCAAGAACATACATACGGAGTTAAATAAATGATGCTATTAACTACAAGACATTATGCAATTTACTCATATAAAATTGATATTATCTCATTTTATGTATTAGATTAACTACTTAAAAAGAGATAGTTAACTAAGATTTTTTTGCGAAATGCATACCTTTGATAGTTAAAGACATACAAAAAAAGAGATATTTAACCATGTTTTGGCAGTTAAATACCTCTGGGTATGGATGGTAAACCCTCCTTTCAAATTTTTTCACAGGGCCGTAATAAAAATATCTAGTCATAAAATTCAGGACCGTAATAAAAAAGGTGAATAAGAAAATATTTCATGTATCATTATATTAATTTTAAAAAATATATTAACAATCTTTTAGAATACAAAAGTATTTTTAAAGCTAGGCTACATCTATTAGGAATTAACATTATAACATTACCATATAATTATATAATACCGCACAAAACAATGCTAACTTATTGGCAATTACAATATACCTAGTAATCCGATATGGCTTCCTTATTTGGACCCACGGCAATAAGAAATGGTTGGATAGTTTTCCTGCTGTTGAAAGCTTCTTCAAGACGACTAGCTATCTATTTAAATGAAATATATTTAATTCAAAATACATCAGATGATATGATAACAAATGTACTTACTGAATGATGAACAAATAGCTTATCGACAGCAGAAGACTTTGACCTTTTTTTGGCTCCACCACGGTCCCTGGCTGCTGCCTGCTGGGGGAAGCAAATGAAGCAAAGCTATCAACAATTATTTGTATGTATGTCCCAATCTTCAATAATAATTAAAACAATATCATTAGAACAAACATTAGACAAATTTCTGGTAAATTACCTGAAATAAAAATTAAATTAACATTGAAAAAAAGGACCTAAACATCCGATAAAATATAATATATAAATTTACTTACAAGGCCTGGAGTATATCTTTGAAATGTGGATATAATTCAATAATGCTGGTTAAACTTTTTCTGTGGTTCACGGTAGATTGTATGTGAACAAATATATCTTTTAGTTGAATTTTTACACATGCATTTTTTAAAAAGTTAATAGATTCTTGAAAATATGCTTCGCTTGATTCATCATCCAGTTCGTCAATAGATTCATTAGTTGGCGTTTTTTTGGTTCTTGGTCCTATTGTAGATGAAGATGTTCTATTAATTGTTCTTGATCGGGTTTCTAGAAAACCAGTGCTGCTTACGGGATCGTAAAATAACTCCTATAATAAGTTTAATAAATTAAAATATTTATATTTTTTCGTTTAAACTAGTCAAAACATGAAAAAACTTAATACTTACGTATTCTTTTCCTCCCGACTCTTAACAATCAAATAAGTTTACTGTAGCTTTTGCATAATTTAGTTTAACATCTTTCTTAGGATATTTTCCATATTTTTTCCGTCATTTACAACACAAAATTAAACACGTGGAACCACCACTAGAGTCTAGACGCAAAAGACCAAGAGTTTAGCGGGGAGCAAACTTCAGAGCCGCCAAACGCTAAAAAACTAGTTAAAACTGGATAATTTTAACTACTAATATATGAATTATAATAAGTTAACAAATATAAAGTGGAATTTTTCACTTGTGTATTTCTCCGTTAAGAGTAAATATCGTCTGTAAGTTGAAGTTAACTACTGTTATAAAAGAACTTTGAAATTTAACTACATAAAGTGTATTTTACATACCTCATATGTTATTACTCATTTATTGTAGATGTAAATTACACAAAAACGTATGTTTTTGACAAATTAAGATTTAATTTCCACATTTTACTTAGCTAACAAAATTTGTTCTACATGCGGAGGTAAAAAAGTGCAAAACTTCTCCTTATCGTTGTTAGAATTGCGTAACTACATGAAAAAATGATGATTTCTTCCTAAAAATAATACAGTTAAATACAAATGTAGTCAAAATTAACTACTCTTATGTGAAAACTTTCTCTAGAATCATTCCCTCCGAAATGTTTCTTTCAGTGTATATTTTTAATTAAGACAAAAGAAATGTTTATGAATATGAATAGCTGATATCTATAGATTAATTGCTGGTAAAGGTTGTATTTTTGAATAGATATTAACTTGTCAGTCTAAGTGCTCGTGCTATCTTTATCTATGAATGTTCATATTCAACTGGGGTACTGTTTTGCTACGAAATTAATTTCAGGAGGAACTAAGTCAAATTCTTTCAGCAGTGAAAAAAAAAATTCGAATCGCATCGCTTGACATACTACTATATTTGTCAAAACAAAAATTTTACTATAAAAAGTGTGGCCCACTTTAATGTTTTACTGGCCCACCCGTGGCCAACCTAAAATAAATCCTAGTTGCGCCCTGAAATAAATTTAAAGTCGTAATTATTGTCTTAGCACCTAACGGCTAATTTCTTGTTTGGAACCAGTGTGACGTAACCACTAAACGTAAAAAATACGAAAAAAAAAACTATTTTTAACGACTGTTTAACGCAAATAATGTATAATATGTAAATTATAGGTTGGTGACCATAAGTAAAATGATGATGAGAGGCTGAAATTTATACGGTGCCTGTATTACACTATTGCGATTCTAAAAACCTTAAGGGGCTATCCTTCTTGAGTGCAATAAGAATCAGAATTCACGATTCTGGCTATATTGCTCAAAATAAAAATCTGAAATTTTACATTAGTAACGACAAAGCATTGTTGAATTGAAAAATTCAAACTATATATAGTTCCGACAACAAGAGATAAAAAGAAACTAAACACTAAAATTTCGTGAGGATCTCATTAATGAACTATAAAAGTTATCATTGAGTTTCAAGATAAAATGAATAGAACATAGATGTAGAAAGGGCGGAAAAACAATAAAACTATAATTTTATCAACAGAATTGCCTTAAATTATATCTAAACTTGTACAATTTTCGCCGAATTTCGGATCATTATTAAAGCCAAACATTGAATTATTTTAATAAAATTATTATAACTCGCCACATTTCATTCCATCACTAGTTCCGTAACAAGTGATAGAATGTAACCATTCCATAATTAAAAATGATGTAAGAATAATATTCTATAACAGTCGTCTAGTAAATACATTCTTTGCAAATCCCCTGACAAATTTCCCATCACCGCCCCTGTGGTTGTCTTGGCCGCGATAGTGCGTAGCTACTCCCTCGATGACGCTAACTAGAATTGGGGCGCTTGAGACAAAGCTTCAAGCTTGAAAGCTCGCTGCCGTGCTTGAGACAGGAGCTTGCAGGATACACTGTTGTACGCCTGGTTGAGTCGCTCACTATCATGCAATATAGGTTTTGTTCTGGCGAATTGTATTGTACTGTGTACTGTGTAGTTTAATTTAACCGTGAAACTCGCACGAAGAAGTTTATTGATTTATAAACATAGTTACGACTTTAATTTATAAACGGGCTAGAAAAGTAGAAAACTAAAAACCATTATAATTAACGGAATAGATTGCGCACTAGATAACATGACTGCATTAAGGGGCGGATGGGCCAACCGGGACACCGGGAAATTTCCCGAAGGGCCGGTAGCGATTTACTGAAGACTGATGGTCAATTTATTGAATTTTATAAAAATTAAACACCTAAAAACTTAATTTTCAACTAAATTAAATTTTTAAATTTATTTGGATAAATATTGCAGTCTTCAGAATAAATTCATAACGGATCTGTACAAATGCAACATATAATCATTTTTTATATGGCTCGCGAATTCCATGTTTTGCTAGAACTATTCTAAAATTGATCTAATATTTTTAAATTTATTGTTGCTTATAACAAAGGAGATGAAATAATACAGGTACCTAGGTAGGTATTCTTACAATTTGTCAATATTGTATGTTACAATATTTTTATTTCGTCTGTATATATAGTGTAGTGTACACTAAATAGTTTGAAAATGACCGAAAAACTAGTAGAATCGTCACAGCAATTCATCAATAAAAATTAATGTATTATTAGTTTTTATCATTAAGACGATCCTCTACCGCGCCAGAAAACAGCCAAAACATGGATTTCGCGCGCCACTCCACTGCGTTTATTGTTTTGTTAAATATAATAATCTAAAGATTTAAAATCAAAATATGTTAATTTGAATTTTGACAATTTTTGTTATTTTTGAACACAAATATCTTCTAGTTTAAAACGAATTTCAAAAATTCGATCGGTTATTTCGCAGATCCAAGCTTTGTTGGCAACTTATTAAAATTTGAAGTTAATTCACTTAAAAAAATCTGACGTGGCCGTTACAATACCTCTCGCCTTGACATTGAAGTATTATTATTTAACCTCGTATTTAATCAAATATTAAGCTTTAATTAGGTAACAAATTATATATTTCACAAATCTAATCAGCTCTTAGTTTAATATATAATTTTATTTTATAAATACCATATTTACATAATACTATACTATGTCCAATTAATATCTATACTATATCCAACATTTCAAAATTCTACACCACACTCTACACATGCCCTACACCACAGAGAAACCTCCTTGCCACAGACGTCTGTTTATCTGTCACATTGACAATTTTATTTTTGTTTTAAATTTTATTTCTATTTCGGGATTCACAAATCGTGGTAGGTAAAATTATATATTTAAAAAAATTATATTTCTTTATTTGTTAAAGATATAGAAACAAGTAAGATTAAATATTGTACAATGTAATTTATTCTTACATGTGTGGTATGTCAAATTGTAACAATCGCATTATTTTATACAATTTTTGCAAAAAATGTTATAGTGCTACAAGAAAAGTACCATTTCCGGTTGGTGGATTTGTACCAAAATCTTTTCAGCTCTTCATTAACATATATAATTGTATAATGCAAAATATTAGAATTTTATGTTCAGTAGAATTTTAGATAATGGACCGGGACGAAAGGCTATAGTAGGCGTACATACAGACTTTCATACACACACACACACACACACACACACACACACACACACACACACACACACAGACATCATCGTGAAAATAGTCAAAATAGGTTCTAAAGGTGCTAAAACGTGCTAATTGACAAAAATCTCGACATCGAATTTTTTCACGATCCCTATACCTCTCTAGGCGAGAGGTAAAAAGCTGTACAATGGCGCGCGAAAACCCTCTTTTTACAAATATTCAGTTTTTTTACAAATATGGGTGCCAAAATTATGTTTTCCCCTCAAACATAAATTATTTGTTATTTTTATGTTTAACAAAACAATAAACGCTACAGAATAGCTTGCGGAATCAATGTTTTTGACTGTTTTCTGCCATGGGTAAGAGAATCACCTTAAGCCCTGAATCCAATAATTCATCTCAAACTATATTGTAATCAATTCTTCCATTGGTTTTTATTTTTTATATGCGATTTTCAACAAAATATAGTATATAAAATAATAATAAAAGCTTAAGTAATAGGTATTTAAAATATAAAATTCTGTTACATTTTTTTAAAACTATTTTTAGCCCTCCAAAAATTGGATCTAGTTGCGTCTATGCATAAAATAAATAATAAAGTTTTAAAAAAGCTGCAAAATTGACACTTGTAGTAATTGTGTTCGTGTCGTTTTGTATAAAACTTGCCTCTATTTAACGTCTTTAAACACGTTAGCCTCTTTCCACGACAAACTTTGCGAATTTCCCAAAAATAATCAAGCAAAACTCTACAAACAAATTCTTTCACTTCCATAATCTTGACAATTTTCTGCTCAGTTCCAACTGTCATAAACAGAAACAGAGCTGTGTACAGAACACTACGGCGCGTTTTCTTTGTGCTCATTTTAATGCAGGAACCGTACGAGGATTTCCTGCTGCATTGACAGAGTTGCAGGAGAAGTTTCAGTATTTCCTGATGTGGCGCGATGTGCATTATGCGAGAGGTTTCAGCAGAGTTATGTACATTGAGAGATTACGCGAGAGTTAATCAATCAATCTGACGCTTAAGTGGAGATAAATCAAACATGAGAGGGTTTAACCTGTTAATGAATTGTTGGCATATGAATTAGATGAGGAATATTAGTAATTGTTATTATTATTTATACTTTTAAAGTAGTAGGTAGTCCAGGAAAATTAGATCATATTTTATCGTTTAGTGGAAAAAATAGTAAAAAGCTGGATTTTGGTATACATCTTCCCAGTACCTTTATCAACAACATACCAAAAGTCTCAATCGATTGGACTGAAGTTTCGTCCGTCATTTTGAAAAAATGGCCGCCGTAAATTTTTTTAAATTTTTATTTCGTAAATGATTAATATTACGAAAAAACAGTACAAATTGTAGAGCACAAACTTTGCTATAAAATGGTATTTTTTTATGAAAGTGGTACCGTTTTCGAGAATATCGTGTAAAAAACGAAAAATTTTGATCAAATAGTATTTTATGTCTCATCATACAAAAACGGCTGTAATTTTTTTATGAACAAAAATATGGATTTCCGGTTTGCAGAATTCAATACTTTTCTATAAGTAAAATTATTTTAAAATTTTCTGACGCACGGGTTTAGTCACAATTTAAGGATATTCTTACAAAAGTTTAAATTTTTTCTTAGAAAAATATGCCATTTCATTTTTTTTAAGTTCTTTAACACTCTACATTACAAAAACTTTTTTGTTTCATGTCGATAAGTCGAATGCTAATGGTATTAAATTGCACGAAATTGTTAATCATCCTGTAAAGGGTATTTTAATGGCATATGGTACTCAACTCACTAACCACGTAATTAAAAGATTTTTTTGAAAATTTGCTATTCTAGTTTGCAGGATTTTTAATCACACAGTTTTGGGTCACTGTTTTCAAACGGAATTTCATTAATTATTTAGTATTCTTGCCATTGCACAATTAATTAAAATTTAATTTGATTCCATTCACAATTAATCTATTATACAATCAACAATCCAGTGGTTTCAAAATAAGCTTCTAGCGAAAACTGCCCTTAATTTAGGAATTTAAAAAAAATTCTTTTTGTTCCATAACCAGTAAGTTGAGTAGCTAAACTACTATATGTCATTAAAATATATGCACGAAATTAGGTACGAGGCTAGCAGACTACTAGTACGTCTCATACTTAAATTTCTCCACTAGTCCTGTAAGAGAACACTTTCCTGACTAACTTATAAAGTATAACTTTTCAAAATGGAATTTAAGTTATCTCATTTTTGCCTGGATTGTAACCCAGTTTTTTCTTTATACGGCATATTTGCTGCATAAGAATAATGATAAACAATAATTCAAAAAATTATTTCCAAAACAAAAAACACCGCTATACTTATCTATCTTCCGCTGTAGCAACAAAACAAAACAAGAAACAAGTCACCCGGTTGGAAAGTAACGATAATCTAACTCTTCTCTGCTCAGAAGTTCAGCCTCGTCGAGGGTGTGTTTCACGTGCAGGGAAGAGAATCCGCCGGCGTATCTCACGTTCTGTTTAAATATTTGAGAAGTTTCTACCTCGCGTCGCCCGTGGCCATTCGTCCGCGGCGGCTCACTGCACATTTTAATCTGCGGAGCGATACTGGAATACAAATTCTCAGCAATGCAGTTAGAGTGTTGGCTTTATTAAAAATTGGATTATTTAGCAATGCCAATGGAGTGGTGCGGATTTTCTTGACGGACTGTCGATTGAGCGTTTGTCTGATGCTGGTTCAGGCAAAGATGATAGATGCGATTGATTGACATGATGATCTATTAGTGGCAATATTGAAAAACTGCGATTGATCCATAATAGTTGTAAGGACCGTAACGTCAATTAATACGGTACCTACAAACATTTAAATTTACAATGCAATCATAGTTACGAAGAATTTTTCTCAGAATTATTATTTAATTGTTTATAAATAATAATAATAACAATTTTAAAAATTCGACAACGTAGCTAGTTTTTAACTGCCTTTGTCTTTATGCGGTATTATTTTAGATTTATAGGATTAATAGGTTGGGAGTAATTTGTTAAATACTTTTTTACTATGATAAAAGCCCCGTAAGGTCAATTACCAAAGTAGCCTCTTCGGATAATGGTGAAATAAAATTGTGTAGAAAATAAATAAGTATCCAACGATCAAAACAATCTCGTACAACCACCCATCTCTCCCCTACATTCCTCCTTCTTTAGTAGATCCATTGATCTAGCAGGAATCTCAACCCTGCCTTTACAACCTCTGACTTCGCTCCCCAGTCTCCCCTACACTCTTGCTGTGCTGTTGTGCACATAGTGATATGTAATCCGCGCACCTCCACCCAAGTCAGCATCGGTTACAAACGGTTAACGTAACCGTGACAAGCGCGGCGGGAGCCCTTTGTCACGGGTATGTGTTAGTGTTAGTGTGTTAGTGTTACCGGTTACCAGTTAGTTGAGCTCGTGATGAACGGAACACAGTGAGAAGATTAGGGTGGTTTTGTTGTGGGTGGTAATCGGTTACATGGTAATAAGATCACGAATAATCGCGTCATGTTGATATTGAGGTATTTACAACGTTCTACAAATTCTTAAGGTTTCTATGCATTCAAAAATACGCACAAAGTTTTTTTTGTGTCCTATGTTTAGATCTAGTGTGTCAAGTAATGCAAATGGTTTTTTACTTGCTATTGTATCTTTCGATATTTGTACTGTATTGAAGGAAATTTGTATGGTCTTCAAGTACTTAGTACTATAGGCTGGGCTATAAGTCACTGAACATTGTATTTTTGATATAATTTTTGTATTTTTTATTGAAAATGAATAATTTTGATTACAAAAGATAGTTTGAATCATGGAGAGTTTTAAAAAAAATTAAATTTTAAAAATAATATCTTTTAGATGCCTGCCATCAGCCTCTTAGCATTAAAGTAAGAGCAAGTGACAGAATGAATGTCTATCGGCAGTGACCAGCAGAGACACCTAGAAACACCAATGAACTAATTACAACTTCTGATCGGGGTAGCTAATGAAAAACGTTGCCAGTCGGTAAACCTAATTATTCTTTAACCGTGCATATATACCAATAGACAATTTGGTTTGTAAAGTATAACCAAAATGGAGGAGTAACTAATTTAATATGCACCTAAATAAACTACTATAACTATAATTACATGCTAGGTATGCCGGCCCCTTAATCATGAAGCAGCAAAATTAAATAAAGATTTATAGATTTTAATGCAGAATTTCATTAATTACAATTTTTCTGTAGAATAATTTTGCAAATTAGCACCAGGAAAACCTGATGGAGGTGTTAGCGTCAACATTAGTAAAAAACAATCTACAAAGAAAAGTTTCCCTCTCAATATTAATTTCTGTGTTGGTTTCAGGGCTGAAGACCATCATCAACGCGTTGCTGCACTCCTTCAAGCAGCTGGCCGAGGTCATGACCTTGACCATCTTCTGCCTGATGGTGTTCGCGCTGTTTGCCCTCCAGGTCTACATGGGGGAGCTGAGGAACAAGTGCGTCATGAACATCGAGCTCGGCAACGTCAGCCATCGGGGGTGGCACGAGTAAGGAGAATTTTGCTTTTGTAGAAATAGAAATTGGAATAATTTACCCAATTAATTTAGAATGGACAAGTGTTTGAAAGGCGTGTAGTCCGACAAGATTTATTTCGTATTTAGTTCTTACAAGCAATCATGATCAGAATTGCAACTACTAATATTTCTGTGTGAAATGTTATTTATTTAAACGACTTATTATTCTTGAAATAAAATTATGCCCTGTTTGTTCACTCGAGAAAATTTTTTACTAAAAAGTTTCTCGAAATAAAAACAAGTGCTGGGAACTGTCATATAAAAATCTGTCAATACCGGTCATACGGGAAAACTAATTATTTCTTTAAAATATATTAAAGCTAGTGATCTTGTAAATATCATCTCCTAGCACTTTCTAGTGAAAACTTATTTCCTCGTGTGAACAGGGCATTATGTATGTTAGGATGACCAACTAGCTGATGATGAGTGATGTTATCGTTCGAACGTTCTAATAAATATCAAGTTTAATTTAATTCATCTGCATGTTGATGATGTAGGAACTCGGAATTCCGTGGTTCAAGTCTCTCGGCCGGCAGTATGTAATTGTCGTTAAATTGCAGGTACTCGAACCGAACCGGATCAGGAACAAAAAACCGGAACTATTTTAGTGAACCAGAGCAAAACCTAAACCGATTAAAAAATTTGGTTGAACTAACAACCGTAACCGAGCGGATGGTTGTGAACTGGTTCGGAACGATTTAAATTATTAACTAAAATTTGACCTATTTCGTATAAATTAAATTGATTTTTTTCTCTTTAATTTTCTTGAATATTTTGTAAAAAAAATATTTAACCCACATGACAAACTCCCGTATCGGGAGTAACAAAAAAATTTATTATTATTTTCATCCCACTTTTAAGGCTTCAAGTTTATCTACTTACCTTTTTGTTCCAAATTTGTTTACGAAAGTTCACCACTCTAGAATATGTGAGGCTATTCCACCCAAGTTGGGAAAAGGGTATGATAAGTTTGTATGTGCATATTTTACAATCAAATGAATTTCAAACATGACTTTAAAGTCATTAAAAGTTATTTATCTTATCCTATTGGGATTTAATAGATAGACTAATATTTAATATTGCTCCAAACTATATTGTGTGATAATCATAGAATTAAACCTGCAACATTCGTAAATATATTGCAAAATACTGCAGTAATAAACTCTATGAATGCAAATTTTAATAATTCATAGTTTAGGCGTTAGAGCTTGAGTTGAATTAATTTCAGATTTCATTATCACACGGGTTTACACCCTTAAATAATTAAATTTCATTGCAATTGTCCCCTTGTTAACTAATTTACATACTACTAAAGCGATGAAAATAATGTAAATATACCTGGGATTTATGCATGAAACATGAAACGGGAACATTTATAAATAAACACACAAAATATTTTCCAAATAATTCATAAACGCATTTATACGGAAAATGATCATTCTATTTATAGATGTTATGCGGGCTTATCATTTTATATTATTGTATAATTTTTTTATGAAAAACGTAAAATATTACGCACTAAATAATGACTATACAGGGTGTTTCATAACTTCGAGTACATGTTAATGGTATATGTTGTTTGATATGCTGATTACGAATCTAATTTTTTTTTAATTCGAAAAATTAAGGGTTGTTTACCAAAAACATTTTTTGTAGTACTGCACTGGATTCGTTTTCCTATTAAACACAAACAATAGAAGTAGGTAATGAAGATCTTAAATTACATAATACTAGTAAAATAATAAACGAAATTTAATTATTTTTAATGAAACAATAATGACTCCACCCAGAATAATAATAATTTTACGATTTAAAAAAAATTCTTTTTGATTCGTAATCAGCATATCAAACAACTATGCCATTAACGTATGTACCTGAAGTTATGAAACACCATGATCATGTTGAAATTCGCAAATTAAAAAATGGGTCCAAGCAAATGAGACATTCTGTAAGTACCTACAAATTTCATTTTTTCCTGTTTGTAAAATTAGTATTACATTCATGTAATTACGCTAGTAAATACTGCATAACTATATGGTTTAACTCTTCTTGTATTTAAATATGACAACCAGAGGTACCCAAAATGATATTGTTTTGCAAACTATTGTTAATTTTACGAATTTCAACAAAATGCTTATCCACTAAAAACTCAATCGAAAATTTTGACCCCTCACAATACCTCTCTTATAGAATATGAGGCGGGAGGTAAAAACGAAAACAGAATGCAAACTAAGGAAAAATATTTAAAAAATTCAGTTAAGTGCCAGTGCCAAAGTCACCCCGTTTTACCGTATATAATATTAGTATTCCCAAGAGAGTATTGAAAAATTGTATATTCCTGTTAGTTTCCAACTCTTTGATAAATTATATCTTCATCATTTTTCTTTCATAATTTTCACTCCGCCTCAAACCGACATGACATGTTACTTGCCCAAAAAATCTTTAAATCCGCCGGGTGAATTTTCCGTCACGCAACCTTGCGATGTCCGAACCCTAACCTTGTTGGCAATTTCTGTCTCTTTTTACTGAGCCTCTTTCTCTTCACATTAGTTCCAATGAAGCCCGCGTGATCCCGGTCTAGGATGGATTTTTTATGTAGGGATTTTAAGAGGGTTGGCAAGAGTGATTCCAGCGGAGAGATTAATTAACTTGTTTAAAGCGAATTGAGCTGATTTTTAATTATGATGCTCATGATTTCTTTCTTTTGCGCTTTTTCTCGGGAGAAGATTAGCTTTTCAGATTGAAACTCTGAGATCGCAGATGGATTTACAAAGGATTGTAAAAACTGTTGGTTTTGTAAATCCATAAAAAGCGAACGAATTAAAATGCTCAACATTTTTGAAGTTTGAGTTTAAAGCCATGTTCACACGAACGAATTAAAATGCTCAACATTTTTGAAGTTTGAGTTTAAAGCCATGTTCACACATGAAGTATACTTTAATGCTTCTGAATCTGGGGAAAAAATCCGGTGAGAATTGCCTGTCAAATAACGGTGCCGCTAAATTGAATATTTCATAAGAAATTGTAATATTCGTTGATAGCTTCAAATTAGTGACTTCCTTTTTTCCAGGATTCAAAAGCATGAAAAAACCCTTAAAAATCCATGTGTAAACAGGGCTTAAGGTTGTTGTTTAGCAAAATCGATGACGACAGAAATAAATAAAAAAAATTCAGGGTATTTATATGACTATTCCACTCATACATTTCTAAACAAACAAAAATTCGTAATTTTACCTAGTTACCGCTTTATTTTGACAAAACACCCTCACACAAATTTTTTCGCACCTCTCTAGCCAATAGACTGCTGCATTTTCGTAAATGTATTAGTTTTGATAAGTGAAATTTTTTTGACGTTTTAATAACCTCGTTAGCAACATGTTATTTAATTAATGTCAAAATTGACTTCTTCATTCGTGAAATAGTCATCCGAATATCATTCGTGGTTCAATTTTGTCTTGACAAAATTTTCAGATTGTTTCACGCGAGCTTGTTGCTAATTTATTTCATGCATTGATTTAAAAAAATTACCAATGTCACTCAATAAATTGCTAGGCAACAACTCTGAAATTTTTCCAGCAATATTTTACCACTTATTATATTAGGTACTATACATTTTAAAATTTACATTGCAAGCATAGGAAAGTGACTTGAAATCGTGCGTTAATAAATTAGAAAACCAGACGGCAGATTTTAACGAGAAACTAACACAATATTAATTGAATTTATCGAAGAATTGAGGTTATGAAGTATCATAAAGGCAACGATATTTCTATTTACCTGGCATTTCCTCACTAATACTATAATGTTAATATTTTTATTACTTAGTGATTGTCACTTGTGAATTATTTATGAGATTACTAGGCTGTTCTTCCATCTAATCTTTTCGCGCAAGTCCTTATTACAACCAGTAGTCAGTGCTCGATAGCTTTGTGGTTGCCAAGTTAATTTTACTAAATTAACTTGGCAACCACAAAGCTATTATCCCAACTTGGAGTTGATACGAAAGTACATACTGATTCCAGTCTAGCCAAAAAAAAATCACACCTGACGATCTTATCTGAATTGGAACCCACGACCTCTGTAATTAGACGAAAATCAGAGCCAAGCATACACGATATAAACCATTTTTACTTCCACGGCCTATGTAATTGGGGGAACTATTGTAATCGTGATTTTGAGGCAAATACTGACTTCAAGTTCGTTAATGAGCTTTTTTCAACCAGTGGTACCAACTTTCTAAACTGAACTTTTTTTATTTTTTATTAAAATACTACCGTGTGGGGTATCAAAAGTTCTCGGGAAAAGAATTCTAGCAGAAAAATAAAAATAACATTTAAGCGATCGTCAATTTTTTTTTCTTTATAAATTATTCAAATTACACCGAGTTTGGATCAATTTAAAGCTCTCGGGGAGATAAGTTTAGTAAACATGTAAGAAATCACATATATGCATTTTTCAATTGTTTCTCCAAAAATTATTCAAATTTTTTCAAGTTATAGCTCTCTGGGAAAAAATCTAGTCGAAGCATCACAACATTTAAACGGTGATCAGTTGTTTTTTCACATGTTATTCTTATAGTCGGAGAAGTACTGTGGAACTGTGGTGGCCACAGCAGATTTTTATATTATGCAGCAAACAGCACAACCTTATTTTATCGGAAAGTAGAGAAACTTAAATATACTATATTTACATTAATCCACCCCTCAATTTTCTGTAATAGATGAGTATAGTTCAAGCCCTAATTGTAAGTTCTCCGCACCGTGATGAAGGTATATTAACGAGGGTATTATTAAGGCGTCCTTGATTCGCGGTTAAAGTCACGTGGTTCGAGGGTTATTGGGTCACGACACGAGGTCGGATATGAAATGTGACCACCGGATATCACCGGGTCCTCACCATTAACCGGGGATCATTTTTCAACCTGGAATATTATTGTCAGAAACGGGAAGGTCCCGCAAATCGGGAATCTGGCGGCTTAAAATTAGGACGGAAAAGGAAATATTACATTTGAGAGCGTATTTCTACCATCGATTTAAATTGATCTGATGTGCCACAAGCAAATCGTGAAGCAAATGGTGAAGCAGTGATACATCAGGGATGAACTGGCTCAGTAGAAAATTTATAATCACGGGTCTTGGGTTCGAATTTTCAATGCTTGATTCAAAATATGCACTCTTGTAACCATTTTTAGTTTGGATATATTTAACTTGGCAATCACAAAGCCATCGGGCACTGGCTTGTGGTTGTAACAAGGGGTTGCACAAAAGGGTTAGATGGAAGAACAGCCTTTGACTGAATCTTACCCATTGACAGGAGGCAACGAAAGGAATCAATTTTTTTTAAATACAGTCCAGAAATTAAATAATGATTGGCGCTCCAAATCACCGAAAGTACTCAATTTTTTCCCCAATAGAAAATGAATGAACTTTATCGCCTTGGTAGTAGATGGAATTCACGTATTTTTGCACCCGGTACAAGTTGTCAAAGTTTGACAATTTTTGACATCAAGAATGTTTTCTAAGGAGGATTGTAGGGGGTAAAATGAACTTGGCATCAGATTAACTTACATGACCGTAAAGAGGAAACTTCAATCTTGTCAGAACTCGAAGATTTATTCATTTTCGAGTCAATTCAACCGAGTTTTGGCGGTCTAAAATTTTGGGATTTTGGGTGCATTGTCAAGTGGTGCGTTTTTTGTCGAGTGTATAATTATTATTATGTACTTACTTGGTTTCAAAATGCTGGCCTATTTCATTGCCCATAACCATTTTCATTTTACTTACCAATACTTTTACAATACTTCCTCTTATAGTATGAGGCGGAAGTTAAAACCCCTAAAATAATGACGCTTTCATAATAAATTCGTACCTAATATTAATTTAATGCTCTATTTACACAAAGAATCTTTCATGCATCTGAATTTTGAGAAAATAATCTTGGAGAGAATTGTCTGTCAAATAACGGCGCCGCTAAATAGAACCTTCAATAAATCTTGGAAAAGAATAATATCGATCTTGTTGATAGCTTCAAAACAGTGCATGGAAGAATTCTTGTAGAAACAGGGTATAAGGAAAAACCTATTGATATTACAAAAACATTTAGTGACCAATTCATTTCTATCTGATAAGAAATCTCAGAGTCATTGCCCTCTAATCGCTCCATCAAAATACCTCCCCAATTTCATCCAATTTGGTTTCCACTCTGATTCTTATTCTTATGACCAACGACGTTATAACGGAGAAAGAATCCCGCCCAGCGACCGCACAAAGCACGGAAAACACTCGTTAATCCCCTTATCACACGGGAATTCAATTACAGCAACGGCACAAATCCCGAATTTACAACTCGGGTCCTAGAACGCGGGACAAGGACGAACGCAAAACCGGCAATCGATTCCTGGAGACTTACATATGTTTTGTTTGAGAAACGCAGCACAAATGTTGTTGTTATTGGGAAGTTCGACTCTTTAATACTTTTCGTGGTTTGTTAATCTAAGGGTTTGGTAATCGGATTTAGAGTAAAGGGGGATTTATAATGAAGTAAAGTAACGCGGTAGCAGTAAGGTAACGCATAAGTTAAATCTAAGGTACAGCATATACCCATTTATAATGAAACGCGAAGTAGAGACGGAGAAAAGTAACGCATCACAAGAGTTCACCAACTTTTATCTTTCTACGTTAATTCTTCTACTTCCAAGCAATCAGGAAGCACTATTGCAACTTAATTGCAGAAATTTACAGGCTGGGACAAAACAACCTCCCTAGTTTCAATAGAGAATTGTGAAGCGAGCAGAGGTCGTAAAAGGATGGGAATGGCGTGTATAGCGGCCGGTATATATTAAGTTTGCGTAACAAAAGTTTCAGTCGTAAACATAATGTGGACGAACGAGCAACGCGCTTTTGCCGTAGAAGCATACATACGCGGAAACGAGTCTGTAATCGCCGCCCAGCGCGCGTTCCGTATTCGATTCCAAATTCCCCGTCGTCAAGCAGTTCCGAACCGAAAATCGATTACGTTGTGTGTAAAAAACTTTCGGATCTGTTGTCAGCAAGAGAGGTGGACGACCTCGAACTGCTCGAACACCGGACAACAGATCCTGTTTCCCGAAAGTTTTTTACCCACAGCGTAATCGATTTTCGGTCCGGAACTGCTTGACGACGGAGAATTTGGAATCGAATCGAATCACTACGCACTTTCATACACGGTTTTTTCAGTTTATACTTTTATGATCTTCATGCCAGCCACATTTTACAGCTTAATTGGTTTATTATCTTCTAACTATGTATTTTCGAATATCTGCTTTTGCAAATTTATTGTATTATTTTATTGTTGTTGGTGTTTTAAATTTGTGACTATATTAGTCCTGAGGAAGGCTTCAGCAAGGCCGAAACGTTGACGTTGACGTTGGGGCAAAACAACCTCCCTAGTTTCAATAGAGAATTGTGAAGCGAGCAGAGGTCGTAAAAGGATGGGAATGGCGTGTATAACGGCCGGTAGATATGCCGTTTGCGTTACAAAAGGTTTCAGTCGAAAACATAATGTGGACGAACGAGCAACGCGCTTTTGCCGTAGAAGCATACATACGCGAAAACGAGTCTGTAATCGCCGCCCAGCGCGGAGAATTTGGACCGAAAATCGATTACGTTGTGGATAAAAAAACTTTCGGGAAACAGGATCTGTTGTCAGGAAGAGAGGTGGACGACCTCGAACTGCTCGAATTTGTAATCGAATATGGAACGCACGCTGGGCAGTGATTACAGACTCGTTTTCGCGTATGTATGCTTCCACGGCAAAAGCGCGTTGTTCGTTCGTCCACATTATGTTTTCGACTGAAACCTTTTGTAACGCAAACGGCATATCTACCGGCCGCTATACATGCCATTCCCATCCTTTTACGACCTCTGCTCACTTCACAATTCTCTATTTAAACTAGGGAGGTTGTTTTGCCCCACCCTGTATAATAAATTAAAGAATTTTGACTGAGAAGTCCAAAATAATTTATAATAATAAAAATTACATACGCAACAATTAATGACTTCAAAAAGGTAATAATTTTTTGTCTGGGCCAATATGACCCAAGCACCAAATGTGTGACATTTACTTCGGGATAATAGGAAGGTTAACGAAACTTCTCGTAGAATAGAGTACCTACAGAATGAAGTTCCTTATGCTAATGTTTATGTTCCAGGTTCGTGCAGAACCCAGACAACTGGCTGATGAACGAAGTGGACGAGCCGGTGATGTGCGGCAACGTGACGGGCGCGCGGCACTGCCCGTACAACTACACGTGCCTCTGCGTGGGCGACAACCCCAACCACGGCTACACCAGCTTCGACAACTTCCTCTGGTCCATGCTCACCACCTTCCAGCTCATCACGCTCGACTACTGGGAGAACGTCTACAATATGGTGAGCATGGGAGCGCTTTATTTCACCAAACTGTTTTACAGTCATTTTTATTATTATAACCTGTTATTTCACCAAACGAAGTTTATCTTACACCTGTATTTGGTCGAACTGTTATTTGGCCAAAGTGGTATTTTTCCAATCTGAAAGGCTGTTATACCAAAACGTTATTTGACGAAATTGGCAAAGCGACAGAGCTAATGACATCTTTAGGACACATTTGACCAAACGAAATTTAGGGAAAACGTCATTTTGCTAAATCGTAATTTCATCAAATTGCCTAATAGAGGAAAGTATTAACTATTTCCAACGATATGTTTCAAATAGCGTTGACATTTTCAGAGTGCAGACGTAGACTTATAAAAAATCTTTTATTCAAATTGAAAGATGTCACTAGCGTCTGTCGCTTTGGCAATTTGGTCAAATGACGATTTGGTTAAATAACGTTTTGGTTTAACAGCATTTCATTAAATAACAGATTGGTCAAATAAGAGTTCGGCAGAATACCCATGCAAGATAAACTTCGTTTGGTGAAATGACTGGTTATAAGAATAAATATACATTCAAATGACCGTTTGACTGTAAAAAATTTTTAGCAAATAAGTGGATCCCTTGAGGTTGAGCAGAAGAATGGAGTTGTTGCTTTTGTTTGTTGTTTTGTTATACATTAAAGCATGGAATAAAGTTTTTAGTTCAGTTTATTTTCGTTTTATTGGCAACTAGTAGAAATTCTACATTTTTATCCCCACTAATAATTATCCCATAGCAGAGATTATTCTAACTAAAGTTGCAACGAATATTTGGCAACTATTCGGTATTCTGCCTATTCGGCAGGTTTTTCATTATTCGGCCAAATACCGAATATTAATTTATTATTTGGCCGAATACCAAATAGTTTGACGTGATATATAACATACAATAAGGTAGGTGCGGGTAATAAAGCCTGTCGGCTAATAAGGCCTAAGTAACAAAAATACAATTTAAAATTATTGTTGTCGCTCAAAGTTACACTCGTAGGTAGCTAACATTCATATAATGGCGCCTCAAACCTGTCACGACACGTTAGTTCGCATACTGTCACCAGTGCGAAGTCATTCAGTGTGAGGGACGATCGCGCTGCTCGAATAATAAGATATCGTCCGAATCAATAATTATTATTTTTTGTAATATTACACTTATATACATAATTGTGCGCTATAGTTTTCTATTATTTCATGCTTCTACGGCCTTTGATGTTTGAATAATATAATCATGGTTCGAATAATGTTCTTTTTAGTTTTTTTTTTCATGTTGTCGGAGGTTATTAAGGCCTACTAAATTCGACCGTAGGCCTTATTATCCTCCTTTTTTGAATTTGAATGTTTTACAGTTTTATTTATATCTTTTTCAAAATGTTAGTGACCAAAGACCTGTTTGACAAAAACAAGGAAGAGAAAAAAATTAAAAGACCTCCACCCCCAAAGGTAGAAGTGGTACTAAAGAAAACCAGGCTGATATGGGGAAATGGTCTAAATGCGACAAGTGGTATCATGAGGAGTACGTCGGCTTGTCATCGGATGATACAGATAATTTTGAGTGTCCTGATGGCTGTTAAACAAAGAAATTTGTTGTTAATTTTAAGACTCTAGCTTGATAAATGCTTAATTATTAATTATTGATCTCAAATTATGTACTGTGCGTTGTTATAAATCCACCTTAATAATTCATATATTTTGCTGTGCAATATTTAAAAATATAATTGTTTTAGAGTTTAATAAAGTTGTGCATATATGTAAAACAACCCGTTAAGAACAATTCTTTACAAATTTATGCAACAACGACATTAAATAATCGCAAATATTGTATTTAACTATACAACAATTATAATAATTTAGTCTACACAATTTCTAAAACACAATTGTTTTAAAATTCAAATGTGATTTTTCTGTGTGTACATTTCTATTATATATGATATAAGATATCTGTAATACTCGGTTAGGTACCATACCTATATAAAAAAAAATCAGTGTCAATGTTATTGTTTATTCGTTTCGTGAATCGACGGATAAAATTATTAAAAAACAAACTTTGTTTACATCTTTCAGCTTGAAAATTCCATCTCCATGGAAGATCCATTGAAATATAGGACAAAATTAAAGCGGATATATTATGATTCTGTTTCTGAGTCGACCGTTGCAAATTTATAAATTAGACTTCCCCATTTGCGGCTGGAATTCCTGGGCCTAATTTAAATGAATTAATCCCCCGGTGTCCTGACAGGACCTTTGTAACACTGAAACACTAACACTATTAAATACGAGCATGTGCTCGTGAGTTATCACACCAATTTCAATTTGAGCTCTTTTGTTTATTTGTTTACAATGCGGCATCATTTGTTTATTTTTTTCATTGTTTCTACTTTTTACACCTGTAGTAATAAATACGAAAGTTTAGATATATGGTATATAAATTGCCGTAAATATTTTTCAAATATAATATTTATAGAAAAAATTATATTTATATTTAGATACCTATATAGTTGTCGACGACTATGAAATTATACATTAATTATCATATTGTTTATTTTAATTAATTTTATATATCACTCCTTTGCCATTAGCGACTTTTTTAAAATATTGATGTAGTTTTTGACAAATAAAATTAATTATTTGAATATAGTCGTAAATAATAAATAGAGTAGGTATAGTTTTATACTCGAATAATAAAAACAAAGTAAAGACTTGATTCAAATTGATCGATATTTTCATATATAATACCATTAGTGACTATGATTTTGCCGGCAATTTTTGCTACGCACTCGTGTTTATTTTCGACGCAACAAGCAGTCGTGACCAGACGGCAAAAATTACCAAAAAATCATAGTCACGTGTCACGTATGGTATTCGGCTTGATAATTTCTCGAATTATTTTATTTATTCCAAAAAAAGTAATGTATTTTTAAAACAATCATCAACTGACATAATATTTAAGCAACGCTTCGCAGCAATTTTCGCTAGTGAAAATTATCACTGTAATTCGTCTGTGATTGGTACAATTCAGCAAAATACTGTGTTTTGATGGGATGAAAAACTATGAGTGGAATTGTCGCAGCAATTATTTATCAACGAACTAATTAGTAAATTTGTTTGGAAAAGGTTGTAAAATAATGACACCTTTTATTTGTCTTATTCACACTGTTCTAAAAAATTTTATTTAAAATTTATTGCTACCGGTTTCAACCACTTCGTGGTCATCATTAGGCAACAGATGAGAATCTTAGAAAATATTAAGTAAAATGTAAAATTTTAGGAAAAACTTCTGTAACTTAGAAAAGAGTGCTGAATTCTATCCAACGTATCTTAACCCCCGCAATATTTCATACAGATCCATTTGACAGTCTCTATCTAATACATTTCGTGAACAAAATTCCCATCAAGTTCTAGGCACTTGAGATTCGAATCATGACGGGCAGATGCGTACGGACGCCGCACTTTTGGCAGTTGGCAGGTATTCAACAAGTTACTCGCGATGTGGCGGGGCTAAAGTTCACCGGTTCAATCTTTTGATGTTACCAGAGTTCATGAGGGCCGCAGAAGAGCCTCTTGCGGGATGAAGAGGGCCGGAAAAATTCTACGTGGATATCACTTCATTAGGGAGAGATAAAATTAGATTAAGAATAACGTAGGCAGGCTTAAGATATGAAAAGATATAGTTATTTATGCCTGAAGGGTTGTGGAGATGGTTATGACGTTCCAGGACGACAAGTTTATAAAAGGTCGAGGGTTTTTTAATAGGTTCAAATGTTTTTTCTAATATTTTTATCAGTTTTTGGATATGAACTAACTATCCTTAGGATGACTATATACGTATGACACGTTGATTACCTTATGCGCATGTCACACCTGTAATACTTGTATTATACAGGATGATTCATCGTAACTTACTTATTTCAAAACGCAATAATGCCCATTTTATGAATCAGAAACTTTTTATTTTAATAATAATGTAGGTACATATCTAAAGTTTTGTTTCACCCAATTTTGAAAATCGCATCAGGTAGGTGGCGCCCTCCATTATCTATACACTGAATAAGCCGATTTCTGGCGTTTGTCATAACCCTTTCCAGCATGGCCGCGGGTATGTTGGAAATTGCGGCCCGGATGTTGGCCTTCAGATCTTCTAGGGTCCTTGGACGGTTGACGTAAACGCGGGATTTAAAAAAAAAACACAAAAAATCACAAGGAGTCAAATCGGGCGAGCGGGCTGGCCACTCCAAATCGACCCTTATTGAGATGAGGCGCCCCGGGAAGTGTTCCCTCAAAACAGCCATCGATGCTGCTCCGTGCTCCAATGCATGATGGCGACTAACCGGGTGGGGAACAAAACTTTAAAAATGCACCTGTCGAATGAGATCATTCTCTCCCCACTACGATCCCTACAGCCCGAATGGCACGCATTTTAAAATAGCAAGTTATGTTGAATCAGCCTGTATGTATGGAGAAAATTGTCGTGTGTGAATAAAATCTCTCGTACTGAATACTTGTGTGATAAAATTAATATGAAAAATTATATAAATTATTTCTAGCAATTTCTGCGGGCGCCCATGCTTTGGATTCCTCTTTGTATAAAAATCCGAATTGAAAAAATTATTTCTTTTAAAAAGCTCCGTAACAATTTCCTAGATCTCTCTATTTTGAATTAGTAATCGAAATAAAATTTACATAACATTTTAATTTCTATAGAAAATGTAATTTTTCCAGAAAATGATGTTTATTTATAATAATAGTAATAATAATAATGATAATAATATTTTATTTAACCACTTAACATTTTGTTAAAAAAAAATTTTGCCAAGTTTCTTGAACAAAGAACAAAAACTCAGATTAAAAAAAGTAACTTATAAAGAAGAAGACTCAAAATTCAGTACTTGAAACAAACGTGGTTTAGATATTCTTAATAAATTGCCATAGTTAGTAAATGGACCATAAATGGATCACCTCATTATTAGGCCCTTAGATTAAGCTTTGTCCAAATTCTTTCAAACTGTTATTAACTACTTTGAAATCAAAATAAGTTTCTGGTTGCGGCGTAATTTTTACTGCTAGAACCAGTACCTAACCTACAATAATTATTATAATTGTAGCCGATTACTTGAGAGCCCGGAAGAAATTAAAGTAGGTACATAATTAGAAACACAATTTTCACCTTGTGTTCCTTACTAGTGCTTTGTTCTATTTTGTACTTTTATTATAATAGTAAGTATAATAGTAAGTATTAAATTTATTTAAAAACCTGCATTTTCGGTAAACTGAAAATATCGTTTCAGAATCTCTGTATAACTTTCAAGTGATTAACAACAGTGTAATGAAAAATAAACAAAACAAAAATTAACTTCCGTTTTGCAAATCTGTTGAATATTCATGAATTTTGCAGAGTCAGTTGCTCAACTTTCAAGTGACGAGAGCAGTTTAAAATTATAAAAAGAACTGCACAAATTAGCATTTCTGTTAAAAATCGTTTTTCCACACTTAAAAACTATTGAAATATTTATATCATTCGATAAGAACTGATGATGGTCATTACGTACGAAAATGGAATACTATACTTCATTTATAACAATACTATAATTAATTTCAATAAAGGGCTGTCCAGAATTATATTGAATATAATAATTATATAATCATATTTTTGAAACTTGTGTATTTTATACCTAATAACGGGATATTAGGTTTAAATTTGCTAAAAATAGAGCAAAAATGTGTTCTCATTGGAGGACATGAAATTAACTCTAATTTTTGTCCAATTTGATTTAAATTTAAAGATAAAAGATGTCTCTAGGTCTATCTAGAGTCATTTTTTTAAATTTTAATCTTGAACATGTTTTTTTTATACTTCAAAGTTAGTAAAATTTGAGGAATTTCGAAGAAAAAATATTTAAAAACTAAAGTGAAAATTTAAATAGTCTCATTTAAAAAAAATTGTTTGTTTGTGGTTTGAGTAATTTTTGTACAATAATGATGTCTCGCTATTTCTTTTGCTTTTATCAATTTCGACAGCATTCAAGTGACATTTGTTTTTTTTAGATATAAATGTGAAAATAAATTGTTTACTTTAATATAGGTACATAAAAACATGTAGATTGTGTGAAATTTGAATAAATAACTAATCTGTAAAACAATATTCCAATACACATAAAGGGATAAACCCAACAAAATAAATAAAACAGATTCATCATATTCGTTATTGACATGTAATTCATCAAACAAAATATTTATTGAAATAATGTTACAATCACACTACTTATAATCCGTCAAATTACATAAATTTTCTCCATTTAAAACATTAGAAGCATGTAATTTTCCAATAAGATGTCATGTTACACTGTTACACAACAAAATATACTCCGTTGTCACGGAAATTAATAGACGTGTCGTTAAGAGCCATTTTGAAGCAAAGCAATAAAACTTAAACGAGTGAAAAATTATTGCTGACTTCCATTGTTTATGACTAGTGAATGCGCTTTTTTGTTTACCGCGGAGGGTAATGAAATTTTACTGACTGATTTTTATTGTTTTGTTGAATGTTTTGCTAATGTGTTTCACGCTGTAAAAAAGACATAATAGATTGTATAGGGTGTCACTGTATACTATTGAGTTATTTTTTTCACCAATAATCTATTGCATCCTGGAAAAAACTCACTGACTGTTGAAATTACCAATTAATTACAAATTATTTTTTCCAAGACTTATTGAAGTTTAAATTTAGCGCCGCCGCTATTTGACAAGAAAATTCTCTCTATGATTTTTTTTCTTAAGATTTACAAAAATGAAAAAATCCTCAAGGAATCCATGTGTATATACAGAGCTTACAAGTCTGAAGTTTTATTAAATAATAACTTGTACGATAAATACCCAAATTCATCAAAATACGTTTTGAAACTTTTGAAGATATAGAAGTGAATAATTATTATATTAATTAATTTTTTATTGTACTAATATTGTAATTTAACTGAAAATATTACCTTCCATACAGAATATGACGCAGGAGATAATAATTATTGAACATCACTGACCTGCAAATAAAAATAACAATTTATTAGTTTATGTACCACTACAAATCTATCATATTCAGTGGCGGATTTAAGGGGAGGGGACAGCAGGGCACGTGCCCCCACTCCTGTGACTAAAACTTGCTTTATTCGTTTAGAATAGAGAAAAACAGACATGTTACATTAGATTACAATATAATTTAAAGGTATCTCTGCCTTCAAACTAAAAAATATTTTCGTCTGAGGCGCATTTTTAATTTCAATAATTTATAATCATCCCTTTTCCCCATTATAATAACTTATGGATACTAACGTAATTTAGTCAAATGGATGCAGAATATTCGGTTATTCGGCAGCCAATACTGCATAATATTCTTTATTCGGTATTCGGCACATTTACCATTCGTTGCAACTCTACCATTTTTCAATGTTTAGATTTGTGCCACCTCCTGTCAAAATCATATTTATGACACAATAATTTATACTTATATTTTTTTCAACTGTCTAGCTCTAGCTATTAGAAATAATAGAATGTTTTTGTAACGTGTTCTATTTGTGATTCGTTTTGGTTTGATTTACAGGTCCTGTCGACGTGCGGACCAATAAGTGTGTCATTTTTTACCGTCGTTGTGTTTTTTGGTTCCTTCTATCTCATCAATTTGATGCTGGCTGTGGTGGCTCTCAGTTACGAAGAGGAAGCGGAAATTACGAACGAGGTAAGCGATCGAGGACCATTCATATTTTATTGTTTATTTGTGCGAGAGGACGCTGCGATTATTTGTTCTCAATCATCAGGAAAACAAAGATATTAAACCCTTTAAGAGGTCTACTTTAACGCTTACGGTCGGGGTGCTAAATTTGACACTAATTATTATTATAATAATATGATGAAAGATTTTTTAAGACAACATCAAAAAATGTTTTTAAAAGAGACTTGTTAATAATAATTGTTATATATTGCCATTCATGAAAATGATCAAAGAAATAAAATTTAAATTATTTATTTATTTGAAAACTTACTGCAAAAATTCGGATAAAAAATCACAGCTTCGTTACAGTGGCTAAAATATACTATTTTGATACTATTTTGATACTTTTGTATAACTACCCAAAAAGTATTATTAATAATTTTGTCATAAATGCACTACGTACCATTTTTTGGAACAGCCAGTATATACACCGTATTTAACAAGCATAAATAATAAAGTAATGTATGTGACAAAAATATATAACGGTGTTCACAAACCACTTGGAAAGAATTTTATATTACTGAGTCACTCAGTTATATAATGAACATAATTCTACCAAATTTTGTAATCATAAAGATGGACTGCGGTATGTATAGTTTATTGTTACTGTTCTGTATCTTGTGTATTAATTTTGATTGTAACAAAATGTAAAATTTACAGTATCTGTTCTGATGATGGTTTTATAATAAACCGAAACGTTAACGTCTCTTGTTCAATAATCTTGTTTTGATGAACATCTGTCCAAATTCCGACTAATCTCCTAACTAAAATCTATTGCTGGACACTACTTCCAATTATTTATAAAAATAATTCAATCAAAAATGTATAAAATTGAATTTTGCATAAGCGTATTCTTTAAAATTATCCCAATAATATTCTGCTGTCAAGGTTTTGTCAGTATTTCTGACGACGACAACCAAATCTTATTTGTCTATCTTAGGAGCGAAGAAAAGACCTCACAGACCACCGTGAGGACTCAACATTTAGTTTCGACCCCACGCATATCAACGTAAAGAAACTAGCCAAGACAAAAAAGAAAAAAATCGACAGCAGGAAAGGCGTCCTGCTGGCTAGCTACTCCAGAAAGAAGACGAGAAGAAGAAAACGGGGGAAAAGTCAAGGTGGAGAAGGGGGCCACTCGAATAACGGTACCCCTTCCAAGGGGGAGAAGGAGGGGAATGGCAACAATAAAAGGTAAGAGTAAAGATGGAATAAATACTATACGACGAAGTCGTGCTAATTATATTTGTTATTTATTGAAGTGATATTGGATTTAAGGGCTTTAGGAGAAAAAAATTAATGAAACATTAATTTTTAAATTTTATTGCGTAGATTGTGACGTTTCGACCAGTGTTTTGGTCATTATCAAACACTAAAAATGGAAAATTACAAAATGAGTAAAACCATACAATCGAAAAACAACCTTTTAAAAAATACATCAAGTAAGTAAACTAAAGTAATGACATTAACGAACAAGTCCAAATTAAGATGGTAGTCAAAATTTAAAAAAAACACAAACAATTATTGTGGAATCGATGACAATAAATAAAAAACCATCGAAGAATAAAAAAGGCTTGGTAACGAATTTTGTACAAAACATGTGAGGTAAGGGACAACCCTAAACATAATAATAAAAAAAATCAAGTTGAAACTCCCACAAGTTTTTAAAGGTTGTTTTTTGTTTGTACGATTTTACTTATTTTGTAATTTTCCATTTTTAGTGTTTGATAATGACCAAAACACTGGTCGGAACGTCACAGTCTACGCAATAAAATTTAAAAATTAATGAAACATTAATTGTTTTCTCCTAAAGCCCTTAAATCCAATATCACTTCAATATTCCTACGTTCGGGCTAATATTCGTTGATTTTCAATTATATTTGTTATTGTTTGTTGTGAAATAACAGTAGGTCAGTAACACCAAGCCCAAGTCCGTCTCCAAGGCATAGCAACGCGTCCCCAAAACTACCCCTAGCGTTGCCGCCCCCCAAACATGTACAATTGGCCGAATATCGGGGGCCGGACACCCTTCTACATCCAGGTAACACATTAGGTAAATTGATTTACGTATTCTTTTTCTCTTACATAGTAATCATCTAATTATAATCTGATATAGTTTATGACTTTATGAGATGAAAGATGACTATCAAAATTTGCCAGTGTTATGAACAACAAATTAACGCACAACGTATTTATTCTCTCTCAAACTTGTATTAAGGTGTTCGCCTATCCCAAAATTTTCCAGCGTTACAGAGGTGTACGCCTCCCACGTTTACTTTAGTTATAATTGAAATATATGATGCTTTTACATATGAGTGTATTAACAAAGGATGTCTTAATGCCTCTAGTTTTTTATTTCTTGTCTTTGGCATCGGAATTTGAAGTATGGGAATACGAAGCCATGTTTACAGTATTTTTCAACTTCAAAATGACATTGCATAGCTAGGATGCGACAAAGTGCGAGTTTCGGGCTGGTTTGCCGTAGTAATGGGGAAGAGAGTGAAATAGAACAGTAATATCGAGAATATTAAAGGAATTCGAAAAAAAGGTAGACGAATCCCTTAATAAAAGGCATGCTAATTAGTGTAACACGTTTGAAGTTCAAAAATACTAAATATGACTGCCTTATGGGGGCGGTGTTAAAATTTTAATTTGTATTATTAAAATATGACCTTCGCTCGTCTTCTCTTATCTCATAAACTATATCGAGTTGAATAATTTTATTTTCGGCAATTGACATTAAAAATGCTGTTTTTTGACAGCTGACAGTCAGCAAAGTGTCACTTTTGCTGTCTAGCAACATAATTTGCTGCGCCTCGTCTATGAAACTCTAGCCGCGGCAGCAAATCTAATATTTTTTTGCCTAGTTAAACAAATAACTATTTCGAACAAATTCATGAATGCAGTACGATATTGATAAACGTAAACCAATTGCAAGTTAATTGTAATTTGTTGTAAATGTGTTATTCGTGTGAATTGCTTGATATTTATGTCATTTTATAAATTGTTCCAAACTAATTATTGTAATTATCATTGTGACATAATTTTTATTAACACCATTTGGTCAAAATGATTATTAGGTGTGTTTGATCCTAATGTGTTAATCTACTAGTCATACAACGGATATCCGGTTACTATCCGGTATCCGGCTGTTCGGCCAAATTTTTACTATCCGATCGAATGCCGGATAGTGATCTCATAGCCGGCCTATACCGGATAGTTAAAAATATAAAAGAAGTATAAAGTTACATGAAAATTGCTATCAACATTTAAAAGATTCAAATTTATTCTCATAAAAAACATAAAATATGAAATACATTTAAAAAATATACTTATCTAAAAATTTGTCTTACGATATACCTACCTGTTCTTGAACGCAGAATATTCGGTTGCCGGATATCCGGCTATCCGGCCGAAGAATAAACCGAATATCCGGTATCTGGTCAAATCATTATCCAGTTTGTACCTCATCTCAGTAATATTTTTTTAAATTTTAATAAACATAGTTTCTGAAAGTTTTTTAAATTATTGTGTAGCTCCAAACCGAGGGCATCTTCATAGCAGACAAGCCAGCAGCAACAGCGGGGAGGGCAACAATCGAGAATCATCCCTGGACGACTCGGGGGTAGTAGATGACCACGAAGAAGGCGACGTGACGTCAGAAGATGTCACCGTCGCTCAGAGTCACATTCCACACAATGTGGTGCGGGTAACATTAGTCATAAATATAACAAGAAAATTCATAATTAATAGTAGATGCAAAGATAGATACTAGAAACGATTATAAAGAGTTTAATTTAGAACGATGGGCTGTCAATTTGTTTATTAAAACCAGGCGCGCAGCCAGGATTTGTGGTTGAGGGGGGCTGAGTATTTAAAAAAATTTGTAGTAAAAAAAACGTGTTAACAAAATGCGCCGCAATTGATGTTCCATTTTTCCCTTTTCTAAATTTAAACGCCGATATCTCAAAAACTAAGCGAGAAATCAAATTGTAGTCTGCAGCATTGTATTTCTAACACTTAAGTTAACCTATAAACAAATTTTTTTTGAAATTTTTTGACTTCCCAAAAACCGACCATCCTCGATTTCTCAAAAATGGTTCAATTTATCCACCAATGAATTCCTCGCGCCGAATTACATATGTGTACCAATTTTCAACTCAAAATTCCGACGGGTACAAGATTTATCCAATATTGTCGATTTTAGAAAAAATCGTAGAAATTTTCAAAAATGGGGAAACCGTGATAAATCTCGTACCCGTCGGAATTTTGAGCTGAAAATTAGTACACACATGTAATTCGGCGCGAGGAATTCATTGATGAAATTAAGTCGATATATTGAACCATTTTTGAGAAATCGAGGGTGGTTGGTTTTTGGGTGGTCAAAAAGTTTCAAAATTTTCAAAATTCTGAAAATTTGGTTATAGGTTAGTTTAAATATTAGAAATACAATGCTGCAGACTAGAGTTTGATTTTGAGATATCGGCCTTTAAAGTTGGAAAAGGGGGAAAATGGAACATCAATTTTTTTCCAACTTGTACGAAGAGATTCATCTACACTTTTTTAAATATATTTAATAGACATAATACTATTTTTTAACACACACATTATTACTATTTTCCATTAACATTTAAGTTTATATTGGACGTGTTTTATTGTAATTATAGTTTAGAATGTTAGAGAAAGCAAAATTATAACCGTTGTTAACGTATGTAGATTTAATTATTAGTCATCGTAGTTGGTTTTGAATTGTAAATATTTAAAAGTGTGTCCTTTTAGTTGCAGCGCATAGAAGCGACTCCGGTGACCGTAGCGCTGAGCCCGAAGGAAATCCGCGTGATCAAGTGTAATGGGATCGGTTCTTGTAAGAAAAAGAAACTTTCCAATATGTACACTCTTCCACCTGACTATCTGTCTCACATTGTCGTTCTAGGTGAGTAGTTTTACAGTTGTTGTTCATCGTCGGTGCCCCATCAAAGGTCATTGTAGATTTTTATTAGAATAAAGCATTTTTACATTTTATGTAACTTGTTTTAATTCTTACTTTAACGCTTTTCAAGTACTTACATAACTCATTTTTATGCTCTTTTAAAATAGTAGTTCATAAAATTAATTTAATATTTTGTGCTTTTTCTCAATGACTGCCTCTCCTTGATTCATAAATCTTAATAGCATTTAATTGCAATTTTTATCTTTTGCTGTAGTTCATTTTTCATCTTAACTCGAGACATATCCGTTAAGTATTTTATTCTGAAAGATAAATATAATTTTTAATTTACAATAGTTTTCACATCGGTTGCTATATTATTATAACTATTATTAACTTTTTATGCCCAAACTCTCGAGTTAAGATGAAAAGTATACATTCCTAGTTAACTGACAGAATTATTCATCTATATTTCTACTAAATGAGTAAATATTTTCAAGAATCAATTAGTATTGAAAAAAGTTTAAACAAATAAATAAATTTTGAGTGATGGCTGTGACGGGGAACATCTTTTTGGACCGTGATCTTAAAATTAAAAGATAACGTACTTTGAAGGTGTTTCTTGCAACAGATATTAAACATCATAATAATAAACTAGGTATTCCACATTTTGAATAAATTTATTTTTGCCTAAAATATCAAAAATTGTTTCTAAATAATTTGTGCATAATTATTCTAGAGAAAATCGCATGACACAAATATCAACCAATTGCAGAATTGATTACAATGATATTAACCATGGTTATATAAAAAAGTTTCTATTGTAAAAAGAATTCCAAAATAGAGCGGCGGTGTCATTGCGATTTCCTTACCTGATATGCACCCGTGCATTAATTCATGTCCAGGAAATTTTTATCGTGCATTCCAACACCGTAATTAAGACGTTGTTGGAAAGCACTCAAAAAAAATTCCGGAAAGGATTAATGCAATTGTGATTTGTCTTGAAAATATTTTGACCAATTTAATTTCTTCATAGTCTTAATATTTTGCGAAGAAGTAAGAGAAATGTCCACAGCCACTCTATATTACATTTTTAAAATTTATGTAAGGAGAAAGTAAAGAGACTTTTAAATTTTTAATATTTATTGTGATTAATGAGCCATAACTTCTCAACGGATAATGTTATCAACTTTTGGTTTCTTTTATTAAATTCTACGAACATTTTTCTATAATAGTTATTTGTTTAACTAGGCCAAAAAATATTAGATTTGCTGCCGCGGCTAGAGTTTCATAGACGAGGCGCAGCCGAGGCTATGAATCTAGCTTAGGCAGCAAATCTGTATTTTTTGCCATGTTAAACACATTATTTTTTCGGCGATTAATTTAGTGATTATTTTAAATAATATTGATAGGTATCGCAATCAAATTAATTTGTTATGCGTATGTCGACAGTAGCTATAAAAAAACAAAATACATTAGGTAGGATTTTATAAATGTCAAATTTGTTGATTCACCATAGTAACAATTACTTTTACTGCCTAGGCTTTTTTTACTATTTTTGCTGCCTATGCAGCAAAAGTGATACTTTACTGACTGTCAGCTGTCAAAAAAACAGCACTTTTATTGTCAATCGCCGAAAAAATACATTATTGTAAAATATTTTTAGGGTGTTCATTGCGCCAAAATATCAAATGTTTTTATAATAAATATGAAAAATTTGAATGGTACTTCTCTTTCGAAAAAAATTATATTTTGGGTTAAATAAACGTCCTACAAAGTTTTTAAAATAATGTTTTTTATAGAGAAATGTTCGTAAAATTTAATGAAAGAATCCGGAAGACAATATCGACTATACGAGTATATCTAAAACGCAAAGTGTACGAGTTATTAACAACTGAAAAAATGCCGAAAATTTTGCAGGTTTTTACGTATTACGCAGGAAGCACAGGTTTTTCGAAGCTGCAAACTTGGATTCACACTACCCTAACTAATCCTAACAACATATTAAATCAGAACTACATCACTCTTTGCGACTTTAGCCTTTTTTATGACCATTTTGACTAGTCTAACTTTTGAGGCCGTGGACATTTCTCTGAATTCTTCTTGAAATTCCTCTCTGAAATCCGCCATCTCATTCTCCGGGATGTTCCAGACGATCTCCCGGACAGGAACTGCGCGGCGTGCGGCCAGTGCTGCGTGGACTACTCCGGCTGGCTCCAGTTCCAGCACGGGTTGTACCGGATAGTGCGCGACCCGCTATTCGAACTCGCGATTACCATTTGTATTATACTGAACACCATGTTCCTGGCCATGGAGCACCATGGCATGAGCGAGAGTGTGCTCAGGGCGCTTGACATTGGAAACAAGGTAAGAACAAGATGTTAAGGCGGGCCACCTCCAATCAACAACCATCTCAGGGTTTGTAGGTGTACAGGGGGAAGTAGCAAGTAGGCCAACCCCCACTTCTAAAAGAACATGCCCAGTCTGCTTTGTATAGTCTGAGACAAAAATATTACAACCGACAACAGGTGTATTGTGTCATTCAATTTAGATACGTTAAATTTTATTTTACATAGGAGTGTACTACGTCTCATAGCGGTGTAGCTTATATTAGTTCAGGAGTCTCTGTCGTATTTGCGGGTGATAATTTCTGGAATATGACTTTCGTAATCCTATTAAAATTATGGTAAATATTGAGATAATTGTATTAACTTTGTAATAATTAGGTAGAAAATTCAGCACACTATGCTTCTCTAATGAGAGTTTTCCAAACAATTATGTCAAATCTATGTTATATCCGTAATAATAATGAAATTTTTAATGGACTAAATAAAAAAATGTTGGAAAAAATTAAAAATCTGCCATTAAGCAAGCACCGAGAAAACTTCTATCTATCGATTGATATCTTAGTTTTCATAAAAATCTTTCATTTATTCATTTAGAGCTGATTTTAATAGGAATAGTAACAAGTAATTTTCGGTGTTTAGGATACTAGCAGTGAACCGTTTTAAGCCTGTTGTACACGATTTAAGAGGAACCCCTTCACTAGTTTTGTAGGTCCATTTAGCGAATCAAGCGATGCCGTCACAAACCATTGGTGTTACCTAGAGGTGGTAAAACTATCAACAGTTCGATAATGGCAAGAACAAACTATCGATAGTCCAAATTAATCGATACTATCAACAGTTTTTGTTAAACGATAGTTGTTTCTTATCCGATTTTGTTTATCGATAGTTATTATCAAATCATCGAAATCATTGATGTGTAATTTTAAAAACACTAAAAAGTATGTGTGTAATTTCGAAAATTATATGAAATATATTTAAATTATAATCTTTTTTTATACAGTATCGTTTAAAATTTCTATAAACTATCGTCTAACTATCGATAAACTATCGTATAAGTATAAATGAAATGCCCTTCAGGGAACTATCAATAACTATCGATAGTATACTATTGTTTCATCTCAACTATCGATACATGGATAGAAATATTTTTTTTAACTACCGATCTATCCATAGTACTATCGATAGTTTTCCAACCTCTGGTGTTACCTATTGTGACGACATCTGATCATTTTTTGCAAATAGAAAATAGCTTGTTTTTTACAGATTCAAGTCAAGTGGTCGCCAATTTACTTAATACGCCCAAAAATGTGTAATAATTGCAGCCAGATTTTCTTTCAGATATTATTAATCATTTTGTGCTCAATATTTAACTAAAATATTTACGTCAATGTCAACAAACGTTTAACGAAATACAGGGCTTGGGTATTTAATAGGATTCAATATTTAATCCACCCTAAGTATTTGTAATACTCTTCCAGCGGTTTTAATATGCCAAAATTTCGAACAAATTGATGAATCCAACAAATAAATATTCAAGATTTTACATTTTTACATTTATGTAAATAAAATGTTTTTTTGGTTTTCCGATTATATAAATGCAAATAAATTTCTGTTTAACAAGCACCCTGGCTGACTAATTAAAAAAAATAATTTAAAATTAAATACGGCATGTTTTCGTGATGAGAATCTAATTATTTTAAATTAGGGTATATGTATTTATTCAGCAATGTCCCATTAAAGCAGACATATTTTTACAAAAAGACTTGTTTTATTTGAATTGAATGGCAGTTCTAATTATGATGTTCTTTGCAGGTTTTCACTTCCATATTTACATTTGAATGCTTCCTAAAACTCTTGGCACTGAGTAAAGAATTTTTCGCCTGCGGGTGGAACATTTTCGACTTGATCATCGTTTCTGCTAGCCTTTTGGATCTTATTTTTGAGTTAGTCGACGGCTTATCCGTTTTGCGAGGTCTCAGACTGGTAAGTTATCAATTTACTATAGAACATTCTTCAATTAACCCTCTAGATTTTAATTATCATTGTTTAATTAAAATAAAAACTACCTTGTGCAATTTTATGACATAAAAAACTTTGCTTTTTTGAAGAAACAGCGATAGATTAGCGTATCATACCTACTTATAGATTTAGATCGCAATGTAGGCGTATACAGGTTGTATCATAACTTCGAGTACATACGTTAAAGGTATATGTTGTTTGATATTCTGATTACGAATCAAAAAGAATTTTTTTAAATTAAAAAAATTAAGGGTAGTTTACCTGCAGCATTTTTGTAGTACTGCACTGGATTCGTTTTCTTGTTAAACACAAACAAGAGAAATAAGTAATCAAACATCTTAAATTACATAATACTAGTAAAAGGAACATATCAAAATTTAATTATTTTTAATGAAACAATAATTACTTCACCCAGTGGCAGTGGCAATGAAAATTTTTTGACTGGGAAACATGAAAATTAATTTTGCGATTCAAAAAAAAATTCTTTTTTATTCGTAATCAGCATATCAAACTACATAACTCTTGACGTATGTACCTGAAGTTATGAAACAGCCTGTATAGGACGGGCAATGGGGTTAGCAATAATTGGAAGATTTATTTTTCTTTTTCTGAAAATATATTGGAACTTTACATATTATGGAATCTAGATTATTAGTACTTTTATTCAATTACAGGCGATTTTTTATTATATTTATATTTGTAAATTAAATAAGAAGGCATTAGATAATTCTTGCTGAAAATTCAATTCAAAGATATTTAATCTTGGAACCTGAAATTTTCACTTGCGGTACTTCTTTCATTATCTGGAAATATGCTTACAAGTTACAAGAAATGTTTAAGAGGACCGTCTACCTAAAATTCAGCATAAAATGTACTAATGTAGGGATAGGGAGTATTTTGTGGCCACTACAAAAATGGTAAAATTTCATTCCAAAAAGGATTATATACTTAAAGGATTAATCAACAGTTGTGCCTTTTTAAAATTTTAATAAAAAAATTGTACATGATTATAAATATTCTGAAACATTCATAAACATTTCCAATTTATTCAAGCTTTACATGGGTATATCTCATGATAGAAATTTATTTTTACAATTTTATAAAGGCACATATGTAGATCCATTCTTTCTCTATTAAATGTTTATATAATATTCCATTCATTCTTTCTCAATTAAATGTAAAAAAAGCATTATCTTGAAGTCCATAATAAACTGACAGTTTACTCTCGCAACGAAAACACTTTTACAATATGTTTCAACTTCAACTGCAGTAGTGGGGAAGGGAGTGGAATAGAAGAAAAAGTAAGATAGGTAGAGAGTATTTTAGGAATTCGGAGAAACAGTAGACGGGCTGCTTAACTTACGACTTAGGTATAGCTATAAATTGGCTCGGATAACACAGGTCGTGGATTTGAATCAAGGTCAGATGTGAAATTTTCACGACATGATTCTTAGCAATCACAAAGCTATCGTGCTTGCTCGAGAGTGTTAGATGGTAAAACCTCGCCTATTGACAGAAATCAAAAAGAAATTAGAAAACTGCCCATTTTTTCTGTTGCCAGTGGCTGCAATCAATCTAAATCCGCCTCTGTATGTTTCAGTTGCGAGTGTTAAAACTGGCGCAGTCGTGGACAACAATGAAAGTACTTCTTAGCATCATCATTTCAACAATTGGCGCTTTGGGTAACCTCACCCTAGTTTTAGTCATCGTCATCTACATTTTTGCTGTCATCGGTATGCAGCTTTTTTCGCAAGATTATACACCAGAAAAATTCGCTCCCGATCCGGTTCCACGGTGAGAAAAATAAGCTCAGAGAGGGGTAAACCACTCAGGGACTCGAACCGAACCGGAACAAAATATTTTTATTTATGTAGCATTAAGTTAAATTAAACATTTTTTCATAAAAACGATACTTACTACTAAAATTGGAACGAATATCATTGATTGTTATTTAATAAATTATTCAACCAAAACTGGAACTTGAACCGCTTTTTTGAAAACCGGTTACCAGTTCAGCCCAAGAAGAAAAATATAAGCCGGAACAAAACCAAACCATATATGAGAGAACAGTGAACCGCGAACCGAACCTGGACCGTTATTTTGTGCGATTCGAGTCTCTGCTTTAACTATTTTAATAGAAGTTAGCTTTATAATATTTGTTTAAATCTAGGTGTACAATGAGTGGTTTACCCTTTGAGCCCTGTTCACACATGGATTCTTTGAGGATTCTTTCGTGCTTCTAAATCCTGAAAGAAAGACAATCTCTGCTTTGAAGCTATCAATAAATTAGAAATTCTTCTTTTTCAAGACTCATTGAAGATTCAATTTAGGGGCGCTGCTATTTGACAGCCAATTCTCTTCAGGATTATTTTTCTTTCCTTGTGTGAATAGGGCTTTGGGCTCATTTATAGTTTTAAGTATTAAATTGATGATTTATTTATTATTGCAGGTGGAATTTTACAGATTTTTTTCACTCCTTTATGATGATTTTTCGAATTTTGTGCGGTGAGTGGATCGAACCTCTTTGGGACTGCATGAGAGCGGAAAACGAAGAGGTAATAAAACTTTTAAATATTATTGCTAATAACTTAAACGTTTATAAAATTAATTGCACAAAGCACGGTTAGCTAAAATATATAAACTAATATTTCCTCTAAATTAATTTTTGCATTCTAATTCATTCCTCTTCAACTATGTC
This sequence comes from Agonum fuliginosum, assembly GCA_947534325.1. NCBI lineage: Eukaryota > Metazoa > Arthropoda > Insecta > Coleoptera > Carabidae > Agonum > Agonum fuliginosum. The sequence continues at coordinate 31,581,797 of OX384037.1, forward strand.
TGCTTAGCGTACTTAACGCAATTTAATGTTGAAGAAATAAATCGATCTTTAAATAACAAATAAAAACTGCACGTTGCACCAACCGCATAAACTATAGGAGTTTATTTATATTTATACCAGCAATTATTATATTTATTTGTAAGTTACTCGATATTTTATTGAACGTGATTTATGTATAATAAATAATGTAAACTACAGATATAGAAACATATGAAAACATTTTCGAACGGCACATATTATAGTTAAGTTCAAATAAATTGTGGGTAATTGTTAAAAATTAATTCAATTATAATATTTGGTAAAATTTAGAATATTTTAATTTCTAGATTTGACCTTCTACTTCATAAAAATTGATATAGCAAAATTTACATCTACAGTAGAATCGGGGAGACAGCCGAGGTACGTCATCATTTGGTGAAAAACTTTATAATATTAAAGTAACCGAAACGAAAACAAAAATTGTACCAAATGTACATAAAAATTAATAATGAGTTTTATAAATATGCCTACGTGTTATATTATTATTAAATCAATATAAATTAGTTTATATATGTATTTAAATTACCGTATATGAATCCATCAATTTTAAATTTTTTTCTTCGAGTGGTAACACTGAATTATAGTACGTTTATATGCTTGATTTACTGTGTGAGTTTCTGATTTCTTTTGGCTTCTTTTTTACCAGTTTGGTTTATATCTTTTTTCTTAAATCTGTCTTTTTCAAAACAACATTTCGTGATTGTTGCAACATTGTTGCAACATGCACATCATATTACATTACGATTCAAAGAACTAATGTAAACATGTTCACAGCTGACGTCACATAATTTAGTTACATTTTTTGATGACGTACCTCGGCTGTCTCCCCGATTCTACTGTAATACCTACTACCTACTATTAAAATACTTCCGATCAATTTTACTTTTATAATGATAAGATATATACCTAACAAAAAATCAAAATTAATTTAAATTTTCATTAAATTCACGAAAATTTCAATGAAAAATTTCAAAATTCAATTTTTTTAACGAAATTTTTCCGTGGCTTAAGTCTCTCGACCGGCAGTGTGTAATTGACGTTAAATTGCAATTAAATCGCACTCGGACGCTTCAAGCTGACCACTTGATCGTCTTAAATGTACTCCTGGTTGCATAAGAATATCTCTGCTGCCGCTTTGGCTTGCAAAGATCGTCGCACGGATTGAGATTCTGGCTGCACCAAGACGAATTAGATCCACTATACCATTCTGTAATTGGGAGAAATTATGTTGAATAGTTACCATAAAAAATAAATAAATACTTTCTCACTTATTCTCTCAAATCACTAGTGCAGTGATTTAAATAATTCAAATAAACTCCGACGAAAAAGTAAAATAATTGCCGGTACAAAATATAGACGAACACCCTGTATAAATTATTGTAACACCCCCTTTCAAATTTGTTTAGTATTTTGTCTTTATCTTCTTCTTTAGCGTCGCCAGCTCAGCGTCTAATAATAAAAGGCGCATTGTAATGTTAATGTCTATTTGTAAGAATTTAAAATAACAACGTTTTATTCTTCAGGGACCAGGAATATGTTTAGCAATATTTCTCCCCGCTTTAGTGATGGGTAATTTTATGGTGCTCAATCTCTTCTTGGCCTTGTTGCTCAACAGTTTTAATTCCGAGGAACTCAAGAACAGAAAGGAGGTAAGACGAAAATTGCAATTTGTTTTCATCAAGATTTAAATGCTAAGAAATGACGAATGAAATAAAATTTTAATTAATGTAATGGCAAGATTTAGGTACTTAACACGTTCGCTACCGATGGCCATTATAGTGGCCTTTTTGGTTCTATGTGGTGAACCGCGGCCACTATAGTGGCCACAATTTAAAACCTAGTTTCCAGCTTCTACAATTTTTGTGGTTCACGAGTGGTAGTATACATGATATGTGCGGTCTATAGTAAGCACATTTCAGTGCCTATGGCCACAATAGTGGCCATTGGACTCCCGATTGGCCCTTGTGTCTTCATTTGGGTTATGTCAGTTAACAGCTTATGATTTCTTGTCAGTTTAGAATATTTGGAGTATTTTGTTTTATACATTTTTGTGTTCTGCAATTATAATAATATCATAGATTCAATAAAAATTTGTTACTCATTACTCATCTTACATTATTTCAAAAACAATAACTATTTTACATGGGCCAGTAAAGTGGTCGCTGGTGTATTTTGAACTCAGCGATATAAATAGACCAAGAACCATTATAATGGCTCAAGGTCAGCATTTGTGACCTTGGAACAAAAACTCACATACATAGAAATGGTCTTGGAATCATTCAAAAATTCGTAGTAATTCCTGAAATACAGCAACGGTTCACGAGAGTACAACATCCTAGATGGCGCGGTAGCGAACGTGTTAAAAATTAAATAAATTTATGAAATTCCATTCTAAGTGACCCAAAACTGCTTGATTAAAAAAATTAAAATTGCGAATTTTGAAAAAATAATAATGTTAAGATTCCGTCCACTCGTAGTAGGTATAGTAGAGACTTGGAATCAGACGAGGAACGTTTCTCAAAATAAATGCGGACTATACATTTTTTCGTAGCGCACATTTTGATGTGCAGTATTTTTAAAAATGGGAATATATATTTATTTTAAAAGATTCGTAAAGATCATATTTTTCTGAATTCAAAAATAGTCCGGCGGTTATAGGACAAATTTCATATCAACTATGCATTTTGTGATTAAAGTGTGAAAATTGGCATACATGTCAATTTTGAAATAATATCTGCCATTTTTAGTTTTCTTTATTTATCTCGTATGGTTTACTATTACATGAAAAATTGTTGTATAGGAAATTGTAGAGCATAAAATTTGCTATAAAATGGTATATCCATTTTTCCTGTAAGTAGTACCTACAGATCTCCAGAAAATAGTGAAATATATTTGAGCAATTTCTAGTCATTTTCAACAAAAGCGTTTTGTCTTTTCAAACAAAAACAGCTTTTATTTTCGAATGAATCAAGATATCGACTTTTCGTCTTCAACATTCGAAAACGTTTTAATGCCTTAGTTAAACCGATACTTAAAGAGTTTTCTCGAGAAAATATTAAAATTTTAGTGTTAATTGTATTTTTTTTGATCAGCTGTAGTTTACGAACGGATCAAAATAATGACTTGAAATTTCCAGCTTTTGATACCTTGAAAGTTTTGCTATTAAATGTGTTTCATTTCTGGTACAGTTTATAATAAAACGGTAAATACTGTAGCTAGTTTCTGAAATAAATGTTCTTAATTTTCAATTCCAGGAAATAGAAGACGAATCTCGTCTTGCGCGCAGTTTCGAACGAATCCGTTCAATCGTCCGAAAGAAAAAATACAGAAAAGAAGACCCAGAAAACGACCAGAACCTCCGGTTAGAAAAGATCGTCCGCGAAGTGATGCACCGGCACAAAAAGGACGAAAACTTCGCGCAGAAAATCCAGGAAACCGTGATCGGTTTCCCCACGGACAACATCTACAACCGGAGCTACCAGGAGGCGTTGAACCGCCCAGTGACAGTAGACTTCAGCGAGGCTGACATCTACCAGAAAGGAGTGTTAACTACGTACACACAGAGCAGCGTTGACAGCGACAAACAAAAGCGGTACTCGACGTTGATCAACGGAAGCTCTGACACTGAAAAGGAACCGGAAAGGGAGCCCCTAATGGCGGGAAAATCCGGGAACGAACCCCGCATCCTGCAGAACATGTCGTCTGGATTCGGCACCCAGAAGACGGAGAGCAAAGGTGAGGGTTGTTGATAATTTTCAGGACTTTCAAACTTTTTACTTATTATAAATGTTTTTTCTTTAAATGTTTTTTACTCGGTGCTAATGTTAACAAAAATAAACGTTAGTGTGAATAACTGATTAAAAAATTGTTCGCAAATACACAATCTACCATGTCATTTCTACAGTTAACCATGCGTGCGGTTACCAGCCCTCAACTCAAGATTTTTAGTCGAAAGTGCACGACCACAGAGGAGATGGTCGCATAGTTCACTCAGCTATGCACACCTACAATCAATTAACGGTTGGAGTAGTATTGCATTTTAAATCAGTTATTCATAATAGCGGTAAACATGTTTAATTTATTTTTGTTAATGTAAGTTTTGAGTTTAAATATGATTTAATTTTTATAAAGATCAATTTTAAGGTCGTCTGTTTGAAACATTCTTTTGTCTTTAACACGACAGAAATTTAATCTTTATTTATATGTTCTATAATGCTATTCAAAATAACATTAAAATAAAAACATCCCTCTCCCAAAGCTCTAAGAAAAACTTCATTCATAATTACTTTTTCTTATCAATAAATTATTTAACAAAATATTTTTCTTCCTCAGAGCAAATTTTCTAAATGGAGTCAAATAAATTTGTTTAAGGGCGCGCTTAAAATTGAAAAAACCGTAATACGATGTCTATAATGGTAATGTTATAACCCCATAATAGTCAAAATCTTATTATACATCATAATTTGATTTATATAAAAAAAAAAAAAATTTCTGTAACTACTAGTAGAGTAAAATTCAGATATCTAGGACCCTGAGCTGTGCGAGAAGGCGGAGCTTGTCATGTACTGTCCGTTTTACAAAAGTGGAACTAGCGAGTATATTCTACGCTGCACTTCACTTAATTTTCAAAGAAAACTAAAATATAACTCAAACACAATCAATTACAAAATTCTCAGCGTTCAAGGTCAAAGGCTGCTTCATTAAACGTTAAGTTATACATGCACTTGAAATTACATCATATTTTACCCTCTATCAAGTACAAAAATTAAAATAAATAATAAATTTAAAAAAAATAATGAAATAAATGTTTTATTTTAGCATTAGGCAAAAAAAAATACTAGTTCGCTGGGGGGAGGTGGTTTAATCCCTAAACCTCCCTGGCTACGCCAATGATTAGAACTATAAATTTCTGATATCCAGTACCTACATTAAAGATTCAAAAAAACATTAAATACAGTTTCTAGCAAATCTCTATACCTATATTTAATAAGAAATAATAAATTTAGCCAACTTCGGGCAAGAAAATCATATCAAAGCTCGCTGCAACCCATAACCCATGTTGCCCATTGTTGCTTCATTTCGATTTTAGAGCAAAATACTACCCTCCAATTAAACTCATTTTCTGAGTACAGGAGCATTATTCTTGAAAAGATTCGCGTATTTCGTAAGTACATTGAAATTTCAAAAAAAAAATCCAAGTGTTTGGTCTTTTTTGTCATATAGGTATGAAATTTGAGTTTCTGTATTATTATCTAGAGGGGGGGGAGCGCCCTCCCCTTGCCCCCCCCCCCCCCCCCCCAACGACGCCCATGCATGAGAATAACAGATATTGAAGCTGATATTCTGTAGAACAGACAGTAGCGTAGATTCCTCGTTTATCATCTATGCCTACGAAAATTCGTACTTCGCGCAGGGTTCTTCTTAACTGAATTTACCTCTACCACGTCAGCGACACTTTGAAACTTTTACATGGCTCATTTTGCACATGTTTTTGCATAAATTTCGGATAAACGATATAACCTACAATGAAAATATATTTATTCCTAATTGCCTTATATGCAATAAATTATATCTGTAATAATAGTTCATTTTGCATAAAATTCATTGCAATTTGATGAATTTTGCTCCCTCTTCTTTCATTTCTACTGCAAATTATATTTATTTAGCATAAGGCAATCTAGAAACTCTAATGATTCTATTGATATATTTTCATACCTATTTCTTGTTTCTATTTGTAGAATTTTGTGCAGATAAACATGACTATCTGAAAACGGTTTCAGCGCAATTTTGTCGTGTTAAGGACAATTTAATTAAGAAATGAACCATGAATAAAAATGGTTAAACCCCTTGTTTTATTTTAGACCCAAGAAAACCCGAAAAACCTAAGCGAAAGCGCAAACCCAAAAAAGGTAACCCCCAATTTCTCTTGGAATGTTTCTACATTATTAATGTTCGTTTTAATATATCTGCTAAAAGTTTCAAAACACTGACCTTAAAAGAAACTTTTAGAAAATTAAATTCTTACACTTGCTAGTTTAAAGTTCCTCTTTTTAACCTTAATACTACTATATTTAAATTCTATACTACAAATATACATTCGTGTATTTAGGAACCAAAGGTACAGTAAGGCACAGTTTGCTTGAGTGCTGCTCTTTCTATTGTCTCGAAGACTGTTTCATTCACAGCCAGACTCACTCATACCTCACAAAACTTCTGATTACAACTGTACATTGGCATGAAACGAATGCAACATGAATGATATCTATTATTTGGAGGGTACATTGAAAGAAAACATTCATATAGCCGTTCTGCAGGATTTGTAGCTCGTAGATAAAATAATATTTGAACAATGTTTTAGCATTAAATGAAATCATTTTGTGTATAATTATATTTTCAGAAACATACTTAACTTCGTTCATTGTTTAAATTTAATTTTCGTTAAATTATTAAAAGCGACAAGAATTTCTCAATTCATTTACTACATGATAGGTACTATATAAATCATGTATTTGACAAAAAACGCTAAATCAACAAATAAGCGAGATAATTGCTGGTTCATTTATAAACAGACAGCCTGTATAAGAGTATTTAAGAATTTTTTCATTTTACTTCTTTATGTAATTGAAGATAGTTGTTTGAAAATAAGAAAATACATTTTTATTTTGAACAATAAATTATTGCTTTTCAATAGTTTAATTCGAATTGTTATTATCAGTCAGTACAATAGAAAATTATTGCAATAATGTGTAGGTGTAAAAAAATATTCTTAAAAATTGCAAGAAAACATTGTTCAAATAAAACACAACAAATTCGTAACTGTAAAATCTGAAGGCTTATAAAAAGTAAAATAATTTGCAAATAAGTAGTATTTAACAAAACACAACTATTATACGCTATACGCTACACTGAAATCTGAATGAGTAATACAGAGTAAAAGTTTGAAATTTTGCATGAAGCTTCATCCATTATATACAACTGTACATACCGACACAACAACTCAAATAGATAGCAACAAATAGTAGAACCTCTATATGAAATATTTCAATGTATTCTCAAACGCGCCATGCTTAAATTGGGTATTTCCCTAGCTTTTGATTTTTTAATTGCGTTATTGTTCAATTAATAAAATTATAACCACGTATTTTATTTTAAGATACAATGCATATTTTGCTACAAAAATCACTTGTAATTAACTCTAAATTAGCGTCTCATAATGACGTTATAACTTTACATACACACCTATTTTAGGGATGTAAATGTGTAAATTACAAGGTAAATTACCGTAATTTACCAAATTTTTACTAGGTACCGTAAATTATACCAAAGAAACCATAATATGTTAGTATTTTGGTTTGGTTTCTGTTTGACAAAATTATATTTTGTAATAACTTTAAAAATTTTCTACAGTTTTAAATTTCCTCGGTACCTACTTTCTTAGTAATTTAAAATTTTATGAAATAAGTACACCGTAAATGTCTTATGTGTTATATTTATATTTTTCTATTTGAAATTAATTTTTGTTTTAATTATGTATTTAATTTTCCTCAAAAATTTGAAGTAGAGGTACCTTCTTGATTTAAAATATTTTTCAGTAATTTATATTTTTAAATTATCCAATTACCTACTTATATCGTAATAAAAATTGGTAAATTACCAATGGTAAATTACAAAAAAAACTAGCGTAATAGAGAACACATTTTTGCTTTTAATACTGTTTTATCAAAATGGAGCATTATATCGTCAAATAAAACATGGTTATAATTTCTATCACAAAATAACGCAAAAAATCAGAAATTAGTGAAATATCCTATTCTACCACAGCAGCTTATCAGCGAGGTCGCAACAAATTCGGAATGTTCCCACTGAACTCAATATCAATTTGCTAATACTCTGTAATCTTTCAGACGACACGACGATAACAGAGAGCATAGAACTGAAGGCACTGGACAGAGGAATATCGGCAGACACGGCTTGCACAGAGAATGAAGAGTCAGCACTGTGTCCCAGCAAGGATGGATTAGGAGCGTTAGGAGCATTCGGAGCGTTAGGAGCATTAGGACCCGTGGAAAAAGAAAAGAGTAATCAGGATAATGATTCTAACAAACCATGGCATACTTTAGTTTCTTACGTAGATGAACTGACTGTAGGAGGACGACGGAATTCTAAGGGACAGTATGTCGACGGAATGGGCAGTTTTCCCTATTTTGGGAAAAATAAAACGCCCAAAATACCACAGGATTGCTTCCCGCAGCACTGCTACCAAAGGTAGGACACGCAAAATCAGTATTCACAATAATCATTTTCTATTTCTACAGAGTGATTCAATATTTTCAAAATTCTTATTATACTCGCATTCTACAAGATTAATAATAAATACACATTTTAGTGCCAGTATCAAAGAATTGAAAGCAATAGTTATTTGTTTCATTAACACAAAAAATGCATGATTTTGGGACGAGTAAGACGGTTGCCGGACGACTCGCAGCCATGGGCGTCCACAGAGGGGGGCGCTTGCCTACATTACTCATTACATGTTTCAGAATATAAATTTAAAATTTTTAATTAGTGAGCTATGTATTGTATTTTTGTTGTGCTCATATAGTTTGCTTTATGCATTATGAGAGTAGTAAGTAGTGATACAACTTTGACAACTTATGTAGGATACGTAGTACACTAATACACAAAATAAGTTCCATCCGTCCGCGCAACTGTGGTGAGACGAGCGGTCGTGAGTTGGAGACCATACCAGGCCTCCTATTCTAATTCATAGCGACATGTCGGGTCGCTATCTGTTGACTAGTCTTGATATGAGTTCTGATGTAAGCCCGTATTAGACGAATATTATATTATTAATAAAAGCATTTATAAATGCGCCTATAAAAAAATATTTTATTTAATTAAGAGAAAATTAACAATGTGAAAACGCGACTTATGTTAATATTGCAAATTGTGCCAGAAAATAAAACATAATAACTTGGCAGCGAAATATACATCGTCCATAGCATGCTTTATATTATACTTCAAAACAAAATCCGCTAGAGGGATAACAAGATCCCCTTGGTTTATCAAGTTGTTATATGAATTAGAATAGAGGCCCAGAAAACATAAAAGTCTGGCGATTCACGAATCTTTATCTATAAAAATTACCACAATTGGTACTGAAAATTAGATATTTAACACTATAAACATAATGTTGGGTCTAAAACAATGGTAAAAATACAAATTTTATTTTAAAAAAATTATATGTTTTTTAGTAAATTGAAAAAGAAATTTTACTGTGACGGCACTATTTTGCATTGAACATATGGGAACTTTCTACGTCACACCACATTTTCATTAATTATTTTTGGGCTTGTTAATAAAAAATTTGTAAAAATAAAAAATACGGGTCCCAAAGTTTCTTCTTTCTTCTTCAAAAATATTCAAATAAAATTTACTAGACGAAATGGATATTAGAAAGTATTTCAAAATACAAAAATTTCTGTTAATAAAATGTTTATTATGATTTTCTTTTTTAAATAAATTTTGCCCCCCCTTGCAAAAATTCCTGCGGACGCCCATGCTCGCAGCGGAGTTCGGCGATCTTCCGAGTCTCAAACAAGCATTTTTTGTATGAATGAAACATAATATTTTTTCGCTAGGCGCTTAAATAGATGTAATTTCATTTAAATTGACATATCCTCATATTACGCAACAAATAAAATGTAAACATACGAATTTGTTTTTACCATGACAACAATCATTTTTTGTATTAGGACGAATAGATTTTCTTTTTGTATAGTTGCTATAGTGATCATAAACAATTCCCAATTGGCCTCTTTTTTTACAAAAAACAATGACACAATTGCATCAAATACGTCCGGTTGGCAAAAAATTTTTTAGCGCAAAAGTGAAAACCAGCTTTATTCATTTTATTTATCTACGACCATTGAATAATTATAATTATTTAGGTAATTTTAGTAAGATGGAGCCCTCCATAAGACACATAATTGTATTATGAATTCATAATTCAACACGATTGTATTATGAGTCTATTATTCAACACAACTGTCAGCTGTAATCAAGAATCATGAATAATGTAAAAAAATGTTTTATTTCAAAAGTCATAGATAAAACGTCGTATTAGACTCGCACATAAGGAATGAACTTTCATCCTCTTGAATTATGTTCCCGTTAAATAATACTATTATTTCAGCGATAAAAATAATTCAAAACGTGGAGTTTCTCTGCGGCGTATTTCTTTCTGCCCTATCATATTTTTCTAATTCTACCACTGCTACTAAAGGGGTAAAATATATTTTGCTTGTAGCGCCAAAAATTATTATTATTGATTTTGATTAATTATCACATCATACGAGTTCTAACAAAAATAATATGATTTGGAAACATCAAATTCGAAACGAAAATTCGCCCTATCAACGACAATACTAAAAGTAATAATCTTACTGAAAACATCTTGAATAGAATTAAAAAGGAAAAAAATCAAAACATTTTCATATTTTAGTTTGTGCATACTAATAAATATTCAAATTCCTTTCAACACTTTGCCGGAGAACTTCTCTCTATAACGCATATCAAAATTTTATATTTTATTTATTAATATTAATCTTTATAGATTAACGATATTTTCGTACTCTATTGCTATAAGGTTTGTTAAGTTTTATTTTAAGTGAACAGGATAAGATAAGGGTAATTTAAAATTTAACAGACCTTTATTTTCTTATTTACGATCTTTGTATGTATTTTTTCGATCCTTTTATATCATTCTTTGACTTTTTATACAATTTGCGATCTTTTACAACTTTGAAATACCTACCTTTTTTGAAATTTTATATAAGTACAGTTTGTTGACCTGTGTATACCTACATTTTATACAATTTTCGATCTTTTGATAACTCCTTCAACCTTTATTTACGAATATTTTTATTAAACCTTTGTATGGTACTCGTTTACACTTATATTTATTCCATTGTTGATCAATCTTTGTATATATCCTTTTGCCTTTGTTCGACCTTTATTGTATTTATCAACCACAATACCATTTCTGCTCTGAAACACCTTGCCATGATTTCCAATCTCTTATGTAGGTGTACCTGCTGGGAAGCCTGTATCCAAACCAAGGTCGGGAAGCGTTGGATGAACCTCCGTCAGAACATCCTGTCAGTAGTCGACACCCCCGCGTTCGAGTGGTTCATCCTCTTCCTGATCTTCGCCTCCAGCATCACGCTCTGCTTCGAGGACATCTACCTCGACGAGAACCCCCGGCTCAAGTTCTACCTCTACTGGACCAACCTCGCCTTCTGCGTCATCTTCACAGTCGAGATGGTGCTGAAGTGGGTCGCGCTAGGGTTCAACAAGTACTTTAGCAGCTTCTGGACCATCTTGGATTTTATCATCGTATTCGTAAGTGTTGATTTGATGGGTGTGTGTGGATATTCAATGTTATATATTTAGGAAAGGAGGTTTTGAAATGGAATGTTTTAGTATAACGCTCAAATTTGGAAATATTTTCGACTGGTATGAAGATTAGACCATTTTTTAAGTTATTTTTATGAAATCTTACAATTTGAGTTACTTCAGGCAAACGGGAATAAGATCAACACTAGAAAATAAAATTTCAGGGTATTCTGTTATTCATACACAGGAAAATGTATGCACAAGAAGATTCAAATCTAATAGTATATTGTACAACAAGAGTGGATGTGATTCCTAATCGCACGACAACGAGTTTGCAGTCACGACCCCATAGGGGGAATGTCTGCAAACGTTCGCGTGAGATATAGGCAATCCACTCGAGTTGTACATCCTATTTTTTCTACGATCAAACAGCTAATTAAAGTTTTTGCAATAAAATGCACTCAATATGATGCCAAAAATTATTTAAAAGTAGAGCTAGGTACATCCATTATTTTTTGACATATGACATTTGAATAATTGTTGTCAACGTAAAAACTCTAAATTTTATTTGCTATTGTAGCAGTAAAATCAAGCTTTTTAACATAATTTCTTATTAAATAACAGTTGATTTATTGTTTTTAGTAATTATTTGTCATAATAAAAACATAATTTGCACGCATTAATAATTTTTTGACGTATTTGACCTTGAATTTCATATCCACACCTAGTGTGGATATGACATCTCTATCCACATATGATGGTATGAAGATATGTTGCCAATATCCATTAGGGAGTAGAAAAAAAAACGATTTAAATGAATTATCAGAAATTTCAAATTTTGCAAATTTTTATTTTGTATATCGGAAGATGGAAACGGCTTACCATTGACTTCATCGTTCCAAAATTAATAGTTCGTTCAGCAAATTTTTATTCTAAAATTCCTTAAAAACAATATTTCAAAACGCGAAATCCAAAATAGTATTTAAATTTTTTGTCCCTTGGTACTTGCTGTACCAAAAATTCTTACACATTTTGATAACATTTGAGGCTTTTTGAATTTTTTTAATGAAAAACTTCTTGATTTACTTCATATCAGACAGAAATATACTTGAAGTAGATATTTGCTAATTAAACTGTGACAATTTTCATATAATTAAAAGTCCTTTTGAAGACCTCCTCGTCTGCTAGGCTAAGTGTGTTGTTATTTCGGTTCTCGAGTGAAATTTTTGAACAGACTTACACTTTATGTTCTTGTTTGCGTACTCTCTATGTAAGGTAAGATTTCAAGGATGATGAAGTTTAAATCTATTGTTCCGTGGCTTCAAGAACGCTTTTGAACGCTGCTCTCGACATTTTTGCTGTTTAAGTTCTTCACAGGACTGTTGCAGTTGCAACTTGCAGTTCTGCGAGCTTTACGATACGAAATCTCACGGAAAATGGAGAAAGTTTAATTTCTATATTTTTTATTAATTATGAAAGGAAAAGTCAAATGTATAAGTCACTCCAGTACTTTGATGTAATAGAACAGAAATTATGCGAAATAAAAAACGGATAGTCTCTAAAATTTTACAATATTTTGACAGAAAATGTCCAGAGTTTTTTAAAATTTTAAATAGGTACTAAATATACGGCATTACACAATATTTTTGAGGTGTAAACAGTTTTTAGAGATACTTAAACAATTTTTAGAATATATTTCCTTATGATTACTTGAACAATATTTCTCTTCAATTTAAATATACTAAACTTAAAGTATCAATGTAATGATTTTGGACATGTCAAAAAAAGTTGACATTGACGTTCACAATTCAGGCCACGAAGTAAAACATTTGTGTACGATACATTTCGCGGCCGCGTTGCTATTAGTAACGGCTGCGAAATAAGATTATTGAGTTGTGCATGTCAATGTCACATATTTTGACAGTTAAAATGTGTTTTAATTATATGCAATGCAGTTGCACAAAAAATATTGTGTATAACTCGTCTGCGAAATGTGTTTCGTGTCTGGAGGATTTTTAAACCTCGGCTAAAGATTCTATCGAATGCTAAACAGACATTTCGCAGCCTCGGCAGAGCTGGGCATTACTTTAGTATCAATTTTTAATAACAACTAGTACTTAGTACTTGTACCTACTTAAGTATAAATATTTTTTTGGTACTTTCTTACTTTAAAATTTTAAGTTCTAAAATAAAAACTTGTACTTAAGACTTATTTTCATTTCATAATCGTAAATAATAGGTACTGAAGTAATTTTAAATACTTACGTTTTTCAATAATACTAAAATAATGTAAAAGTACTTAAATTTTTTCAATAGTTTAAGTAATTATACTGTTCCACCTGCGACCACAGCGACAGAATACGAAATTTTTACTGTGAATTAATCTTCTTTGATAAAAAAGGTAGGTAATACAAACCGATCAATTTATTATATTAATTTTTAAAATTGCTGATACTTGGAAAGTACTTTTGACAAGAAAAACTTATACTTTACTTAAGTACTGAGAAGCTTTACTTGAAAATGTACTTGGTAACAAGCACTGACCGAGGTAATACTGGTACTTATATACTTAAGTATTTTGATTTCGATACTTGCTCATCTGTATTGTTACTGTATGTATTTGTTACTGTTTCGCTCAAAGTATGTAGTGACTAAAAATTTTAAGTTTAAGAAACAACCAATATCGCACACAAGCACTCAACTCACTATAAATACACAAAGCAAATACACACTCACACTTTCAACTTTGAAGATAATTTTGCTAATTTCTAATTGTAGTTTTATTTGTTTGATTCTTTCCGTGAGGTTTCAGATCTAAGAAAGCTGACTGAATAAATCTATACAGAGATGCAGCTCTGCTATCTCAGGCTATTTTCCTCTAAAATGAAATGAAAATCTTGTAGAACTAGTGCTGCATACACAAGCTTCTGTCGATCGTATTGTAGAAATATTGCGCTCAGGATGCTCTACAATTTTAATTCTTGTATATACAACTTGTAATTCGTAGACTAGTTGCTCAGAATTGGCACAAACGATGAACAAAATTAGTACAGAGAAAGAAAGGACGAGTATTTCATACTATAATACTTTTCTTGTTAGAGTAACAGTAAATAGAAATTGTTTCTTGAGTAAGAGTAACACTTATGGTATTTCGACTGTAGATTTTGGTAGAGAATAGTTACAGTGGTCTTGATAATCCAACCCTAAAATTTACTTCATTTTTTACGTATTTATAAGCGAAGTGACATTGCCCGGGTAAAGTAATGTTTTTGGTGAATGTATTTTTGATTATGCAATGTTGACATGGCCCGGACAATATCAGTTCTGCACAATTTTTTAACTTCGCCCATAAAATATTAGTATGTTTTTACGGAAAATCAATTATTTAAAGATAAAATATAGGATTCATATTTAATTATAAGATAATAATTTGCTCCATAAATAAAGAGTACCTACCATTTATACAGGGTGTTTCATAACCAGGGCGGCTTTTGAACTCGATTTATTTTAATTGTAAACTTAAATTATAACACATTAAAATGAAGGTACATCTGAAAAACTACTCTGAGTAAATATCCAAATTGTTTTCTCTAAATAAAATTAATTTTTACGAAGAAACGAAGAAATGAAAGAGGGTAAAAAATAAAATATTCAAATATGGTTCTAGATGATTCAAATCTCAAGAAACAACGCTGCAACCGATAATATCTCGTTTAGTTTTTGAGTTACAACGATTTTTCTATATTTCTATTTTTTTTTTAAATTTTCGGGTTAAATTAATTAAATTCGATATATCGAAAACGGTAAGAGACATATATATTCTCTTCGGAATAAATCAATCTTGTATCTCTTACCGTTTTTGAGATATCGAGAATTAATACTTTTTTGGAAATCGGAAAAAAATTCAAAAATTTGGTTATATTAAATCAAATTAAATGCGAAAAATATAATGCCGTAAACCTCAGTTTAATATATCGCGTAATTTTTGAAATATGAAGCTTCAAAGTTAAAAAATTGGATAAAATAAAAATCAGTTTAGGTAACTCGAAAACGAATGCCTGTTTTACACGACTCAATTTATTGATCAATTTTTATTTTCAATTTATTGAATCGTGTAGAACAGTCATAAAAGAGGATATCAAAACCGTGGATTACGGCATTTAATTTTTCTATTTTTTCCGAACCGAAGATTTAAGAACTTTCCTTTTTTGACTCGTTGATTCGAGCTATTTCTTTCCTAATATACCTACCGGGTGTTTCCTGAATCAGGCGCACCCCCAAAAAATTGTATATTTAAGTCAATTACATTTATATTGTAGGTTTTTAAACTAGGTACATTCAAAGGCGCATTATACTACTTACACAAATAATGAATTTTTATTACTTCCTGTTTAACCGGAAGTGACATCAACTTCCTTAATTAAAATGGAACACCCCGTATATTTTTTATGATTTTTATTCTACATACAATTCTGGATACAACCATGTATAATAAGCTACTTTTTCGTTACAGAAACAAATCGAATCATTCCTAGTTAGCTATCAAATAAATGATAGAAACAGATTTTATGATAAGTAGGTAGTAAAAATGTCAGTTTATTAACAAAAATAAATAATAATGTGATTGTCATGTTTAAGTACATAGTATATTTCTATAATTTGTCTCATAGCTAACTAGGAATGATTCGATTTGTTTCTGTAATATTTTAATTATTATTTTAGTTAGAAATCTACAACGAAAAAGTAGCTTATTATACACATGATTTATACACAGAATTTTATGTAGAATCAAAAATATACTGGGTGGTCCATTTAAAATAAGGAAGTTGATTTCACTTCCGGCTAAACAGGAAGTAATAAATATTAATTATTTATGTAGTTTATAAACTTACCTATAATATAAATATGATTGACTTAAAAATACAATTTTTTGGGGGCAGGTGCGCCTGTTTCAGGAAATTCCCGGTATCTTTAGCAAAAATTTTGTATTATTTTATAGTACGAGGTATTAAAAAAGTTGCACTGAGTGTGCGGTTATAGGCGGGTACTGCCTCTTCAACTAACGGGAACTCACGAATCTGAATAATAAATATACAAACAATGATGGGTTGAATTATCACGATTATTTCCCATGCTATCTAAGTTCCAATCGTAAACTGCCATCTTCTTGTTCTTGCATGAGTTCTACCAGAACAGCATTTTGCTTTCCCTTATCATCCAACAGCCGTTCACGTGTGTTTTGGCCCGCAGGTGTCAGTGTTCAGCCTGTTGATCGAAGAGAACGAGAACCTGAAGGTGTTGAGGTCGCTGCGCACACTGCGCGCGCTGCGGCCTCTGAGGGCCATCTCCAGGTGGCAGGGCATGCGGATCGTGGTCAACGCGCTCATGTACGCCATCCCCAGCATCTTCAACGTGCTGCTCGTGTGCCTGGTCTTCTGGCTGATATTCTCTATCATGGGGGTGCAGTTCTTTGGAGGGAAGTTTTATAAGTGTATTGATGAGGAGGGGGAACTTCTGCCGGTCGAGGTAAGATTTATTTTATTCTTATAACTACTTATAATCATAGGCGACGACTAGAATCCTCATAGTAAAATATTGCCCCACACAAACACACGACACATGCAAATTATATTTATTTCTGCTTGTAAGAAGGTAAAATCTGGTGTTATTCATCTCTAAAATTGGATTTTAAGGTATTTGACCTTGAATAATAAAAAAAATCTTATTACATTTTTAATAATTATTACAATACCTCTGAAAACATTTTACATGACAGAAAAAAAATGTTTTAACTTCTTAATTTTTACTAAAGCATCCACACGGATTTTCAAAAGTTATAGCTTATAACTTATAACCAATTTTTAATAATAATAAAATATTTTCATTTTCTTTTCAATCTTCAAAAATAATATAGGGGAAGATGGTGCACAGTAGATCATCTTTTTACTTCCCCGATCTATGTAATAGACAATAGAGGGAAGTATTGTAATCGTGATATTTTGACAGTTCGAGATTTTGGTCAGTCAGTCTGTTGGTCTGTCTGAATGTTGGATAACTTAAAAAAGCGTTGGAATTTTGCACTGAAATTTTATATTTAAGATCTTGAGCCAAAAACTGGCTTCAAGATCGTTAATGAGCTTTATTCTATCAGTGGTACCAACTTTATAAACATAACTTTTTTATTTTTATCAATATACTATGGTGTGTGGTATCAAATTAAAGCTCTCGGGCAAAGAATTCTAGTGGAAAATAAAAATAACATTTAAACGATCGTTAATTTTTTTAAATAAATTATTCAAATTATACCGAGTTTGGTGTCAATTTGAAGCTCTCGGGATAAGTTTAGTTAAAAAATTAAGTCCTTTAATTTCAAATAATTCCGTTAATTCCAAATATGCAATTCCAAATAATTCATTCAATTCCATATAAGTAATTCATTTAATTCCAAATAATTCTTTCAACTCCAAATACCTACCTAATTTTTTTAATTTTCCTCTCAATTGCGTTATATTTCCCCGAATTCTATAATAATTCTAAATTAATCAAAATAATTCCCAATAATTCATTCAATCCCAAATCAGTTCTTCCAATTTCAAATCAATTTCTCCCATTCCAAATTAATTAATCAAATCCATTTAATTCAAGTAATTTCAATTCATTTTCTAAAATAATGCCTCTAAAATGCCTGAAAAATAAGTGAACCTGGTCTGATAACAGATTTCTTAAATTTTGTTAGAAATATATATTAAATACAAAAATTTTGTCTCTTTTTATTTTTTACACTACAAGAGATAAATATATTAATAATGTTTTTCGTTGGTTGCAGATTGTGGATAATAAATGGCAATGCGAAGCGCTCAATTATTCATGGATCAACTCAAAAATTTCGTTCGACCATGTGGGGATCGCATATCTTGCACTTTTTCAAGTGGTAAGAAAACTATTGCATTATTTAATATCATCAACCTGTTAAATAATTGTTTTTGTTTCTTCCAGGCAACGTTTGAGGGTTGGATGGAAGTCATGGCCGACGCAGTGGACGCCCGAGGGGTCAACCTTCAACCCCAGCGTGAAGCGAATCTTTACGCTTATATCTATTTTGTTATTTTCATTGTTTGCGGGTCTTTCTTCACTCTTAATTTGTTTATAGGAGTAATCATCGATAATTTTAACATGCTCAAGAAAAAGGTACGTTCCATACATTTTTTAAACGTTTGTTGCTAGTTTAATTTAATTTTATATACGTCCTTAAAGTTGCGAATTATAAAATAAAAAATCGGGCTAACCAACTAAACGAAATATCTAATAGCGGTTTACGGCATTGGATTTCTCGAGGTGTACCTTACCTATTTGACCAAAAAGACCTTTAATTTAATATATATATATATATATATATAAACTGAAAAATTTTCAATATTTTGATGTTAGCAATTAATAAAAAAACAATAATAATAAATTTGAGATCATAGAAATTTCTTTAAAATCGACGTATTTAAAGCATGACCGAGCGCCCTTAAAATTCGTAAATAAGGGCAGTTTTTACTAAAAGCACAATTTTGGAACCACTGGATTAAGATTGCATAATGGATATCTGACTAACTATGACTGGAATAAAATTAAATTTAAAATTAAGTAAATGTATGCAATTCCATTATAAATGAATCTGACAATGTTCGAAAAATTCCATTATGGAAACAGTGGCTCAAAACTGTTTGATTGAAAAAGCTGGAAATTAAAATTGCGAATTTTGTAAAAATTCTTCTAGTTCTGTGATCACTAAATACCATTAAAATATATATATGCACAAAGTTGTGAATCACTCTGTATTACCTACATATTCATATAATGGTATTGCAGCAAATATATGAATTTAATAAATAATTAACTCATAATTCTCTCTCTTGCAGTACGAAGGCGGCGTGCTAGAAATGTTTCTAACAGAAAGCCAAAAGCACTACTACACAGCAATGAAGAAACTAGGAAGAAAGAAACCACAGAAAGTGATCAAAAGACCAATAAATCAATTCATAGCAATGTTCTACGATCTTTCTAATTCAAGAAGATTTGAAATTGCAATATTTGTGCTGATTTTTCTCAATATGCTGACTATGGGAATTGAACACTATGATCAACCCCACGCTATTTATTTTGTTCTTGAAGTTAGCAACGCTTTTTTTACCACCGTTTTCGGACTAGGTAAGTGAGAATATTTTTAAGATTGTTTATTATCTTAATTTTTGTTTCACGATGATATTAACAAGATATCAGTTTAATTATTTCATAGTAGTAGTCCAATAAAATCATTTTATATGGTCAATAAGTGTAATTTACAAAGTCTATGTTATATTAATATATAGGAGTTCGATTTAAGTTGTAGGTACATTAGTACATAAAATAGTTCTTTATGGACAGTAAAAAAAGTATAATTAGCAAAATTTTCATGACATTAACAGGAGTTTAATTTAACAATTATTCAAGATGTTCCTATAAGCTTGCTCGCACTATTGGTAACTTTTTATTTGAAGAGCTACGAGGTTGGATAAAGCCTTGTTTGCAGGAGGATTCTTTGAAGATTCTACCAAGATTCTGAATCCTAGAAAAGAAGTTTTTTTCTTTCAAGTGAGAATTACCTGTTATATTGCGGTGCCTCTAAATTTAATCTTCAATAAGTCTTGGAAAAGAAGAATTTATAATTTATTGATTGCTTCAAGCCATGAATTTATTTTGTTTCAAGATTCAGATATTGAAACTTCTTCTTTTCCAGGATTCAAATACTTGGTAGAATCTTCAATGAATCTTTGTGCGAAATGAGCAAAATTGTGCCATTTTAAATCAGAAAATTTATAACATTCGGCAAAAAAACATTTACCAACAGTTTCGAAAATATGGTACAAAATAGATATTTTTAAATGGAACCATATATTTTTTATTCTTTAACTTAAAAATATATTTTGGCAACCGCTAATAAAAAATTTTGCCGATGTTAAATTTTTTTGTACCTCTTCAAATAAAAAATTTACTAATAGTGAGCAAGCTTATAAACATCCTGTATAGTACTAGTTCAATAAACGCTCTTATGGCCAGTAAATAATAAGTGTTTTTAACCCCAAGTCTATAATGATACAGATGCAGTAGTATATAAGATTTAAAGAGACTAGTACATAATGAATTATTTTTCGAAGCAATATGAAAAAGCTTTACAGCCTATATTATATATTATTAAATTATTTTATATTTACTACATAATTTTCTAAATATTTGATTACGGATTTCAACAACAATAGCTTGACATTCGAGATTGGTCTAAAAATGCGGAGCTAAAGTTGTTACTTTTCACTACGATTTTGCGAAGCTAAAATGCGAACTCATTTTGTACTATTTCATTTTTATTCTTTGCAGAAGCAATAGTAAAGATAATAGGGCTGAGATACCACTACTTCACGGTTCCGTGGAACATGTTCGACTTCCTGTTGGTGCTGGCTTCAATCCTCGGCATCCTCATGGAAGACATCATGATAGACTTCCCAGTGTCCCCCACGCTACTGCGAGTCGTTCGAGTGTTCCGAATAGGACGAATACTTCGACTAATCAAAGTGAGATATTCTTAACACTTTCAGTTGTGTTTGATCTACAAGGTGGCGTTGATTTCAGGCTGCAAAGGGAATTAGGAAACTTCTCTTTGCTTTGGTGGTGTCTCTGCCTGCGCTGTTCAACATTGGGGCCCTTTTGGCCCTGATTACGTTTATTTATGCCATTATTGGAATGTCTGTTTTTGGACATGTCAAACAGCAGGGCGCTTTGGATGATATGGTCAATTTTGAGACTTTTGGAAGAAGTATGCACTTACTATTTAGGTGAGTAAAAAAACCTACACTTTCACGCAACTTTTAAAATTTTCTTGAAATTTAATAAATATTTGTTTTAAAAATCACTTCGTATCGCCTTCTATTTTTTTACTTTCGTTGGAGAATTACCCTCTTATTTTATTTAAGACAAAGTATTATTTTCTTAACAAATACAAAATATCAATTTTTCTAACACGTTCGAAGAAAACAGCATATTATTATATTTTATAAAAATTCAATATAAGCTGAGTTATTTGAGGAACGGACTGCAACCATGCGGGAAATACACGTTCTCACACTGAAAATGAGAGCGGAAAATAGCCAATTCTAGCACTAGTGCGTGCAATTAAAATTGTTTCATTTAATTATTGTTATGTAAGAAACCGTCATAATGATTAAAAATTATAAATAAATTATGCCGCCCAAGAAGTTACATATAAACTGCAAAAAACTAGAATAATTTTTAATATTATGTTTATAAGGCCGATTGCAGAAAAATGTTGTTTGTAACACATGCGGAAACTCCAAGCATATTTCCAAACTCGTTGCGCTCGTCTCAGAGAACTTGCATTTGTTTAAGAATCACTAATTTTTAACACTTTTTTCAAAATTAACCATTTCTATAAAATTATTTATTTTGATACACACACAGTTCCTGAAACGTCGTATTTTAAATGAAAAATAACAGAAATAATTAATATTATTAATTACTAGTTCTAAAAATTTCCTTCAATCTATAAAAAAGTTGGCTATCTATATATTATATTATTTTTAAGTTCTGTGACGTCATTTGTACTACCCTTTTAAGGAATAATTAATATTTTGTGCATTTTGAGAATTTTTCAGACCGCGACTAATAATGCTTGTTATAAATACAATTCTAAATTTTAAAAATAGTAAAGTAGGTAGTAAAGTAGCCCAATTTCCATTCAAATAAATCTTCCCTCTAGGCTGATGACGTCAGCGGGCTGGAACGACGTCCTCGAGTCCTTGATGGTGCAACCACCAGACTGTGATATCCACTTCAAGAACCAAACGAACGGGGACTGCGGTCATCCGCTTCTTGCAATAACTTACTTCACCAGCTTCATCATCATCAGCTACATGATCGTCATCAACATGTACATTGCCATCATCCTCGAGAACTTCAACCAGGCGCACCAGGAAGAAGAGATTGGAATCGTTGAGGATGACCTCGAAATGTTTTATATCCGGTGGTCCAAGTAAGAGGGAGAAGTGTTTTGTTTGCATGCGTGTTTGTTTATTTTTTGTTTTGGTTTATTTCAGAATGGATTTTTTGTATGACCCTTGCCATCTTTGTATTGAGCGGTGTTTACTTGGCGATTAGGTATTTTGTTTATTTTTTTATACTTTTAAAACTGGTATAAACAATTTGTTAAGAATAATGAGCCATTGTCAATTACTGTGTATCAATAACTGTTAATGAAAACAATAGGGGCGTTACTAATTTTTATGAATCCTCAGGTATTACTGTGTTGCTAAAAATATTGTTTACCTTTTTTAAATGTGCTAAATATTTTTTAAAGTAGCTCTGTTAAAAGTGCCTTTAATTCGTGATGCCATGCCGTTATGTTTCTGTTTGGAATGCGGCCGAAAAAAGGCCTATTTTAAAGCTTAAATAAGTATTTGCGTATCTTAATATTTTCTAGAACTTCAACTTACTCGTATTATTAATAAAATTATAACGTTCTTATTTTCAATTTATTGAAAATTTTACATTAATAAACAACCCCATTTTTATCAAATTTTTCTTTATTATAAATTTTTATTTTTATTGCGTAATAAAAATACAGTAGTACTTAATCGATTCTTAAGTAGTTGTTTATACTAGCATTATTTTCGTTTAGGTAGTTATTATTTTTTGCTAACTTATGTATATTTCGGTATTTTTTGTAGGTACCTAAGTATTGATTTCGGAATTAAATTAACCAGTTATGTCCCTTAAAATCACACAATTTTTTATCATTTATCATTGTTGCTAACCCGGTGCAAGCCATTTTATCATGTATTGTCGGCACTATTAAAATTAAAATAAATTTCAATGATGATATAATTTTGATGTTAGCGTCACAGATTATAGCTAATTTAAATTACGCATTTTTCAAAATATTTAACAAATTAATAAAATTGAATCCTATAAAAATCTTTTTCATTGTTATGCAATAAATTAATATTGTCGTATTAATAAGTTATAAGGCAATAACACGTAATATTTTATAATTCTAATGTATGTATTCTAGATATTTTTTACAAATTAATTTATACAGTAAATAGTGTGAATGTATTCTATGCCACATTCTATGATTTCATTTAAAAGAATTATTGTTGCCAAAATCAACTTACAAACTATAAGTAGCATCGGTACCTAGTTGATATTTTTGGGGTGTAAGATTTTTGTTCTACTTATTGTATAATTTATGCCTGTGTATTGTTTTTAAAACATTAATTAATTTAAACTATAATGATAATTAAATTGCATTCTATTTTTTCTTACAGATATGATCCTCACGCATCTCAGTTTATACGTTTCGGACAATTATCAGACTTTATTGCTTCCCTGGATCCGCCTTTAGGAATCTCAAAACCGAATACTGTTGCTCTTGTGAGCTTCAATTTACCAATTGCTAAAGGAAACCGAATACATTGTCTAGATATTTTACATTCGTTAGTTAAACATGTCTTGGGACATGTTGAAGAAACCGATACATTCAGACAGGTAAATTTCTCAACATAGTTAGCAGAGTATCGCCATATTTCTTTATTTACACTAATTGAATTTATCTAAGTTTGTACTTTGATATTAAAAGATGTAACTGTTAATCTGTAGCTGCAAGAACAAATGGATATAAAATTCAAGAAGCAATTCCCTACAAGAAAAGAACTAGAAATTGTGTCTTCAACAAGACTATGGAAGAGACAAGACAAAGCAGCTCGTTTGATACAAAGAAGTTTCAGAGAGTATATAAAGTAAGTAATTTTAATGCTGTTCCTACCTTTGATACGCCGTCGAAGTCTCCTGTAGTGGATGGAACAGCACTTCAAGAAGTTCACCACAGTTTGATCACACACATAACACCATTTTATACATTTAGTTTCACTTTTATACTGTACATATTTTTAGGTTGTTTTTATTAATTATACATATACACCATTTTGTCTGTACTTGGACAATTATTAAATTAGTAAGAAATTTATTGAGACATAATATATGCACAAGTCACAAGTAAATAAGTTTATTTGATAATATTTTTACACATTAACCATGACAAAAGCACGGCACAATACTCAATTTTCACTCTACAACACCTGACTGATACAATTTTACTCTAGAAGATTATTAATTCGAAGCGTATGCAAGTTTAGCTGCGATTAATTAATGAATCTTCGTTGCGCATGAGTCGTTATATCGTTCTGAATATTATTAGTTTATTTGAATTTTAATTTTTATAATATTAAATTTTTATTTTTACTTTATTCCTTATTTCATATTTTTATTTTTTGTTGTAACGCATGTTTTAGTTGTAGGTTAATTAAATTTGTATTTTTTATTTAATTTGTTTTAAAATAGGTACTCGTAAATAAAATAAATATTTATCATGCTTTTTATCCGACTTTGAGTTGGTATATAAAATAAGGTAGGTACTAGGTATTTGTACTGTATAATGTGATTTTACTACATTTTTTTTAATGTACAAGTACTAATGTATATGTATCATTATTTATTTTACTCAACTTGCAGAGTCGATTAATACAGATGTGGGTGAAAATTTTTAAAAAAGTTCAATTTTAAATGGCGTGAGAGTACTAAGGATAATTTTGCCCAAGCAATTTTTTTTTTAAATTAAAGGGCAAATACCTTTAAATTAAGTCATAATTATTTCATAAAATAAAAACTTACAAGTAGGTATTATTTGAATTGAATTGCACCTGCGCTAGAATCGACCCTTCAAATTTGAGTGTAGATAATATATTACACCGTTTGTACGTTTATCAGCCATCAAGTCGAATCTTTGAGGATTGTTTTGTGATTGCACTAGAAGAGTGATTGTAATGTTTGTGTGTAGGCTAAAGCGCGAACGCGAGCGCGAGCCACTGGACGTGGAAGACGAGACGACGCAGACATCGTCGCCGGGCGGCTGGCAAGGGCGTCTTTCCGCATTCTTGCATGTTCATCGGGGGAGTCGTGCCTCATCTCGCAAGTCCTCAAGGGCCTCGGATGCTAGTGACATCAGCGAGCTGGGAGGGCCGTGGCTGAACCTCCCGCTGCTGTTGCTGTCTAGTGCGGCCAACGTGGCCCCGGAGGAGCTGGACTTGGGGCGCGATTCCAACGACGTCAGCATCAAGGTGAGCGGAGCTACGCCTGACGCCGCCTCGCCCGCCCGACGACGCTCCATCTACAACTTCCCGTTCTTCCTGAAGCACCAGGACGCGGTGGAGACGCCCGACGACGGCGCGTCGCCGCCTGCGGTGAAGCGCGGCAGCTTCAAGGGCCCCTCGTCCTCCACGCTGCACCCCACCGCAGCCGAGGAGGCGAAGCCCAAGCGCGGCAGCATCATCAGGCGCCGCGCGTCCACCAAGGTGCGCAAGGGCACGCAGTCAACCGGCGCTGACGTCAGCATCCTGGTGACGGAAGCGTCGCCTGAGGCGCCGGCGCCCGCGCCGGTTCCTGAGCTCGTGCACGTGCTCGTGCACCGCGAGAGCGAGGAGTACGCCATGGACGACGACGCCACCACGGCGGAGTCGCTTGTAGTCCCTGAACGGCCTCCTCGCGCTGGTGATTGCATCATCACCATCGAGCCCGAAGACACGGAAGTCTGGGACCCGCAAGAGCAACAACAGCAACAATTGCCACAGCCTCGCCAGAGCAGCTGATCAGAACTGAACCCTATCATCACGCACGTGAGTGGCAGTGGCGAATGGTTGTGAAACTATATCGGTTCAAATACTCCAAATTTTATAAAGAATCCTAGACTGAGTGACTGTGTCGTATGCGTTAATCGGGTTCCTCTTTAGCACCTTCTGAAACATCTCGATACAAATTAAACAAACAGTTGCAAACTACAATAAATATCAGATAATAACGATTGTTGTGAATAGTTTAATTTTAGCTACATCGAGATATTGCAGAGATGCCGAAAGGATATTCATCGTAGCGGTTATTGTAGTCTAGTCTTAGTCTATAAGTTAATAACAATATAACAATAATACTCTTAATATAGCTTAAAAGAATTAGTTTCTTTTGTTTTATAAACAGGGTTAAAAGAATTTATAATGATTACTTTAAGTTGATAATGTTATTGTTACTGTAAAGATGGTAAAGTGAATTCTAATTGAAATGCATGATGCATATTGTATATAAGAGTTTTAGATTGCAGTTTTAATGTTAAGATATTGATTTAGGACCGGCCTGAAAAGGTCTTGTTGAAATAACTGAAAGACAGATAGATACTAATAAAAATGAATCATAAACTTTTCGGCCTACACGTTGTTACTTATAAATATTAGAACAATTAATGAATAAATGAGAGAATGTCTATAATATTTATCTGTCATTTCATGTGGCATTTCAACAAAAATATCTCCAATGATTAAGTCAATTATTCTAAAGTCACATAGAGCAGATTGAGTCAATTTCAAAGATCTGGTATCTTTGGATTCAAAGTCGTACAATCATGTAGTTTACTTTAACAGAATCTGGTAGAAAGTTCGAATTTCTAGCACTTTATCGCTTTGTATTATAGCGACGCTACGTGTTGGAATATTAGCAACTAGGAATGACAACTAATATTCGGGAAACCGAAATTTACCACAGTTAAATAACGAGTATAAATTTGATTACCCGTTTATTTTTTAATCGACAATCACTGGGCACTCAAAATTTAACTTGAAAACTATCTTAATTATACCTTTACTCGTATTCTACCATTTAATTTAATTATTTTTAAACGGAGAACATAAAAATAAGATTTATTTTTAAATCAATTTTATGTATTATTGATTTCTGTACTGCTATGAGACTGGCCAACAAAGATAAGTAGGTATTTTAAAATTAATATTTGTAAATAATAATATAAAAGAAAATTGAAGTAATGCAAAGAGAAATAACGGGTGTTAAATAAGTATTGTGTATTATTCTGTAAATTTTTCGGGTGTCCGAATTTGAAAATAGCGGTCATTCCTATTAGCAAAAGTAGGGTCTAGTGTTGCTAATATTACCAACGCATCATATCAAATTAAGAAACAGGTTTCAAATCTTACGCTATATCTATCAACTAAGAGACACTAAATTTCCGACGCCGAAAGGGTTTTTCTAAATTAATTTTTTCCGCATAATGAAACACCCGCGTAGATAGTCGTATCGGACCCTCTGTAATTTTGTGATACGCAAAATGTAAAAGGTGCAAGTAGCCATGATTAAATACTAGCTATTTTTCCACAGCAAGGCATTGACAATATATTATTATATTACTTAAACTTAAACCTACAATCAAAGGCCTATGTAGATAGAATCTTGAACATCTTTAACATTAAATTTTACTATTTTTACAGCCAGAAATTAAAATACGCGTGTGAAGTTTCATTTGGCGTGGTGATCAAAACGCTTTATACTTTGGTCAAGTGACTTGAAATAATTTTGACTTAAGTGTTAACGTTCAGTAGAACAGTTTAGACTAGCACAATCATTCCTTGTGTAAATAATGTAATAAAAATTATTTTACAATCATCGAATTGAGCATATGCGAGTGACAAATTATTGTATGATAAGAGCTTAATTCAAAACGTTCATTTGATCTTCCATTAAAAATTGTTAAGTTTAAAATGAGATAATTTAGTATAAATAGAATAACGAGTTGTGGATTCCGGATGAACATGCGTCTGTTTGATTGGTTAGTGAGTTTCGGAAGATCATTCGGGGCCAGACTAGCGATAGATCAGATCGCAAGAGCTCAACAACTAGATATCATTTGATCATGTTGAAAAGCAATTCATTTTGTACAAAGCCTTGTTTATATATTGATCGTTATAACGTGTGATAATTGTGAATACCAATGTAGATCGAGATAGTTTTAAATCTTTTTAACATCGTTATATAAATAAATTTATCTTTACCGAGTGTTTAGCCAGTGGGTAGCGAATTATCGACAATTCTCCACCCACTGCAAATACTCATTTTGTTGCTTGAATCAGAGAAATACGAAAATCTTGAATAAACGAAAATAAACCTAGAATGCCTTTTAAATGTCATTGATTTGTTACACAGTTTTCTTTTTTAAATAGTTTGTTAATAATACGCTAAATAATAGTTGAAATTTAGATATTGTGATGTACAAATAAAAACAATGTCAAGAGTTATCCATTTAAATAAATATAATAATATTTAATTTATCTTGCTTTATTTACTATTTTATTACATTAATGCTATATTTTGATAGTGTTAATAGAATTTATTTTGTAGAAACTCTAGTGCGTTTATTCCATAACTCTTGGTTTTTACAATTTTGTCTGGGATTTCTTGAACAAATCATTCCCAGCCCCAGCAGTTTTAGATTTTTTTAAATAAGTAATTTATCAAAACAAGAAATAAATAGGCGTATAATTGAGCGTTTACAAAATAGTTATTTGTGTATCAAGGTTTTTTGGTATTTTGGCCTAATTTGAAGTTTGCAGCCGAGGCCAGCAATTCAGAAGAGATTAAAAACACTTTTAAACCGAGGTGTACGCAGTACTCAACATTTTTTAAGTGGCTTTCACAAAAAATATATTTTTAGGTGGCTAAGTATAACCAAAAAAACTATTTTTTAGGTAGCTATTGCTATTTTAGAAATTTGTGACTTTTAGTCCAAATCTGCGACTAATATTTTAATTAATTTATTGTTACTTAATAAATCATTGAACCGAAACCGAAACTTGGACCGCTTTTTTGAAAACCGGTTTAGTTGAAGAAGAAAAATGAAAACCGAACTATATAAAGAACAGTGAACCGCGAACCGATATTTTTTAGCCTTGGCTGCAAATTTCAGATTTGGCCAGAAAAGATCATTTTTATAGCCTGGTTACACAAATTATTATTATTATACTTCGTTAATTTTGACTGATTCTACAAATCAATTTACTAAAAAAAATTATAACGAAGCACTTATAATTTATATTTTGCTGACATGTCCAATCATTGTATTTGGTTTAACAATAAATAAAGAATTATTATTGGAAAACAATATAGAATTGGCATTGGCAATAATATTTATTTGAGCAGGTCTGCTATTTTTTCTCTAACATGGAAGTTTGTAGTCTCTGATTTATCATTGAGTATATTACAAATGAAATAAATGCGAGTCAATATTTTTTATATAGGTAATATAAAGAATAATTTTTGCACTTTCGTAATTATGATTATTGTTTTAATATGAAATTTTGATATTGTGATGTACAAATAAAAATAATGTCGAGTTATCCATTTAAATAAATATAATAGAATTTAATTTATAAGCTTTATTTACAATTTTATTACATTAGTTCTATATTGTTGTAGTGTTAATACAATTTATTTTGTAGAAACTCTAGTGCGTTTATTCCACGAGAAATTATTGGCATAACTCTTGGTTCTTTCTAGTTTTTCTGGGACTTCTTGAACGAACCATTCCCAGCCGTTTCTTTCGCAGTATGCAACGGCGTCGTCTTTTGACGAAAACTCTACTTTCATGTTTGACAAAGGATCACCACTATAACCACAGGGTCAACTTACTTTAAATCTAAGTTAAATATAAATTTACTTACGTAGAAGACCATCCCATCAATGGGTTCTCCCAACGTTCACGGTTGTCAAACTCAATCTGCCAGAAATGAATGTTGTCAGTTCCACTTTGCATGGCATTTTTCGGTGGCATATAAATTCGAACACGTCTAGTTTTAATATGTTCTTCAGGAATACCAGAAATAGGAGCAATATCCTCCTAAAAATACTGATTTAATACAACTATAAACACTTTCCAACAGCTAATCATACTGGCCCTTCAACACAAATGTATTCCTCAAGCTGTTTCTTCTGCTCAAGTTCTTTTGGTTGAAACAAAGCAACCTCAGAGATTTGTGGGGCTTCACATACTTTCAAAAGATCCTCAATTTTCTTAAATTTAAGAGCACTGGTTGATAGAGCAGCTCTGTGAAATATAGAATTGAGGTTAGAACCATACGATATTATATAAAATACTGCCTACCTTTGTAAATTACTGTGTCTCAAAGCTTGAGAACAAGTACGAAAAATTAATGACGCCATTGTGACTGATTTTTATTTAGTGTTTTATTAGTTATACATAAAATGCTCCAAATTCTATCAACAATATTGAATAATCAGATAGGTAGTGTAGTTGCAGATGTCACCGTGTTGGAAGTATTCGTAGCAGCACTACCCGAACCACTTCTATTCGAAGCATTAACGCAAAAGTTACAAGAAATATAATAATATCTTTATAAATACTATATTTTTTCATTTGAAATCAATACTGCAAATTTAAAAAATCCAAAACAAAAAATTAAACTCTTTTTTTAGTTCTATTGTTTGCAGAAAAATAAATATATTATAGGGTGCGTTCGTTTATTAACTTCTGTGCACTTTGTATTTTGTACTGCACAGAATGCGTCTTTTGCTCATATAAAGCTGTTCAGTTAGTTTGGGTGTAACACTCCACTGAATTATTTTCCTGTGGAGCAGTTACTACCATGACTACCCGTGAATTATTGTAACACGGTAATATCTGTATTGGTGACTTAATAATCTTATTTGGAGAAATTATTAATGCATAATATACTCATATTAGTTCATTTTAGATTTATACAATAAATTTAACTGAACTGACCTCATTTATCTTATAATCAAAAATTGCACTCAAATGTGCAATTCATCTAAATTGAAATTGATTTTGCAAAATGTTAAAGATCCATTTTGTTTCGCAAGTAGCATAGTATTTTTTTATTATAGAAAAATTCAAGAATCTGGAAACATGGTCAATAAAACCGGTTAAATACCTACTTCATGCTTTAGGATTGACATAATACATTTAATAATATAAATAAAATGTTTTATTGTTAAATTTAAACAATCTGTTTTCCAATTTGTGAATTTTGCGAGAAATAAGCACACAACAGTCTTTAAACGATGATTCCTTGTACGGACTAAAATATAGGCTGTTCTGAAATGAATAAGTCGGGTTCAATAATTCTATCGTTTGCAGCTGATGCTATAAAACATGTATTTCCCCGAAAATCTCGACATCAATTTTTTATGATAGTACCTAGACTTACTTATATAGTGTATGAAAGTAAAAATACTATTCTGTATAATTTCCTAATAAAATAGACTCTCATTGTCTCCAATTTGATTTTTATAATTCTAAAACAAAACAATTTATAACAATTAAAAACAATTTCCTAATGGGTGGAATAAACAATTTATTTACCTCTTCGGCAACTATTTTCAAAGTATGAGCCATACTCGACCCTGTCTGCTCCACCATTTTATAAAGAAAACCATTATTATTTAGCAAGATATGGGGGTGATCAAACTCTAGCATGGTTCCTGCATCCATCACTAAAATCTTATCCGAATCCATAACAGTGTGCAGTCGATGCGCAATTGTCAACACAGTGCACTCCGCGAATTTGGTCCTTATTGTATTTTGAATAAGTGTATCAGTTTGTGGGTCAACATTGGCGGTTGCTTCGTCAAGAACCAAGATTCGATTGTTGCGCACAATAGCGCGCGCAAGGCAAACAAGCTGTCGTTGTCCGACACTGAAGTTGGACCCCCCTTCCGACATTTTACTGTTCAAACCGCCAGGAAGATCTGAAACTACTGATTTGAGTTCCACTTCTTCCAAAGCGCGCCATAACATTTCGTCGGAGTATTCCTTAAACGGATCCAGATTATTTCGGAGAGTACCGGAAAATAGTACAGGTTCCTGGGGGATTATACTTATTTTGGACCGGATATCATGCAGACCTAAGTTGTTTATGTTAACGTCGTCGATTATAATTGATCCTTCAATATTTGTTAGTTGGAATAAAGCTGTGATTAAAGAGGATTTTCCTGCACCAGTTCTTCCGACGATACCTATTTTTTCTTTTGGTGCTACTTTAAATGAAAGATTTTTAAGTACAGGTGGATCGGTGGGTATATAGGTTAAGTACAATTGTTTAAATTCGATTTCTCCTTTGGATGGCCAATCTTTACCCGGTTTTTTATTTGGTTCTGATTCTAACGAACGTTCATGTGCGATTTTGCTGTATTCGTTGACTCTTTCGACTGATGTCATTTGATTTTCCATTTCAGAAGTCTGTCTTATACCCCATTGTACCATTCCTATCATTCCCATGACTTGTGTGATTGCTAGACCAACGTTTCCGCCGAAGTCATCTACTTAAACATTTAACATGCTAAAAAAAGATCAATCCAAAAACTTTCCTTTCATACCTGAACCAAATACAAAGAAGCTCATAGTAACTATGGCCAAATAGATGACACAAAAAGTATCCAACCAAAGAGTAAAAGTCGTAGATGACGCTAAAGATAAGAAACAAGCAGTGCTATGAAGATCTTGATGATTGTCGAATTCTTTTTGTAGGATATGTTGAGCTCTGAATGCCCTTATGGTTGTTAGACCTTGTAAACTTGCTGCTAAGTGACCAAATACTGGACTGCAAGCTGTTAAAAGTTAATTCATTATTTATTTGAAATGTGTCATTAGTTAGAGTAGAGTTACATACTTATGCCTTCAAGACGTTTGATACTTCGACTGGTGGATAAATAAATAATGCGCAAAAAGTTAAATATTGCTAAGACTATAACAGTCGGTACCATTAACCACGGATTGACTATAGCTACAACGACTATGATTCCAATTAGCGACAACCCAATCTACAATACAAATTATTAATCCTTATTCACATTTTTTTTTAATTTCTTACTTGTAAAACATCCATCAATGCGTTAGGTAACTCCTCATCAATATCTCCCGTGTCATTCGAAAATCGATTTAAAATTCTTCCGGAAGAATTTGTGTTGAAAAATCTCATTGTAGCTCTAGTTATACTTGTGAACATATTATCATGAAGTGTTATAGAAGCTCTCATACATGCTTTAAAGAATATGTAGGACCTTGCAAGAGTTACTACCATTGTCAAGAGAACAAGACCGGTATAGATGTAAATGCAATTTTCGCGAGAGAAGTCCCAAAAAGATGATGTTCCGTTTGTGGAATGAGTTTCATTGATACGGTTGCGGTATTCTTCAAGATCGACCCTTTATTACATAAAGATTGTCACAACAAAAATAACTAAAATAATAAATAATGTACTTACCAATAGCCCACAAAATAATCCCCAGCGCTAGCAAGGATTTGCGACAAAATGAAGAACACAACAACAACAAAAATGGTCCATTTACTTCCAGCTGCCTTAAGATAAGCTTTATACACTTCCCCACTGACACTTCCCAGGCTTCTTTGTTCTTTGGTTTCTTCCGGTTCTTCATTATTCTCTTCAGCACTTGCAACACTTTCCGTTGAATTTCTTCTCCCGGCAATTTGCTTTCCTTCTTCTTGGTGATCTTCAACGTTTTGAGTTTGTTCGTCCAGAAGTTTAGCAAAATCTAATCCGGAATCTTTGAGTTGATTGTAAGAACCTTCTGCTTCTTTTACTCCGTTTTTTAGGATGATTATTTGATCGACTTCTTTCAGATATTGTAGTTGATGAGTGACTAGTATGACGGTTTTTTCTTTAAGTATTCCGTTGATACAAGAATCAAATAATTGTTTGCCAACGTGGGTATCAACAGCAGATAAAGGATCGTCTAATAAGTATATATCTGCTTGTTTATATACTGCTCTAGCTAAATTGATTCTTGCTCTTTGGCCTCCACTTAAAGAAATACCTCGTTCGCCAACAATGGTTTTGTCGCCAAAAGGAAACAATGTGAAGTCCGTTTTAAGCGCGCAACAATGTATAACTTCTTCATATTTTGTCTTATCCATTGGTTGACCAAATAAAATATTTTGTCGAATACTGCCAGCAAATAACCAAGGTTCCTGAGAAGCGTAAGAAATGATACCATTTACTTTGATGGCACCATCATTGAACGGAAGCTCTTTCAAAATGGCATGTAATAAACTAGTTTTCCCGCTTCCAACCGGACCAATGATGGTTACAAGTTTTCCGGGAACAACCGTTGTGGTTATATTAGATAATGTGTTGTCAACCGTTTGACTGTTCCATTTTGCGGTAACATTTTTCATAACAATACCAGTGGCTGATTCAGTAATACCATTCGGTTCTGTTTTCTTAATTTCTTTGTCGTCGCTGTATGAATAAATGTGTTTAAGTTGTGTTTCGTTGGACATTAAAATTTTTTCAATGCGTTGTACTGAAACGTAAGCTTCTGCAACTTGCGCAATGGCGTGAGGGAAGTAATCAGTCATTGTGTTTTTGAGAAGATCCAGACATGCGATTATAACGAAAACTTGCGCGGCAGTTATGGAGTTACCAAACAGAACATAAGCTAAAATTGTACAAAAAATGGCTGTACGAGTTGTGAATAATATAAAGGCAAGATTGACTCCTTGAATGTAGGATGTGGCTCGGATTTGTGAAATTTCTTTTCTGGAAAGTAGGAAGTCTATAAAAATTATGTCACGTTAACACGAAAGATAATATCAAGGATAAGAATCACTTATAATAATACCATAAGTAGTATTTTTCTGGTAGTATTGCAAATGTTCCTTGTGCTTGGATATGAATATTACGAGTGCGCAGCACGAATAATATTTGCAAGGTACAGTTCGTTCAATTTCATATTCCTGACTTTATAAGCCCACCATTAAACGCAACAACTTAAACCCCAGATGGCAGAATATATACAAAGGAAAATGCTCCTTATTTACAGCCACCTGAAATTGGTTGCACTTAATCAGTAGAAAGCAATTGACCTAATATACGAGTATATTCATGCTGAAAATTTGTACTTGAGAAAATGCGTTGCAAGCGTGACCATTATAAAATTGTATAACTGGATGTTTGGTTCTTGGAGTGTTCTTCACAATTTAGAGGACCGTACTAAAATTTTTATTGGATTTTCATTTATCAAGTTATCTTGTAGTACCTAGAAATGAAATAATTCCGTAGGTATCTCTCCCTGTGGGTTAACTGTTATATTGTAGGTAGGTGTCATTATTGTGTCTCTAACAATGTACTCTTATATATATATATATATATATATATATATATATATATATATATATATATATATATATATATATATATATATATATATATATATATATATATATATATTACTTATTTTGAAGTAAAATGTGTGGTAAATTATTATTTTTATCATTTTAAATAACGCAAGTACTGTTCTTGCAACTACAGATAGACAAGGCTAAGTAAAATCCTAAATTTTCCAGATAGATTCGTAGTAACCCATCTTATACAAGCAATTGTATACGTTAGGTGTATGTAAGTTAGGACCATTTTCCTTTGCTATATATTCTGTCATCTGTAGTTGAAGCTATTGTTGCGTTTAACTTATGAGCTTATACAGTCAGGAATATGAATGGTATTCATTGAATCAGATTCAGTTTTAAATTTAAATACCAAAAAAGCAGTTATCCATGATTACAAAGTATAAATATTTTGATAAAATTTAGACGTCAACATTTAATGTTTTTTTGATATTTATTTATAAATAAAATATGAATTTCAAGTGAAAAATGTTCTAGAACTTCAAAGAAAACTCAGAGATAGAAATAGTGCATTAAAAATTGAAATAAATATTATAATAAAAATGCTCATTTTTAAATAGTCACCTAAAAGTACTAGTAGTAAATAGTCCACACACAACCTTACTAGTACAAAATAATTATTTCTACAGATTTTGATTGGCTGTAAATTCAATTGGTCTTTTTTTGACAGATGATGTGAATAATCATAAATATTTGATACATGTGAATTTTTTATCAAACGTGGTATTGTGCTGATTTGGTATGACTCATGCAAAATAATATATAGTTTCCATATTTACCTCCGGGCGAACGAAACGAGCATAGCGAACGGTTTTTCCCAAGTATACATTTTAATTACTTGAATACCATTTATAATTTCGTTCATCAACCTTAGACGTTCATCTGTTCTTAAGGCTATTCTTAAACGAAGAACTGAAGTACGTTTTCCCAACCAGCCTAGCAACAGATTATTACATTTTGTTTATAATAAACTGTAATTTATTTAATCGCTTATTATGTTTTGATATTTGTGTTTCAGTCGTTTTTTAAATATTTAATTGCATTTTTTTAATCATTTTTTATCATACTTACTTTGAAAAGGAATGTAACAAATAATATACAATGGTCCAAATATAGCTGCAATTCCGATTTCCTGATACATTATCACAGTAATAATAATACAAGCTAAAGGTCCAATCCAGAGATCATGAACAAAGAGGCAAACATCGTTCATTCGACCAACATCATTCGACATTAAATTTACAATTTGTCCTACTGTAGTTTCCCCTAATGCATCTTTACTTAATCGTAAGGACTTACGATACATTAAAGAACACAAAGCAACTTGTAATTTTAAAGCTACGTGAAAAGTTGCCATGAAGTACGAATTAAAAACAAAGACATCTATAAAATTTGACATTACTAAAATAACTGCATTGATGTAGGCTTCTTTTAAATCTCTATCTTCTACTTCTCTTGAGTAATAAAGAACGAGGTTGCCTAGGGCAACAGGTTGCACCATTCTAAAAAAAATGAGCAAATAAACAAATTATATCACTGTTTATTAACAATGGATATATTCTTGTGACGTTATAAACAGTGTAAACCAAGAAGTATAATAATGACAGGAGTGGACACATTCTGATGGGATGACAGTTGTGTTGAATAATGGAGTCATAATACAATACTGTTGAAATATGAATTCATAATACAATAGTGTGTCTTATGGAGGGGTTTATCTTACTACAGTTACCTACATACCAAATAATGTATTATTCAATGGTTGTAGATAAAAATACTTACTTGATTCCTAATTCTAGGACGGCTGCAATGCAACCTAATCCAACTATATAAGGCCCAAAAGTTTTTAGAATTACTCTAAGTAAACTAGGCTTCCTATCCGATTTTTTTGCTAGCATTATTTCTTTTTTCCAGGCGGTCTCCAACCGATTGCCCATTTTATCAGATTTATGTTCCGGAAGTGTATCGAACAAGTCTTGGATTTCCAAGTCGCGTTTGTAACCGGTATAAAATATTGGTAACATCCACCTAGAAAACATACTGATGTAAATACTTTCATATTTTAAAATTTATGAAAAGTTTAATAATGAATTTTATGTATCACGGGCATCATCATGATGATGTTTATGCTCATCCGAGGGCGACATGTTCACAAGGCCAAGGTCTATAAATATAAACGATGTCCGTTTTTTTACTCAGAGTCAAATGCCTTCTTATAACATAAGTAATTGAAAATTAAATTTTTTCAAGGGATTTGAAGCTGCATGTTTTTCACCTACTTCATGTGCAAAAATTAATAAAAGTTTTTAGAACTCGCAATGATAAATTTATTTTTTCAAATTTTTTATTTCTTTTTACCAAATCAAATCCAAGGTTGACGCGAAACTGGCGCGACGGTAATATGAGAATTATGACGGTGATACGTAATGCCAATGCCAGTTGTCAAACTACGGTTTCTGATTCGAAGATTTAATTTGCGATATTTTTTTACAAATAAATAATAATATAAGGTTAATTTTTCAAGATTTTTATTTATAAAATGATGAAAGAAGGTACAAATCAACTTTTCAGCATTCAGCTCCAGGGAGAGTTTTCCCCTTTGCCTGAGGCCCTGCGTATTCAGCGCGTGACATTTCGCTTTGACCTTTCAAATTTTGTTAATATTTTGATATCCTAGCAACGAACAAAAAATACTTATATTAATTACAGAAGAAAAAGATTTGTCAATATTACCATGGCAATTTCTTAATGCCCTAGAGCCTAGAGCGTAATGTAGTATATAAGATCCTGCTGCGTTCATACCCAAGGATTCTATGAAGATTTTTAAAGATTCTGAATAAGTTCATGGTTTTGAAGCAATCAATAAATTTTAAATTCTTCTTTTCCAAGACTCATATAGAAGATTAAATTTAGCGACACCGCAATTAACAGGTAATTCTCACTAAAATTATTTTTTCCAAGATTCAAAATCTTTAAAAAATCCTTGTGTGTACAGGGCATAACTTGCCTCGTATCTATGTCATAAATAAACAATTACATACTAGAAAAACATAAATAACTATAAAATTAACTGATTATATTAAGAGGGTTTTATCGCTCAGCGCTGCTAGCTCAAAAATCCCCGCCATTTCAGGTACCCGCGCTGGCAGCCTATGTGCTATGAGTACATGTTGTCTCTATTTATCTAATTGCTATGTTTCGCTCCATTCTTATTTAGAAAATAGTCAATTTGATTGTTTAGCGCACATGCAATGCAATTTATTTAACAAATTACTCAACTACTATTTGAAAATTTTATATAATAATGTTATACAAACATTTTAATTTACAATGCAATATGAGTTACGAAGAGTTTTTCTCAGAATTATTATTTTTTAATTGTTTATAAATAATAAAAATGACAATTTAAAAAATTCGACATTGTAGCTAGTTTTTTACTGCCTTTGTCTTTATATGATATTTTTTTTTTTAGATTTATAGGATTAATAGGTTGGGAGTAAGGCCCCTTAAGGGGCTTTTATCACAGTAAAAAAAGTATTTACCAAATTATATTGAGTATATTCAGTATTTTCTAAACAAGAATAGCGCGAAACAGCAATTAGATTAATAGAGACAACATGTGCTCATAACAATAGTGAAATAACGGGGATTTACGTAGGAAAATTGTAATTTGTATAAGCTTGGACCGCTCAAAAATTTGTTACGGTTTTAGCAAAATAAATCAATTAAATTGATATTGCAGCAATGCACAAATAAATATAAAGTGTATAATTTTATTTAAATTTATCTCGCTTGCCGGGGACATTCGAAATTAAAGCAACAAGTTTAACTTTCATGGCACCGTGTCAAATCTCACAACGTGACAAACGTAGGTTTCTCTTCATATGCAATAGGTACTTTCATTTTCATTAAAATAGTGCACATGCGGTAGAATTTTAGCGTCATTTGACGTCATGCCAAAACATATGGAAAGACGTCAAGCTTGAGTGGTGTTTTGCGGAAAAAATAAGAACTACCTCTAATTCAGAGTTTCGCAGGTCTTTCCATGTTTTGGCATGACATCAATCGTTAAATGACGCTAAGAAATTCTGTCGCCCAAAACTATAATGTAATAAAGCTTAGAAAATAACAAGAAATAATTAATTTCACTTACCAAAATGTGACTGCTGACAAAACGCTTGCATTTTGACGAGGATGTGTCTTTCTCACGTTTTGTTTATCAGATTCCATTCAAAAGTGACTGATTTAAATTTAAACAGTTCGTATTTTTAGCTGACGTCCTAAAATAAATGAAC
Source organism: Agonum fuliginosum (assembly GCA_947534325.1). NCBI lineage: Eukaryota > Metazoa > Arthropoda > Insecta > Coleoptera > Carabidae > Agonum > Agonum fuliginosum. The sequence goes on from OX384037.1 coordinate 31,621,688, forward strand.
GAAAATGATATGAAGGTTTCACGTGCGTTCACCGCGAAACCCCGGAGCATTATTATTGCACAACATTGCAAACGTTGGATTTTGGAGAATATTGAGTTTTGACGTCACGCGTTAGAAAGAGAAGTAACACCAGAAAAGAGAATCGAAAGTACAAACAAACTGTGTTACCATGGTTACCGCGTTCGCCATCTTGATTTACCTGTCACTTTGTATGTGGTGGTTAGGTTAGGTACACATTGCGTGCGGTCACGGGTATTCCAACAGCTGATCGTAGAGCTATTTGGCGCGTTTGGCGTCATCGATACATGCGCGAACTTGATGACGTAGGCACCCAACCTCTCTCGTAACGTGGCTGCCGCTAATACCGACTATTGAGCGTTGAGGCGGCGGAAGCGCTAGAAGGTGCATGTGCCGATAGAGGGACATGGTTGTCTCGCTCAGTGTTATAATAGATAACTATATTTTTTATCTAGATAAATATATCTAACTTTTTATTTATCTAGCTAAGATAATAATAATAGCTAACCATTAAATAAATTATCTATATAATATCCAAGTAACAATGACTGACCGTAAGCCAAAAATAAACGTTGTAGTTTAGTCATATTTTTGTCATAATTTAATGTTATATGTTGACGTCGCACAGACGTAACCCAAGTTACATAGACTGACCGTAAACAAAAAATCGACGTTGTATTTTAGTCCTATTTTAACGTTATATTTTGACGTCTTGCAGACGTAGAATCTATGTTTATATAGACATCTACCATAAACGTAATTGTACCATCACGTTTGGACGTCGTAATTAAATCACAATATAAGTCATAGTCTGACGTCGTATTTTGCCGTAGTATGGATGTAGCATCTACCTATGTTTATAAACACTTCTTTTATGGACGGAATTTTATAAACTGAATTAATAGTGTCAATTGTACATACTACTGATAACAAAATCTATCGTTAATAGCAACTATTTTGCAAATTGTCTGATCCGAAATTAATACAAAATTATTTGCATAATGATCTGAAATAATGTGCACATTTACTTTCAATTTTTTTTCTACCAGATAAATTTTCATCGCTATTCTTAATATATTGTCTGTCTTGAAATTTCTTTACAATTTGTTGTAAGGTAAAAATCCCGAACAAAGCATTTTCAAATTTTGCCTAGATAAATGTTCATATCTAAATGCTCTCCATGTATCTAATATACCGAATCTTATACAATATATATTATTTATTAATTTTAAATTTAATACTACTACTATTCACTGACTTTATATTGATATTTCATAACATCAAACTATAATGTCAGATGACCGAGCGGTTAGCAACGTAGGATACCGTCCCGAAGATCCATGTTCAAATCTAGAAAGATTCAGATAAAATAAAAACGAAATATAAATTTATCAAGTTCTAAAGATTCTACTTCTAATACAAACGAAGAAAGTTAAATTAAAACGAATTAAAATTCGATTAAAAATAACAAATAAATCAGTATTTCATATATTTTAATTAAATTGCAAAAATCGTCATATTTTCACTAGATTAAGACGTCATCTTCATATGTCAACTTGACGTCGATTAAAGACGTTAAACAGCTACTCGCTGAGACGTCGTCAAGACGGTCAGAGACGAACTTTATGACGTCGATACAACATTGTTTTCTGGTATTTGATGTTACTTGGGTAGATAAAAGATGAATTATGATAATCTAGATAATTATTAGATAATTTATAGATAATATAAAAAAATTTACCTTTGATTACATTTGAACTCGATTAAAATTAAAATTACAAATTAAAAAGATTGTTATAATTTTACCAAAATTGTCATTATTTAGAATCTAGATGATAATTTAAAAATACCTGGATACAGATAATTTGTAGATAAGATAATAGATAAATAAGAAAAAATATATTTAGATAAGATAATAGATAAAACTATATTGTCTAGCTAGATGATTCATTTAAATAAAATTATCTAGACAAGTTACAACACTGGTCTCGCTCAAACTGGAGGCGAAAACTTGATACACTCCACTGAATTATTTTCCTGTGGAGCAGTTACAACCATGACTACCTGTGAATTATTGTAACAGAAATATCTGTATTGGCGACTTAATAATTTTATTTGGAGAAATTATTAATGCATAATATACTCATTAGTTCATTTTAGATTTATACAATATATTTAACTGAACTGACCTCATTATCTTATAAAAATAATAAAACTTAATTGAACAGTTCATTAAACAATAGTACATAAATATAACTGATTAATATTAGTGCCGTAATAAAAAATTGTAACTACTCAAATGTGCAATTAATCTAAAATGAAATTGATTTTCAAAATTTTAAAGATTCAAATTGTTTCGCAAGTAGCATAGTATGTTTTTCTTATAGAAAAATTCAAGAATCTGGAAACATGGTCAATAAAACCGGTTAAATACCTATTTCATGCTTTAGGATTGACATAATACATTTAATAATATAAATAAAATGTTTTATTGTTAAATTTAATAAATCTGCTTACCAATTTGTGAATTTTGCGAGAAATAAGCACACAACAGTCTTTAAACGATGATTCCTCGTCTGGCCTAAAACATAGGATGTTCTAAAATGGACATAAGTCGGGTTCAATAATTCTATCGTTTGCAGCTGATGCTATAAAACATGTATTTCCGCGAAAATCTCAACATCAATTTTTTTATGATACTCGTACCTAGACTTACTATATTGTGCATGAATGTAAAAATACTATTTTGTATAATTTCCTAATAAAATTGACTTGCATTGTCTTCAATTTGATTTTTGTAATTCTAAAACAAAACAATTTATAACAATTAAAAACAATTTTCTAATGGGTGGAATAAACAATTTATTTACCTCTTCGGCAACTGTTTTCAAAGTATGAGCCATACTCGACCCTGTCTGCTCCACCATTTTATAAAGAAAACCATTATTATTTAGCAAGATATGGGGGTGATCAAACTCTAGCATGGTTCCTGCATCCATCACTAAAATCTTATCCGAATCCATAACAGTGTGCAGTCGATGCGCAATTGTCAACACAGTGCACTCCGCGAATTTGGTCCTTATTGTATTTTGAATAAGTGTATCAGTTTGTGGGTCAACATTGGCGGTTGCTTCGTCAAGAACCAAGATTCGATTGTTGCGCACAATAGCGCGCGCAAGGCAAACAAGCTGTCGTTGTCCGACACTGAAGTTGGACCCCCCTTCTGACATTTTACTGTTCAAACCGCCAGGAAGATCTGAAACTACTGATTTGAGTTCCACTTCTTCCAAAGCGCGCAATAAAATTTCGTCGGAGTATTCCTTAAACGGATCCAGATTATTTCGGAGTGTACCGGAAAATAGTACAGGTTCCTGGGGGATTATACTTATTTTGGACCGGATATCATGCAGACCTAAGTTGTTTATGTTAACTTCGTCGATTATAATTGATCCTTCAATATTTGTTAGTTGGAATAAAGCTGTGATTAAAGAGGATTTTCCTGCACCAGTTCTTCCGACAATACCTATTTTTTCTTTTGGTGCTACTTTAAATGAAAGATTTTTAAGTACAGGGGGATCGGTGGGTATATAGGTTAAGTACAATTGTTTAAATTCGATTTCTCCTTTGGATGGCCAATCTTTACCCGGTTTTTTATTTGGTTCTGATTCTAACGAACGTTCATGTGCGACTTTGCAGTATTCATTGACTCTTTCGATTGATGTCATTTGATTTTCCAATTCAGAAGTCTGTCTTATACCCCATTGTACCATTCCTATCATTCCCATCACTTGTGTGATTGCTAGACCAACGTTTCCGCCGAAGTCATCTAAACATTTAACATGCTAAAAAAAGATCAACCCAAAAACTTTTTCTTTTCATACCTGAACCAAATACAAAGAAGCTCATAGTAACTATGGCCAAATAGATGACACAAAAAGTATCCAACCAAAGAGTAAAAGTCGTAGATGACGCTAAAGATAAGAAACAAGCAGTGCTATGAAGATCTTGATGATTGCCGAATTCTTTTTGTAGGATATGTTGAGCTCTGAATGCCCTTATGGTTGTTAGACCTTGTAAACTTGCTGCTAAGTGACTAAATATTGGACTGCAAGCTGTTAAAAGTTAATTCATTATTTATTTGAAATGTGTCATTAGTTAGAGTAGAGTTACATACTTATGCCTTCAAGACGTTTGATACTTCGACTGGTGGGTATATAAATAATGCGCAAAAAGTTAAATATTGCGAAGACTATAACAGTCGGTACCATTAACCACGGATTGACTATAGCTACAATGACTATGATTCCAACTAGCGACAACCCAATCTACAATACAAATTATTAATCCTTATTCATATATTTTTAAATATCTTACTTGTAAAACATCGATCAATGCGTTAGGTAACTCCTCATCAATATTTCCCGTATCTGTCGAAAATCGATTTAAAATTCTTCCGGAAGAATTTGTGTTGAAAAATCTCATTGTAGCTCTAGTTATACTCATGAACATATTATCATGAAGTGTTATAGAAGCTCTCATACATGCTTTACAGTATATGTAGGACCTTGCAAGAGTTACTACCATTGTCAAGAGTACAAGACCGGTATAGTAGTAAATGCAATTTTCGCGAGAGAAGTTCCAAAAAGATGATGTTCCATTCGTGAAATGAGTTTCATTGTTACGGTTGCGGTATTCTTCAAGATCGACCCTTTATTACATAAAGATTGTCAAAATAAAAATAACGAAAATAATAAATAATGTACTTACCAATAGCCGACAAAATAATCCCCAGCGCTAGCAAGGATTTGCAACAAAATGGAAAACACCACAACAACGAAAATGGTCCATTTACTTCCGGCTGCCTTAAGATAAGCTTTATACACTTCCCAACTGACACTTCCCAGGCTTCTTTGTTCTTTGGTTTCTTCCGGTTCTTCATTATTCTCTTCAACACTTGCAACACTCTCCGTTGAATTTCTTCTCCCGGCAATTTGCTTCCCTTCTTCTTGGTGATCTTCAACGTTTTGAGTTTGTTCGTCCAGAAGTTTAGCAAAATCTAATCCGGAATCTTTGAGTTGATTGTAAGAACCTTCTGCTTCTTTTACTCCGTTTTTTAGGATTATTATTTGATCGACTTCTTTCAGATATTGTAGTTGATGAGTGACTAGTATGACGGTTTTTTCTTTAAGTATTCCGTTGATACAAGAATCAAATAATTGTTTGCCAACGTGGGTATCAACAGCAGATAAAGGATCGTCTAATAAGTATATATCTGCTTGTTTATATACTGCTCTAGCTAAATTGATTCTTGCTCTTTGGCCTCCACTTAAAGAAATTCCTCGTTCGCCAACAATGGTTTTGTCGCCAAAAGGAAACAATGTGAAGTCCGTTTTAAGCGCGCAACAATGTATAACTTCTTCATATTTTGTCTTATCCATTGGTTGACCAAATAAAATATTTTGTCGAATACTGCCAGCAAATAACCAAGGTTCCTGAGAAGCGTAAGAAATGATACCATTTACTTTGATGGCACCATCATTTAACGGAAGCTCTTTCAAAATGGCATGTAATAAGCTAGTTTTCCCGCTTCCAACCGGACCAATGATGGTTACAAGTTTTCCGGGAACAACCGTTGTGGTTATATTTGATAATGTGTTGTCAACCGTTTGACTGTTCCATTTTGCGGTAACATTTTTCATAACAATTCCAATGGCCGATTCAGTAATACCATTAGGTTCTGTTTTCTTCATTTCTTTGTCATCGCTGTGTTTAAATTGTGTTTCATCGGACATTAAAAATTTTTCAATGCGTTGTACTGAAACGTAAGCTTCTGCAATTTGCGCAATGGCTTGAGGGAAGCAATCAGTCAATGTGTTTTTAAGAAGATCCAGACAAGCGATTACAACGAAAACTTGCGCGGCAGTTATGGAGTTACCAAACATAACGTAAGCTAAAATTGTACAAAAAATGGCTGTACGAGTTGTGCATAATAGAAAGGCAAGATTGACTCCTTGAATGTAGGTTGTGGCTCGGATTTGTGAAATCTCTTTTCTGGAAAGTAGGAAGTCTATAAAAATTATGTCACGTTAACACGAAAGATAATACCAAGGTTAAGAATCACTTATAATAATACCTTAAGTTGTATTTTTCTGGTAGTATTGCGAATGTATGAATGTTACGAGTGCGCAGCACGAATACTATTTGCAAGCACACGGTACAGTTCGTTCAAATTCATAATCCTGACTTTAGAAGCTCACCGTTAATCGAAACAATAGCTAAATCCACAGATGGCAGAATAAACACAAAGGAAAATGGTCCTTATTTACAGGCACCTTAGTTTCGCCTTATAGGTATGAAATTGCTTCAACTTACTCAGTAGAAAGCAGTTGAGCTAATATACAGGTTGGTGGAGGTGATATGCGAACATAGGGAACATACATGACAATCGAACTTTGATGCCAGGTATCTTGATATATTTTTTAGTAGTGTCACAAAACGAAGTAATGTGAATTTGTGTGGCAAAAAGAGTAATCAAGAACAGAAATAATAATAAAATCTAAAAGCGCATGTAAACTTTCTCGTTCTTCTCGTACACATACATTATTATGCAAAGAAAATATTTTAATGAAAATAAAAATTTCAATAATATGACAGCTACTTTGACATTGACAGTACTTATTCCACGTATATCATGATGCCTAGCATGATAACTCCATTGTCATTTATATTTCCCTATGTTTGCATTTCACCTCCACCAACCTGTATATTCGTGCTGAAAGTTTGTACTTGAGAAAATGCGTTGCAATCATGACCATTATAGAATAATTGTATAACTGGATGTTTGGTTCTTGGTGTGTTCTTTACAATTTCGTGGACCGTACTAAAATTTTTGTTGGATTTTCATTTATCAAGTTATCTTGTAGTACCTAGAAAAGAAATAATTTTGTGTTCCTAATCCCTACCAATACCTGTGGATTAACTGTTAGGTAGGTGTCTGTTCATTTATACCTATTTTGAATTTTCTTACATTTTACAATATCATTATTGTGTCACTAACAATTTACTCTTATATATTTGATACCTCTGTGTATTTTGAAGTAAAATAAGTATCTGGTAAATTATTATTTTTATCATTTTAAAAAACGCAAGTATTGTTTTTGCAACCCATCCTGTACAAACAATTTATACTCGTAGATACCTTAGGCGTTTGTTAATTAGCACCATTTGCCTTTGCTATATATTCTGCCATCTGTGGTTTAAGCTAGTGTTGCGTTTAAAAGTCAGGAATATGAATGGTATTCAAGAGATTATTTATTGAATCAGATCCAGTTTTAAATTAAAATGCCAAAAAATACAGTTATTCATAATTACAGAGTACAAATATTTTGATAAAATCTAGACGTCAACATCAAATGTGTATTTCTTTATAAATAAAATAGTGAATTTCAAGAGAAAAAAGTTCTAGAACTTTCAAGAAAAACCAGGAATAGAAATAGTGCATTAAAAATGGAAATCAAGATTATATAAAAATGTTGTTAAATAGTCACATAAAAGTACTAGTAGCGAATAGTCGACACACAACCTTACTAGTACAAAATAATCAAGTCTACTGATTTTGATTGACTGTTGATTAAATATACTGCATTTTTATTGGTCTTTTTTGACAGATGATGTGAATAATCATAATTATTTGATAACACGTGTATTTTTTTTATCAAACGTGGTTAGCATGACTCGTGCGTAAAATAATATATAAGTAGTTTTCATATTTACCTTCTGGCGAATGAAACCAGCATAGCGAAAGGTTTTTCCCAAGTATACATTTTAATTACTTGAATACCATTTATAATTTCGTTCATCAAGCTTAGACGTTCATCTGTTCTTAAGGCTATTCTTAAACGAAGAACTGAAGTACGTTTTCCCAACCAGCCTAGCAAAAGATTATTACATTTAGTTTACAATCGCTCTTTATGTTTTAATATTTATGTTTCAGTCCTTTTTTAATATTTTATTGCATTTTTTAATAATTTTTAATCATACTTACTTTGAAAAGGAATGTAACAAATAATATACAATGGTCCAAATATAGCTGCAATTCCGATTTGCTGATACATTATCACAATAATAATAATACAAGCTAAAGGACCAATCCAGAGAACGTGAACAAAGAGGCAAACACTGTCCATTCGACCAACATCATTCGACATTAAATTTACAATTTGTCCTACTGTAGTTTCCCCTAATGCATCTTTACTTAATCGTAAGGACTTACGATACATTAAAGAACACAAAGCAACTTGTAATTTTAAAGCTACGTGAAAAGTTCCCATGAAGAACGAATTGTAAACAAAAACATCTAAAAAATTTGACATTACTAAAATAACTGCACTGATATAGGCTTCTTTTAAATCTCCATCTTCTACTTCTCTTGAGTAATAAAGAACGAGCTTGCCTAGGGCAACAGGTTGCACCATTCTAAAAAAAAACGCAAATAAACAAATTATATCACTGTTTATTAATGATTACAACAATGCATAAATTCTTGTGACGTTATGAACAGTGTAAACCACGAAGTATAATATTGACAGGAGTGGACACTAGGATGGATGAAGCGTGACCTTTCTGTTTATTTTTTAGAGAGAGATAGAAAGTACAGGCCCGCTCGGAGCATGCATAGTATGATGATAAACAACGGTAACGATGGTATCGCAAGGGCCCTGTAGTGATCTTTCTCTCTCACACAGGATAAACAGAAAAGCTACGAATCTACAGTATTGGTAAGATACAGAGTGTCCACTCCTGTGTTTATATTTATATTCCAGCAATGATAAAATAGTATATTATTGAACGAGCCTATAATGTAGGCTATAATTCAAGAGGATGAAAGTTTATGCATGAGCTGAAGGCGTGTGTATAATCATCTAAGTTAATTGCGAGACAAATATGACGTTTAATCTGTGACTTTTTAAATAAAACATTTCTTTATAAATTTTAACTCGTTAAAATATTAATCTCACATTTTGATGGGATGACAGTGACAGTTGTTGTGCTGAATAATGGAGTGTCATAATACAATACTGTTGAAATATGAATTCATAATAGAATAGTGTGTCTTATGGAGGGGTTTATCTTACTACAGTTACCTACAAGATGAATGTATTATTCAATGGTTGTAGATAAAAATACTTACTTGATTCCTAATTCTAGGACGGCTGCAATGCAACCTAATCCAACTATATAAGGCCCAAAAGTTTTTAGAATTACTCTAAGTAAACTAGGCTGCCTATCCGATCTTTTTGCTAGCATTATTTCTTTTTTCCAGGCGGTCTCCAACCGATTGCCCATTTTATCAGATTTATGTTCAGAAAGTGTATCAAACAAATCTTGGACTTCCAAGTCGCGTTTGTAACCGGTATAAAATATTGGTAACATCCACCTAGAAATTTATTAAAAGTTTTTTTTATCTAAATGTTTTTGGGTACATCGACTGCTCAGGTCATTAGTACCCGGTACAGTTTGCTTATTTATTACATTATATGTATTTTAATATGTCAATATTTTGACAGTATTTTCTAGTGTTGTTTAGATTTGTTGTGTTGTCACGTCACCTAGGGCGTCTTGTAGTGTTGTTGCCATGTTGCTCTGTATTCTTTGGTTCGCGTATTTGATGCAGTCTATTAGCGGGTGTTCGACTGTTATTATTTGTGTGTTGCATATGTTACATATCTCAGGTTCTGCTTTTTCCAAGATGTGTTTGTGTTATGTTTGTGTGCCCAGTGTGCAGTCGGGTAATTTTTATTTGGTCATTTCTATTGGATAGATTTCTATTTCTATTTGTGTCCTGTTTTATTGTCCTGAGTTTGTTATTTGTGGTACTGATCCATGTATTGAAACTTGGTGTTTCATTTTTTGATGGAAATCCTTGGTTGTGGTAGGTATATTTTCCTACAACTGTTCGATTTTTTTGTTATTACCTAACAATTATTATTGCTTTGGTTATGGGTGGAAAGAAGACAAATGCAGATCAAGTGTTTTTCTGTAAACGTGAAACACAAGTGCGTTTCGTTTACGCAACTGTCAAAATCAAACTTAACAGTCCGTGAACTTTAAGGCCCTCACAGATAGGTGCGGCCGCGGTGGCGGCTCGCGACTGCAGCCAGAAAACAACACATAGCCGCGGTGGCGGCTCGCGACTGCGGCCAGAAAACAACACATAGCCGCGGTGGCGGCTCGCGACTGCAGCCAGAAAACAACACATAGCCGCGGTGGCGGCTCGCGACTGCAGCCAGAAAACAACACATAGCCGCGGTGGCGCGCACAAGGGCAAACAGACGCGGTCGCGGAGAGGGCGGAGTATGCGGAGAGGGCGGAGTATGCGGCTGCGGCTGGCCGCGTACAGAACGCGTGTCAGCCGCGTATGTGTGAGCACATCAAAGTACTAAGAGCAAAGACAACAGGCCGCCACCGCGACCGCCACCGGTGGCCGCGCCTGTCTGTGAGAGCCTTAACTGACTGCGATTTAAATTTCGCGAGGAGTGTAAAGTTCAAATTTTAGCTACTAACGGGCTACTAACTAACTAACCTCAATCTCTGTTTCAACTGTAGCAAAGATTGAAGAAAGAAAATTATATCGAAAAATTTCTAAATAACGTAGAACAAGTGAAGCAATCAACAAACAAACCATAGCAACGCCGTGAAACAAAGTTTTAATGTAATGTCATTAAAATTTAATAAATCCTGATAATATTTAAGTGATTTTCTAAATTATTAGTTGTAGGAAAAATGTTGCTTACGTGCACGTGTAGATTTCCGCACTCGGCAAGCCTCGCGCGTTAAATTCTGCACTTTCACGTAACGAGACTTTTTCGGAACTTGATATAAAATAACTATTGTTACGTCTAGTTGTAGGGTTTGTTTCGCTGCTTCATCTGCTGCCTCATTTCCCTCGATTCCAGTGTGGGATGGTACCCACATAAGTGATATGTTGTTGCTTTGTTTAATTTTGTGTATTTTATTTTGTATTTTTTGGATAATTTGTTCCTTGTTATACATTTTATTTTTTGTATGACGTCTGTGGCAAGTATGTAATTCTGGTTATTATGTTGTTGTTTTTCTAGATCGGTGACTGCTGTTAGTATGCTATATTAAAAGTTTAGTACAATATACCTCCTAATGTAACATAAGTAATAAATTTTGTTAATATTTTGGTATCCTTATCCTAGCTGACAGGAAATATATTAATTTCAGAAGAAAAAGATGTGTCAAAATTTCCATGGTAATTTCTTAATGCCCTGTTACATATTAGAAAGGCATAAATAAATTTAAAATTAACTGCCTGTGATTGGCCGAAGGCATTTAAAAGTTTTCTTAGGCGCTCTTTGAAATTAGGATATTTAGTTCGTTTTTGAACATTAATTGACGGAATAACAAAAACAATCAACAGACAACAATAAAATGATGAAAAAATGCACAAAACTGACAAAAGCTGCAAAACAAACTACCAAGCCGAAGCCCAAATAGAAAATAGCGCTTAATTTTCGGAAAATTACATGCATGAGCGTGCATTATAATGTAGGAAAATTGTAATTTCATAAAGATTTTAGCAAAATAAATCAATTAAATTGATATTGCAGCAATGCACAAAATAATGTGTTTATTTTATATAAATTTATCTCGCTTCCTGGAGACATTCAAAATTAAAGCAACAAGGTTCTGCCGCCAAAACTATAATGTAATAAAGATCAGAAAATAATAAGAAATACTGAATTTCTTCACTTACCAAAATGTGACTGCTGACAAAACGCTTGCATTTTGACGTGGATGTGTCTTTCTCACGTTTTGTTTATCAGATTCCATTCAAAAGTGACTGATTTAAAATTAAATAATTTGAATTTTTAGTCGAAGTCCTACAATAAATGAAAGAAATTGATTTGAAGGTTTCACGTGCGTTCACAGTGAAACCCCGGAGCATTATTATTGTACAATACAAACGTTGGATTTTGGAGAATATTGAATTTTGACGTCACGCGCTAGAAAGAGATGAAACACCATTAAAGAAAAGTCGAATGTATAAACAAACTGTGTTACCATGGTTACCGTTCGCCATCTTGATTTACCTGTCACTTTGTATGTGGTTAGGTTAGGTACACATTACCTGCGGTCACGGTACGGTTTTCCAACAGCTGACCGTAGAGTAGAACCTCTCTCGTAACGTGGTCACCGCTTATACCGACTATTGAGCGTTGAATCGGCGGTAGCGCTTGAAGGTGCATGCGCCGATAGAGGGACATGGTTGTCTCGCTCTGTGTTGTAATAGATAACTATTTTTTATCTAGATAAAGATAACGAACTTTTTATTTATTTAGATAAGATAATAAAAATAGAATTCATTAAAGGAATTATCTAGATTATAGATCAAAGATAAATAATTATGATTATCTAGATAATTAGTACATAATAGTTAATATAAAACATACATTTGATTACATTTAAACTCGATTAAAATGATTAAAAAATGGTTATAATTTTATTAAAATCTAGATGATATTTAAAAAATAGATAAAGATAATTTGTATTTTTATCCAAACAAGATAACAGATTATTAAGAAAAAATATATCTAGATAAAAAAAATTATCTATATAAGTTGCAACACTGGTCTCGCTGCCAGGAGTGGATTTAAAATATTCAAATTGTGCTGGTGTCTGTAATAGAATGCACCGCAGGCGAAATTTTCATCCAACGTCAAATGCTTTGTAATTGAAAGTTTCCCTGCTTACCCCTTTATATACGTGCCTGAATTATTCACTTTATTATACAGAATATGATTTTAAAGCTTCAATTTAGAGCATTACGCTAAGATTACGCTTGTTTTTTACTGTCAAATAGAAAAAATAAGCATTCAGATTTTTTCGGGGACGGTGGTGTGTTCTGTGCAGTTAGCATGAAATTCACAAAATATTTTTTAAACCTTAAATACAATTTTAATAGTAATGAAATATATTATGTCATTTTTAAATACAACCAAAAACTAAAACACCAAAACTAAAAACCGATTTTTAAAATCTTCTTGTAAACTAAAATTTAAATTTGCAAAAAGAAAAAAATTCATAACTGAGTTAACGTGTTAGATTTTGAATTGCCTAATTAAATTTATACATAATTGAAAACATGAGCACCTATACTAAAGATAATTTTATTTAAAAAAACAAGTGTTTATATTAGGTATTAGTATATTATGCCTACCTACGAATAATATTGTAGGTATTAGTTCAAATTTATGATAGAAAATATAAATTGGTAGTTCAGTATCAAAACTAACTTCCTCTAAATACACATACCTGCAAGCTCCTGATAAGGACTTTCCTCCTCCCTCTTCAATACAGGATTGGTGGATGAGTTCACATTTCACCCCCAATGCAGGTACACTCTCTGCCAAAATTATTTTACAAATGAAGCAGGTTAGGTATATAACATACAAAATATACATTTATAATCATAATCATAAATGTTTGCTTGGTTGTCATATCTCTCTAAAATCAAAAATACTAATAAAAATACACCTACACCTCAAATCGACATGGAGTCATCTGTTACTTTGCTTTGAAAGTTTTTTTTCCACGATTTTAATATTTTTGCGACAATAACAAATAATACATTTTAGAAAATCTAAAAATATCTAATCTCTTGCTTCTTCAATATGCCATGAAATTTTTTTTACATAAATATTAATTTGTATTATATCTTGGTGGTAAATATGATTATTTTTACATAAAAAATATATTTTAAAATTGGTTTAAAAGGAACACGAATCGAATACGAACATGGAAGAGACCAAAGAATTCATCAACAGAAAATAATAATCTAGAATATTCTGTTCATACACAAGAAAATGAACACCAGAACATGAAAATATAGAAGATTTATAAATAGTAAAATATCTGTTTCAAAAAATTAACTCACGAGAAAATTCAAATACCTACTCGTATATAGAAGATTAGTTTCGGCATAAATGCAAACACAGGAAAGATTCAAATCTAGAAAAGTTGTTGTCAAAACCGAGTATACCTATAACCTATATGTGGGTTCAACGGTTCAACTTATAATTTCTGCATTCCGTTTGTTTTCTAGATTTACATTTTCCTGCATTTGCATTTATGGCTAATCTTAAATTACAGATTTAAATTCTATATGAAAAAATCTTCTGATACTGAGTTTTATTACTTATAAATTTTTCAGTTTATAAACTTTGTAGATTTGTATTTTCTGGTGTTGAATGGTCACCCTTACGATTATAGGTAGGTATAGTATTATTCTGAATTTTAATAAAAATACTAGATTACAGAGTAATGGTGGGATTCTGTTCAAATCTGTAGTTGCTACAGATCTATAAAACTGTAAATATTAAACAAAATCGCAATGTAATTTATAAGCATATGAACATTTTTATATTTGTCAACAAATATTGATTTGATTTTGTTCAATATTTAAAGATTTACAAATTTGTAAAACTTACAGATTTGAACAGAATCCCACCATAAATCTAATTAATATTTGATATATTGAGTTAATAGTTATTTACGTGGCGAGCGTAGTAAATTAATTTTTACGGGAAAGTTCGGGGCGCGAGCGACAAAGAAGCGAGACACTTTAATTCAAAGATTATTTGCAAGCGAGCCGCATACAAAATTTTATTTCCACCTTATCAGCGTTTTTTGATAAATTAACTTTATAATTAAAAATACAATGCATTACATTTTGTAATCAAAGGTTGTTGGGGGTAGAACCATTGAGAGAATGTACCTTTAATGTCACTTCTATGAGCCTTGTAATGTATTACAGGTTTAAACCTTTAATAAGTCATACCATAATACCTGTAATGTGCTATTTACACAGAAGGAGGAAATAAAAAAGTTTTAATGGATATCTAGTAAAATAAATAGTTCTCGATTGACCTAGGAACGCCATAGATAATTTTCTATAAATAAACCTAACTACTCCAATTTACGGTGAAATTACAATCAATATCTAAAGTTACAATCACCTATTAGC
This sequence comes from Agonum fuliginosum, assembly GCA_947534325.1. NCBI lineage: Eukaryota > Metazoa > Arthropoda > Insecta > Coleoptera > Carabidae > Agonum > Agonum fuliginosum. Next base: position 31,636,755 of record OX384037.1, read on the forward strand.
TATTAATCACAGAGTTAATGTCCTGAAAAAAGCAAAATCATTTAAGTTCACTAACATTTGTCCGAACTGCGTGGACATTAAACAGATTGGGCTGAAGTGACGCGCCGTGTCACTTAGGGGTGAACTAATACGTTTTTTACGAGCGCGGCAGGGGTTGCTGCTTTGCGGCCGCCCCCTGGCTCGTGATCTGGAATAAAAAGGCACACGACCCTGTGGGAAATAAGGGAGAATTAGCCCTAAATCTGCGATGAGAGGTTGATAGCTATAAATTATTTATAGGCTTGTTGCGAAAGATTTGTAGGGTTTTTTATCTAAATAGTTTTTGACTTCTCAAATGAGAGACACTGTAAATTCTAATGTCAGATCTGATTTATCCAACATACCCTTTCATATTATTACACTTATTTGTATATTTTTAATTTTAATTAAAAATATTTAGTACAAATCACTCTTTTACACTGTAAAAAAATTTCTGTAAAATTACTATAATAATTATTGTTACATAAAAAAATGTAGTTACATATATTCATAATTTTCGTAATAAATTAAGTACCTACATAATTTAAGTAAAAACAAGTAAAATACTTAAATTATGTACTAAACTTAATATGAAAATTATGAATATGTAATTTTAAACCAGTATTACTGCTTCGTTTAGCAAAATTTTCACCAAACTTATACAAGAAGAATGAAAAACTATATCGAAGAATACCAGACACCAGAGCAGGCAGGCTATTGGAAAAATAAATCAACAATTCATCATCTATATGACATTAACTAACTTATAGAAATAAGCAAAGAGTATGTAAAATGTATATCTGTTTTGACTCTCTAGTAGAGCATGACAGCATATGGAAAACCTTAAATCAAGCAAATGTCGAGGAAAAATAATTTTAATTATTCAACAACTATATTCAGAGAATACAGCAAATATTAAAACAGAAACACAAGGAAGAACATTTAAAATAAGCACTGTTGTACTTATAGGTTGTGTTTATGTGGCTATAGAATGAAATTTACAAAAAATCTTGTCGTATTTTGTTAAATAATTTCTAAAAATTACTAAAAATGCGAGTTTTACATAAATTATTACAGTCAATGGGTTAAGTGTTTAAAAAAATCTCTTTATATCCGTCTTCCGACTAATGTATATTATCGATTTCAAAAGAAAATTTTTATTTTTGTGCATTAATCAACGTATAATATGGATTATTAAATAATAAAAATTAGCTTCAAGTTTTTCTAATTGATATTACAGTAATTAATAATTTGCATTTATTGATTCACTAATTAAATTTCAATTTGAAATTTTATATAATACAGCCAGAATCGTTCAAATTGTTAATTTACAAGTGTAGCGCCTTAAACTTTTGATGTGTGCGTTAGTCTGACCATCACGTACGGATGTCACGTGTAAAAAATAGTAGTACATTTTTACGCAAAAAATTCGTGCAAACTCTATTTCCAATCAAAAATTAATTTCAACCTTCACTGCCCTTAATGCAAACATCCTATTTCCGGTATCCAAGCTCTGGCTTCCGGCCTTCCGATTGGCTGATTGCTGACTGACACGTCACGTGTCTCCCAACCCCAAATAGCACTTCAATGTTTTGTACCAGCTCATCTCACATCACAGCCACGCGTTCAACTTAATTAGCATATTTAATACGTCAAAACACTCTTTGTAAAGCCAGGGCGTCATGAAATCAAATGAGCATCAGATAAAAAGAAGCGAGCGGTACCTAAGTGAATTTTGGTGGGAAAGGAGACAACTAATTTGGATAATCCTGAGAGATGTTTACTGGGCACGCTCCCTAGTAATCGGGGATTAATAATGAATCTTTACAAACGAGGGAAAGAAAAGATTAATTAAAAGTTGCCCTGTCAGAGAGGAATTAATTTTTTTCATGGTTTCTCTTAAACTTTACATTTACTGTGAAATGAGAAAAATGTGATTTAAAGTAGTTCGGTCGTCGTTGACGCTAGTCAAATTCAGTCCGTTTTTTGTTGTCAATTTATGAAGTGAAATTCGACTGTAACGGTTTTTAATATTTTATTATGAATTTTTATGCATCTGGTTCTCAAACAAATAGTCGTATTTTACAAATCTTGTAATTTCATTCGCAACTTGACTAGTCAATCACCCGGTGTCATAACTCGGGCCAGGTTATGGCGTTGACACAGTTGGCAGCATTGTCCGAGGCATTCAAATGTAAACACAGGAATGATAAATACGATAGTGTGTTTATAAAAACGAGTTCTTGATAAATGATTTAAAATCATGTAAATCATTGATTTTTCAATCCAATCTGTTTTAAGAAATAAAAGGTTAACATTCAAATCTGCGTTTAAATTTCCCACGCTCCGCAGTTGGCAACCCTGCAGAACGTGACGGCCGATCGGCTTCCGCTTGGTCGTGATTTTGTCACATATTTTCCCATTTTTTGGGCTATTTACATCGGCAACGTAGGGTTTTGACTATGCATAACGAAGCCTTAATATATTACCTTTCCAAATATCATTTTGCCACTATTTATTCAACGAACTTTTACGGCGCAATTTCAATTTTTCTTAACCAAAAGTGTCGTTTTCCATAAGAGCCCATGTAAAAACAGTGAACTTCAAACTCATTTTTCTCAAAAACGAGTACCGCAAGGGCATGTTTTCTTGGCACTTTTGAAAATAATATTAAATTTGCTATTCAACCAGACCATTTTCAATAAAAAATCAAAGAATTCAATTGACGACCGAACTACTTTAACGGGAATAGGTTCAACCGTTCAAACACGAGAAAATAAAATTGTAGAATGCAAAACTTTTCATTTGACGTAAAAATACCTACATTCTATGTATAATAAAACTAAAAGTACCTACCTATATTGGAAGTTAAAAAGGCAATTTTTACTTTCTTTTATTCTTAATATTCGTATGTTTCTATTCGTAGTCGTAGACTTTTGTTAATTTTACCTAAATATTTAGTAGGTTTTTTGTCTAGCAGAAACAATTTTGATACGTAAATAAAGTTTAAGTCCCAATTCACAATGAGCATAAGCATAAGAACTACATAACGTAAAACGTAAAAAAATTACGTATGTTCACAATTATCATAAACATAAGCGGGCATAAAGGGAATGAATTAAGTAATTTATTTATGATAAGTTGGTAGTAGTAAGTAGGGTTATTATTATTTTCTTGTTGGCTGTATTGTATTAGCTCATTATGTTTAATAATAATAATTAAAATAAATCATTAATCATTTTTAATACTTGTTGTTATACACATCTATCATCTGTCAGATTTACGCTGCCATGTCGTGAATGCAGATAATTGTCCACTTGACGCATGCACTTTGTACAAAATAGTACGTAATTTTGACATAAAGTTGAGCTGATTCCAACTTTACGTTTTTCTTATGTATCTACATAACGTAAGAAATACATAACGACATTGTGAACACGGCCATTAAAATCCTTTAGTTCAACTTTATGTGTACCTATGTCATTTCTTATGTAGTTCTTATGCTTATGCTCATTGTGAATTGGGACTAAACTTTAAAATGCCGAATACCTATAAAAAACGGTATAATGAAAGAAGCAAAATAATAAAATTACAGAATTTAGTTTGGTGACTTTTTCTTAATATTTAAAAAAATCTGATGTGGCCAGCACACGACCTCTCGCTTAATTCTGCTTATTCTACTAACCTAATAAAAATAGTTTTACTTTTAATAGTTTCATGTTCATGTAATATGTAAACGATAATGTAAACCAAGATGCAAGCAAAAAATGTCATCTATAACAGTTATATATGTGTAGAAACAAATTTTATATCATGGACAAGAATATACAGGAATTTCAAAAAAGTAGATTTAAATTGTCCTATAGTTTATAGATAGTAGGTACTTACAGAAAATTCTTTAAAAAAATTTAATGAAACATAAAATTTCATAAATGCTTTATTTATCGAGATAATATAATAGAAAAATCATATTGCTCTATATGAATGGTCTTACTTCCGGTTTATGAATTGGTGCCAAAATATAATTGGTCTATTGAAAATCGTATTCAAACCTTAGATATAAAATTTGGTATTTAAATGTTTGATATTTTTGGAGTTATCGTTTCCGAAAAAATTGTAACACATGGCGTAACGAACGAACGCACCCACACACATACACACAGACATTATCTCAAAAATGTGTAATTCGTATTCTAGAGACCCTAAAACGTGCTTACCTTCCAAAAACTCACTCGAAAATTTTGACCCGCCACAACCTCTCTTATAGAATATGAGGCGAAAGGTAAAAATACATGTCTAGCTTAAAGTATGCAGTATTATTGAAATTCTTATACTGCTTTTCATAAATTTTGCTTAGTATAATAAATTATTTAGAGTTTTGTTTTAAAAATAAACAAGCTCGACAATACATTTATCTTGCATTGTCTAAGAGACCACAGATGTCTGCCAGGAAATTGTAAGATTAGCTTGTTTAGAGACGATGATAATAAAGGGAGGAAACCAAAACATATTAACTACAAAAACAGAAATTCAGAGTGCCTTTATGCAGATAAACACAGATTATCTTATTATCTGTAGTTTTCTTCGAAGAAGGACATCGTTTCTTACATATTTATGATAATATAGTAAATTTTTCATACGATATGACAATCTATGTTTTCACATTTGTAATAAAATATTATATATTATATAATTAATTGGAGGATGCAATAGGATTATCAAAAAAAGTCTACCTACATCTTAATTATGACATCAATCCAAAGTATGTAATGTATTGAGTATTTTTGATCGTACTTAGGATGTGGCTAGGATATAGACTTACGTAATATCCGGTAATATCACTTACAATACAAGAATAAGATATTTTTAAACATCCCATGGACGATTCATGGCAAGTGGGTAAGTAACAAAATAATATGACATTTTCCCTCACTTTCTTTTTTATAACAAAATAATATGACAATACTATTATTTTTATCTTCCTTCAAAAATGGTGGTATGAGAACCGTGAAAAAATTTAATGTAGAGACTATTTTTGTCAATAAGCACAAAGTATACTTTTTCAAAGAATGTGAAACGGCATGTTGTTATCAATATCGTACGTAAAAATAAATTGTCAAATTATATCGAAACTGAGTATTGTTAATTGTGGTATTTCCTTTTTATCAAGTCAAGGCTCATGGGGGTAATTACCCCCTTACAAGGAATTATAATGTGCCTGGAAGGACATGTAGGAAACTAATCTTTACTGCTATATTGCAAGTAAATTATTATACTTTATTTTCTATTCAATAATCATAAATTTTATGAACAATGGACTCTCCTTCAATGCAAGTTGCTAAATATCCATTTTTAGTAATATTAATAGTGGTAAAAAATAGGCCAGGCTGTAAAATAGTTGGTACGTGAGATGGATTAAACAACATGTTGTCGGCCCAGTAGAATCCCTAAAAAAAACATAATATCAATTATTTTCCAACTTTTACAGTGAGTCAAGTGACCGATTGTGGTTCTAACAAGCCAGGTTCTCTTCTTCGCTCTTCTTCTGGTTATCGGGCCAGTCTCCTTATAGCGTTGGTACACTTTTTGGTTTTTGTACAGCACAAATACTCTTACCAACAATTCTTGAAGTTTTACGTTTTCATCGGCCATCTTGTACCAACGATTCAACTATTGCCACAACAATAGGATCTGCAGGTATTTGACCTGTTAAATATCAGGGCAAGAAAGCGGTTTATCTAACCAGTTGAAAAAAACGATTAACCGTAATTTTTGGTGCCAGAAGGTGATTTTTAACCAAAACCTAAACCGTTATTACATTTACAAAAAATACCGGTAACCATTAACCCAAACAAAAAAACCGGTTATTCAAACCGTTTGTAAAGAGAGAAAAACAACTGTTTCATTAGCAAATAGAAAAATTGAAATAAGAAATACTATTTAATTAGTAAATTTAGGTGCATCTTTCATGCTTCGACATGTCAAATATAATTCAGCATTTTTGACCGGATGAATCTTTAATAATATATTTTCTTTATTTGATAATCTTATATACTGGTGGAAACAAAAATGAAACACTTGAAACTTTGACGATGTGTACGGAGTTGAATTTTTTTTGACTCGATCCACCAAAAGAGCACAAAAATTTGTTCAAATTCCCTGTGCACTTGTGCATAGGACTCAAAGGACGAAGTTCCTACGATGTTTTGGCACAAAGTTATGGGTGTTTGAAAAAAAAGCATTTTGTGGTTTTTTGACTTATGAAGTCGTAAGTTTTTCGACGAAATTGTTTTTTTTTCACGAATGAAATTTTCTTTAATTTTTAATTTTTAGGCAATTTGAGTTATTCACACGAAATATCCAATTTCATTTTTAAATTTTCTCGATGCACTTTTTTTTCAAACAACTTTGAGCCAAATCATCGTAGGAACTTCGTTCTTTAAGTCCTGGAATTGAACAAATTTTAGTGCCCTTTTGGTGGATTGAGTAAAAAAAATTTTCAACTCCGTACACATCGTTAAAGTTGGACATTTTTTTTCATTAAAAACATTTTTTTCACAGGGGCGCTAGAGAGGGGCAGAAGGGGTTGCGCTTAAGTTCGCATGCATGACTTTAAATTAGACACTACAAAATCGATAGAATTTACGCCGAGTTATGGCGGTTTGAAAATGGTCGAAATTTCACGAATTTCAAGAGATTCATTTTTCCCACCAGTGTATTAACCGGCGGTTTCGTAAAAAGTAAACCGGTTTAAGAGCAAAAACCTATTTAAAAATAACGTTCTCGATTTAACCAATTTATTTCGGTTGCAATTAAAAATCAACGCTAAACAAGAAAAAACACCGAAGTAAATATTATTCACAAAAATCTCGATTCCTATACCTCTCTTTCAGGTGGGAGGTAAAAAATCATGCAAATATAGCCCATTGGCTTCTTAGGGAAAAGACAATGTTTGTTAAATATAGTTTATTACTTTAGCAATAGGGCATTCTGTCTTGGCATGTGCAGCTTCAAGAACGGCCATCCAAAGTGGTCCCAGTAAAAATAATGCGCTGCGACACGCGTCATTTCTTTTAATTGTCAAGAAATTACGTTTCCATCCTCCGTCTCCCCACTTGCGATCCTCTGCTTCTAACTGACAGATAAGTGTCGTTGTGTTATAATATTATTATTATTCTACTGTTTATTAATATTGTTCTTCTCTTACCGTGTACGTATGGTCAAAAGGTTCCAGTAAAGTAAAGTTAAAACCGAGCGAATTATGTGTTCGGTTGAATTTATGAAAATTAAGAAACATTTGAATTTTTGAATTTTCTTTGTCCACTGCTGAACAGACTCTTGCGTATTTTATCTCTACCGCCATTTTTTCTTTAGGCCCCTAAATAATAATTTGTCATTTTTACTTTTATGCTAATACTAAACCTTATTAAAAAAATTAGATATCTTAAAATAGTCACCTTTGTTTAACTAGGCAAATAATATTAGATTTATTGCCGCGGCTACTCGCTAGAGTCGAGACTATAAATCTATCTTAGGCAGTCAATCAGTATGTTTGCAATGTTCAACACATTATTTTTTAGCTGAGTGTTATTAATTTATATTAATTTAGTTATTTTCAAAATTCTGATAGGTATCGCCATCAAATTATGTTACTATATACGTTTCTGGAACGGTTGCTAATGCGTTTGTTGAGCTATTGTTTTGAGTATATTTAGAATATTTTACTTATTTATATTTTTCGGAGATCGACATTAAAAGTGCTGTTTTTTTGACAGTTGACAGTCAGCAAAGTATCACTAGCCTAGGCAGCAAAAATAGTAAAAAAAGCCTAGGCAGCAAAAGTAATTGTTATTATGATGAATCAACAAATTTGACATTTATAAAATTCATCAACATACCTAACCTATTTTGTTTTTTCATAGCAACTGTCAACATATACACAGCAACATAATTTAATTGCGATACCTATCAATATATTTAAAATAATCACTAAATTAATATTAATTAATAACAATCGCCGAAAAAATAATGTGTTTAACATGGTAAATGGCAATGAAACTCTAGCCGCGGCAGCAAATCTAATATTTTTTGTCTAGTTAAACAATTAACTATTCCATGAAATTTTATTGATTCACCATAGCAACAATTACTTTTGTTGTCTAGGCAATACAAGTGACAGTTTACAAACTGTTAGCTGGTCAAGAAAATACCTAGCACTTTTAATGTCAATCGGCGAAAAACTAAATTTTATTTAAGTATAACGATAAAGTTATAAAAATTGGACCAAAATCTTGGCATTAGTGAAAATGATATTAATAAATTTTCATTGTTCTGATATTATTAAGATACCAAAATAATTTAGACGAATTTAGAAAAGTACAAATTTCGATAGAAATCTAAAGTTTTCATCATTTAAAATATTATAACAAAAAAATTCTTTATCGGAGTATTAAAAATGGAATAATACAAAATAAGTATAACTACACTGTCACTAATGCAGTGGAGGATGGTTCTTTAAAATTAAAAATATGTTGTGTTAAGTAAATTAAGTACTTACGAAAAAAGAACATTCTGTTTGCAAAATAAATATTAATAATAAAGGTAAATACAATACGACTGTAAGGAACAATCGACACATGTTGAAATAAAATATTTTGGAACAACATTACTGTTTATATCTAAACATATTACAAATTATAATTATTATTTATATTATTATATGTAATTTAGATAAATTACTAATAATTCCTAATATTGACAAAAATGTACATACAGACCATTGTATATGAAAAATAACATATTATCATTAGAGAAAAATCACATTTGAAATTTTAATACAATTGTATATGAAAAATTTTGTAGACTAAATTATTATAATTGTTGTATAGTTGAATACAATATTTATCATTTCTTAATGTCGTTGTTGCAAAATATTGTAAATAATTATTTTAACGGGTTGTTTTACAAATATGCATAACTTTATTAAACTCTAAAATAATATATATTATTAACCGATTTATAGAGGCGATTCATAACCTTGGATGAGACCTACTACACCATTGTATTGTTAATTCCGGTCTTTCTTTTTTATCAAGTCAAGGCTCATGGGAGTAATTACCCCCTTACAAGGAATTGTACTATGTACCTGGAAGGACATGTAGGAAACGAATCTTTACTGTTTTATTGCAGGTAAATTAATATACTTTATTTTCTATTCAATAGTCATAAATTTTATAAACATTGGCCTCTCCTTCAATGCAATTTGCTAAATATCCATCTTTAGTAATATTAATACTGGCAAAAAATAGACCAGGCTGTAAAAGAGATGGTGCGTGGGATGGATCAAAGAACATGTTGTCGGCCCAGTAGAATCCCTAAAAAAACATTATATCATTATTTATTTTCCAGCTTTTACAGTGAGCAAAGTGACCGATAATGGTTCTGAAAACAGCACAAAGGCTCTTACCAACAATTCTTGAAGTTTTACGTTTTTCTCGGTCATCTGGTACCAGCGCTTCAACTATTGTCACAACAATAGGATCTGCAGGTATTCGATCGGTTAAATATCAGGGCAAGAAACCGGTTTCTCTAACCGGTTAAAAAGTCGATTAACCGTAATTTTTGGTGCCAGAAGGTGATCTAAACCGTTATTTAAATTTACAAAAAATACCGGTAACCATTACCCAAAACAAATTTAAACCGTTTGTAAACAGAGAAAAATAACTGCTTCATTAGTAAATTAAAAAATTGAGATAAGAATCACTATTTAATTATTAAATTTAGGTGCATCTTTCATGCTTCGACATGTCAAATTTAGTTCAGCATTTTTGGCCGGATGAATCTTTAATAATATATTAGTTTTCTTTAGTTAATAATCTTATATACTGGTGGAAAAAAATGAAACACTTGAAATTCGTGGAATTTCGACCATTTTCAAACCGCCATAACTATTTTTAATCAATTTCGATATGAATCTTTGAGGGTGAAAAACTTTGAAGTGTCTACTTTAAAGTCATGCATGTGTACGGAGTTGAAATTTTTTTTGACTCGATCCACCAAAAGAACTCTAAAATTTGTTCAATTCGCTGTGGAGGACTCAAAGAACGAAGTTCCTACGATGATTTAGCACGTTTGGCACAAAGTTGGGTGTTTGAAAAATAGAGCATTTTTAGGTTTTTCGTACATAACTCAGCGACTTTTCAACCAAATTAGACGATTCTTTCGGGAAAAAAACCCATTGTGGCTCTACTTTAACGGGGTAAACTCAGATTAGGATGATCTCTTTTCGTACCTATCAACACCCGAACAAAAAATACACGTTTTTGGGTAAAAAAACGTGCAACTTTGGCAAGTTGTATGTATGACGATTTGACACAAAGTTATGGGTGTTTGAAAAAAAGTGCATTTTGTGGTTTTTTGATTCATAAGTCGGAAGTTTTTCGACGAAATTGTTTTTCACAAATGAAATTTCCTTTCAAAATGTCTAATTTTTTAATCAATTTGAGTTATTCACACGAAATATCCAATTTCATTTTTAAATTTTCTCGATGCACTTTTTTTTAAAGACCTATAACTTTGTGCCAAATCATCGTAGGAACTTCGTTCTTTGAGTCCTGTACAGGGAATTGAACAAATTTTAGTGTCCTTTGGTGGATCGAGTAAAACAAAATTTTCAACTCCGTACACATCGTCAAAGTTGGACATTTTTTTTCACAGGGGCGCTAGAGGGGGGCGGAAGGAGTTGCGCTTAAGTTCACATGCATGACTTTAAAGTAGACACTTCAAAGTTTTTCTCCCGCAAAGATTCATCGAAATCGATTGAAATTACGCCGAGTTAAAAATGGTCGAAATTTCACGAATTTCAAGTGTTTTTTTTCCACCAGTGTATTAACCGGTTTCGTAAAGAGTAAACCGGTTTAAAAACAAACATCTATTAAAAAATTACGTTCTCGATTTAACCAATTTTTTTCGTTTGCAGCTTAAAATCAACGCTAAACAAGAAAAAACACCGAAGTAAATATTATTAACAAAAATCTCGACATCGAATTTTTTCGCGACTCCTATTTATACCTCTCTTTCAGGTGGGAGATAAAAAAATCATGCAAATATAGCCGATTGGCTTCTTAGGAAAAAAAAAATGTTTGTTAAATATATTTGAAAATTGAGAAAACTCAAGTGAAGTGGCTGGAATTAAGTAGAGTGAGAAAGTAGTCTTACTTCACGTTTATAATTTTATTTAAATAATAGGACCGGTTTCGAGTATTAAAATACTCATCTTCAGGTACCGGTGACTAGAAGGAGATACAAATAATATAAATAACACACTTACATTTATAAACTAGCTCGTAGCATTTCCGGCGGCCTAAAACGTGGCCTAATTCCACGCCGCCTAAAATACATACCGTCTAATTTTACCCCATCACAATAGAAGTTGACTACGACAAACCACGCCGCCTAATACCACAACGCCTAATTCCACGCCGCCTAATCCCACACCGCCTAATCCCACGCCGCCTAATTCCATCCCACCTAATTCCACGCCGCCTAAAATCCACAACGTCTAATGTTACCCCCACCACTATACAACACACAATGAGTGAATACGGTGTGGACATAGTGGTGGGAGTAAAATTAGACGTTGTAGATTTTAGGTGGCGTGGAATTAGGCGACGTGGAATTAGGCGGAGTGGTATTAGGCGGGGTGGAATTAGGCGTTATGGTATTAGATGTTGTAGATTTTAGGTGGCGTGGAATTAGGCGACGTGGAATTAGACGTTGTTGTATTAGGCGTTATGGTATTAGGCGGCGTGGTTTATCGTAGTTAATTTCTATTGTGGTGGGGGTAAAATTAGACGCTATGGATTTTATTACCTGAAGATGAGTATTTTAATACTCGAAACCGGTCGTACTATTTGAATGAAATTATAAACAGGAAATGAGACTACTTTCTCACCCTACTTAATTAAATAAATTAATATAGTTTATTACTTCAGCAATAGGGCATTCTTTCTTAGCGTGTGCAACTTCAAGAAGGGTCATCCAAAATGGTCCCAGTAAAAATAATGCGCTGCGACACACGTCATTTCTTTTGAATCTCAAGAAATTACGTTTCCATCCTCCGTCACCCCACTTGCGCTCCTCCAATTCTATCTGACAAATTAAATTGTCATTGTGTTATAATATTATTATTATGGATATTGTTCTTATCTTACCGTGTACGTATGGTCAAAAGGTTCCAGTAAAGTATAATTAAAACTGAGCGAAAAATGTGTTCGGTTGAATTTATGAAAATTGAGAAACATTTGAATTTTTGATTTTTCTTTGTCCACTGCTGAACAGATCCTCATGTATTTTATGTCTACCACAATTTTTTCGTTAGGCCTCTAAATAATAATGTGTCATTTTTACTTTTATGCTAATATTAAACCTTATTAAAAAAAATTAGATATCTTAAAATAGTCACCTTTGTTTAAGTAGGCAAATAATATTAGATTTATTGCCGCGACTACTGGCTAGAGTCGAGGCTATAAATCTAGCTTAGGCAGTAAATCAGTATTTTTGCAATGTTCAACACATTATTTTGTAGCTGAGTGTTTGTAATTAATATCAATTTAGTGATTTTCAAAATTTTGTCAGGTATCGCCATCAAATTATCTTAACTTTTACAACTATACGTTTCTTGAACGGTTGCTAATGCGTTTGTTGAGCAATTGCTTTGAATATATTCGGAATATATTATATATTTATATTGTCATGAAATTTTATTGATTAACCATAGCAAAAATTACTTTTGTTGCCTAGGCACTAAAAGTGACACTTTACAGACTGTTAGCTGTCACTTTTAATGTCAATCGGCGAAAAACTAAATTGTATTTAAGTATAACGATAAAGTTATAAAAATTGGACCAAAATCTTGGCATTCTACTGAAAATTATATTAAACAATTTTCATTGTACAAAGTACAAATTTCGATAGAAATCTAAAGTTTTCATCATTTAAAATACTATAACAAAAATTTTCTTTGTCGGAGTATTAAAAATGGAATAAGTAATACAAAAATAAGTATAACTACACTGTCACTAATGCAGTGGAGGATGGTCCTTTAAAATTAAAAATATGTTGTGTTATAAGTAAATTAAGTACTTACGAAAAAAGAACATTCTGTTTGCAAAATTATTATTATTAATATAGGTACGACTGTAAAGAACAATCGGCACATGTTGAAATAGAATATTCTGGAACAGCATTACTGTTTATATATAAACCTATTACAAATTATAGTAATTATTATTTATATTATTATATGCAATTTAGATAAATTACTAATATTGACATAAAAGTGCATACAGACCATTGTATATAGAAATAACATATATGTTTGATATTATCATTAGAGAAAAATCACATATGCAATTTTAATACAATTGAATTTTAAAAATTATGTTATTCAATTTTGACGTTTTAAACTGCTATTATTAACTCCATAGCAACAACTTTAAACAACAAGCTGTTTATTCACAAGTGAATTAAAACTTTTTAAATCACTCAACACATTTTTAAATCACTCTGATGTCATTATTTCGTCAAAAATGCAATGACAACTTGACACTGACGACAACATTGATTTTTTTTGAAATGTCAAAATAAATTTATAATTCATATATTTGTAATAATTTCGTCAAAAGTGAATAAAATTTTGTATAAACCATGTGAGATACGAATGTTTATTCACTCGCAGTAATTATCCCACTCGCCCTTCGGGCTTGGGGGCTAAACTTTCTTCTCTTGAATAAACATTCATGTATCTCACTTGGTGTATAAATATCTAATAATTGTTGTATAGTTGAATACAATATTTATGTCGTAGTAAAATATTGTAAAGAATTATTTTAACGGGTTGTTTTACAAATATGCATAACTTTATTAAACTCTAAAATAATATATATTATTAACCGATTTAAAGAGGCGATTCATAACCTTGGATGAGACCTGGATTCACCACTACACATCTGAAACAAAACTTCAATCACAACAGTTGGCTGGCCGTTGGAAACCCGCTCCGAAGAAGGCAAAGACCATTCATTCGGTTGGAAAGGTGATATGGTATCCGTTTATTTGACGCCAAAGGAGTTTTGCTAATTGACTGTATTGAAAAGGAAAAGACTATTACAGGACAATACTACACAATACTTTTATACAAGTTTAAAGCAGCCATTCAGGAAAACCGACCCATAAATGGCCAAAAAAGCTGTTGTTTAATCACGAAAATGCACCCGCACATTCAAGCACAATCGCGCAGCAAAAATTATCGGGATTGCAGTTTCAAATCCTTCTACATTTATCTTATTTACCTTATTTGACTTCCTCTGACTTCCACCTATTCCTGAAACTAAAAAATCTGATGTGAACACCACATATGACTGCCTTGTACGCCTATTAAACTATTCATACTTTTCTTAATAACGAAAATGTAGAATAATATAAAAATATAATAATCGTATTTGACTTATGAGGAAAATACAAAAAAATACCTAGAGTAAAGTGCCCTTTCGGCACGGACGATCGCAACCAACATGAGACTGTGAACATCCCGGCTTGTTACTTGCTATATTTGCCCATTAAACATCCTATTAATATCAATATCCTAGCGATTGCTATCCGCTCTTAGTAACATTATCTACGTAACATCGCAATGTTAGTAATTTGGTAGTAATATCCCAATTATGTATGCATCCCATGTAATTCTTTGAGATGTCTGTATTGAGTATGTAATTTTTGATCGTACTTAGGATGTGGCTAGGATATAGACTTAGGGGCCATCCATAAATTACGTAACGCTCCTGGGGAAAGGGGGAGGGGTGTCCAAAGTAACATTACGCGGCGTTACGGAGGGGGCAGGGAGGGTTGACGTGCGCGTTACGTAACGACGAAATATAATTTTAAAAATTCATTATTTTAATTTTTATACAGATTTTACAAATTAGTTTAAATTAATAATTTCGGTTAATAATAATGTTCATTTTGTCAATATATTAATAATTGTTTATTTAATTATTTATTTAATGATGACAGACAGTCATAGTATCTAAAATTAGTTTTCAAATATTCAAATTTCGCGGTGTTATTTCGTACTTGCAGATAGTCGTTTGTTTTCGCTCAAAGTCATCAGTGTTTATGATGTTATTGTGGAGCTCAGTTCAAGCTCATTCGGTCGCTTTTTAATGCGTGCAATTCATTGCGAGTTTCAACATGAATAATAAAAGTTGTGAAAAAGAAAAACTATTTTATATTATTTTTCGATTCATTATACCTAGAACAAATAATTTCAATAATAAAAAAAACTTAACAGAACAAAACAAGGTTCGGCTTACGGCTGCCGAACTATAAGTATTGTTAATTCGGGTCTTTCTTTTTTATCAAGTCAAGGCTCATGGGGGTAATTACCCACTTAAAAGGGCTTATACTATGTACCTGAAAGGACATGTAGGAAACAAATCTTTACTGCTATATTGGAGGTAAATTAATATACTTTATTTGTTAATTTTCTATTCAATAATCATAAATTTTGTTAACAATGGACTCTAATTCAAAGCAAGTTGCTAAATATTCTGCTTTAGTAATATTAATAATGACAAAAAATCGGCCAGGCTGTACAATAGTTGGTATGAGAGATGAATCAAAGAACATGTCGTCTGCCCAGTAGAATCCCTAAAAAAACATTACATCATTTATTTTCCAGCTTTTACAGTGAGTAAAGTGACCGATTGTGGTTCTAACAACCCAGGTCTCTTTTTCGTCCGGATTCTGTTCTTCAGGTTATCGCAGTCTCCTCATAGCGTTGGTACACTTTTTGTACAGCACAAAGGCTCTTACCAACAATTCTTGAAGTTTTACGTTTTTCTCGGCCATCTTATACCAGCGCTTCAACTATTGCCACAACAATAGGATCTGCTGGTATTCGACCTGTTAAATATCAGAGCAAGAAACCGGTTTATCTAACCGGTTAAAAATCGATTAACCGTAATTTTTGGAGCCAGAAGATAATCTAAACCAGGATTATAAAAAAGGTTTGCTCGTTCCCATATACGCAATGTAAACAAAGTGGGAGGAGCTAACTTACGTCACTTTTAGACATTGTTTCAAAGACGAGAGTTATTTTATTTATTATTTGAATGCTACTACAGACGTTAAAAAAATACTGAATTGAAAATCAAGCGCGACTTGTGTCTAAACATGACGTCACGCGCCCACCACTAAAATGCTGAATGTTTCGAAAGAGCAAACCTTCCTTTTAATAATCTTGATCTAAACCGTTATTTAAATTTACAAAAAAATACCGGTAACCATTAACCAAAACAAATTTAAACCGGTTATTCATACCGTTTCTAAAGAGAGAAAAATAACTGCTTCATTAGTAAATAAAAAAATCTGTTGTGGCCAGCACACGACCTCTCGCCTTAACACTGTAATTTATGTGAATTTGGTTTTAGTTAGGCTTTCTTAAATTATAATTTTGCAATAAATTTACAAACATTTTGAAAATAATTTTATAGTTCTTAGTTCTTAATTAGCTCTTTATTGATAAAAATTTCACTTTATTATTACTTTATTTCATTATGTTCAGT
Organism: Agonum fuliginosum; assembly: GCA_947534325.1. NCBI lineage: Eukaryota > Metazoa > Arthropoda > Insecta > Coleoptera > Carabidae > Agonum > Agonum fuliginosum. Next base: position 31,653,398 of record OX384037.1, read on the forward strand.
TAATAATATTTACATTTCTTTTAAAATGGTGCCACAAACATTTTAGAAATTGTGCATACGTCTGTTCATCTGTCACATTGACATATTCATTTTTGTTTTTAATTTTTTCCTATATTGTGATTTACAAATCGTGGTAGGTAAAATTATATATCTTTGAAAAATAATTTTCCTTTATTGGTAAGAGATATAGACAAGATGTTAAATAAATATTGTAAGATATAATTTGTTCTTTGAAATGTCGTATGACAAATTGTAGCTATCGCAGAATTTTCTATATTTTTTGCAAAAAATGTTAAAATGCTTCAAGAAAATACCATTTCCGGTTGGCAGATTTTTACCAAAATCTAATCAGCTCTTCATTAACATATACAAATGTATATTTCAAAATATTAGATTTTTATGTTCAGTAGAATTTGAGATAATGAATCAGAACGAAAGACTATAGTAGGCGCACAGACAGACACACACACACACACACACACACACACACACACACACACACACACACACACACACACACACACACACACACACACACACACACACAGACATCATCGTGAAAATAGTCAAAATAGGTTTTAAAGGTGCTAAAACGTGCTTATTGACAAAAATCTCGACATCGAATTTTTTCACGATCCCTATACCTCTCTAGGCGAGAGGTAAAAATTGAGATAAGAAATACTATTTAATTATTAAATTTAGGTGCATCTTTCATGCTTCGACATGTCAAATTTAGATTAGCATTTTTCGCCGTATGAATCTTTAATATAATATTAGTTTTCTTTTGTTGATATTTCACCAAACGAAGTTTATCTTACACGGGGTTATAAGGATAAAAATTCGATCAAATTCCGGTTTGACTGTAAAACAGTTTGGGCAATATCTCCTAATGTACTAAAGATGACACTAGCGTCTGTCACTTTGGCAATTTGGTTAAATGACGATTTGGTGAAAGGACGATTTGGTCAAATGACGTTTTGGTTAAATAACAGTTCGGCCAAATACCCGTGTAAGATAAATTTCGTTTGGTGAAATAACAGGTTATAAGAATAAAAGTTTGGTCAAATGACCGTTTGACTGTAAAACAGTTTGAGCAAATAAAGCGCTCCCAAGAACGAAGTGCCTACGATGATTTGGCACGTTTGGCACAAAGTTATGAGTGTGCATTTTTAGGTTTTTCGCACATAACTCAGCGACTTTTCAACCAAATTAGACGATTCTTTCGGAGAAAAACTCAGATTAGGATGATCTCTTTTCGTACCCTTCAACACCCGTACAAAAAATAAGTACACGTTTTTGGGTAAAAAAACGTGCAACTTTGGCGATGTGTACAGAGTTGGAAAAAAATTGTTGACTCGATCCCCCAAAAGGGCATTGAAATTTGTTCAATTACATGTGCAGGACTCAAAAAACGAAGTTCCTACGACGATTTGAAGTTATGGATGTTTGAAAAAAGTGCATTTTGTGTTTTTTGACTCATAAGTCGGTAGTTTTTCAACGAATTTTTTTTTTCACAAATGAGATTTTCTTTCAAAATTTTAAATTTTTAAATCAATTTGAGTTATTCACACGAAATATCCAATTTCATTTTTAAATTTTCTCGATGCACTTTTTTTGAGAAAGTAGTCTTACTTCACGTTTATAATATTATTTAAATAATACGACCGGTTTCGAGTATTAAAATACTCATCTTCAGGTACCGGTGACTAGAAGGAGATACAAAAAATATAAATAACCCACTTACATTTATAATCTAGCATAGGTACTATTTAAATAAAATTATAAACGTGAAATAAGACTACTTTCTCAGCCTACTTAATATGTTAAATATAGTTTATTACTTTAGCAATAGGGCATGCTGTCTTGGCGTGTGCAGCTTCAAGAAGGGACATCCAAAGTGGTCCCAGTATCAATAATGCGTTGTGACACGCGTCATTTCTCTTAATTCTTAAGAAATTATGTTTCCAACCTCCGTCTCCCCACTTGCGAACCTCTAATGCTCCCTGACATATTAAAGTGTCATTGTGTTATAATATTATTATTATTGGTATTGTTCTTTTCTTACCGTGTACGTATGGTCAAAAGGTTCCAGTAAAGTAAAGTTGTGACTGAGCGAAAAATGTGTTCGGTTGAATTTATGAAAATTGAGAAACATTTTAATTTTTGATTTTTCTTTGTCCACTGCTGAACAGCTTCTCATGTATTTTATATCTACCACAATTTTTTCGTTAGGCATCTAAATAATAATTTGTCACTTTTACTTTTATGCTAATACTAAACCTTATTAAAAAAAATAGATATCTTAAAATAGTCACCTATTTGTTTAACTAGGCAAATAATATTAGATTTATTGCCGCGACTACTGGCTAGAGTCGGGGCTATAAATCTAGCGTAGGCACTAAATCAGTATTTTTGCAATGTTCAACACATTATTTTATAATTGAGTGTTTGTAATTAATATCAATTTAGTGATTTTCAAAATTTTGAACAGGTATAGCCATCAAATTATGTTACTATACGTTTCTTGAGCGGTTGTTAATGCGTTTGTTGAGCTATTGATTTCAATATATTCGGAATATTTTCATGAAATTTTATTGATTCGCCATAGAAACAAATATTTTTGCTGCCTAGGCACTAGGCACTAAAAGTGACACTTTACAGACTGTTAGCTGTCAAGAAAATATCTAGCACTTTTAATGTCAATGACGAAAAACTAAATTTTATTTAAGTATAACGTAAAGTTATAAAAATTGGACCAAAATCTTGGCATTCTACTGAAAATTATATTATTATATTATTAAGATACCAAAATAATTTGAATACGTGTATTTTTATTAGTTTTATTAAAATAATTTAGACGAATTTAGAAAAGTACAAATTTCGATAGAAATCTAAAGTTTTTATCATTTAAATTACTGTAACAAAAAATTTCTTTGTCGGAGTATTAAAAATGGAATAATACAGAAATAAGTATAACTACACTCTCACTAATGCAGTGGAGGATGGTCCTTTAAAATTTAAAATATGTTGTGTTAAGTAAATTAAGTACTTACGAAAAAAGAACATTCTGTTTGCAAAATAATTATTAATAATATAAGTACGACTGTAAAGAACAATCGGCACATGTTGAAATAGAATATTCTGGAACAACGTTACTGTTTATATCTAAACCTATTACAAAGTATAATAATTATTTATATTATTATATGCAATTTAGATAAATTACTTATAGTTCCTGATATTGACAAAAATGTACATACAGACCATTGTATATCAAAAATAACATAAATGTTAGATATTATCATTAGAGAAAAATCACATTTGAAATTTTAATACAATTGTATTTTAAAAATTTTGTAGACTAAATTATTATAATTGTTGTATAATTGAATACTTCATTGTTTTATTCAATTTTGACGTTTTAAACTGCTATTATTAACTCCATAGCAACAACTTTAAACAACTGTTTATTCACAAGTGAATTTAAACTTTTTAAATCACTCAAGACATTTTTTTCTATTTGGCGTTCACAAAGTTCACTTTATGAAACGCAACTGAATGTCGCTAGAGCTCACTTTGTGTCACGCAACATATTTTTATAGAAGGTTGGTATTGCTAGTATCAAATCAGTATCAGATGACATTTATTTCAATTGTTAAACGTCAAACTTCAGAATTGAAAAATTTCAGTATAACTTCTAAAAAATATGTTTTGCTTAATTAATTACTTTTTATTCAATAAAATTAATAAATCTAGAAATTGAAAACATATAAGTTCAATATTTTCTATAATATCTGTACTTATCACCTAGAATAGTTCAGTAATATATACTTGTGCAGTGACAGTGACAGTTAAATAAATGGCAATATTAATATCACCAACCTAAACGTTACACACATAAATTTCCCTAAATCGACTTGTGTATATTGTGGCAGTATAATTTAAATTTTAATAATAAAAAGACACCAAATAGAAAAAATAGTATAAAGAACTCATTTTATAAGACTTTTTTCGCACTTGTTCTTTAGTAAACTCGCCCCCGGGCTCGTTTTACTAAATTTGAACACGTGCGAAAAAATTATGTCTTATAAAACTTGTTCTTTAATATACTATTAAATCACTCTTATGTCATTATTTCGTCAAAAATGCATTAAAACAATGACAACTTGACACTGACAACAATGTCTAAATAAATTTATAATTCATATATTTGAAATAATTTCGTCAAAATTGAATAAAATTCTGTATAAACCATGTGAGATACGAATGTTTATTCAATCGAAGAAACTATCCAACTCACCCTTCAGGCTCGGGGGCTAAACTTTCTTCTCTTGAATAAACATTCATGTATCTCACTTGGTGTATAAATATCTAATAATTGTTTGTAAAGTTGAAAACAATATTTATCATTTCTTAATGTCGTTGTTGCAAAATATTGTGAAGAATTTTTTTAACGGGTTGTTTTACAAATATGCATAACTTTATTAAACTCTAAAATAATATATATTATTAACCGATTTAAAGAGGCGATTCAGAACCTTGGATGAGACCTGGAGTCACCACTACACATCTGAAACAAAACTTCAATCACAACAGTTGGCTGGCCGTTGGGAACCCGCTCCGAAGAAGGCAAAGACCATTCATTCGGTTGGAAAGGTGATATGGTATCCGTTTATTTGACGCCAAAGGAGTTTTGCTAATTGACTATATTGAAAAGGAAAAGACTATTACAGGACAATACTACACAACACTTTTATACAAGTTTAAAGCAACCATTCAGGAAAACCGACCCATAAATGGTCAAAAAAGCTGTTATTTAATCACGAAAATGCACCCGCTCATTCAAGCACAATCGCACAGCAAAAATAATCGGAATTGCAGTTTCAAATCCTGCCGCATTTATCTTATTTACCTGGTTTGGCTCCCTCTGACTTCCACCTATTCCTGAAATGAAAAAATCTGATATGGATACCACATGACTTCCTTGTACTGTAAACTGTTCATACTTTTCTTAATAATAATATAAAAATATTATAACCGTATTTGATTTATGCGGAAAATACCAAAAAATACCTAGAGTAAAGTGCCCTTTTGGCACGGACGATCGCAACCAAAAATGAGTCTCAAATAAAAAAATTCAACTTTCTACGACGTACCGTTTTTGAATAATGCGAAAAATACCAAATAGTGCCCCTTTGGCACGGCCGATCGCAACCAAAAATAGAAGGTGCACAACTAGATGCTATAACAGTCCAAAATACAAAATTTCTACTTTCTACGTCTAACCCAGGGGGCTGTCAGCTCTATTGTTTGTCCTTGAATTCGTTTTTAGTTCTATCTAGCATCAAGAGATGGCATTAGGTGTTTTCCGGTTTGTGTCCGAAATAATTCTAACCAATCAAAATGGTTTAGATAAATGTCAAAAAAAATTATTATTTTGTTTTATGTATAATTCAGCGCGTGTCACGGTGTAGTTTGAATCTCTTAACAGTTATTATTAATATGATCATTATTGTGATTACTTCTATTGTGTGATTTGTGTAAGTTTTAAACTTTGACAGAAGGGAAAAATCGTAATAAGAAGAATAACGTACTAAATGTGTTATTAAAGACTGGAATTTCCAGTTGTTATACTGTTCAAAGAAATTGCAAGACATTTATTATTTATTTTTGAATCTTATTTAATTACATCTAATATGTTTCCATTATATTATTTAGTTTTTGGAATTTTATATGCCAAAATTTTAATATCCTTATAAAAATCTAGCTTTGATTAAGTTCATAATAGCACCGCAAGTTAGCGCTACTATACAGAGTAAAAAATAATAACCATAGCTGTCTTGTCTGGAGATAGATAGTTTGTGGTCTAACCGTATTTGAGTTATGCGACATACATTCGTCCGTCCGTCCGTCCGTACAGACATCACGACGAAACTAGCCATAATGGATTCAGAAAAGGTCAAAACGGATATTTCCGTCAAAATCTGAGAACCAAAATTTTTCGCGATTACAATACTTCCTTTTTACTCCGTACAAGAAAGTAAAAATGAATAAATAAATAATCGTCTCTATGGTTTTGTGACGAATGCGTATTTATAACAATAACACTTTTATAATGTAGCAGTTTGCTCGCTCGTGTTGTAAACTTCATCTTCGGGTATAAATGCAATAAACAGTAGGCATAGCATAATTACCTAATTTGATTCATATAAACACAAAAAACATTTAGGCATTTTATTTTAAATAATTATGCACTTGAACAAATTAAACTAATATACTAACAAAAAAATTATTAGAGTTATATCAAATATGGTCATAAATTGTTTAAAGTAATACAAAATTGTAAAAACTGAGATCAAACTATTGGAGCTAGTTAATTTTAAATAGTGTTACAGTTAAGCAAATTTAACAAATATGACTATAGTTAAAATTGTAGAAAATAATAAGAAAAAAATCTGACGTGGCCATCACACAACCTTCCGCCATATCTAGACTTTAAACTTTAAACAGAAATGTATACGTACAATCTGGTGCCCATTTAAAATATACAAAAAAAATCTAAAATATTCAAACACAGAAATTAGTATCACCTGAATCAAAAGATTCATTCACACGAAAACTCTTCTGTGTTGAAGCAATCCTCCGTTCAGTTACTACATTTAATAGCTTACGTATGACTTATATAACGCTAGTATGCCAACTTGTCACCAGTCTCATCTGTCAATATTTTTTATGTAGAAACAAAAATCAACCGAACATGGATTACAAGATTTCAATGTTTTATTTGATAAATTTATTTTTTAAATTTTACTGCAGTTCTTTAATGCTACCAGATAAAGACAATTATTTTATAACATAGATTGCAAATAACTTTTCCTCTTATTCTTATTACAAATAAATACTATATTTATCCAAATTTATAGAAATTTTTGACAATTAATCTTTTCAATCTTCAAAAAATATCACTTCCGGTGAAGATATTTGTACCAAAATCTAATGAGCTCTTCCTATTCGTATACAATTGTAAAATACCAAATATCAAAATTTTTGGGTAATTCGTATTTGAGTTATCCAACAGACGGCATCGGCCCGGACCACACACATACACACACACACACACACACACACACACACACACACACACACACACACACGCACACACACACACACACACACACACACACACACACACACACACATACATACAGACATCATCGGGAAACTATCAAAAATGAGTTGTAAGGACTCTAATTCGTACTCATCCACTAAAAACTCACTACCCGATTTTTTGCATGATTCCAATACCTTCCTTTACAGGTAAGCGGAAGGTAAAAACTGCAAAAGCAAAATAACTAATCATATGTAAATACTTATTTAAATCTGCATCTATATTTGAGAAATTGCGGGATATTCTATATCAAAATCTGTTTTATGTTTAAAATGTGCAGTTGTATAAATAGCCAAATTTGTTTGACTCGTGGATATTTCGCCATCAAAGAAAAGAAGATTTTGAAGCAAACGTCTAGAGCTTCTAGCGGAGTTTGAACTTTGTATTTATGGTCATCTATAACCACGGATCATGCCTGAATTTCTCTTAGTGGACCAATGATGACAAAGAAGGGTGTAAACTTAATCCAAAATTTCTAAGCTGTTTTTTCTTTCCTCATTTCAGTAATTTAAAATTACAGTTCTAAAATAAATTCAAAACAGCATCATCATTCATAATATATGAACAGACAAAAAATAGACTTACCAATATGTGGAGAACAAAAGAATTCTGAACTTCGGCTTTCGATGGACGCCAGCTCTTCGTTTTACTTTTATTTCTCAAAGTTGTTAGTGGATAAATATATGGCAGTAGATTAATTGCATATACGTTAATATCTACAAAAGGTTACATTTTTTATTTAATTATCATGCTTATATGATCTGAAATTATTATGTTACCTTCACAATCTTCTGGTAATGTTATTTAATTTACAGAGGCAAGTAAATTAAAGCACGGGCATATTTTGGCCACGTTTCATTTAGACAATTTTCTTTGTCTTTATATGCATGAAGAAAATCCCGGATCTACTAAATTTTAATAGGAAAATACGTTTCCACTTGTTTATCACTAAAAACAGCAAAGAGCAAAGCGATGTAGTACGACGGACATCACTAAAATGAAGAACGCATACAAGTTGCAACTTCTTGTGTTCTGGGTGTATAATATATTGTTATATAAATCACAAAATATTACAATGTAAATTATACAAATAATTGTGTTTTGTAAAACATAATCAATCATTATTGTATGATATGCTATGTAGCGTTATACAAAAATTTGTACAATATATTGTTTTAAAATATAAAATGATTGTGTTGTATAGTAGAATATTTTATTATTAATGTGTACAGGATACAACTTTTATTGTAGGATATATAATAATTGGTTTAACAACAAAAATTATGTGAAAGAAACACATTAGTTTTGTAAATGAAACGACACTGTATTTTAAATCGTAATATTTACGTGATACATTTTACAACACAGCGGTTTATAATAATATTCCTACAATACGTTTCTCTCCGCGTATATAACAAAATAATACGACAATACTATTATGTTTACTTCCTTCAAAACTGGAGGTATATGAATCGGATATAGATAGACATAGATCGATGTACTTATAGGGGTAGGTAGGGCGGAATGGGGTAGCATCTTATTTTGGGTGATAACATGACGAATTTATTATAAATTTCCCGTTTTGTTCCACTATGTGGAATTAATTAATAATGAATTATCAAATCAATATAGACTTATCGTCATCGCTGTCAAACCCGCAAACGACACTTCGCACAAGAGCACCAACCCTCACTTGACTTTGAATAAAGTTGATCACAATATAGGCCTTGACAGCTTCTACAACACGTTGCATGTTGTCTGACGATCAACTTAGCCCCTCAGTTTTTTTTTGTAATTATACGCACTATCTGAATATGATATATAAAACAAAATAATTGACATACCTACATAATCTTATAATAAAACATGTGGAGCAGAACATCCCATTCCGCCCACAGCGTTCTGCCCCACTACATAACATTAAAAAAAATTATAGTCAGTAATTTCACCGTAATATACAACAAAATTGTAAAAAGACTAAATAACAAAAAAATTTACTGGATAACTATCATTATGATAAAAGTTAAAAATGATGACTTACCTTCATTCAACATCCATATATTAATTACAAATATAAGAAAAATTTCGCACTCACGTAGAAACCGGCAGAAGGTGAAGACCAACACTAACAACTTAACCTCTGACTTAACGTCAAAATATCATTTAATGGATTCCTACACTCATGCGCACGCGCTAGCAGCGTTTTCCCATTTCACCCCGCTACCCCATTCTGCCCCACTTTCCTATTATTTTTTGTCAATAAGCACATTAGAACTAGTTTTGAAAAGAATTGGAAAGTATATTTTTTTAAAGGATGTGAAACTGCATGTGTTCATCAATATCGCACGTAAAAATAAATTCTCAAATAATACAAACTGAGTAAGTATTGTTAATTCCGGTTTTCTTGTATATCAAGTCAAGGCTCATGGGCGGAATTATCCCCTTACAAGGGCTTATACTATGTACCTGGAAGGACATGTAGGAAACTAATCTTTACTGCTATATTGCAAATAAATTAATATATTTTATTTTCTATTCAATAATCATAAATTTTATAAACATTGGACTCTCCTTCAATGCAAGTTGCTAAATATCCTTCTTTAGTAATATTAAAAAAAGTTAAAAATCGCCCAGGCTGTACAATAGTTGGTATGAGAGATGCATCAAAGAACATGTTGTCGACCCAGTAGAATCCCTAAAAAACATTATATCATTTATTTTCCAGCTTTTACAGTGAGCAAAGTGACCGATTATGGTATTGACAACTCAAGTTCTCTTTTTCGTCCGGATTCTGTTCTTCAGGTTATCGCAGTCTCCTCATAACGCTGGTATACTTTTTGTACAGCACAAAGGCTCTTACCAACAATTCTTGAAGTTTTACGTTTTTCTCGATCATCTTGTACCAACGATTCAACTATTGCCACAACAATAGGATCTGCAGGTATTCGACCTGTTAAATATCAGGGCAAGAAACCGGTTTATGAAACCGTAATTTTTGGTGCCAGAAGGTGATCTAAACCGTTATTTAAATTTACAAAAAATACCGGTAACCATCAAACAAAATAAATTTAAACCGGTTATTTAAATCGTTTCTAAAGAGAGGAAAATAACTGCTTCATTAGAAAATAAAAAAATTGAGATAAGAAATACTATTTAATTATTAAATTTAGGTGCATCTTTCATGCTTCGACATGTCAAATTTAGTTCAGCACTTTTGGCCGGATGAATCTTTAATAATATATTATAAGAATAAAAATTCGGTCAAATTAATGACCGTTTGACTAAAACAAAAAATACACGTTTTTGGGTAAAAAACGTGCAAGTTTGGCGATGTGTACCGAGTTGGAAAAAAATTGTCGACTTAGTCTCCCAAAAGGGCATTGAAATTTGTTCAATTACCTGTGCAGGACTCAAAAACGAAGTTTCCACGACGATTTGGCACAAAGTTATGGGTGTGCATTTTGTGGTTTTTTAACTCATAAGTCGGAAGTTTTAAGACGAAATTTTTTTAAGAGCAAAAACCTATTTAAAAATAACGTTCTCGATTTAACCAATTTTTTTCGTTGGCAGCTAAAAATCAACGCTAAACAAGAAAAAACAGCGAAGTAAATATTATTAACAAAAATATCGACATTCCTATACCTCTCTTTCAGGTGGGAGGTAAAAAAATCATGCAAATATAGCCCATTGGCTTCTTAGAGAAAAAACAATGTTTGTTAAATATAGTTTATTACTTTAGCAATAGGGCATTCTGTCTTGGCGTGTGAAGCTTCAAGAAGGGTCATCCAAAATGGTCCAAATATCAAAAATCCGCTATGACACACGTCATTTCTTTTATATGTCAAGAAATTATGTTTCCATCCTCCGTCTCCCCACTTGCGAACCTCTGCTTCTAACTGACAGATTAATGTTTCATAGTGTTATAATATTATTATTATGGATATTGTTCTTATCTTACCGTGTACGTATGGTCAAAAGGTTCCAGAAGAGTAACGTTAAAACTGAGCGAAAAATGTGTTCGGTTGAATTTATGAAAATTGATAAACATTTTAATTGTTGATTTTTCTTTGTCCACTGTCGAACAGGTTCTAACGTATTTTATGTCTATCGCAAATTTTTCGTTAGGCATCTAAATAATAATTTGTCATTTTTACTTTTATGCTAATACTAAACCTTATTAAAAAAATTAGATATCTTAAAATAGTCACCTATTTGTTTAACTAGGCAAATAATATTTGATTTATTGCCGCGACTACTGGCTAGAGTCGGGGCTATAAATCTAGCTTAGGCAGTCAATAAGTATGTTTGCAATGTTCAACACATTATTTTGTAGTTGAGTGTTTGTAATTAATATCAATTTAGTGATTTTCAAAATTTTGAACAGGTATAGCCATCAAATTATGTTACTATACGTTTCTTGAACGGTTGTTAATGCGTTTGTTGAGCTATTGCTTTGAATACATTCAGAATATATTGTATATTTATATTTTCATGAAATTTTATTGATTCACCGTAGAAACAATTACTTTTGTTGCCTAGGCACTAAAAGTGACACTTTACAGACTGTTAGCTGTCAAGAAAATACCTAGCACTTTTAATGTCAATCGGCGAAAAACTAAATTTTATTTAAGTATAACGATAAAGTTATAAAAATTGGACCAAAATCTTGGCATTCTACTGAAAATTATATTAAACAATTTTCATTGATTTGATAAAGATACCAAAATAATTTGAATACGTGTATTTTTATTATTTAAACTAAAATAATTTACACGAATTTAGAAAAGTACAAATTTCGATAGAAATCTAAAGTTTTCATCATTTAAAATACTGTAACAAAAAATTTCTTTGTTGGAGCATTAAAAATGGAATAATACAAAAATAAGTATAACTACACTATCACTAATGCAGTGGAGGATGGTCCTTTAAAATTAAAAATATGTTGTGTTATAAGTAAATTAAGTACTTACGAAAAAAGAACATTCTGTTTGCAAAATAATTATTAAAAATATAAGTACGACTGTAAAGAACAATCGGCACATGTTGAAATAGATTATTCTGGAACAACGTTACTGTTTATATATAAACCTATTACAAATTATATCAATTATTATTTATATTATTATATGCAATTTAGATAAATTACTAATATTTACATAAATGTACATACAGACCATTGTATATCAAAAATAACATAAATGTTCGATATTATCATTAGAAAAAAATCACATTTGAAATTTTAATACAATTGTATTTTAAAAATTTTGTAGACTAAATTATTATAATTGTTGTATAGTTGAATACTAAATTGTTTTGTTCAATTTTGACGTTTTAAACTGCTATTAATAACTCCATAGCAACAACTTTAAACAACTGTTTATTTAAACTTTTAAATCACTCAACCCATTTTGAAATCACTCTGATGTCATTATTTCGTCAAAAATGCATAAAAACAATGACAACTTGACACTGACGACAACTTTAATTTTTTTTTGTAATGTCTAAATAAATTTATAATTCATATATTTGAAATAATTTCGTCAAAATTAAATAAAATTCTGTATAAACCATGTGAGATACGAATGTTTATTCACTCGAAGAAATTATCGCTCTCGCCCTTCGGGCTCGTGGGCTAAACTTTCTTCTCTTGAATAAACATTCATGTATCTCAGTTGGTGTATAAATATCTAATAATTGTTGTAAAATAATATATATTATTAACCGATTTAAAGAGGCGATTCATAACCTTGGATGAGACCTGGATTCACCACTACACATCTGAAACAAAACTTGAAACATTTTTTGTGGCTACTTCCATATTTGAAATAAACTGAATTTATTGTTATGTTTTAAGAAAACTTCCTGTTCCGGTTTTCGAAATGTGACCAAAATCTTTTCAGCTCTGCGCATTATGCTAAGCTTTATAAATACCAAGTTTCATAATTTTATTTTTTCTCATTCATGAGTTATTGAACATACGGACATACAGACAGACATCCATCCATCCATCCATCCATCCACTCACACAGACATCATTGGGAAAATGGTCAAAACGGATTCAGTGAACCTCAAAACATGTATTTCCGTGAAAATCCCGACATCGATTTTTTTCATGATATTTAGACTAACTTATACGGTGTATAAGAAAGTAAAAATGTGGAGCAGAACATCCCATTCCGCCCCACAACATAACATTGCAAAAAAATAATTTAATTATAGTCAGTAATTTCTAAAGACTAAATAACAAATGTACTGGCTAACCATCATTATGATAAAAGTTAAAAATGACGACTTACCTTCATTCAACATCCATATATTAATTACAAATCTAAGAAAAATTTCGCACACACGTAGAAACCGGTAAAAGGTAAAGACCAACACTAACAAATAATACTTCTAACCAAACTTCACCTCTGACTTAACGTCAAAATATCATTTAATGGATTCCTACACTCATGCGCACGCGCTAACAGAGTTTTCCCATTTCACCTCGCTACTCCATTTTGCCCCACCTTCCCATAGAGATTATTTTTTGTCATTAGCACATTTTAGTATCCGCAGAACTAGTTTTGAAAGGTATAGGAAAGTAGATTTTTTCAACGGATGTGAAACTGCATGTTTTTATCAATATCGCACGTAAAAATAAATTGTCAAATAATAAAAACTGAGTAAGTATTTTTAATTCCGGTCTTTCTTTTTTATCAAGTCAAGGCTCATGGGCGGAATTATCCCCTTACAAGGGCTTATACTATGTACCTGGAAGGACATGTAGGAAACGAATCTTTACTGCTATATTGCAGGTAAATTAATATACTTTATTTTCTATTCAATAATCATAAATTTTATAAACATTGGCCTCTCCTTCAATGCAATTTGCTAAATATCCATCTTTAGTAATATTAATAGTGGTAAAAAATAAGCCAGGCTGTAAAAGAGCTGGTACGTGAGATGGATCAAACAACATGTTGTCGGCCCAGTAGAATCCCTAAAAAAAAACATTATATCATTTATTTTTTAGCTTTTGCGGCGAGTAAAGTGACCGATTGGGGTTCTAACAACCCAGGTTCTCTTTCTCGTCCGGATTCTGGTCATAGCGTTGGTACACTTTTTGTACAGCACAAAGGCTCTTACCAACAATTCTTGAAATTTTACGTTTTTCTCGGCCATCTTGTACCAACGCTTCAACTATTGTCACAACAATAAGATCTGCAGGTATTCGACCTGTTAAATATCAGGGCAAGAAACCGGTGTATCTAACCGGTTAAAAAATCGATTAACCGTAATTTTTGGTGCCAGAAGGTGATCTAAACTGTTATTTAAATTTATAAAAAATACCGGTAACCATTAGCAAAACAAATTTAAACCGGTTATTTAAACCGTTTCTAAAGAGAGGAAAATAACACCTTCATTAGAAAATAAAAAAATTGAGATAAGAAATACTATTTAATTATTAAATTTAGGTGCATCTTTCATGCTTCGACATGTCAAATTTAGTTCAGCATTTTGGGCCGGTTGAATCTTTAATAATACCTATATCAGTTTTCTTTTGTTGATATTTCACCAAACGAAGTTTATTTTACACGGGGTTACAAGAATAAAAATTCGGTCAAATGACCGTTTGACTGTAAAACAGTTTGGGCAAATAAGTGGATCTCCTAATGTACTAAAGATGACACTAGCGTCTGTCACTTTGGCAATTTGGTTAAATGACGATTTGGTGAAAGGACGATTTGGTCAAATGACGTTTTGGTTTAACAGCGTTTCGTTAAATAACAGATTGGTAAAATACCAGTTTGGTCAAATAACAGTTCGGCCAAATACCCGTGAAAGATAAATTTCGTTTGGTGAAATAACAGGTTATAAGAATAAAAGTTTGCTCCCAAGAACGAAGTTCCTACGATGATTTGGCTCGTTTGGCACTAAGTTATGGGTGCATTTTTAGGTTTCTCGCACATAACTCAACGACTTTTCAACCAAATTAGACGATTCTTTCGGGGGAAAACTCAGATTAGGATGATCTCTTTTCGTACCCTTCAACACCCGAACAAAAGAAAACATTTTTGGGTAAAAAAAAACGTGCAACTTTGGCGATGTGTACCGAGTTGGAAA
The DNA here is from genome assembly GCA_947534325.1 of Agonum fuliginosum. NCBI lineage: Eukaryota > Metazoa > Arthropoda > Insecta > Coleoptera > Carabidae > Agonum > Agonum fuliginosum. Next base: position 31,668,675 of record OX384037.1, read on the forward strand.
AAAATTGTCGACTCGATCTCCCAAAAGGTCATTGAAATTTGTTCAATTACCTGTGCAGGACTCAACAAACGAAGTTCCTACGGCGATTTGGCAGAAAGTTATGAGTGTTTGAAAAAAGTTTTGAACTCATAAGTCGGCAGTTTTTCGACGAAATTGTTTTTTTTCACAAATGAAATTTTCTTTCGAAATTTGTAATTTTTTAATCAATTTGAGTTATTCACACGAAATATCCAATATCATTTTTAAATTTTCTCGATGCACTTTTTTTCAAACACCCATAACTTTGTGCCAAACCATCGTAGGAACATCGTTCTTTGAGTCCTGTACATGGAATTGAACAAATTTTAGTGTTCTTTGGTGGATCGAGTAAAAAAATATTTTCAACTCCGTACAAAGTTGGACATTTTTTCCATTAAAAACATTTTTTTCTAGAGGGGGCGGAAGGGGTTGCGCTTAAGTTCGCATGTATGTCTTTAAAGTAGACACAAAATTCATCGAAATCGATTGAAATTACGCCGAGTTATGGCGGTTTGAAAATGGTCGAAATTTCACGAATTTCAAGTGTTTCATTTTTTTCCACCAGTGTATTAACCGGTTTCGTAAAGAGTAAACCGGTTTAAGAGAAAAAATTTATTTAAAAATAACCGATTTTTTTAGTTTGCAGCAGGGTTGGCAAAAAACATGTTTTTTTTATTTTAAACAAAAAAAACTGTTTTTTTTGTTTAAAACTGTTTTTTTTGTTTAAAACGTGTTTTTTACTGATTTAAAAAAAACATGTTTTAAACACACAAAAAACAATGTTTTAATCAGCAAGGAGTTCTGAAATATGCATCATTACGCACTATGGCGATAAATATGCTGGGGATTCCCCTACCTATACTTATTATTATGGCTATGGGTGACAACAATAGTGAGAAACAGTATATGTTATAGGTACACTATTATTAGCAATATGAACTTTGTTTTGTTACGTAGATAAAGTATTAAAAATGTTTAAAACGTGTTTTAAACATGTTTTAAACATGTTTAAAACGTGCTTTAAAAACTTGCTTTGTTTTAAACAAGTTTTAAACATTTGTTTAAAACGAAATGTTTTAAACGTGCCAACCCTGGTTTGCAGTTAAAAATCAACGCTTTACAAGAAAAAGTAAATATTATTAACAAAAATCTCGACATCGAATTTTTTCGCGATTCCTATACCTCTCTTTCAAGGAGGGAGGTAAAAAAATCATGCAAATATAGCCCATTGGCTTCTTAGGGAAAAAAACAATGTTTGTTTAATATATTTGCAAAATTGAGAAAACCCAAGTGAAGTGGTTGGAATGAAGTAGGTACGAGAGTAGGTATGAGAAAGTAGTCTTACTTTCGAGTAGGTATTAAAATACTCATCTTCAGGTACCGGTGACTAGAATGAGATACAAAAAATATAAATAACACACTTACATTTATAAACTAGCATTGGTACCTGAAGATGAGTATTTTAATACTCGATACCGGTCGTACTATATAAATAAAATTATAAACGTGAAATAAGACTACTTTCTCACCCTACTTAATTTGTTAAATATAGATTATTACTTTAGCAATGGGGCATTCTTTCTTAGCGTGTGCAGCTTCAAGAAGGGTCATCCAAAATGGTCCCATTAAAAATAATCCGCTGCGACACCCGTCATTTCTTTTAATTCTCAAGTAATTACGTTTCCATCCTCCGTCTCCCCACTTGCGCTCCTCTAATTCTACCTGTCAGATTAAATTGTCATTGTGTTATAATATTATTATTATGGATATTGTTCTTATCTTACCGTGTACGTATGGTCAAAAGGTTCCAGTAAAGTATAATTAAAACTGAGCGAAAAATGTGTTCGGTTGAATTTATGAAAATTGAGAAACATTTGAATTTTTGATTTTTCTTTGTCCACTGTTGAACAGATTCTCATGTATTTTATATCTACCACAATTGTTTCGTTAGGCCTCTAAACAATAATTTGTCATTTTTACTTTTATGCTAATACTAAACCTTATTAAAAATTAGATATCTTAAAATAGTCACCTTTGTTTAAGTAGGCAAATAATATTAGATTTATTGCCGCGGCTATTGGCTATAGAGTCGAGGCTATGAATTTAGCTTAGGCAGTCAATCAGTATTTTTGCAATGTTCAACACATTATTTTGTAGCTTAGTGTTTGTAATTAATATCAATTTAGTGATTTTCAATATTTTGAACAGGTATAGCCATCAAATTATGTTACTATACGTTTCTTGAGCGGTTGTTAATGCGTTTTCTATTGCTTTGAATATATTCGAAATATATTGTATATTTATATTTTCATGAAATTTTATTGATTCGGCACTAAAAGTGACACTTTAGAGACTGTTAGCCATCAAGAAAATACCTAGCACTATTAATGTCAATCGGCGAAAAACTAAATTTTATTTAAGTATAACGATAAAGTTATAATAATTGGACCAAAATCTTGGCATTCTACTGAAAATTATATATAAAACAATTTTCATTGATCTGATATATCAAGATATCAAAATAATTTGAATACGTGTATTTTTATTATTTTTATTAAAATAATTTAGACGAATTTATAAAAGGACAAATTTCGATAGAAATCTAAAGTTTTTATCATTTAAAATACTATAACAAACATTTTCTTTATCGAAGTATTAAAAATGGAATAAGTAATACAAAAATAAGTATAACTACACTGTCACTAATGCAGTGGAGGATGGTCCTTTAAAATTAAAAATATGTTGTGTTAAGTAAATTAAGTACTTACGAAAAAAGAACATTCTGTTTGCAAAATAATTATTAATAATAAAGGTACGACGGCAAAGAACAATCGGCACATGTTGAAATAAAATATTTTGAACAACATTACTCTTTATGAAGGAAAATGTTAAGCGACTGTGCGTGTTGTAGTAGAAAGAGAGTACACAGGAATGCAGTCAAATTGAAACTTTATTGATCTAAGGCCAACGTTTCGCCACCTCTTGTGGCATCATCAGGGCAAAAGATTTAAAAAATATACAAAAATTAATCATCAAAGAGATGTTGTCAAATATAAATCAAAAAATCGAGCACTTCTCTCCATGCACTCACAGAAAACAAGAAACATGAAAAGTGTTTCTTGTTTTCTGTGAGTGCATGGAGAGAAGTGCTCGATTTTTTGATTTATATTTGACAACATCTCTTTGATGATTAATTTTTGTATATTTTTTAAATCTTTTGCCCTGATGATGCCACAAGAGGTGGCGAAACGTTGGCCTTAGATCAATAAAGTTTCAATTTGACTGCATTCCTGTGTACTCTCTTTCTACTATTACTCTTTATATATAAACCTATTACAAATTATAATAATTATTTATATTATTATATGCAATTTAGATAAATTACTAATAGTTCCTAATATTGACAAAAATGTCATACAGACCATTGTATATCAAAAATAACATAATTATCATTAGAGAAAAATCACATTTGTAATTTTAATACAATGATATTTTAAAATTTTTGTAGACTAAATTATTTTATTCAATTTTGATGTTTTAAACTGCTATTGTTAACTCCATAGCAACAACTTTAAACAACTGTTTATTCACAAGTGAATTTAAACTTTTTAAATCACTCAACACATTTTAAAATGCATAAAAACAATGACAACTTGACACTGACGACAACTTTGATTTTTTTTGTAATGTCTAAATAAATTTATAATTCATATATTTGAAGTAATTTCGTCAAAATTGAATAAAATTTTCTATAAACCATGTGAGACACGAATGTTTATTCACTCGAAGAAATTATCCCACTCGCCGTTCGGGGTCGGGGGTTAAACTTGTATCTCACTTGGTGTATAAATAATCTAATAATTGTTGTAAAGTTGAAAACAATATTTATCATTTCTTAATGTCGTTGTTGCAAAATATTTAAAGAATTATTTTAACGGGTTGTTTCACAAATATGCATGACTTTATTAAACTCTAAAATAATATATATTATTAACCGATTTAATGAGGCGATTCATAACCTTGGATGAGACCTGGATTCACCACTACACATCTGAAACTAAACTTCAATCACAACAGTTGGCTGGCCGTTGGGAACCCGCTCCGAAGAAGGCAAAGACCATTCATTCGGTTGGAATGGTATCCGTTTTTTTGGACGCCAAAGGAGTTTTGTTAATTGACTATATTGAAAAGGAAAAGACTATTACAGGACAATTAATACTACACAACACTTTTGAACAAGTTTAAAGCAGCCATTCAGGAAAAACGCCCCATTAATGGCCAAAAAAGCTGTTGTTTAATCACGACAATGCACCCGTACATTCAAGCACAATCGCGCAGCAAAAATTATCGGAATTGCAGTTTCAAATCCTTCCGCATTTATCTTATTTACCTGATTTGGCTCCCTCTGACTTCCATCTATTCCTGAAACTAAGAAATCTGATGTGAACACCACATGACTTCCTTGTACGCCTATTAAACTGTTCATACTTTTCTTAATAACTAAAAAGTAAAATAATTTAAAAGTATAATAACCGTATTTGATTTATGCGGAAAATACCAAAAAATACCTAGAGTAAAGTGCCCTTTCGGTACGGACGATCGCAACAAAAAATATGAGGTGATTAACTAGATGAAACATGAGCCTTAAATAAAAAATTTCAACTTTCTACGACATACCGTTTTTGAATAATGCGAAAAATACCAAATAGTGCCCCTTTGATAAATAGGAGGTGCACATTGCACAACTAGATGCTATAACAGTCCTAAATACAAAATTTCAACTCTCTACGTCTAACCGTATTTGAGATATGCGACAAACATACGTCTGTACGTCCGTCCGTACGTACAGACGTCACGAAGAAACTAGTCATAATGGATTCAGAAAAGGTCAAAACGGATATTTCCGTCAAAATCTGAGAACCGAAATTTTTCGCGGTTACAATATTTCCTTTTTACTCCGTATAGGTACAAGGAAGTAAAAAAATCCTGGCTAGAAAGAGATTTCTGTCGTATGAAGAGTTGATCGAGGCTCGAGGCTGTAAACGGCTATTTTGAGGACCTTGAAGAAAGTCACTTCCGGGAGGGAATCGGAAAGATTCATAAATGTTGGCCCAAGTGTGTTGAGCTTCGAATGGATTGTTATACGAAAAAAAAATTAAGCCAAATTTCTTTTGTTTTCTTTGTCATTCCTGAAACTTGCCAATCCACCCTCATTACAGAATTAACATAAAATAATTTTTTACCTCCCGCCTCATATTTTATAAGGGAGGTCTTGTGATGGGTTTTTGGTGGATAAGCACGTTTTAGGGTCCCTAGAATAAAAATTGAACATTTTCGTTTGTGAGTTGCATCGTTCGTATGGTACAATTTTTCGGGCGCGATTCTAAATTTTATATTTAAGGTTTTAGTACGAATCTTAATAACCCCTTAAATTAATATTAAACACTCCGGAAGTAGTATTTTTTAGAAATATTACGATAAATTTTTTATTTTTTTAAATTTTAAATGAAAGATTTTGTGATTATTATCTAAAATCGGTATTTTATAATTTTTTCTGTATCGTTTAAGAATAATTAAAGTATACCTACTTATAATTTAGTTATTTATTACTACGTAATACGTAAAATTTAAATGCTTTTGCTTATGACATGACAGTGACAATATTTTTTTGGGAGTATTAGTAGTACCTATATATTAATATAAGTAGTTGTATAATAAGTAAAAGGAATAAAGTAAGTATGGCGGGTGGTATTGTGCTGGCCACATCCGATTTTTAAATTCAATAGAAACCAAACCATATCAAAACCCTCTTCACAATTTAATTCTCAATCCGCTTATTTCAATTCCTCATCCCCTTATTACATCAGGGCGGAGTTTTGCACGCTCCGCCCTCCACTTCCATTGGCTGCCGTCCCATCAACCCCAATTTCAACCAAACGCACACATTTCCCTTTTATAAATCCTTCTTGATCCTGTACCGCTTTACAGAGACCCTGACACGGGCTACAGGAATGTGTAGTGCTGATAGGACTAACACTGATATGTTCTCTGTGGACCTGATGAGTAATGGGGGTGAGTAATGGAGTGCTTTACTGGCGGATTGGCGGCCAGCATCAGGAAGGGATGATGTGCTGGAACATTTGACTTTCGACTCTTGAGGAGGATAGTGTCACTGTAACGAATAATTTGGCCGGTTTAGTAATTGTGTTTGGTTTTGTGGTGATAACTACGGCAATAATGGTAAGTCAAATAGTTTGAGATGAAATCTGTGTTTATTTTAACCCTCTGATGCATGAAGCAAAATTTTTACACTTATATGAAGTGGGTCATTTTGACCAATTATTCATTTTGTGTATGGGAATTAAAAAATAATCATAATTTCATGAACTTTTATTCAGATAATTACGCAATTATATGTAATATGAAATAAATGGCTAATAGGTACCTATTCAAAATTTCAATACTAGACGAACCTAGTTTGAACCTTGAACTAACTGTAACTATGTTTTTAAATATAAATGTATGTAAATTACACGAAAATCTGTACTTAAAACGAAATCTCTGTAACATTGTATTTCTAGCAGAAATGCATGTAAATAGAGAGGACTCTTCTTCGCTAGCACAAGGTGTAAATACAACTCATTCTAGAATATTCATACACAGGAAAATGTATGCACAAGAAGATATAGATCTAGAAATGTTGTACGTAATAAAATACCTGCATTCTGCATAAAAAGATTGATTAAGGTAGGTGCGACAAATAAAGCCCACGTAACAGTAAATTATTTTTATTATTTATATAGAAAGGTATTTGGTAATAACTAATACACAAAAATAAACTTCACTCTTTATAAAACAAAACAGAAGTTATCTATTAGCAAAATAAAAAATAATTACTGTTGAAAAATAATATTTAAAAAAAGATAATTTTTGGGCTGTATTTCTTGTATGACAGTAATAAGGCCCACTGTTTACTGTATGCATCATACTCATGTTCTTTGTCTTCAGATGATCTGTAACCAATGCAACGTTCATGCATCCATGTGCGACACATAATACTCATTCGCATTGCGAATTCCCCGTATGTAAATTGCAAATGTTAATGTTTATTACATTTTCTGAAGGGATGTGAAGCTGCATGTTTTTCACTCATTTCATGTGTAAAAATTAATTATTAGATCACATAGAAGCACAGAAAATTTTACAAAACAAAATATTTAACAGATAGACTTTAAAATTTTGTTGTCTTTCTTATTAGCGGGCTTTATTACTTCATTTGTATTGGAATTATTTTCAACATATACTTTAAACAATTTACAACAAAACACAATTATTATCTGATTACTATGGTTCCAACATAATGAAAGTATGACAAAATGTATAGGTAACCGGGTAAAATACCTTAAAACTAGTAATAACTTTCAATGCAGCACTTCAAATTTAAAACCGTCTTCATGTGGTAGAGAAACAAAGTTTATAATTTATCTATTTGTTATAATATTGTATCACTGGTGTACTTAAGTTGGCAATGCAGCAAATTATTTAAAAAAATTTAAAAGGCGGAAAATTTGAATGTGGGCCTTATTACCACCTGGGGTTTATTTGTCGCACCTACCTATTCTCTGAATGAAAATGCAAATCTAGAATTTTTGATTCGGCATAAGTATATACCTGAAATGCAAATATAGGAAGATGTAAATACAGGAAGATGCAAAAATCTAGTCTGTCTCTTCAACGCAAGGTGGATATGGATATGTCGTAGGCTAATTATATCGGTCGTTTTATAAAACGCCTAGTCCTATTCTAAATGATTCTGCATGTAATGTCACATCATTTTATTACACAATATGCCGAGGCTTTTGGTAGTAACTATGAACTGAACTAAATAAAAAACCCAATACCCTTCTCGAATACCATAGACTCGGTTTTGGTAAACACTCTGATAGCACTGAATTTAAAAAATCCAATACCCTTCTTGAGTCCTAAATACTCGTTTTTCTACAAACTATGATTAAACTGAACTAAATAAACAACCCAATACCCTTTGTGAGTTCCACATACTCAGTTTTGGTTGATTGAACTGAACTAATGTGGGATTCTGTGTAAATCTGTAAATTTTACTTGTAAATCTTTAAATATTGAACAAAATCACATCAATAATTGTTACAAATATAAAAATTATCATATGATTATAAATTTCATTGCGATTTTGTTTAATATTTACAATTTTATAGAACTGTAGCAACAACAGAATTTCACAGAAACCCACAAAATAAAGAACCTATCGTTCTTATGAGTGAAATAAAATGATGTGACATTTTGTGTTTAATTATTGCCTACATGCCTAATGCTTTTTATAAAATTCTTGAGTATCACATAAGTAGGTACTCGGTTTTGACTATAATATTTATAGATCTGCATCTTTTTGCGTTCCCATTTTCCTTCCTGTGTTTGCATTTATCCTAAATCTAAAATTCAAGATTTGAATTTTCCTGTGTATTGTGTGTATGAATTTTTTGATGAAGGTATTTTATCACTTATGAATTTTCTAGATTTGCATCTTCTGGTGTTCTAGAATTTTATTTTTTGGTGATTTGGCATTGAACACATTTCCTACTACTTTTATTTAAGTCAAGTTTAAATTAAGTGTTAATTTTATTCCTGTTCTTAAAAGTTCCTATTCCTACTTAAATTATAAGAAGTTAAAAAAATTTATGTAAAATTAAAATATTTTTACTGTAAACATCAAAAGGAAATTTTTGTGTAGGTATAATTTTTTGGCAGAATCATAAAAATAGAGAAACAAATACTTAGAGTAAATATATGAGTTTACTTTTATTAGGTATTATATTTAGACATTTTATTTCTTGATTTATGATACTACACTACTTATACCTACTTATATATTGTTCGTATTTGAGAAAGTAGGTACATAATTAAATATAAATATAGAACATTATAGTTCAATTTCAATGCATAAACTGACCGACAAAGTTTGATACTTACATTTTTATTACTTACTATCAATTAGCTATCAATGATTAGCTCTAGGATGTCAGTACTTATTTTATCTACAAATTATGCTGCGTAATTATTATTCCCCATAAATAAATACCTAGTTCTAATTGCATTATAAATAAAATATCGTTTTTATTCTTCCGACATTTGAGTTAGATAAATGAAAGTTTATAATTATAATATGCGATGTAATCTTGAAAAGAAAAATTGTAGGCGAGAAAAAATATCGTCACATCCGTTCTGATTACAAAATTCACTTTTTACTTAAAATATCCTCTTTTGTGACCATGAAACTAATTTAATATACTGTTAACAACATTATAATCAGCGAGATATTTTAAATAACTTCTAAGAAATGTTAGACTTACATTTTTCTTTTGTTTCGTAAGCTTAAATCATTTTAGGTAGGATATTCAATTATAGCTACTGAGCTACTACTTAGGTACTTGTTTTCAGGCATGATAAGGATACCATATATAACATATAGCTTATTTTTTCGTATCTATACTTTGGAAGATAATAACCCAAAATAACTCATATACTCAGAACTGCAGTCAACTTAAAACTTATGCTTCGCCACCAATAATTATTGTGGCTTATTCAGAATCAGGGCAATACAAATATTATACAACAATGAAGTCTTGATTATTTAAATTATTTTGAATGGGGAACGAAATTTTGGTCGCATGGATTTAATTTTTTTTTTCATTTAAAGATAAAGATGAACTCCGCATCCGTTTAGTGTTGAAATTTTAGTTTTATTTTTTGTTTCATTTACATAAGCGTTACTCAGTATACCAACAAAAATTGCAAATTTCAACACTATACGGACCTATATTTAACTTTTATCTTTCAAATGAACCATTATTTGAGATATAATGATGATACGTTCAAGTACCAATTTTGATCCCTCTACGAGAGCGCGTTCCCTATTGCTGCCTTTGTTCGACACACTATATCTGTATAAATCTATCCTTTTCTCGCAGACAGCGAGAGCTTGAGTGCAATATTGCTGCAATAGAATCAGAATTCACAATTATTGCTCAAAATGAAAATCTGAAATTTTACATTAGTAATAAAAAAAGCTTTGTTGCATTGGAAAATTCAAACTATATATTATTCCGACAACAATTAGAGATAAAAAGGAATTAAACACTAGAATTTCGTGAGGATGTCATGAATAAACTATAAAAGTTTTCATTGAGTTTAAAGACAAAATGAGTAAAACATAGATGTAAAAAGTGCGGAAAAACAATAAAACTATAATTTTATCAACAGAATTGCCATAAATTCTATCTAAACTTGTACAATTTTCGCCGATTTTCGCATAATTATTAAATCCAAACTAATTACGTTGATTAAAGATTTTGAAGATTCCGCACTTTTAGTATTCTTCTTTAATTTAAATACAAAAATGGAACATCATACGTATAACAGTATTAGATTGAGACCATCACAAAAATTACTCGTTTTTCAATGCGTTTATTGCCATGCAATAATTTCTTAACATGCTTTATCTTATAAGAGATTTATTAGAAACTGTAACTCGACATAAACCTAGTTCCATTCTTCGTTAGTTAATAAATTTATGAAATTCAGCTTTATCTACAAAACTTCGTGAGCATTTTATAAATTGCTAGACTGTTGTTAAGGGGCTATGCTTCTTGAGTGCAATAAGAATCAGAATTCACGATTTTGGCTATATTGCTCAAAATAAAAATCTGAAATTTTACATTAGTAACGACAAAGCATTGTTGAATTGAAAAATTGTAACTATATATTGTTCCGACAACAATTAGAGATAAAAAGAAATTAAACACTAGAATTTCGTGAGGATCTCATGAATGAACTATAAAAGTTATCATTCAGTTTAAAGATGAAATGAGTAGAACATAGATGTAAAAAGGGCGGAAAAACAATAAAACTATAATTTTATCAACATAATTGCCATAAATTCTATCTAAACTTGTACAATTTTCGCTGATTTTTGCGTAATTATTAAAGCCAAACTAATTACATTAATTAAAGATTTTGAAGATTCCGCCCTTTTAGTATGCTTCTTTAATCTAAATAGGTACAAAAATTCAACATCATACGTATAACAGTATTAGGTTGAGATCCTCACAAAAATTACTCGTTTTTCAATGCGTATTATTGCCATGCAATAGGCCCTTAAGTATTTTTGAGCTACGTGGAGTTGAAAACACAGCTTGCCCCTCAGCAAGATACTACCCCTGCTGTTTTCTTCTCAGCCTCTGCTGTTCCCAGTGACGGAGCTGGACGGCGACAACACGGACTACAGCAGCACGTCGTCGACCAAGCCCCCCGACATGGACTCGCTCTCCGACGACGACGACCTCATGTCGGACGACTTCAGCTTCAACGACAGCGACGACGACAAGCAGCTAGGACACGTCGCCCAGGTTAGAACGAATAGAGTCAAATTCAGATATCTAGGACCCCTGTCCGTTTTACAAAAGTGCAGCTAGTGAGTATACGAGGTCCGGCTATTTAATAACGAAAAGGCGGCCTAGAGGGGCATGAGGGGAAACGAATGCAGCGTTAGATAGCTGGAAGTGTCTACTATTCCGGTACGAAAACACGTCGCAGTCGCTGTAATAGTATTTTTTCTATAAACGTTAGAAACGAACGTGTTTTCTTCTCGTGCTAATTTTCGCTTCACCTCTTTCATCAACTCGAACCGGGTTCCTTTTAAGGCAGACTTGATCTTCGGAAATAGAACATAGTCACAGGGTGCTAAATCAGGCGAGTACGTCGCGTATTCGAGAACTGGAGTACCTCAAGCGGTCAAATAACGCTTCACAAACAGCGCGTTATGGGCAGGTGCGTTGTCCTTTATAGAAAAAATATTACTACAGCGACAAAAACGTGTTTTCGTACCGGAATAGTAGATACTTCCAGCTATCCAAAGCTGCATTCGTTTCCCCTCCTACCCCTCTAGGACGCCTTCTGCGCGCGCAGTCTTGTTATTTAATAGCTGCACTTCACTTAATTTTCAAAGAAAACTAAAATATAACTCAATCACAATCAATTACAACATTCACAGCGTTACACGAAGCAAAACAATACGAACGTCAACATGAGAATAACAGATATTGAAGCTGATGTTCTGTAACAGACAGTAGAGTAGTTTCCTCTTGTTTATCATTTATGCCTCTCTTTCTAAGACGAGAATTCGTACTTCACGCAGGGTTCTACTTAACTGAATCTACCTCTATTCGGAAATATTGGAAATTTTCAGTGTGGAGAGTGAGATCTTTTAAAATCTTGTTGCAATCTTGCCAAGCAATTGCCAAAAAATGGCAACAAGTTTGAGAAAGACTCTAAAGAATTATGTTATCGAATTTATTGAATTCTTGAGTAATATTTAATTAGATTATTTTTTGACTGAAAAATAGTGGTAAGTATTTTTTTAGCAAATAATTTGAAAATTGTCTCTATCGATTTATTACTAATAATTTCTATTACTCATTGCTCAGAACGCATCGAAAAGTTAATAATTATTTGACATAAAATATTATGTCAAACGAAAAAATGTTACAAGGCAAACATGTGACAAAGAATAAATAATTTCATTTGGTTTAAGAAAAAAGAAAAATAATCGGAAACATTGTAAATATTAAAACCAAGTTTGCAATTCTAAGTGAAGACGTTCCCCAGGTAGTGATGGGCAGCCCGGGGCCGAGGGTGACTGTGAGGAAGATGTTCACGAACTCCAGGGAGCGGTGGAGGCAGCAGAACGTCAGTGGGGCCTTCGCGGAGCTGAGGAAGCTGGTGCCCACCCACCCGCCGGACAAGAAGCTCAGCAAGAATGAGATCTTGAGGATGGCCATCAAGTAAGACGAATATTGTTTATCAATTATGCTGTATACAATTTAGGCGTGGCACTGAGAATCTTCGATATAATTTGAATCGCACAAAGTAACGCTCATACGGTTCTCATAGCTCGTCTTGAAATGAACCGGTAATTCAAAAGGGCGGTGTAACGGTGCAGGTTTCGATTTCGGTTTAATGAACAAAGCGCGTTTGACACTAGGAGTAACAAGTTTTCATCCAAGTTCCTTTACGCAAGTTTCTTGTCAGTTTTCATGCAGGGCCTATATCCCGAGATCATCAAATAAACTATGAAATATGATATAGATCCATAATATAGATCAAAGATAGTTTAAATTAATGACAAAGAAAATTTAAAGATAGATAAATTGGCAGAAATTTATAGTTTGATTACTCAATTTCATAATAACAATAATCTACAAATTTTCATAATTTTTATGAATTCTTTGATGAAAAATATGATATGTTCTATAATTCAAACTTTGATGAAAACTTACACGATTATGTAAAATAGGCAAATTAGTTTAACAAGATCTTGTACTCCATGGTTGTACCTACGTTTTTTTCTGTGCAATTAATCTAGAATGTGTTTCTGGCTAAATTCAATCCTTTGTTGTCACTTGTCAGTAACACATAATATAACGCACTCGGCTATCCGCTCAGTTAAGGTATGTACCGTAAATATCAAATCTTAACCAAGAACCTGGTTTAGCGTTCCGAAAATACAAAATTCCTGAAAAATTTATAATTACGGAACGCGGTTACTGAAAGATGGTTACAAATTTTACTAACCAAAGCAACCGAGCTCGAAGCACGGTTGTTCGTTAGTTTTTACCCCCACTACTGCATCTTGGCGGGAATCGGTGAGTGATTCAGTGTTTGTTATGACAGCGAGAGCTGTCAAAAACTCAAAATGGTACCTATGTATTTTAAAAATTATTTTGTATGCATTATTTGATTTGATTTTTTAGGAAGATTTGTCTTGTGCCTATTGTGATGTAAATGTCGGAACCGTTGAAGAATAATAATAATAATAATCACAATAACCTGTCAGTTTAGTCAAAACACACAACCAAACCGTTCCGCAAATACTACTCAAATTTCAGTAACCAATGGTTAACCGTGAATAAACGTAACCAAATTCTTGGTTAAAATTTTATATTTACGGTACATACCTTTAATAATTATTAATAATATGTATGCAACGCTGATTACTTTGCTATCAAGTGTGTTGCTAACCCAATGCAAGTACTTTTGTCTGAACCATACGCATAGTAGAGATAAAATAATAGATGATACAAAATTAATTTTCCAAAATGTTTACCTTCTTACTACTTTAATTAAAAATATCGTTAAACACAATTTATAAAAAATCTGATGTGGCCAGCACACAACCTCCCGCCATATCTAGACTTATGTTATAAACAAATGTATACGTACAATCTGGTGCCCATTTAAAATATACAAATAAAAATCTGATATGGCCAGCACAAAACCTTCCGCCATATCTAGACTTATATATGTATACGTACCTATATACTTACTTACTTAATCCTAAAGCTTATCTACCTTTCAGTGTAAGGCTGGATCTCTCTCTTAGTATGCTCTTGATATACTATGTGCGTGACGGAGCCGTAGTTACGGTTGTCGCGTCGCCGTATACGTATATAATACTTCCGGTGAAGATATTTGTACCAAAATCTAATGAGCTTTTCCAGTTTATATACAAATGTTAAATACCAAATATCAAAATTTTGGGTAATTCGTATTTGAGTTACCCGACCTACACCTCGGCCTTGATCATATTCATACGCACACACTACACACATACATACAGACTATCAAAAATGAGTTGTAAGGACCGTAATTCGTGCTCATCCACTAAAAATTCACTACCGGATTTTTAGCATGATTCCAATACCTTCCTTTATAGGTATGGCGGAATTTAAAAACTGCTTCAAGAATCAAATAATTATCCGTACAAATAGATAAATTAATAACAACAACAAAAATTGAAGGAGTGAAAGAAATATTAAGGTGTTCGTCTACCCTAAAATTTTACAGCGTTACAGAGGTGTACGCCTCTCACGTTTACTTTAATTATAATTGAAATATATGATGCTTTTACATATGAGTGTATTAACAAAGGATGTTTTAATGCTTCTATATTTTTATTTTCTTTCTTTGACCTAGGAATTTCAAGTAAAAAAATTTAAAACGACGTTTTTTGCGGTTTTTTGTCATTATTTGATAATATTTTCCTCGGTCACTATAAATGACAAGAAAAATTTAAAAAACAAGAAGCATGAAGCTAAGCTTCCTTTTTCGAATAATTTTTGTTTTATTTAATTTCTTGAAAAAATGCACAAATTATTATGGGAATCTGGAGCCATGTTTACAGTAATTTTCAACTTCAAAATGACATTGCATAGCTAGGATGCGGGAAAGTACGAGTTTCGGGCTGGTTTCGGGCATCCGTAGTAGTGGGGAAGAGAGTGAAATAGAAAAAAAGTAATATCGAAAGTATTCTAGGAATTTGAAAAAATGGTAGACGAGCCTCTTAATAATATCATTTGCTTTAAACGTAGTAAGCTAATATTTCAAGTCCATGATCATTGTCTATGCTAATTATTTTTTTCTAAATTATACACAGCAATTATCACGTCTGTTAATAATCCGTAACGTTCATAATTTCATATTTACCGAGAAGATTTAAAACAAGATAACCAAGATTATGTTTCAATGATTCCATCATGTTTCCGCATTTGAATCAGAATCTGAACCTTGAATATTAAATCTCTGCAGTTTTGAAGGCTAAGAATACGAAACGATTTGTAAAAATAATTTCATTGTATGAAGAAAGATTGCAGTTTATGCTGGCTCATCAGAGATCTTTAAAGATTTAAACATAACTTTAGATTAAGTTCATTGTCTAAACATCGTGAATGTGTATCATCACTAATGTGAACATTATCATCATTTAATTGTAACGTAAAACGTGATGGTACATTGTGATAATGACTTATTTTAATTGAATTGTTATCAATATTTTGGTATCTTCTAATAAATTATTTCGAGATGAAATAAAATTTAAGTTTCATCAAGACTTCAACGTTTTTTTGATAAATTTATTTTTTAAATTTTACTACTGTTCTTTAATGCTACCAGATAAAGACGATTTTTTATAACGTAAGTTGCAAGTAACTTTTCCTCTTATTCTTATTACAAATAAATACTATATTTATCAAAATTTATATAAATTTTTGACAACTAATCTTTTCAATCTTCAAAAAATATCACTTCCGGTGAAGATATTTGTACCAAAGTCTAATGGGCTCTTCCAATTTGTATACAAAAAGGCTACGAATACGAAAACGATTTGTAAAAATAATTTCATTGTATAAAGAAAAATCTGCTGTGTCCAGCACAGTACTTCCCCGACTATATAAGTTTTAATAACTTATTTCGTAACGCCTTTAATTTACCTATGCTTTATTCAGCAAAATTTAAATAAATTTATCTTTTTCCCCAAACTATTTAAGTATAATTTGAATAATGTATTTAAAAAATTGACGATCGGTTAAATGTTATTTTTATCTTTCTACTAGAATTATTTTCCGGAGAGCTTTAATTTAATTTGATACCACACACGATAGCATTTTAATAAAAATAAAATAAGTTATGTTTATAAAGTTGGTACCACTGGTTGAATAAAAAAATTATTCTAATTTTTTTAGAAACAATTGACAGTCGCATAAATGTAATTTTTTACATTTTACTAAACTTATGTCCCTAAGCGCTTTAAATTGACACAAAACTCGATATAATTTGAATAATTTATAATAAAAAAACAATTGACGATCGTTTAATGT
The DNA here is from genome assembly GCA_947534325.1 of Agonum fuliginosum. NCBI lineage: Eukaryota > Metazoa > Arthropoda > Insecta > Coleoptera > Carabidae > Agonum > Agonum fuliginosum. The sequence continues at coordinate 31,685,438 of OX384037.1, forward strand.
TATTTTTGTTTTTCTACTAGAATTCTTTTCCCGAGAGCTTTAATTTGATACCACACACGATAGTATTTTGATAAAAATAAAAAAGTTATGTTTATAAAGTTGGTACCACTGGTTGAATAAAGCTCATTAACGAACTTGAAGTCAGATTTTGGCTCAAGATCTTAAATATAAAATTTCAGTCCAAAATTCCAACGCGTTTTTAAGTTATGCAACATCCAGACAGACCGACAGACCGACTTTTTTTAAAATTATGTTTTTTGGGTTCAGTAGGGTCTAAAACGTGAAGATTCACCAAAATCTCGAACTGTCAAAAAATCACGATTACAATACTTCCCTCTATTACATAGGTCGGGGAAGTAAAAATTGCAGTTTATGCTGGCTCACCAAAGATCTTTATTTAAAGATTTAAACATAACTTTAGATTAAGTTCATTGTCTAAAATCGTGAATGTGTATCATCACTAATGTGAACATTATCATCATATAATTGTAACGTAGAACATGATGGTGCATTATAATACTGACTACATTATTTTAATTGTATTGTTATCAATATCAATATTTTGGTATCTCCCAATAAATTATTTCGAGATGAAATAAAATTTAAGTTTTCATCACATTTTATGCAGAATTTGTCACGTAAAACGATAAGGCATTTTTTAAGGTCTCGTCTGATTGATATCATTACTATTCAATGTTAAAAAAATCACAACAATGGTGCGTGGATTTTTTTGGTAAAACCCGAAAATAGCAAATCATTTCCTATTGGTGCGATACAGGTGATCGTCAAATGTTTATTATAAAATTAAGTATTTATTACTCATGGGAAAAAGGAACCGCATTTCCATTTTCGAGAATATTTACTCCGCAAATGACAAATTTAATTTGGTAATTAGGAACGTTGCAAGTTTGGTTAAGTGGGTTAAAAATAGTAAATTTAAATAAATTTACTTGAAGTTCAATTATGGCCCGACATGTTTAAGCATGGGGATCTCGAGAACCATAAGAGATACGAAGTTGGTTAAATTGGGCAAAAGTTAGAAATGTTTCTGATTTCCTACAGATATGCATAGGTGACTAGATATACGAAAAAATGTTAATTTTGTCAATTTCGTTTCTATAATTTCTTAGTTTGAATTAGTACAAGTTTCTAATTTGCACGTTCTACGCAGTTTTTAACGACTTTTGAGGTTAACCACAATTTAAAAAAGAGAACATCTTGCTGCAGTGTAAGTTTGTCTTACACTCGAAGTTATGATACACTCTGTATAAATTTAATGTTTGTATAGGTACCTATACAAAAAGTGTACATTTTTTTGCAATCGTGCGGGACACTCAAAATAGCTAATAGCCATGGATCTGATCCAGATCCAGCCAATAGCCCTAGTGCAGAAAATCAAAAAAGTATCTAGTTACATACTGACAAAAACTTAAAATTGTTGTTCTTTCTTAATAAGAAATGTTTGCAACAAAAATATGTTAGTTAAAATAGCTATTTATGTTAAGAATCGTAACGTCAATCATTATGGTACTAGTCGTAAAGATTATTAAACGAGGCGAAGCCGAGTTTGATAACACAACGTGTAACATAATGATTGGTTACGATTCGAATTGCATACAAAATTTTATCTGCTAGCGTAAATTAGTCAAAAAGTAAAATAAATGATTTGGTATTGAACAAAAAATTTAAAACTTCAGGCATGCAATTTTAGAAACTTCCTTAGTAACAAGTTGTATTTTATTTCATTGTAGTACTGAGTACCATACTGGATTCATTATGGTCCTCGGACGATAATGAACGCTATATGGTCTTCAAATTGAGGTTTATAATGTTGCCATTATGGCACGCCAGCAGACAGTGGTGGATTTACAAAATTTTGACACTGGGTGCACAAATCTAAACAGTGAAAAATGGTAAAAAATAAATGTAAATTGAATAAAAATTATAACTAAATTACGTAGGTAATTAAGTTATTATAACGGAGAAAAGGGGTGATTATATATTAGTGAAATGAATAATGCGCTGTAGGCGAAATTTTGTTTAAATTTAAAGTCAGATACCTTTATATTATGTTGTAATTAAATGTAATATGTCTGTTTTCTGCATTGTTTTTAAAAACGAACAAAGCAAGTTTTACTCGGTTTTTGCACGGTTGCCTTCCCCTCCCCCTAAATCCGTCACTGCCAGAAGATAAACATATTTCTATACACATAACTTCTTCCAGATACATTCGCCTGCTCTCCAACGTCCTCGACTGGCAACAAAAACAAGAAAACCGTTGCGACATCCAGATAAAATGCGAATCATCCCTCTCAAATGACAGCTACCCGTCTCGCTCCATCCTGCACCCCAACGGGCTGCGCATGCGCGCGCGTCTGCGCAGGAACTCTTCCATCCTTCTCCTTCAGCAGCCCTACCAGGTGTGCGACAGAAACGGCAACAACTTACTCATGATTGCGCCAAAGGACAACAGGAGCTTCGCTGACATCACCCACAAAATCAAGGTGGAGACCTTCGAAGAGAAAGACGAGGAGAATGCGGGGGTAGGGGGGAAGTTTCTTCAAAATGGCGACCTACATGGCGCGGGAAGGGTTACCCAAAGAGAGAAAAGGAGAAGGGTTGAGGAGTTCTGTGAGAGGAATAAGAAGAGATGTTCTGAGGATCGTTGATTGTATTTATTATTTATTTAGGTGTGTTGATTGTATTTGTAGGATTTAAATAATGTATTGATGTGCAATACTATAAAGTTATAAATAAAAAATATTTCATGCGATTATGTAGGTAACCGCAATTGTAAATGAAACAAGTTTTTAGTTATTTGGGTTTTCACAGTCTGGCACATATTCTGTAACAGGTAACAAGTGTTTTATTGTACAAGAAAATGACTGTCAATATTGTTAACATTGATTTGAACATTTTAATATTTATTTTAACCATAAATAGTCCCAGTGGATAATTTAGGGAGGATGCACAGCTTCCCCCCCTCCCCCCCCCCGAAATAAATCTGAATGATTATTTTATATACAGGTTGGGAAATAGGTCACTGACCATTGTATTTTTGATATAATTTTTTATTGAAAATGAATAATTTTGATTACAAAAGATAGTTTTAATCATAGAGAGTTTAAAAAAATTAGGTGGGTCCTTTTGGCGGCCATCTTGCCTACTTAATCAGTCAGATTTCAGTCTCTCGTGACCTCACCTAGCTATAGTTTATACACTGTGGTAAAAACCAAGTGTAATGTTAGCGTAATGCTCTAAATTGAAGCTTAAAAATCATGAACAAGTAAAACAAAAATAATTTTCTATTATTCTGTGTACTAAAGTGAATAATTCAGGCACGTATATGATGGGGTGATCCGGGAAACTTTCAATTACAGGGCACTTGATCTTGGATGAAAAAAATTCGCCTGCGGTGCATTTTATTACCAGCACCAGCACAATTTGAATTTTTTGAATCTCCCCTCCTGTCAAAGAATCCTAAATCCGCCCCTGAATATTCCCAAAAATAAAAACTATAAGATGAATTAACAAATAATGATTACATAAATACAATATACTCTTTCATCATTTGATGAATGGAAATTCAAAAGTGTATTCATTAAAATGTGGTCTGGAAATTCCTTAATATACGTAGTACACAAGATAAGTATTTTTCTAATTACTTAATAATGTATCATTTAGTCGTACAGAAACTCAGGGTACTCAAAAAAGATACAATATGAATTTTAGAAAGGCATAAAATTCCTATTACAAAATGATTCGATTTGGCCAGCTGGCAAAATAACAGCAAAATTTTATTTTAGGGACCAAAACTAAAGTAAAGTAAATTTCAGATATCTAAAATTAAATTTTTGATATCCTTAATTCAATTTAAGATATCTAAAAATAAATTGCAGATATTATTAATTTAATTTCGTTTCGTTCAATTTTTTCCACATTTTACATATCCATAATTTATTTAGTTATATCCTGGTGATATCCTTAATTAATTTAGTGATATTCATAATTCGTTTAGTGATATCCTCAATTCATTTAATGATATCTCTAATTCGTTTAGCGATATCCTTAAATCGGTTAGTGATATCTATAAATCGTTTAGTGATATCCGTAATTCAGTTAGTGCTCTCCACAATTATTGATCTAGTAATAAAATAACCTACTAAACAATATAAACTGCATTATGGATATGGATATATACATTGTACATATCCATTTCCATATCCGTAATTTAATTTATGATGTAAAATTAAATTCCAGATATCACAAATTGAATTTAAGATATCTTAAATAGAATTATTGATATCTGAAAATGAATTATTGATATCACTAAATGAATTATTGATATAATTAAGATATCTATGATTTATTTTAAGCTATCAAAAACTCAATTTGTGATAGGTATCTGAAATTAAATTACGGATATGTGAATTTATATTAAAAACAGAACGTTTGTCACATTAACAAATAAAATATAAGTTCAGTATATTTTTACCGATAACAGTATTTGAGGAACCACACCCAAGCTAAAAGTCCGAATTATGTATTTACTAGCGAGATCATGGCATGGGTTCGTATCCTACTAAGGGAACGGATGTGTGAGGTAAACAAAAATAAATATGAATTTGGCACCACCACTTATAAGTAGTATTAAAATAGTAAAATATTTTAATTTACTTTTCCTAATTAATTTTAACAATTTAAAATAATCATTATTTTTTAGTATAATTGCAAATTGTTAGCTATCACCTACCTACTTAAAATTTAAGTATCAGAATTTCGAAAAAGAGGATAATTATATTATAAATGAAAAAAATACCGGATTCTGACATCTACCCTAAAAAAGAGGACATGTCCGGGAAAAGAGGACCCCACCTTCCGTGAACCCTTGCGGAACTCGCAACCCTTCTCTCCCAAAACCACCTGTTGCGGTCACCGTCATTTACCTATACCCTCCAACACCTGTCCGTCCAGCTACCTGGGTGACGTCACGATATCGACCTTGTAAGAGAGGTGTATTCACATTCTCGCTGGTTCGCCTCTTGGTTCTGGTTGAAACCGTTGAAGCAGTCTGGTTCGCGCTTCCATCAGAGACAGTTGATACTCGCGTCACGTGACAAAGAAACTTCAATGAAAATCCTTATCAAAGTGTAGAATTATCAGTTTCCTGATGAGTGCTGGGGTATAAGTGACGGCCGGATTTTGACTCGTGCAGTGTGTTGTGATCTTTAAGTTTGCACAGTAGTGGATTTTGTTTTTTTGGTGTTTACAAAGTTATTTATTATGGTAAGTACTGACTTACTAACTTTAAGTACTGTTTATACATCTATTTTAAATTCGAACAGTAGGTACATAAATTATTTATAAATTACTTTACAAATATAAGTTTTTTTCGCGATTAGCTATTATATTTTTAATAATAAGAAGCCCTTAAAGTTTATTTAATTAGTTCATTTTACACATTTTGTACAACAGTACAGATATTTATTTTATATTCCATTAGTCTTAATACACTAATTAGATTGCTAATTGGATACCAAGAGGATTTAATTTTTTTCAGCAAAATAACTTATTACTTAGGTTCAATATTGCACTAATTTTGTTAATATAATTTATAGCAGAATTTAAATAAATAAATATATACCTATTTGTACCATTTACAAATTTCAAAATAATTTTTATTAAAGCTGCAGAATAGATAACCATTTAAAGTGCAGGTTAAAAATTGTATTTATGCCTGTAAAACATAATAATTTAAATTGAAAAACAGCGCAAACATAAATTTATATTATATCTTAAGAAATAAACAATATCAAAAAATTAAGTACCTACTAAATGCGTCAAAACAATGCTTTAAGCGTTGAAATTTAAAATAAATAAAATTAATTTTCAAAAATTGTGTAGTTTTTCGAAGTTTTTTTAATGTACCAAATTTTATAACAATATCTTTTCAAATAAAAGGTTAAGAATAAATTGTATAGAGTAGATAAATTCAAGTTAAATGTAAACTGAAAAGTAAGAATAGTTATTTTTCCAATTAGAGAGGAAAGTGCTTCTTTTTCCCACTCGAGTTCGAAGTTTGTCACGAGCGAAGCGAGTGAAGCAATTGAATGAGAGTGGAAAAAGAGCTTTCCTTTCGTGTTAGACACAACATTTTTTGAAAACATATATAAAAACATTGTAAATGTAGAAGAAACACATAACTAGAACCAGTCTAGAACTAAGGTTATAACCTTAAACTGCCATCTGTCAGAATGACGTTTAAAAACAATGAAATGTTTCACTGCAGTCAATATGCCAAATTAAATTTAAGTTGTCTAATTGTAAAAAATAAGTTTGAAACATAATAATTGTAAAATACCTAATAGTTACTAGGTACTTAACAGAATTTTAAATATAATAATAAATTTACTTACAATACAATTTTAAAAATATTTCATCGTAAAATAACACTGGTGGTAACACTGCTTACTTTCCTCTCTAGGAGGAGGAGGGAAAACTTACTGTCCTCACTATTTCGCGACAAGAAAATTGTGCTTTCTTCGCATGTCGTGAAAAAAATCTGGTTGCATATTCTGGCTCAAATTAATAACTTAAATGTAAAATGATGTGTTTTATATAAAGTATGTGGTCAATTTTATGTTTTGTAAATGCAACCGGCCAATATGAGTTATAATTAAAATTATATTACCTATAATTAAATCATTTTCGTGTTCAATTCTCAGCTAAATATGCTAAGTAAAATTTATAATTTCTTTAATAAAACAATAGTATATAAAATTTCTGTTTCAAATTAAGTTTTATTGTATAAAAATACAAAAACCGTAACGTACATAATACAAGAAAGCATGTAGGTTACTACAAGCTCTTCTAAGTTGAATTTAAGACTGTTGCTTGCTTATTGCAAGGTTGTTTGCACTTTCTCTCGCAACTTAAGACGCAATGAAAAAGTTCACAAACAATTCCAACAATCTGTTAACGCCTTCGAGTATTTAAGTTGTTATTAATCTATATTTGATTAATTAAATTTATTGCTTTATGTAACAGAGGTGAAATTTTGACTGTTTGCCAAGATTCCGGTATTTGCAACTTTCTTTTTTGCAATAGTGAATTTTTAAAAGAGCTTAGCAACCATTGTATAAAATATATCAAAGAAAATTTATCTCTTTTTACGAAATCGAAAGAAATTTTCAAATTGTGTCAAAAGATAAAAAATAACATTAGTAACTGGTCTCATTGTGGTTTAAATATTTTCCTAGGATATTTCATGATATTTTGTAACATATTTTTCATAGTTATCTATATCTATAATATTGATATTACAAATATGAAGTATAATTTTTCGAAACGTTTCCGAGTAAAATAAAAAATATCTTTATAATCGAGGTAAACACGATGTTTCACAATTTCTAATAAAAAATTAAATGGCAGATACTACAACTTTACTGGTTTCATAGTCTTTAATTATTGCTGCGCACCAAAATTTAATTAATTTGTACCTAAGTGATTCACATGAAAAATACTAATTGATATAGTATTATTTCTTTTTTATTAACTAGCCGAAAAATAATTAATGAAATTGAATATACTATAATTTTTTTTTATTACCTAAATTATTTCTTGAAGAAGAGATAAAAACTTGGAACCCGTATTTTTTATTTTTACAAAATTTGTATTAAACAAGCTCAAAAATAATTAATGAAAATTAAATAATATATGATGTGACGTAGAATGCTGCTATATATCCTATACAAAATAATAACGTCACAGGAAATATCTTTATCAATTCACTAAAAAAAAATATAATATTTAAAAATAAAACTTGTATTTTTAACAATGTTTTACACCCAACATTATGATCATAGTGATAAAAATCTCATTTTAAGGGGGTTTTATCGCTCAGCGCTGCTAGCTCACAACCCGTTATTTCAAGTACCTGCGCTGACAGCCTATGTTTTATGAGCACATGTTGTCTGTATTTATCCAATTGCTATGTTTCGCTCCATTCTTATTTAGGAAATACTGAATTTGGTTGTCTAGCGCACATGCAATTTTTAAATTTATTTAACAAATTACTCGACTACTATTTGAAAATTTTATATAATAAAGTGATACAAACATTTAAAATTTACAATGCAATAAGAGTTACGAAGAGTTTTTCTCAGAATTATTATTTAATTATTTATAAATAATAATAATATAACAATTTACAAAATTCGACATTGTAGCTAGTTTTTTACTGCCTTTGTCTTTATACGGTATTTTTTTAGATTTATAGGATTAATAGTTTGGCAGTAATTTGTAAAATACTTTTTTTACTGTGATAAAAGCCCCTTAAATAATGCAAGTAGCCCATTGAAAAAGAATAATTTTTCATAATTCATTGATAGTTTCAAAACAGTGAATTTCTTTTTTTCCAGGATTCAGAAGTAGGTATGAAAGAAACTTTACAGAATCCATAGGGTTAAATATTTTTTTAAATTTTGATTAGTCCATTAAATGTGAGTCACTCTCATTAACGTAAACAAAGAAAACTGAATGGCGGTCAATGAGATAACAAATGACATGTGAAAATGTAAATATTGTAAATTTGGTAACAATGCCTGATAAAATAGATGATTGAGATATGCAGTCAATGGTATATTTATAAATCTAAAGATAGGACTATCTTTCATTTTTCTGTCTATTCTGACTATTTAAATTAGAAGGACAGTGACATAATTATAAAATCATAATTTTATCTACAATTTATGTTGCTCAAAAATCTGATTATACCGCATGCATAAAATTGTTGACATTAATTGGGTAACATGATAAATAATGAGTTTTCTTTCACACAATTTTAATTATTTTACAGAAAAATACTTCAGATATAATGATATGCGTGTGAATTTGTAAACATGTTTATTTATTTTATGATTATTTAATAACCATTTATTATAATATAATTTACTTATTTAAATATCTTGTTCAATATTTGTTCAATAGAGCAATTTTGAAAAATAGCCTGTAACGACATATATTATACTTATCTTTTTTAAAATTGGACTTAAACAGTTGACACATGGATTGAATCTTGGCAAAAAGATATTCACTGTTTTAAAGCTATCAATAATTTAGAAATAAATTCTTCTCTTACGTCTTTGCGTTTTTCATTGAAAATTCATTTTATTAAACATTAAGGTGTACGTCTACCCTAAAATTTTACAGCTTTATACAGAGGTGTACGCCTTCCACGTTTACTTTAATTATAATAATTGAAATATATGATTCTTTTACATTATGAGTGTATTAATGTCTTAATGCTTCTATAGTTTTATTTTTTGTCTTTGGCCTATGAATTTGAAGTAAAAAAAATAAAAATGTCATTATAAATGCCAAGAGAAATTTGAAAAGCAAGAAGCATGCAGCTAAGCTTCCTTTTTCTAATAATTTTACTTAATTTCTTTAAAAAATACAGAAATTATTATGGAAATACTGAAGCCATGTTTACAGAATTTTTCAACTTCAAAATGACATTGCATAGTTAGGATGCTGGAAAGTACGAGTTTCGGGCAGCCGTAGTAGTGGGGTAGAAAGTAAAAATAGAAAAAAAGTAATATCGAGAGTATTCTAGGAATTCGAAAAAAGGTAGAAGAGTCCTCAAATAATCCTTGTGTGATCAGGGCTTTATGAAATGAAATACTCAAAAAATATAGTACCTAGGTTAGTAGTATTTAACGTAAAAATACTAGTCAATTGATGACAACTCTTGTTAAATAAAATATTACTTTTAGATGCTCCGTCACAAGGAATATTACTTTTAAAATATGTAAATTGCCTACTACGGTGTTTTTGCAAAAAAGTTAGCTATGAATTTGTCGACTAATCGAATTATTAGTAGTCATGCAGCATTAAATTTAAATGTCAAAGATAGTGATAGGTAGTTAAAATATGGATTCATGATAATTTTTATTTAAAATCCATGACCCATGACTAATTGTTTAAAAAAACCACAATTAAAACCAATTTTTTCATTATGTAGCAATAAAAATCAATTTTGTTCATACATTTAAATTGAGAATTTAATTTTTTACAAGATTTATTTAAGGTCGCGCTCGAAGCCAATTTAAGATAGTAATTTATCTGCATAAATTTCTGCAAATAAGAACAAACATTATACCTAAATAATATATTAATAGAATAATTATAATTTATTATCGTATGCTAAATAAGAATATGTACATGAAAATAAATGTAATTTGCGGTATAAATGAAAGAAGGTGGAGCAAAATTCAACAAATTGAAATAAATTGTATGCAAAATGAACTATTACTACAGACATAATTTTTAGAATAGGCAATATGAATATATGAATATCTTATTTTCATTGTGCAATTTAATTTTATGCAGAAAGGACAGAAAGCTTACTAAAAAACCATGTAAAAGTTTTTAAATAATAATTTTTTTAAGAGCAAATTATGATGTAAAAGTACATATAGGTAATAAGATTTTGACTATTATCGAATTAAAAATGTAACCATTACAAATAAGGTGCTGGCGGTTTTTTCACAGCGTTGGTACCCTAAAAACATTTTTAGTATATTTAAACTTAACAAAAAGATTCGATGTGGCCAGCATAAGACCACCCGCCATATTCTACCTATTATTTTTACTATAAGTAATCACAAATATATTTTAGTCACTTCATGTAATCTGCAGAAGAAGATATAAACGATGTGTCACTATTGTCACTGTCACTGTCACCATCATAATAAAAATTTTCGTACTAACAAATGATAAACAATCATGGACTACAAGATAGAAGATACTGAATACTGAAGTTTCATATACTCTAAACTACAATTTAATTTCTAAAGGTACCATTTATAGAAAAAATAATAATAATTGTAGATAACAAAAATATAATCTTTCATTTAAAATAGAAAATATTAACAAATTATGCTAAATTAATTATTTATCGAAATATTAGAGTAAAGTATTACTTTCGGCTTGGGAATTGTATAATAGTATATTGTACAACAAGAGTGGATGTGATGCCTATATCTCACGAGAACGCGTTTGCAGTCACGACCCATAGGGGGAATGTCTGCAAATGTTCGCGTGAGATATAGGCAATCCACTCGAGTTGAACAGCCTATTTTTTCTACGAAATATGGTTTTTGAAATAAAATGCACTCAATATGATACCAAAAATTATTTAAAAGTAGGGTTACATCAATTATTTTGTGACATATGACATTTGAATAATTGTTGCCAACGTAAAATCTCTAAATTTTATTTGCTTTTTTAGCAATAAAATAATGCTTTTCAACATAATTAATTATTAAATAACAGTTGATTTAATGTTTTTAGGAATTATTTGTCATAATAAAAACATAATTTGCACGCATTAACAATTTTTTGACGTATTTGACTTTGAATTTCATAATAATAATAATAATAATAATAATTTTATTTAACCACTTTTACAATACAGGATAATGTTTGTGGCATGTCAAGAAAAGAATACATACATACAAATGTCACAGAGATACAGATAAATAAATTATAAAAGTTACAAATACATTTTTAGTAAAAAACAAAAATTATTATTATTTTTTGCATCAGGAAAATAACAATGAGATTACATATTACAGGTCAGTGTCTAATCCAGCAATGTATTGGGAATACTCTTCACATGAGTAAAAACAGTGCTCTAGAAGAAAAAGTTTCATTTTAGCTTTGAAAGCAACTAAAGTTTCTATTTTTACAGTTGTAGGTAGTATATTATATAATTGGATGTTCAAAGAATTTTTTTTCGATTTGTTGAGTCTGAATCGGTCTGAATCTTGGAATACATAAAAGATTTGATGATCTAGTGTTGTAATTATGAGTATCAGACATTAAAGAAAAGTTATTAATGTTACTATGAATTTCAAGAAGTGTATGATATATAAATAAGCAAGGTAACGGCAAAACTTTCAAGCTTTTGAATAACGGTTTACAGTGTTCTCTGAAACCTGCACCAATAACTATTCTAATGGCTTGTTTTTACACCACCTGGTGTGGATATGACATCCCTATCCACACATGATAGTATGAAGATATGTTGCCAATATCCAGTAGGGAGTAGAAAAAAAAAATAACTGGGTTCATAAGATTGGTATTAAAATCTGAAATATAAAATTAGGTTTTTAATAAATGTTTTTTTAAAAGTTATCGTCAACGAAAAAATTTTAACATAAGGACACACGTACATGCACACGCACACACGCGCACAGATAATATTTAGAAAAAGTTAAATTCGTATTCTAGGGACCCTAAAACGTGCTTATTCACTAAAAATTCAAACTCGAAATTTTTGACTAGTGACATTACCTTCTTTTATAGAATATAAGGCGGGAGGTAAAAACTGATTTTCCATACCGTGTCAAAGATGTCAATGTCATCGTTTTCGAGGAGTACATGGTATTTTGTAACAAATATCAAGATTTCCCACAATTAATGTTACAGATTTCATCTCAAGGTTTAGAAGTTACGCATACTAACTTTTAAGATGATTTAACATTTAACCTTAATAAGTTACACTTACTTAACATCCTTTTCAATGATATTTCATGGTTAATGTTCGTTATTGAACAGTTTCCTTATATTTGAACGAATTTGTTTTATGGCTAAATAAATAATGTCAAGACTTACTTTCAAAGTCGTAAAGTACATAAAAAACAGGAAAAACTCTAATTTGAAACACGATTGAGATATTAAAATAAGCGTGACAAATTATCTGCATATGTTACATTACAGAGTCGGTATGACTCAGTGATACTACTCAGTTCATTTAAATTGTAAAAATGTCCGACAATACAATAACAACCAGAAAAACCATTCAATTGTTTACTTTTTGAAGGCACTTTACATGAAACGTGACAAAATTTCTAAATACAAATATTGAAAGAACATAATTATGTTTTATGTAAAAGGATTCTTATTTCGAAACAATGCATTATTGATATGTTTTTCTTAGTTGTCATTTGTATTTTCCAAGGTAAAATACGCCACAAATCAAAAAATACAAAATTGGATTTTTTGTACACCGTTTTTCCAATTGTAGGTATAATTTGTTTTTAATTATAATTTATTAGGCTCATTAACTATTACTGTCAAAATGTAGTCATTTTTTATTAAATTTACAAGAAGAAATCTGATTCAACTTCTTGTTTGTTTTTTAAATACCTATGTCTGGGCTTAATATATATTATATTTCTTTGTCCGCTATATTATTAAAAAACTGAAGGCTATAATAATTTATAATTGATTATTATGAAACATATGATCTTAAGGAGGCAAATCACTCTGCACATTTTCCTCATAAAGCCCTGTTCACACATGGACATATAGCGGACACATTGGAGCCACATACACGCAACAGTAAGAAATTCTGTATGTGTTTCTTGTGAAATGGAGGCACCGCTACTTTCTGGCTTATATGTAAGTAAAGAAGAAATCAATTTTGAGGCCACAAACGTTCCACACGTTCTTCATTGTGCTTCTGTTGCCTGTGTGTGGCTTCAATGTGTCCGTTATAGGTCCATTTGTGAAAAGGGCTTGAGAAGAAACGACGATTACTCTTTTATAACAACGCAAACTTGTATAAATTTCAGAACAATTTTTTTAAACCTTTTTATACAATAATTAGGTTTGTCAAAATGATTATTTCTAGTGGTCAGAATGTGTAATGGATCTAGATATCTCTGACTGTATCAGGAATACTATATTGACACTGATTTAGATGTAAAAATACACTTTAATACTATAATAGTAACTCAAATTGAAATTTAGATATATCTAAGTGGCTATGTTCCATAATTTACCTTTAGATCGAAAATATTATGACATAACGTGTTTGAAAAATCGTCGTTATAAATAAATTATTTCACATTATATGAACCCAGTCGGCTAAAGTGTAGAATAGGTGTTTAAAAGGAATTTCGTTTTTTTTGGTGTCAATCGGTTCATTCCTATTCTCTGTCCTAGAATAAAGCAAAATTTTGACGCGGAAGCAAGGATTAGGGCCGATTTTGTTAGTTTTTAGGGTAAAATTTTTGACAACTGTCAACACTGGTTATGCTGAAAAATTAACAGATTAAACATGTGATTTAACGTTTTTATACATTTATGTAATAGAGATATCAATAAATAAATATATTTTTCACAGATATAAGGCTTTTTATTACTTGCTTTTCTTAGTTTTCGAAATTATTTGACATAAATACAATATTACATTTGTTTTAGATTAATATAAATTTCAATAGTGTTTGCCATGTTAAAAACATGGATACAAAAAAAATGCGAGTTTGTGGGGCTCTAGTACGGTTTTGTTAGCTTTGTTAGTGTAGTAAATACCAAAACCGAGTTTGTGGGGCTCTATTACGGTTTTGTTAGCTTTGTTAGTGTAGTAAATACCAAAACCGAGTTTGTGGGGCTTTATTTTTAGCCATCTTGACACATTGAGGTTAACCAAAAAAAATTTATTTTCTTCAAAAAATCATGTTAAAAACACTCTTCCGCGGTCTAATTTTGCTTGTTTATGTCATATTTAAGCATAATAAACGCATTTTCTCTTAAACACCTATTCTACATTCCAGCCACACAGTCTCCTAGTGCATCTATTCATCTTCATTATTCAGTTTATAAAACATGTCGATTTTTAATCATTTCTCCTATAATTAAAATAACCTATATCTACAATGACAGTTTTTCCGAAACACTTTTCATTATTTCACAGCAATATTTACCTGTTACTTTTTAATGCTTGTTTGTTCTTTATATTTTACATATAATTATATATCACTATATAACGCACAAATTATTGAATTTTAAAAATACTATTCAGTGACAGCAAGTGACAGAATGAATATTAGCATCGGCAGTAACCATCAGCGACACCTAGAAACACCTTTTTTAACCGTGATTAAGAGTAATATTTACACTTTGTATTTATTTATTTATCAATTTATTTAATTTTAGTAACCTCATAAAATTCAATCCAGACCACTTTTTTACTAAAATAAAATTTTTCCTGTGATTAACTGATGATAAAAATTGAATCATTATCTCATTAGGTCCAAATTATGGCCGATTCAATTATATAAACTTTTTTTATTTATTCATAACAAAATGCGTATGTCTAGTTTGTAAGAAAAACGCTGGTAATTGCATTGTCATGAATCAAGGCCCATGTCTAGAGGCACGGTTTTTCCTCTGTCGATGACGTCATAATGGACGACAGTAGTCGAACAGGTGCAACAGTTATCTTTGCTATGTTACAATACTACAGCTAAGTACTGACTTAAATAGTAGAACATTCATTTAGTGAAAGTTTTACGATCGTATCACCGCAAAATGAGAGGTTTTCAGTTGGAATCGAACGGTAAAACAGGAGAAAATTTTACGTGGACTCAAAGAAGATTAAATATATTTTATAGTTTTCTTCTTTCAGTGCCTAGATTCATGAAGATTCATGACAATATCCGGAGGTACCAATGCTCGAGTGTAGTTCAACGAGATAATTTACCGACTCCTTTTCTTTTTCACAAATATTCCCAAAATCTAATAATTTCACTGACAAATATTGGAAATATGAAGCAAATGACATTTTAGTGTTTTGTTTATTATTTATTTGCTAAGAAAAAGGTAAATAAGGTTTTATCACTTGCAAAAAGTTACCTTCTTTTTTATCCGCTGCCAAAGCGATAAAAGTTTTTTTTTATGGCATATTTTATACAGGAGTGGAATTATCGGGTTTAATTCATGCACACATGCACTTGGGATACTAGGTACAAGTGATAAAATTTGATAAAACCACTGGAGTTATAACCATCGTTACCCTTTGTTGCTTGCTATTAAAAATTTTGACACTTAAACTGTATTATTTTGACATTCGTCAAATAATCAAGCAAATATAATTCGATCCATAAATTAATTTCGTAGAATTATCTGTAATTCTCGTCATTTTACTAATAAAGTTATAGCTCTTATTATATTACTTATTAATAAACATTGTGATTTTCTAGTATTCCTAAAGATAAATTCATTGATAATAAGCTTCCTTTTCAATAATACTTATTTCAATTATAATAATAACCAACATTACTAACAAAAACTAGAAGATAGTATAAAAATATAGTGAAAGAATTATTTATATAATAATATTTACTGGCTCTGAAGAAATAAACTATATAGGTACTGTTTTGTTTACTACAAAATTGTTGTGGTGTAGAAAAATTTAAAAACCACAAATTTTGTTAAGAAAAGATAATTTAACCTTCACAAACTATTATTAGCATAGGAAAAACCATACCTATCTGTTTTGAATATATTCATTTCTTACATCCTTCGCATTTTACACCATAATTTGATGATTATTATGTCAAAAATTCCAAACTATGCGTCACGCGATCATCAAAATTGATGAAAACAATATTTCGAACTGCAGGTCTAAAGATAAGAGAAATTTTAGAAATCTAGCAATAAAAATATAAAATATTTCAAACCATTGGAGAAAACTGAAAAAATGCCATAAATTTTTGAGGTTACTCGCGAAATAATTGCATTGAAGCAAATTGACGAATTATTCAATTATCAATCCTTGAATTTTTATGATGCACAAATGCAATAATGCATGCAATTATAATTTATAATTTTAAGTAGGAAAATAATTAAATAACTGTTTTATTGTTAGCTTATAGCTATAAGTATAAGCGATCTTGAAAGTATAAGGAATTATTGTAAGAAAAGTACTTGAAAAATATTCTCACGTTTAAATAATAAAAAGATTACAATGGTTGACTCATCAGCACCATCAGATGTTTTTGATTATATAAAGGCCATCTAAGAAAATTTATTATAATAATTATGTACACGAAAACATTTCAATATTGACCTACAAGTACAGGTGTAGAAATAGGAAAATCTGTGATTATATAAAGATTTGTTATTGTCAAATTAACGTGAGATTTACGTAGAAAATTAAAATTCAACTAGCAAAATTACTGATTGATATGGTCACAAAACTCTGAGTGGAAAACTTTGTCGTAACTGAATTAAGTTAAGTAGGTAAATCACGGTAAATCAAGCACGTTAAAGTAGTTTTTAGTGATAGGTATTGGAAATAATGGTTTGGAAAATGTCCGTAGGTACAATCAGAATATATATTAGGAATTAAAAAAATAATCTTTTTGATTCGTGATCAGTACCTACGTCATGTAGTTCGGCAGTGTGCTAGTAGTATTTTTCAATTTGTTGTTTTTCTGCACAAAACATTACAATAATGATAAGTTGTACACGTGACTGGTAAGGAAAATGAATAAAAAGCAGAATCGCTGGATTTTCAGTCAAAAATCTTTTATTTATTTTATTAGGTCAACGTTTCGGCCTTGCTGAGGCCTTCCTCAGGACTAATATAGTCAAAAATATAAACCACCAACAACAATAAAAAAATATATAAATAAATACAATAAATTTATAAAGGCAGATATACGAACACATATATTTATAAGAAAATAAATCAACTAAGCCGTAAAATGTGGCTAGCATGAAGATCATAAAAGTATGATAAGTGATTAAAAGTGATTTTGTTTAATATTTGAAAATATTTCTAAAAGTATTGAGTTTAAAATTTATTCATTTGAGTTCATTGATTGTGTAAATATTAATTAACTCACTATTTATTGCATACTTTATATGATAAGAAAATCATTGTAGGTATTTTGTACACAACTAAACTAGAAAGATAATACATTAAATATAAACTAAAATGAATATAAATGTGAGTGGAACTAATATTGACGTAAATATACAACTAGTATTTAATAGCACACTAAGCAAAATCTAAACTATGTAGATAACCTAACAACCACTTGCTGAATAATGTATTTAAAATGCAAAATAAAAACAAATTTACTACTACCAAAACTACAAAAATAGAAAACATCATACAATATTCTATCAAAATTAGTAGCATACACATAATGAAAACTCCATACAGAAGAAAAATACAACTAAATAATATACACTGCAATGTTATGTTTATGGAAGCCAAAGAAAGTGCACCGTTGTTCAGAATTTCACATAGGTGAACATCGCCCTCTCTTAGTAATGCAATATCTCAATAGAGAAAGAATGGATCTACATGCATAGATGTGCCTTTTTAAAAATTTAAAAATAAATTTCTATCATGAGATATACGAAGTAAAGTTTACATAAATTGGAAATTTGTATGAATTTTTCGGACAATTTTTAATTAAAATTTTAAAAAGGCACAACTGTTAAATCATTCTTTAAGTATATAATCCTTGTTGGAATACAATTTTAGCATTTTTGTACTGGCCACAAAACACTCGCTACGTTAGTACATTTTATGCTGGATTTTTAAAACATAATATTTGTATCTAGAACCTAAATTTCATTAAAAATATTAAACAACTGCATTAAAACAATACAATAAATAATATGAGTCTGTCAGACTCTCCATATAGTACGTTTGAGTTAGTAAAATAGCTTTGCCCGGATAAGGGTTAAATGTGTCTTATCGAATCTAATATCCCCAAAACCTAATTCTCAATCATTACTCTATTAACATTTACACCACTCAATAAATTACAATCTAATCAAAGGGTTCAATATACTTCGCTGTATTAATAATTCACAATGAATACGCTACTCAGGTCGGCTTTGACTCGTTAACAGACTAAAAAGGCTTTGGCTTATTTGGTGACGCTGTTACTGTTTCCGTTACCACAGGTTACTCACTTCCGGCTTGCATTTAGCGGAATTATCGCCAGTGACAGTCCTGCGGTTTCTAGAGTGAAATTCTTGAGGCGAACCGAAGAATTATTCATTTGAAGGAAAGCTAATTTGGGTGTTTAGTGATGAAATTTATGATTTTGTTTCCTTGTTTATTGGGAATTTATTGTGTGACGAGTGTAGTTAAGTTATTAGTTTACAAGGACAAGATAAAATAAGGTTTTGAAAAACTTACACTGCCTACATTGCGCATTTGTGATAAACAAAAATTATTATGCCATTGACAATGTTTTGCAATAATGTACTTAAAAGAATAAAATGTTCTATTTGGAATATTTGCTAAGAAAAAAATATTACAATGCTCAATGAATACATTATAATAACCAATATAAACAATGTTTACACAGTGTAAATAAATATTTGAACACTTTGTTTCAACAACTACAAGTCATAAAAAATAAATATTGTTTGTACTAATAATGATTATTTGAAGCTAACGCATACGGTCCTATTTGACATAAAAATGTAGATGTCTTGAAATTTGATCATTTTAAAACAAAATATGATTGATCATTGTTGATAATTTTACTTTCATTATGCATGATTTTATAGAATTATTTTTAGTTTTACATTGAACATTTCACATTTCTAACTACATTTAAAATTTAGCACCTGAAGTGTGTTATTATAATAATAATAATAATAATCTTTATTGGATTCACCCAATGGCGAGGTTCAGCCAAAAGGCTGTTCTTCCACCTTCCACTTATCCAAAAGTCGTATATGTAGCAAAAAATAAGACTTGAAGAATCTTTTGTATAGCGCCAGCTAATATGTTCTATATTACCTACATCTGTTGATTGCATATTAATCGTTGATTAATAAAAATCATGCATTCATAGGAGGGGGTCATTAATGTATGATTTTTTTACATTAATAGGTAATACTCATTAATATAAACGATCAACGGAAAATTAAAATTTCAATGCAATCTAATCATCACCTGAACTATGTAATCCACAAGTTATTTAATAAAATTGAAATTAAATTAGAAAAACGAATTTCATATAATATTCAATATGTAAAATGAATTTCCAAATGACATTTTACATAAACTTGCCCATAAAAATTTCGACGTGCTTTAGCCAATCACAAGCATAATCACCCTAGATTTGACATTATTCCTCCTAGTTTAAAAAAAGACTATTTTATCTAATTTTGCATTACAGTTTTGTATAAAATTAATATTGGATCATGTTACCAATTTAAGCACATGACAAAGTGTAAAATAAAATAACAGTCATATCGCTAGGGTAGAACGGCAACGGTACAGGTTAATTATTATAAACCATTTGAATTATTTGAAAATCACAGTAATAATTAGATATAGTTCATTTTATTTCTGATAGAACGCACGCCATTATCTATCGAACTAAAAAAGAGTACTATATCTCCTGTCTCTTGTGTTTGCATCGCTAACAAAAACGAACACGTTTGTCTAATAAATGTGAGTGATGTCGTGCGTTCTACCAGAAATAAAAAGACCAATATATTGTTTGTATGAAAACAAATTTCCATTATTTATTATTATAATATGTAAAAAAGTTTGGAGTGACACTATTTCGAAGTAGGTAGGTAACATTATTAATATTAAGTGCCATTATAAGTTATACACAAAATACCAAATAAGTACACAAATACCGTTATGCTACATATTTACTTTTCTATTTTTACCACTCCAACTTGTACCACAGCATTTTTACCACCATTATTTTTTTACCGCTATCCTGTTTTACCGTTAACCCATTTTTACCACTCAATTTTTACCACTCCAACTTTTACCTCTGCATTTGTACCACTATACATTTTTACCACTCCGTTTTTACCATTACAACTTTTACCACCATACTTTTTTACCGCTATTCCGTTTTACCATTAATGGTTTGTGGGGCTATAGTACGGTTTTGTTAGTGTAGCAAATACCAAAACCGAGTTTGTGGGGCTCTAGTACGGTTTTGTTAGCTTTGTTAGTGTAGCAAATACCAAAACCGAGTTTGTGGGGCTCTAGTACGGTTTTGTTAGCTGTGTTAGTGTAGTAAAAACAAAAACCTAGTTTGTGGGGCTCTAGTACGGTTTTGTTAGCTTTGTTAGTGTAGTAATTACCAAAACCGAGTTTGTGGGGCTTTAGTACGGTTTTGTTAGCTTTGTTAAAAAAGAGACGGTGGTAAAAATGGATTGGTAAAAAAACACGTTGGTAAATATGTTGGTGGTAAAAAGAATTAGTGGTAAAAATAGGGACGGTGGTAAAAATGGATTGGTAAAAAAATACGTTGGTAAATACGTTGGTGGTAAAAAAGAATTAGTGGTAAAAAAGGACAGTGGTAAAAAATGGATTGGTAAAAGTATAATGTTGGTAAAAAATGGATTGGTAAAAGAATTACGGTGGTAAAAAAGGGACGGTGGTAAATAGGGATTGGTAAATATGAGGGCAAATCCACAAATACGAATGTGGGTAACACAACAGTAATATTAATGAAAACATGCAATATTTATTTACATAATTATCGCCGTACTATAACTATTGGTATTGACTTAACATTTAACACTTTAACAAACGATTTCTAATTCTGATCTTCGCTTAAATATTTATCTATCACCTATTTTCATTTGTTGGGGTCATCGAACTCGATTGATACACTAAAAAATTCATACCATCCATGTCTACGGCGCACACGCAACTTTAAAAGTATGTTGTATAAATAACTAATCACAAGAAGAAAAAGAAGAATAACTAAAAACCAAGCGAAGAAGAAGCAAATTTTGGGAGTGGCGGACAAATTACTGGTGGAATTTCCGAGAAGATATTCCGTATTAGTTATTACGTTAATTATGGATGCCTCAGGAAGGAATTGAGTAGTTTATATTAAGGTGATTCTCTACCCATGGCAGAAAACAGGCAAACACATTGATTCAGCACGCTATACTATAGCGTTTATTGTTTTGTTAAACATAATAATAACAAATAATTTATGTTTGAGGGGAAAAATAATTTTGGCACCCATATTTGTAAAATAACTGTAATACTTGTAAAAAAGAGGGTTTTCGCCCGCCACTACTTTTATTTATAAGTAAATTAACTTTAAATTTTAATATGTTGTCAACAAAGATTGGATCTGAGAAATAACCGATCGAATTTTTCAAATTCGTTTTAAAATAAAAGATATTGTGTTCAAAAAATAACAAAAATTAACATACCTATTTAGATTTTAAAGCAAAATTTTAAAATTCTGCATTGACCATTTTGTAGATTGTACAACAATATTTTTAGATTATTATATTTAACAAAACAATAAACGCTGTGGAGTGGCGGGCGTAATCCATGTTTTTGGCTGTTTTCTGGCACGGTAGAGGATCGACTAAACGTTAATACGAAGTTTGAATAGTCAGATAATAGTTTTAGTTGAGAAGTGGTTTGATTGGTTGAGCGAATTTGTGCTAAGGTAACTTGCTAATTCACTATTTACCCTTGTTCTGTTCAATACTCTGTCTGTCTAAGAATTCTTTGTCAAAAATCGAAGGAAATAAAAAATTGTACATAATGTTCATTACAATTGTAATATTTAATAACAGGAAATCTACCAAAGTGCAATACCTTGAATAAGTTCTTGGTAAAAGCAAAAAATGTAAAATGGTTCTTGGTTTTTATTATTTTCTTTAATTATATTGAAAGAGTGAATGAATAAATTATTTTTATTTGGGTTTAGTTCTGTTTATTTATTTTTGTTGTTTTTTGTAAACAAATTCACTTGTTACCTGATGAAGGGAACGCAAAGTTCCTGAAATTTCGTAATAAAAATAAATAAACAGAACTTAACAAAAATAAAAATATGAGTTCTGAAAATGAATGTTTTAAAATGTTTATTTAAAAAATGTTCACTCTATGTAATATTTAATTACTTTAAGTTAACAAGATTCATATGCAAAAATCGTCATTCCAAATCATTGGTTTGGTTTATGTTATGCAAGATTATTTTAATAATAAATTACCATTTTGAGATGTAGGTACTGTTATGCCTTAAAAATTTTCATGTAGCTACCTGCACTGTCAAATAATTGCTTAATTAATAAAAAAAAGTTATACTGGCGATCATACCGCACTATAATATTTAATTTCAATATATAAATACTATAATATAAAACCATTCTGGTAAATCGAAAGAAAGTGTATAATCTTCTTTTAATAATAAAATGATTATTGTAATTTTAAACAAGCTATTCTTCCTTACTTTCATTTTTTCTTATTATGTTTTCCGCACATCATTAATTCATAAATTGTACCGATGATTAATGATCTATTTTAAAATTGATTTTACTTACATGAAAGAAATAAATGTAGGTTCTTATTACATCTAATAAAATGTTAATGCACCTGGAATTGAAAATATTTTCGATAAACATTAATGTGTAATTGCGTAATAAACATCTATCATTAGAAAAAGTGACCCATTTTTGTAAAAACAATAAAGTAGAAATATCGATTGGTTTACTCGTAAACAATTGCAATTTATTATTACCTGAAAGCCTCATTTCCACCGACTGTTTTAATGCTTAAGAACTATGTTTAATACATAAGTACTAAGAGCAAAGCATAAGAACAATAGGTACTTCACTTGTCAATTTCTGTCTATTTCTATTAAGTGTCAAAAATATAGTGAAAAAGGGAGCTTGCTATATTACAAACTGAGCTCTTGTTAGTACACCTACACTGTTCATATTTTATATATAGATAGTTAAAAGATGACTCTAGAGTGCTAAGAAATTATATTTTTGAAATACTTAATGGTATTTTAGTAATAAATTAGTAAAAATAGTCAATTTGGCCGATTTTTTACTATTTTTTTCCTCAGATGTGTAATTTTTTTGACAAAAAATATTTTCTTAGCACTCTCACGAACAATGCAAGGAATCGACTATTTAAAACAAAATTAATAAATATGCAATAATAAGGCCGTAGTTTGTAATATTAAAATGCATAATTTAATTCTTATTTTCTCTAATTGTTGTCGCAACAATGTATTGTATGAATTTTTCGATTAAATAATGCTTCGTAATTACTTATGGTAAATTTCAGATTTTTATTTTGAGCATTATAGACAGAATCGTGAATTCTGATTCTATTGCAGCAATATTGCGTTCAACAAGTGTAGAGCCTTAATGGAAATAAATACCTTACGAAATTAACAGTTCTTCCATTCCTTAATATCGCAAAAATGTCGGTAATGATTAAACTACAAAATTCGACAACAAATTGTCATCTCTGTCGCATTAGTCCTTAAACAAAATAGGTGGAAATGGCCATCTATTATTAGTCTATTTAGGTACCTACTCTAATCTAATAAATAATCATTATGCATTACGCCTTACGCACAAATCACTATGAATTAAGCACTAAAACAGTCGGTGGAAATGAGGCTTAAATCTTATTATTACAAATTGAAATTTCACAGAAAATTAACACAACAAATTATAATTAATTACTGCCTAATTAGAGCTGAAAACCGCACTGGAAAACCGTCAGCAAATATTTTTCTTCCTGGGTGATGTCATATTTGTTTTCATTCATCATCAAAGTAATAATAATTATTAAATAAATATTTTTTGTGCTTTGAGTAAGTACACATTGTTAAGCATTAATTAACTCTAATACTAAGTTAGTTGTTAGTGCATTCAGTAACTTAGTAGCAACGACCTAAAAATTGTTGTTTCATAACTTGTTTTGTCATTTGAAAATTGCAATGCGGTTGCGACGAATTCAGGTGCGTACTTGGAAATTTAATTAGTTAGTTTTGCAAGAAAGCGACTCAATATACCTAATGATAAAATTAAATAGGATTATAAGAATTGGCATACCTACAGTAAAATATAATTTATACTTGCTGATTATACAGGGTGTGTGTACTCTGTATTTCAGGAATTTTTTAAAGTGTATATATTAAAGAAAATGGAACAGAAAGAATTTGTAAAAAATATGCAAAAATAAGGGTAACTTATTTAAAGTAAAGTGAATTACGAGTAATTGAACACTTTTATTAGTAGTAGACATAGACAGTGTTTTTCTAAATATTTTATTTAAATCTACTTTAATATTTACAAAACGTTTAATAATGTTAAAAATTAATTTCAATTTAGTTGCTTTCAATTAAATACGCTACTTTTAGGTAGCTCTTAATTTCAGCACGTCATATAGTACCCTTCATTTTTTTTCAGAAATACAGACAGCCTGTATATACTCAGAACTCAAAATAGACTGCAGCAGACTGAAATGCTGTTCCGGTTCGTGAAATAAACAAACTTTACCGTTTCATTTCATGAAATTGACATTTTTAATTCTTGAATGAAAATGAAAATTGCAAGAAACCTAGCGTTCCATTTCGTAAAAATTTCGTAGGTATTAATTGGCCAAACTGGAACATGAAATACCGATTACGTAATAAAATGTACAATAAAAAAATTCCTTTGGACATGAATATAAAGTTTGAGTCATACATATTTTAGTTTAACTGCACAAAAGACTTCTCTACGATGCACTCTCTCCATTAACAAATATGAATTCTTGCAAGTCGACGGCTGATAATCGTAGACTTACAGTAAAATATAAATCTAAATCGATGACTCAAAGTATGTAAGACTGCCACACCTAGTTGGATAATCAGGAGTAATACCATAAGAGATGATAATTTTTTGAGAATTGTTTTGTCGTTTCCACGGCAACTTATTTCTAACAATTTCACTCCACAAAACATCATCTATCAATTTCCCGAAACGAAGTTGAAGGAATTGTCAGATGATGTTTTGTGGAGTGAAATTGCAATAAGTTGCCGTGGAATAGACAAAAATTCTCTCAAAAAATTATTATCTCGAATGGTATTTAGGAAGAATATTTTTCTTGTTAAAAATACTACCAAAACGGATCATTTTGCTAAAAATTTTTGACGTTTCATGTGACAAATTAAAGAATTTTTTGTTACTGGCGTAACAAAATAAAACCTAATCTACAAAATTATGTTGTCTGATACATCATTTTACATTTTCAATTCTATTGGTTGCATTACGTCATCATTACGCAATATGATTGGTTAAACCATCTGTCAAAAAATATTCCGTGTAATTGATTGTCTTTTACAAAAATTTAAAGCTTTTGAAAGTGTAAAAGCGATACCTAAATACAGTGTAGTTTAAAAAATAATTTTCTGCAAGTTTTTTGAAATGCAAGTTGTAAAATTAACCAGCATTTTGGCAGGATGACAAGAAGTTCATATAAGGAGATAACAATATTATCAAAATTATTTGTAAATAAAACAATCCAAACATTTTCTCATAATTATTGACAATTTTCCTTGTAACTACTGGCTGGCTCACTCATTGACTCATTTACAAATTTCACTAAAAACTACAAATTAGACAACATTCTAGGTAAATTTTATTTCCGCACATTCAAACCACCGTAAAAATAAAGCGGCAGCAACCTTGTGACTCATTCTCATACCATTTACGAGTGATTGTTCTAACCTATCCGTTCGTGAATAATAAGGGGGGTGGCCTCTAGTACAAGTTACAAGTTACTCAGTGTAATGCTAAGTAAGAAGTAAAATATGCCATGAGTCGGCATTTCTTTTCTGCTGATGATCTATATCCATCTATGACGACCTATGAGTAAACATAACACAGAGCTAATTGTTCTGATTATTACTCTTTTTGCTTTTAAGTTTGCTTTGTCACGCTTGTAGACAAATTAAGGAAATAATTGTAATTATAGTCTGTTAAATGTAGTTATCTGATAATGGAATGGTAGGTATTTATTGTTACCGTTATGATTACAAGTAGGCCAAGTTTAACGAGGAATTTTTATTTATGTATTTATTAATTTAAACTTTTAATAAGTCTAAAGAAAGTTCCAAAATTTTTGACGCTATATAAGTACATAATTTTTACTGACCGATATTTTGAATAACAAATGGTTATGAGTTATGGTGCGCATTAAGCAATAAATTGTTTAGTATTTATCTGTTATACCGTGAATTAAAGTGAAACATAGAATTTTTCATATCTGTGTTTAGGCGAATATGGATTATGACAGCTAGCAAAGTAATGTAGAAGGTCTATCTGTTTATATTTTTCTTTTTTAACTTATGATTTTGGAAAAAAAGCAATTTTTCTAGATATTCTGGTGAACACAAAGCAATTTTAAATTTCTGAAAACAGAGAGCCATAAATTGAACCTTTGTTAACAAGAAGATTTTTTTCCATTGGTCTGTGTTATACATTAAATGAGATGTGATGGGACAACAATGATATGTTTTCGTAGATTATCTAGTTAGCCAGTACATTCTATGCTCAGTTTTCTTTACCTACATTTTTTGTTCGATTGACTGCAAAAAGAAGGGCTTAACGTCACCTGAACCCACCACACTTTGGAAATGACGACTGACGTTTAGGAATTAAGTATTTTCCGAACGCGCCTCTTAATTCCTTAAAAAGGACGTTCTAATAGATTGGACATTGCTGTCAAATTCTAAACGGATAAAATAAATTCACTAGGTACATAATAATAATTATTATTGTAATTGTATTGTAATTTTGAAAACTAATCAAATCTAAGTATGTAAAGAACAATAATAAATTAACATTTATAAAAGTATTTATGACAACAAAAATTTAAATATGTATCAGTAAAGTATATGATAGCCTAAATGGGCTAAATTTAAATAAATTTCGGCTGCTTTAATTTAACTAATTACAAAGTCAAATTACTATCACACATATCATGTATATCGCACAAATTAGAACAAAGATAATAACAACTATTAGTTACGCCGTCAATGCAAATAAACAGTTAACTACAAAAAGTATATTACCTAGTTATCTTTAATAAAAAAAGCAAATCTCGTTAGAACATGAAAGTAAAAAACCGCATTATTAGATCTAGATACTAAGCCTCCAGATTCGAAATTCGAGATTCCTATCATTCCTTTTGCTAAGACCCTAAACAAAACACCATTGTCCGTGGCACACTTGCTCTAGCGGTAGTCACGAGTGAGACGATTGAAGGTCTGTGTGGCCACGACATGTTCCATTTACTTTAGGTTATTGCAGAGCAAAGTGTAAATGTGAGCATGCAAACTATATCAGACTGTATTGATTGTGGAAAGAATGGTGACCCTAAATTTGAAAAGTGGAATAAATTTGAATAATAATATTGGGAATGGTGCGGGCTCGCAGGTGTAAAAAAGCTTTATAATATGAATTTTTTGTAGATAATTGAGCGTAAAGTAATGCGGAAAATATAGATTTGCTTGTTTGTACTGCGTCTTATTTTATTTATTAAAATACGCACTGAAATGAAACACGTAAATTGTTTTTGATTTCACATTTCACGGTGCACAATACTGGGTGTATCATAACTTCGAGTAATAAAATAATTTTCTCTGTTTCGGAACTAGAATGCGTTCATACCAGTTCTAAATTTGATGCTGGTACGAGCTTCGTTACCTAGGATTTTTGGTGAAATTTTGTTATCAGCGACTGGTAACTTTTATTAAATATATATAATCACACAAAATTAACATCTAAAACACGGAAAACATGTATCAGAACTTTATTAAAATTAGTTTTGAAAGGTTGGTGTAATATATCAAATAGCAAACCTTTCAATACCTACATTAAAATTAATGCTGTATAATGCGCATTTGCATTGCCCCCTTAAGCTAAACATTAAGTAACATTCTGTTAAATGTGCACCTTAAAGGTTGTGCTTAATATAATATATTTAGGAACAAAATAGTCATTTTTCCAGCAGATAGGAAACGTTTAGAAAACCGTCTTTTAAATATGGTTAAAAAAAATAATTTCATAAAAAAATATTGTTATTACAAATTATAGCTTCAATTTTCGCTAATTATTTTACAGCAATTTCTTTCTTAATCGGCCCGTCTACTTTTTTCCGAATTCCTAGAATACTTACTCTCGATTTTACTTTTGTTTCTATTCCACTCTTTCCGCCACTGCTACGGCTGTCTATGAAACCAGCCCGAAACTAGTACTTTGTCGCATCCTAGCAATGCAATGTCATTTTGAAGTTGAAAAATACTGTAAAAGAGTTTTTGTTGCGAGTAAACTATTAGTTTATTGTTGACTTCAAGATAATGTTTTTATAAACATTTAGTAGAAAAAGAATGTTTCTAAAATAATAAAATAAATTTCTATCATGAATAAATTGGATTTTTTTTTGAATATTTCGGAATTTCTATAACCATGTACAATTTTTTATTGAAATTTAAAAAAGGCACAACAAACTGTTAATTGATTCTTTAAGTATATAATTCTTGTTGAAATAAAATTTTACCATTCTTATACTGGCCACAAAATTTTAGGAAGTAGACGGGCCTCTAAATTTTCAATTATATAATGTTCAATGTAATTTCTCTATCTTATTGTAAAGCGGAACGACTAAACCAGTGTGTAATTACGATTATTATTTATTAGAAACAGTTCAAAAATTGTTAATTTGAAAACAATTAATACTTTTATGAGAGTCATTCGTCAATAGTAAACAAAATTAATGATCAATCTTCAAAATAGCACTTTGCAAACATGCGAATAAATATCTAACCTGCTGCAGGCAAATCTAATTCAGGTTACATTACGTCACCTCAAAATACCATCTTCATTTCCACTAATTTCCTCTTAACCTTCCCAAAAGTGAACGTAGGTTTGCAGCCTTTCCCAACATCTAACTCATGCCACGCCACTTAAGCCTGTTTTACAATATACTTTTTTCGTCTAGATGCATGCTAGATTTCTCCTTTGATTTCCATCCGAGATTCGTTCGAGTTTCATACTTTATTTCCAAACTATTCGTATACAATCGGAATTCTTAGATTTTTTCCGAAAAGGTCCAAGTTAGGCAACTTCAAAATAATAAATAATATTCTTACATATTCTGAAAAGTGACAACTTAAGATTTGGAGGTTAGAATTAATAATGGAAAAAATATTAACATAACTTGAATAAAACTCATAAACGTCAACGTGAACAAATCAAAACAAAATATCAAATCTTTTAAAGGTTGGTCAAACTGGCTCCAGATTGAACTGCGCATGCGTACACAAATCTAGTATGAATCTCGAATAGAAAAATAGAGCCGGGCGTATATTTCTATACTAGAAACAAGTATGGAAATCGAACGGAACTCGGATGGGAATTTCTGATTTACATTATAGGTACTTAGAAATGGCTAGGAACTTCTCGGATGAATCTCGAACTATACTATATTTGAGAATGACTGGCAGTAATAAATCATTCTGTCAAAGACATTCCAGTGGCGCGCCAATAATTGTTTGCACAGGGATAGTCGAAATGACTAAATTCGGTAGAGAACTATCGTTTTAGGTCTAAGTTGTTTTTCAGGGAAAAGATTTATTTTAATAATAATGAGTGAGAAAGTAGTATTTAAATATTAAAAAATAGATTTTTAGTAAATGTATAAACAGATCACTCTGAAAAATCCTATCTACGTCTATGACACAGTCCGACACGGATTATCGCTCGTTTATGACGGCATTTCTATTGTTCGAGAAGTAAGTTTCGTTCCAGGTACAATTATTTTGACCTAGTGTAGTTACAACTGATTTTTCTGGAAGTTTTATTTGCCGCATTGCTGGCAAAAATCCAATTATACTCTCGCAAATAATGATTTATTACTGTCAGTCATTCTCAAATGAACTATAGAATCTAGACGAAAAAAGTACAATGTAAAACAGGCTTCATCGCCATCGCCTCTGCATATCTGCTGTTAGATTGCGTAAAACAAATTCCTCGAGTTGTTGTGATCGAAGATTTGATCTCCCGTGTTGCTGGACTGTGCGAAGACGGCAGAGGATGGGGATAGCGTCTATTGTTTGTGATGCCGGAAAACGCTAGCGCCAAGAGGGAAGATTGTTGAGGAGTTCGGGAAAAGTGCAGGTGTTAAGTAAACTGAGAAACCTTACGCCAAGGTTGGGATTTCAACGATCGGTTAGGCGGCGATATTTGTTTCGGACGTTCCCGCTTCGGATAGTGAGGTTTGCTGATTGAAAAATGAATAAATATGTTTTTTTTTAAATTTAAATAATAATACCACTGTGGGTCCAAGCTGTTGGATTGCATAGATTGATAGATGTATAGATAACCGCACAAACAGTATAATATTTTAATATTTATCCATACTGATAACTCCATTTGTAAGGCTGATATACCGTTAAAGTCCATTTTACATTGAGCAATATTGCAGATGCAAGTGCAACTTTTGACAAATTGATTCAATATTGCACGAGTGTCATACAGAAATTGCACGCTCAACAGGCAGAAGCAATCTTGAGGCAACGGTTGCATGGAACAGAACATGTTCTAATTTTTGTAAGGCTTGCAGGCAATTCACAGTTATTTATAGATATTTTTAGTTCGTTATGATGCTACCAACTGTACATAAATGTCAAAAAAATTAATTTGTGTTTGAAAGTTAGTGTGTTAGTGGTTATAATGCCATTCTATCCACATTTACCAAACAACACTACAAATCCAAGAGGTTGACATAATATAATAACAAAATATTGGTAAATTTATTAATAAATTTATACATTAAATAAGTAATTACATGTTGCTGATGTTGCTCAGTGTAAAACGAAAAAAATGTCTTCTGCAATTTTCTTGTTCAACTTTGACTTGAAGATTGCAGTTGTCCGTTGCGCTTACTCAAGGTAAAATGGGCTTAACAAATAATTAAAAATCGTATACCGGATAGATCTGATTTGAATTTGTGCAACTGATAATATGTAAATAAGTTTATTATTAAGACAAGTGGGAATCAATGTATTTATATCCAAAGGGGGAATGGCGGAAATACGTAAACACGATTTCGACGATAATGTTTTGTTAAATATTGCAAATAATTATGCGGTAGAGAAACTATACAAATTGTGATATAATATTGCGAGCAACTGAAGTAGAAAACAATTTCTTGGATTAATTATTTTCATCAGTCCTTGATTAATACCGGAACTACTGGCACTTCTGGAATTTACATCCGGCTTAATTGTGCACCGTTAAATAAATAACTGGCGAAACGAATTACCAGCAAACAATTAAAACCATTGTTAATATTAATTTATTGAATGCCAAGGAATTTATATTTATGAATGCTGGTTTTTAATACAATATTTATGTAGTTTTTACTGCAATTTATGGTTTTCAACGTAAGGTTAGAATGTTATCAATAAAATATTATAGTTATTAATATTATTTATTATTTATTGTAATCTATAACTCTTACGTTAGAATTTATGTATCACTGATAAAGAATTTAAAGAAAATGTAGAAAAAAGTAGGCATAAAAACTTGATTAATTTTATTACTGTTTTTATTCTGTAAGATATTTAAATATAATGGAGTCTTATTTACAATACAATAAATAAATTAGTAATCATTTTAATTGTTTGGTACTTAGGTATACTTAAAAATATATAATATCATCAATTTAAGTACCTAATAAGGTACTGTTATTGTTATTATGAGATCTAGTTCAGCCTTACTAAACTTACATAATCTGAAGAAAAAATATAAAACCATATAGATCTATTCGTAGATAAACTCCTCTATAAAACACATTATTCACTACGACTGTCACTGTTTTACCATCAATATGTGAGGATACGAAGTCTGGTTATTAAATAACGAGACTGCGCGCGCAGACGGCATCCTAGAGGGCCAGGAGGGGAAACGAATGCAGCGTTGGATAGCTGGAAGTGTCTACTATGCCGGTACGAAAACACGTTTTTGTCGCTGTAGTAGTATTTTTTCTATAAAGGTTAGAAATGAACGTGTTAGGAGTTCCGCCGATTTTCGCTTCACCTCTTCCATCGACTCGAACCGGGTTCCTTTTAAGTCAGACTTGATCTTCAGAAATAGAAAATAGTCACAGGGTGCTAAATCAGGCGAGTACGGCGTGTGTTCGAGCACTGGAGTACCTACCTCTAGCGGGTAAATAACGCTTCACCGATAGCGCGTTATGGGTAGGTGCGTTGTCCTGGTGCAAAATCCATTGTTATAAAATACATTGATATCGGCACGAGAAGAATACACGTTCGTTTCTAACCTTTATAGAAAAAATCTGACGTGGACACCATATGACTTCCTTGTACGCCTATGAAACTGTTCATACTTTTCTTAATAACTAAAATGTAGAATAATATAAAAAAATCTGACTTTATTCTTTTAACTTATTATACAAATATATTAATATATAAGTGCTACTACTACTGCTACTATACTCACAAATATATTTTAGTCATTTTATTTAAACTGCAGAAGAAGATATAAAGCAAATTTTCATATTGTCACTGTCATGTCATAATCATTTAAATTTTACGTAGTAACAAATGTTAATCGATCATGGACTACAAGATACCGAAATACTAAATTATAAATATATACTTTAATTATTCTTAAATGATAGCAGATACAAAAATATTTATAAAATACCGATTGTAGGTAATAATCACATAATCTTCCATTTAAAATTAAAAAATTGTCTTAAATTAAATATTTATCGAAATATTTGAAAAAAGTACTACTTCCGGTTTGAAGATTGAAACCAAAAATAGGAGGTGCACAACTAGATGCTATAACAGTTCTAAATACAAAATTTCAACTTTCTACGTCTAACCGTATTTGAGTTATGCGACACGCATACGTCCGTACGTACGTTCGTACATACGTACGTACAGACGTCACGACGAAACTAGTCATAATGGATTCAGAAAAGGTCAAAACGGATATTTCCGTAAAAATCTGAGAACCGAAATTTTTCGCGATTACAATACTTCCTTACTCCGTACAAGGAAGTAAAAATACTACTACAGCGTGTTTTCGTACTGGAATAGTAGACATATCCAGCTATCCAACGCTGCATTCGTTTCCTCTCCTGTCCCTCTAGGACGCCTGCTGCGCGCGCATTCTCGTTATTTAATAGCCTTGTAGTTTGTAAATAAATGTTTTATTTAAAAAGTCGTAGATAAAACGTCGTATTTGACTCGCACATAATGGCTATAATTAACTCAGATGATTATACACTCGCCTTCAGCTCGTGCATAAACTTTCAACCTCTTGAATTATAGCCTGCTAAATAAAATACTATTAAACCTATATTAATTAATGTACTAATAATTATTTATTTTAATTCCAGGTCACAAAAACGCTATTCCCCTTCCTCCCCCTCCTCCTCCTTCTCCGCCCCTCCTCCCCGCTCCCAGACGGCGCGCCGGCGCACGTGTGCTCCACGATGCTGCCCCACCACGGGGGCGGCATAGCCCCACAGGACTCGGGCGGGCCGTACGGCGTGTTCCCCGCAGTGACGACACTGGGCGAGGAGCAGCCGCTGCTTCTGACGCTGGGCTCGCGCCAGGGGCTCACGTTCCAGGGGTTCATGCTCCAGGGGCGCACGTCGCTCGCGCACGACGCGGTGGGGAGCTTCCGCAGGCTGCCCAAGGGCACCAAGGCGCTCGGCTGCAGGGGGAGCAATGATACCACCACCCATAGCAACACAGATGGCAAGGGGATGATGGAGTTTGAGTGGGTGCCGCCGAGAGGGTTCCGGGGGGATGTTATCTTCAAGTAAGTGGGTTGTAAATTATGTAAGGGTAAAATAGATTGACAGAATTTTTCAGAACTCAATAATACATTATTTATTTATTTGGGAAATAGCTCCTCCCAAATACATAAATCATTTTAAAAATTTTAAATGTTCTCTGGTCACATTCACGTGTTTAAATATGCTAAAGCCTTATTTACATGATTAGATTTACTGATCAATAAATTAATTATGTGTTTTTTTAAATAATTGTTTCAAAAAATTGTTGAAAAATAGATCATGTTTAAGTCGTCAATAAATTAATCAATTTGATGTTATTTTTTTAATGCACTTAAGATTATCTACAAGTATCATCGTAGTATTTTGATTTAAGTCGGAAAAATGCAATCGATTTTACAATTTTTATTTTTTATCGCACAATTAAGTTATTAGATTAATTGTTTTTCAATGGCAGATAAATTATGAT
This sequence comes from Agonum fuliginosum, assembly GCA_947534325.1. Lineage (NCBI taxonomy): Eukaryota > Metazoa > Arthropoda > Insecta > Coleoptera > Carabidae > Agonum > Agonum fuliginosum. The sequence continues at coordinate 31,720,372 of OX384037.1, forward strand.
AATTATGTAAACAATTCATTTAAGAAAAGATCATGATCATGATAAAAGCATTTTTGTAGTAGGTATTACAGTAGATAAGTGTATTATACAGGGTGAGTCATCGAAATGCCCGTCGTCGATATCTCCCTTGTCGTTAAAAATACAGCATACATTTTTTAACAGAATTTTTCGTCTACTCAAGGAGCATAACTTAAAATTATTTTCACATATACAGGGTGGTGCATAACAACTTGGCAATAATTGTTCGTCTTTTTTAAATGAAACACCCTATATATTTTTATATATTTTGAATTGTATTTTATTTACCTATACGAACATATAAATTTCATTTTAGTTTTCCGCGGCGTTGCCAAGTTATTCAATTTTTTCTCTAAAAAAAGTCGAATACACGTATTGTTTTATAAAGGCGTACCGAAGTTATTTTAATAGTAAAGATTATGAATTTTTTTTCTGTACAACTGTAACTATACTCTTTGTTCTGACATAACTTTTTTTAAATGTTATTATACAGGGTGTTCAGTACGGATAATCAAATTTACTCAATTTCAAATGGAACACCCTATATTTTATTATTCTGTTGTGTGTATTTTTGCATCTTCTTATGTTATAAAAGGTGCCTAAAAACATTAATTTCGAAATTAATTAAATTAATGTTTTTAGGCATAGGACAATAGCAACATTCAGACCACCAGCCCTATGAATATTACAATTACGAACTCCCGAATATGCAGTTCATTGTTCAGAAATAATAGATTTATATAATAATTTTTGAATTAAAAAAATTTTGGTTGAATTTTTTGTTAATTTTTGAATTCTTCTTCAATTTTTAATTTACATACAGTCTCGAAATCACCTTTCTTGCAAGCAGTTTTTTCCTCCCGCGCGGGAGGGAAAACCCGCTTCCCTCCCTCCATTAGCAAGAAGAAAACACTGCTTTCCTCCCCCGAGTGACGTAAAGTACTGTGGTGGCCACAGCAATTTTTTAATCATCCATAATCTCTTTCCAGCGCAACTGTGGCTCAAGACTACGCCACCTTCTGGACCGGCATCGAGTCCCCCGTGGTTCGCGTAGTCCGCTCCTCAGAGGTCCTCCGCTCACAGTCCTTCTACTCGGGCTGCGGGTCCTCGCACCTGTGCTTCGGGGCGCCTGCGGGTTGCTCCGGCGAGGGCTGTCGCGCGGCCGTCAAGGTGGGCAGGGGCCCTCGGGGGGACGAGTACACCTTCGAGCTGCTGGGCCCCAAGGAGGCCGCGTATGTCGCCGCCGGGCTGTCAGATGATGCGGAGATGGGAGATGATAGCGTGATGGAGTGTGTGAGGAAGGGGGACAGGGTGGAGGTGTACGGGAGTGTCACGCATGGGAAGCATCCGCCCACGAGGCTGCAGAATGTGAGTGGATTGGTTTATTTAGTTAGGGGAGACTGGGGCTATTTGGACTATTTAAGGTTTTTAGTGAATTTATGAAATAATATAATAAATTAAACTGTTTTTTCATTTCATGTGATATTTATAATATTTAAGATTTATGATAATTGGTTGGACGGTTAATAACATTGTACATATATTTTTTTTATTAATTAAAAAAAAAAGTGGAAAATGTACCAGTAGTTCCAGTCCTTGGTTCTAATGGGACTAGGTTTGAGCCTGAGTTAAATAAAATTGTATTTTTTTGTTTTTATTGTGTCTGGCATAAAAAACTGTTTTTGTTTTCTCCCTAAATTCAACAAGGACATAATATTATTCGATTTTGGCATATTATCTCATTTTCTGTCAAATTTTTTATATTTTGCGTGTGCATTTCAACAGCAATTATTGGAATATTATGTTATATTTTAAAAACTACATAGTTTTATTCGTAGCTTTCGTTTTTTGTTATGAGACATTAGGTAAGGAACATTTCCAGCCAAAATTTATGACAACCCAATGGAACATGTTTCATTAGTCTCTATATTACGTAGCAAATAATTTTTACAAATAGCAACAAAACTATTATACTTTATATAAATTAAAATACGAATTGGATATTAACTATTGTTAAATTAAGGTTCAAATAAAATAATAATACATGCATTATATATACAACACCAACAAATGTTGTCATGTTATGCGATAAATTTTTTTAAATATTTACTTTCGACAGCACAAAACATATGTGTACTATAACTGCCTATGAAATCTAAATTACAAGTTCAATACTTGTTTGGGACACTGAAGAACACTAAGAGGCTTCTTTTGATAATATGAGCTACTTTCTAGAAAGCAGGAAAATTTAAAACTACATTGCCCAAGTCCAAAGCTCCCAGTCTCTACTGTTTAAAACTGCCACCGCCACGTCTTTTTTTCCTTTTCTACTTATCTATATTTAATGGAGAATATTGGTATTTAAACTTTGGTTAATTAAGGTTCTCAAATGTTTTTCCAAATTTTATCGAGGCAATAGCTACGCGTGTTGTCCGAGATAAACGCAAAAACCATACACTGTATAGTGTATAATTCATGATTCAGATTACCTTAGTTAGTATGAAAATTATCTTCATGAAAAATATACCTTCTAGGTACATATCCTTGTTTACGTTTAAAATTTGCATTAAAATGAGCGGTATTGTAGATTCGCCTTGAGTAATATTTGATATATTTTATTATTTTTTCAGCCAAAAGACGGCATCGAACTAGTAGATTTCAACACTGAAAACGGCCAAATTTACTGCAAACTAACCAGAAAAGCAAGAACAACTGTCGAGGGTAAAGTTTACGATATTGATAAGCAGAAATACCATCTTTTAATAGCAACAGGTGCCTCCATTAAAGGTAAAAAATATTTAAATATATTTCAAAGGATTTTTTTCATTTTGACACCTTTTTATAATTTCAGAAAACAACGTTGGGTACCACGATATTGTCTACGCGCCTACATCTGAAAAATTATCTTTATCAAACCCTACGATGCCAGGGTCCACCACTCCGCCTAATTTCACCCCTACCACCGATAAACGGGTAAGAGAAAATTTAAAAAACAGAAGATACATACTAGACTGAATAATGTTCACAAAAGCACAAATAAACATTAAATAAATAATAGTAATTTTTTTATATGAGACGATAAAATTATATTTTATAGACGAAAGAAAAGTGTTCATTCACAAGCGACGACGTCGTGTATTAAATTCAATTTTTTTCTATACGAGATTTTAAAGAAAAGACCAATTTTAAATTAAATTATTATCACAACGCAATTTTTGTTTGTTTGTAATGTTTTTCATCATTCGACTTCTTCGCAGTGGATGCAGCAAGCAGCAATATGTAAAAACTGATTTGAAGAAAAAATTTAGAAAAACTCTAATAACTTTATCTACTCAAATTTTACTTCATTTACTCAAATTTAACTTAATCTACTCTAACTGTACATGCGGTTAAATTGTTACTTTATCAACTTAAAATAATTATTGATAAAGCACTTTAAAATCAGATATGTAAAAAATTTTTTATGGTTTATTTGTTAATATTATGTCAAATAAAATTTAAACTAAGTATTTAAAAAGGAAATAATGATAATAACCCGTTTTTAAACAGTAATTATAAAAACATCATCACTATTATTGCTATGCTACATTCCAAGGTGACACTGTGAACGATTGTTTATAAATAGTTTATTTTTAAATGATTGTCTGTGTTAAACAATATGCCGTGATCAGAAACTATTATTTTAATTACGTATAACAGATAAATCACACCTTGATGCTATCTACCTAACTGATAAATATACAGCTTCTCTGTAAAAAATTACATTTATACATCAATCACGACTTTTAAATAACTTAAGACTATCAGCCTCATATATTTAAGTCATCGTTAAAGAATAGTTATTTACATGCGCTAGGTTTTATTTTATAACGCAAGGTGCTATATTCAAGAACGACGCAAAGCGGAGGGTGGTCTTTAATAAAACATATTATGTATTTTTTTTTTGGCCGACATACTACCAACTATTTATGATCGTATTTTCTATAAAGCCCTGTTTGCACGAAGATCCATTGAAGATTCTGATTCTACCAAGATTCTGAATCCTGGAAAAGAAGAAAATTCTGAATCTTGACAAAAAATAAATTCATAGTTTTGAAGCAATCAATAAATTATTCTTCTTTTCCAAGACTCATTGAAGATTCAATTTAGCGGCACCGCAATTTAACAGGTAATTCTCACTAGAAAGAAGGAAACTTCTTTTTTTCCAGGATTCAGAATCTTGGTAGAATCTTCAAAGCGTGCGAACAACTGTTAAGAGATGGCGTCAACAAATGTCACATTTAAAATTAATCTGTTTTCAGACTTTATTGAACAATAAATTGTGCAAAGTAGCTTTTTTGTAGGCTCTCTTGTTTATTACAAAGCATCTTTTTACCTTCCGCTTACCTGTAAAGGAAGGTATTGGAATCATGCAAAAAATCGGGTTGTGAGTTTTAAGTGGATGAGCACGAATTAGGGTCCTTACAACTTATTTTTGATAGTTTCTCGATGATGTCTGTATGTATGTGTGTGTGTATGTGTGTGGTCCGGGCCGATGCCGGATGTCGCATAACTCAAATACGAATTACCCAAAAATTTTGATATTTGGTATTTTGCAATTGTATACGAATAGGAAGAGCTCATTAGATTTTGGTACAAATATCTTCACCGGAAGTGATATTTTTTGAAGATTGAAAAAGAAAATTGTCAAAAATTTATATAAATTTGGATAAATATAGTATTTATTTGTAATAAGAATAAGAAGCAAAGTTATTTGCAACTCACGTTATAAAAAAATTGTCTTTATCTGGTAGCATTAAAGAACTACAGTAAAATTTTAAAAAAAAATTTATCAGATAAAACGTTGAAATCTTGTAATCCATGTTCGGTTGACTTTTGTTTCTGCGTAAAAAATATTGACATGTGAGACGGGTGACAAGTTGACATACTAGCGCCATATAAGTCATAAGTGAGATATTAAATGTAATAATTGAACGGAGGATGGCTTCAACACAGAAGAGTTTTCGTGTGAATGAATCTTTTGATTCAGGTGATACTAATTTCTGTGTTTGAATATTTTAGATTTTTATTTGTATATTTTAAATGGGCACCGGTTTGTACGTATACATTTCTGTTTAAAGTGTAGATATGGCGGAAGGTTGTGTGATGGCCACGTCAGATTTTTTAATAACCTTTTAAAGCTAAAACATTCATATGTTTACACTTCAGTAAAAATCTGCTGTGACCACCAAAGTCTTTAATTTTATGTTTAAACAAACTGGTGGCTAGCTAACTCAAAAGGTACTGCACCGATTGGGTTCAAATTTGTAATGGTTATAACTTATGATCTAACTTATGGCATGAGCATACTAATATATCAGTCCGTTATCTTTAAACAAAATGGCGTTAACCGATTGGGTTCTGGTATGGTATCATGGGCGTAGTTAGGTATGGTAATAACTTAGAATTCTTATAACGAGATTTCTTTAAATTCGAGTTGGAGGCGTAGCAACGCGCGCCGGATCCGCTAGTTAAAAATAAAAACAACCCTCTTGACCTACTGTTTTGCTCTATTGAAATAAATTACCATCTTCAAGAATTACAACCCTAACACTATTCTCTTTGTAGACAATCACATTAGACGATCCCTTCTACGACGGCTGCTTCACCTCCAAGGGCTGCTTCGGGGCCCCGGACGGTTGCGTGAGGACTAAAGACTGCAAGGTGGTGGTGGCCACCACGGTCAAGGGCGACCGCTACGAGTTTGAGATCATGGCGCCCCGGGAGGCGAAGTACGTGGCGGTGGGACTGTCGGACGACTCTGCCATGGGAGACGACAGCGTCGTGGAATGCGTCAACGAGGAGGGGAACAGGGGCGTGCAGGCGTATATGAGTAGGACTATCCCGAGGCCTACCCTGGGGGTGCAGAGATTGGACAGGGTGAGTAATATTGTATGAGTTGATGTGATTGATAGATTGTTGCAAGAGCGAATTAGTGATGCAACGGATAGTGAATTGGCCGGATACTGGATATTCAGTTTATTCTCCGGCCGGATAGGCGCATATCCGGTAACCGGATATTCGGCTTTCAAGAACAAACTAGTTTGGGGGTAATGGGCTTTATAAACTACAGGTACATCGTACGACAAATTTGAAGGTATATTTTTTAAAATTATTTCATATTTTATGGTTTTTATGAGAATAAACTTAATTTTTTTAAATGCTGACAGCAATTTTCATGTAAGTTCATACTAATTTTATATTTTTTTAACTATCCGGTACAGGCCGGATATCAGATCAACTATCCGGTATCCGGTCGGATAGTAAAATGTGGCCAGATAGCCGGATACCGGATAATAACCGGATATCCGTTGCATCACTAGTGCGAATGATTCCGAGTGGGAATAGACAGATTTATAATAAATTATTAAGCGACTGGACGACTGGAGTCAGTAATTTTAAAATAAAAATATACACAGGAATGCAGATATTTAATATTTTCATTTTAAAACCAGGACAGTGCTACAGATAGTTTTATGTTCGACTGCATCATATTACCTTGTTTTATGACACTGTTTACTGTCCATCAACGGGTACTTATTGTCAATATTATGCCAAAATTAATGTTATAATTTAATATATTTTATTAAATATATAATTTCTTTTACTTTCTTTGAATCTTATTCCATTTCTTGGATTGCATATCTTGAAATTGAGCTAATTGCAAAGAACGAAGAACTAGAACATTTTTAGAACAAATTTGACAATTTTAAAATTATCAAAATATTGTTAAAGAAATCATTAACACCGCACAGTATAAGATGCAAGTTTTTCAAAAATATATAAATATATAATATAATATATATTTTAAGAGAAAATCTCATCTTTGCAGGCGCGCAGCAAGGAGGGGGGCTGCCGGGCTGCAGCCTTCCCCGCCAAAAGGAAAAAAATAATTGATTTTTAAAAATCTCAAAAACAAAGCGAGGAATAAAACTCTAGTCCGCAGCATTGTACTTCTAACACTTAAATTACCCTATAACCAAATTTTCAGAATTTTGAAAATTTTGAAAAATTTTAACCTCTCAAAAACCAACCACCCTCGATTTCTCAAAAATGGTTCAATATATCGACTAAATTTATTCCTCTCGCCGAATTACATATGTGTACCAATTTTCAGCTCAAAATTCCGACGGGTACAAGATTTATCCAACATTGTCTATTTTAGAAGAAATCTTCAAAAATGGGAAAACCGTGATAAATCTTATACCCGTCGGAATTTTGATCTGAAAATTGGTACACGTATGTAATTCGGCGCGAGGAATTCATTGGTGAATAAATTAAGTCGATATATTGAACCATTGTTGAAAATTCAAGAGTGGTCGGTTTTTGGGAGGTCAAAAAATGTCAAAATTCTGAAAATATGTTTATAGGTTAATTTAAGTGTTAAGCCTCATTCCCACCTCTATCATAGTCGTAGTCATAAGTCGTTAGTCGTAACCTTGAGAGTTTGACATACGAAACAACGTTACAGCGTTTCCACCTCTTGTCGTAGTCGCAAGTCGTTAGTCGTTAGTCGTAGTCGTAAGGATTTGGCGCTGCCAAACTTTTTGTCGTAATCATAAATAGAAAGAGACAGCAACACTATATTTTCTGAAATAAATTAAATTAATATTGTTTTATATATTTCTGGATGTTTTATAGTTGTAGTTAATGTAATATTACATAAATGATTTATTTGATATATTTTATTGTACATTTTAAATTTTCATGGTATGTTCACATACAATTGAATACATTTTATGCATACGTTTATTTTTTATTACCTATTCTTCATAATACATATTATTTACTTCCTGGGCAAACTAATAATGTTTCCAATATAACAGTGAAATTAAATAATTAATTATTTTCGATGTATTAACTCATTTATCAATTTAGTTGTGAACAAAATATAACGCTTATGATAAGAGCTGGAAACGGTCGGTTTTCCTTACGACTACGACTACGACTTACGACTATGATAGAGATGGGAATGAGGCTTTAGAAATACAATGCTGCAGACTAGAGTTTGATTCCTCGCTTAGTTTTTGTGATATCGGCCTTCAAATTTAGAAATTTCAAAAGTAGTCAATAATACGTCTTCTGTGAAAATAAAAATATATAGGTATATATTTACAAAACATTATTTTCATGCAAATTGGTGTTAATTAGTAAATAATTAGCACTTAATGTTATAATCAGGACATCCTTTATAAATTTAATATTTTGTTTTTCATTCTAGAAATGCATTTTACATAAATACCATAATAAATTACACCCACTAATCTAATGCATACCTATGTTTATATTACATTACTATATAATAATAGAAAACTTGTTTATATTACACCATTCTTTTTGAATAAATTATCATAACTTTCTTACACACGTAAATAGTTGAAATAACAGTTTATATTTTTAATTTCAGTTTAAAGATGGCATCGAACTTATCGAAGGCAGAGCCGCAGACGGCGCTGTTTACTGCAAAGTGCAAAGAGACACTCGTACCAAAGTTGGGGAGAGATGGTACGATCTTCAAAATGAACAATATGTACTTTTGGTTGTTGCTGGGCCCACTGCTTCTGGTAGGTTGAAATTATATTTTTAAATCCTTTAAAATCGTCTGTCTTGAAACATAGGTACTATATTAAAATGTTAGTCCGGCATCTTGAAACAAAATGACAGCTATAGCTATCTCAAAATGTACTGCACCGATCTGGTTAAAAAACAAAAATTTAAATAAATATCGATCGAGTCTCATATATAAAGGAATTATAGTGAAAAACTTAATTTTTACGGGTTCGTGTTTTATTTAATAATAATAATAATAATAATACTTTATTTAGTTAGCATTTAGCTAGAAAATAATACAAAAAAATAATAATAATAATTTATCAAACTAATCAACCAAAATTAGAGACATTTTTCCTAAAAATTTATTAGCGTTTTAACTAAAAAATGTTACATTTTACTTCATGTTTTAAATCATTCCGAACCGATTCACGACCATCACTCCGGTTATGGGTCTATCAAAATATTTTTAACGGTTCGGGTTTGGTTCCGGGTTCATTTAACTAGCAACGGTTCGATCCGGGTTTCGTTCCTGTTCCAGCTCGGTTCGAGTCCATGGAATCATATAAATAATGATCCATATTACTACATTTTTCAAACTTTGAACATTTGTACAAAAAGTTAGAACCAGTTAGTTACAAAAATGGACAATATAAATTTTCTGAATATCTAATTATTTTATACCTCTGGACCCAATGGAATCCTCAAAAATACTATTTTTTTTTAGCAAATAAAGTCGACTACCATTCCACAGCGTACCTAGCGGCAGGCGAAAAAAGGTTCCTTTCTGACGTTTCGGAACTCGGCGGAGCTTCTAAAATTTTGATTCGTCTTCATGGAGCCTTCATGTTGGTCGCTTGGGTCGGCACAGCTTCAGTTGGTATTTTGTTGGCCAGATATTACAGACAAACTTGGGTTGGAAGCCAAATATGCGGGAAGGATCTCTGGTTTGCCGTAAGTAGCAATAGAAAAATTTAGCCCTGTTCGCACGAGGATTCTACCAAGATTTTGAATCCTGGAAAAGAAAAAGTTTCAAGATTCTGAATCTTGAAAACAAAATTCATGGTTTTGAAGCAATCAATAAATTATAAATTCTTCTTTTCCAAGACTCATTGAAGATTCAATTTAGCGGCACCATAATTTAACAGGTAATTCTCACCAGAAAGAAGAAAATTTCTTTTTTCCAGGATTCAGAATCTTGGTAGAATCTTCAAAGAATCCTCGTGCGAACAGGGCTTTAGGCACTTTACACAGGTGTCCCAAATTGAATGGGTTACCATTGGGATCTCGGAAACTATAGGAGCTACGAGGTTGGTTAAATGGGCATTGTTGTGCAATTTTTAGTGCATATTTAAATTCTGTTGATAAATATTTAAAATAGGTACCGATCATGAAACAGAAAAAAAACTGAAAACCGTGATTTTAATTTTTTTAAAATTACTCCGTTAATAATACGAAATGTCAAACTATCACCGTTGATAAGTATCTAATACCAGCTACTTTGGTGATGTTAGCTCTTTCACTTGACATGACGTCATACCGAGGTTTCGTACTCAATTCTCATAGATGGCATCAAAACTATAACCTAAAACTTATCAATTTCACTAGTGATAAATTCACAGAATAGGTCTCCTGGTCACATAACACACTATTTCCAGTACTTAAATATTTCTTTCTTTTTAGTGGCATAGATTCTTCATGGTCTGCACCTGGACCCTTACAACAGTAGCATTCATCCTAATCTTCGTCGAATTAAAAGCCTGGTCAACAGAACGCAACCCTCACGCCATATTGGGAACAGTAACAACAATCATTTGCTTCTTGCAACCTGTTGGAGCATTCTTCAGACCCCACCCTGGAACCCCAAAAAGAGCGATCTTCAATTGGCTGCATTGGTTGGGGGGCAACGTTGCCCACATTCTCGGAAGTAAGTGAGAAATTCATCGACCTTACATAGTCTAGACACAGTATGCAGGTCAAAGTGTAGGCATGGTGATGAAGTCAACATCATATAGACAGGGAGATGATGGTTGCGGGTTGCATACGATATAAGTTTTGTTAAGTGGCTTTTAAATCATACCTACTAAAATTGATGAAATGCATCTAAAATCTAGAATTGTAAACGTCAGTTTGACAGATGTAGCGTATTCAACAGTCATTTGTTGAACGTTTATTGTATCAATAGCTGCGTTCAATGAACTTAGCAAATCTATCGAATCTCTTTACGTTGATTGGTATACAATTGAAAATTTAACAGTTTTACTAACAAATTATGTGAACAGTACTAGTAAACAAAACTGCTGCTTTTGCTGCGTTAGCGCTATTAAAAAATCTGACGTGGACACCACATGACTTCCTTGTACGCCTTGTTTGTTCATAATTTTCTTAATAACTAAAATGTAGAATAATATAAAAAATTCTTTAACTTATTATACTAGTATACTCACAAATATATTTTAGTCATTTTATTTAAACTGCAGAAGAAGATATAAACGATATTTTACTATTGTCACTGCTACTGTCACTGTCATGTCATAATCATTTAAATTTTACCTAGTAACAAATGTTAATCGATCATGGACTACAAGATACCGAAATATTAAATTATAAGTAGGTATATACTTTAATTATTCTTAAATGATAGAAGATACAGAAAAATTTATAAAATACCGATTGTAGACAATAATCACATAATCTTTCATTTAAAATAAAAAAAATTGCCTAAAATTAATTATTTATCAATTTTTTTTTTAAATTTACTACTTCCGGTTTGTAGATTGAAACCAAAAATAGGAGGTGCACAACTAGATGCTATAACAGTCCTAAATACAAAATTTCAGCTTTCTACGTCTAACCGTATTTGAGTTATGCGACACACATACGTCCGTACGCACGTACGCACGTACGCACGTACGCACGTACGTACAGACGTCACGACGAAACTAGTCATAATGGATTCAGAAAAGGTCAAAACGGATATTTCCGTCAAAATCTGAGAACCGAAATTTTTCGCGATTACAATACTTCCTTACTTCGTACAAGGAAGTAAAAAGATAGACAAACCATAGTAACATTATTAAATTTACACTGTTGCACCAATTAGCATAAAGAAACTTGCTAACTTCATTGAACGCAGCTATTTTGCTAAGAAGTATGTAAAATTGGCAACGTGCAATGATCTATGGGGGAAATTTGTCCCTCTCCCACCTGCACATGATGACTTCAAGAAATATCGAGTATACTTTGTCTAGATTATATATGGTCGAAGGAGAAATTTAATTGGAAAGTGATCGGAAACTAATTTTTGTCCTCGGTTGCAGTTGTGACGATATTCTTTGCTGTTAAACTGAACAAAGCTGAGCTTCCTGATTGGCTGGATTGGATTTTAGTTGGATATGTCGCGTTCCATGTTTTAGTACATCTTGTTTTATCGGTAAGTATTTTTTGTGAGGGTTTGCTTGGGCTATGCTTGGTAGAATTTCATTACATAACATTTTTAACTTTTTATGGATTTATCTACGAATATTAAACCGTATATCTTCATAGTTCATCAGTGCTATGAGGTATTAACGTACGTAAGATTTTTTTCAAAAGTTCACAGCGGTTTATACTAAAATTAAATTTACTTGTTTGGATAAATAAAATTTTCTGTAATATAAAGGCAATACTTTCTGTAGTATAGATTTATTTAAACAATAATTCAGTATTGTGAGCCCCGTCAACTATATCTTCGGACACTTTGTGTTTGTGGTCTTATTTATTATACATATTATTTTTTAATAATGTCCGCAATATTAGAGACGGGTTATGCAAGATATTTTGCTATTTTTCTATCACTAGTACCTGATAAATTTATTATAATATTAGGTATTTTATAATCAAATTACGAATATCAAGATAATTGACAAATATGACATATTCGTAAAATCAACTAAATTGATCGCTAAAAACGTTTATTTTGTTTTAATCAATAGGTATATGCTAATATCTGCAAGAAACTATTATTTTAACTTAGTGCCTCAATAAATCATTTTCAAGCAATTTTACTACTTTAAAAAAATGAATATATAACCTTTTGCGCGTTATTATTTCATAATAAATATAACTAAAAGCAAGCTAATTATACTTATTCAAAATTATATAGCAATTTTTTTTAGACTCAATTAGTTTTTCATATAAAGGCTTAATTGAATACAAATAAGTGTCCGAACCTATAGTGGGGGAGGAGGGGTCTCGTAGTAAGTAACGTACGTAATTTGAAAAATTATCATTTCATATGCACTTTATATAAATAAATTACAGTCGTTCACAAAAAAGTAATATTCTTATTTCGTTTAATGTAGTAATAAACTGTTCAAAATATAAAAATAATCATATACAGCTCATATTGTTTACTTTTATCAATTAATGCTGTTGTTAAAATCTCTTTGAATACTTATAATTACCTAAAAATATGAAAGTAAAAACCAGAAAGCATTTTATTAACATACAAAATTAGAAAGAGTATTAACTGTTTATAATAAAATGCAGACTGTTATTAACTATTCAATTACCGCTTGAGTTATTTAAATTAATAAATCATTTATTTAGTTTATTGTTCTGTATAGGTATATTTTTACAACACAGAACAAATGCCTAAATAAATAATTGATTGCTAAAAGTAATTGAAATTTCTGTCCAATAATTCTTATGCTTCTCATCTTCATCGTCATCTCGTAGTGCTTGCTTGGCTCATGCAGCGTGTGTGTGTTTGTTATATAACAGTTCATGTCGTGGCTACAGATCCTAGGATGTGTGTCTGACCGCCAAGCCGAGAGTAGAGTGACGTCATTCCCCATGAAGGACCTCGGCGCCAATGGAAGGACGTCGCATAGCTTCGAACGGAGCTCCGATGCACCCGTAAGTTACATAAAATAATAACATATTGACGCCTTTTACCCAACTTTGGTGTGGCAGCTCACATACTGTGAATCGTTTGTATAGGTTATACAGGGTGATATTTTAAGGCTCTCCACTAGTTGCACGCAATATTGCTACAATAGAATCAGAATTCACGATTTTACCATAATAGTCCAGCAGTCGGCAAAACGAAAAAAGGCGTCTACCTGGAAAGTATTCCGAACTTAATGAAATTTTGACAGGTTATTTAGGGGTACTCTGTGATGTCGAATCTTAGTTTTCGACCTCGAGGACCCTGTGCTAACTTGGGGAGGGGAAAAAATCACGATTTTTATTACCTTTTTTCGGTTTTTCGCCCTATAGGTAACTCAAAAACTATGGTCCCTACGAACTTTTTTCATTTTTGGAAAGAACATTCAATTTCCTTCAAATTACACTGGTTAAACGTATTTTTATCCTGCTAAATGTCAATGTGTGGCTGAAAATGTCATTTTGAAAACAATTCCTAATTTTGAACGCCTGTCTCTCGGTATCTATTGGGTCAAAAAATACGTTATTTAGAACGCCATTTATTTGGGAATTAAAAACAGTGAACTCGGGATCAGGATGTACAGTACCATTTAATTTTTTCCTGAAGTTGTGAAACACCCTGTATGGTGTGTGCCGCGAGTACCACATTCATGATTGTTATTAAAAAGTACACCACAAAGATGATTTTTGTCCAATTGTACTTTACTGGATCAGAACCACAGTCAAAAAAATATCGCCCATCAACTAACGGGTTCTCATCGTTGTTAGTGTGAGTAGGGGAGAGGGGGGCACATTGGTACAATTCGGACACTTTATTTTTTTTTTCGGCGGTGTATTTATTTTTCTTAATATCTTTATATGTAATCAATTCTTTAGACCTTTGGTTTCATTATGTAAAAATGTGGTATTTTAAGAATCACTATTTATTAAGATATATTCATTTTAAAAAAAGTTCAGAATCTTACCAATTTGCCTCCTAGGGGGAGGTACAATGGTACATGCCTGTGCCACATTGGTACATACGGGTACAATAGTACATGACGTAACGTACATAATAAATAAGAACATTCTATATACAGAAATAAAGAAAAATACTTTTATTAAATGAAAAACAGATTCTTACAAGTATTGGTAACAATAAAAAGGTAGTAAATAATGTTAAACGACATTTTACAGTATTGTATAATAGTTAAGTTTGATTGGAAACTTAAAAGACGACATTTGACGCGCTGTACCTTCTATAATTATTGGTTTTGGTAATCTAAGGACAATGTCACCTAAGTCAATATCGCTTATATCGGGAACATCGGGAAATGTGAAAGTTTCCTTTGATTTGACGGTGTACCAATGTACCTCACCCAGTGATGTACCAATGTGCCCCATAACCTCATTTTAAAGAAAAAAAATCATTAAGATTTTTAGGTTAAAAAATTAAAACATTACAAACTACAAAATAATAACTAATCCATATAGTAATGACGGTATCTTATAACCAAGTAGAAAATTCCATTGCAAGAAAAGATAGAAGCTTACAAAAATTATGAATGAAATTTACTTTTGATCGATGAAAACAGGTTTTTGTTCACAAATCACTGAGTTTGGGTTTGAAGCAGTTGTCACATGAACTGATGATTAAATACCTTGCTGACATCTATTAGAAATTTTTTGTACTTTTTTTCGACCATAGTACCGCGAAAATTTAAAAAGTACCAATGTGCCCCTTGTACCAATGTGCCCCCCTCTCCCCTACAGCACAGGAGAAATATTTGTGCAGTTCAATTTAAATGTGCACCTGACTGGATTTAAAATAAAACTAATTTGTGCACACGAAACTAGTGCAACTGATCATCTTTATAAAACATAAATCATGTTCATTATTATATTTATGTTTTTTTTTGTTAGAAATCCGGCTTCAGAAAGGTGCTCCTCTTCTTGTACCTCTTAATCATCATCTGCTTCGTGGCGGCGATGGTAGTCATAGTCGTCATGGCGCCCATAGAAGAATCGTGGACGAAGTTACGGAAGAAAATGGCGGAATCATAAGCAGGAAACACGAATCTTCAATCTTCTTCTTCTTCTTCTTCATCTCATGTTGTTACTCAGACTCACAAGTCACATGTGCAGTATTGTTGTACATTTTAGTTGTTTATCTCATATGCACGTAATGTTAATGTTTTGTATTATATTAATTATTAATCCAGTGTTTTTTATTTAAATGTATTTTAGTTTGTTTTTTATTGCCTATACGACAGAATTTTATTTGTATTTGTAGATTAACTTGTATATATGTAGTTTTAAGAAAGTACTAAGAATAAAATATAATACTTTTATATAAAAAAACCATAAAATTATTTAAATCTATATAAATAATCACGTTTATTCTACAATTAGGAATTAATCTACCTATACATGAGCTTTATACTACAGGAATAAATTTGAAGGGTAAGTAGGTACACGTTTTACTCAATTGTTACCCAATTTTTAAATACATAATAATTAACACTACGTATATTACATCCGATTATACCGTTTATGTGATTACCTACACATATTATAGTAATAAAACAAAACTAATTCTGGCATTCATAAATTAGGTTGCGTTTAAACTTAAAAATTTTGCCTACAGAGCTACCTACTATTTTATTAGAACTACACCAATGATCCAAACCCTCCTCAAACAAAAATCCTACGCGTCCACCTATTTTTACAATTTTGAATCAAAAAATTGCTTTTTTACCTTGGTGGCCCTTTGGGAAAATTATTATTTTTTATTAGCCCGCGATTTAAAATGCTTGCGCACCACTGCTCTAAATGTTAGCTGTGTCTCTGTGAACAATACTGTCCATCAACTAATTCACTTTCCGCTAGCGTTATTGTAGTCGCTTGTGTCACTCAGACTTCAATCGCCGGTGCCAGTTTCACCCTGACAAAGTTTTCTCTTCTGGTTGCTAGATGTCTCTGCCATCGATTATATTCATCACCTTCCGCTAGCGTCGCTGTTTTCGCGTGTCTCATAGAGTGTCTATAAGACAGAGTGATGACAATAGGGGTTTTTCTTTTGTTTGGCTGATGATAAAGTGTGAACTACTGAACATATTTTATTCAAATTTTATATAAAAGTAGTATTAGGTATATAGTACATCACTGTTTAATCAAGAATGATATATTTTTTATAACAAATGAGAAATTAATCAAATTGTTATTAAACGTATATTTCGTGTAGTGAAAAATGTAGCCTGCTACTAAATCGCGTCCTGTTAGGAATTTTGCTATACATACTGCGGAGGAAATGTAAAGAAAGGTTAAAAATTATTTTTAGTGAAGAAATCAATATAATTGGTTGACTAGATTACGAGTTATGAATTTTATAGTTTAAAAAATAAAACCGCGCCGGCCGGTCGCGCATTGTTCATGTCGTTCGCTGCCGTGAAAGCTTGTCAGTAGTGTCAGGACAACAATGCAACAATTAATTTCTCATTTGTTATAAAGAATATATCCTTCTTGATGAAACAGTGATGTACTATATACCTAATACTACTTGTATATAAATAAAATATGTTTAATAGTTCACAAGAAATTACAAGTTTAAGTTAAAAAATCACCAAATTTTAATTTCTAAAAAAAGAGGAAAAATGCATTTTTCGGGTTGTTTGCAATTTATATGTAGATAGAGAAATTTTTTTTTGAATATAATATAGGCGAAAAAATCAAACTGTAGAGGCGCTGCGATCAACACCAAGATGTCCTCGCACCCAGGAAAACAAACAGATTGACAGTTGACAAAACCTTCACTTGTGCTATCTCTGCTATCGATCTTCCGCTAGCGTCGCTGCGATCGCGTGTCTTACTCAGACTTCGAACGCCGGTTCAAGTTTTCACCCTTACAGAGTTTCCTGCTCTGGTTGTTAGATGTCGCTGCTATTGATTAGATCCCTCACCTTCCGCTAGCGTCGCTATCGCTGCTGCGCGTGTATCACTCAGACTTCAATCGCCGGTGCAAGATTCACCCTTACAGAGTTTCCTCCTCTGGTCGTTGTTAGATGTCGCTGCCATTGATTACATCCCACTCCTTCCGCTAGCGTCGCTGTTGTCGCGTGTCTCACTCAGACTTCTAACATCGGTTGCAGTGCCACCCTTAAGCTACTTCTTCCTCTGATTGTTAGATGTCTCTGCTATCGATCTTCCGCTAGCGTCGCTGCGATCGCGTGTGCCAGTTCCACCCTTATAGAGTTTCCTCTTCTCGTTGTTAGATGTCGCTGCCATCGATTAGATCCGTTACGTTCCGCTAGCGTCGCTGTGGTCGCGTGTCTCACTCAGACTTCGATCGTCGGTTGCAGTTCCACCCTTAAGCTACTTCTTCCTCTGATTGTGAGATGTCGCTGCCATCGATTAGATCCGTCGCGTGTCTCACTCAGACTTCGATCGCCGGTGCAGGTCGGTGTCTGTCCGCTAGCCGTGTGCCAGTTCCACCCTTACAGAGTTTCCCCTTCTTGTTGCTAGATGTCGCTGCCATCGATTAGATCCGTCACGTTCCGCTAGCGTCGCTGTAGTCGCATGTCTCACTCAGACTTCGATCGCCGGTGCAGGTCGGTGTCTGTCCGCTAGCCGTGTGCCAGTTCCACCCTTACACAGTTTCCTCCTCTGGTTGTTAGATGTCGCTGGCATCGACTAGATCCCTCTCGTTCCGCTAGCGTCGCTGTGGTCGCATGTCTCACTCAGACTTCGATCGCCGGTGCAGGTCGGTGTCTGTCCGCTAGCCGTGTGCCGTGTCCCTCGCTCGTTCTGTTTCTGTCCGTGCAGTGCAAGTATTAGTTATCGACCTCGTGTGCGATGCTTGGCGATGAATGACCCGCGGCGCCTCAGTGTGTGATTGTGTTCGTGTCTGGTGATGGTGCACTAGGACCTGGGGGACATGCAGCTCGCCGCAGCCGCCGTCTTGGCGCTCATCCTCGTGGTGCAAGCCCGAGCCGATGTCGTGGATAACGCGCTCGACAAAAGCCAGTTTGAGGCCGCTTTTCAAGGTTGGTTTTTTGTTTTTGTACCTGCGGGAGGAGTGACTCAGCGGAGGATTGCGCGGTGGTTTTTGTCTCGGTTATGACAGAGATGTTTATTTTTAATGTGTTACTTCATCGAATAATTGCCATAGGTAGCTCAATCTATCGAAATATTTTAGAAAAACCATTTATTCAATGCAATACAGTTCAAATAATAATGCTCTTTTGCCTATTCCGCAAGAAATATGACAGAAAGATTTATTTTCATCGGATATTTTTATTGTATGTAGGTAGCTAAATATTTATTCAATGTAATTCTATTTTGTTAAATTATAACTAAAAAGATAATAATTCTGTACTGTATTATTTCTTCGGGTAGTATTTATAGCTTGAACCGTATAGATAAGTAGATAATATAATATTATAAAAATCTAATAAGGTTCTAACAGGAATTACATTAAAAATTTTTTTTCAGAATTATTGTTATTTCTTCATCGGATAATAATTGTTATTATAAGTAGCTCTGGATCTACCGAAATATTTAAAAAAAATCATAGTGGATTCTAATACAAATGATTTTTTATCAAAATTATTATGACAGAAGAGTTTGTATTAAACGTGTTTCTTCATCTTAATTTATCGATATATTTTAAAAATTTATTAAAATGTAACACAGTTATAATGATACTTTTTTGTCAAAATATAACAAAAAGATTTATTTACGATGTGTTACTCCATCGGATTAATATAGACGCTGATTCTACCGAAATAAATTAGAAAAGTCATTAAAGACAAGATTTAGAAATGAGCCTTTTTTGGGAGAATTATTACAGCAATGTTTATTTTAAATTTGTTACTTTATTGACAGAAAAATCATTCATAACTATAAGCGTATACAAACTAAATAAGCATGTTCTATTCTAAAAATAACTGCAACACGAAAAATTCAGTAAATTTTGAAAATTCATAATTTGTATTAAAATATAGTACTATTGAGCAGGTTTCTTATTGGACCTTTACCTAAAACTGCTTATCTGTTAAAATTGATTGCTTTTCATATTTTTCTGTAGATGCATGGATCAATAATACGGAATATCAAAACATTCTGTTTATTTAATATGGACAGTACTACCTGACATATATCCATCGTTTGCTATACATTTTTCCCACATTTTTCATTGAAGATTACTAGTTTTATAGAGAAGGCAAACCGCAAACGGTAAAGTTAACAACAAAAATTACCTCGAGTGTTATTAATCTATTTCCGTTCTTGCTTGTATCTATTTAAATAATAGTTACATTAATATCTGTTACAAAACAATAAAAACAGCAATAATAATTAATTGCTAAACGCTGCTTAATATTTTTAGAATTAGTAAATAAAGCATTTAATTTTTATTGTTAAGTAAGTGGGGGAAAATAAAATAATAATAACAATACTCTTGAATTTTTGAAATGCATCTACCTACACAATTTATATTTAAAGAATCTTACAAGCAAATACTTTAAATCGTATTAAACATTATTTTATTTGTATTCAAAATAATACATTTATTCAACACAATTTCTTCGTGCGCTAAGCTTCTTATTTCAATATTAAGGCTTAAGATTCTTTTTATTATTTGTTATTTTTTGTTTCTACACTCGTTTGTATGTTGTAAACACAAAACGTTATATTTTATAATGATACCATTATTATTTATCGTTATTTATACTTGTTATACATCTTATTTTTATTCATTTTCTATGAGCAGAAATCATGCCCAATAACCATTACATTACTAACCAATCGATAACAGTTTGAGTACGTTAATCCGCTCAGTTATCGACACAGAAATTACATACTGCCCTAGGGCGGCAAGTAATGGTACATCAGTATGGACACAGAAATTACATACTCATACTGCTCTATAGAGGGGTAAGTAGTATTAAAATCATTACAATTTAAACAACATAGGAAAATTCTGTTGCGGTCAGAAATAATTCACTAAAACAATAATTTGAAATAATTTTAATAGGTATATTAATAATTAAAATTAGTTAAATTAATGAATATTTAAAAGAACAAAAAAGATGGTTATACTCGTATTTTAAAAATCCTATATAAATGTATGAAACTGCCCCCCTTTGATATAAGCACGAGCCATATTGATAGAGGGCTAAAAATGCACAAAACAAGTTATATGAAAAATGAAAATATATCTTTACTATTGTTTAATAAATTAGTTTACATTATTATTTAATAATTAGTTTTAATCATTTAAAAAAAAGCAAAACTGTGTTGTAAAGTGTCCAAAAGTGTGCGACAAAGTACTTTGTCGCACGCAATCAAATTGAGTATTTTGTAAACAAGAATGGAGCGAAACATAGCAATTAGATAAATAGAGACAACATGTGCTCATAAAACATAGGCTGTCAGCGCGGCTACCTAAAATAACGGGGATTTGTGATCTAGCAACGCTGAGCGATAAAACCCCATTAACTATGAATTTTGGATACGATTTCAATTTCAATCTTTCTATATCTTCTCACCTACACCCCTTCCAAGCCCGCGCGTCCACCCAGTGATTACTGTCATCTTCACCCTTCCCAATCGTTTTGGTTCACCGCCCCCTTTGCTGGGCCGAGCGGTAGCTGGGTTTACTTGTCAACGAAATAGAAACAACAAAGGCGGAGGATGAGGAACCGTGCTTCACTGAGGTCTGAGGAAGCGAAGAGTGTGGGAAGACGTTAACTGGTGTTTAGTCAGGCTGCATGAATAGATGAATCGATGAATTACTTTGATGAAGGTGTAACCTGTAAGCGAAGATGTGAAGAAAGGTGAAGGTGGAGTTTCATATTGATGGGGAACACCGGGGAATACTGAACCGTAATAATTATATACCGGTGGGATGGGGTCTAAAGAATCTAAAGAAATCTTAGTATGTTGACCAATGAGATGAAAGTATTCATTGAATGTTGGATTGGATGTACATTGAACAGGTGATTCGTTTCCATTTCCATCTTACTATGAACTGTCAGTAAATATGAGATTATTTATTATAATTTCTCTCATTTTTCAAATTATTATTCATGTCTGTAAAGTGATGTCATGGAGATATGGCTACAAAAAGTTATAATCAGATGGCAGTGCCATGTAGCAAGTATGTAAGATATAAGTTCTAATGCCATGTGACTTCTGATCCATTAACTATTACGTGCCTGCCATATAAATGTTGGTTTCATGTCTGTAAAGTTATGTCTTGGAGATATGGTTACAAAATGTTACATTCATATGGCAGTGCCATGTGGCGAGTATGTAAAATATGCCATGCGATAACTGATCCGTATCTGTTACGTACCTGCCACATATATATTGGTTTTATGTCTATAGTGTTATGTCATGGAGATATGGTTTCAAAATGTGTCATCCATATGGCAATTTTATGCATCATTTATGCAATATTTAGGTTCGTCAACGATGTTCTCTAAATATTACATAATAGTTACGTATATGTCAACACTGTGTTTGCTGGGAAGTAGATTCCGATTTTAAAGATGTGGTTGAAGTATTAATATACATGTGAATAATTTATTAATAGAAGTTCCTGTCAATCTTGCTAAAAAATTGTCATACAGGGTTCGCCAGTCAAATGGAAAGATTTGATGTGGGGCTTAGAGCTCGTAGGGAAGTGGTGGGGAGGAAGATCGCCGACTCAACATTATCAGCGTTGTCTACCACTGAGATAGTACGCTTTAACTGCGTAGCCACGCTGTTCTCCCATCCAATGATACATTGTAAACTAAATGGTAGACCACGCTGATAATGTTGAGTCAGCGATCTTCCTCCCCACCACCTCCCTACGAGCTCTAAGCCCCACATCAAATCTTTCCATTTGACTGGCGAACCCTTACTTCAAAATGCAACAATTTTAGGGTTATATTTAATTTTGGTTCATTATTTAATCTCCTTAATGCCTATGTCACACCGATATGGCATGAAGCACACTGCGCGAAATCTGTTGCTAATTTTACAATGAAATTTCGAAGAAATTGTTGAACTTGTGTCAGAGATTATTCCTGGTGTAACCGGTAAACAACATTTTTTTAAAATTATGCCTAGGTTGTACTTGAAAACGTGAAATATTTTACCCATGTACTACATGAGTTAGACAGTGATAAAAATACTTCCCTAATGCTATACGCCATAAGTCTGTTTCTCTCTCACTGCTGCGGTTTTGTAGTCCGCTACGACTTCCTTCCAGGTACGTAGTATACAGATCACTGGTTTTGAAATTTGAAGTGATCTCATATTTTACAATAATGTACTCTACTTTCCAAATCATTTCTTTATTTAGATTGATACGAGGATTGTTTTAAATAAGGCCGAAACAGCTGTTACGACTGTGCTCTGTTGGATGTATGAGATGAACTGTGAAATACGTTACGTTATTTATTATTAGTTTTAGTAGTATTTTTTTGAATACTGAGGGGTTGCCCCCGTGTTCCAGTATCCAGTCATCTGGGACGTTGCTGCATTATGTCCATGTCACACCGACATAGCACGAAGCACGGTGCTCGATGGAACAAATGAATAACGTAAAAATTTTATCGCCGCTATTCCTTCGAGCATTTTGACATATGGAAATTTGTTGCTGATTTCACAGTGAGTTCTCAATATAATTTTTGACATTTGGTGAATAGTTGATGTCAAATCAATAACAGAAATTAATAAAATAATATGAATATAACATATAACACTTTAAGCTTTTGTCAATATACAGGGTGAGTCATCGAAATGCCCGTCGTCGATATCTCCCTTGTCGTTAAAAATACAGCATAATTTTTTTAACAAAATTTTTCGTCTACTCAAGGAGCATAACTTAAAATTATTTTCACATATACAGGGTGTTTCATAACGACTTGGCAATAATTGTTCGTCGTTTTTTAAATGAAACACCCTATATATTTTTATATATTTTGAATTGTATTTTATTTACCTATACGAACATATAAGTTTCATTTTAGTTTTCCGCGGCGTTGCCAAGTTATTCAATTTTTTCTCTAAAAAAAGCCGAATACACGTATTGTTTTATAAAGGCGTACTGAAGTTATTTTAATAGTAAAAATTATGAATTTTTTTTTCTGTACCACTGTAACTATACTCTTTGTTCTGACATAACTTTTTTTAAATGTTATTATACAGGGTGTTCAGTACAGAGAATCAAATTTACTCATTTTCAAATGGCTATAACTCGTCATTTTCAAATGGAACACCCTATATTTTATTATTCTGTTGTGTGTATTTTTGCATCTTTTTATGTTATACAGAGTGTCCTATGCATAAAAATATTAATTTAATTAATTTAGAAAATAATGTTTTTAGGCATAGGACACCCTGTATAACATAAAAAGATGCAAAAATACACACAACAGAATAATAAAATATAGAGCGTTCCATTTGAAAATGACGAGTTATAGCCATTTGAAAATGAGTAAATTTGATTCTCTGTACTGAACACCCTGTATAATAACATTTAAAAAAAGTTATGTCAGAACAAAGAGTATAGTTACAGTGGTACAGAAAAAAAAATTCATAATTTTTACTATTAAAATAACTTCAGTACGCCTTTATAAAACAATACGTGTATTCGGCTTTTTTTAGAGAAAAAATTGAATAACTTGGCAACGCCGCGGAAAACTAAAATGAAACTTATATGTTCGTATAGGTAAATAAAATACAATTCAAAATATATAAAAATATATAGGGTGTTTCATTTAAAAAACGACGAACAATTATTGCCAAGTCGTTATGAAACACCCTGTATATGTGAAAATAATTTTAAGTTATGCTTCTTGAGTAGACGAAAAATTCTGTTAATAAATTTGTGCTGTATTTTTAACGACAAGGGAGATATCGACCACGGGCATATCGATGACTCACCCTGTATGAACTAGTTATTAATTTAATTAATACAAAAAATTGATGAATTTTAATTCTCAGCTGTCAAACATAATTTTCAAAAACCTTCAAAGTACGAATGTTTCATATTTTGACATTTAATGTCACAATTTGAATAAATATTTAATAAAATGAGTAAATGTTTCGTGCCTCAATGTACCTCTGGGTACAATCCTGGTAACGAAAAATTCCCACTATTTTGTGTACCAAAATGCAGTGAAAGGTTGGAACAGTGGAGGCAAGGTGAATCACTGATGATAACAAATAAAATTTTAATACCTAAACACGTAACAAAACACTTCGCAGAAAATAACATATTAAAACGCTGGAAATCAGGAGATGTTAGTATATTTTAAATCTATACATTTGTATTAGAAAATATTAAATAATGTATTTTTTATTATGCAGATTTGTTTCGAGTATAAAATTCCTCGTTTGTCACGTAGTGCAATCCCTACTTTTTAAAAATTAGATGGTGATAATTTAGAGACACAATCAAAATTTGTCATTGAAAAGAAAATCTTTTATTTGCTATGAGAGAAATTCAAAATTGCCCAAAAGTTCTAACAGTAATTCATAATTTTACATGTATTGATCAAAATCGTCCGATAGTGCCAGTCGAAGCTATTATTGATACAAATAATGATACTAATACCAATTTAGTCATGTTTAAGATTTGTCAAAAGTTTGACATTTTTATTGTCAGTTGTAATTAATAAGGTTATCAATAGATGTCTCTACTGCATCATCCCTCTTCTCATATCGCACTAGAGAGTGACTGTTTTTTGCCACGCCGATAGCTCAAGTGTCCCAACCTAGCTGTCTAGTAACCGTGGTGGTAAGGGATAAAGACAATTTCACAAACATCATATTCAATCCATCCACCTTCCCCCACAGTCCAGCATTCCCCACCTCCTTCTTAATATTACCATTCTCATCCGCTTCTCTGATCAAAGCTAGCCTCGGTCGACATCACCGCGCTGTGCCGAGCGCCGAGCAAGCAGCCAACAGTGAACACTTGTTACGCGGCCAACACGTCTACCGGTTTTGTTCTTCTTGCAAGTAATAAGTCGCAGACGACAAAAACGAACAGCGAGATCGCTCAAGACGATCTGGAGTTCTGAACTGTTACTGTTTGTCAGGGATAGGGGGGGAGGGGGCTTTGAATTTATTGGAAAAATGAACGGGAATCAAACAATGGGAGGAGAACTTGGAAATGTGTAGTGAAGAAAGAGTTTAATTGTAAATAGTGAACTATTGAATGTAGTAACACCCAAAATATGACTCAAATTAATATACAATATTCATTACAAGTCGTAGAATTTGGATAAAAATTAAAAAGGTAACGAAGATAATTAAATTTAAAGTTGACACTAAAACGCGCTAAAATACATTGCGTATATGGAGGTTAGCAGTAGTTTTATTCCACGATTAGAAAATATTATATCACAACAACCCAACACATTTTTGGAGAACAAATCTGAAGTATTATTTATTAAAAGAATAAGATCTATGTGTCACCGCAATAATGATTGACGAGATGATTGAAAAATCGCATTTCAGTGTAAATTGCCCATACAGGGTCCAAAATTAGAAATGCATGCCCATGGGCAACCAGAATTTTAGAGTGGGTAACCCAAATTTTTGCTAGTAGCATTTGTTGTAAAAAATAAGAAAAGACCACTCCAATTTTATTAGAGAGGGATTTTTTTCGGAGTGAACAAAATAATTGGTTGCTTAAAAGTGACAATGGGCTACTTTACATGGTGGGTTTTGAAATATTAAGAAAATAAAAATTTTATTTAAAAATTAGTATAAGTACCTATGTTTTTTAGTAAATTGATGTGACGTCATTATCTGGAACAGGAGGAGAGAAGCATGTAAAAAATGTAAGCTATTGTCTGTGGTTGGTCGTTTTATCTTATAGCACGAGCACCCCGCTCACTTGTTTGTATCGGTATGGCTTACGGCCAGTCATTGATTCCAGCAGTTTCTATGTCACTGTTAATATTCAATTTTCATTATTTTTTTTGGACTTGCGTGTAAAAAATTTGTCAAAATAAAAAATACGTGTCCTAAGTTTTAATCTCTTCTTGAAAAATATTTAATAAAAATAGTTAATTTTAATCTTTATACCTATATGTTACAAAAACATAATTTTTTGTTTCCCTAGAACATTTAAAATATAGTCTGTATAGGTACCTAATGTTCCAAATGGCAGTGGTTGAAATGACCCGTCAGCCATCACATGTAAATTGGAGTGACCCCCTGATGCGACCACTGACCAGAAAACCACAGAAACCTTTTTATATCTTAGGTCAATTTACTGTGAGATGATTGGTTTATATACCACAAGATATAGATTGAGATTAAGATTGTAATCAAATTATTTTTTCGTTTTATGTAATACTTCCTAGTCTTCAAGTAATCGAATAGTATCTGTGTTATTGTGAATTTGGTGCAAGTTACAAATTTGTGATTATTGTTGAAGTTGAAGTGATATTTGCTTAAGTTAGGATTTTAAGCGGCCCGTCTACGTTTTTTCTGATTTCTTATTCTTAGAATTATCTCACTTTTACTTTTTTCTATTCCACTCTTTTCCCCACTACTACGACTGCCTGAAACCAGCCCGAATCTCGTACTTTAATGTCATTTTGAAATTGAAAAATACTGTAAAAGGGTTTCGTTGCGAGTAAACTGTTAATTGATCCTTTAAGTATATAGTAATATAATCCTTGTTGAAATACAATTATTGTACCAATCTTGTACTAGCCACAAAACACTTGCTACGTTAGTACGTTTTGTGCTAGATTTTAGAAGGTAGACGGGCATCTTCATATTTACTGTTATAACCCCGTATATAATACAAATTCGATTTTAGGATGATGATGATTATACATTAAAACTTTAAAAGGTACTAGACAATTATTGCTATTCAAAATATGGCGAAGACCGTGGAATAAAGATTGTATACTCAGATTCACAAGTTCTGGCAGTATGGCAGATATAGCAATACAGTGTTGCTAAATGTATCCCATAAGAGTAATGTGTTAGACAAAGATGGAGAATCCAGAGGCGGATTGTTTGTTTTTCGCTTACTTGTACTTTTAATAAATTATGCTGATTATTTCTTGATGTTTCTCAAAACCAATAAAATGTTTAATTAATTGAATACATTAATAAGTAATCAATTGATATGCATCCAATTTAAAATCTTTTACTTAGAGAAAAAACTCTGGTTCCTCTAAATTAAATTTGTAAGTCAAAAAATAATCTAATTTAATATAATTCGAGAATTCGATAAATTATACATTCTCCAGTGTTTCAATTTATTCTCACCCTCTTTACTGATAATTTTTCTCGTTGAATATGAAGGATACATAATTAAGTAAAATATTAAATTAATATAAATATACAATTTTATTTTATTTTTTCGATAACAAATTGATAACAATGTAACAATAAAATAAATACAGCCAAAGACGGCCAAGTCAAAATCACAAATGGCGAGTAATACAAATATATACATGTTGTTTAAAAGACATAA
Organism: Agonum fuliginosum; assembly: GCA_947534325.1. NCBI lineage: Eukaryota > Metazoa > Arthropoda > Insecta > Coleoptera > Carabidae > Agonum > Agonum fuliginosum. The sequence continues at coordinate 31,748,390 of OX384037.1, forward strand.
CAATTAATGAACAAATGTTGTCAATATATACATAGCATAAAATAGAATTACAAACTTAAAGAAAAATATCACATACTAAGTACATTAAAAATTTGAAGTAAGGTCCTGGACCTGTTTACATTTAAACTTCGTCAGGTAGCTAAGCGTAGCAGCGGTACTCAAACATACAACTCATGCGTTACATCTTCATCGCTTTCAGTATCACTAGCTGTCGTCACGTAATGTTTGATATCATCTTGCAATTGATAAGCTTCCCAAAATCTTTTTTCTTCATTTACAATGTGCCTATCATAAATTGTCCATTTTGCTCGGAAATTTTTGAATATGCTTCACATATTATGGCACTATGTTAGTTGGGATTACATTAGATGGTAGTTACAAATACATTACAAGAAAAAGAAATGTAATTAGTATATGTCTTGAAATAAGATTACAGGAGTAGGTATAGTTATTATATCATTTCTTAAGTAATGTGAAATCAAGCTTATAATATTTTTAAACTGTTTCATAACTGCTGGCTTCTTTTTCCATCGACACCACTCCACCGCTATAAGATTTACAACCCTATACTAACATTTCATTATGAAATTTAACACTGCAAACTACATGTGTTAAAGCATGAAAACTGAATGGTGTACCATGAAACAATGTAAGTGTAAAACTGGCAACAAGGCCGAGTTTATCTCCATAAGAATAACATTGCCTATCTCTGCCATACTGCCAAAACTTGTGATTTTCACTATAGTGACGTTTACCTATCGACTCCACGTAGCTCAACTCCGCGTTTGTCCTATGTTAATGCATAGAAACCTTCGCTAAAATACGTTAAATAAGTCTAACAATTTGTAAAATGTTTTATAGATAAAGCTAGTTACATTTTCTAAAAAATCTCTTAATAATAAGATAAAGCAAGTAAAAATTGCTTAAAACACACTTTTTCATGAATTTTTATATGGGTTTCAAAGATTTTTTCAAAATTCTAACTGGGCATAAACCTAGATTAATTATTTCACATACATCTAATACATGTTTTTCCTTCAATGAGTAAAGCATAAACTGCTACATCTCTAAACACGCAATATTTTAAATGCGTAATACAGAAAGTAGTTCATAATTATTTCAATGAGATTTTATTTTGGGTTTATTTATGAGCAATATTTTCAGGTGATATTAGTACCTACATGCGTTATCCTTTACTTTGAATTTGAATATACTCTGGTATTGATTCCACATCAGGCAAATTTTATTCAAAGTAACAACTGGCGTCGCTTCCCAAGTAATTTATTATTCTCCACGCTATTTTGTCATTTGACTGACTAATGACCCAGCTTACTGAAGCCATATCAATTATCTTATTTCGTACATCCAGTATTTTCAATTATTAAGGAAATCAATTAGTTGCAGAGACAAATGATTTTGACAGGAAAATTGAACTGCGACGTTGAATGAATTATTGAGGCGACTAATTAGAGAATTTTATTTTATTATTTGGTGAATTATACGTCATTATATTGATTTACTTTATTTTCTATTCAAAACCGTTTCAATTATGACTAAGTTATCTATCCCACTTTGGTATGGGATCCTCTCGGGGATCCTTATATTATAGTCATCGGTATTATACTTATAGGTACAGCGTGTAGGTATCATAACTTCGAGTACATACGTGAAAGGTATATGTTGTTTGATATTTTGATTACGAATCAAAAATAATTTGTTTAAAATTCGAAAAATTAAGGGTAGTTTACTTGCAGCCTTTTTGTAGTACTGCACTGGATTCGCGTTTTCCTATATGGAACACAAACAAGAGAAATAGGTAATCAAACATCTTAAATTACTAGTAAAATAAACATACAAAATCTAATTATTTTTAATGAAATAATAATTACTTCACCCAGTGGCAGTAGCAATATAAAATTTTTGACTGGGAAACATGAAAATTAATTTTGCGATTTAAAAAAAAATTCTTTTTGATTCGTAATCAGCATATAAAACTACATAATACCCTTAACGTATGTACCTGAAGTTATGAAACAGCCTGTATATTAATACAGTGTGTGCCGTTATCAGTTATCATAACGCACTCAGACAAGCGCGAACCCGCAGGATTTGTGGTTGGAGGAGACTGAGTAATTAGAAATTTTTGTAGACTAATTACTTCCTTGTACGGAGTAATAAGGAAGTATTGTAATCGCGAAAAATTTCGGTTTTCAGATTTTGATGGAAATATCCGTTTTGACCTTTTCTGAATCCATTATGACTAGTTTCGTCGTGACGTCTGTACGTATGTACGTATGTATGTCGCATAACTCAAATTCGGTTAGACGTAGAAAGTAGAAATTTTGTATTTAGGACTGTTATAGCATCTAGTTGTGCACCTCCTATTTTTGGTTTCAATCTACAAACCGGAAGTAGTAAATTTAAAAAAAAATTCGATAAATATTTAATTTAAGACAAATTTTTTTATTTTAAATGAAAGATTATGTGATTATTACCTACAATCGATATTTTATAAATATTTTTGTATCTGGTATCATTTAAGAATAATTAAAGTATATATTTATAATTTAGTATTTCGGTATATCTTGTAGTCCATGATCGATTAACATTTGTTACTACGTAAAATTTAAATGTTTATGACATGACAGTGACAATAGTAAAATATGCTTTATATCTTCTTAAGTTTAAATAAAATGACTAAAATATATTTGTGAGTATACTAGTATAATAAGTTAAAATAATTTTTTATATTATTCTACATTTTAGTTATTAAGAAAAGTATGAACAAACAAGGCGTACAAGGAAGTCATGTGGTGTCCACGTCAGAATTTTTTTTTAAATTTTTTTTCATTGTGTAACTGTGTCGCTGACGTGGCACTAGTAGTTACAGAAAAAAAATTAAATCAAATTATGACGTATAATAAGATTTTGACTATTATGGAGTTAAAAATATTATCATTACAGACTTCACTTTTAAGCGCGCCCTTAATATGTTTCCCTCCTGTTCAAGATAATGACATCACATCTTTCTCAATTTACTAAAAAACAATAATAATTTTTAATTAAAATTTATATTTTTATTTATGTTTCCGATCTAACATTAGATAAGTAAGTACATAGTAGGTAATAGAAATCTAATTTTCAATACGATACAAGTATGTAGCACATATCAGCTCATTGCTAGTGCCCGAGTTCCTTGTCTACGGCATTGTTACATCTTACTAATTAAGAAGTTTCAAAGCTCACAAACTTCTTGATATTATAGTTCTTCTTCAACAGTACTCATATTACGTTACTAACAACTATGTAGTCTCCAGGTCATATATTTTTTGCAACTTGAAATCGTCTGCAAAATGTGGAAGGTTATTTTTATACTCCGCGTTGCTTTTTCAAAGGATTTAACGAGAGGGACATACAAACATCGTATACATAGATATGAAAGAAATCTTTTGTTATTTTTTCCACTGAAAATGTATTGTGAACTTTATCAGTCGCGCGTATAACTTCAGCCTGAAAATGAAAAGGGTTTTTAAATATATTTTTAATTACACCTCTTGGGATTGAATTTACAAACAGCACAAAGGGTTGTGGGCACTGTAAATAATTTCAATATTGTCATTGGAGTGGGTTGGCTTCACACTTTGGCATATTTGTTTATTATGCAACAAGATTTCGGTGCATTAGTGTACTTACTTGTAGTAACTTATTGAATTTACTCGACCATTTTTGTTATTACTCGTTTATGCTAAATTTGGTAACAGTGTTCTTCCTATTACTATTTTCACTCTTTTAGACTTTCTGCACTTGTGTTTCAATAAAAATCTGTGTTATACAATCAACGTAAAAATAAAAATAAACACAGAATACCTGTTTTAAAATAAATTTCATTTCATATGGGTCAGCTATGTTTAATAAGAAAATTACTGGCTAAAATAGTTATTTATGTAACAAGTTCGCAAAACAGAGTTTTCGAGGACGAGTTTGTTTACGGACGAGGCGCAAGCCGAGTCCTTAAATTAGATGTGTCTTCTAAATGTTAGTGTTACATAAAATATTGTTCCCAGGCCCATATACGAAACTAACAGTTTCCATATAGTTACCTACGAAAATAAACAATATCACACATCCGTTCAACTCGTTCGATATAAAATCGAAAAGGTCTTATCGCCACAATTTAAATTTGTGTTTCACCTTTTATTTTCTGACAATTGATAATTCTTTCCTGTCTTTATGTATTTCTTGACAGGAGATGTTATAGCAGCGAATAATTATAATAAATATACAGGGAGTTTCTATACTTATGGATCAAACTTAATGGTATATGTAACACGTTCTACTGATAACGGAACAAAAAGAATGTTTTTAAAATTCGCAAAATTAAGGGTGGTTTACTTAAAGGACACATGTTGAGTGCCACTGGTTTCATAGCTGTTTGTGTTGTTTTATTCAAATATTAACAATACCCGTAATTATCTAATCCAACGCTAATATTGTGTAATGAACAATTTCAATTATTCTGTTACTTTCACAGTACATAATGAAACCAGTGGCACACAATATGTTTTCTTTAAGTAAACCACCCTTAATTTTACGAATTTTAAAAAAATTATTTTTGTTTCGTTATCAGTAGAATGTGTTACATATACCTATAAAGTTTGATCCATAAGTACAGAAACACCCTGTTTTATAATTAGGGAGCTGTGATTTTGACAGTAGTTAGGAATGATTTTGTAAATAACATACTTACTAATCCACGCATTCAAACACGCATATACATAAACATTATTTTTCATAAAAAATATATCATTTTATCAAAGTTATTTTTAAATTCGTACCTGCTATTCAAATTCACCCTTGTATTGATAACGTAAATTCTAATAAAATGTCTCTTTGCACTGGCAACTTGATATACCTGTAATTTATTTCATTGTGATTGTATAGCTGAAGCCACATAAATTGTTTTTATTGTCTACTGCTGTCTTTTTTCGAATTTCAAAGTCTTCTTCGCTAGAGGCGAACATAAAACGCAAACAAATGCAACACGAGATGTTTTGTTCTTGGAAACAAAAACATGAAGATGTTGTCTCGAAAAACACGATAATGCGATTGAAAAGAAGATCAGTTTTTATTATAAAATAAATATTAGTTATTTGCGGTGATGAATTCGATACTCACTTTGAAATGAGATTATGATTCCAGTGGCACTAAACAATAATAATAATCTTTATTCATCAGACTGATCTCTACATCCATGTGACAAGTCATAATAAATTGCATAATGACAAAAATATACACACAGTACTATATGCAGCAAATGAATACATATTTAGAAAATAATTCACTCTAAATGACGTAGGTAGGTACACATTTTAGAGCCAATGTTTAAATTAGTATTTTAAATATGATTAAGTAAATTAAATGAACCTAAAAGTAATCCCGGGACTCGAACCGAACCGGATCAGTAACGAAAACCGGAACAAACCGCTATTATTTTAGTAAACCGGAAACAAAACCTGAACGTTATAAATTTTTTTGGCAAACCTATAGGTAACCGAAACCAAACCGATGGTTGCGAACCGGTTTGGCCGGTTCGAAGCATTTATTAAAATTTAACGTATTTCGTTTAAATTTTATTTATTTTTGATGAAAATAGTCGTATTTTTTATAAATTAAATTAATTAATTGCTCCTTAATAAATTTTTGAACCGAAACCGAAACTTGAACCGTTTTTCTGAAAACTGGTTACCGGCAATGGCGGATTCTGGTGATGTTTTCAGAAGGGGAAAATTTTGGAAAATATAATGTTAAACTTGCGCCACAGGCAGTGTTGTGACAGATCATTTTAAAATGGATCTAGATCAAGATCAAGATCTTCTCATTTAATATGATCTAGATCAGATCATAGATCAATTTTTATGATAGGATCTTTTTTTTAGATCAGATCAGAAATTACTGATCTTTTTTTCTTTAGATCGTAAAAAGATCAATATTAGACCAAATATTTAATTGATGTATTACATTAAATAAAAAAATTAAAAATATGTAGTATTCAAGCGATTTATTCTACAGTTTAAAATTAAAACATTAAAAATATGAAGCTCTTACTCATGCTAAATTTTCAATTTCATGCTGTAACTCGCATATAGCGGAGAAAATGATCTAAAAATATGATCTTATATTAAGATCGTAGATCATATTTATTTGATCTAGATCAAACTCAAGATCCTTAAAAATAAGATGATCTAGATCAGATCAAAGATCACGTAAATTGAGCTAGATCGGTGATCTAGATCAATTGATCTAGATCAGTCACAACACTGGCCACAGGCGATTTTGTTTTAGTTCAAGGTCAAATGCCTTCAAATGAAAAGTCAAAAATGACCCACTTCCCGGCATCCTATCGAGCTGAAATTTTGCGAATAGACTTTTGTCACCTAACAATACACTTTGGCAAAATTTCAGATTCTCTGCCATCTTGAAACAAAATGGCAGCTAGCTATCTCAAAATGTACTGCACCGATTGCGGTCAAATTTGGTACAATAATAGCCAAGGATCTAACTTATGATATAGATATATTAAAATGTCAGCCCGCCGTCTTGAAACAAAATGGCGGACAGATATCTCAAAATGTACTGTAACTATTGCGTTCAAATTTGGTGCAGTAAGCTACGAATCTGTCTTGAAACATAGGTTAGGTATATTAAAATGTTAGTCCGCCATCTTGAAACAAACTGGCAGCTAGCTATCTCAAAATGTACTGCACCGATCTTGTTCAAATTTAGTACAGTAACAGCAATAGCTAAAGATCTAATTTAATATATAGGCTTGTACAATGTAGGTTGTAGGTATAATGAATAGTACCTATACTTTGACTTTATAGCCTAAGATATTCTGCTTAATAAAAATAATTTAAAGTTGTGATGCAAAAAAATATAAAATAATACAATAATTTTATTTGAAATATACGAAATTTGGTTTTGTTTTAATTTATGTTTTATATTTAATTTCTAGATAAAACAGTAATTAAAAATTAATCAAAAACAGTCGTACATCTGTAAATTGCTTTGAAATAAAACATGTTATTCGGGTGGTAGTAAAAAGTTATTGATATCATAATTTATTCAGTTATTGGCAATCCATATTGTGAAAATAATATGATAGCAACTCAAATTAATAATTAAACAGTCATATTCCGTGCCGCATATTTCCATATGAAATTAAATAATTCAATAGCAATTTTCATGTCGAATAAATTTATAATTAACCATTACATTTTCATATTTCATCGGTTGATATTAATAACAAATTCAAAATTGTAATCGCCTGCCATAGTAGGTACAGGGAAAATTAATCTATCTCCTATCGAATATTATTTATTTGATGAATTTAGATACTGTCTAAAAATATAGCTACAGGCTAGTAGAGTGCTGATTACGACACTAAAATTTCCAAACATCAAAATCACAACAAATCAGTTATCATAATTTTGACATGATAATATTCCAAAAAGTAGAATAGGTATTGACATTATTTACATAAAACCAAAATAGTTATTTTTCTGCGCCTGCTTCTGAAATTGTTTTTCATGTTGAAAGCAGCTTTTGTTACAATAAGTGTGTTGCAAAGTACCTAAGTGTGCAACAATGTACTTTGTCGCACACTTTTGGGCACTTTGTAACACAGTTTTGCTTTGTCCATTTGTCCATTGTTTTCGCAACAACATTAATATTTCATATAAATTAAAAAATTTGACAGTAAATGTCAAAAAATTAATATCAATTTTGGTATTTTATAACTTCCGTGTTTTGCAGAAGTAGAAAAAATAGTATGAATAACACGTATTGAAAATATTTTGTCGAACTTAAACGATTGCAACCCTCCCTTCGCTCGGACTGTTTATTTTCGAAAATAATATCTCAATGGGAGTTTCCACGATTTTTTGGTTTTTCATATGTTAATCTATACATTAAAATATTAGATCCGTATTTTTTCTTTTTGTCAAAAAGTTGCTAATAAGCCAGAAAAAAATTCATAAAATTTAAAAAAATAGGTGCCGCGAAAAACGATGCCGTGTTTGACGGTGTGACGTCACCAAGGACCTAATACGATACGTAGATCTTACCTTATTTCAACACAGGTCCGTCGTCCATTCCGTAGTCAAAACGACAAAAACGATCTTACACGAACAAATCTCCTCACAGTTTGGTATCCATGTTGTCTACGTCACACATATGGCGCATTTTAATGCACGTTTCAAAAGAGTTACATTTTCATTTCTATAAAAAGGTAATAAATCTATCAAAATTAACAAATATTATCACTTTCCTATAACTTATATATGCTGAAAATTGATATCCAATAAGTGTTTCTTTAAAACCCCTATTTTAGTAAAAATGTAAAAATAAAATTTAGACGTTTAGGATTTATTATTATCCAGAAGGTACATTTTGTCAGCATTTTGACTTGTCAGAATTTGGGCTGTCGGTATTTTAGTCGAAGTGGAAACAACATTTATTACTAGTGGGAAGCACATTATTGAAGATTTTTGTACAGAATGGGAAATGTCTCAAAACGTCCTCGAAAAATGTCAGATTCAATTTAACATAAAGCGAGTTTTAAAAGCACAGAATTAAATTTGTAAGTAAATGGATAAACCTCAAGGGGAAGGGTAATATGTTTCGTACATTTTATTCTACAGGACAGGGAACAGAATAAAGTAAATTTATGCATGAGATGAGTATAACAAAATAAATGTTTACATAATACGTAATTGGAATTAGACTAACAAGATGAAAGCATGCTAGGAAATCAATATTGTTTTCAAATCTGTGTTTTCACGTTAGTTACCAAGGGCTAAAAGTAGCCTTTTGCAGATTGAGGCTAGAGATTGTAGTAAAAACGCAGCCAAAGTAGACAACATTTTTCTACGATTAAATTATTTTTATTAGCAATCAACAAAAATTTCGTAATTTGTTCGTCTATAACATGTCATCTAGAAAAGCAAAAATTTTGAATGTAGAACAACAACATAATAAACATAAAAATGAAAGCCAATATGACATTTAGAAATAATTTTTATTGAATATTGTAATAAATATAAATTTATTACAATCTTAATAAATCATTAATTATTTATTAATTTATCAATTGCGTCCAAAAATAAATTATTAAAATTTTCAATTAATTATTTATGATTAGGTACTGTAACAGACTTTTACAAACAGCGGCGGTCTGAAAATATTTTCAGTTACTGTATTAACAACAGTCTGCGTCTGTAAAGAAGTATTGATCTGCAATTGTTCATTTTCAAGTAATCCGTTGTTATCATAATAGAATGTATAGAATACATGGTCCGAGTTGGCCCGTATTTTCTGTCTCTCTCTAAAAGACAAACAGAAAGGCCACACTTCATCCGCCCTAGTGTCCACTCCTGTCATGTAATGTAATATAAATGTTCGAGGACTACAAAAGTGACAAAATTAAGTCTGTATCTGCATCGCATATAAACATATTGTAAAATATAAAAGGGTAGTAAATTTATTGTGTTTAGATATTTTTGAAAAATGTAAAAAATCAGGATTACTCGAAAAGTTTTTTTTGGAGTTTTGGGTACCTACATAGATTTTTTTTAGAAATTTATTGTTTTTTTAGGTAGGAAACACAATTAGTTATATTTGATACTAAAAAAATACGTTCTAAGTTCATTATGGAATATAGTTAAAATTAAATATTAAATAGGGAAATTTAGTTTTGTTGGCCATTAACAAACAAAACATGATCCACCCATTAACAAATCCAGCATCAACATTACAAAAACTAAATTTACAATAAAATTATTATCCGCATATTAAACTGAATAAAATATGAACAAATGTCCACAAAACTTGATTTCCATACAATTTAATCCATCAATTAACTTCACATTACAATAACGTGACCAATGCAGATTCCATCAAATATATTTACATTTTAATTTACAAACTGATTGAAAAATAATCCATTAACTCTTATTACACTCTGCCATCAAGCAGGCCATGATTGCGCTTGTGATTGTCATAGCACGGCGCTAGTGTACTTGATGACGTCATAAAGGTACCACAACAAAGCACAGGTGACGTAGATGGCCCAGATTTAAATTAAACGATGCGGTGAACTGCGCTGACCTGAGAGAGAAATAGGGGAGTGAGAGAGACAGAGAGATGTCTTGGTGGAATTAAATGTCTCGACGACAGTCTGAGTAATTACACCCAACTTGGGTAGTACCTGTTACCGCATAAGTATTTTATACGAGTATAATTGTTTACAATTAATATCTTCTATTAATTTTACTAATTGAATATTACACGCTTAGGTTATGCATGCAGCTTATAAAAGGAAAATTAATTGTGTAAACTAATGTTTTCTAAATCCTTTATAATAGTAACTTCATCGTCTTGTCTCTGTCTGTCTGTCTACGTACGGCAAAATACAAAAAACAAAATGACCCACTTCCCGGGATCCTATCGAGCTGAAATTTTGCAAATAGACTTTTGTCACCTAACAATGCACTTTGGCAAAATTTCAGATTATCCGCCATCTTGAAACTAAATGGCGGCTAGCTATCTCAAAATGTACTGCACCGATTGCGGTCAAATTTGGTACAGTAATAGCCAAGGATCTTACTTACGATATAGATATATTAAAATGTCAGTCCGCCATCTTGAAACAAAATAGCGGACATATATCTCAAAATGTACTGTAACTATTGCGTTCAAATTTGGTACAGTAATAGCTAAGAATCTGTCTTGAAACATAGGTATATTAAAATGTTAGTCCGTCATCTTGAAACAAAATGGCAGCTAGCTATCTCAAAATGTACTGCACCGATCTGGTTCAAAAACAAAAATTTATATAAATATCGATCGAGTCTCATATATTTTAAAGTATTTATAGTGAAAAACTTTGTTTTTACGGGTTCGTTTTTTAGACTATTTTTAGTATAAAGCCCTATTCGCACTATAATAACTTTGAAATAATTTTAATTTAGATTACCAACCTACTGCAAATGATTTCAAGATTGATATTTTTTGTTGAAGTATTCCTGATTATAAATATTGAAGCTTAAAGCAAAACATATTTCATAACTTAAACCATTGTTTAAATTCTTCACAAAAGAAAATAATATTTCTTCCAAAAGTGTGGAACGCAAAGAAATATTACAGTTGCGATAAGAGCACTGCAGTTATAAGATGAACTCTGCACTTTTTGATTTATGTCAAAGACGTTTATTCTTTTACCCACAGTTTTGCCCCTAAATTTACGAAAGCCAAAAAGGGTAGTTAATGTAAATAAAATATACATACAGGGTGTTTCTATACCTCTGCACGCAACTTTAATAGGTTATATAATTTGATATAACTGATTACAGAAAAGAAAGTTTTTTTCAAAATTCGCAAAAAAATTTGTGCCTCTGGTTTGCAAGTCAATTTAACTGTTTATTTATTAATTTTATATAAAAAGTGACTATTTGTAGATAGTCTGATACTATTTATTATTTTATTTTACAAGTAATAAAATAAATATACAGTTAAATGGATGTTCAAACCAATTTAACTAATATTTTTACAAGGGTACCCTTATTTTTGCGAATTTTGAAAAAAAAATCTTTCTTTTCTGTAATCAGTATATCAAATTATATAACCTATTAAAGTTCCGTGCAGAGGTATAGAAATGGTAAAATGCTGAGGTACCCCCGCCGTAAAATTAACTTTAAAAATTTACATTTGAATTTTTATTGATTTGTGAAACATCCATTTCAGTAGTACGAAAAATTTTTGCTCTTTAGTTAATTTAATTCTTTTGCGGTGTAAGCAATACATTACATTATACAATGATATAGTAGAGGTACGAAATCAGACGAGTTATGTCACCAAAATAAATGGCATAATACAGGCTGTCTCAAAAAAATGTACTCACACTTCGAATGACGAGAAAAATATTATTTATTAGCATAAATGAAATACATTCGCATACAGAAGACAAATGTAATTGAAGAATCATGTTCGTAAATGTTCAAATTGATGACGATTATTGTTCAGACAACGCTGATAACGCGCACTAAGAGATTCGCAAACATCACGAAAGTTAAAGTGTGAGTACATTTTTTGAGACACCTGTATATAAATGGCTATGATTCTATAACTTGATCTTAGTTATCATAGTCACAGCGTCATAGCCATTTATAGGCCATTTCTTTTGATGACGTAGGTACCTCGTCTGATTCCGTACCTCTGGTAAATTCAAATTCACTTTATTTACACTTGATATTTTTACAGTGTATGGTATACGCACAATAAAATATAAAAATTAATGGTCCTAAAATTAAAATTATTTACATACGAACTCACTGTGTAAAAACACTCATCCAGCAGATATTCCTTCAGAATTTTTTAAAAAATTGTAAGTGATTTAGCATCCCTTATTTCTTGTGGAATTTTATTAAAATTTCTTAATAAATTAAGTTAACATGAAATTTTATCGCAATTCCTATACTTCCACTTTTCGTCAAAAGGTAAAAAAGTTTAGCGAATAAAAAACTCAAATTTGTAGACGTCAAAAGAGGATGTTGCAAATAAAATATTTACTGAATATGTCTACAAAAAATATAAAAGTGTTATATTTATTTATTTCTTTATTAAAATATGTTTTTATTATGTTCTTCCAATATTTGCTTTTATAAAGCGCCCGTATTTAATATATTTTTTTAAAACTCAATACTATATGAAAAAATGTGGATCCCAATGTTAATAATTAATTTCTGCAACACATGCACAAAGTTTGAACTTTTTAATACAGTTCGTGTTTTTGTGCTTTTCAAGTGATTTTAATATCATTTTATAAAGAGAACAAAATCAGGAATATATTTATTTTAAAAAAGTTTGTTGCCATTTTGCGAAATTAATTTTGGTGGATAAAAAAGTCATGTGAAATGTGTAGAATTTGTTTTTGGAATGTAATTAAGTATTTAAAAATTGCGAAATAATATCAAACAGATTAAAAACAAATTAATATTGAAAAATGATTGTAATGAAATAAAATCTTCTACTCATATTAGCTATTAGTTCCTAGGTTCCTACAACTGAATACGAAAATTTGTAAGTGGCCATATCGATTAATTATTTATTTAACTTACCTATCATAAAATTTATTAAAAAGAACCCGTTTGTAAATAGTAGTTTATGTTTCAAAATCAATAATGGACGAAAATGGTTATTTAACGAACATACCTAGTTAAAGTTGATTTACTATTTTTTTGTTAACCTGCAAATAGGCTTCACTCCCGTATTAATTTTTTTACAATACTACGTAAGGAACTATGACGATTAGTGAAAACGTGATGTAAAAATTCCGCTTATTAAGAGAAACATGATTTTTTTAAACTCTGGTATTTAGTGGTAACGTCAGTGGTACCTCCAATAGCGCTCAATCAGTTTTTCTTAAAACAAATTATTTATTTATTTTATATTCAAAAGTCGTCTTGCTATTCTAAAAATAGAAAAATACATTTTGTAGCAGCTAAGTTTAAAATAAAATTAAACATAAATGAAATAAGCACGAATAATGTAATAATGACAAATGGTAGTTACATTCTCTGCCGCATCATGTCTCTTCTTCTCATGTTCTCATCGCGCTAAAGTGTTTATTAATAACAACGTTCCAAATGAAACAAACAACGCCCTATATTATCTACGTCAATCTTAAATAATTTATACTTTTAAATGAAATTATTTAAAAACTTTTTCTGCACTATTAGTCATAACAGGACATGTAATTTATGTTTTTATCGTCGATTATGGTGGAGATGCTGAAATTTTTCAAATATCCGTCAACCTTCGGTTTATTGGTATTTTCAACTTAGTTACGTTAAATAAATTAAACAGATAATATTTTATATTTAATGAGTTAAACTTTTGTGGAACAGTGAAATTAGTAGGACAATTAAAAAACTGCACTAACCTTAGTAGATCTAGCTCAGTCTCCTGTAAATCATAAAATAAAGTATTAATATTTTTCATCTAAATATGTAATAATATTTATTTACCTGTAGACCTACAGACGAGGCTGTTTGAATATCTAATTGTAAAAACACATCACTGTTGTCCATACAGAGTAAAATTTACAGCGAAAATAATATTTAAACATTTATTATTATAAGTACAAACGATACTTAAATTATTTATTATTATAATAACCACCTCAATGGTTTTTTCATCATATTCCATATATAAATATGTTTTTAAACACCATTATATTCTTCAAAACACTATTAATTAGCAAATTCTGACTGTTTGAACATATTTTGCCCGATTTTTTTCACACTACAATATAAACAAATCACTTACGAACAATTTCCATATATTTCTATTATCATTTTACACGATTTACTGCAAAATTAAAAAATTTTAGTGCACACAAATAATGACAATAAACTGAATAGTCGAATCCTAAAAATCAACTGACGCAATAGTGCAGTAACAGGTTCAGATTCGCTTGCGCTGTTTAGAATAAAGTTTTTAAATCATATTCGGCGTTGACTTTGAATAAAAACAAGTGTTAAGATGATCCTCTACCCATGACAGAAAAGAGTCAAAAATTCTATAGTGTTTATTGTTTTTATTCAGTCGAAACTGAGAGATAATAGAGAAGAAAACATCAAATTGTTAAATAGAAATAGAGTTTAAAATTTTTTTGACAGCTATTGACGAAACATAACCCAACACTTGAACTCATTTATTATATATTCTCCCCAAATATAACTCGGGCTATGATTAATTAGGACATAGGTTGATAGCATTCGTCTTCAGAAAAGTGAACTCGTGCTGCGCACTCGGTCAATTGTCATCGAATAACTTATGTTATCACTGATTACAATAATTGCACTAGTTTCGAATATAGACATATAGGTATAGGTAGTTTTAACAATGAATTTGATCTGAGTATTGTCCTATCTGAGCGTTTATGTGCTATGACATATTTACCAGGACGAAATCCATGAGAATCTAGTCATATGTCGGTATAGTCCTTTGTTTGTATTGTCTGCTGCAACGTATATAATCAGGATAACCGAGAATGTATTGACAAAGGATTAATTAGTTTCATGAGCTGAAATTTAACGGGAAAGTATTTTAACTGTCATTCATAATTAATTATATTGTTAAATGTAAAGTTCAAACGAATAAAATTAAATGTTTTATTTTTCATACAAACAGCGAGTATTTTTGTAAAAACAAAATAGTAGTGCATGCAAGGACCAGAACCGTAACTAAACCGTAACCGAAAACCGCATCGATATTTAACATTTCATGAAACCGTAATCGAAAACAAAAACCAATACGTATTTAATTTCTTTAAATATGGAAACCGAAAACTGAAACGAAAAATAAGTTCATTTGTAAACCGAAAACAGTACGGAATTGTCATTATTTGGGTTTTTAAACTGATAATATTAAAATGTTAAGGGCGCGCTTAAAAGTGAAAAAACCGTGACACGAAATGGTTATGTTTTTAAACTCATACCTAATAGTCAAAATCTTATTATTCCTACGTCATAGTTTGATTTAATTTTTTTTTCTGAAACTAGTATTAGTTCCACGTCAGCAACACTTTAAAACTTTTACATGGCTCATTTTGCACATGCTTTCTGCTTAAATTTCGGATAAACAATGTAACCTACAATGAAAATTATGTTACAAAATGAAAATATTTTTATTCCTAATTGCTGATTCTAAAAATGATGTCTGTAATAATAATTCACTGTAATTTGATGAATTTTGCTTATATTTATTTTCAGGTATTCTTATTTAGCATAAGGCAATCTAGAAACTTGAATGATTCTATTGATATATTTTTATGCCTATTGCTTGTTTCTAATCGGCAAAAATTTGTGCAGATAAAGTGCATAAAAATAAGTATCTGAAAACGGTTTTGACCGCGACCTTAAGTATGTTACCTATTGTTGGCTGTTTTATATCCCCGCACAAGCGGAGCGTTCATTAGTTGAGTCGTTGCTATGGCTTACGGCCAGTCATTGGTTCCGGCTTGTTCTACGTCACATACAAATTTTTCTCAAAATAAAAAATACGTGTCCCAGTTTTCATCTCTACTTTAAAAATATTTAGGTAATAAAAAATCATCATGCAAGTAGCCCATTGTCAATTTGTTTTATTTAAACCCCTAACTGGTAAGTGATCACCTCCAAGAACATAGATCAAAGAATATCAGTTCAGATTTTAAAATCCTTTATATTAAAGTAGTTCGGTCGTCGTTGACGCTAGTCAAATTCAGTCCTTTTTTTGTTGTCAATTTATGAAGTGAAATTCGACTGTAACGGTTTTTAATATTTTATTATGAATTTTTATGCATCTGGTTCTCAAACAAATAGTCGTATTTTACAAATCTTGTAATTTCATTCGCAACTTGACTAGTCAATCACCCGGTGTCATAACTCGGGCCAGGTTATGGCGTTGACACAGTTGGCAGCATTGTCCGAGGCATTCAAAATGTAAACACAGGAATGATAAATACGATAGTGTGTTTATAAAAACGAGTTCTTGATAAATGACTTAAAATCATGAAAATCATTGATTTTTCAATCCAATCTGTTTCAAGAAATAAAAGGTTAACATTCAAATCTGCGTTTAAATTTCCCACTCTCCGCAGTTGGCAACAAGGGTTGGCAACCCTGCAGAACGTGACGGCCGATCGGCTTCCGCTTGGTCGTGATTTTGTCACATATTTTCCCATTTTTTGGGCTATTTACATCGGCAACGTAGGGTTTTGACTATGCATAACGAAGCCTTAATATATTACCTTTCCAAATATCATTTTGCCACTATTTATTCAACGAACTTTTACGGCGCAATTTCAATTTTTCTTAACCAAAAGTGTCGTTTTCCATAAGAGCTCATGTAAAAACAGTGAACTTCAAACTCATTTTTCTCAAAAACGAGTACCGCAAGGGCATGTTTTCTTGGCACTTTTGAAAATAATATTAAATTTTCTATTCAACCAGACCATTTTCAATACAAAATCAAAGACTTCAATTGACGACCGAACTACCTACTTTAAGTTCTCCGTTCGTCATCTCTGTCTATTTACGTATACCTACCTACGGCAAAAAACAAAAGTCAAAAATGGTCCACTTCCCGGGATCCTATCGAGCTGAAATTTTGCAAATAGACTTGTGTCACCTAACAATGCACTTTGGCAAAATTTCAGATTAATCGCCATCTTGAAACAAAATGGCGGCTAGCTAACTCAAAATGTACTGCACCGATTGCGGTCAAATTTGGTACAGTAATAGCCAAGGATCTAACTTATGATAAAGATATATTAAAATGTCAGACCGCCATCTTGAAACAAAATGGTGGACAGATATCTCAAAATACAGTACAGTAATAGCTAAGAATCTATCTTGAAACATAGGTAGGTATATTAAAATGTTAGTCCGCCATCTTGAAACAAAAATTTATATAAATATCGATCGAGTCTCATATATAAAGGATTTATAGTTAAAAACTTTGTTTTTAAGGGTTCGTTTTTTAAATAATAGTAAGTATATTCAAATCGTGCTTACGTTAAAATTCTGTACAAACCTTGTTAAAAGAAACCTTTTGTAATTAATTTTTACCCGCATTTGCGTTTCTGATTTTCATCTGACATCCGTCGCTAGCAAATGCACTCCTCTTGCGAAGTGTTTTTGTTTCATCTGTCAGCTGCATAATACTCATCTGTGATACAATTTACATTCAAGTGTGAGCCGCGCTGACGTGGATGTGACAATGTGTAGCGGGCTTCATGAGGATGAGGGCGCGGGCTATCTCTGTTAGATCGTGTGATGTTCATGGCGAGGTAATTTGAATGATGATGAGTAAAATAT
This sequence comes from Agonum fuliginosum, assembly GCA_947534325.1. Taxonomy (NCBI): domain Eukaryota; kingdom Metazoa; phylum Arthropoda; class Insecta; order Coleoptera; family Carabidae; genus Agonum; species Agonum fuliginosum. Next base: position 31,766,308 of record OX384037.1, read on the forward strand.
GGCTTGTTGACGGTTGTCATTGGCCTGTGCGACTTTGATACGTTTACTGCTTTGTAATTGTTGACATAAATTACACGTATCTACCCTCGAGTGCTGTTAATGTAGAAATTAATTAGTTATACATATAAATGACCTTGTGAACACAAGCTGTTGACGTGATTGTTAAGGACCATGTCCCCATAGCAAAATTATGTACTTTGTGTGCAGGGTAGCGATTGACTGAATTTATTAAATTTTGTAAATATTAAAAACCTAAAAACTTAATTTACAAATTACTTAAATTTTTAAATTGATAATGTTGACATAATAAATACCAGATAAGTAAGTATTGAAGATATTTAAATGCAGTTCTTCAGAATAAATTAAGATCAGATTTGTAAATGCAACATTGTAACTCAAAAAATCATATTACAACCAGTGTTGTAATAGATCACAATATTTTGTATATGAAGATAACTTACTTTTCATTTATCTAGATAAGATAATAGAGTCAATGCAGAAATTATCTAGATAATAGATAAAAGATAAATAATTATTATCTAGATAATTAGTAGATAATTCATATATAATACAAAAAATATAAATGACATGTTCTAAAAGTATAAGCGGTACCAGTTATCGAACCTCGAACCGGCAGCGTTGCAAGCTTGTGCGTTGTATGCTTGCACAGTTTGATTACATTTGAATTCGACTAAAAATACAAACGAAAAAATTGTTTCTAAATTTTTCAAAAATTATTATCTAGATGTTATTTAAAAAATAGATAAAGATAATTTGTAATTTTATCTAGTTAAGATAATAGATAAATAAGAAAAAAATTATTTAGATAAGATAATAGATAAAAACATATTATTTAGATGATTTATCTAGATAAAATTATCTAGATAAGTTACAACACTGATTACAACCCTTGGTTTTATTAAAGTACTCCACTTCGCGTCGTACTGTAATAAAGAACCTCGCGTTGTAAAATTATTATTATTATGTTATTCTTTGATTTTTGAGATATTTACTAAAAAATATAAAAACATACTATGAGTCAGCACAATATATGATGAGAAATCACTCGTTGCAGTCTCGAGAAAAGTTGTATTAATTTGATATTATTATATTTCACATTCGTAAACATCAACACAATATTCATTAAAAACAGTTTGGGTATCACTGATTTACTATACTAAAATAAAATAAAATTTTGAGTACAATATTCCTATAGAGGAATGTAAACTAAACCTGTTGAAACCTTTTTGCGTTAAACTAGGAACCGATGTCTGCAAGTTTAGTATACCGTGGATTGTCGTAGTGCATGTGTCAATGTTTATAAGATAAAACTAATAATTTTGTGTGTATATTTTGATGTATTTAAATGTAGAAAAGTCTATATATTGTGTGTAATTGAACTTTATAATGCGTAAAATGATTTAAAAGTGTAGTGCCGTACAATTTAAAGACTTTCTGGGACACGTACAAAAGATGCACCATCGCCAGAGTACACCAAAGGTTAGCATTTTTATTTATATTATAAAATATTGACGCATCTTAAGCTAGCAGGACCCATTGGGTAGAATCAGTTCAAACCATATGGACATTTAAAGGATTGCCGAATCAGAGGCTCTGATATTTATTTATAAAACTATGGGTGTTGCCAACTTTTAGAATGGCACAAAATATTTATTTATATATAATATCATAAGTAGTTAAATTTTGCTGGAAAAATTTCAGATTGTTGCGAAAGTTGTTGCCTAACAATTTATTGAGTGACATTGACAAAAAAATAACGAGCTGTCAAGCAAGTGATTTTTAATCAATGTCACGAACAAGCTCGCGTAAAACAAGACAAAATTTAACCACGAATGATATTCGGATTTCGGATGAAAAAAAGTCAATTTTGACACTAATTAAATAACATGTTGCTAAGGAAGTTGTTGACACCCTACATTTTTTTCACTTACCAAAACTTACATAGTTACGAAAATACAGCAGTCTATTGGCTAGAAAAGTGCGAAAAAATTTGAGTGTGTGTGTTTTGTCAAAATAAAACAAGGTCACTTGGTAAAATCATGAATTTTTATTTGTTTAGAAATGTATGAGTGTATAGGTAGTCTTTAATATAAGTAGGTAATTTACAGAATTTAGTTATATTTATTAAAATTTCTAGGTGCGTAGGTCTGAATCAGTGAATCTAGCTTTAGGCCAGCCTTACACGATATAAAAGTTTGACAAAGATCTTTCATAAAAGATATTTGACAGAGTGTAATAGCTCTTCTTCTATAAAAGTTGGGCTAACATTTTTTTTATAAAAGAATAGCTATTGCCCTGTCACATTTCTCGTCAAACATCTTTTATAAAAGATCTCTGTCAAAGAACTTTTATAGTGTAATGCCGCCCATATTCTTACTGTTCGAAGTAGGTAGTACACAATATCGCTATGAATAGACTATTAGTAAATAACTACCTTAGAAAAACTAAGCCGCAAACAACAGCTTCACTCCCTAGGGAGAAATTATAAGCTCACAATCCTCTGATTGTAAAGTTTAGTGGGTGGTAAAACCTCGGTTCTCTGTATTTGCCCGCTTTTACTCTCATCACATATAGCGTCACTCGCGTTTGGATCCATTGTGATGTAATGTTTGATTAGCGTTGCTGGGCAACCCGTACCGTAACGTATCGGCATTTAGATGAACTTCACACACGAAAGCTTGAAAACTACGGAATCGTGCGGTAGTGAAAATATTACGAAGTGTTTAACAAATCGGAAGAAATTTGAAAATAAAAGTTGAGTAAGTATAGTCTAACTATTATGTAATGTAAAAATTTACTTAAATATAGCGACAATAACAGTGTGCAAATTATTTTTTTATATACTGAATCAGAGTATATACTTGAAGGTACGAAAACATGTGGGTTTGGGATCGTATGTGCGTTTCCAACCTTCTAGACAGTTGGAAAACGAGGCATTGTTAACTTCACATCCCAGCTAACTGGAAATAATTTTCCGGTTAATTAGGTTAACGACACTTTTCAATAATATTGACAAAATCAATAAAAAAAAAATTACGTTACTGTTGACTATGTCATCTCTATTTTCAAGTAAGCTAAACAAATTGAACAAATTATAATAAATCTGTCAAAAATATTAATAAAATTAATGTCTAAAACGCGAATATTATTAGACAATTGGCTTGTGATTAAAATAGTATACAAACTAGACTTAACTACCGACGGCACTTAATCTGTCTGTCTTAAAGTGAAAAACAGAGGTCTTACATTACTTTGTGGAGATGACTTAATGCAGCCGTAAAATACGCTAACTTTACGAGTAGGTAATTTAGAGAAAATTTAATTTTACTTCTAGTCTATTTTGGTGAATTTTAATTCATTGGTGGTTCTACGGGTTGGTGGTGAAGAGGGGTAACCACCCCTCTAAGATTTTTGTTTTCCTAAAAATTCCAATATATTCTTCAATTATTAAGTAAGTAAGTAAGTATATTATTTTGAACTAATGCAGAAAGTATAACTTAAATTTTTATTTATTTTTGCACATATAGAGTGTTATTGTTAATATCTGAAAATTCAATTTGAAAGAATTTAACCTTGAACTAAAAATATAGTTTGCCTGCGGTGCAATTTTTAATTACTTTTCATTCAATTATCCCCCGCAAGAATATCACCTAAAGCCGTTATTGTGTGAATTATATAGATATAATCTTTTAGACTATATTCGAATAGGTTTAATATATGATTTATTTAATACATTTAGGTATTCTAAAATACATTTTTTTATCAAATGACAATAAGTACATAAATATACATTGTTTAGTTTTGAGTTATTGTAATTAACGTTTTATTTTGAGAAGCTGATTATAGTTTTTGAATTTATTTTAATATCTCACATTCAATAATTATGCAGGTATATATATTTTTACTTGGCCGAATTATTTAGATTGAAATTTTAACGGCAACCAAGTACGGAAATGATAAAGTAGTTGCTGTATTACTTTGCTAGAATAAAAAGTTTCTGTCATAAAATCATAATAGAAATTGTGTTTTTGATATACACTTACCGAATCTTGAATAGCAGATAAATTTTGTTCAATTTCATAATTAACAATAAATTGACAAGAAAACTTGTTATCTGTGGTGTTCAAAGCTTTGGCTATTTCTTCTTGTAAGTTTTCTGATGCGTTGAATTCAATTGTAGCAAATTTCTCATCAGATTTATTAACTGTTGCGTATTTATTTTCTGAAAAAATAAGAATACGTTCCTGTTTTAAAGTATATTAGGGAATACGTCGCTGCATCAAAACGTGGTTCAAAAATTATATGCCTGTCATCTGTTAGAGGCCCGTCTACCTCCTAAAATCTGGCATAAAACGTACTAACGTAGCGAGTGTTTTGAGGCCACTACAAGAATGATAAAATTTTATGTCAACATGGATTATAGTTATACTTAAAGGATCAACTAACAGTTGAGCCTTTTTAAAATTTTAATAACATTAATTGTACATGATTATAAAAATTGCGAAAAATACATAATTTTTTTTTTGAATTTTTCGGAATCTGTAGATCCATTCTCTATTAAATCCTTGTTGAAATAAATTTTTACCATTCTTGTACTGGCCACATAAGACACTAGCTACGTTGGTACATTTTATGCTGGATTTTAGGTAGTAGACGGGCCTCTTAAAGATAAAACAGGGTCTCGTAAGACACACACGACGCTATAAAAAGATAGATGGCTCGAAAAAATTATGAATGATACAAATACAATTTTGCAAATGACGTCATAGAGTGGAGATAGTTTTTGATGTACCGATGTTTTGCTGCAACGGTGTTTTCTGTTTTCTCACCAATTATTTCGTTTTGGTATTTTAAATAAGGCAATAAGTTCTTAATAATTGCGTGTTCTTCACTGATAGAAACAATTACTGCTACATTGTCAATAAATTTTTCATTATTTAAGTTCATGCTTAAATCATATTTATTGTTTTTATTCGAAAGATTTTTCTGATAGTGCAATATTAAGGTAATTTCGTTGCCTGGCATGATATGTACGTTGACTGTAACTTTATTCAAATCTTGAAGATTGACGAAAGCAGCATCAAGATTATTGGCAATAGCTGTTTTGTATTGGTTTTGAGCTTCTGTTTCATAATGTCCAATTCCTTTATAACTCTGGGCTCCTTTTCTAAATGTGAAAAAATGTATTACCTACTTTTGTGATTAATAAATGGTTTTGTTATAAATAATGAAGAAACAAGATTTTTATTTCTTCAATATTTTGGTAACAATAATTTATTTACAAATAAAATTCGGTAACTACTGCATCTTCAGGTAGTTCGATATGATAAGAAATTTCTTCTGGATTCGCGCTGAAATTCTGATATGTCCTTGCTTCTGCAATATAAGCAATGTGATTTTTCACATCGCAGGTAATTATAATATTGTTCAGTTTAACAATATTATCTTGGTCCTAATAATAAGTAATAATAAAATTATAGTTAATTAACTGCAATAATTAATACATACCTCAGTTTCTATGGAAATAATATCAGGGTACTTTTGTTTTAGGTTTCTTTTCATAATCTTTTTTTTAAAACAAGGTGCACCCCGAGGTGCACGCTGTGAGTAATCTACAATATAAAATAAATATTCAGATTAACAAATTTTGTTGTTGAGTTTTAGTATTTAAAGAAGTTTAAGCACTGTTTCCATAATATGGTATATATAATTAATATTTAACTAAATTCTTAGCAAAAACACATGTGCATGTATCCTTGAAGCATGTAGCTATATAGCTATAGAGCCGTAATATAAAATCGTGTCTGATTTACCATTTGCCAGAAATGATTTTTGTGTTAATTTAAGTCTTGTCTTCAAGAAAATGTAAATATAAAAATTGCATCCGGGTTATTTTCTAAGTTATTTATTTTACTACCGCTGGTACTTGATATACTACATTATAAGCTCCTTATTCAAAGAAATTATTAAGCAACACGCCAGAAAAATTTACCGATCGTACATGCTTCAAAGTGCTTCGAAGTGTGCAAATTGAGGGACGTCATGGTGACATGTGTCACATGACTTTTTCCGATATTATGCGCACTTCGAATCATTTTAAAGCTTGTACAACCGGTAAATTTTTCTGGCGTTGTGCTTAATAATTTCTTTGAAATTTTATATTTACATTTTCTTGACGGCAAGACTTGAAAGTCATTTCTGGCAGGGATAAAATGGTGTACGATTTTATATTACAGTTAATGGGCTTGAGTAAAAAGCAATGACTTATCTGAAAAGCCTATAATTCGTAAAAAAACGCTAGATGTTATATAAACCTTAATATTTATTTTTTTAAATTTTACCTACCTTGTAACGACATCGTATTTTCTTCAACTGGAGGTTCATCTGGCTTAACAACTACTAAAGATGTAACTGGAGTGACAAATGAATACTAGAATTATGATTATTAATAAATATGTAAAGATATATAGTATAAAAAACATACTTTTAATGCCAATTTTAGGGCTTGCTCTTCTGCGAATTTGGATTGATTTTTGTTATCCTGTTTAGGTTGATTATTAGAAATATGTTCCTCGCATTCTTTCTCATATTTTTTATCTAACAACTGCTTAATTGTAATATATGCCCATAATCTTTCTAAACTTCCATATGTTTCTATATTTGTTTTTCTATTTTCGCAAGAATTCAATTTACATCTGTTTTCTTCTGACTTATTGCACTCTCGAGTAATAGTGGGATAGTATTTATTTGCTCCTTTCAAATTCAATGCTTCAACAAAGACGAAATCATCCACCAATTCGTCACTTTTGCCCGCCACTACAAACTCTGAACCTTTGAACAAAAGTTCAAAGTTACATCGAGTTAAATCTTGAACTTGTTTTACTTCTTCCGCGTAATTGAACTTGACATTAGTTAATAATGGTGAAGAAATTTGTTTATAAAAATCTTGTAGCTGTATAGAGGCATCAGCAGCTTCGTAAATGTGCCTCGCGAATCCCGAGTTCTGAATTGCTAATTCCTTCAAGAATTTTGCATCTGCGTTGAAACCAAATGCAAGTGCAAATATTGCAGATTTATTGTCGGTGTCGTTTCTATATCCAACCATTTCTATAATTTTGTCGGGGTTAGATTCACTAACATTAGGGAGTCCATCTGTCAGGAACACAACAATTGGTTGCGGTTTGTGTTGATTGTGAGGTAAATGTAAAATTCCTTTCGATGTCATTCTTAACCCAACGACTAGTGCATCATATATGTTAGTACGTCCTTCTTCAGTCATTAGTTTTATAACAGTTTTAATAGATCTAATATTTTTATCACTTACTTCAAAACTGTTAGGAAGGTTTGCTTCAGTGGGTATATCTATTTCATCCCATTTAAATTTGTTATTTAGAACCTTTTGAATTGAATTCACTTTAATAATGCTAATCCTGGTGTAATATAACTACTTACACTTATTCGATCACTAAATTTAACAAGATTGAAAAAATCTTTTGGATTAAGTTCATCTAAAATGACACTCATAGCCTCCTTTAATTGTTGAAGTTTGGTACCACCCATGCTACCACTTACGTCCAGAACAAATATAACATGTTTCGGGATTGGTTTTAAATCAGTTGGGGCGAAGAAATGCACAAAATAGCCATCATTTACCTAAATCAATAATTTATGTCGCATATAAAGGCGGCTACACATTACATGGCAAACAAGGCCAATGGCAAACGTTGGTGATTTGTACATTTTTTACCTCTCGCATAGAGAGGTATAGGGATCGTGAAAAAATTCGATGTCGAGATTTTTGTCAATTAGCACGTTTTAGCACCTTTAGAACCTATTTTGACTATTTTCACGATGATGTCTGTGTGTGTGTCTGTGTGTGTGTCTGTGTGTGTGTCTGTGTGTGTGTATGAAAGTCTGTATGTACGCCTACTATAGCCTTTCGTCCCGGTTCATTATCTCAAATTCTACTGAACATAAAATTATAATATTTTGCATTATACATTTATATATGTTAATGAAGAGCTGAAAAGATTTTGGTAAAAATCCACCAACCGGGAATGGTACTTTTCTTGTAGCACTATAACATTTTTTGCAAAAATTGTATAAAATAATGCGATTGTTACAATTTGACATACCACACATGAAAGAAGAAATTACATTGTACAATATTTAATCTTACTTGTTTCTATATCTTTAACCAATAAAGAAATATAATTTTTTTAAATATATAATTTTACCTACCACGATTTGTGAATCCCGAAAAAGAAATAAAATTTAAAACAAAAATAAAATTGTCAATGTGACAGATAAACAGATGTCTGTGGCAAGGAGCTTTCTCTGTGGTGTAGGGCATGTGTAGAGTGTGGTGTAGAATTTTGAAATGTTGGATATAGTATAGATATTAACTGGACATAGTATTATGTAATTATGGTATTTATAAAATAAAATTATATATTAAACTAAGAGCTGATTAGATTTGTGAAATATATAATTTATTACCTAATTAAAGCTTAATATTTGGTTAAATACGAGGTTAAATAATAATACTTCAATGTCAAGGCGAGAGGTATTGTAACGGCCACGTCAGATTTTTTTCATGTCGAATGACATTTACTGAGTACTCTCTACACATTACGTGTCGAATCATCCCATACATATGACATAAACTAAATGCTAGATCGCATTTCGTATAGACAAGTGGTCAACATTTCTTTGATTCGGGTATCATTTACCAACTTCAATCCGAACGTAGACGAATGCAAACGTTGGAAGGAGTTTGCCATTTGTGGTACCGTACACACTATTCGGCAAACTTCACATATCACAAACGTTTGCGTAGTTTGCCTTGTAATGTGTAGCCGCCATAAAACATTATATTAACATTGGTATATTTACCAAAACTTCTCCTCCTAACGGGTCTCTTTCCACGTCGTATTGAACGATGGACTGGCCTGAGATGCTGTTGAATTCTTCAGTCTTGTTGACATTTTTCTCTGCAGTTTCCATAGCTTTAGCCATCTCCTTTTGTTGATCAATTGTTGGTTTAAAATTAACATGAACTACATTGTCTTCATCTTTACTAATACTAGCATATTTGTTCCCTAAATAATATATATGTAATTAGATACTGTTTTTACGAGGGCAGATTGAAAAGTTTCCGAAATGGGAAAGAAAACAAAAAAATCTGGCTCATTATTTTTTTTTTCGTAATAATCCATTCGAAGCTCAATGCACTTGGCCCAACATTTCCGATTCCCTCCCGGAAGTGACTTTCTTCAAGATCCTCAGATAGTTATTTACGAACTAAATGCGGGAAGATTTGTATCCCACATGAGCGGTTTTTTGAAACACGGGCTAAGCGAGGGTTTCATTTACGCGAATGCTGGGATAGTGTCTTCCCGCAAGAGGTTTGTACAATGTTTTTTGTAACTAATAAAACTATAATAAAAAACATTCAAGTTGTAGTTGTAGTCTGATCATTAAATTTGAGGTTACGATATTTTTTCTACTCACTACTACTGCACACAAGTACTATTTTTAAATATTGGATGTTTTCGGTGGTCTTGATAATTTTCATTAATTATATTTCCGGGAAGTAACACTTTACAAACTAAATGTTATTAATTTTAAGATGATTTTACTCTGAAATGTCTAGAAAAGCCAGTGTTCTTTGAATTTTTCCTGATTGACTACACGACTACACTGGGAAATTGACATTTCCGAATGTCAATTGCGTGTTTAATATGTCATTTCCTAGGTGAGTACAAAAATAGCCGTTTCCAGCCTCGACTACCTCTTCATACGACAGAAATCTCTTTCAAGTCAGGATTTTTTTAGTTTCAGGAATAGATGGAAGACAGAGCTGCCAAATCAGGTAAATAAGGTGAATGCGAAAGGATTATCAATTCCAGTAATTTTTTCTGCGCGATTGTGCATTGTCGTGATAAAACAACACCTTTTTTGGTCATTTCTGGATCGTTTTTCCTGCATTGCTACTTTAAACTAATTCAAAAGTGTTGTGCAGTATATTAGTTTTTTCCTTTTCAATATAGTCAATTAGCAAAACTTCTTTGGCGTCCCAAAAAACTACAGCATTGAGTGTTATCTGTCTATACCTATATGTGGTCGAAGTGTGCGTCCTACCACGATTTATTTCAGAAACTTACAGTGGGAAATGAAAATGATGCAGATGAATCTCCAAGTACGCCATCAAATCTGTAGTATTTGATGTCAGTTGCGGTTTTCCTCTCCAAATGAAAGAATTTGGTAACCGATCCAATTTGTTTTCTATCCATTTTCCAAAACGTACAAACTTACTTACATTAAAATGGTCATCAAAACCAGACTAAATGACAGATCGATTTGAAAATATGTAAAAAAAACAACGCCCATTCTAGAATCTTTTCAATCCACCCTCGTATATCCGCTATCCAGTGCACCTACTTGTAACTGCAGTTGTAATTTCATTGCCCGATCTCAGTGCCGGTGTTTGCACATTCAGGACGGGCCTGGTCTCATTGATGTGTACATCAACTTGCAAGTCGTCTACGAAGTGAGTCGGGTGCAGGTTGATGACGACGTCGTACTTGCTGTGCTTCCTGACGAGCAGCTCCTCGTACGTGAGGGTGAACGTGACGTCACTGCGCGGCGCCACGTTCGCGGACACCGTGAACTTGTTGGAGTCGCGCGCGCTGACCGCGACGTGCGCTGCTGCGAGGCCGCAAGACACCGCGGCGGAGTAGTCGAGTTGCGCTTGCTGTTTTTCTTTAACGTGTGCTTCGTATTTCTTGCCTTTAATTTGCCTGAAATTATGTCAATAATAATTCCACTCCTGTTTAAAGTAAGTCATAAACAAAACACAATTTATCGCTTTGACAGCGGATAAAAAAGAAAGGTAACTTTTTGCAAGTGATAAAACCTTATATACCTTTTATAGCAACCAAACTATAAACAAAACACTAAAATGTAATTTCTATTATTTGTGAGTGAAATGATTAGATTTTGAGAATATTTGTGAAGATGAACCAAAGGAATCGTTAAATTATCTCGTTGAATTACACTCGAGCATTTCTATTTCCTCCGAATAAATTTTTGTTTGACATTTCTACCTAGTCACCTGACAGCAATTGACTCGAAAAATTGTTTTAAAATAAAATCACGACACCGTCAAAATTGCTAGGCAAGAAGGCATAAGGTATTTGCTCTTGACAAAAAAAAATGCGGCACCTTTTCTTTTCTTGCGGTATTTTTCTTTCTCTTTTTAATAATAAACCCATCCATTGAAAGAAAATTGAAAATATGGCATTGCATGTTATAAAATTAGTGTGCCGAATAATTTAAAAAAAAGACGGTGTGTAAAGTTTGTAGTAGGTATGTATAGTGGAAAAGAAAACTTAGAATAATCACTGCCACATCGAACTTTTGACGAGTCAAATGTATATAGCGTTAAGCAGTGTTGTAATAGATTATAATATTTTGGATCTAAATAAAGATAAAGATAACTTAGTTTTTATTTATCTAAATAAGAAAATAGAAAATCATTGAAGAAATTATCTAGATAATTATTAGATATATCATAGAAAATACAAAAAATTATAAATGACATGTTCTAAAGTATAAGCGGTACCAGCTAGAGAGCCGGCAACGTTGCAAGCTTGTGCGTTGTAAGCTTGCACAGTTTGATTACATTTGAATTTGATTAAAATTCCAATTATTTTACAAAAATTATTATCTAGATGATATTTAAAAAATAGATAAAGATAATTTGTAATTTTATCTAGATAAGATAATAGATAAATAAGAAAAAATATCTAGATAAGATAATAGATAAAAATATATTATCTAGATGATTTATCTAGATAACATTATCTAGATAAGTTACAACACTGGCGGTAAGCGAGTGCGCGACCAACTAGGCCACATAAATACCCTAAGTACCCTTACATGACGAATCCTGCGATGAAGGCGGTGTCGGGCAGGACGAGGGAGAACGTCGCCTCCTGCGCGCGCACGTCCTCGTTGAGGTACTTGCTCGTCACTACGGTGCGCGCGTATCGGTTCCTGATGTAGGAATCTACGTGCATACTTCTCATTTCTGGGGGACGCGGACGGGATGATACCTCCATGTCCTAATTGTATGCAAATGTTAACAGTACAAAAGTAAAATTAAAAAATAAATATAGTTAGTACATATAAGTAATTTATCATTTATACACTCTGTATTACTTTTATAGTCCTGACATGATAAGAGAAATTAAGTTTAATTTTATTATAAATAAATACTGAAAAATTAATTTATATAAATTTTTGTAACGAAAATTAAATCAGTATATAGGTACCAAAAAAGAAACAAAAACCTAATGTAGGCATTTCCGAAGTATTTATAATTAAAATAATAATATACATTTTTGTAATATTTTTATTAAAAATTCTTGGTGGAACGAGTTTACAATAATTATTAAGTATTGTTCTAATCTTGTCATTTTGTAATAAAAAACCTCTTTCTATGTCCGGACTGGTAATGGGGCTTCATAACAAAGGTGCGTTTGTACATTTTTAACCAATAAATTAAATTTTATTTTATAGTTTTATAGTTTTGTTTAGTTTTCATTTTTTTTTTTCATTTAGAAAATATTTCTTCATTTTTTATGGCTTCATGGCTTTACAATATTTTATGTTGATATCAATTACTTATTAATTACACATATATTATGAAATTAATTTTAATTCAAATATAATTATAATTTCTAGTTTAAAAGCTATATAAACAATTGTATATACGTACTTGATTTGAGTTTGTGTTACCCTCAGTATCAGGTACAAACACTGAGAAAACTTCTCTGGGCATTGAGTGCGCTGACAATTTAAATTGCAATTTCTATCCGACACTGTGTCTACGTAGTCTACGTCTTCGTCAGAAGCACGAACGGCTACTAACTCTCTTGACATTGAAACTTAAATATATATACGCCCAATATTTGGCCGCTGTGACGCCGACTGGCCGACGTCAGGACTCTATCAATTTGTTTATGTTTCGAAAAAATGTGTTACTATATGGGTTCATATAATGAAGTATTCACATAACCGACAACAGACAACAGAATTTTAGCTGCCGAAATGTCCACTTTATATTAAAATAAAGCATAACAATATTTTTAATTCTATGATCCTGATAGGCAAGTTTGCATTTTTCCAAAATTAAGTATACTGGATCGTAAACTTTATTTACTTAAAAAATAATAACTATCGTTCACCATTTTGATTCCAAAATGTGCTTCTCTCTCTTACATAATATGGCCTGAAAAAACTTCGTCTCTGGTGCCGTTGAGTCATTTGGAAATAAATACTGAAATAAAATTATTTGGATTGGGAAAATCCAAGGTTACATACGTTTAAAAAAATTTATTTGAAATTGTATAAAAAAATTTGGCACTCATACTCATGTGAAGTGTAAACAACAGTACGTACTTTTTGCATGTGAATATATCGTTTGTTCGGTCTTCACGAAATTTTACATGACCACCCAAGTAGCACACGAAGCTGTAAAAAAGCTGCGGTGACGTTGCTGCAGCAAATAATAACAGCAATATAGCTACCGCAGCTGGCATCGCAGCGAAATTATAACGTTGTTAAAGAGTTGTCATAGCCAAAGTGGTAAAAGATTTTCTTGCTTTGAAAATGTTGTCACAGCCATTTAGCTGCGACCACTTGGCAAGTAATACAGTCAAAATACAGCCATTTAGTTGTTTGGCCTTAAAATAACTATTTGGTTGTAGTACGTAGATATAATAGCTGTATTTTATATGTCTATGTTATATATTTATGCGTGGAACTAAGAAGCTAAACTTACAAATGTACATGATACCTATATCAAAATCATAAAGATTATAAGTCAAAATTTGCACTCTACAATACTCAAATTTTACAACAAACATCATTTGGTCGTTAAATGTAGTTGTGATACTTTGAAATAAAAGATGCGCTTCGAAAATAACAATAATTTAGTTATTTATTTATTATTATGGAAATTAATTTAATTTTTCTTTATGGCTAATGATAGTTTTAATATGTTTACAATGCAAAAATATCAAGTTATAAATGGTTTTCCGTTATGTGTAATGCAGCAATAGTGATTAAATACATCTTGTTTAAGTAAAAATTTCTTGTTATCAAAATGGCTGTCTCTCTTCACGACTACTTTGATTAAAAAAGATGGCTACTTGTCTGAAATACAGACATATAGCTTGTGTGGAATGAAATATTGCCCAATAATAGCCATTTGGATTATACAGTTATTTGGTTGTAATATGGTTGTCAATGTACATGCAATATACTAGAAAACAACTATTTGGCTAAAATGATGTACAATAATTTACATACGAAACCCAAATAGTTGCAAGAATAGTCACTGCAGCCATCTAGTTATATTCATCCCTACTGCAGCTACCTACCAGTAATTATGAAAATATAAACATAACCTCTGCATAAAATCAGGCTACCTTATTTTTCAAGTAAAATGTTCAAAATTGTACAAACAATAGAAGACAACGAAGTGACACTTTATGTTGTGCCCGAAAACTGGGACAAAAATGCAATATTGTTTTTGCTTCCGGGTAAGAGGGGCGTAGCTCTTAGAAAAGATGTCAACATTGGCTCAGTTACAGTCAGTTTTGGAATTGTGGCTGTATTTGTAATTATTCAGGTAGATTGAAAGTTCATTATTTTTAAGTGATGTTTTTGTATTCACTTCGGTATTCTCTGATACACGTGATACCGACTAAATTTGGCCATGACTTTGTCGGTTAAGAATATAACATATGGTTTACAGTTAAAATTGTGGAAAATTTCGTAGATTTTCTAAGCTTCAGAATGTATTTTATAACCAAAATTACGTACAAATATTAAAGCTTTGATTTGGTATTTATATTTTGCTTCAAACTACATTCTGCAACTAAAATTATGGACATATTGCGACAGCTGTTAGTTTGTATGAACTTATAGCTGTAAAATACATATAATAGCTCACAATACAGAAATAAAGCTTTAGCTGTTATTTTTCTATATAAGTTAGTAATCAAATCTATTTTACAGCTGAAATTGTGGACAATAAAGCTGTGGCTGTATTTTTGCATTTTTGATGATTGTAAAGCGAACTTTACAGACAGAAATATGGTTGGATGGTTAATATAGCTGCAATTTAGTTTGCGATAACACTTATTTGGACAAAAAAAATAACACAAAATACAGCTAAAAATAAAGCTAATATATAGCTAAAACAAGGCTGCCACAACGTTTTAACAGCCTTGTTTTAGCTGTGTTTGCCAATTTTTCCAGACTGTGCTGCTTGGGCAGGGTCAAATTTTAAGGTATGTTTGACTTCTAGTGAACCATTAGAAGTGGAATAGAAATTTAAAATCGCTCTGACGGAAGCAATTTTTGTTTCTTTTCATACGAAATTCGATATACCTATATAGAAAAGAAATAAGAAAGATAGTTTTTTTTTTAAATCGAGTCATAAATTATGTTTATACTCTAAAAGGTGGGGGTTAAACTTCACGATCTAAACCGTTTGTCTTTATAAAATTCTGCATTCAGGTCTCTTTTGATGATTTGACCAGAGTATAATATTAAGATATGATTTAATTCAATGAGACAATTAGGAGTGGGTATTAAAATGTATAATTTAGACCGAGATTTAGACCATTTGTCTGGTCCTTATGAAATGCATGAAGGTCTCTTTTAACCAGTCAGATTTTAAGATATCCGGTAATCCGAGCAATGCCGGGTAGGTACCCACCTCAGCTAGTGACACTGATACATAAAAAAATCTGATGTGGCCAGCACAGTACTTCTCCGACTATAAGTTTTATTATCTTGCTTTCGTAAAGGCTTTACATTTATGCTTTATTCAGCAAAATTTAAATAAATTCATCTTCTTTTTCGAACTATTAAAGTTGATACCACCTTCGGCATAATTTGAATAACATGTGAAAAAACAATTGTTTTTGATTCTTCGACTAAATTTTTTCCCAGGGAGCTTTAATTTGATAATACACTTGAAAAAATTTGAATAATTTTTGGAGAAACAATTGAAAATTTCTACTATATCGAACCCAGAGAACATTCAATTGACACCAAATTTGGTATAATTTGAATAATTTATTTGTATTTTTCTACTAGAATTTCTTTTCCCGATAGCTTTCATTTGATACACACGATACTATTGTAATAAAAATTTTAAAAAAGTTCAGTTTATAAAGTTGGTACCGTTGGTTGAATAAAGCTCATTAATGAACTCGAAGTCAGTTTTTGGATCAAGATCTTAAATATAAAATTTCAGTCCAAAATTCCAACGCGATTTTAAGTTATCCAACATCCAGACAGACCGACAGACTCACAGACAAATAGACCTACTTTTAAAAAATCATTATTTTTGGGTTCAGTAGGGTCAAAATCGTGAAGATTCATCAAAATCTCGAACTCTGAAAAAATCACGATTAAAATCCTTCCCTCTATTATACAGGTCAGGAAAGCAAAACAATGTTTCCCAACAAAACCACCCATTTCTCTTTACCGAGTCTGTCGTCAACATACCACCGTCGGAATCCTGCGTCTCCTGCTACTTCTGCAGGATATCAGGAGCAGGAAACATGAAGCGCCGTCAATGACGCTCAAGTGTTTTATACAACGTAACTAGACTGCACTAAGAGGATTAGTGCCAACTTGGATCTCAGGTCCTGCGAGGACTGCCAGGAATTTCCTGAGGGCGCTTTATATATTCCAAGGATTTGCACGTAGAGTAGGGAGGGAATCCAATGGTGGAATACGCTAAATTGAGTATTAACGTATTGAAATTTTATTAACAATATTCAATATTTTCCTTGCTTTGTTCTGAAAATTTCTTGTTACTATTCCTATTAAAATCAGCTCTAAATAACAAATTTTTATGAAAACTAATATATATCAATCGATAGATAAAATTTTTCTCTATGCTTCAGCGGCTCGCCTACGTTTCTACCGAATTCCTAGAATACTCTCGATTTTACTTTCTTTTCCATTCCACTCTTTTCCCCACTACTAGGGTTGCCTGAAACCAGCCCGAAACTCCTACTTTGCCGCATCCTAGCTAGGCAATGTCATTTTGAAGTTGAAAAATACTGTAAAAGTCAGATTATTATTGACTTTAGGATAATGTTTTTTATTATACAGGTTGGTGGAGGTGAAATGCGAACATAGGGAAATATATGACAATGGAGTTATCATGCTAGGCATCTTGATATACGTGGAATAAGTACTGTCAATGTCAAAGTAGCTGTCATATTATTGAAATTTTTATTTTCATTAAAATATTTTCTTTGCATATGTATGTGTACGAGCAGAACGAGAAAGTTTACATGCACTTTTAGATTTTATTATTATTTCTGTTATTGATTACTCTTTTTGCCACACAAATTCACATTACTTCGTTTTGTGACACTACTACAAAATATATCAAGATACCTGACATGAAAGTTCGATTGTCATGTATGTTCCCTATGTTCGCATTTCACCTCCACCAACCTGTATAATGTTTTATTTAATAGAGAAAGTATTGATCTACAGATGTTCCTTTTTAAAATTTTAAAAATTAATTTGTATCATGAGATATAACCGTGTAAAATTTGCATAAAATAGTATTTTTTTTTAATTTTTCGGAATTTTTATATTCATTTTTGTATTCATCAAATTTTTAAAAAGGCACATCTGTAGATTCATTCTTTCTCTATTAAATCCTTGTTGAAATACAATTTTACCATTCTTTACTGGCCACAAAACACTCGCTACATAAGTACATTTTATGCTGGATTTTAGGTAGTAGACGGGCCTCTTAATTATGGTTTGTTTTCGAAGTAATTAAAATTTAAAACGTTACAAATTTGCTTTCTGATTTAGTTCAGCTTAATCGGTAAAATGAATTAGGTGATTATTTAAAATTATGTAGTTTTATTTCTTCTTTGTTTTTTAGGCTGCACGTAAATTTCTTTTTAACACAATTTCTCTGGAATTCCGTCAGCATAGCATGAATATTTATAGTATGAAAATATTGATTACCATTTAGCTTTTATAAGAAAGCTAATAGCTAGCCGAACAAAAGAAGGAAAAATGTGAAGATTCGCCCTCATATTTTATTAAGAATTTCAGAAGAATGTAATATTTTGTCTAGACGTAGAAAAAAGGTTTCTGTCAACTTCCATTATGCGGAATAATCAATTTACACATGTAAGAAAATTTTTCTTTGTGAATTTTCTTCTCTATCCCGTTAAATTGTTAATATTGTTCCAATTTATAAAATAGTTAAAGCAGGAAATTGTGTGAAGCAGTGTTTTGTTCAGCAGGAAAATCGATGGTAATGTAATAAATTCAGGAATATTGCATTATATAAGCCGTGTTTATAAATCCCATAATTAAATGCTATTAAGTCCACTCCTAAAGATCGAATGATAAAGTAATTACTTATTGATTAAATATGCATTACCAACCTTCCTTGAAAATAGACCAAAAAGTTTATGGATTTTAAAGGTAATAGTATATTATTCATTGATAGTTAAACGACATTAATTACCAACAATAATGAAAGTTTATTATTTGATCCGCAGGCGAGTATCTTATCTTAATTATTTGAATCAGGAAAAGCCATAAAAACTCGAATGTCAAAAATAATTTTTATTATCTTTTGGATGGTACAGAAAATTCTATTGGGCAAAACCAATAATAAAAAGATTGATCAGAAAGTTAGTTTAGTCTAATTTAAAAGGCACTAGTAAGAAATAATAAATAACATTACCTACTCACTTCACCGGAAATTATCGTAATTAATATGAATGGATTATTTTTATAGATAAAAATGTATTATTACGATCCTGTCAGGAGGTGGGATACATGATCAAACGTTATCCGTGTGGAAAAACGATTTTTCCAAATACATTCCACCCTCTCCCAGCCTCTAATAAAAAATTCCTGATGTAAAAAAATATCCAAGTTTGACAGCTCGTACGATGTGCTAAAAAAATCGTGGACACAATTAACCAGCAGAGCGAGAAAGTTCATTCATTTTCCTTTAAGTTCGAAGAAAATTCGAGTACCTGCGAGGATTTGGCGCGAAGTTATGAATTTTTTTTTTAAAGTTGCTTTTTACGCCTTTATGGCGTATTTTGCACCAAAATCGATGAATCTTTGAGTTCTGAAAAGTATGAAGTTTTCTCTTTATGGTCCTGCCATCCCCGGACGAAAAAAATGTTTTTGACTTAAAAATGTTCAACTTGTACCGCGAGCAAAAAAAATCGTGGATTCAATCAACCAACAGGCCAATAAAGTTCATTAATTTTTCTTTAAGTTCCTAAAAAATCGAGTACCTGCGACGATTTTGCGCCAAGTTATAATTTTTTTTTAAATGTTGCAATTTGCGCCTTTTTGTTCATAACTTAACTAATTTTGTACTAAAATCGTTGAATCTTTGTGAAATGGTCTTTTTAATGAAAAAACAAAAATTTGTGCGCGTTAAATGTCCATTCATTGCGTCTACATTAAATTTCAATGAGTTTCGCAAAATGCAACATTAAAAAAAATATATAACTTCTCGCCAACTTCATCAAATTATTTTCAAATTGTTTTTAGTACAAAAATGCTCTGAAAATCAGTACTGTACTGACAAAAACAGTACGAATGGTCACTCGTATGTGTTTCGAGCAAAAATAATTCTTTCCACTTATTTACTTTTATCTACTTTTTGAGGTGTATTTTGTGTTTATATAAACATTTAAAGCAAAAGTTTAATTAATTGTTTCTTACAGAATTATAGAGTTTTGCTATATTTATTAATTTCGGTGTCGGTATCGTACTGATGTCGTGCCGGTATCGGTGTCGTTAGATGTGAAAACGCCCTACAGTTGGTTTTCAAAAATTAGTTTAAATCGCCCTTCAAGAATCCTTCAGAATCCGTCTACAGTCGCCGGGTAGTTCTACCATGTAACACGATAAAATCTCATGAAATTTAAATTTCTAATAACACAGTAATTTAACAAAATTACAAAGCAACTTCTCGCATACTTAAGACCTCAACAACGCGTCCTAATTGTATCACCCGGCCGCCATTTTGAGCAAATAGTTCACTGAAGTGTTAAAGTGATATGTGTAGCGCTAATGCTAACGTTCACGTAACTTCCTTTCATGGAAACGTATGTGATGTTTGTACGAGCGTTGTCAATGCTTTGTTCGTAATGAATGTGAACGTCGACGCTGACATCTATTGAAGATAGCTGTAGACAGAATATTGCGAATGAGTGACTTAAATTCTGTTATGGAAGCAAACTTGTATTTCTTTTAAGGCATTTGGAATTCTGTTTGCTCCTAGACAGCTAGTAATGGTAGTCACGTCAAATAATAAGAGAAAATTGAAATAAATGTACGGAGAAATTTGAAATTTTCTAGACGGAATTTTCCACCTAGTTTTTTCATGAAAAACATAGCACAAGATTTATTAAACAGGCTGGCGCTTAAACTATTTTTATTATATAGGTAACTCAAAGGTCAAATTTAATTTAAAACTTCACTAGTGTTAAAATTCTCTAGTAATATTTTATAAGGTTTACTTCGATACTTATTGGTACCCAGGTTATATCGAGATTAATAGTCTTTATTTATAATTTACTGTGTCAACCAAAACATTTTTTTTATTATGTCAACTACTGCCAATGTCATAATCTACTTTATAACGTAGAAACAAAAAAATATGCCACGATTATGAACAAGATAAAAGAAATTCAAATTTTTTTTAATGGTACCAGATACAGGAAAAGAAAATTTATGTGAACAAATAACGTTAAACGTCGTGTTATTCATTTTTGATGGTTTAATGCAATTAATTGCAAAAATTAAATGACAGAAAGAAAACGCACACACTAAAGCCTCATTCACATAAGCATTTAATTTTAAGGTTTACATTTATGTTTTTATGTTTACGTTTAAGAAAGTTTAAATTCATATAACTAAATACGAGCATTCACACTTGCCACTTTCAAGCACTGTGGATGCTCGTATTTAGTTAGATGTATTCAAACTTTCGTAAACGTAAACATAAATGTAAACCTTAAAACTAAGTGCTTATGTGAATGAGGCTTAAAAGGTGAAACAAAAATGTATTTGTTATGTTTCCGAACGGGTTGAATGGGTATATGATATTTATAAATATGAGGTCATCAAAGATGCCTATAGGTTTATTAATTGTTAAAAAGAAAATACACATCCTATAAAAACGTCTTACATTGGAAGTTCTTCTTTTAAGAAGAATGTATTTTTAGACAGTTTATATCCTGCAAAATTTAATGTCATAAACCGCGCATCAATATTAAGATTTTCAATTTTTCTAGTATACAACTTTGAGACTGCATAATCTCAAAAACTAATCGGGATATTGAACTGCTGTTTACGGCATTGTGTTTCTAGTACTTTTATTGACATGGTATGATTTGTTTAGAATTTTTCAAATTGTCGAGGCAATGAACTTCTAAAAAGGCCAAAAGTTCGGAATTTTTTCGAGCAAGATAAATTGAAACGCGGTTTTTTGCATTCTCATCCAAATTTTGTTTTGTAAAAAATGTGTTGACTTTGTGTTTTTTACAAACCGGAAATTGCATTGCTGCAGCCAAAAATGCATTCAAAAAATGCATTTTTTAGATGCCTTTTGGCAATCTTGTCAGGAAAATTCTCGGAGATGACGTCCGCGTCCAGGTTCCGACGCACCAGGTGTCTGTAGGGTGTTCGCCGACGCCATATTTGAATTCAGCGACCCAAAAACCCCACGGGCACCGAGTTTCTCTCCTTCCCCGCGTGAATTTTGGGAGAGTTCCACGGAAATGACGTTCATCGGCGTTCCTGAGCTCCAGGTCGGCTGAACATCATAATCGTGATCAGCGACCTCAAAAACCCCTGGGTACCCGATTTGGGCCAGTTCTGACTCTTATTTACAAAGTTATTAAATCTTCCAAAAGGCGTCTAAAAAATTCATTTTTTGAATGCATTTTTGGCTGCAGCAATGCAATTTCCGGTCTGTAAGAAACACAAAGTCAACACATTTTTTACAAAAAATTTTTGGAAGAGAATGCAAAAAACCGCATTCCGATCCATCTTGTTCGAAAAAAAATTCCGAACTTTTGGCCTTTTTAGTAGTTCATTGCCTCGACTAATTGTGGACTTTTTTATCAAGTCAAGGCTCATGGGGGTAAACACCCCCCTTACAAGGGATTATATGTGCCAGGAAGAACATGTAGGTAGATAACGAATCTTTTCTGCTATTTCAGACAAAGTATACTTTATTTCTTAATTTTCTATTCAATAATCATAAGTTTGGTAAACAATGGACTCTCCTTCAATGCAAGTTGCTATATATCCTTCTTTAGTAATATTAATAGTGGTAAAAAATAGGCCAGGCTGTAAAAGAGTTGGTACGCGAGATGAATCTAAGAACATGTTGTCGGCCCAGTAGAATCCCTAAAAACATTACTTATATCATTTATTTTACAGCTGATACCTGAGTGAGAACAGTGAGCGATTGTGGTTCTGACAACTCAGGTTCAAATCCTGTCAGGTACACGTTCCAGTTAATATTGCACAAAAGCTCTCCTTTCCAATACAATTAAAGAATAATTTGGTTTACTGACTGGCCATGTTTTCCATTGTCAATCCCGATCAGAAGTTGTAATTAGTTCATAGGTGTTCCTAGGGGTCTCTGCTTGTCATTATGTATACGAATTCATTCAGTCACTTGCTGTCACTAAATAGTATTATTGAAATTTAATAATTTGTGCGCTGTACTCGTATAGTGTTATAAAAATATATGTAAAAAATAAAGAACACGTAAGCTTATTATTGCAAAGTAACAGATAAATATTGCTGTGAAATAATTAAAAATGTTTCAGAAAAACTGTCAATGTAGATAGAGATTATTTTAATTTTTCGAAAAATGAGTAAAAATCGATATGTATTATAAACTAAATAATGAAGATGTGTTCATATATTGTGAAATTATTTATTTATAACGACCATCTCATACCTAGAAAATGTAGGATTTTCAAACACATTATTTTGTCATAATATTTTCGATCTAAAGGTAAATTATGGAACATTGCCGCTTATAGTTGAAATTTTTTTGCAGAGGAGTCACGTCATCAAAACATTACAAAATACAAAATAACTGTAGTAATGACCTAGTATGTTAAATGAATAAAATAAATACAATTTTTTTGCATACTATAAGAATAGTGCATTTTAATTAAATTTACAATAATTTTAAAGCCGAACATAATGTTTTTAATGCATTTTTAATTTATTTCAAATAATTGTAGTTTGTTTTTTCACCACACATTGGCATTACTGAATTAAGAATTGTGTTTTGTGTTGTACGTTTACATGACATTCATATTTTTTCTGTAACGCTATAGAGTTCTAACTGGAAATATATTAAATTTTACAATGATATTTAAAGTAGTTCGGTCGTCAATTGAAGTCTTTGATTTTGTATTGAAAATGGTCTGGTTGAATAGAAACTTTAATATTATTTTCAAAAGTGCCAAGAAAACATGCCCTTGCGGTACTCGTTTTTGAGAAAAATGAGTTTGAAGTTCACTGTTTTTACATGGGCTCTTATAGAAAACGACACTTTTGGTTAAGAAAAATTGAAATTGCGCCGTAAAAGTTCGTTGAATAAATAGTGGCAAATTGATATTTGGAAAGGTAATATATTAAGGCTTCGTTATGCATAGTCAAAACCCTACGTTGCCGATGTAAATAGCCCAAAAAATGGGAAAATATGTGACAAAATCACGACCAAACGGAAGCCGATCGGCCTTCACGTTCTGCAGGGTTGCCAACTGCGGAGCGTGGGAAATTTAAACGCAGATTAGAATGTTAACCTTTTATTTCTTGAAACAGATTGGATTGAAAAATCAATGATTTTCATGATTTTAAGTCATTTATCAAGAACTCGTTTTTATAAACATACTATCGTATTTATCATTTCTGTATTTACATTTGAATGCCTCGGACAATGCTGCCAACTGTGTCGATGCCATAACCTGGCCCGAGTTATGACACCGGGTGATTGACTAGTCAAGTTGCGAATGAAATTACAAGATTTGTAAATTACGACTATTTGTTTGAGAACCAGATGCATAAACCATAAAAATTCATAATAAAATATTAAAAACCGTTACAGTCGAATTTCACTTCATAAATTGACAACAAAAAACGGACTGAATTTGACTAGCGTCAACGACGACCGAACTACTTTAAATATTAATAGTCTAATAATTCAATTAAATTAATCGAAAAATAAGCATCGCATGTAAATTTAATAATGCAACATACATTACATTTTTTAAAATTTAAATTAGTATACTATGTAAATCTAGTATTCCGTAACGTCATTATCTGGTTCCGTGACGTCATTATTTAGTGACCAACATTTATGACGTGGTCCTCTCCAAAAAAATTTTTTTGTCATGCCTGCACAAAAAGTAACCTTTTTCGTGCCTGTTTTACGTGCGCAAAGTGGCTTATTTTTTAACTAGACAAAAATGCGTGCGCAAAGTACAAGCGTGCGGGAATAGCGTGCGCAAAATTTCACTTTGCGCACGCAAATTTAACACTCACACAGTTTTCTCTAGTTACCGACACGAAATGTGCGCGTAGCACTTGCGCCACACACGTGATAATCTAATACTACAAGCACGTGAACAGCTGTAGTACCTACTTCTGCATAGTTTCTACTGTCGACTATTGTGCAGATTGTGCATTGGATATTGGATAATGGACAATAATATTTTATTCTTATATTTTAATGTTCTTTTCTTTACTGTTAAAAATTAGTTTCTTCTGCTTTTACATGTAGGTAAATATTAGTTACTTTTTTATTTTATACATATTAATTTTAAAAGTATTCATTTTATCTTTTGATAAGTAAGGTCACTCAAAAGGTTACTTTTTGTGCAGTAATGACAAAAAATATCGTGTGCATCTCGTGAGCAAAGGCGCAATTGCGCTTGGCTTCGTTGCAGCCCTCGCCATAGCGACCCTCGGCCTCCTCGGCTCGCCTCGGTAGGCCTCGAGCCGCTACTGCTCGGGCTGCAACTCGCCTCGCGCAATTGCTTACTTTGCGCACTAGATACACAATATACTATTACTATAGATATATCTAAATTGTAATTTTAGTTTCTATTTGTAGTATTCAAGTGTATTTTTACATTTAAATCAGTGTCAATATAGTATTCCTGATACAGCCAGAGATACCTAGATTCATTACACATTCTGACCGCTAGAATAGATCATGTTGGCAAACCTAATTATTCTTTAACCGTGATTTCCACTGACAACCTTGAGTAAATTGACGGCTGCTAACTGCATACGATAAAAATGTATATCTATACCGATAAATCAATGAATTAAACCTGTTTTGCATTAAGTCTACTTTTTTCGACTCGAATCTTTAACAAGTTTCATACTACATTTCAGAATGCAAAATATGATAATGTAAAACACAAAAATCTCCAGCCAAGTTTCGTACTAGAAACGTCTTTTTCCGAGTTAAAAAAAATGCGCCGGTCATATTTCCAACACTTTAACAGTCAAAACAAGAAGTGACTTCGGGTTCTTGACTTTTTCATATTGCACCTAATATAGAACTATTTTAATTCTTTTTCCATCCTCGTGAAAATAGTCAAAATAGGTATCGAGAAAGGTACTAAAACGTACGAAAAAGTTATTAAATTTTTTCACGATTCCATATCTCCTTTTAGGCGGGAGATAAACGAATCATGCAAATTGCCCATTATCTCCTTCGGGGAAAAATAATGTTTGTTAATAATAGTTTATTACTTTGGCAACAGGGCATTCTATCTTGGCGTGTGCAGCTTCAAGAATGGCTATCCAAAGTGGTCCCAATAAAAAAAATGCGCTGCGACACACGTCATTTCTTTTAATTGTTAAGGAATTACGTTTCCATCCTCCGTCTCCCCACTTGCGATCCTCTGCTTCTAACTGACAGATTAAAGTGGCATTGTGATATTATTATTATTCTAATGATTATTACAGATATTGTTCGTATCTTACCGTGTACGTATGGTCAAAAGGTTCCAGAAAAGTAAAATTAAAACTGAGCGAAAAATGTGTTCGGTTGAATTTATGAAAATTGAGAAACATTTGAATTTTTGATTTTTCTTTGTCCACTGCTGAACAGACTCTTAGGTATTTTGTCTCTACCATAATTTTGTCTTTAGGTCCCTAAATAATAAATTATCATTTTTAATTTGATGCTAATACTAAATGTAAATAAACTTTATTAAAAAAATTTGATATCTTAAAATAGTCATATTCATGTATTGCTGAAATGGTTAAGTGTAAGAACAGCTTCAAGCTGAACTTTGTAAATGTAGATAAAACTAAAAATATGTGTTAGAAGTAAATTAAGAACTTACGAAAAGCGAACATTCTATTTGCAAAATAAATATTATTAATATAGGTAAATTCAATACGACTGTAAAGAACACTAGAAGTGACACTTTCCAGTACTTTTAATATCAATCGGCGAAAAATTAAATTTGATTTAAGTATAACAATATAGTTATAAAATTCAGACCAATATTTTGGCATTCTAGTGAAAATGATATAAAAAAATTTGCATTGAGATACCAAAATAATTAGAATACGTGCATTATTTATTATTTAAATTAGAATGTTTTAGACGGATTTAGAAAAATACAAATTTCGACAAATACCTAAATTTTTCATCATTTAAATCACTATAACCAAATTTTTCTTTATCGAGTAATAAAAATGGAAAAATAAATACAAAAATAAGTAACTACACTATCAATAATGCAGTGTAGATGGTCCATTAAAATTAAAAATATATTGTGTTAAGTATAAGTAAATTAAGTACTTACGATAAGCGAACATACTGTTTGAGAAATACATATTAGGAATATAGGTAAATACAATACGACTGTACAGAACAATCGGCACATGTTGAAATAAAATGTTTTGAAACAAAATTATTGTTTACATAGGTTATATAAACCTATTCAAATTATTATTATTATTTATATTTATGTAATTCAGATAAATTATTAATTGTACCTACCTATATTGACATAAATGTACATAGAGACCATTGTATGTCAAAAATACCATTACAAATGTTTGATAATTATCATTAGAGGAAAATCGCATGTGAAATTATAATGTAATAAAATATGAATTAGCCGTATTATATAAAAAATAAGGCAGCCGCTATTTCTACCGAAACGCAGTCTCGTCGAACCGTACTTTCACCGAATCGCAATTATCCGAACCGTAGATTCACCGAATCGCAGTTTAGCCGAAACGCAATGTCACAGAGTCGCAGTTTAGCCGAAACGCAGTCTCGCCGAATTAGCCTCGATGCGAGGGGTATTGATAAATACTCTTATGAAACTAAACTACATAATTATTCAACCTTTTTACCCTTCGAGAGTCCAACATATTCCGTTTTTGATAAATACTCTTATTTGTTTTTTTTTTATTTACAAAAATCTACCCAACAGGCTTAAGCCCAATAATAGGATAGATAACACATAGTTTAAACACAAAATAAAATTAATTACTTATGAAAGTATACTGAAAAATTCGAAATGAAAAATGTTTGCCTCGCATCGGGGCTAATTCAGCGAGACTGCGTTTCGGCTAAACTGCGATTCAGTGGAACTGCGTTTCGGCTAAACTGCGATTCGGTGACATTGCGTTTCGGCTAAACTGCGATTCGGTGAATCTACGGTTCGGAAAATTGCGATTCGGTGAAAGTACGGTTCGACGAGATTGCGATTTGGTGAAAATCAGCGCTCCCAAAAATAATCTTGTGTATAAATAATAGCTATACCTACACAATTTTATACACAAGATTATTTTCTATATATTGTTAATTTATTTTGTATTTGTAGCCTACCGGCGTCCATAGAACCTATGTAAAATACCGGTAAAGTACCAGTAATCCGGTATTGAAAAGAATTTAAAGTATATTTTTCAAAGGATGTGAAACTGCATGTTTTTTATCAATATCGTATGTAAAAATAAATTGACAAATTACAGAAACTGAATGAATATAATATTGTTAATTTATCCAAGGCAATGAACTAAAAAAGTTCGGAATTTTTTCGAGCAAGACGGATCGGAATGCGGTTTTTTTGCATTCTCTTCCAAATTTTTTTTGTAACAAATGTGTTGACTTTGTGTTTCTTACAAACCGGAAATTGCATTGCTGTAGCCAAAAATGCATTCAAAAAATGCATTTTTTGAGACGCCTTTTGGAAGATTTAATAACTTTGTTAATAAGAGTCAGAACTGGCCCAAATCGGGTACCCGGGGGTTTTTGAGGTCGCTGATCACGATTATGATGTTCAAATTGACCTACAGCCGACCTGGAGCTCAGGAACGCCGATGAACGTCATCTCCGAATTCACGCGGGGAAGGAGAGAAACTCGGTGCCCGTGGGTTTTTTGGGTCGCTGAATTCAAATATGGCGTCGGCGACCACCCCACGGACACCTGGTGCGCCGGAACCTGGACGCGGACGTCATCTCCGAGAATTTTCCTGACAAGATTGCCAAAAACAACCCGAAAATCATTGTGGGGGCGTTTTGTGGGGCGCTGAATCCGAATTTCACGACGGATTTCCTACCTTAAACTAATAGAACTAAGCAAGTTTTTATTAGTGTCACTGCGAAATGTTTTCCTGCAAAGTGCTTTTGCCTTTTACAGAATGCTCTTAAGAATGAATAATAATGCTACGAAGGCAGAAGATAATATACGTAGTCCTATTTAATAAAATAATAGAAACGCCAAATTAGCCCTCATCGTCATTTAATCCTGAAAGAACCTCATGTCAGAACGAGAAATAAATTCCTCGTCATAACCCACTTTGTTTTTGCAGATATTTTAACGACACTTCCAACAATCCGCAGTTCTCAGTGTTTTGTTTGACTGTCAGAACAAAATGTCCCAACGCGCCAGTCAAGTTTTTGTTTGGGTTGCACCCTATATTGTCGTGGTGACAACTATTATTGTTTCGCTTTAAGGCTCCTTTGATGGGAGCCGGGGAAATTGTTTTTGCTAATAGGCTCGTGCTGAATTCATGGCTGTCGTTAAAATGTAATGACCCCGAATAATTACTTTGTTGTAAACATCGATCGGGAAAGAACATTGTGTAGATACATCGCTGGCAGGATTATATAGATTTGTTCTGTTTCATTTAATTAAAAACTACAAGCAACGCTGAATCGAATTGGTGCTGCTGCCATGCTATATCAATTTGTTTTTGTTTCTTTCATATTATATTTTATAGTTACCACGTTTTGTTGCGGAAACCATACTAAGCAATAATTATTCGTTTTTATAAAAAAATTAGTTTGTGGAAACTGCCGATCACGTTTTACTAACTGTATAAAAGAAAAAAATAACAAGAAATTGATAATTATAAACAACATTAGTTACTTATAATACGTAAGTTACCTAATTCATTAGTTACGAACTTATTACGTTACCATAAACATAAATAGCATCAAAACATTCCATAATATAAATATTGTCAAGTAATAATAGGGTCGTTTAGTCCGGAAATTTTTTTCATAATTTTGATCAAATATTGAAAATAAGAACATAATTTTACTATTAGTAAAATTAAAGTTCTTGAAAATTCAATGATACGCAAGTATTTAAGCTTTGAAATAGGCGTTTTTTCGAACGCATTAACATAGCGGCTGCAGGTGTGACGTCAAACATTTCGCAAGGCCACGCCGTTTTGTTCAGCGTTAGACGGATACTTCACCGAAATGTTTGTCGTCACGAGTTTGAGGTGTTTTAAACTGAGCGACATATAAAATATGTTTTCACTTATATTTAGTACTTTTAAAAGGTGAAAAATATATTTTTGGGAATATTAATACCTGAAAACTAATTTAAAAATTAATAAAAAAATTGGTAAACTACCCTATTGACAGATAAAATTGTTGATTTGTTTTAACATTTGAAAACAACTGAGAGCCAGAAGTTAATATTTTAATCAATTCGAAAAGCACAGCTAATTAAATTCACAATATGCATAAATATATTTAAATTCTGTAAATTTCGGCTGAACAAAGACTCTCTTAAATTTTTGAAATAATGCATCGTAAAGAAAAAAGTTCGACAAATCGAATGCTGATAACCGGAAGTCGGTATTATTATCCGTTTAGAAATGACAGATGAATAAACACAAAAATGATTTATATTTATTTTGATTTCTCGTAGAATATAATTAAATTGTGGCTACACCAGACTCCCAAAATTTTGAAAATTATGTTTTTTTAGAAAAATGTTTCAGAAATCGAATGCTTAAAACCGGAAGTCGCTATTTTTATCTGATAAAATATTACAGCCATTTTCCTATGATGCTTTTATTAAGAGATGGATACGTCTCGGTCTCCAAACATTATCCTCAACCGGTAAACTGCACATAACGCCCTTTACTTAATGTACTATTTTTAAAGCCGATTACATAAGCTTTTGTTACATACGTTATTATAAATTAACTATTCAGCACAAAAACGAGTGAAAAATCGAAGCTAAGCTCGGAAACACACGAAAAAGTATGCAAAGGGGTAAATTAGTTAGTGAGGTATTTGGTAACTCTTTGTTAATTATAAAATACTTTTTGTGAATGTCGCAACGGCGTAAGTTACGCGAAACCACCTTCAGCGCTGTCATCAACTTTTAAGTAAACTTTGTTTCAGGAGAAATACGAGCTCTCGTTTAATTAAAACAGGAGCCAAGTTTCAAACGCTTGAATTGAAAGAAATAATTAATAAATATCAACTTTGACAAGACCTTCAAACATTCTTCATAACATGAAATAGTCAACATGAATCAAAGAAGCAATACTAGGTTCTATTCATTTTAATTGCTGCAATAAATATCTTCTATTCATCTTTTCAATATAATGTATTTATCATTAAACGTTTCTTGATGGCAGGAAATGTTATTTCTCAAGACAACTGATAATAATATTGACCAATCACAAAATTTATTTATCCAAACTTCTTCATCAAAGCATTAACTATGTTGATTTTAAACAAGCAAAGGTAAAAGATTGCCCACTAGTGACTTTGATCAAAATTATACCCACTTGTGGATAAATTGTTTCATTGCTTGTTGGAAGTCGCCATAGTAACGATGTTTCAGGTTGCACCTATATATTTTTTAAATATTTAAGCATTTATCAACTGGTGTAGGATGAAACGTTATACTACTTCACATGTGGGCAAAAAGAAACGACCCACTAGCTTTCGGCCTCGTGAGTTAAGATTTTTCCCGTGGGCAATTCCTTACTTTGCCCACTTGTAAAGTAAATAACTAATATACTGATACTAATAATACTATCAATATAAAATGTAACTATTGTAATATTTTTCTAAGACATAAGAAGAAATGGTACATAATTTCTTTTTTGTTTGAATAAAATGATATTTTTGTTCATAAAACTAGTTAAATTTAATGCATATTTTCGAAAAATTTATATACATTTTATGCGCATATTATTCCATTTTTAAGTGGATAAACGTGTTAACTCTAATGACAATATCAAACATTTATAATGATATTTTTACATACAATAGTCTGTATGGACATTTATGTCAACATAGGAACTATTAGTAATTTATCTAAATTGCATATAGGTAATATAAATAATTATTAAAATTTGTATAGGTTTAGATAACCTATATATACACAGTAATGTTTTTTCAAAATATTTCATTTCAACATGTGCCGATTGTTCTTTACAGTCGTATTGTGTTTACCTATATTAATAATATTTATTTCGCAAACAGAATGTTCGTTTTTCGTAAGTACTTAACACAAGTTATTCTTAATTTTAAAGGATCATCTACACTGGATTAGTGACAGTGTAGTTACTTATTTTTGTTTTTATTATTCCAATTTTATTACTCGATAAAGCAAATTTTGGTTACAGTATTTTAAATGATAAAAATTAAGATTTCTATCGAAATTTGTTCTTTTCTAAATCAGTCTAAATCATTCTAATTTAAATAAGAATATCATTTACTTAAAAAATATACCTATTCTGATTATTTTGGTATCTTAACATATCAGATCAATGAAAAATTTTTTGATATAATTTTCCCTAGAATGCCAAGATTTTTTTCCGAATATTATAACTTTATTTTATTATTTACCGATTGACATTAAAAGAGCTATACTCTGGACGCCGAACAGATAGAGTAATTAAATAAATGGGCAGAGCAACGAGCTATAAATAACTATATAGAGAGGCGCATCACACGCTGCTAGGCGTGATCACTCGACAGCCATCTTTGGTATAACCTGCTATGCTGGTTGCAGCGTAGCAGTAATATTTTAAACTTACTTTTACTGAAATTATACTCATCCATGCTACAATTTTTAAACAAAAACATGTAATTATGACCTGTTATGTGTTTAAAGACAAATTAGTACACATTTTTATTAGAAGTGTTTTATAATATTGTCTAAATTGCAATAAAAATTTGATTATAGTGCTGCAATAACATTAATAACAATATAGTTCGAAAATTTTAATTTAATAATAATAATACAGTGGTAATACGAGTACATAATACAAACAAATTTGTTTAAAGATTTAAAAAATAATGTATTTCCATTATTTTTATGTTTATTGCACAGTTACACAGACAAATATAAACCCATTTATAAAGAAAACAGTAAAATAAAAAATATGAAAGGAACATAGTATCATGTGGTTACTGACCTTTGAAAATAATTGTTTAAATTAATAATTTTCAGCCGACACTGTCCTACAAATGTATAGTGAATTCGTATGGTAAAATACATTTTAATTATTAATTTTACCAATTGAGAAAAATGTGAGTGTTCCGAATTCTGTACTTGTAAACATAATATGTTAATCATTTTGAAATAAACTGGTGAACAAATCATTCATTACTTCAATTTGAATTTTTAGTAACCAGTTCTTTTCTTTTGATATTGAATTATTATATTTAGTTCGCTGAATTTGTTCTGTTTTTATTACTTCCTTGTACGGAGTAAGGAAGTATTGTAATCGTGAAAAATTTCGGTTCTCAGATTTTGACGGAAATATCCGTTTTGACCTTTTCTGAATCCATTATGACTAGTTTCGTCGTGACGTCTGTACGTACGTGCGTACGTGCGTACGTGCGTACGTACGTACGGACGTATGTGTGTCGCATAACTCAAATACGGTTAGACGTAGAAAGCTGTATTTAGGACTGTTATAGCATCTAGTTGTGCACCTCCTATTTTTGGTTTCAATCTACAAACCGGAAGTAGTAAATTTAAAAAAAAATTTGATAAATAATTAATTTCAGGCAATTTTTTTTATTTTAAATGAAAGATTATGTGATTATTATCTACAATCGGTATTTTATAAATTTTTCTGTATCTTCTATCATTTAAGAATAATTAAAGTATATACCTACTTATAATTTAATATTTCGGTATCTTGTAGCCCATGATCGATTAACATTTGTTACTAGGTAAAATTTAAATGATTATGACATGACAGTGACAGTAGCAGTGACAATAGTAAAATATCGTTTATATCTTCTTCGGCAGTTTAAATAAAATGACTAAAATATATTTGTGAGTATACTAGTATAATAAGTTAAAGAATTTTTTATATTATTCTACATTTTAGTTATTAAGAAAATTATGAACAAACAAGGCGTACAAGGAAGTCATGTGGTGTCCACGTCAGATTTTTTACAAATTGCTATAACACTACAGTATGGTTTGATAAGTCCGTCTTTATTGTCTTTAAATTTGATTAAACCAGGTTTTCGTGTCTCAAAATTTTCTAAACTTGCTTTGAAACTTACCTACGAAACGATTTGGATGTGCTTTTAATTTGTCTGTTTGCACAGCCTAAAACAACACATTTTGCCGGCATTGTTGTTGTCTAATATGCGTCCGAGTTGTCAGAACGATACCGCGGTTATAGCTATGGCCGCCGTCCTAGCGTTCAACTGCGCACGGCTCCAGCGTACGCTACAGCGTGTGATGCGCCTCTCTATAGTTATATACAGTTTATTTTTCTTGTGGTAGGCTCACGTCATCATTCACATTCGTACGAATCAAATCAACAGTAGTGGGAGAAAATTTGGGCGTCGCGTTTCTGTTCGGCCATACTGATGAAGCGATGTTGCTCTATCGCATTTTATGTCTTTAGTGAGAAAGAGATGCAGTCATTAGACAAACGTTGAATTTTAAGATAAGTGGGGTAGGCACGTGTAAGACGAAGACAGGAGATGTGATGTTCGTTATTTCTTAGTTCGGAAAATAATGACGTGAAGCCTACCACAAGAAAAATAAACTGTATAGCTCGTTGGGGCAGAGCCTAAACTGCGCAGTACGATGTGCTCAGAAGTCTGCTTTACAAGCTACAAATTTTAAAACGCTGAAGAATTGAATCGTTTTATTTGAAATGAATATAATTAAAATTAAAACATTATAATATTTTGCCATATATGTATAACATAATTTTAAAAGTAATGTAAAGTAAAATTTAAATATTATGTATCTATTTATTAATACATAACTTCATCAGCTGTCGAATTCGCCGATCAGTGTAAAACTGGCTTACCAATAGCAATACTGTATTTCAATTTCGCGCACATTTGTGGGAGGAGTATCTACTATATCTGTTGGCCGTCCAGAGTATAGGTATTTTCTTGACACCTACAGTCTATGCAAACTATCACTTTTAGTACCTAGGATATATAATGCCTAGGCAACAAAAGTAATTGTTGCTATAATGAATTAATAAAATGTTTATTTACATTTATACCATTTCAACTTCAAATTGGGACGAAACAACTTCAAAATGGGAATAAACAATTTCAAATTGAATCTTAACAATATAAAATTTGAATTTGTTTATTTCCAATTTGAAATTGTGTATTCCCAATTTGAAGTTGAAAAGGTATAGTATGAAAGTAAAAATGACAAATTATTATTTAGGGGCATCAAGTAAAAATTGCGGTAGAGATAAAATACCTAAGAGTCTGTTCAGCAGTGGACAACGAAAAATCAAAAATTAAAATGTTTATCAATTTTCATAAATTCAACCGTACACATTATTCGCTCAGTTTTAACTTTACTTTATTGGAACCTTTGGACCATACGTACACGGTAAGATAAGAAGAATATTCATAATAATCATTATAATAATAATAATATTATAACACAATGACACTTTAATCTGTCAGTTAGAAACAGAGGATCGCAAGTGGGGAGACGGAGGATGGAAACGTAATTTCTTGAAAATTAGAAGAAATGACGTGTGTCGCAGCGCATTATTTTTACTGGGACCACTTTGGATGGCCGTTCTTGAAGCTGCACACGCCAAGAAAGAATGCCCGGTTGCTAAAGTAATAAACTATTTTTTGGCGTACAGAACTATAAACATAACAATCATACATCGTTGACGTCTATGGTAGTTGCGATTTTACACATGTCATATCTGTTTCCGCATATAGTTCGTTACATACGCACCGATTTTTTTTTTTTTTAATATGCCATTAAATAAAAATCTGACGTGGACACCACATGACTTCCTTGTACGCCTTGTGTGTTCATACTTTTCTTAATAACTAAAATGTAGAATAATATAAAAAATTCTTTTAACTTATTATACTAGTATACTCACAAATATATTTTAGTCATTTTATTTAAACTGCAGAAGAAGATATAAAGCATATTTTACTATTGTCACTGTCATGTCATAAACATTTAAATTTTACGTAGTAACAAATGTTAATCGATCATGGACTACAAGATACCGAAATACTAAATTATAAATATATACTTTAATTATTCTTAAATGATACCAGATACAAAAATATTTATAAAATACCGATTGTAGGTAATAATCACATAATCTTTCATTTAAAATAAAAAAATTTGTCTTAAATTAAATATTTATCGAATTTTTTTTTAAATTTACTACTTCCGGTTTGTAGATTGAAACCAAAAATAGGAGGTGCACAACTAGATGCTATAACAGTCCTAAATACAAAATTTCAACTTTCTACGTCTAACCGATTTTGAGTTATGCGACACACATACGTACATACGTACATACGTACAGACGTCACGACGAAACTAGTCATAATGGATTCAGAAAAGATCAAAACGGATATTTCCGTAAAAATCTGAAAACCGAAATTTTTCGCGATTACAATACTTCCTTATTACTCCGTACAAGGAAGTAAAAAGGTAACTTTAAAATAAAAAAGAAAGCCTACAAACACGCACTAATTTACACAATTTATTGTTCAATACAGTCTGAAATAAATAAAACAGATTAATTTGAAATGTGACATTTACTGGCGACATTTCAGAACAGTTGTTTCAAGGCTTCTTGACAAAAGGAAATTTTAGTGTAAATGACAAATGCATCTCACTTACCCTCATAGAAAATACGATATTTTAAATACATAGGTATGTCGGATAAAAATATAATACATAATGTGTGCGTTAGGTATTTGTACAACGCTCGGTTTTATTAAAGCACTCCACTTCGCGTCGTACTTTAATATAGAACCTCAAGAAGGTAATGGGCTATTTGCATGATGTTTTTACCTCTCGCCTAAAAGGGAGGTATAGGAATCGTGAAAAATTCGATGTCGAGATTTTACTAATAAGCACGTTTTAGTACTTTTAGAAATAATTTGGACTATTAAACTTTATGAAATACTATATTTGGTGCAATATGAAAAAGTCAAGAACCCGTAGTCACTTCTGGTTTTAATTGTTAAAGAGATAAGTGATGAAAGTTGATAATACATTATAATCCGCGTTTACTACGCTGGTCTCGTATGAAGCTTGGATGGAAATTGGATCGGAGCTATTTTATTAATTCGGAAAAAGACGTTTCTAGTATGAAACTTGGATGGAGACTTTTGTTTTACATTATCATATTTTGTATTTTTAGGGATACTACTGGACCGACAACATGTTCCTTGATTCATCTCACATACCAACTCTTGTACAGCCTGGCCTATTTTTTACCACTATTAATATTACTAAAGCAGGAGATTTAGCAACTTGCATTGAAGGAGAGTCCGTTATTTACCAAATTTATGATTATTGAATAGGACAAATAAAGTATAGTTATTTACCTGCTACAGTAGGACAGATTCGTTACCTACATATCCTTCCAGGCATCATTCGGTTTCTGTAACTTGACTATTTATATTTACGTCCGATATTGATTAAAAACATGCAGTTTCACATTCTTTGAAAAGTATACTTTAAATTATTTTCAATACTGGATTACTGGGTACTTTACCGGATTTTTACATAGATTAATATAATAAATTAATAACATATGGGTAATTCCATGTCAAATTTGCCAAAATTTGTACGGTTGGAGTTTTAAATTAGGAGATTTTGCCAAACTTTGAAAAGCCGTATATCGGAAACTATTAGGGCTACCGAACCCATTCTGGTCTCATATTGTAGAAAATTTAATATAGTTTAAAAATGCATATAATGGTCTTGGTCGAAATCGTACTCCTTCATAGTCAAAATGGTACGAAACCGAAAAAAGTGCAAAACCGGTGGCCATTTTGATCAAAATGGCGGCAAACCCGACGCGGAATTTTTGGGGATGTTCAGTAGAGTATTTCTAACGATATCCTTAACGTCCCATCTTGTTTTTTTGAATGTCCGACTAATTTTAGCCTAAATGCACTGGACTACATGTGTAGATGCATGGAGCGTGCTCTCCGACATGCAGCACAGGAGCTCAAAATCCAGGGTGCGCTTGGGCCCGTTTATCTCGAAAACGGGCAAATTTTCGAGAAAAATTACAAAGACCATTTTTGTAGATAATGAACTGATCTTCATTTTTCCCTAAACAAAAATTCTCTAAATGCTATATTTTAG
Source organism: Agonum fuliginosum (assembly GCA_947534325.1). Classification (NCBI taxonomy): domain Eukaryota; kingdom Metazoa; phylum Arthropoda; class Insecta; order Coleoptera; family Carabidae; genus Agonum; species Agonum fuliginosum. The sequence continues at coordinate 31,804,371 of OX384037.1, forward strand.
CAGATATTGGCGGAAAACCGATTTTTGGAACTTTTGGGGCCATTTTTCTCCCCCGTAGAAGAAAATTTTTTACATAACTTTTTCTTATTTTAAAGTACCTGTCATTCCCGACAAATTACTATAAAAATTACATTGGTGAGCGATTTTGTCAAGGTTGGGCTACTTTTCGCCCTTCATTTACTGGACTAACAAGTAAAGTTATTTCTCTTTGGTTTTAGATGAAAATGAATAAGTATAAGAGATTTCGAACGGATCGGGAGGGGTTATAATAATAATAATAATAATAATAATAATATTTATTTGCCCAACAGTGTGTACACCAATAACAGGACAAAAACAAACATAAAGCAAAATAGTAATACTTGATAACAAAAACAAAAGGTACATAATTATTATAATAAGAAAAGCAATAATACATAATACATTCATCAAAAAAGTAATAATCCTTAAATATCTAAATTACAAAGAATATTAAAGAGCTGTGCAGGTGGTGTTGTAAAAATATCAATATGTGCATTATGCAGGTTAGCATTCTTGCACATTACATTAATTGGAGACTTCAATTGCAGATTTGTTTTAGCTTTTGGACACAAAAAAGTTAAAGTTTGTCTTGAAGACTGACGGGGTACGTATATGTTTATACAATGCACCAAAGTAGAACAGTCCACCTTACCTTGTAGCAATTTAGCAAGATACACAACAGAGTGCCAACATCGACGCCGTTCTAGCGAACTAAAATCAAAGCGATTTAAGAGTAAGTTATAATCTATTCCTCGTTCTGGATACAGGTTATCAAGTTTGTATGCTAAATACTTAAGAAATCTTTTTTGCACTTTTTCTATCTCCACAATATATCTTTCATATATTGGGAACCATATAATTAAACCATAATCTAATTTATAGCGAACGAGTGAATAGTATAAAATGATGAGTGTTGTAGTATTGGTAAATTGTTTACAATTTCTGAAAATAAAACCAAGCATTTTAAATGCTGATTTGACCATTGTGTTAATTTGTGGTGCAAATGTATGTGCTGGATCAAAATATATTCCTAGGTCTTTAATTAAATTAGTGCGCTCCAGTGATTGATTATTAATGTTGTAATTGAATAGAGCTGGACTTTTTGTTCTATGATAAGACATTATTTTGCATTTATTTATATTGAGTTTTAAATTATGGTGTGAACACCATACATTTATTTGATCCAGCTGACTTTGAAGTGCAATGCAGTTTTCAACATTTTTGATAGTAGAATACACCTTCAGATCATCAGCAAAAAGGAGGTGATCAGACTTTATGAAATTGCTCAAATCATTTATAAATATAACAAATAGAAAAGGGCCCAGCACAGAGCCCTGAGGGACTCCTGATGTGGGTATAAAATGATGTGATGAAAATCCGTTATATTTCACAAACTGTTTTCTGTCAAAAAGGTATGAAATGAATAAAGAAATTAAGTTACGATTGAAGCCAAAATTTTCCATTTTTTGTATTGGAATATAAAAGTCTATTTGATCAAATGCCTTTTGGAAGTCAGTATATATAACATCGACCTGACCATTTTTATCTAGAGTTGTTGAAATAAAGTGTGATATTACTGCCAAATTAGGCACTGTAGACCGTTTTTCAACAAAGCCATGTTGATAAGGCGATATGAAGGGTTTGATTTGCGAATATAATTTGCAGTGTAGAATAGTTTCAAAGATTTTCGCAAAATTACAAAGAATGGAAATTGGTCTGTAATTTTTTATGTTTGAGATGTCACCAGACTTGTGGATCGGACAGATTCGAGATACCTTCCATAATGATGGAAATGCTGCATTTTCTAACATGGAATTAAATAAATGTAATAAAGGAGTCACAAAAGCAGCTGCACAGTCTTTAATTACCAAACTAGGCACTTGATCTATGCCTGCGGTTATTTTACTAGAAAGCTTTTTAATAGCCGATAAAATGTCTTCTTCAGTTATATGGTTTACTGCAATTTGTGGTAGATAATTGTTGAAATTAGTATCAAAATCATTGTGAAAATTATTATTTATATTTGAATTAATATAAACACTACCAAAATATTCAGCAAAACCATTTACAATTGATAATGGATCGTTGTAAATAACATCATCTAAATGCATAGAACCCGGAATACGTGAGCTGTTCTTTTTTGAGCGTATGTAAGACCAAAATTGTCTTGTGTCCTTAGTTATACATTCCTCGGTACTTAATAGATAAGATTTGTATGCACTATCAATTTGTAATTTAATAACTCTTCTTAAGGTAGTAAATCCATGGGTAGTGATAACCCAAAATATGACTTAAATTAATATACAGCATTGATTAGAAGTCGTAGAATTTGAATAAAAATTAAAATTTATAGGTAACCGTTGAAATAACGAAGATAATTGAATTTAAAGTTGACACAAAAACGCGCTAAAATACATTGCGTATATGGAGGTTACCAGTAGATTTACTAAACGATTAGAAAATTTTATATCATAACAACCCAACACATATTTGGAAAACGAATATGTTATTCTTTGATATTTGAGGTATTTATTAGAAAAATAAAAAATATGAGTCACCACAATTATGGTTGAGAAATCGCATGCAAAAGGTTCCATTCTCAAGAAAAATTATGTTTTTGATGTACTACTACTGCATTTCAGTGTAAACTTAAATTTCAATTATATTTTTTATTTAATTGGATACCTATGGTTTGTAATTTACATCCAAATCTACGATTTTTAATTATTTATTTCTGATTATTTGACTGCTTCGGCCTCACCTCACACCGAAATCACGCACGCTTATGACCGACGGATTTTCTATCTTAAATGTTTAAATTCATCTAAATCAGATTAGTTATCAAAATTTTGGCAAATTTGACATGGAATTACCCATATAGAAAATAATAAACTTGTGTGTAACAATTCAATTCAATTTCAATTTATTTAGCTTTGCTAGTAAATACAAAAAATATAATAATACATAAACATTGCTAGTAAATACAATTTTAATAATACATAAACAATCATAAATATATTGTGACAAGAGATATGCTACACTTAAACATTAAATTTCATTTCTTATAACTCTTTTAAATTTATTTATTGAACATATTTTTACATCATCTGGCAATGAGTTATACTCTTTTATTCCTTTGTAGAACACCGAATTCTGAGAAGCTGTTTTGTGTTTTTTTTTCTAAATATAAATTGTTCTTGTTTCTCGTGTTATAATCATGTACATCTTTATTTGCTTTTAACAGAATATATAAGTATTTAGGCATCATCCCATTGAATCTTATGCCCAAATATTAATACATTACATTTTATCATATTTCCTATATCTAACCATCCTAACAATAGTTTATTTATACAAGATTATTTTTAGATAATACGGCTAATTCATATTTTATTACATTATAATTTCAAATGTGATTTTCCTCTAATGATAATTAGGTAGATACAAAAATTAATAATTTATCTTAATTACATATACTATAATATAAATAATAATTTTTAATTGTATAGGTTTAGATAACATTATTTAAACAATAATGTTGTTTCAAAACATTTTATTTCAACATGTGCCGATTGTTTTGTACAGTCGTATTGTATTTACCTATTTTCCTAATATTTATTTCGCAAACAGAATGTTCGTTTTTCGTAAGTACTTAATTTACTTATACCTAACACAATATATTTTTAATTTTAAAGGACCATCTAAACTGCATTAGTGACAGTGTAGTTACTTATTTTTGTATTTATTATTCCATTTTTATTACTCGATAAAGAAAAATTTGGTTATAGTATTTTAAATGATGAAAAATTTAGATGTTTGTCGAAATTTGTATTTTTCTTAATCCGTCTAAAACAATATAATTTAAATATAATTAAAAAATACATGTATTCTAACTATTTTGGTATCTCAATGCAAATTTTCTGATATTATTTTCACTAGAATGACAAGATTTTGGTCCGAATTTTATAACTTTATCGTTATACTTAAATAAAATTTAATTTTTCGCCGATAGACATTAAAAGTGCTGTAAAGTGTCACTTCTAGTGCCTAGGCAACAAAAGTAATTGTTGCTATGGCGAATCAATAAAATATCATGAAAATATAAAAAATATATATTCCGAATATATTCAGCTATTATAGCACAAGAGCTTCGAAAATTATCGAAAATACTGCCGACTGATTGAGACGTATTTCCATAGAAACAACTCGAGACTGGAGGTCGAGAGGTGTTTTGCGAAAATACGTCGAACCAGTAGGCAAAAGTATTTTGTATTATTTTGATGATCGAGTGGTGTACGCATTGACTATTTTATGGATAAAACAAATTTAACAATTTTATATAACACAATTTTATTTATTAGCATAATTTTAAAATTCATTTTAAATATTTTGACATTTGGTGAAAAATAAACAAACATTTATTATTGTTTGTTGTGTCATGGTTACGGTGAATATACGCATACTATGTCAATATTAAAAAAATATGCATTGAAATAATTGTGTATAAGACAGTTTCAATGGTTTTTGTGAAAAATAGTCCATTTTAATTGGTTAATATAATTACGGAAATAGTCAAAGCAATACCTCAACCAACAAGATAATAAGGTTTATTTACGTCTAGTATTAGCATAAAAGTAAAAATAACAAATTATTATTTAGGGGCATCAAGTAAAAGTTGCGGTAGAGATAAAATACCTAAGAGTCTGTTCAGCAGTGGACAAAGAAAAATCAAAAATACAAATGTTTATCAATTTTCATAAATTCAACCGAACACATCATTCGCTCAGTTTTAACGTTACTCTTCTGGAACCTTTTGACCATACGTACACGGTAAGATAAGAACAATATCCCTAAAAATCATTAGATTTATAATAATCACACAATAACACTTTAATCTGTCAGTTAGACGCAGAGATTCGCAAGTGGGGAGACGGAGGATGGAAACGTAATTTCTTGGCATATAAAAGAAATGACGTGTGTCGCATCGGATTTTTTTTACTGGGACCACTTTGGACAACCCTTCTTGAAGCTGCACACGCCAAGAAAGAATGCCCTATTACTAAAGTAAGAAACTGTTTTTAACAAACATTATTTTTCCCCGAAGAAGCCAATGGGCTAGTTATATGATTTTTACCTCTCGTCTGAAAAAATTCGTTTGTATGTTACATTTTTTTCGGAAACTATAACTCTAAAAATATCAAACATTTAAATACCAAATTTTATATCTAACGTTTCATAATTCATAAACCGGAAGTGAGACTTTTCATATAGAGGAATATGATTTTTCTTAAATTATCTCGATAAATAAACCAGTTATGATAGTATATGTTTCATTAAATATAACAGAAAAAGGGCAATTTAAATCTACTTTTTTGAAATTCCAGTATCTTGTTGTCCATGATATGAAATTTATTTCTACACAAAATTTGAATGATTATGACAGTGACAGTACAGTTGACATCTTTTGCTTGCATCTTGGTTTACTTTATCGTTTACATATTACATGAACATGAAACTATTAAAATGTAAGTAAAACTATTTAATAGATTATAGAATAATCAGAATTAGGCGAGAGGTCGTATACTGGCCACATCAGATTTTTTCTTGTTTAGTGTTGGTTTTTAGCTGCTAAACCTATCGGTTGCATGGTGTGGTGTTCGTAGTGTTTATTTATCCCTTTGTTGTGGCAAGAATTGAACTTCATGAATTGTTGGTAAGAGCCTTGCTGTACAAAAAGTGTACCAACGCTATGAGGAAACTGGCCTGAAGACCAGAATCCAGACGAAAAAGAGAACCTGAGTTGTTAGGACCACAATCGGTCACTTTGCTCACTGTAAAAGCTGTGAAATAAATGATATAATGTTTGTTTTTAGGGATTCTACTGGGTCGACAACATGTTCTTTGATTCATCTCGCGTACCAACCATTGTACAGCCTGGACTATTTTTTACCACTATTAATATTACTAAAGCAGGATATTTAGCAACTTGCGTTGAATTAGAGTCCGTTGTGAACCAAATATATGACTATTGAATAGAAAACAAATAAAGTATATTAATTTACTTGCAGTGTACAAAGAAAAATCAAAAATTCAAATGTTTATCAGTTTTCATAAATTCAACCGAACACATAATTCGCTCAGTTTTTAACGAAACAAAAATATTATATCTTATTTTGTGTATTCAAAATATTCCACAAATGTTTGTAGAAATGATATGTAGTTATCTCAAATTGAAGATCTACAAAAGTTAAAAAGTTTATTGCTTTGTATAGTATACATACTGAAACATTACTAATTCATATTTTATTACATTAAAATTTCAAATGTGATTTTAATTTTACAAAATGAATTTTTACATACAATGGTCTGTAGTCAATAATATAGGAACTATAGTTATTTATCTAAATTCCATATATTAATGTAAATAAAAATTATTATATTATATTATTTTATTTCAACATGTTGTGCCGATTGTTCTTTACAGTTGTATTGTATTTACCTATATTAATAATATTTATTTTGCAAACAGAATGTTCGCTTTTCGTAAGTACCTACTTAATTTACTTCTAACACAACATAGGTATTTTTAATTTAATCTACATTTACATCTACACTGCATTACTACTAGTTCAACAAATAGATAACAATAATATTAATTTATTTCATTTGACAAAGTTCAGCTTGAAGATGTTCTTACACTTAACCATTTCAGCAATACATGAATATGACTATTTTAAGATATCAATTTTTTTAAATTTTAGTATTAGCATAAAATTAAAAATGACAATTTATTATTTAGGGACCTAAAGACAAAATTATGGTAGAGACAAAATACCTAAGAGTCTGTTCAACAGTGGACAAAGAAAAATCAAAAATTAAAATGTTTCTCAATTTTCATAAATTCAACCAAACACATTTTTCGCTCAGTTTTAACGCTACTTTACTGGAACCTTTTGACCATACGTACACGGTAAGATAAGAACAATATCTGTAATAATCATTAGAATAATAATAATATCACCATGACTTTAATCTGTCAGGAAGAAGTAGAGGATCGCAAGTGGGGAGACGGAGGATGGAAACGTAATTTCTTGACATATAAAAGAAATGACGTGTGTCGCAGCGGATTTTTTTTATTGGGACCACTTTGGATGGCTATTCTTAAAGCTGCACACGCCAAGACAGAATGCCCTGTTGCTAAAGTAATAAACTATTATAACAAACATTATTTTTCCCCGAAGGAGATAATGGGCAATTTGCTTGATTTGTCTATCTCCCGCCTAAAAGGAGATATGGAATCGTGAAAAAATTTAGTAACTTTTACGTACGTTTTATTACCTTTCTCGGTACCTAGGGGAGACCGGGGCTGGTTTGGACACTTTTTTGATTTTATTTTTTTTATTTTTTTCTAAATATCCCACCTATTTGGTTTTTACGCCGATGACGACGGGTCCTTTGAGAAGTTTTCCCGTTCATATGAACTTTCTAAGAGCAATTGAGCAATAATTTTTCAGAACAGGGTAATTTTTGACAGCGCTGCATTTGTCCAAACTATTCCCTGGCGTGGGGATACTTTGGACAGCAACTGGGTACGGTATGTACATACAGTTAGGAACATGAAAACAGCGAATAGATAACAGAAATATCTTTAATTCGTTTCTTATTACCCAAACATTGAAAACCAAACATTAAAAAGATAATAATGAAAAATTATTGCAAAAAAAAACTCTGAAAAGTCTGTGTTGAAGTAAAACGTTTCTTTAAACTTGGGACGCTTGACCACTATGGGTTTCGACAGGACCAAAATCACCTGCGAAAGTGTCACGAAGAATACATTTTTAGTTGTTGGTTGAAAACGATTTTAAGGTAGCAATCGCTTATAAAATGCTACATATCTGGGGATAGATTGGACAGATATCCATTGTATCCCCAAAGTACACGATGAACAATTTCTCGCTATAAAAATAATCCGTATATTGGATCTTTTTGAAACATACGTGCATATATTTCCATTAGTCACTATATCATTTTAAAAAACCGCATAGCCAACGAATTGATCGTATTGTAAAAAAACCTTACAATCTTACCTTTAAAAGTTACATTCGAGGTGTCAAAAAGTATTAATTTTGTCTTGATGTCGCAGTTGTCGAGCAGTGACCAAATGCTTTTGTGAGTTACTTCTTCACATAAATACCAACATTAAAACACATTCACGGCAACAAAATCTACATTAGGGCAGGAAATTTAAGCATGTCCATTGTATCCCCGTGTCCAAACCAGCCCCGGTCTCCCCTATTTTGACTATTTTCACGAGGATGGAAAAATAATTAAAATAATTCTATATTAGGTGCAATATGAAAAAGTCAAGAACCCGAAGTCACTTCTGGTTTTGACTGTTAAAGTGTTGGAAATATAAACGGCGCATTTTTTTAACTCGGAAAAAGAGGTTTCTAGTACGAAACTTGGCTGGAGATTTTTGTGTTTTACATTATCATATTTTGCATTCTAAAATGTAGTATGAAACTTGTTAAAGATTCGAGTCGAAAAAAGTAGACTTAATGCAAAACAGGTTTAATTCATTGATTTATCGGTATAGATATACATTTTTATCGTATGCCAACATGATCTTTTCTAGCAGTCAGAATGTGTACTGAATGTAGGTATAACAGTTAATATTCTTTATTATCCAACAGGACTAAGTCCCAATTACAGATACAGCCAGGTATCTCTGGCTGTATCAGGAATACTATATTGACACTGATTTCAATGAATACTACAAATACTACAAATAGAAACTAAAATTACAATTTCGATATATCTAAGTGGCAATGTTCCATAATTTATGACAAAATTTGTTTGAAAATCCTACATTTTCTACGAAGGAGATCGTCGTTATAAATAAATAATTTCACAATATATGAACACATCTTCATTATTTAGTTTATGTCTTCCTAGTATGTAATTGTTTAATTATGTCATGGATACAAGGTATGTTATATACTACATTATACCCTACGGCATTAAGAAATTGCCATGTAATATTGAGACATCACTAATGTTTTTCTTCTGAAATTATTATATTTTCTGTCTGTTACTAGGATACCAAAAATATTAACAAAATTCGAAACGTCAAAGCGAAATGTCACGCGCGCAATATTTTAAATAAAATAGTAAGACATAAAATATTGTATGCACGACGGCCATCATTGATGTTTATAGCCCTCGGGATATTTACAGACCCTCGGGCCAGAGGCCCTTGGGCTTGTAAACATGTCGCCCTCGGATGAGCATAAACATCATCATGATGCCTTTGATACATAAATAACTATTATAATACATGTCGATTTTTACACATTTTTCGAAAAATTAAAATAATCTCTATCTACATTGACAGTTTTTCTGAAACACTTTTAATTATTTCACAGCAATATTTACCTGTTACTTATTAATGTACTAATACGATGTATGCTTGCGTGTTCTTTATATTTTACATATATTTTTATAACACTACGAGTATAATCACAATCGGTCACTTTACTCACTGAAAAAGCTGGAAAATAAATGATATAATGTTTGTTTTTAGGGATTCTACTGGGCCGACAACATGTTCTTTGATTTATCTCGCGTACCAACTCTTTTACAGCCTGGCTTATTTTATACCACTATTAATATTACTAAAGAAGGATATTTAGCAACTTGCATTGAAGGAGAGTATATTGTTTACCAAACTTATGATTATTGAATAGAAAATTAAGAAATAAAGTATATTATTTTACCTGAAATAGCAGAAAATATTCGTTACCTACATGTCCTTCCAGGCACATAATCCCTTGTAAGGGGGGTGTTTACCCCCATGAGCTATGCATTGATTAAAAAAAGAACACAATTAACAATATTATAGTCATTCAGTTTCTGTAATTTGACAATTTATTTTTACGAGTGATATTTAAATAATAAATAATGCACGTATTCTAATTAATTTGGTATCTCAATGCAAATTTTTTGATATCATTTTCACTAGAATACCAGGATATTGGTCTGAATATCGTTATACTTAAAACAAATTTAATTTTTCGCCGATTGACATTAAAAGTGCTGGAAGTGTCACTTCTAGTGTCTAGGCAACAAAACTAATTGTTGCTATGGTGAATCAATAAAATTTCATGAAAATATAAATATATAATATATTATAATAGCTCAACCAACGCATGGCAACCGTTCAAGAAACGTACATAGTAACATAATTTGATGACGGTACCTGTCAAAATTAACTATAGTAATTTATCTAAATTCCATATATTAATGTAAATAAAAATTAATATTTGTATAGGTTTAGATAACCTATCAAAATATTTTATTTCAACATGTTGTGCCGATTGTTCTTTACAGTCGTATTGTATTTACCTATATTAATAATATTTATTTTGCAAATAGAATGTTCGCTTTTCGTAAGAACTTAATTTAGGTACTTCTAACACAACATATTTTTAATTTTATCTACACTGCATTACTATTAGTTCAACAAATAGATAATAATAATATTTATTTATTTCATTTGGCAAAGTTCAGCTTGACACTTAACCATTTCAGCAATATCTACATGAATATGAGTATTTTAAGATATAATTTTTTTTAATAAAGTCTATTTACATTTAGTATTAGCATAAAATTAAAAATGACAATTTATTATTTAGGGACCTAAAGACAAAATTATGGTAGAGACAAAATACATAAGAGTCTGTTCAGCAGTGGACAAAGAAAAATCAAAAATTCAAATGTTTATCAATTTTCATAAATTCAACCGAACACATTTTTCGCTCAGTTTTAATTTTACTTCTCTGGAACCTTTTGACCATACGTACACGGTAAGATAAGAACAATATCTGTAATAATCATTAGAATAATAATAATATCACAATGCCACTTTAATCTGTCAGGTAGAAGTAGAGGATCGCAAGTGGGGAGACGGAGGATGGAAACGTAATTCCTTAACAATTAAAAGAAATGACGTGTGTCGAAGCGGATTTTTTTTATTGGGACCACCATTTTGGATAGCCATTCTTAAAGCTGCACACGCCAAGATAGAATGCCCTGTTGCTAAAGTAAGAAACTATTATTAACAAACATAATTTTTTCCCGAATAATTAGTCCAGGCAACGAATGCTCAAAAAAAGGTATAGAGGGAAATGCTTGGAACACAATTTTTGACTTGGTAACTTTGTTTGGACTAGTTAGGAGGTGAACATATCAAAAGTCCCCGCCCGTAGCCCTTAAGCCGAGGTGTGGCGGAGGGTTTGAAAGTCTCATTTTTCGGGTTTTTGCTTATATCTCGGAAGCTATGTGTCCTACCGACACATAGAGAAATGTTCGTATAATTTAATGCAACAAACCGGATGTCGATAACTTTATCCGTTCAGAAGTTACAGCTCATTAAACACAATAAACACAAAATATTTGAATACGTCTGTCGAAAAAAAATTGATATTTTGGCGTATTGAATGCCCTAAAAAGTTTTTAAAATAACGTATTTTATAGATAAATGTTCGTGAAATTTAATAAAAGCAACCGGAAGGCAATATTTTTATTCATTCAGAAGTTACAGTTAATTAAACACAAAAATAACGAAAAATGTTAAAATTTCTCAACTTTCATTTTTTTGAAAAAATTGATAATTTTAGAAGTGTCATATCTCGGAAACTACAGAGGACGTACAGAGCTGCGGTTGGGCTTAAATTGTTGCAAATTTAATCAGCTTTCATTGTATAGAGTGGTCATCTCGGTAGGACACATAGCTTCCGAGATATAAGCAAAAAACCGAAAAATGAGACTTTCAAACCCTCCGCCACACCTCGGCTTAAGGGCTACGGGCGGGGACTTTTGATATGTTCACCTCCTAACTAGTCCAAACAAAGTTACCAAGTCAAAAATTGTGTTCCAAGCATTTCCCTCTATACCTTTTCGTTGACTGGACTAAATGGGCAATTTGCATGATTTGTTTATCTCCCGCCTAAAAGGAGATATGGAATCGTGAAAAAATTTAGTAACTATTACGTACGTTTTAGTACCTTTCTCGGTACCTATTTTGACTATTTTCACGAGGATGGAAAAAGAATTAAAATAATTCTATATTAGGTGCAATATGGAAAAGTCAAGAAGTAATGTTTTTAGGGATTCTACTGGGCCGACAACATGTTCTTAGATCCAACTCGCGTACCAACTCTTGTACAGCCTGGTCTATTTTTTACCAGTATTAATATTACTAAAGAAGGATATATGGCAACTTGCATTGAATCAGAGTATAGTGTTTACCAAACTTATGATTATTGAATAGAAAATTAAGAAATAAAGTATATTATTTTACCTGAAATAGTAAAAAAGATTCATTACCTACATGTCCTTCCAGGCACATATAATCCCTTGTAAGGGGGGTGTTTACCCACATGAGCTATGCATTGATTAAAAAAAGAACACATTAACAATATTATAGTCATTCAGTTTCTGTAATTTATCAATTTATTTTTACGAGTGATATTGATAAAAAAACATGCAATTTCACATCCTTTGAAAAATATACATTAAATTCTTTTCAATACCGGATTACTGGTACTTTACCGGTATTTTACATAGGTTCTACGGATACTAAGACGTTTATTATTATTTATTATACTACTACTACAAATACAAAATAAATTAACAACATATAGAAAATAATCTTGTGTGTAACAATTGTTTATACACAAGATTATTTTTAGATAATACAGCTAATTCATATTTTATTACATTATAATTTCAAATGTGATTTTCCTCTATTGATAATTATCAAACATTTGTGATGATATTTTTGACAGACCTTATGTACATTTATGTCAATATAGGTAGATATAATTAATAATTTATTTACATATACTCGTACTATATTATAAATAATAATTATAATTTGTATAGGTTTAGATAACATTATGTAAACAATAATGTCGTTTAAAAACATTTTATTTCAACATGTACCGATTGTTCTGTACGGTCGTATTGTATTTACCTATATTCCTAATATTTATTTCGCAAACAAAATGTTCGTTTTTCGTAAGTACCTACTTAATTTGCTTATACTTAACACAATATATTTTTAATTTTATAGGACCATCTAAACTGCATTAGTGACAGAGTTAATTATTTATTATCGATAAAGAGAAATTTGGTTATAGTATTTTAAATGATGAAAAATTTAGATGTTTTTCGAAATTTGTATATTTCTAAATTCGTATAAAACATTATATTTAAATAATAAAAAATACACGTATTCTAATTATTTTGGTGTCTCAATGCAATTTTATTGATATCATCAAAGATAATAATATACTACGTAGTAGTATATTATTATCTTTGATATCATTTTCACTAGAATGCCAAGATTGTGGTCTGAATTTTACAACTTTTCTGTGTTTTAAAATGTCACTTCTAGTGCCTAGACAACAAAAGTAATTGTTGCTATGGTGAATCAATAAAATTTCATGAAAATATAAATATATAATATATTCCGAATATTTTAAAGCAATAGCTCAATCAACGAATAGCAAGAAGAAACTTACATAGTAACATATTTTGATGGCGATACCTGTCAAAATTTTGAAAATTACTAAATTAATATTAATTAATAACACTCAGCTAAAAAATAATGTGTTTAACATGGCAAAAATACTGATTTACTGCCTAAGCTAGGTTTATAACCTCGAATCAAGGCGTTAGCCTCGGCAATAAATCTAATATTATTTGCCTAGTTAAACAAATAGGTGACTATTTTAAGAAATCTAATTTTTTTTAATAAGGTTTTATTTACGTCTAGTATTGACATAAAAATAATAATGACAAATTATTATTTAGGGGCGTAACGTAAATTGGGACTAAACAATTTCAAATTGAAACTTAATAATATAAAATTTAAATTTGTTTATTCCCAATTTGAAATTGTTTATTTCCAATATGGAATTGTTTCGTCCCAATTTGAAGTTGAAATGTTGAAAAGGTATACCTATACCTATATGAAAGTAAAATTGGCAATTTATTATTTAGGGGCGCCAAGTAAAAATTGCGGTAGAGATAAAATACCTAAGAGTCTGTTCAGCAGTGGACAAAGAAAAATCAAAAATTCAAATGTTTCTCAATTTTCATAAATTCAACCGAACACATTTTTCGCTCAGTTTTAATTTTACTTTACTGGAATCTTTTGACCATACGTACACGGTAAGAGAAGAACAATATCCATAATAATCATTTGAATAATAATAATAACACAATGACACTTTAATCTGTTAGATAGAAACAGAGGATCGCAAGTGGGGAGACGGAGGATGGAAACGTAATTTCTTGTCATATAAAAGAAGTGACGTGTGTCGAAGCGGATTTTTTTTACTGGGACCATTTTGGGCGACCCTTCTTGAAGCTGCACACGCCAAGACAGAATGCCCTATTGCTAAAGTAATAAACTGTTTTTAACAAACTTTATTTTTTCCCAAAGAAGCCAATGGATTATTTGATGATGAGGAAAGCAGTGTTTTCCTCTTGCTAATGGAGGGAGGGAAGCGAGTTTTCCCTCCCGTGCGGGAGGAAAGCAAGTGCGTTCCTCCCGAGAAGAAAGATGATTTCGAAACTGTTTATAAATTAAAAATTGAAGAAAAATTCAAAAATTTACAAAAAATTCAAACTTTTTTTTTTAATTCAAACATTATAAGGTATATAAATCTTTTATTTCTGAACAATGAACTGCATGTTCGCGCAGTTCGTAATTGTAATATTTATAGGGCTGGTGGTCTGAATGTTGCCTGTCTGATATTCAGCCCTCGTGACGTAAAATATTGTGTGTCCCAAGGAGGGAAGGCTATTCCTGCCTTGGGCGAAGCCGGCGCCCTCGCTTGGGCCGCCGCTTCGCACGCGGGATTAATAGCACGCTTCCCTCAATAGATGCACAAAATACTATTACCGCCCGTCTGAAAAAATTCGATGTCGAGATTTTTGCTAATAATTTTTGTTTGGTTTTTTTTCTTGTTTAGCGCTGATTTTTAGCTGCTAAACCTATTGGTTGTATGGTGTGGTGTTCATAGTGTTTATTTAACAAGTCATAATACCTGCAGATCCTATAGTTGTGCCAAGAATTCTTGGTAAGAGCCTTTGTGCTGTACAATAAGTGTGCCAACGCTATGTGACTGGCCTGAAGACCAGAATCCGGACGAAAAAGAGAACCTGAGTTGTTAGAATCACAATCGGTCACTTTACTCACTGCAAAAGCTGGAAAATAATTGATATAATGTTTGTTTTTAGGGATTCTACTGGGCCGACAACATGTTCTTTGATTTATCTCACATACCAACTCTTACACAGCCTGGCCTATTTATGACCACTATTAATATTACTAAAGCAGGATATATAGCAACTTGCATTGAATTAGAGTCCATTGTTAACCAAATTTATGATTATTGAATAGAAAATTAACAAATAAAGTATAATTATTTACCTTCTACAGTAGGAAAGATTCGTTACCTACATTTCCTTCCAGGCACATAATTATAATCCCTTGTAAAGGAGGTGTTTACCCTCATGAGCCTTGACTTGACCATAATTAGTGCCTTTTATTTTTTATGAAGGGTTGTATAAACGGGAATGGAGTTGATTATTGTTTAATACATCAATTCAATTTAAAAGCCAACGTTTCGCCACCAATTGTGGCATCTTCAGGGCAACTACAAATATAAATAAATTCACAATAACAATATACGACTTAAACCTAAATTTGTAACTTACATAATTATTCATAAAAATTAAAAACATCAGCAGATGTCGTCAGATTTAGTAAATTTGGTAAAAACCAGAACAACATGTTACATTGGTGGTGTCAAACACAAAACAACAAAAGATTGTTATTGGCAATGCTACATATTCAAAATGACGCCAAAAATGTAAACTTCAGAACCGATATTGAAGATCTCAGCAATATCTACTGCCACTATGCAAATTATTCAGTTAAAGTTCCTTTCATGTAGTTGGCTCTATTATCTAATATCCGGATAGTATTTATTTATCTCGAAATATTCGAATATCCGGTTATTTTTTGATCCGATACCAAAACTATTCATTTCTGGATCCGAGCACTACAGCAATGCAATGTCATTTTCAAGTTGAAAAATACTGTAAAAGTGTTTTCGTTGCGAGTAAACTGTTAGTTTATTATTGACATCAAGGTTATGTTTTTATGAACATTTAATAGCGAAAGAATGGATCTACAGACGTGCAATTTTTAAATTTTAAAAATAAATTTCTATCAGGAGATATAACCGTGAAAAGTTTGCATAGATTGGAAATCATGTACAATTTTTTTATTGAAATTTTAAGAAGGCACAACAGTTACCTAATTGATTCTTTAAATACCTATATAATCCTTGTTGAAATACAATTTTACCATTCTTGTACTGGCCACAAAACACTCGCTACGTTAGTACGTTTTGTGATGGATTTTAGGAAGTAGACAGGCCCCTTAAGAACCTTGTGCTGATAATTATATAAATATTGATCAAATGATGTAATAAGCTTATTAATTCAAAATGTTTAAAATAGTTGAAAGTATTTGTTTACTAATATATTTATGTGCATACTTAAATTGAACAAAAAATAATTACTATTATTTATTTTCTGTTCATATTGTTTGAAACATTGCTAGAATTTATAGTAAGTATAGTAAGTAAATATTAAAATAAGTACTTATAATAATTAAATAGCAATTCAAATATATATTTGAAACAAAAATATTATACTTATTCTTTTATTTAGTGTATTCAAAATATTAAAAAACGAGACTTCGCGCGCAGAAGGCGTCCTAGAGGGGCAGGAGGGGAAACGAATGCAGCGTTGGATAGCTGGAAGTGTCTACTATTCTGGTACGAAAACACGTTTTTGTCGCTGTAGTAGTATTTTTTCTATAAAGGTTAGAAACGAACATATTTTCTTCTCGCAGTCTCGTTTTTTAATAGCCAGAAATGTTTGTAGAAATGATATCTCATATTATTGTTGTGAAATTCTCTACAAAAGTTAAAAAAATCTGACGTGGCCATCACAAGACTTCCCGCCTTAACATTGAATTATTATTCAATCTCGTATTTAACCAAATATTAAGCTTTAATTTAAATAAAATACAACAACACCGTAACATTTGATATAGGTAATAATATGAAATAATCATACATTATATTATTTTAAAATGCATTAAACATATGGGAAGGTATGCACAATAAGGTCGAATGAACTAAATGAACAACCCAGAACCAATCTTGACTCTCACATACTCGGCCAATGAATCTTATGATAATGCTCTTGATGGATATTATTAATTTTCTAGATTTGCATCTTTTAGTATTTTATTTTCCTGTTTGAATAGTCTAGAGTTTTACTCTTCTGTGTTGAAACCATCCGCCGTTCAATTACTACAACATTTAATATCTTACTTCTGACTTATATGGCGTTAGTGTCAACCGTGTCACCTGTCAATATTTTTTACGCAAAAACAAAATTCAACCGATCATGGATTACAAGATTTTAACGTTTTAACTGAAAAATTAAATTTTTAAGTTTTACTACAGTTCTTTAATGCTACCAGATAAAGACAATTTTTTTTATAACGCAAGTTGCAAATAACTTTTCCTCTTATTCTTATTACAAATAAATACTATATTTATCAAAATTTATTTAAAATTTTGACAATTAAACTTTTTACTCTTAAAAAAATATCACTTCCGGTGCAGATATTTGTACCAAAATCTAATCCAAATCCAAAATACAAATGTTAAATACCAAATATCAAAATTTTTGGGTAATTCGTATTTGAGTTATGCGACTAACACCCCTTGACCACATACACACATACACACAAACATCATCCTGAAACTATCAAAAATGAGTTGTAAGGACACTAATTCGTGCTCATCCACTAAAAACTCACTACCCGATTTTTTTGCATGATTCCAATACCTCCCTTACAGGTAAGTGGGAGGTAGAAATGTATTGCTTAGTAGTACTCGTATTTATTTTGAAACATTATTTCATATTTTACTCTGTAGTATTAAATAATATAATAGGTATATTATTTTAGAGTTTAATAAAGTTATGCATATTTGTAAAACAACCCGTTAAAACATTCTTTACAAGATTTTGCAACAACGGAAGTAAGAAATTATAAATATTGTATTTAACTATACAACAATTATTATAATAATTTAGTCTACCAAATTTTTAAAATAAGATTACATTAAATTTTAAAATGTGATTTTTCGGAAACGGATAATACCAATCATTTATAATAATATTTTTGACATACAATGGTCTGTATATTTATGTCAATTTAGGAACCATTATCAATTTGTCTAAATTACATATAATAATATGCATAATAATCATAATTTCTAGGTTTAGAAGATTTATAAACAGTAATTTTGTTTCAAAATATTTTATTTCAACATGTACCGATTGTTCTTTGCAGTCGTATCTATATTAATAATTATTATTTTGCAATCAGAATGTTCTTTTTTCGTAAGTACTTAATTTACTTATAACACAACATATTTTTAATTTTAAAGAACCATCTACACTGCATTAGCGACCGTGTATAGTTACTTATTTTTGTATTTATTATTCCACTTTTATTACTCGATAAAGCAAATTTTGGTTACAGTATTTTATATGATCAGGAATTAAGGGGCTATACTTCTTGAGTGCAATAAGAATCAGAATTCACGATTCTCGCTATATTGCTCAAAATAAAAATCTGAAATTTTACATTAGTAACGACAAAGCATTGTTGAATTGAAAAATTCAAACTATATATTGTTCCGACAACAATTAGAGATAAAAAGAAATTAAACACTAGAATTTCGTGAGGATCTCATGAATAAACTATAAAAGTTATCATTGAGTTTAAAGACAAAATGAGTAGAACATAGATGTAAAAAGGGCGGAAAAACAATAAAACTATAATTTTATCAACAGAATTGCCATAAATTATATCTAAACTTGTGCAATTTTTGCCGAATTTCGCTTAGTTATTAAAGCCAAACTAATTACCTACATTAATTAAAGATTTTGAAGATTCCGCACTTTTAGTATTCTTCCTTAATCTACATACAAAAATTCAACATCATACGTATAACAGTATTAGATTGAGATCCTCACAAAAATTACTCGTTTTTCAATGCGTATTATTGCCATGCAATAGGCTCTTAAGAAATTTGTTTACTTTTCTAAATCCATCTAATCATTGTAATTTAAATATGAATGTCTGTAAAAAATACACGTATTCTATTTATTTTGGTTTCTTAACATACCAGATTAATGAAAATTTTTTCATATAATTTTCACTAGAATGCCAAAATTTTGTTCCGAATATTATAACTTTATTTCATTATTGACATTAAAAGTGCTAGGTATTTTCTTGACTGCTAACAGTCTGTAAAATGTCACTATTAGTACCTAGGAAATACAATTATTTTTAATGCTTGGGCAACAAAAGTATTGTTGCTATGGTGAATTAATAAAAGCTTTGTTTACATCTATACCTTTTCAACTTCAAATTGGGACGAAACAACTTCATATTAGGGAATAAACAATTTCAAATTGGGAATAAACAATTTCAAATTAAAACCTAGCAATATCAAATTTGAATTTGTTTATGCCCAATTTAAAATTGTTTATTTCCTATTTGAAATTTTTTATTTCGAAAAAGAGAACCTGAGTTGTAGGAACCACAATCGGTCACTTCGGTCACTGTAATAGCTGTGAAATAATTGATATAATGTTTTTTTTAGGGATTCTACTGGGTTGACAACATGTTCTATGATCCGTCTCAAATACCAACTATTGTACAGCCTGGCCAATTTTTGATCAGTATTAATATTACTAAAGCAGGATATTTAGCAACTTGCATTGAAGTAGAGACCATTGTTAAGCAAATTTATGATTATTAAATAGAAAATTAACAAATAAAGTATAAATATTTACCTGCAATAGCAGTTAAGATTCGTTTCCTACATGTCCTTATTCCAGTCACATTACATTCCCTTGTAAAGGGGTAATTACCCCCAAGAGACTTGACTTGATAAAATAGAAAAACCACAATTAACACTATTATAGTCATTCAGTTTCTGTAATTTGACAATTTATTTTTACGTGTGTTAAATATTATCTAATTTACATCTATTACTATAGTTAATAAGTATTTATTTTTGTTCTTTACCAAATAAATTAATCGTCGTAGTTTAATTCGTTCTTTTTGTTACTTTTTATTATATATCCTTCCCTTAAAATTAATTTGACATCTATTGCTTTTTTCGTATCCATAAACATACTACTATCCCTTGTCTTGTCTCCTTAGAAACTTCAGTTCGTCTTTTCCCTGTCTGTCATCAGTCTGTCAATGTTACTAATGACATTTTGATTTGATTTGATATGTACGATATTGATTTAAAAAAAACATACAGTTTCACATTCTTTGAAAAAATATACTTTCCAATTTTTTTCAATCTTGGTTCTACGGATACTAAAATGTGCTTATTGACAAAAAATAATCTCTACATTGAATTTGTTGTAACTCATCACCTAGGAAATGACATATTAAACACGCAATTGACAATCGGAAATGTCAATTTCCCAGTGTAGTCAATCAGGAAAAATGCACAGGACACTGGCTTTTCTAGACATTTCAGAGTAAAATCATTCTATAAAATAATAAAATTTAGTTTATAAAGTGTTACTTCCCGGAATTATAATTAGTGAATACCACCGAAAACCGCCAATATTTAAAAATAAAACTTGTGTGCAGCGCGCCATCTGTCGGTAGTAGAGAGTAGAAAAAACATCGTAACCTCAAATTTAATGATCAGACTACAACTACAACTTGAATGTATTTGATTATAGTTTTATTTGTTACAAAAAAACATTGTACAAACCTCTTACGGGAAGACCTATCCCAGCATTCGCGTAAATGAAACCCTCGCTTCGCTCGTGTTTCAAAAAAACCGCTCATGTGGGATTAAAATCTTCCCGTATTTGGTTCGTATACCTTCCTTTTTGAAGGAAGTTAAAAATAATAGTCATATTATTTTGTTTCTTACCGACTTGACATGAATCGTCCATGGGATGTTTAAAAATATCTTATTCTTGTACTGTACTTAAGTGATATTTCGTAGGTCGTACACATCCTAAGTACGATCAAATACATCATACTCAATACAAATATCTCAGAGAATTGGGATATTAGTACCAAATTACTAACATTGGGTTGTAACGTAGATAATTTTACTAAGGGCGGACATGAGTAATCGCTATGATATTAATAGGATGTTAATGTGCAAATATAGTAGATAACAAGCCGGGATGTTCACATTCTTGAAATGTTCTGGGGATTTTATTTTGTCAAGTGGGTAGCAATATTGTAATTTGTTTAATTATGTTTTCAAATGTGTCAATTTTTTAATTTATTTCTATGTATACAATTTTGTTAGGTAGGTAACGAGGCTATATTGGAAGCATTTATGCCCGAAGATGAAAAAAAAACTGCTATACGATATTACAAAAGTGTTATTGTTATTAATTTTATTCAACACAAAACCAAAGACACTGCGTTACTTAATAAAATATCGAATTACCGGTATATAATAACGAATTACCGGTAATTTTTTTTAAAGAAATCTTGCGATATTTACCGGTAAACCGGTGAATTATTCCTTTTAGAAAAATTATGCTTTACCTTGCCACGTTCTTTGATGATACTCGTATTATCGACACGTAGCTATGTTTTTAAGATGGATGATATTTAGGAAGGAATTTTGTTTCTGAAAGACAATACAGACAGCCCCAAGGGAAATTATTTTAATTTTCTTTTCTTCTTAATTTTCTTGTAGTTTCGTTCCTTCGGAATGCGCAAATTGTGAATTAAAACAGCTAGGGTGAAAAATTATTTTTCTTGTTACGGTTAAGGGAATTTTTAAAATATGGAAATTTTACAAAGGAATTTAAATCAATGCAGGTGGATAAAACACAACTGCTAAATCTTATACATTTTCGTAATAATTTTTCTTGGTTGGATGAAATCTGCCAGAAAAATAAAAATTTCACAATTTTTTCTCTTGACTTCTTCATATTGCACGTATTTATTTCATAAAGTTTAATTTTTTGTTTTTGTTGTTGTTTACTAGGTATGTTTTGCATTTATATATAATTAATGACAAAACGTCAAAATTACTGTTTAAAAATTTGCTGTTGGTAACATTGACTATCAAATCTTTGATGTTATTCTAGACAATAATATTCAGAAAAAGTTTTAAAAACAGTTTCTAGCCGAAAAAGTATAATAATTATATATTGTTTATTGTTTTGTTAAACGTAAAAATAATTTTTGTTTGAGAGGGAAAAATAATTTTGGAACCCATATTTGTAAAAAAAACTGCAATATTTGTTAAAAATTTTTTTGTGCGCCACTGTACAGCTTTTATTTATAAGTGAAATAACTTCACATTTTAATATGTTTGCAGCAAAGCTTGGATCTGCGAAATAACTAATCGAATTTTTTAAATTCGTTTTAAAATAACAAAAATTGTCAAAACTCGAATTAACATATTTCGATTTTATAGTCAAATTTTAAAATTCTATACCGACCATTTTGTAGATTGTACTTTTATCGTCAACAATAGCATTAGATTATTATATTTAACAAAACAATAAACGCTGTGGAGTGGCGCGCGAAATCCATGTTTTTGGCTGTTTTCTGGCGCGGTAGATGATCGTCTGAAGCGACCCGTCTGTTTTTTCCGAATTCCTAGAATACTCTTGATTTTACTTTTTTTTCTATACTTAAAACTCTTTTCCTTTCTACTACGGCTGCCTGAAACCAGCCCGAAACTCGTACTTTGCCGCATCCTAGCTATGTAGCTATGTAAACTGTCAGATTATTATTGATTTCAGAAAGAATGGATCTACAGATGTGCCTTTTTAAATCAGGAGATATAACCGTGCAAAGATTGCATAAATCTTTTTTTTTTAATTTTTCGGTATTTTTATAATCATGTACAATTTCTTAATCAACAGGCATATCTGTAGATCCATTCTTTCTCTAAAAATCCTTGTTGAAATAAATTTTTACCATTCTTGTACTGACCACAAAACACTCGCTACGTTAGTACATTTTATACTGAATTGTAGGAGGTAAAGTAATAATAATATTCAATCCGTTGACTCACTAATATGTGAGATTGCCACACCCAAGTTGGGTAAAAGAGCATGCTTAATAACTAGTACGAATTCTGCTTCATTGAACCCGCATGTGCTAATGGACACATACATTTTTCAACAAAGCACAATGATTTTTTAGCAGATTTCAATTCCAGGTGTGAAAATTGGCATTTCAAATTATCTGTACTTGACATTTTACTCTGAAGTTTTAATATTCTCTATTCACATGAAACATTTCAGGTAATTCATACCTTCATTTTTCATTCTCAATACGAAAATTCATTTTGGAATTGCTGAAATTTCATCGCAGATTAAATTTATTATGTGTCGATGTTATCGAAGCTTTGGAAATTAATTTCACGAAATACATATCACCGGAATTCTCCGGCATAGGTGAAATCACAGCCCGGGGTGGGATTATTTGTCATTCAATGTAATCTTAATGGGATAATACGGGGATAAATATGTTTGACAATTTGTCAGGTGACGAATTTAGGAAATAAAAACGAAATGGGGAGCGATATTTTTGTGAAAAGGGATGATGAAGGGTTCATGAAGCTCTTTTCGAATGTAGGTACGGCGGTATTTCATGTTCAGAACATTGAACAAAAACAAAAATATTGTTGTTTTGTTCTGAAATTTGTGGGACTTTTTTAATACATCGGATAGAGATCAGTGATAAAATATTTGGTAAATAAAAACACGTAGATTACAGAAACGACTTTTTAAGTGTATTAGATTTACACCAGCTTTAAATTTATAAATATTTGAACGGTTGATTTGAATTGAAATTCAAAATATTAAATATTACCATCGATTTTTTGCGGTTTATTTAAATTAAATAATTTGACAAATTACCAAATTTTATCTGACTGACAATATAAACAAAAAAAATATTTGTACTTAAGCGGCGCTCGTCTACGTTTTTATCGAATTCCTAGAATACTTCCGATTTTACTTTTTTCCAATCCACTCTTTTCCTCACTACTAGGGCAACCTGAAATCAACCCGAAACTCGTACTTTGCTGCATCCTAGCTATGCAATGTCATTTTGAAGTTGAAAAATACTGTAAAAGTGTTTTCGTTGCGAGTAAACTGTTAGATTATTATTGACTTCAGGATAATATTTTTATAAACATTTAATAGAGATGTACCTTTTAAAATTTTTAAAATTAATTTGTATCATGAGATATAACCGTGTAAAGTTTGCATAAAATTGGATTTTTTTTTGAATTTGTCGGAATTTTTATATTCTTGCACAATTTTTTAATCAAAATTTTAAAAAGGTACATCTGTCGATCCATTCTTTCTCTATTAAATCCTTGTTGAAATAAATTTTTATCATTCTTGTACTGGTCACAAAACACTCGCTACGTTAATACATTTTATGCTGGATTTTAGGTAGTAGACGGGCCTCTTAAGTACAAGTATTAACTACTACTTATTATTAAAATTGATACTTAAGTACGTAAATACTTAAATAGCTTTTAAAACTCCTTTCTTTTGAAGTCAGTAAAAAATATTCCTGAACCCTGTTATGACGTCCAGGTCCAATTTTCAAGATTACCTGCGCTACGCATCTCGCCTTTATTTTGATAAAGATTGATGCATTTCCATTTGTCTCTCACTGCAGTGTCCATCGAGTGGAGCAATATGTGCTATGAATCATCATTCACGTAATATACAATGCCCCAGATGATGAAATATTTTCATATCAACGCCCTTCCACCCCTGAAAGAAAAAGAACCAGCCCTGTGGTGAGAGAGAGAACCCTCCATAACGTAATCGAAAACTGGCCAGAGCTGGTTTGCCCGTGTTTCGTGGTACATTTTGTTGATTTTAAAAACAGAAATATATGTACGTATAAAATAAAATATACTTCTTTGCAGGTTAGAACAGAGTATTGTTATTGTAATCGTTTCTGCCTTCTGTGATTGGTCAATTTAAAAGTCAAAAACTTAAGAATGTAGTTATTTTATTTACCTTTAAATAATTACCTATATAAATTTTTGATATTTTAAAGATGCATATCCGTGCATATCACACTTTGTTCCTGACTTATTATTTTTCACATAATAGTGTAGATCGCAATTTTAGTATTTTATTAAACTGCCGTTTATTGCAGCATTGCGTTTATAGCAATTTAATAGACATAACCTCTTAAAAATTTATAAATTTTTGCTCCGGTTTGATATACGAATTTGATTGAATTCCTCGCCTCGAATTACATGGGATTTATAAATTTTCAGTGAAGAATTCCGATGGGTACGTATTTTTATGACAGTTTTTAAAAAGCTGAAAAAATCACAATATCGTATAGTAGGTATGTAGGTAGTAGGTATGTAGGTAGTAGGTATCCATTAGGAAATCTTTGTTAAAAATTTCTATATCCATGTAATTCATTGCGAATAATTCGATGGTAACTAAAACCCGTATCTGCTACCGTTTTGAGGTTAAGGGGAAATACGGTGATTACATTGTTGAAAAATCCTTACAAGAATTACAAAATTCCTTTTTATCGTCGCACACGTCAAAACCCGTATTTAAAAAAAATTGAATTCAATTATACTGTAAAAAACTTCGTAAATAACTTTAAGAATACGTAAAAAAAGGAATTTTGTAAAATATTTATTAAGAATGTGATTTTTCAATTCATATGAAATAGCTAATTGATAATAATCAAATGTGAATTAAAAAGATAAAATTTAATAGAACTAACGACGTTGTAAAAATATATGAAATTTCAGTTCTTGTCAAGATTATTCAACAATGTAATTTGAGCGCATTCAACCACCGGTTTCCCTCTGAATTCGTTTCATAATAAAAATTGTTAAAATGTTAAAACTAGGATTGCTGAAGCCTTTCTGCTTCAAATTAAAGAAAACAAGACATCGATTTCATAATACGTAAGCTACTGAACCTGTATGTTTTGTAATAATAATAAGTATGCACTTAAATTAATTAACTCTGATAAAATCACCATCAATAAACCCGCCCCCCTTCGCTAATTCTATTCCCATCAGCCCGTTTTAGGACTTCATTCCGTAAAATCCAATTTCATCTGGACCCTAAAACTTGGGGTTGAAAATCCACCTCTCAAATTTCGTCAGTTGTTTATCTCATAGATTATATCTTATCATGAGGACGTGCCGGCATTACTCATGCGTATTAACATGTATTAAGTGTTAATTAGAAAAAAGGGCGCGAGTGAAGATAACAGGGGTGGAACTTAGGGGAGTTTTTCACTAAGAGCGGAGTTTATAGGGTTTTTATGGATGTTTTATTAAAAGGATTCTGTACATCCTGTATCTGGAATTCTTTGTTATGTGGTACAAAAAAAATTAAACAAAATTTCAAACTTTAATGACAACAGTATTTAAATGGTATTACAGGTACAACATCATGACGTACTAAATTGAGCATGAATCAAAAAGAATTTTTTCACAATTCGCAAAATTAATTGCCCTTTAAATCATGTACCTAATCTACCTACATTTTTTGCCACTGAGGTCATAAATGTAATTATTTTCATACCATTTCACAGAAATTATAATTTATATAAGATGTATAAATTATAGAACAAAATGCCACTGATTTTGCAATTATTTTTCTAATTATACTATACAGGTTGGTGAAGGTGAAATGCGAACATAGGGAAATATGTGACAATTGAGTTATAATGCTAGGTAATTTTTATTTTCATTAAAATATTTTCTTTGCATGATAATGAATGTGTACGAGCAGAACGTGAAAGTGTCAAGAAGAAAGAGCTGAATGAACTGCAAATTAAAATTTCGCAAAAAATGTTAAATAATGTTAGAACTGGATTTTACAATCATTTAGGCTTCTGTTTGGCAGATTGAGGAAATTTGTTTGAATATTTATGGTTAAATTAATATTGTTGATCCTGCCTTCTTTTCATGATAATTACTTTCAATATACTAACATTCAATATTCACTTTTATATTTTATTATTATTTCTGTTATTCATTACTCTTTTTGTCAGAAAAGTTCACATTACTTCGTTTTGTGACACTACTACATAAAATATATCAAGATACCTGGCATGAAAGTTCGATTGTCATATAATTATGTTCCTTATGTTCGCTTCTCACCTCCACCAACCTGTACCTACTTAAGGTACCTATTTTGAATGGCTATCGATTTTCGACAGGAAATTTGGACCCATCTCAAAACCTCCCTTATAGAATATGAGGCGGGTGGTAATAAATTGTTAAATTACAGAATTGCGGTCTTTCTTTTTTATCAAGTCAAGGCTCAAGGGATTATATATTTGCCTGGAAGAACATGTAGGTAACGAATCTGTACTGCTATTGCAGGTAAATTAATATACTTTATTTGTTAATTTTCTATTCAATAATCATACATTTGTTTAACAATGGACTCTAATTCAACGCAAGTTGCTAAATATCCTGCTTTAGTAATATTAATAATGGTCAAAAATTGGCCAGGCTGTGTAAGAGTTGGCATGTGAGATGTATCAAGGAACATGTTGTCGATCCAGTAAAATCCCTAAAAAAACATTATATCTTTTATTTCACAGCTTTTACAGGGAGTAAAGTGACCGATTGTTCGTCTGGTTATCGGGCCAGTTGGTACACTTTTTGTACAGCACAAAGGCTCTTACTAACAATTCTTGTAGTTTTATGTTTTCCTCGACCATCTTATACCAACGCTTCAATTCTTGCCCAGGGTTGTTCATCGACGCGTATAGTATTATTTTCTTCGTCTACACCTAAAGTTTGTGTAAACTATGTAAAATGTAGACAATGTAGACTTTGCGTAAAGTATGCAAACAATTCAATTGTCAGAAAATCTAAGCTATAATATATATATATAAATTCGGTGAGATATGTTCTTTGTCTATATTGTCTACACTATTTTATTGTTTACACGGATACTGCATGCGTAGATTACGTGTTTGTCTACGCGTAAAATTACACGTAATCTACTTCGTGTAGACTACAACAAAAGAATCTGCATGTATACGACCTGTTAAATACACTACGAACACCACACCATGCAACCGATAGGTTTATCAGGTAAATATCAACGCTAAACAAAAAAAACCCGAAATATAAATTATTAACAATAATCTCGACATCGAATTTTTTCAGGTGGGAGGTAAAGGAATCATACAAATATCCCATTGGCTTCTTCGGGGAAAAACAATGTTTGTTAAAAATAGTTTATTACTTTAGGGATAGGGCATTCTATCTTGGCGTGTGCAGCTTCAAGAAGGGTCGTCCAAAGTGGTCCCAGTAAAAAAAATGCGCTGTGACAAACGTCATTTCGTTTAATTGTCAAGAAATTACGTTTCCATCCTCCGTCTCCCCACTTGCGTTCCTCTGCTTCTAACTGACAGATTAAAGTGACATTGTTATTATTATTTTAATGACAATTATGGATATTGTTCTTATCTTACCGAGTACGTATGGTCAAAAGGTTCCAGTGAAGTAACGTTAAAACTGAGCGAATTGTGTGTTCGGTTGAATTTATGAAAATTGAGAAACATTTGAATTTTTGATTTTTCTTTGTCCACTGCTGAACAGACTCTTACGTATTTTATCTCTACCGCAATTTTCACTTGATGCCCCTAAATAATAATTTGTCATTTTTACTTTCATATTATACATTTTCAACTTCAAGTTGGGAGGAAACAACTTCAAAATGAGACTAATCAATTCCATATTGGAAATAAACGATCTGAACAGACTCTTAGGTATTTCATCTCTTCCGCAATTTTTTCTTTATCATACAAAATAATATATTTTTCCATTTTTACTTTTATGCTAATACTAGATGTAAATAAACCTTATTTAAAAAAGATATCTTAAAATAGTCACTAGGCTAACAATAGATTTATTGCCGAGGCTATAAATCTAGCTTAGACAGTCAATCAGTATTTTTGCAATGTTCAACACATTATTTTTTAGCTGATTGTTATTAATTACCTAATATTAATTTAGTGATTTTCAAAATTTTGACAGGTACCGGCATCAAATTATGTTACTATGTACTTTTCTTGAACGGTTGCTATGCGTTTGTTGAGCTATTGCTTTCAGTATATTTAGAATATTTTATAATATTTATACTTTCATGAAATTTTATTGATTCACCATAGCAACACTTACTTTTGTTGCCTAGGTACTATAAGTGACACTTAAGCTGTCAAGAAAATACCTAGCACTTTTAATAAGTTTTAAATTATCGACGAAAAATTAATTTTTTTTTAAGTATAACGATATAGTGTTATAAAATTCGAACCAAAATCTTTGCATTTTAGTGAAAATGATATCAAACAATTTTCATTGATCTGATACTAAAATAATTAGAATACGTGTATATTTTATTATTTAAATTAGAATGACTTATACGGATTTAGAAAAGTACAAATTTTGACGGATATCTAAAGTATTTCTCATTTAATAGATATTTATACACCAAGTGAGATACATGAATGTTTATTCAAGTGAAGAAAGTTTAGCCCCCAAGCCCGAATAAACATTCGTATCTCACGTGGTTTATACAATATTTTATTCAATTTTGACGAAATTATTTCAAATATATGAATTATAAATTTATTTTGACATAACAAAAGAAACTAATCAAAGTAGTCGTTAGTGGCAAGTTGTCATTGTTTTTATGCATTTTTGACGTAATAATAACGTCAGAGTGATTTAAAAATGTGTTGAGTGATTTAAAAAAAATTAATTCACTTGTGAATAAACATTTATTTAAAGTTGTTGCTATGGAGTTAATAATAGCAGTTTAAAACGTCAAAATTGAATAAAATACTATAACCAATTTTTTCTTTATCGAGTAATAAAAATGGAATAATTCCTAAATATATAAATAAGCAGGTAACTACACTATCACTAATACAGTTTAGATGTCCTTTAAAATTGAAAATATGTTGTGTTATAAGTAAATTAAGTACTTACGAAAAAAGAACATTCTGTTTGCAAAATAATAATTATTAATATAGGTAAATACAATACGACTGTAAAGAACAGTCGGCACATGTTGAAATAAAATATTTTGAAACAACATTATTGTTTATAAGTTATCTAAACCTACAAATTATAATTATTATTTATATTATTATATGTAATTTAGATAAATTTTAAATAGGTAGTTATTTCCTATATTGACATAAATATAGGTACATTCAGACCATTGTATTTCAAAAATATCATTATAAATATTTAGTATTATCATATAAAAAATCACATTTGAAATTGTAGACTAAATTATTGTAATTATAATACAATATATATAATTTCTCAATGTCGTTGTTGCAAAATCTTGTAAAGAATGTTTGAACGGGTTGTTTTACAAATATGCATAACTTTAATAAAATCTAAAATACTACTTTTTGTAATACCGGTTAGAGCATTACTCCGGCAAAGTAAAGGTTCCGGGTTCGAACCCCGCCGATGATCATAATTTTCGAACTTTGTAATACACTGTTTAAACATTTAAAACTTTGGTGGCCAGACTAATGACAGCAGCATTTAAATGCGTTTATTCAATTTTTAAGTTTTAAACAGCTATTATTAACTCCATAGCAACAAATTTAAACAACTGTTTATTTCACAAGTGAATTTTTTTTAAAAATCACTCAACACATTTTTAAATCACTCTGACGTTTTAAACTGTTATTATTACGTCAAAAATGCATAAAAACAATGACAACTTGCCACTAACGATTAGTTTGATTAGTTTTTTTTGTTATGTCAAAATAAATTTATAATTCATATATTTTAAATAATTTCGACAAAATTGAATAAGATATTGTATAAACCACATGAGATGCGAATGTATCCCACTTGGTGTATAAATATCTATAAAATGGTATTACAGGTACTACATCATGACGTACTAAATTGAGCACGAATCAAAAAGAATTTTTTCACAATTCGCAAAATTCATGGCCCTTTAAATCATATACCTAACCTACCTACATTTTAGTTCCACTGCGCCACTGGGGTCATAAATGTAATTATTGCCATACCATTTCACAGAAATTATAATTTATATAAGATGTATAAATTATAGAACAAAATGCAAGTGATTTTAAAATTATTTATTTAATTATACTAGTATATAGGTAGGTACCTACTTTGAATGGTTATTGATTTTCGACTGAAAATTTTGACCCATCTCAATACCTCCCTTATAGAATATGAGACGAGAGGTAATAAATTGTTCAATTACAGAAACTGAGTAACTATAGTATTGTTAATTGCGGTCTTTCTTTTTTATCAAGTCAAGGCTCAAGGGATTATATGTCGTCGGGTTAGTTCTTGTTTGGCCTATGCACCATTTTGCGATTTTCGACGAAAATTTTATTTGTTGTATAGATTCGACTTTCATTTCGCTAATACATTAGATTTTGGAAAAAATTTGTGTTTTATCCGTCTATATCCAATATTTTTTGTTGTTTTGAATTCTTATTTAGTCTATGTCACATTTAACCAATAGAAATCAAGCATTTCAGTTCTCATTTGTGCTATATCCATTCTGGGAAAAATACAATTATTCATTTTGTTCTATATCCATAATTCATAACCAATTATTTCGTTTGTGCTGTTTTTATTTACTACGTATCATAAACTTTAACTGTTTTATACAATTTAAGAGAATAATGTAGGTAACTAATTGAACTTATTTTAAAATTCACAGAATTTAGAAATTGAATAACGCAACGGATTTATTATAAAAATGGTTTATTTTATGTCCAGCACAGCAGCAATGTAATTGAAAATATGGAAAATAATTCAAAATCATTCTAATAATTTGTATTTTCGACAAAATGACGATATAATAATATAGGTCTGGTTATTGCGTTAGTTCTTGTTTGATTATAGACCGACATAAAAGGATATAGAACAAAAATATAGACGTTCTTGACTAATCGCTTAAAAATTTGTTCCATATTCAAAAACTATTTCGTCATATCACAGGAAGTATTATACTTATAAATATGTCAGAAATGCCGAACATACTTCTAATTCATACATTAATATGACATTCATAATCTGGTCCCATGACTTTTAATACACACAGAAAAAAATGACAAACATTCAAACGCGATTTCCCAGTTTCGAGAAAAGTGCACTTAGAACAAACAAGAAACAACCCGACGATGTGCCTGGAAGAATGAATCTGTACTGTTATTGTAGGTAAAATTAATATACTTTATTTGTTAATTTTCTATTCAATAATCATAAATTTTGTTAACAATGGACTCTACTTCAAAGCAAGTTGCTAAATATCCTGCTTTAGTAATATTAACAGTGGTCAAAAATTGGCCAGGCTGTACAATAGTTGGTATGTGAGATGAATCAAGGAACATGTTGTCGGCCCAGTAGAATCCCTAAAAAACATATCATTTATTATCTGGCTTTTACAGTGCGTAAAGTGATCGATTGTGGCTCTAACAACCCAGGTTCTATTTTTCGTTCGGATTCTGTTGTTCTGGTTATCAAGCCAGTCTCCTCATAGCGTTGGTACACTTTTTGTACATCACAAAGGCTCTTACCAACAATTCTTGAAGTTCAATTCTTGCCACAACAATAGGATCTGCAGGTATTACGAGCTGTTAAATAAACACTACGAACACTATACCATGCAACCGATAGGTTCAACGCTGAACAAGAAAAAACACTAAAATAAAACTTATTATCACAAATCTCGACATCGAATTCGAGGTAAAAGAATCATGCAACTAGCCCATTGGCTTCTTCGGGGAAAAATAATGTTAGTTAAAAATAGTTTATTACTTTAGCAATAGGGCATTCTGCCTTGGCGTGTGCAGCTTCAAGAACAGTCATCCAAAGTAGTCCCAGTAAAAAAAATCCGCTTCGACACACGTCATTTCTTTTAATTGTCAAGAAATTACGTTTCCATCCTCCGTCTCCCCACTTGCGAACCTCTGCTTCTAACTGACAGATTAAAGTGTCATTGTGTTATTATATTATTCTAATGATTAGTATGATTATCTTACCGTGTACGTATGGTCCAAAGGTTCCAGTAAAGTAACGTTAAAACTGAGCGAATTATGTGTTCGGTTGAATTTATGAAAATTGATAAACAGTTGAATTTTTGATTTTTCTTTGTCCACTGCCGAACAAACTCTGAAGTATTTTGTTTCTTCCGCAATTTTTTCTTTATGATCCTAAATAATATTTTGTTGTCATTTTTACTTTTATGCTTATACTAGATGTAAATATACCTTATTAAAAATTAAAAAATATATCTTAAAATAGTCACCCTTGTTTAACTAGGCAAATAATATTAGATTTATAGACGCGGCTACTGACTATAGAGTCGAGGCTATAAATCTAGCTTAGGCAGTCAATCAGTATGTTTGCAATGTTCAACACATTATTTTGTAGCTGAGTGTTATTAATTAATATTAATTTAGTGATTTTCAAAATTTTGACAGGTACCGTCATCAAATTATGTTACTATGTACTTTTCTTGAACGGTTGCTATGCGTTTGTTGAGCTATTGCTTTTAGTATATTTAGAATATTTTATATATTTATATGTTCATGAAATTTTATTGATTCACCATAGCAACAATTACTTTTGTTGCCTAGGCACTAAAAGTGACACTTTACAGCTGTCAAGAAAATACCTAGCACTTTTAATGTCAATCGGCGAAAAATAAAAGTATAACAATAAAGTTATAAAATTCGAACCAAAATCTTAGCATTCTAGTGAAAATTATATCAAAAAATGTTCATTGATCTGATATGTTAAGATACCAAAATAATTAGAATAGGTACGTGTATTTATTTTTATTTAAATTAGAATGACAAATTTCGACAGACATCTAAAGTTTTCCTTATTTAAAATACTATAACCAAATTTTTATTTATCGAGTAATAAAAATGAAATGATAAATACAAACATAAGTAACTACACTATATCACTAATACAGTTTAGATGTCCTTTAAAATTTAAAATATATTGTGTTATAAGTAAATTAAGTACTTACGAAAAAAGAACATTCTGTTTGCAAAATAATAATAATTATTAATATAGGTAAATACAATACGACTGTAAAGAACAATCGGCACATGTTGAAGTAAAATATTTTGAAACAACATTATTGTTTATAGGTTATCTAAACCTACAAATTATAATTATTATTAAAATTATTATATGTAATTTAGATAAATTGCTAATAGGTATTTCCTATATTGACATAAATATACATACAGACCATTGTATGTCAAAAATATATCATTATAAATGTTAAATGTTATCATATCAAAAATCACATTTGAAATTTTAATGTGATTTTATTTTAAAAATGTTGTAGACTAATAATTGTGGTATAGTTAAATACAATATTTATAATTTCTTAATGTCGTTGTTGCAAAATCTTATAAAAAATGTTTTAACAAGTTGTTTTACAAATATGCATAACTTTAATAAACTCTAAAATACTATATTATATTTTTTAATACTACACAGTAAAATATGAATTATTGATGAAACAATAAACTTTTTAACTTTTGTAAAGAATTTCACAACAATTTGAGAAATCATTTCTACAAACATTTATGGAATATTTTGAATACACTATAGTATAAGTATTAAGAACGATAACGGTAAAATAAAAAATTATATCAAGAATACAATATTCAGTGACTTATGGCCCAGCCTACTTATACTTATACATAAAACAATAGAATATTAGAAGAAATTGGAGATGTTGATGTTTTTTGAAGCTGCTATATGTAGAGGTTATTATAGAATACGTGATAGATCAGTATTTATTTTTTGCGGGTGTAAAATTACAGTTATATAAAGGATATTCCATTTTAAATACTGCGCGGGTATCAAATTCCCAGTTGCTTTTACGGAAAATAAAAAGCTTTTGATATCGGGTCAACGCAATTCACATTCAAATGTTGGCTGGCTCTAATTTCCATATAAAATAACGTCATCCGACGTTTTTTTTTGTTCTTAGACTGTGAACATTTTTTGCTACAGTTGCTGCATTTGAAAAGCTAGCTATACTCTTCACTAAACACCGCTTTTAGAGGAAATAAAATGTAGAATTTATTTACTTTTTTTACAGAAATATTTTGTTCATAAAGGAGAAACAGAAAATAAGAATAAACATTCACGTCAGTCACAAATTTTCATTTTATTTAGTGGTACGAAACTAAAACTTAGTCGTATAATCAAAACGAAAATAAAAAAGTTTAAATTTAACTATTAATGTTTAGTTTTCACATTATTTTGAGAATGTCTTTTTTACTTTCACTTCTAATATTCTAAGTGCATGGATTATTATCCGAAAATTTTTCATGTGCATTGCTGTCAATATGTCAATTTTACGAGTCACAAAAATTTTTTGTACATAATATTCTGATACCCTAGATTAGATCTGATTAGATTTTGGTGTTGATCGTGCAACCGGAAATGGTAGTTTCTTGAAGATCTGAAGAGTTTTTCTGGATTATCCTCAAAATTTATGGTTTAACAGGAATTTTTCTAATAACAATGTACACTAAATAGTACTAACTACAATTTGTATTCAAAACGTTGTATCTATCTAGCACTATATTCCAATGGGGTACTTGCATGGTACTGAAAATTAGATTTTTGACACTATGAACATAATGTTAGGTCTAAAACATAGGTAAAAATGCAAATTTTATTATTAAAAATTATATGTTTTTCAGTAAATTGAGATTAAATTTTCTGTGACGTCATTTGTGTGAACAGAAGAAAGGGAAGCATAGTTAAGCGATGTTACCTTTAGATAGCGTGCGAGTCAGTCAACAAATGTTTGAATTTGACATTTGTTTGTCAAAAATACACATAAAATTTAGTAAAAATACATTATTTTAATAGAATGTAGACTATTTAGTTTATGAAAACACAAATACTTACTTATATTTTACAGTATCAAAACATGTACGAAGTACAAATGTCAAACACATCTGATCTGTCAGCGGCCTCAGCTTGCCGTAGTTAGGGGCGTTCACTAGTACAACCGTTGCTATGGCTTAACGACCATTCATTGGTTAGGTTAGTTTTTACGTCACATATTGAATATTTAAATTTAAATAATTTTTTTTGGGCTTGTAAATACATTTTTTGTCAAAATAAAAAATACGGGTCCCAAGTTTTGATCTCTTCTTCAAATATATTTAATTTAAAAAATGCATGCAAGTAGCCCATACAAGAAGTTAAAAATTCTACTTTGTTATTTATCTGCCTACCAATGAAAACAAAAAATAAAATATTTGAGTGTTATGTCAAATAATTTTTTACTTTTTGACAAATTGAAATTGTAATTATCTAATGTCACTTATTATTTATAAGATCATGAAACTCTAATAATATTATAAAATAAAAACTACAATAATTCCCGAATTCCTTTCTACAATGGTATATTTGTGAGTATTTATCTTCATACACACTTATATTAATAAAATTCTAGAGTATGGCGAGAGGTCATGTTATAATTTACTACTGAAATCCTTTAATTTGCTGCTGACTAAAATACAAGCCTTTAAAATGCAACCTTAACCGAATTCACCAGGGTCAAAAACGGGTACAGTCCCCTTGCTATCTTCGCTAAAATATACAAAATGAATAATATATGGCACTAACTTGGCCCTTTTCCAAAGGTTATTCAAATATTAAACTTTATATTCAAATTTTCAGTGTCAACTTTGCTGGCACATTTTCACAATCCACAAAATGGCTTTAGTCATTTAAGAAATAAATTGTCGAGAAGATTACAATATTTACGCTATACATACGCTTCCAAGCGAGCTTTATTGGTTGTTGTAAGATTCTGATATATTGTTCTGGTGTGGAGCACTCAGTCATTTACCGAAATTGAGTCGTTATTTTAATATCGGTAAGGAAGTGGATAACCGCAAAGAAAAACGGTTATAACCGGTAATAGTTACCGCTAAGTAATGGTTACGACGTGAAGAGAGTTTATCTGATTTTTGTGGGGTTAATTTCGCGAAAGAAATTACTCTACTTTATTTTTATTTCTAATAGAATTGTATAGTATTCCACGAGCGTAAAGAGAACATTGTAGAGTGAATAAATTTAAGCGAAAATCATACGACACTAATAAATACATTTTATCTGCTAGTGTGTCATAATGAAAACATTATAAACCTCAATTTAAGAACCATAATAGCGTTTATTATAGGCCAAGGACCATAATGAATCCAGTATGGTACTCAGTACTATAATGAAATATCAAACAACTTGTCCTAAAGGCCGTTTTACAATACGCTAAATACTGAACAAGAAATTGCGCTACAAATTGAACAATATCTTGAGCAATAAATTGCTTTGTTTTTAATGAACTCTGAATATTTAGTTTGTGATTCTGTGCAGTTCGCATAATAGTTATTTGTGTATCAAGGCTGTAAAAGTGATCTTTTTTGGCCGAATCTGAAGTTTGCAGCCGAGGCGTAGGCCGAGGCTAGCAATTCAGGTGAGGCTAAATACACTTTTAAGCCGAGGTGCACACAACATTTTTTAGGTGGCTATCAAAAAATATATAATTTTATGTCAAAAAAATGTTTCTTAGTATCATAAATCATTTTATTTATATAATTTTATAAATAAATTTGTTATTTAGCGGCCGTAAAGTAGTCATTTTGACAGATGTCAAAAAATGTGACACTTTACGGCTGTCAAAGGATACGTAAAACAACTATTTATGCAATAGCCACCTAAAAAATAATAATTTGACAGCCGCTCTTATCTATTTTTTCAGACAATTTACGAAGCAATGCAATATTTTACACAATCTTTACAAGTTACTAACTTGTTAAATTGACAGCTGACTTGTTAAAATTTAACAAGTTAGTAGCTAGGCATAACACATGTCACTTTGACTCATTGACAATATATTTATTTTTGTTGAATAACGCGGTATAATAGCAACAGATAGGAAACATGCATGTTTAGATCATTACGACACGCTCATGCTGCGTCTTCGATTAACATTCCCGCACGGCCGTTCTACTATTTGTAAGATGACATTTTCGAAGAGCGCATTGCGAATTTCGGAGGTAGGCTTAGAAAAAATATTTTTCGAGATTTTACTGCAAAGGGTTGAAAAGAAAATCAATCCTCCTTCCTGCTCCTATTATTATATTGTCTCTTGACATCATCCAACAATGTTGAGAACCACTGGAACCCTACAAAGCCACCAGATCTTATCTGATGTCTTCCTCTTTATTCCTTTGTTTTATTCGATGCAGCTCCTTTCTCGGTCACCAAGTCGATACGAAGAGTGCACTTTACATGCCATCGAGTCCCCCGCCACTCTTGAAATCAGAGGAGGTCGAACCACTCAAGAATTTATAAATAACCTATAAGATATTCCTTCAGCGAGTTTGTGGTTGTAGAGACTTTATGACTTCCATTTTGTTTTGTGATATGATCGTATTATGGTTTATAAAATGTTCTCGATTGTAAAAGGATATAAAGTATTGATTTTATGGAAAGGAAGGAGATTGACATGAATTTTACTATTCTGAACTAAAATGATATTACTAGACTTCTAGATTTCTGCTCTGATAATATTTTAATATTTACTATCAAGTATTTTCTATCCATCTAGGTATGAATAGCCGAATGCACTATCACTGACTGTGATTCTGACAATTCAGATTCAAATCCAATCATCCTCTTAAGAAGCCCATCTACCTTTTAAAATCCAGCATAAAAAAATGTACTAACGTAACGAGTGTTTAGTCGCTAGTACAAGAATGGTTTTCCATTCCAACAAGGATTACAAATTTAAAGGATCAATTAACAGTTACCTATGTCTTTTTGAAAAATTGTACATTGATTATACAAATTCCGAAAAATTAATAAAAATTTCCAATTTATGCAAACTTTACATCTCATGATTATTTTTAAAATCACATCTGTAGATCCATTCTTTCTCTATTAAATGTTAAAAAAAGCATTATTTTGAAGTCAATAATAAACTAACAGTTTACTCGCAACGAAAACACTTTTACAGTTCAACTTCAAAATAACATTGCATAGCTGGGAGGCGACAAAGTACGAGTTTCGGGCTGGTTTCGGGCAGCTGCAGTAGTGGGGAAGGGAGTGGAATAGAAGAAAAAGCAAAATCAAGAGTATTCTTAGGAATTCGGTAAATACGTAGACGAGCCGCTTAAATGAACGAAAATCTTCCGTATGGTTGTATGCTGTCCGTGCAGCCAGAGTTGGCTGAGCGGTAAGGGAGAGAAAGAATGGGCCTAAGTTTTATACAGAGCTGAGTCAAAGTTCGCCAACTTATTACTTGCCTCAACGCAAATGAGTCAAAAGTAAAACCGAGCTGGTATACTATACTATTACTAGGTAGCGAAGCGGTTTCTTCCAAAAAATTTGCTGATAATCTATGTCCACTCGATTAATATTGTTTCTAACTCCGGCCACCTCTTATTTCGCGTACTATACTTATGTCGAAGTTGTAGCTACGCGGATTAAGTACAGCTCTCTACAAACCCGGAGTTCCGTGGTTTAAATCACGTTCGGATGCTGTAAGTTGACCACTTGATTGTCTTAAAAGGAGTCATGGTTGTATAATAATCTCTCCGTTGCCGCTTTGAATTTCAAAGTCCGTCGCACGGATTGATATTCTGACTGAACCAAGACGAATCGGTCGAAGTGGTTCGATACCACTATAAACATATAACTCGGAGTAAAATAATTTTATTAGACATTCGTTCCAAATTAATTTTTTAATATAAAAGCGATAATCACCTACTGCACAGTTATTAATTCAATATGTAATTTTGATATAAATTGATAGTTGTCCCCTTTTGGCAAACTGTTTTCTATTTCTGAATATCGTAGTGGAAAAAGTGTGGCATATAAATTTCAAAATAATTCTGAGATTCCTTCTTTTTAGTGTTCAAATAACTTGATTAAGTAAGACAAGTTTCATCCCCCACAAGTTGCGAAGTATGCAGAGTAGGTACCTCTGTACACATATCAACATTTCTACTTAAAACTTCAAAATTTATACAAGTTCTCGGGAAACTTGGAAAAACTTCTTAAATATTACCAGTAAATCCGTATTAAACCAGACATCAACTTTACTAATAAGAAAGCCCAGAGCAAGATTCAAAATTCTCAGGGAAAACTTTTCAACGAATTTTTCTTCCGCATTTTTGTCCAATAATCGACGAAGTCACATCAATTTTTCCATTAGAAATTGTTAGAAAGGAAAGAAAATTAATTTAAAGTTGGCAACACACTGTTACAATTTTTTAACAACAAATATAATTCTTTCATCTAACTGCGTTAGATCTTCTATAAAATTAACAACAAAATCGAAATACGGAAATATGTACATATCTTTGACATTTTTGTAACACAATTGGGGTGGAGTAGCCACACATACTGTGAGCCATCAATATATAGGTGTGTCTGTACACGGGAAAAACATTTCAGGGTATTTAACGTGGAACAGAAAGAATTTTTGAAAAATTCGCAAAATTAAGGGATAACTAAAAGTAGCGGTTTTTTCTATTGAATGCAACTTAATTTAAATTAATTAATTTAAACATTACTAGATGTTATGTAAATGACCCCAATTTTAACATGTCAATTTTTCGTTTAATACTAATTAATAAAATAATAAAATAATTGAATAATTATATATTATTGTTAATTACACATGCACCATAATTGACGATTAAAACACGCAAATGCATGCAAAAACACAAGACTAAAACACGCCGTGTTTGAAAGGTATTCCAATCAATCTCCTATTTTGACAAATCACAGAATAGTATATAAAAGAACAAGTTATATAAGACATGATTTTTCCACACGCGTCCAAATTTAGTAAAATGAGCACTCGGGCGAGTTTACTAAATCTTATAAAATGAGTTCTTTATACTATTTTTTCTATTTGGTGTCTTCTTAATATTAAAATTTAAATTAAACTGTCGCAATATAAAAAGTCGATTTAGGGAAATTTATGTGTGTAATTTGGGGATCACTAAA
The DNA here is from genome assembly GCA_947534325.1 of Agonum fuliginosum. NCBI lineage: Eukaryota > Metazoa > Arthropoda > Insecta > Coleoptera > Carabidae > Agonum > Agonum fuliginosum. Next base: position 31,845,716 of record OX384037.1, read on the forward strand.
GTGTTTGGGTCATTGCGAGACCGAAGAAGGTCAACAATTTGAACATTTTTTTTCATTACCTTTAAAATAAGGTACAACTCGGCAGGGGTTGCTATTTTAAAATGTTGGGGTGGCCATCCCCTTAAAAATATCCACGTTGCATGGAAGTTCTAAACTATCTAGAAATATAGTTTATATGACTCTTTAGTGATCCCCAAATTTTCAATTTATTTCTTAACTCGTTCAAAACTTATAACTCCGTCCCGGAACTTTTGGGAAAGCCTGTATGTACCTAACTGGATTCGATTTAATTTAATTTAATGTATAGATACACCATTATTTTATAATTAAAATTTATTAATGAACATATGAACATTTAAATAGTAAATCCAAAATTAATACTTCTGCACCTCCCCTCTCTTCGCGGCCTTCAGTGGTGGAGGGAAGACTAATGAAAAACAACAATGCTTCCCCTGCAGGTCGTAATTTCCTGCTGTTGATAGGAGCGGTAGCAGGAATTGATTTTCAATCATTAAACATTTACATCCACTGATGACGATAAATTATTTTTCCTGCTATACAGAGCTCAGTAATTATGACTGATAGACGCCTGAATATTTTAGTGCTACGAAAGTAGCGCACGGGTCAGGGCTTTTTTTGTTGTGGTTGGTATCGCTGATAAAGATTCGTATAGATTTGGTTAATCTTTAATGAAGATTGATTGTGTTTTGGGTTGGTTCTTAGTAGGTATTTTTCAGGATGAAAATTTAATGAGGATGAGGAATGCAGGATAGGGTTTTATTTAATTGATATATTTATTTTGAGGTTAGATGTGAAATGTGAAAGGAAATGTAATTTTAAAAATTGTAGGTTTTTGAGAAAGTTTTCTTCAGTTGCTTAATTTCCCTAGAGTGCATGAGTATTTCTAAAGTTATATTAAGGTAGTTCTACTCAATTTTGAACTTGTATTTTGACTTATTTTCAAATTGCTTCATATTTTATCATGTCAAGTCTCTATTATACAAGGTGGGCCAGAAATAATTACGAATTTGAAAAAATCATTAAAAAAAAACTAAGTACAATTCACATACAAATTTTTATTTCTATAAAAATTTACATCTGGGAAATTCATTTCTTAAAAATAACGTCATCCAAGTGTGCACCATCGCGCTGCAAACATTCTTCGAATCTGATGCCTCTTTGACGGTCGTAAACGAGATGTTTGCTGGGAAACTGATATCGCGCCGAGGTGACATTGCATGGCCTCCTAGAAGTCCAGATCTAACGCCACTGGTTTTTTTTTGTGGTGATATCTAAAAAGTAGAGTCTACTCCAATAACCCAGCCACGATTAACCAGTTGAAGACTAATATCCGGGAAGAAATGGCAGCTATTCCCCGTGCAATTGGAAGAATGTTTACAGCGCGATGGTGCACACCTTGATGACGTTATTTTTAAGAAATGAATTTCCCAGATGTAAATTTTTATAGAAATAAAAATTTGTATGTGAATTGTACTTAGTTTTTTTTAATGATTTTTGCAAATTCGTAATTATTTCTGGCCCACCTTGTATAAATAGGTATGTACCTATTTATTTATTTATTTAAAGGAAGGCTGTACAACGGGACTAATCCCAATCAAAGTACAACATTTACAATCGATATTACAATTTTATACAAAAGTCAAGTGAAAATAATAAGTAAATACGAGTATAAACCAAATTTAAAGAAAAATATATACAAACCAAATTTAGGCAAATATTTGAAACAGATAAGAAATTATTATAGCATAATGCCAACCTATAAATTGGAGAGTTCAAGGCATAATTCGTTCTATAATCCTGTAAATGAAAAAAATCTGATTTGGTCAGTACACAACCTTCCGCCAAATCTAGACTTAAGGGCTATTTATAACAAACGCAATGCAATGGGTAACGCAATGCAGTAGGTAAGATAAAAAGATGAATGTGTACATTTACTAGGGATGATTTATAACAATGCAAGATGAACAGCAACGCAATGCAAGGCAAGAGTAGTCAACTTTCAACTATTTGCGTTGCCTTGCGTGAGCTTCTTGCCTCTGGCCAATCAAAATTAATAAATTTTTTAATTTGTGCAAAAATCACCATAATCTGAAATTAATTTGTTTAGCTGTCACATGTTGCAATGACACTACTAATCGAAAATCTACTAAGTAGAACCGGACTATTTATGTGAATTTTTTGTTGTTGAAAAATCTTTGAGTTATGCGAGAAAAACCTCGAAATGCACTTTTTTTCAAACACTCCTAACTTTGTGTAAAATCAACGTAGGAACTTCGTTCTTTGAGTCCTGAACAGGAAATTGAACAAATTTTAGTGCCCTTACACATCGTCAAAGTTGGACATTTTTTCGATTTAAAAGCATTTTTTCACAGGGGTGCTAGAGGGGGGCGAAATAGGTGACGCTAAAGTTCGCATGCATGACTTTAAAGTACACCCTTGAAAGTTTTTCACCCTCGAAGATTCATCGAAATCGACTGAAAATACGCCGAGAAAATGGGTAAAATTTCACCTCATTTCAAGTGTTCCTCTAATGTTGTTGACGAGTTTATAATTATATAGAATATAGATATATAGCTGGAAGGTAGAACATTCCTACATTATTACAAAAAGTTGAAGGGTGAATTAGTTTTAAAAAATGGTGTCAACATAACCCTCTCATGAATCTTTCGAAAACACAACACCGGCGCATTTCTCATCTCGTTTTGGTATTTTTTATTTGGTTTCTCGTTTCAGTTCGAATTTGTCACATTGTCGTTTCGCCGGCATTTGTCATCGCACGGGGAGTTTTTCATCTGTCATGGAGGCTCTCGCGGTGCGCCCTTTTGCTCTTGTTCTTCGGTTTATGAGATCGATTTTCTGCGTGTTATGGCGACCAGCTACGCATGAACGTTTATTCTCACTTTAGCTGGGAACTGACATGTGTTTTTACCCGGAAATCGAGGAGAGATGGACCAGGATTACGATTTCGTGCTCTGTTGCTGGTTTTTAGTTTTGTTCACGATTTGTAAGATGGACAGTTTTCTGGATTTTTAATTAATGACAGATTTAAAAAGGTAAAATATATGCTCACTATCAAAAAATATAAGACACCCGAATATTAAATCTACGCAAATTTCGAATCTGAATATCTAGGATTTGTAAAACCGTAAGAGATATTAAAAATTGAACGAAGAAATTAAAGTTTACTTATGAAAGTCTCTTTCTAAAAAAATTTTTTTGGAAGTTCTCAGCCTGACCATTAAAAAGTTACAGCCAAATTAAGGAACTAGCACTAAAGTTTTACGCACTAGCAGTGCACTAAAAATAACAAATATCATTTCAAAAGATGACATAGCCATGTTTCATGTCATACAAAATTTCATCTAAATCGGCCTAAGCAATTTTTAGTTATAAACAAAATTCGTTATTTTTGCAAGAACTTTGAAGCAGAATTCCGGCTTAACGGTACACTTTTGGATATAGGTAAGTTTGGTTAAATCCTCTTATTTTGGACTCAGGAAGCTGTGGTTAAGCCACGTACACTCATTTTAGAGACACCCTGTATATTTTTACTTTTTGTCTTTGGCCTAGGAATTTGATTAATTTGAAGTAAAAAATTTAAAAATGACATTTTTGTTATGATTTGATATGATTTTTTTCGGTCATTATAAATGGCAAGAAAAATTTTAAAAGCAAGAAGCATATGAAGCTAAGCTTCCTTTTTCGAATAATTTTTGTTTACTTAATTTCTTTAAAAAATACAGAAGTTATTATGGAAATACTGGAGCCATGTTTACAGTATTTTTCAACTTCAAAATAACATTGCATAGCTAGGATGCGGGAAAGTATGAGTTTCGAGTTGGTTTCGATCAGCCGTAGTAGTGGGAAGAGAGTGACAAAAAAAGTAATATCGAGAGTATTCTAGGAATTTAAAAAAAGGTAGAAGTGTCCCTTACAAAAATTTCGAATTACCGGTAAATAATAACGAATTACCGGTAATGTTTTTATTTATTTCAAAATATTACAAGTGTAAAATCTGAAAATGATCATTTTATTATATTAACTAAAACATTGGTATAGTTGGCGCAACGAACCAATGAAGAAGCAATAACAATATGATATTGCATTGTGACGTCTTGCATTAGTTGACTGCATCGACTATATACACAAGAAACATGTTTATTAGATGGTTACAGCTGGTTCGTTCAGTTAATTTCTTGATTTTATCGTTCAGTACGTTTAGTACATACAAAATCTTTAAAGTGTGAAGTGTTGTGTGTGAAATGAGTGATTTTGAAGATTTTTTAGTATTGATTTAGACGTATTTTTGTAGTAAAATAGTTTGAAATCATGTTCAAAATTAGTGTTAGTGTATTGTGTGTAAGTACATAATAATTTTGTCACTATAAGTAGGATATGTTTTCATCAATATAAATATTTATTTTGTGTTTCAAAAGAATAAAAATTAAACCTTGTAACTCGATATATCATTCCTTGTCATTATCGTCCTCATTAATGTCATTAGGGAATATAAAAATATACCTTACCTTCCTTGGGTGAAATGGCGAAAGCAATTAGAGTAAATGTACTTGCAAATATTGACTCCGTCTTGGTCTCGGAATTGATCGTAATTCTCGTGTTATCTTACTCGTTACTCACTACGCAAATACAAACAGACAAGTGTGTTACGTTCAGATCAAATATTGGTTAGAAAACACGGAACTAGATACAATAGCTCTTAGGAGCATTCGGACATTTGCGGGCAAATAGTGGCGACGCAATTATGTTGACCATTGATATACGAGTATTAGTAAGCTCTTCTTGAGTATAATTAAAACAGCAATTTTGATATTCTAACCTTATTACTAAATAAATTTTATTTCATACACTCTAAAAAATGCATGCGTGTAAATTAAACTTGTGCCTTTGGTTAAAAATTTAGTGTTAATTTTTACACTAAAAACTCGTTAAAACAACACTACATTTTACACTACGCATGTGGTAAAAGTACACTAAGAATCAGTGTAATATTTTACACTAGATATGGAACTTTTCACAATAATAGTGCGAAAGTAATTATTTCAGTGTGATATTTCTGAAGATAGTGTAATATTACCGTTATAAAACATTAGAGTAACACGTTCAGTGTAAAAATACCCTTCAAAGTTCTGGTCACGTTGTTCATGGTACAGAGTTGGTATACAGGTCAGACGTAGTGGCGTGGGTTAGTATTTGTGTTGTTTGTGTTTAGTTTTTATACGTTTCATTTGGTTTTAGTGTTTGATCTTTTTGCTATACTTTCATATTTTGGAATGGTGCATAAACCTAATTATTGTGACTGCACGTGAAGATATTTTAATGTGGATGTGACCATTTTACCCGCGCCCATGTTTGCTTCAGTTGAGATGTTACCAGCTACAACACGAAGATCCAAAGAATCTATTAGGAAAAGCCGGAAAAATAATTCTTTTTAAACTAGTAAGTTAGAAAATTCATGTTATTTAATTAATTAATTTATTTTTAATATACATATTTTACAGAATAATTTATCAAATTAGAAAAGGATATACTAAAAAAACAACCAATCAACCATTTCTAATCGCAGAAGGATCGATTCCCGGAGCTATACCTAACAAACTATTTTCTTGTCATCGACGAGTCATCGATAATACAACACCGATCCCATGTGTGAAGCAATGTAATCCAGCAAAAGCGATCATAAACTTATTTCAATCCTATTACGTATTTCAATTATTATACATATTTCTATAAACTATACATAATATGTCTACTGTATATTGTAGGTACCTAACCTAATGTATACTTAATCTGGATGTAATATTAAATTTATAATATATTTTGCATCAAACACTAATATTTTACACTAAAAATTTTACACTCTCAACGTGTAACTTTTAACCGTTTGTGCTTTCGTTAAAGTACACTAAAATTAACCATTCTTGGAAAAGTAAAAGTTAACACTAAATATTCTGTCCTCGATGGTACACTATTTTTGGTTAGTTTAGTGTTAAATTTAACACTATATTTTTTAGAGTGTACTGTGACATAAAGTGACATTTTTCGGACGATTTATCGTACTAAAAGTGAAACTTTAAAGTCCTAGGACTTTAAAGTAAAATTTTAAAGTCCTGGGACTTTAAAGAAAAATTTTACTTTTAATTTTTACATTTTACGTCAGTTTATTATTTTTTCATTATTTATAAACAAATTGTTGTCCCTATAGAAATTGTTATTTAGCCTACTTGTATCATATTTCTACGAATTTTTGCAAATTTCTATTAATAAATACTATAATTCAACAACTTTAGTAACCAGTATGAAATAAAATTTTGTATGTACCTTGAACGAAAAGTGACTTTAAGGTCCTCGCTAGTACCTTAAAGTTTCACTTTTCGTTCTAGATACATAAATAACTATTATTGATCCATGCATTCGCTGCGAAACGAAAACATCGTTAAATTGGTGCTCTCTCTAACTTTATTTTGATTTAAAATCTAACCTGCAAAAAGACTCTCATTTACAAGAGGCTCACCTAGAAGGTAGCATTTCCAGATGAAATTAAATAAAAATTTAACCCTTAAGATGGTCCTCTACCGCGCCAGAAGACAGCCAAAATCATGGATTTCGCGCGCCACTCCACAGCGTTTATTGTTTAGTTAAATATAATAACCTACAGATTGTTGAAGATAAAAGTACAATCTATAAAATGGTCGAAATATGTTAATTTGTTAATGTTAACAATTTTTATTATTTTTTGAATACAAATATCTTCTATTTTAAAACGAATTTAAAAAATTCGATGGGTTATTTCGCAGATCGAAGCTTTGTTGACAACATATTAAAATTTGGTTAATTCACTTATAAATAAAAGCTGTATACAATGGCGCGCGAAAACTCTCGCTATTACAAATATTGTAGTTTTTTTTTACAAATATGGGTGCCAAAATTATTGTTTTTCCTCAAACATAAACAAAACTACGTATAACTTCTGGAATACGACTTGTGTAACTACCTACCTTTAGAATAAATGTAAAAATTACTATAGGTGGTATCAAATTTGAAATTTTGGGTTAAAAGGTACAAAATATGTAATGCAGTTATATGCATTTATATTAAATATATGTAAAAAAATATTGATATATGCAAAATAATGTAAAAAATGTATACCATATTCTGATCAATTTCGAATGAAATACGAACATTTGTAAAAAATACGAATATGCACAATAATACAATATATGCAAATGCATACCTATAATTCGCATTCTATTATTATCTAAGGTATTATGTTAAGTTTAATTAACTTAAAATATATTAAAATTATATTATTTAAAGTTCATTTAACTTGAAATATGCTAACTTATAATAAAGTAGGTATACAGCTGGCAAACTTTTTTGTTGTTTGCTCTAATGACTATAAATGAAATTTTTTCGTAAACATAAATAATATCTATCTGAATTCTAGATAAGAACTAGAAAAAGAAATACAAATTCCAATGATATTATTTAGTTATTAATTCTTGACATCTTTGTATTGCTTTTAACCTCTGTTTATGTTTTTTTTGTGTGGTTTTCTCTTAAACGTCAGACAAATATCAGAGGTTTAAATTTTTTGTATTACAGTCTTTTGTAATGTAAAGTAATTGCTTGTTCGCATTATAAACTAATTAAATTATTTTTAAGAAAGAAGCTCAGCGCTTGCGAAACGTCGTTATTAAAATGAATTCTTACAGAACAAAACTAAAGTAGGTAAGTACTTATGTAGGTAATGAGATCTGAAAATGTCTTTCAATCTAGAAAACAGTATTATAATTTGTCGCTCAAATCCAATAATTAGCTGCTCGGTTAAACACAAGAGCATTCACAAATTAATACCTTGTATACAATACAGAATCTCAGTCCGCATTTTAACTAATCCTCTCAATTATCCCCGCACTGCTAAATATCAAACAAACTCTTTTACTTCAGCAGTTGCAAACCCATTACACCTCAACAACCTGAACTGCACTTTCTGCACTGAGTAACATCATCACCATCAAACGCGGCAATTCATTTCCATTTGCCATTTACTACTTGGCACCGCCGCGCCGTCAACGAAGCGGCTTAATCCATCGATTGCTGGATAGCGAAGATCTGACAACTCTGGTTCGAATCCAGTCAGGTATACAGTTCCCAGTGGTAAACAATAATCATAATTTATTTTACGTCACTCGGGGGAGGAAAGCAGTGTTTTCCTCTTGCTAATGGAGGGAGGGAAGCGAGTTTTCCCTCCCACTCGGGAGGACCGTACTTGCTTTCCTCCCGAGCGGGAGGCCGCCGCTTGGCCCGCGGGAGTAATAGCAATTACTCCCTTGGGCGAAGCCGGCGCCCTCGCTCGGACTCGCCTGCGGCTCGCCTTCGGCTCGGGTCGCCGCTTCGCCCGCGGGAGTAATAGCTATTACACCCTTGAGCGAAGCCGGCGCCCTCGCTCGGACCGCCGCTTCGCCCGCGGGAGTAATAGCACGCTTCCCTCCCTAGGTGCACAAAATACTATTGCAAGTGGGTAAAGTAAGGAATTATCTTAACGAGGCCGAAGGCTGAGTGAGGTAATTTCCTCGAGTGGGTTATTTCTTCTTTCCTATGTGCAGGCGCGAAATTTTTTTAAATTCTAGGTCAAATACGTTTAAAATTGAAGATTTGATTTTTCAGACATGAAGACTTACGTTACAATTTTTCCAGCCATTACTTCCTCTTTTATCCACGCCTGGCACTTTTTTTGTTGACAACTGTAGAGCAAAAAGTTTTTAATTTAATGTCTTTAAATTATATCAAACCGTGAAATTTATTGATAAACAGTAAAATATACAAACTGTGAACATTCAAAAACTAACTGTTTCAATAGAGGGTCATACTAGTTCAGATTTCACGTGCTTCATCTATCGATTTTTATTCTACTACGTTGAAAATCAGTAGATTACAAACAAGTAGTAGTAGTAACAAATGAAATGTGTGTTCGATCTTTAAAACAATAATATATGATACAAATTATTATAAAAGATATGTGGAAAATGTTTAATTATGGTTACCTAGATAATATAAATTACAATAATATTTGTTAAAAATATTATTATTTAAAATAGGAAGTTGGTATTTAATTACCTCCCGCCTCGAGTGTGAATTTTTAGTGGATACAAGCACGTTTTAGGATCCATAGAATATACGAATAAAGTATTTTCGAGATGATGTCTGTGTGTAGTGTGTGTTTGTGTCAGTCTGTTAAAAATAGTATTATGTCTATTAAATATTTAAAAAAAAGTGTAGATGAATCTCTTCGTACAAGTTAGAAAAAAATTGATGTTCCATTTTCCCCCTTTTCTAAACTTAAAGACCGATATCTCAAAAACTAAGCGAGAAATAAAACTCTAGTCTGCAGCATTGTATTTCTAACACTTAAATTAACCTATAAACAAATTTTCAGAATTTGGAAAATTTTGAAATTTTTTGACCTCCCAAAAACCGACCAGCCTCGTTTTCTCAAAAATGGTTTAATATATCGACTTAATTAATGCACCAATGAATTCCTCGCACCGAATTACATATGTGTACCAATTTTTAGCCCAAAATTCCGACGGGTACAATATTTATCAAACATTGTCGATTTTAGAAAAAATCGAAATCCTTAAGAAATCTTCGAAAATGGGGAAACCGTGATAAATCTTGTACCCGCCGGAATTTTGAGCTCAAAATTCGTACACATATGTAATTCGGCGCGAGGAATTTTTGATTTTTGATAAATCGAGGGTGGTTAGTTTTTGGGAGGTCAAAATATTTCAAAATTCTGAAAATTTGGCTATAGGTTAATTTCAGTGTTAGAAATACAATGCTGTAGACTAGAGTTTGATTTCTCGCTTAGTTTTTGATATATCGGCCTTTAAAGTTGGAAAAAGGGAAAAACTCGAGCCGGGTTCGCTAGTATTTCTTATTTTCATAGCTGTGAATGAACCTTAATTCCGGCGTAAATCCATCACACAATCCACACCCCTTTCTCCTGGCAACAATTACCATTAACCATTCCAGCAACATCCGCGATCGGTTGCCTCGGTCAGATACCCGGTTAACCACATCGGATTGATCAGCGCAGCTCTAGGGCTGGTCCTGGACTGCGGCTGCTGCACGCTGGTCGGTTATCAGCTCTGCTCAATCAAAAACAAACCGCACACGATTCAATCGATGCATTATGTTTCTTCGGTGACGCCACTGTCAAGTGCAAATGGAATGAATGGGGGTTCCTAGCCTACGGCTTTAAAGAAATACTTATTGGATACTAATTTTCAGCATATACAGGTTGGTTGTGAAATGCGAACATAAGGAACATACATGACAACTTTCATGCCAGGTATCTTGATATATTTTGTAGTTGTGCCCACAAAACGAAATAATGTGAATTTGTCTGACAAAAAGAGTAATGAATTATAGAAATAATAATAAAATCTAAAAGTGCATGTTGAATGTTAGTATAGTAAAAGTAATTATTATGAAAAGAAAGTAGGGACATATTTATTTTAATTGTTAAATAAATTATAAAGCTAGAATTTACAATAAATATTCAAACAAATCGCCTCCCTCTGCCAAATAGTAGCCTAAACGACTGTAAAATCCAGTTCTAACATTATTTAACATTTGTCATCACCTAAAATTTTAATTTGCAGTTCATCCATGATTGTGGCTTTTTCTTCTTGACAATTATAAATTTTAGATTTAATATAACACCACAAGAAAAAATCTTGGGGAGCAAGTCCGCAGATCTCTCTGGCCAAAGAATTATTCCACGAGTAAAATAAAAATTTCAATAATATGACAACTGCTTTGACATTGACAGTATTCCACGTATATCAAGATTCCTAGCATGATAACTCAATTATCATATATTTCCCTACGTTCGTATTTCACCTTCACCAACCTGTATAAGTTACAGGAAAGTGATAATAATTGTTCATTTTGATAGATTTATTACCTTTTTATCGAATTAAAATGTAACTCTTTTTAAACGTGCATTAAAATGCGCCATGTGTGACGTAGACAAAATTGAAACAAACCGTGAGTAGATTTGTTCGTGTAAGATCGTTTAGACTACGGAATGGAAATAAGGTAAGATCTACGTATCGTATTCGGTGCTTGTCAGCGCGGTGAACGTATGTTCTCAGGGCCGGTGACGTACACCCCCACACACGGCATCGTTTTTCGCAGCATCTACTTTTTTAACCTTTATGAATTTTTTTCTGACTTATTAGCAACATTTTGGCAAAAAGAAAAATACGGATCTAATATTTTAATGTATAGATTAACATATAAAAAACCAAAAAATCGTGGCAACCCCCATTGCCGGGTTTGATGGTCGTCATGGGAATCGTGAGAGAGAGAGTGCAGTTAGGATGGTGAAATTAGAGAAGACCGGGGTTGGTTGTAACATTATTTAGAAAATTTATCCTAACGTTTTATTGGCTAAAACGATTAAACGATTAAAGTGAGATTGTTAGGATTTAAAAAGTGGCTTGTTGGCTACACAATATTTATTTGGAGGCTAATGTAATGATAAGTTGATGAAACTTGTTGATTTTCATAATTTGGCACGTTCTTGAACACTTTAATCACTTATTTATAATTTTTACTAATGGAATCACTTTAATTAGCCAGTGTTCTTTCAGGAAAAATTTTTTTGCGTGTCTGTCAAAATTGTTGATTTTCTTGATATCGTGTGATCTTTACTTTTGGCGCATCTTTTGGATAAGATCTATAATTATTTTAGGAGAAAAAGTTGCTTTATCATTGTTAAGTTAGGTTCTTATCCTGAAAATAACAGAAAATTTCTAACCAATAACTCCAAACTTTTGCAATCCCATGTAATAAGTAATATAGAATTTCGATTTAACGATTTCATTAAACGCCCAACGCCCATATTAACAGAATTATTTATCGAAACATCTCGATCTCGTTCATAAAGTTCTATGGTTTTTATGATTTTACGCGTAAATAATTGATTTTAGAACGTTTCATTGAAATTTTGATATAAAGTGTTGAAAGGCGTTTAACGCGTTTGACCTTGAACAAAAAATTATTATTTTTTGCCTCACCTAACTTAGGAGGTACTCAAAAGTTGTATCTACACTGTACACTGTTCTGTATTTTGTTATTTCTCGTCTGTTTTTAATGTTTGCTTCCTAGTTGCATTATTACAACTTGTATTGTTTGTTTGTTGCAGGAAAATGTGGACACGGGAGTGCGTGTGAACAACTTTGTTACGAGTTGCACGACGGGATGTACGAATGCGACTGCCAGCCAGGATTCGACCTGAACAAGGACGGCTACAGCTGCAATGGTACGAAGGATTACATCTTTTTATTTTTATTATGTTTCTAATTCATACGTTCAAGCTCACAACATGTTATAAAAGAAGTGTCTTAAGGTGGATTTATGCTCATCAAAAATTTTACGCCTTATTCCGTATTTCTGACAGACATGTCAATTTTTTTGCATGACATAACCTAAATTAACCTGAAATCGATTTTGCGGGTATGGATACATTTCTTCATATAAAAATCACAAATATCAATTGTTAAAGTCGCAACAACATCAGATTAACAAATATAATCACGTTTCACTTCAGTTAGATTAAAAATATTCTTAAAATTATTCTTATTCTTATTCCTAATTCTTAAAATTTTGAGCATAAACCCACCCTTACTTTATCATTTATTAATGTTCATTAAAATCTAGTATAAATTTTATATACCTACATATGTCCTATTATTTAGGTACATATTATGTCCAAACCGATGAAATGGAATTTAGAAAAGTCGAATTGTGAAAAATTTGCATAACTTACTCGGGAACTAAGCGAGATATCGAATCAAAATTTAGGGCATTGAATTACTTTGGATTTAGTTGACCAGAACAACTTATTAGAATTTTGCAGTTTTTCAGATCTTAAACCTTAATGCCCTGTTCACACGAGGAAAGTTTTCACTAAAACTAAAAAGTTTCTTGAAAGTAAGCTGAGATAAATAATAACTGTCAATGCCGTTGCCGTTCATACGGAGAATGTAATTATTTTTATAAAATATATTTAAGATCACGAGCTGTAATATATTTTAAAGAAATAAGTAGTTTCCCCCACGGTTGCCCCGTGTGACTGGTATTGACAGATTTTTGTATGACAACTCCTAGCATTTATTTTACTTTCAAGAAACTTTTTGGTGGCCAGTGTTTAGCTCAGCGGTAGAGGGTCCACCTAGCATGCTAGCGGTTCCCAGTTCGATTCCCAGCACACTGGGCCCGAGTGGTTAGATTCCACTATAACATCTACCATTCTGTAATTGGGAGTTAATCCTGTTGATTGGTACCATCAAAATAAATAAATAAATAAATAAATAAAAACTTTTCTCGTGAGAACAGGGTATAATAATAGGGGTTTCCAAGCTTATGACTTTTAAAGAAATACTTATTGTATATCAATTTTCTGCATACCTTATAAATTATAGCAAAGTGATAATAATTGATTATTTTCATAGATTTATTACATTTTTATCGAAATGAAAATGTAACTCTAAGATCAAACCGTGAGTAGATTTGTTGTGTTGACATCAGGTAAGACCCGTAAGACCTACGTTATGTTCTCAATGGTGATGACATCACACCGTCATAGACGACATCGTTTTTCGCGGCACCTATTTTTTTAAACTTCATAAATTTTTTCTGGCTTATTAGCAACTTTTTCTAAAACAGAAAAAATACGGGTCTAACATTTTAATGTATAGATTAACATACTATTTTTAAAAAAACAAAAAACGTGGAAACCCCCATTGCACACTTATAAGCGACGGCCCTGGATAATCACCTCAAATAAGTTCTATATACACTCGAGGAAAATGAAAACGCACCACTTGAAAATGCACCAAAAATGACACAATTTCAAAGTGCGATATCTCGGCTGCATTTCGCCGAAATTGGACGAATCTTCAAGTTCTGAAAACGTTGAAGTCTTATCTTTAATGTGATGATAACCAATGTGACAAAAAATCAATTCCACCACCTCCCACCCCCCAAGAAAAACAACTGTACCTGATGTCCAAAAAGGTCCAACTTTGGCAACTCATGCGCAGTGCCAAAAAAATCGTGGACCTTATTGGCCAACAGGGTATTAAAGATCAAATTTGTTTATTTCAAAACATCTAAAAAATAAAGGTGTTTAAAGAAATACAAATTTTAAAGTCACTTTTAGATAATAGTTAATGAAATTCAGAAACCTCAAAAAGGCACTTTTTACCTTCCGCTTACCTGTAAAGGAAGGTATTGGAATCATGCAAAAAATCGGGTTGTGAGTTTTAAGTGGATGAGCACGAATTAGGGTCCTTACAACTCATTTTTGATAGTTTATCGATGATGTCTGTATGTATGTGTGTATGTGTGTGCGTGTGTGTGTGTGTGTGTATGTGTGTGGTCCGGGCCGATGCCGGATGTCGCATAACTCAAATACGAATTACCCAAAAAATTTGATATTTGGTATTTTACAATTGTATACGAATAGGAAGATCACATTAGATTATGGTACAAATATCGTCACCGGAAGTGATATTTTTTGAAGATTGAACAAGTTAATTGTCAAAAATTGATATAAATTTTGATAAATATAATATTTATTTGTAATAAGAATAAGAGGCAAAGTTATTTGCAACTTACGTTAAAAAAAAAATTGTCTTTATCTGGTAGCATTAAAGAACTGCAGTAAAATTTAAAAAATAAATTTATCAGATAAAACGTTGAAATCTTGTGATCCATGTTCGGTTGATTTTTGTTTCTGCGTAAAAAATATTGACAGGTGAGACGGGTGACAAGTTGACATACTAGCGCCATATAAGTCATAAGTAAGATATTAAATGTAGTAATTCAACGGAGGATGGCTTCAACACAGAAGAGTTTGCCTGTGAACGAATCTTTTGATTCAGGTGATGCAAATTTCTGTGTTTGAATATTTTAGATTTTTATTTGTATATTTTAAAGGGACACCGGATTGCATACGTGTACATTTATGTTTATAAGTCTAGATATGGCGGAAGGTTGTGTGATGGCCACGTCAGATTTTTTTTCATAACTTCGCGCCAAATCATCGTAGGTACTTGAAATTTTGCGGACCTTGAAGAAAAAGTCTGATCTTTATTACTTTGTTGGCCAATAAGGTCCACGATTTTTTTGGCACTGCACATGAATTGCCAAAGTTGGACCTTTTTGGACATCAGGGACAGTTGTTTTTCTTAGAGGGGTGGGAGGTGGTGGAGTGGATTTTTTATCACATTGGCTATAATCACTTCAACGTTTTCAGAACTCGAAGATTCATCCAATATCGTCGAAATGCAGCCGAGATATCGCACTTTGAAATTGTGTCATTTTTGGTGCATTTTCAAGTGGTGCGATTTTATTTTCCTCGAGTGTAGAAGTTTTAAAAAATTGTCGTATAAATTAAATTTCAATGAGAAAAAATGATTGAAAAGTTCATATCCATAGTATAAATGGTAGGTAAAGTTTTTACATGGACGCATTTTAAATTCTATGATGTTACTATGTTAAGTAAAATACTTGTTTGACAAAGTTCTGTGGTAGTATACATTTAGTACAAAGGAACACATTTATTAGTAACATGCGGTTAGTACCCATTATCCCTCACTAAAGGGTTGGAACCTCACTTTAATAACCGAAATAATACTTAATGGCCCGTCATAAATTATACACTACGCGAAACATTGTAGCAACAATTAGGTACAACAAATTCTACAACGTCACCATAAAAATAATGTTCCAACAAAAAAACCTCCTAAATTAGCCTGCAACATTAGTACTGCAATCTACTGTTCCATAGGTGACTGTGATTATGATATTTAATTCAATTACAGTTGCAAACATTACATTTTGTGCAACGAAAATATTAAGTACTTTATCTTTTACGTCATATTTTATAATTTTTCAAGGTAACATAACATAAATAAGGAAAATTATAAATAAAATTCTAGGATAATTCCAAATTCTAATGATTGTGATTGGTTGAGTTGAAAATTGAGCTGTCGTATTTATGTTTATTGTTAAAATGACATTGTTTGGAAAATCATTCTACAAAGTGAATTGGTATTATTTAAAATTTAAATTCATTCTTCTCATATTAGCTTTATAAATAATAATTATTGTGTATGCCCACTTCAGACGAGAAAATTCTTTAAAGAAATTCTAGAAGCTGCTATCAAAAAACTTTCAATGCCGTGCATATGGGGAAATGAATTATTTCGAAAACAGTATATTGTAATACAGGTGTGGAAAGGGTTTCATTGATAAACTAGTATGACACGAGCGGTAGCGAGTTCTCCTATCATACGAGTTTTTTAAATTTTGCATTTATGGTGTGATTTATGATAAAAATAATGACATTTCATGCAGAATGTTGTAGTGATAGTGAAAGTGAGTATATTTTATTTTAAGACAATTGTGGATCTAAACTTTTGTCAAAAATATCCTGACAACTTTGACCTTCCAGCAACTGCATAATTTCTAGTTCAGCAAAATTATTTGTCTCAAATTCAGTGAAAATTGTCCATTTGAATACTTATTTCAGAGATTACAACAAATAAAGTGTTTCAGGTACGGAAAATGTACTATTTGAAAAATTCGCACTCAATGCACAAAATGAGCGTGGAAACAATTTTCTCCACTCAATGTTTCAAAAGCCTATACTTTCACCATCAATTTTAATATCTGAAAACATGTAAATTCGTACTTTCGTAGAAAAAATATACTATAATAAGATCATTTTATAGAAATAATTCGTTTCCCCTAAGATACGACATTGATAGATTTTAATGACAGTGTCTAGCACTAGGTAGGTAACTAGCTTTTTAAAACTTTTTAGAAAAACTTTCCTCGTGTAATCTGGGCATTATGTAGAATTAATATAAGTAAAATAAGATTCACAAAAATCTATTTAATTATAATGAGCCACAACAATATTATAGAGTGTTGGAAATTAAACGCTACAATTAGTAAAGTAACTAGAAGCGGATTAAAAGATTGATTTACCTATCAAATCAGCAACAATGGTACAATTAAGTACGAACAAATCAGGGTAAAAATTGCAACGCAACCACATACCTGCGGTAAAACAAAGCGATTCATTTGCTAATGGGACCCATCAATCATCCCTGAAAAGATCATTGTATATCCGTGCGAGGATCTCGTTTTGCATCTCTTTCTAGAGTGCTGTATTTACATAAAAATAACCATAATGATCTACAGAAAACGGAGCGCGATAACAGAAAGTGGAGCAAAAACTGGTTCAAAGGAAAATTATGTCAGGGAAATGCTTCAAATCTTATGGTGTCTTTGTACGGTATGAAAAGTACCACTTTTTATTGTAAAATATATACCCACTTTGAACTGTGTACCAATCTGTACAGTAATTTAATCTTAAGTGGTCCATAAAGATGAATTCGAAGTATGATATAAAAAAATTATATCATAAGGCAATTTTCTTAACAAAAATTTAGATCGTTTCATATATAGGTATACCCAAACTATGGGTTATATGGAATACAACAGAAGAAAAAAATGGGTTTTTAGTAATTAGCAAAAATATATGATCTTTGTAAAAATGATACCTAGAGATAAACTTGAATCATATACAAAAATAAAAAATTAATTTTTATAATAAAATAAAGAAATTATCGTTCCATTATGTCAATTTTACGGTACAGTACTTTTGCTGTCTAGATTTAAATCTAGATTTTATATATTACAAACCGTTAAAAATAAACTAGAAATATAACAATTTTTTAATTTAATATTCAAGCATATTTCAAACCACAAAAACAACAGGAAAAAACTTGTACTGTGTATTTTAATCCCAAGCCGATTAAATTATTCAAAAATAATTTTCACCTGTTGTTTTTCACGGAATAATCCGCGTTGACATAGTCGTGGAAAAATTAGTGTCCTGTGAAACAATTTCTGATCATGATATTCAATATTTATATTCAGGAAACAAAATAAGTAAAAGTTTGTTTTATTTTAACCTCAGATAAAAATACCGAAACTATTATTGGAATATTAATGACATCACATAAAAATTACATTTGATCTCCGTACGATATTTTTCATTTTTATTTTAAGAATAATATATTAATCCGTAGTTAATTCGATGTTAAACAATAGTTATTTACTTATATAACTACCTACTGATTTAGTGGCCCGTCTAGGTATTTTCCAAATTTCTAGAATACTCTCGATTTTACTTTCCTTCTATTCCATTCCCTTCCCCACTACTGCAGCTGCCTTAAACCAGCCCGAAACTCGTACTTTGGCCTCCTAGCAATGCAATGTCTTTTTGAAGTTGAAAAATACTGTAAAAGTGTTTTCGTTGCGAGTAAACTGTTAGTTTATTATTAACTTCAAGATAATGCTTTTTGAAACATTTAATAAAGAAAGAATGGATCTACAGATGAACCTTTTTAAAATTTTAAAAATAAATTTCTATCATTAGATATAT
Source organism: Agonum fuliginosum (assembly GCA_947534325.1). NCBI lineage: Eukaryota > Metazoa > Arthropoda > Insecta > Coleoptera > Carabidae > Agonum > Agonum fuliginosum. Next base: position 31,864,296 of record OX384037.1, read on the forward strand.
CCTCGGATATACCCGTGTAAAGTTTGCACAAATTAAAATTTTTTATAAATTTTTGGAATTTTTATAATCATGCACAGTTTTTTACCTTCCGCTTACCTGTAAAGGAAGGTATTGGAATCATGCAAAAAATCGGGTGGTGAATTTTTAGTGGATGAGCACGAATTAGGGTCCTTACAACTCATTTTTGATAGTTTCACGATGATGTCTGTGTGTATGTGTGTGTGTATGTGTGTGTGTGTGTGTGTGTGTGGTCAAGGGTTGTTAGTCGCATAACTCAAATACGAATTACCCGAAAATTTTGATATTTGGTATTTAACATTTGTATATAAATTGGAAGAGCTCCCTAGATTTTGGTACAAATATCTTCATCGGAAGTGATATTTTTTGAAGATTGAAAAGGTTAATTGTCAAAATTGTATATAAATTTGGAAAAATATAGTATTTATTTGTAATGAGAATAAGAGGAAAAGTTATTTGCAACTTACGTTATAAAAAAATTGTCTTTATCTGGTAGCATTAAAGAACTGCGGTAAAATTTAAAAAATAAATTTATCAAATAAAACGTTGATATCTTGTAATCCATGATCGGTTGATTTTTGTTTCTGCGTAAAAAATATTGACAAGTGAGACGGGTGACAAGTTGGCATACTAGCGCTATATAAGTCCTAAGTAAGATATTAAATGTAGTAATTGAACGGAGGATGGCTTCAACACAGCAGAGTTTTCCTGTGAATGAATCATTTTATTCAGGTGATGCAAATTTCTGTGTTTGAATATTTGAGATTTTTATTTGTATATTTTAAATGGGCACCGGATTGCACGTATACATTTCTGTTTAAAATCTAGATATGGCGGAAGGTTGTGTGATGGCCACGTCAGATTTTTTATTAAAATTTTAAAGAGGCACAACTGTTAATCCATCCTTTAAGTATATAACTCAAAATCTCTAATAATAAGTCAATGTTCTCTTGAATATACGCAAGTACTTACTTTAATAAATTATTTACGGATTGCAGTTTTAATTTATTATATTAAAAGATAATTATTTTGAGCTTCTCAATAATTATGAAGTTTATTTAAGTTTCAGTTTATTTGTATAATGCGAATTTATTCAGATTCAGTTCTGCGTCATAATTTCATGTTAGTTTCCGAGCATCTCATATAAGTAACACATAAACGCGGTGTAATTAAACAAATTAACATAACATGTACACATGTAAGTAGCAGTTTAACAGAATGCGAGTTTATTTAAAACTTTCCTTTGAGGTTTAATTCAACAATTCTGTAAACATTTCTGCAGAGAGTTGTTTATTTGCCTATTTCTTGTGCGCACATAGATTATGGCTATTAAATTAACCTACATATAATTAAAAACATGTAAACATTGTTTTGCAAAACGATTAATATTTTTAGAAATAACGGACTATAAAGTAAGGCAGACCCTTTTGGTCTATATAATATTTCACTCAATTCCGTGTTTAAATATTTTCCCACTACCACATACGAAAGTAACAGTTTCCATACAGTTATCCAGCTACGAAAATAAACAACCCGTACGATATGTTATCGAACAGGTCTCAGCGCCAGTTTAAATTAATTTAATAATTTTTTCCTGTCATTAAATATTTCGTGATAAATTTAATTATTCCATTAAAATGAATAACACTACATATAAAGTGATTTTCCGTTTATTAATGAGAATTATTAATACAAAAAATCATATATTAGTGATCCCTATTAATGCATGATTTTTATTAATAAACGATTTTTTGAATGCGCGTTCAGCATACGTAATATAGTATATTAGCTAGTGCTAAGTTGTAGAAAAATGATAAACAGAATTTAACGAAATATTTTGACAGTTCGAGCTAAACAATATTCAGATAATATTGTGCTCACCAGTTTCAAACGTTACTAACCTAACATATTTATTATGGACAAAAATTAGATTTTCTTCAAATTAAAAAGGTATTGACTCATGTGTTAATATGTGATTAATAATCTCGATAATTAACGTGTTCGGTTTTCTCACGCGTTAAAATGTCTCTATTATTAATCGCCCTCATTAACACACTAGATAGTTAAATAACTATTATCCATACAAATTTTAAAAAAATAAAAAAAAATAGTGCACACAACTTTCAGGAAAGTGTCTAATCGAATATTCGTGAGATTTCCGAACTCGGCAAGCCTCGTGCGTCAACATTCTCACTCACACGGTATCAATCACTTTCCTCGCTGTTTATATAATATACATACTATAAATAATAGTTATTTTTATTTAGGTGTAGGTTGTAAAGAAGGATTTATTTAATTTATTGAAAAATGCAGAGCTAAAGTTGTACTTTTCACTACGATTTAGCGGAGCTAAAGTAACTCATTATTGTAAGATTTCATAAAGAAATTGTTATTAACCAGTAGCATTAAACTTGTTTATTTTAAATATATTTCCCTTTTGCGAATTTTTCAAGAATTATTTCTGATCCACGTTCAGTACGTCACGTTATATAATATTTAAGGTAGGTACTTTAAATATTTGCCGAAGTATAAAAACACCCTGTATCAAAGAGCGATAATAATTTTTCTCTTAGTTAATCTATTTAAATTTAAACATTTTATGAAATGAACATTTATCTGTTTTATGAATCTTGATGTAATGTTTCATATCTAACCTTTAATAAAACTTTAATACAATAAATCACAAGAAAATTCCCCGTGCAATAATTTAAAAAATAATATTTCTCGCGTGCAGGATGTAAAAGGTAAAATTCTCGGATGTTTAATTAAGGCGGCGTATCCTAGGCAATAATTTCAACAAACGCCGCTAGACAGCGACACGTGTCGTCGTCAAAGCCAACTTGACGCGGGAGAAAGCTGTAAAGCTCGGGAGCTACGCTACGCACTATAAAGGAACAAATTTATCTTATATCCTGATTAAAATTTTAAATAGTTTCATGATAAATGGTGTGCGAAGACGTTTGGTGTCGAGTTACAGGGAGAGCTTTCAGTGGCGTCCTGAAAGTTTTTCAGAGGTAAGAAAACTTTAACTTAAGTCCTCGATAAACGTAAACCCTAGATAATGAAGGTTTCCAAACCTACGGCTTGTAAAGAAATACTTATTGGATATCAATTTTACAATTTTCATACGTAATATAACAAGTGATATGATTATTATCGGTGATATTCTCGAGTGGAACCGAGCTGCAGATTTCACGAGTTCGTAGGGCGAATTATTAATCATATCACATCTATTTAGAGCTAGGCATGCTAATGTTACTTTGGGATTTTCAAATCCAGTTCTTAGCTGAATACCTGAAAAAAACCGCCAATACTTAGAATTTGTTATAAATCTATATCCTAGCAGAATACACAAAGCTCACATTTCTTTCACATTTATTCCATAGCAGAAACTTATGAAAGGGGACCACAACCATAAATAATTTAAAGGTCAAATTTTGAGCTCTTGCTAGACGCTAGACTATTGACTATACCTGACTGAATTCAAACCTCCTGAATAAATTATAGAATAAACAGATTTCTTTGTAATACTATGGGAGCATTTACAAACAAGTAGTTCAGATCAGATTTTTTCTACGCTATGTAAGTTAATACTTATTCGTTGTAAATTGAAAATTTAATAAAGATAATTATTAATCTTTGTAATATTTAATATATTTCTTACACTGCTAAATTTTAAATTGTAATATTTACTGATCATTTTTATGATCTAAAAAGATCCAATTATAAAAATTGATAAATGATTTGCCCTAGATCATATTAGACGGGAAGATCTTGATTTCGATCTAGATCCTTTTTATAACACTGAATAAGTATGGTATATTATTTTTTGAGGCGATAACTGAGAAAAATGTCCACGTAATAGTAAGAAATAAAAACATCCTTTAAGCCGCACTATATTATATTTTTTTCTACTACTGTTATTAAAACATCATTTAACGAACTGGTTGCCATGGCGCTAAATAACATTTTAAACACACCTCAACAAGTCATGACTTTGGCCGTTTTTAGTCACGGGCTGAACATAGCAACCGAATAGCAACTGACATATTAAGCACGGGGTGAAGTTAGCTCCTATAGGTATTTGTAGTGATGGGTCTTTCGTTCATTTTTAGTGAGTCAGTTCATTTCGCTCCGCTCAGTAAAGTGAGTCGTTCACACTGAGTCGTTCATTCGAACGACTCTGTAAAACAGCACTGTGCGTTTCAAATGACACCGTGCTACCCTGCTAGTGTGCTGCTCTGTCCATGCTCAATGCTCATAGCACTGTGCTCGCCTTGTGTGCATGTGCGATGCGCAGCGATGTGGCATGTGCCAAACTGCATGAACAATATATTATTGAACGATGCTTATTGTTGTTGTATAAGTATATTGACAATGGAAAATAAACAAAATAAAAATTTTACAAAAAGGAGTACTATCTGGCCACATTTTGAAGAATGTTCAACAAATTTAGCAAAATGTTACTATTATTTTTACATGAATGTATTTTTTGCATTTACTTTCCAGTCCTACATTGTTCCCACTTCCCATATTGTTGATTATTTTCATTGTTGGTCGTACAACCGAAACGCCACGCTTCTCAGAATACACAGCACTCAGTCAAACCAATAGTGCTCTGTAGTCTGTTATCTGTTATGTACCGTGCGCTATCTGTATGTTTCGTTCGTTTCGTACATTCCATTCGCACTCGTTTGTCTTTCTGCGTTCAGCGAGCGGAGCGGTGAGCGGAGCGGTGAGCGGAGCGGTGAGCGGAGCGGTGAGCGGAGCGGTGAGCGGAGCGGTGAGCGGAGCGGTGAGCGGAGGCTAAATAGCACGGAGCTAGTGTGAACTGGTGTGCCGTGCTGAACGAACTAAAGAGTCGTTCGTTCACGGCACACCTAAATGAGTCGTTCATTTTGAACGACTCGTTCATGAACGACCCATCACTAGGTATTTGACATTTAATTTTTGTGAAAAACTGAGAGAAATCAATAATTTATTTCAACCATTGTCAATTTTTTTATATATAAAAATTAAATACGCTTGCCTAAGGAGAATTTTGTAGCTATGAACTAGTATTATAATATCATTAAATCATTATGATTTAACCTAAAATTAATATAAATGAAATTTGACATATTTATGAATTTATGATATTTAATTTGTTGTCGTCGAAAAAGTATAGTATGTGAATCGTTTATAAACTCTCTAAATAAGTACTCGTTTTTTAAACACTCGCTGCGCTGGTTCCTAAAAAACTCGTGACTAAAATGGTGTTTATAAAACTTGGTACATAATATACTTACTATTATAAAATCGCAAAATCATTAAATTTGTAACAGTAAAAGCAAAAAGGTAACACAAAATAAATGGTAATTACAGATTGCGCTACAACAGCACTTTTATATTTGGGCCAAACAGCTCTTTAATTGGGCGAAAAAATCAAGCTAAAGTTGTATTTTACACTAACATTAGTAAGTAAGTTTCATATAAAAGATTTTTATTTCAATTGGTATTTGAATAGTAAGAAACAATCGGTGGGAAGAAAATTATGCATGAAAATATTTTGTGGACATGGTTACCTCAAAATTATGTCTTTGCAATGCATCCTTAATTTTTGTTTATGCAATAAACTACCAAAATCTGCATTGGACCATATATTATACAGTGTATTTACCATAAAATTTATATAATCCTTAAAAATTTTATACTCTTTCCAATATCCATTCAGATGTAAATATCTTGTCGCATCTTCCCCATTTTAAAACCCTCAAAACTATTAAAAGATAGCATCCCCCTCGCATTTCCCTGCCTACGCCCATGGCGTTTCTTATACGCCATCAGGCGAAAGTAGTCGCTTTAGCAGAGATTACAAGACTCCAGCAGGAATAATAAAACAGCTAATTTGATGCAATGTGTGAGCGCTCGTCCGTATCTTATTAGGAGCGTCGGGGCGCCAAGCGTCGGTGGTTGACTTAGGGTGGCCGCAAATCGTCCTCTTCTTCTTCTTGTCCCTGAAAAATGCAAGAAAGGAGATACCTACCTACTCATAGTTTCGATTTTGGTAGTGAATATTTTTAAATTGTTTTATGGAAGTTTTTAAATATCCCCTTTACATGAAAATCAGAAGAAATACCTAAGTATCTGTTAAGAGCCTATTGCATGGCAATAATACGCATTGAAAAACGAGTAATTTTTGTGAGAATCTCAATCTAATACTGTTATACGTATGATGTTGAATTTTTGTATGTAGATTAAGGAAGAATACTAAAAGCGCGGAATCTTCAAAATCTTTAATTAATGTAATTAGTTTGGCTTTAATAATTATTCGAAATTCGGCGAAAATTGTACAAGTTTAGATATAATTTATGGCAACTCTGTTGATAAAATTATAGTTTTATTGTTTTTCCGCCCTTTTTACATCTATGTTCTACTCATTTAATCTTTAAACTCAATGATAACTTTTATAGTTCATTCATGAGATCCTCACGAAATTCTAGTGTTTAATATCTTTTTATCTCTAATTGTTGTCGGAAAAATATATAGTTTGAATTTTTCAATTCAACAATGCTTTGTCGTTACTAATGTAAAATTTCAGATTTTTATTTTGAGCAATATAGCCAGAATCGTGAATTCTGATTCTTATTGCACTCAAGAAGCATAGCCCCTTAAGAGGGAAACCGGTGACCAAACGCATTCGAATTACTTTATTGAAAAATCCTAACAGGAATTAAAATTTGATATTTTTGTACTTAATTAAATTCCATTTGATTTTATCGTTTAAATCACCTTACTTTATTAGTTAACTATTTGAATTAAGACATAAAAATACAATCTTGTTAGATTTTACGTCAAACCTGAGAATGTAAAAATTTCAGTATAACCTCCAAATGTATTTTGCTTAATAAATTAGGTTTTATTTAATTAATTAATGAATACAATAATGGAAAAAATGTAGTTTCTATTTTCGATTTTAATTTTGAGCAGTATATCCATAATCGTGAAATTCTGATGCTATTGCAGCAATATTTTAATTTTGTTATTTTTGAACCACTATTGCAGTGACAAGTGTAGGTAGCGCCTTAAGTTTTTTTTATGGTAACCATTTAACAGAATTTGAATTAATAGCGAAATCAAACCACATGTAGACCGATTCGTCTTGGTGCAGTCGGCATTTCAATCCGTGTGATGATCTTTGAAAGCCAAAGCGGTATCGGAGTGATTCTTATGAAATTAGGACTACATTTAAGACGAACCTCTACCGCGCCAGAAAGAAACCAAAAACAGCACTCCACAGCGTGTATTGTTTTGTTTATAATAATCTGACGATATTGTTGAAGATAAAAGTACAATCTACAAAATGGTCAATGCAGAATTTTAAAATTTTGCTTCAAAATCAAATTAGGTATGTTAATTTGAATTTTGATAATTTTTGTTATTTTAAGAAACACAAATATCTTCTTTTTTAAAAGGAATTTAAAAAATTTGATCGATTATTTCGCAGATGCCAGTTTTGTTGAGAACATATTAAAATTTGATGTTAATTCACTGATAAATAAAAGCTGTACAATGGTGCGCGAAAACCCTCTTTTTACAAATATTGCAGTTTTATTACAAATATGGGTGCCAAAATTATTTTTTTAACAAAACAATAAACGCTATAGAATAGTGTACGGAAAATGTTTTTGACTATTTTCTGCTATGGGTAGAACCCGACAGCATGGTCCAGTGTGTTAGCTGGCTAGGCCGGCTAACGTGCTGTGACGTCAGTCAATGTGAGATCGATGGTTCGAGTCTCCGTCGGGCGACAATGTGTGATTTGTCGTAAAATAAAAAAATGCCCAAGGTCTGGCATTCAATCACACTCGGGTGATACAAGCTATCCACTTGTTCACCTTAAATGTAGTCCTGGTTGCACAAAGAATATCTCCGCTGCCGCTGTGGTTGAAACCACAGATCGGATTGAGATTCTGACTGCACCAAGATGAATGGGTAAATAGAGCAAGAGAATATGGAGACTGATCCCCTCCGATAAAAGGATCTAGAAAGCTTCGTAAGAAGCGGCGCTACTCCCACGGGAGTGTTAAGCCACTATATATATATATATATATATATATATATATATATATATATATATATATATATATATATATATATATATATATATATATATATATATATGGGTAGAGGATCACCTTAAGACGATCAAATGGTCAGCATGAAGCGCCGGAGTGTGATTTAATTGAAAGATGTTTTTGCAATTTAACAATAAAACACTGCGTGCGCGATGTGGGATTTTTGTAAACTGGAATGTTTACCTACCTGACTGGATTTGAACTTGAGTTGTTAGAAACGCAGTCGGTTACGTTGCGCATATTTTTATAAATATACGTATACCTATTTATTTATTAAAATTTAAAAACAGATTTTAATTCTACGTTGTTAACAGGATTAAGGAAAGTATTAAACAACTTTTATTAATTAAATTTTTAGTAGTAAAGTGGTAAAACTAATTAACATTTTATAACTAAACTATTTTCAACAGTACCTGCTTCCACTTTCCACTACATTAAATCGCTCCCGCTTTTGAAGTAAAATGCCATGCACCATAATTCGAAAATGACAAAACGTAATTAAAAATAACAAAATATTCCGTCTATTGCCCGTATTATTAATTAAAAGCCAGACTTGTATTCGTTTCATATAATTTAACAAAAATAAAGAGCGTTTTATCAAAAATTTAATTATAAACGAATATGAAATATATTCGCCAGAAATGGGGAATATAAGGTGCTTGAACCGTTGAACCCGCGCGTATATGAAGATAAGAGGAAAAAATATCATAAAGAAAAGAATGAAAAGGGCGAAAGTAATTTCATGCTGATGATCAAAGGGATGAAATATTTAACCAGAAAAACTCACTATTGTTTACTGTACAGTGTACAATCCTTCAGGCAGAATACTCTGTATTTTTGCAATTGTGCTTTATTCTTTATTTGTTGCTTTTAATTAAACTTTTATTTCTACTACAAACAGTGCAATTGTTTAGATTTTCTACAAGCAAAAAAATTAGTCAAGGTTAAAAAAACTTTAATAACAAATACAGTATAAAAAAATTGCGAATGAAGTCAATTTCAAATACTTTTCTTTAAATTGAAGTTACATTTTTTAGAAATAAGCAACTGCATTTTTACTTGCTTTGTTTGGCAAAGGTAAAGAACAATTTTCTTCGCCTACCACCGAAATTCTCATTTCCGACACACACGTACACACATACACACAGACATCAACTCGAAAATGTTCAATTCTTACTATAGGGACCCTAAAACGTGCGTATCCATCAAAAACTCACAATCGAAAATTTTGACCCATCAGGATACCTCCCTTATAGAATATGAGGCGGGAGGTAAAAAGCATGTAAATTCAATTTCAATCACATTTTGTAAGTCATGCGAATGATGTACCATAGAGGTTCCAGTAAGTACAAATAATGTATGTACTTTTGAAATATACTTGGTATGTAATAATAAAGTACCAGAAGTCTGACATTAAGACTTACATGTGAGTAAAATAAAAGTTGTACACCGCGTAGTGTTAGTGTTTGCTGGGAGTAGAACGACCGTGTGGGAATTTTGATCGTAAAAACGGCATGCACGTATCGTAATAATTTTTTGGTGTTTTTTATCAACTTACTCGTACCATATGCCTGTTTCCAAGACAGTATGTTGATCTTACCTCTTGGTAGGCTATACAAAACGGTAAGTAATTTACTTACCTTTCTAGAACGGTAAGTAAATTTAATATTAATTACGAAGAAATTAATATTGGCGTATAGATAAAAAAGACCAATAGTGCAAAAAATGATATAAGCATCACGAACGTTAAGGAATTACCGATGTCAGACAAAACATTGTCTTCCATCGGCAAACTGTCCTTACCGTTCTTGATACTTCATATTTATTACTATATTTAGATATGAGGATATTTATTTAATTGCTAGACAATACATAATGTTTATTAAAAGTGTGATTACTTAATAACATATTAAGTATCAAGGACGGTATGTGCAGTTTACCGGTTGCTGATAATGTTTGGAGACCGAGACGTAGTCGAGGTTTCCAATATTATCCGAAATCAGTACAAAATGCACATATCGTTCGTGATGCTTATAATATTATAAATAAAATAAATGTGTTAAAGTGAAATGTCATAAGTGCATGTGAATAAATGAAAATGTAAGTAAATACAGAGTTGTAGAAAAAGTATAGTTTGCAACGCACGCATAAATGCTACTATTTTCGATACTTATACAAAATATATACTACTTATATCGATTTCATATTAGTATAGGGTAGTAGGGTAGTAAGTTTTTTATTCTAAACGAATCAACACAAAAATAAAAGTACCATCCCCGGTGTTAGCACCTCCTTTGCATTTCCTCCCACGTACAGCGGCGCCGTTTGACTTTCCCAGGGGGGCACGTACGTCTCATGCGCTGTAGCCCAGTGGCGTGCGTCGCCCGGTAACAAGGGACGAATTCCCGGTCCGTGAAATGTTTAAATTTTAAAGCGGACAGCATCGTAACCACCAGAAAGGCAAGCAGGATTAAAATGTATCGTTGTTTTAGGACCGTTGAGATTTTAGGGGTTTGTAGAAAAGAGGATAAAGCATAATGAACAAGAGGATGAAATAGGGAATAAATTTGTCAATAAATATATTCGTTTATTTTTGAACGTTGATTAAGAAATGGTTTTACCTTTAAATATAAATAAATTTAAATGTTAACTCAACCTCAAAATCTATTTTAGTAAAAAATAATTTTTATTCCGATGGTAACTCCCATACAGAATGTAAGACCGATTCGTCTAGGTGCAGTCAAAATATCTATCTTTAAAAGTCAAAGCGGCATCGGAGATATTTTTGCAACCAGGACTACATTTAAGACGATCAAGAGGTTAGCTTGAAGCGCCCGGAGTGCGATTTAATTGTAAAATGTTTTTGCAATTTAACGACAATTACACATTGCCGGTCGAGAGACTAAAATCACGGAACTTCGGGTAGCTACCTACTTAAGTCATCAGTCATCACATGCTCTATGCTTAAACCCACGCAACTACTTCCTCGACAAAAATATAGCTTAAGCGAGTTTTTTAATTCATATGAGTGTTATAATTATATTAGCCATAATACACGCGTTGCATACACTTATTTTTAATTGATTTAACCGAATCTTAACAATACTACAGATTCGTGGCATTTTTGTTTACCTGTGTGATAGAGAAAGATCACTACTGGGCCCGTGCGTTACCTGTTACCGACCCTTATTCATCGTAATAGAATGCAATACATGCTTCGAACTGGCCCGTATTTTCAGTCTCTCTCTAAAAGATAAATAGAAAAGCCACACTTCATCCGCCGTAGTGTCCACTTCTGTCATATACGAGTATTATACTCCGTGGATTTACACATAAATAATTTAATAAAAACATGGTGTTACGATTTTTTAATGTTAAGCATAATATATTAAACATGGCGAGCCACGATATTTTAATTTTGCCTTAAGAGGCCCGTCTACTACCTATAATCCAGCATAAAATGTACTAACATAGCGAGTATTTTGTGGGCAGTACAATAATGGTAAAATTTTATTTCAACCAGCATTTAATAGAGAAAAAATGGATCTACAGATGTGCATTTTTTAAATTTTTATTAAAAAATTGTACATGAATATAAAAATTCAAAAAAATCCTATTTTATGCAAACTTTACACGGTTATATCTCATGATACAAATTCATTTTTAAAATTTTAAAAAGGCACATCTGTAGATCCATTGTTTCTCTGTTAAATGTTTATAAAAACATTATCCTGAAGTCAATAATAATCTGACAATTTACTCGCAACGAAAACACTTTTACAATATTTTTCAACTTCAAAATGACATTGCATTGTTAGGATGTGACAAAGTACGAGTTTCGGGCTGGTTTCTGGCAGCCATAGTAGTGGGGAATAGAGTGTAATGGAAAAAAATGGAAAATCGAGAGTATTCTAGGAATTCGGTAAAAACGTAGACGAGCCGCTTAAGCATAATATATTAAACATGGGCGAGCTACAATATTTTAATTTTGCCTTAACTTGTACTTAACTTACTTTTCAAAACTAAGAAATAACAGAAATGGTTTAAAAGTTAAACTTCAAAAACGTTTTATTCCTCCCATATTGATTCCAAACTTAAAAGTTAGAAAAATTCCATTAATCACGCTTAGCCAAGAAATAATTTTTTCCAAAGCAAAACATCCTTCCCTTTAAAAGTCCGTGACGAAGTCACCCGAGTGGTCCCGACAGGCTCCGTCCTGCAAGGTTAGCCGGGTAACTTTGCATGTGACCCTATTTTCACGGTTGCACGAGCACTCGCCGACAAGTAATTACGGTTTTCTAGTAGGCTGTTACCGGGATTACAAAAACAAAAGTCGATTGAGGGAGCGACGCTACGTCAAGTGTGAACGTTTCTTTAGAGTTTTCTTTAATTGTGGGGGAGGTTAAACGATGGAACAGCTACTCTTAAAGCCTTTAAGGTCGTGAAGTGGATTATCGCTACCCTAGTATTTCTTTTTTGTTTTGTAACTGATGTGCAGATTATGTTTATGTCAAAACATAACGTAGAAATGAAAGAGTGAATAGAAGCACTATGGATAAAAAGCATTCATTTAATAATGCACATTACAAAATCCTTTGAATGTTTCTATGGTATTTTGCTTTGTATAAAATTTACTTTACTAAGATTAATTGAAATGAATATGCCTTACAAAGTATTTAAATAAACAAATTTAAAAATCAGTTGCATTTTTATTATAAATCTATTCATCATGACGCAAACTGACATAGAGTCTTTCATTACTAAAATGAATATGTTTTTTTTATTATTATTATTCCCCGACCTATGTAGGTAATAGAGGGAAGTATTGTAATCGTGATTTCTTGACAGTTTAATATTTTAACCAATCTTAGATTTAGATCCTTCTAAATCCAAAAATATAGTTTAAAAAAAATCAGTTTGTGTGTCTGCCGGTCTGTCTGGATGTTGGATAACTTAAAAACGCTTTGAAATTTTGGACTGAAATTTTATATTTAAGATTTTTAGCCAAAACTGGCTTCAAGTTCGGTAAATTTATTCAACCAGTGGTACCAACTTTATAAACATAACTTTTTTAATTTTTATTAAAATACTATCGTATGTGATATCTCGAGAAAAGAATGCAAGTAGAATAATAAAAATGCCATTTAAATATCGTCATTTTTTAAATAAATTATCTCGAGTTTGGTGTCAATTTAAAATTTTCGGGGAGATAAAGTTTAGTAAAAACGTAAAAATGACATTTATGCGATTTTCATTTTTTTTTTTTAATAATTAACATTTTATCAAGTGTATTATCAAATTAAAGCTCTCTTGGCAAAAATCTAGTCGAAGAATCAACACAAAAACAACATTTATACGATGGTCAGTTGTTTTTTCACATGTTATTCAAATTATGTTTTGTTACTAACGTATAGATAGAGTAGGTATGTTTATGTCAAAAATAGAGAAATTCTAGAAGAGTAAATAGAATAAGTTTCGTTGTTGGTATAAATAAAAATATTGTACAAAAAGCATTCATTTACTAAATGCACAATTTTAATATCCTTTGAACATTTCTCTGGTATGTATTTTGCTTTGAAGTAAAATTTACCTTACTATGATTAATTGAAATAAATTGGTATGTATTTTGTCATTAAATTGATGATTTTTTTCATTCGTTCTATGTGGATAAAAGGTAATCGTGTTAAAAATTTGTTAGTGCGTTTTCAATAGATAAGCAAAGCACGTTTCCCTGGAACGCGATTTTGATAGTTTCATAATAATGTCTGTGTGTGTGGATAAATGATGATTGAATGAAAGAAGAATGATAATGAATGAATGGATGGATGAACGAGCGAATGGATGGATAAATGGATAGATGGATGGATTTATGTATAAATAAATTGAAGGATGGTAAATGCATGTGAAGATGCTGAAGGTAAGATTTCTTAAATAATATTTTCCACTTTTGGTGAAAAGTGCAAAATATGTGATGACATTTTTATGATCGCAATTTTACCAAACCAAATTCTTCTAACAATAAGGTTCTAGATGATTCCATTCCAACTCTAGGAAAAAGAAATTCAACGTGCAAACCAAATTTCAATACATACTTTCTTATCTTTTATAGTGTTTGCATTATCCCTATTTTTGACATTTTAGAAATTTCTTAAAGTTTCTAAACTACTCGTATACTTAAATCTAATTTTTCGAAAGGCTTGTTTTGCCCTCATTTCGAATAAACAAGCCTTAAGCCCGTTGAAATCACGTTCACAAACTTTTTATCTGAATTTAGGACAAGTAAACTATTGAACTGGCACATATTCGGAAGCGTATACATATTTTGGAGTAAAATTTAATTAATATGGAATATTGTTGATCAAAAGTACATAGACCAAATTAATGAGTAATATACCTTCAATGTAAAAACTGGTACCATAATAACTCATTATAATCTATCACGCCTGTTACTCAAGTTGGGTGTAGCAGCCTCACATATTGTGAGTCATCTAGTCACCGTGTCAGCAGAAATCTGCCGCCAACTCACGGTTACTTAGGTTGGGGAGAGTACAGCACAGAGTGGATTATACAATTAAAATTGAATGTATACCTGACAGACAGCATTCAATCCTGAAGTTGTCAGAAGCACAGTCGGTTAGGTTACGCATTCAGCTATCCACTGCATAATCTTTAATTTCAGCTGAGCTTATCGTTTTATAGATTTTTACCTCTCGCCTCATATTCTATAAGAGAGGTATTGTAATGGGTCAAAATTATCGAGTATGTTTTTGGTGGATAAGCATGTTTCAGGGTCCCAGAATACGAATTTACTATTTTCACGATGATGTCTGTGTGTGTGCGTATGGATATATGAACGTATAGACGTATGGACTGACGATTTTTCGTCCACGATAACTTAAAAAGTATCACATCTTTAATAACCAAATTTCATATTTAAGGTTTTAATAAGGATCTTAACGCCGGATAAGATTTTGGTAGAAATCCGCAAACCGGAAGTAGTACTTTAGAAACTTGATATAGTTTTCTTTAAATAAATTGGTACATTATTTATTTATGACAATTTTTGCAATTAAAAATAATAGAAAATACGATAATTATCTATGGGTACAGTTAATTTTAAATAATTTGCTGAATCTGGTAGTATTTAACAATAAAATAAAGTACAATTAATATTCTACTTTTTTGAAATTTCAGTATCTTGTTGTCCATGATCATATGAAATTTGTTTCTACACAAAATTTGAATTATTATGACAGTGATAATACAGTTGACTTTTGCTTGCTTGCATTTTGGTTTACATTATCGTTTACCATATTACATGACCATTAAACCATTAAAATTTAAGTAAAACTATTTATTAGATTAGAAGAATAAGCAGAATTAGCCCAGAGGTCGTGTGTAAAATACTGTTCTAATAAGCTTTTGATTGCAACAAACATACTCAGGATCAATTTCAAATAAGTATAAAAATTTGGTATGTATGTGTGTATGTGTATATTTATTTGCCAATTAATTTTGTTTGTCAAAATTCGAGTAGGCAACAGAAGTTTGACGATATTTATCTCCTCTTCCGAAGTTATTTCAGTAAAATTTTCCTGCTGTAGGTATTTGTAATTTACTTATCTGTTGAGTTCTGGCAAACTTTTCGAAAACATGAAACATTCATCTAAAAAATTAAAAATTGCTCTCTTGAGGTTCGTACTTTATGGGGATGAAGGTACTTACCCTCACGCATTTTCCAGAATGTATTTGCAACCCTCATTATTTATTTATGATGCTGATAATTAAGTGGACCTGTATTTTTTATCACAAAGAGGGAGAAAATAAATAGTACCTACTATTTCACTTTCTTTTGTCTGTTAAAAAATAGTGTTACCTATGTCTATTAAATATATTTAAAAAAGTGTGGATGAATCTATATTCGTACAAGTTGGAAAAAAATTGATGTTCCATTTTCCACCTTTTTTAAATTTAAAGGCTGATATCTTAAAAACTAAGCGAGAAATCAAATTCTAGTCTGCAGCATTGTATTTCTAATCTTGTATTCGTCGGAATTTTGGGCGGAAAATTGGTTCACATAAAATATGTAATTCGGCGCGAGGAATTCATTGGTGAATAAATTAAGTTGATATATTGAACTATTTTTGTGAAATCGAGAGTGGTTAATTTTTGGGTGGTCAAAAAATTTCAAAATTTTCGAAATTTTGAAAATTTGGTTATAGGTTAATTTGAGTGTTAGAAATACAATGCTGCAGACTAGAGTTTGATTTCTCGCTTAGTTTTTGAGATATCGGCCTTTAGTTGGAAAAAAGGGGAAAACGGAACATCAATTTTTTTCCAACTTGTACGAAGAGATTTATCTACATTTTTTAAAATATATTTAAGTAATAGATATAATTCAATTAAAAGAATAGGATATCTTGAGTAGGGAGGTAGAGCAAAATTACAATTGATGTGAATAAAAACATCTTGCAATTAAATCGTACTCGGACGCTCACCACTTGATCGTCTTAAATGTAGTTCTGGTTGCATAAGAATCTCTCCGCTGCCGCTTTAATTTTCGTTCCACGGATTAACATTCTGACTCCTCCAATACGAATCGGTCGAAGTGGTTGGATTCCCCCTACAGTATCGTCTGGCATTCTATAATTATTGAGAATAAATCCTGTTGAATTTTTACCAGTAAAGTGAAATAAAACTCGGTATTAATTATTATATGTAGGTATAAAATTAGCAGACTTTCTGTCAGCGTCAATATTTGCACAATTTATTAAAGTTGATAGCTCCAAAATTAGACTGCGATTCGCAGTGTTTCATTCCCCGTTTTTGAATATTGAATGTAATTTGCATGTAACCTACTTTCGAGTAAAAAAATGAAGCAAGTTTTAATTTATTCTCTTCATAAAAGTGATAAGTGCACGGCCTAAAATGTTCGCAAAATAAAACCCTACAACATTGTAAATCTCCGTTTCATTTCAGCGATATATTAATTAAAAACCACGCAACATAAATAAAAAGTAGCACGCATGAAATCCCTTAGCGATTTATAACAGGTTTTAAAATTTAAACCTTTTTACTTCCTTGTACGAAGTAAGGAAGTATTGTAATCGCGAAAAATTTCGGTTCTCAGATTTTGACGGAAATATCCGTTTTGACCTTTTCTGAATCCATTATGACTAGTTTCGACGTGACGTCTGTACGTACGTACGTACGTACGTACGTACGTACGTACGTACGTACGTACGGACGTATGTGTGTCGCATAACTCAAATACGGTTAGACGTAGAAAGTTGAAATTTTGTATTTAGGACTGTTATAGCATCTAGTTGTGCACCTCCTATTTTTGGTTTCAGTCTACAAACCGGAAGTAGTACTTTTTAAAAATATTTCGATAAATATTTAATTTTAGACAATTTTTTTTATTTTAAATGAAAGATTATGTGATTATTACCTACAATCGGTATTTTATAAATATTTTTGTATCTGCTATCATTTAAAAATAATTAAAGTATATATTTATAATTTATAGTATTTCGGTATCTTGTAGTCCATGATCGATTAACATTTGTTACTACGTAAAATTTAAATGATTATGACATGACAGTGACAATAGTAAAATATGCTTTATATCTTCTTCTGCAGTTTAAATCAAATGACTAAAATATATTTGTGAGTATTAGTATAATAAGTTAAAAGAATTTTTAATATTATTTTACATTTTAGTTATTAAGAAAAGTATGAACACACAAGGCGTACAAGGAAGTCATGTGGTGTCCACGTCAGATTTTTACTGGAGTTTTTCAGTCGATCGTAAATTAAATACACGACGTTTTGTTGATGGCCTCGTATGACTACAACGCATAATGAACTCGTGTTTGAAACACGCAATTATAACGTCATTAGCTGGCGTGTGACGGGAGAAAATGTACTAAAATAGGGTGAAAATCGTTACGAAGTTACTATCAAACAATTACGATTCAACGAGGGCAAATATGAACTAGTACATTACGTCAAACATAGTGATATTTACTTTTTCTACAGGGTGTATTAAAAAACGATTTCATGATTTCAATGTTCTATTACTGGCTTTTCCACTCTGGTATTTGGTTTAATTTAACCATCTTCGTAAAAAAACAATTGGCAATGGGCTACTTGCATGATTTTTTATATTGAATATTTTTGAAGAAGATATAAAAACTTGGGACCCGTATTTTTATTTTTACAAATTTTTTATTAACAAGCCCAAAAATAATTAATGAAAATGTGCTGTGAAGTAGAAAGTTGCCATAATGTTAGTGACGTCACAGTAAAATTTCTTTCTCAATTTACTAAAAAATATATATTTTTTTTAAATAAACTTTGTATTTTTAACAATGTTTGACCTAACATTATGTTCATAGTGTTAAAAATCTTATTTTCAGTACCATACAAGTATCCCATTGTTATAATTTTATTTTATAGGTTTAGTCAACCGTCCTGTCATACTTTGATTTTGATATCATTCTCCATAAATGAATAAAAACTTTGAATAGCCTATAACTGTATTTTTATTATAGCTATATTTACGTTACAAGTAAGGAACCGAAGGAAGTTTTTTATGGTAACAGTATTATCTCGCAATTAAAGAATGTAATGTTATTATTGTGGAACCCAACCACTTATCTTATTAGATTAAATTAGCAGGACGAGGCGTAGCCGAGTTCTGTAAACATATAAGCAAAGAAATTACTTAGGTATTCCTTCTTGCAATACATTATAAAGAAGATCAATTATTGTGATCGTGATTTTAAACGATCTCTAAAATTTTGATGAAAACTATATTTAACATAAAATAAACTTGAAAATGTCTATCTGTCTGTTGTTCTGTTTGACTAAACAACCAAAACTTAATACCCAATACCAAAAAGTTTTAATGAAATTTTAAATTTAAGTTTTTAACCGAAAAGTGGTACTACCCAGTAAACAAAATTCAATATCTACAATGCAGTCAATATATATGTATTACTAAAAAACACAGATAAAATATCTCCACCGTTGGTTTGGTTTTGACCGTTATTTCCAAGAAACGTGAAAATTTATGAAACACATTTATCTGTAGAGTTAAAAAATTGTTGTTGTATACCTAATTACTAATTTACCCTGATGAAGACACAAGGGTGCGTCGAAACGTCGGTTTTTTAGTAGGTACCTAATAAATATCTTTTGACTGCATTCCCGAATAATTACATCCTTCATTACCCTACCCAGTCGAATAATCCAATTCTAAATATCTACAATGTCGCAGAAATGTTAATATCACAAATACGATGTTCAATTAAATGTCCCAAGAACATCTCAGAGCACTTGCAGCGACTGCTAATGTCTGCCTCTTGTTATCTATTTTTGTAATGTCGCAGAGATAATCTTTAAAAGTGTCTCAGCGATCTCAAATAGATGTTATATGTTACATTTTTTGTTGATTGTTATCAGTAGTACAATTTAACATTGTTAACTCAATTTATAAAATTACGCCCATAAAAGAAATGTATATAAACATATAGATTCTACATCCATACAACGGCAAAATACGACGTCAGATTATGACTTATATTATGATTTAATTACGACGTCCAAACGTGATGGTAAAATTATGTCTATGGTAGACGTCTATACAGGGTGTCTCTGTACTTCGGGAAAAAATTAAAGGGTATATACTATAAGACGTACTGATCATGGAACAAAGAGATTTTTTTTAAATTCGCAAACTTAAGGGTGGTTTACTAGAAATGAATTTTTAGAACCACTGAAACAGCGTACTTTATTAAAAGAAACATAATTTTTAATTACACATCAGACATTTATTTGGCGTTGTGTAAACAATTGCTACTTGTATTATTAGTAGATTTAAATAAAATCATTAAAAATAGCTATCAACCAGTGGCTAACAAAATTTTTCCTTTAAATACCATGCAAATTGTTTTGCGAATTTTAAAAAAATTCTTTTTGTTCCATGATCAGTACGTCTTATAGTATATACCCTTTAATTTTTTTCCCGAAGTACAGAGACACCCTGTATAAACAAAGATTCTGCACGACGTCAAAATATAACGTAAAAAAGACTAAAATACAACGTCGATTTTTGGTTTACGGTCAGTCTATGTTACTTGGCTTACGACTGTGCGACGTCAAAATGTGACATAAAATTATGACAAAAATATGACTAAAATACAACGTTTATTTTTGGTTTACGGTCAGTCATTGTTACTTGGGACCATACACTAATCTCATTCACGAGTTCATAAACGGAACTATTTTGTTTTATGACACTGAACTTTGTAAATTCAGATATCATTAATTTTAATTCAATAAACTTCAGGTTGAGAAAGTTCTGTATTTCTTGTTGATAAACCAAGCTATCAATCACCATCAAACGTGTATTTCACCTCCCTCAAAACCTAATAAAAATCTCGAGGTATATTTGCTACCAAAATATTAAAAATTGCTTCAAGAAAGTTGCGTCAACCTCATTCAGCCACTGATTCCGCTTCTCTGGGGATCAAACGACTTCAGCAAATCTCAATTCAATATCTCGCGACATTGGTTGTAATACGGGGAACTATTGCAGTATCCAGTGTGGAAAATATCAAATATTCAATCCAAATCCGTGGATACACACGCCCAACGCTCACCGAATATTGCGGGTTCTCAAATCATACAGGAGGTACTTAATGCTTGCAGGAATAACAAAGAAAGGATTACGGAAAGTTAAGCCTCTGGCTCAGGTAAATAAAACCCATAAAACGGAGAGGGTAAAACGAGAGAAAGAAGGAAGAAAGGTTTTAGAATATATGCAGCAGGAGTATGTTTTAGGTGTGTTTGTGTGTATAAACCGTTCAGGAAATGCTTATGCATAAGATGATTATTTTGATTCAAGAGGATAGTCGAATTTATAACAAAAACATTTTATAGGTTTAGAATCTGCTTTAAAAATATACTGGCGGGAAAAAATGAAACACTTGAAATTCATAAAAATTTCTACTATTTTCAAACCGCTATAACTCGTCGTATTTTCAATCGATTTCAATGAATCTTACTTCAAAAAACTTTGAAGTGTCTACTTTAAAGTCTTGCATGCAAACTTAAGCGCAACTCCTTCCGCCCCCTCTAGCACCCATGTGAAAAAAAATATTTTAATTTTAAAAATGTCCAAATTTGACGATGTGTACGAAGTTTTTTTGACTTGATCCACCAAAAGGGCACTAAAATGTGTTCAATTCTCTGTGCAGGACTTAAAGAACGAAGTTTCTACGATGATTTAGCACAAAGTTATAGGTATTTAAAAAAGTGCATTTTTAGGTTTTTCGCACATAACTCATCGACTTTTCAACCAAATTAGACGATTCTTTCGAGGAAAAAAACTCAGATTAGAATGATCTCTTTTCGTACCCTTCAAAATCCGAACAAAAAAATAGTTATTTATGTTACAAATGCAAGTTCTCGTACGACTATGGAAAATTGCCGAACGAGGCAAAGCCGAGTTCGGCAACCTTAGGAGTACGAGAGCTTTTTCGTCCGTGTATCATACACTATTTTTTATTCGATTGTAAGTGAGAACTTAAAATAACTAGAATATTAATATTTTATTATAAATTATTCTAAATTTTTGTTTAGTTTGCTAATTGTAGTTATCTGCGAAACAGACAAATGAAACAAAAAAGAACAAAAAATTATTCGACTGTGTCAGTTTGCTTAAAAAAACGCGTTTGCGTACGAAAAGTACTTCTCGGCCTAAGACGAAAAGTGGGTCACCTAGCAACGGCACAAATATTAATACTCTACCTAAAAGGTTAGCTTTTCGTCCGAATATCTTAACCAAAAAACGTCACTTTTTGACAATCGAATAAAAACACATTTTTGTGCAAAAAAACGTCCAACTTTGGTGATTTGTACCGAGTTGGAAAAAATTTGGCGACTCGATCCACAAAAAGAGCATTGAAATTTGTTCAAGTATCTGTCAAGGACTCAAAAAACGAAGTTCCTACGACGATTTGGCACGAAGTTATGGGCGTTTGAAAAAGAGTGCATTTTGTGGTTTCTGACTCATAAGTCGGTAGTTTTTTGTCGAAATTGTTTTTTTTTTAAGAATGAAATTTTCTTTCATGTGATATTACCCCTTATAATAAAAATAACTGGTATACACGTCGATCTGTTTCAGTTAGGACAACTTTTGCAACAAAATTTCCGCCCCTGTGACAAAGAAAGTAACAACCTCATGAAAATTTGTGTCGCGATTCCTGCGAATGTAATTACCTAACTACAGAACAATTAGGTTTAAAAGGGGCACATGCATTTAATAACGCCCCAGTGCACAATTAACCCCTGCCGCTCTGACACAGTCATGCATTGTTAACCAAACCGACTACATCCATTCGACAACGTCATGACAGCGTGACGTCAGCAGCACGTACACATGGTGCACAGTGCACACTACACAGCTTCATTACGTGTGGAACTTTGTTCTATGACAGGCGAAAAATTATGTCATGAACGTTGTACGGATAGTGAGGTTGTGTTTACACGAAGAATGATCGGTGATAATGATACATATTTTAATACATATCTTACTTTTAAGCACCTTGAGTGTGGCAGCCTTATTCTGCAAGTCATTGCTATAGGCGAAAAAATAGCTGACCTCTTGCGGCGAAAAAAATAATTTACGAGTGTGGGGTAGCGCTTAATATTTGTATATGGGATTTATGTTGTACTTCTTGTGAAAAGTTGATTTTGTACAGTAAACCTTCTAAAGTGACAGGATATGCATAACTGAATGGCAACTAATAAATTTAAAACAGTATATTGTAATAATGCGGTATCTATTTCACTTAAAATGAAATTAAACTTTATAGTGTCATGTCCCAGAATCGCAAAAATGTAATAATTATAGAAGTAACAATTTTACTAGTCAAATTGTGTATAATGCCAGACAGATCACATAAGCAGCATCAGCAAGAACTGCTAAATTCTAGACTAGTACAAAGTACATTAAATTGTAAATACTAATATAACTATTATTTATTTTATTCTTTACTTTACGTTTATGTGTGTACTTATATTATGTTTGATATTTCATTTACATTATAAGGTACAATACATATTTATCCTGCAAACATTCATTTATAACTGTCAGAAAAAATTATTATTTAAAATGTGAAAATTGTAATATGTATGAATAGTATTTGTTATTATTTAATGTGCATATGACAGGTAATTTATCAATCATTTATTGAACTGTGAAAAATAACACCAAATCAGTTAATGTATTATAAAGACATGCATGATTCATCTATGGACTACAATTATGGGGTCGAAAATTTTGCGATAAAATTTTTGTTATTAAATTTGTTTAATGGGGTAAAACAAATATTTCAAAAACCAGTCAAGCACGAAAGTACGTCATGTGCAGAGGGTTCCGTCAATATTTAAAACTAAAAATTATTTTATATTAATATTTAATATTGTTTATATTTACTGAAAAACGTTTCCAACGTTAGATAAAATTATGTGTGTATTACGAGCGTAAAGTGTATTTGTTCCTCTTGCACTATTGCAACTCTCGCTTCAATTACCGTGCGCGAGTAACAAAAAGTAACTTTACGCTCTTATTACAGAAATAACTATTATTCTCTTTTGTATGGATATGAATGGATATTTTATTTCGGTAAAACAGTAATTTCTTCCCAACCAAAAAACTAAATTAGCTGTGTTAAATTGCTCGGAATTATACAAAAAAGAATAAATCCCAATCCCACCGTGGCTTCAATTTCTTATCTAGCCATTAGCTTCGATACATGACAACGTAATAAGAAGAAAAGCTATCGGAATCGATTGTTTAAATCATACCAATGCTTTCTTTTCTACCTTAATCACTCTGGACGTCGACATCGATTGCTTCCCACCAGTGCAATTTCTTTCCAAACCGAATGGAACTAATTAGAGAGAATGTTTCCCCTCCGTCCCTTGTACCCTTGATAGAGAAGTTGAGTTGATCCAGTGGCGGCGAGGGAGATAATAAAAAGGGTTCTTTAGTGGGCCAATTAAATTAAATTGACAAGGCATCTACATTAATAATTCTTTTTCATATTTATTTTCTTCATACCCATATGTCAATTTATAAATAAAACATATTATGTACGAATTTCATGGCTAATATCACTAGAGTTTTGTTTTTACTTTGCCTACTTCTTAGAACCTAGATTATAGAATAGATAAATTAGCTTAATGTTAAAGAGTCATGCATTAAGTCTTCAATTTTTTTGAGTCAAATCGTGCATACTTGTTTAAAATAGGTACGATTGAATAAATTATTATTATAAGATAATTTCCTTTTGATTATTTATTTCGCCAAGTATAATATAAACATATGAGTGGACACTCCGTATCTTAGCAACAGTGCAGATTCGTGGCATTTCTGTTTACCCTGTGCGATAGAGAAAGATTACTACTGGGCCGTGCGTTACCATCGTTACCATTGTTTATCGTCATAGAATTCATACCCCGAGCAGGCTCGTATTTTCTGTCTCTCTATAAAAGGTAAACAAAAAGGCCACACTTCATTCGCCCTAGTATCCACTCCTGTCATATTATTATACTTCGTGGTTTATGTAGTCTATAACTATATTATACTAGCTATGGAAGGTAGGTGTAGGTACTCGGCGTTGCCCGAAAAAAAAAAACTTAAATATATTTTTTAAATTTTCTCTTTAGTTTAGTCCCATCCTTAATGGTTCCAGCAAACTCAAATATACCTTACAATCTGACTCTGCTCAAAAGAGCCCTGCATGCTAAATATCATTAAGATCAAAAATGGTCCAGATCTAGATTTTAACTCCTAATAAAAATACCACTCCTAATTAGAGAATTTCAAATACAACAATTTGTTACATCAACTCAGCTATAGATTAAACGAGAAAAATATGTGTCATAAATCAAAATGATCACAAATAAATTATTGACAGTGACAGTTACAAAAATCCAAAAATGTAAGATGTCATTTATTTGCCATAACAACGAATCATTAAAAATATACTGAAAAAGTATTGACGCCTGTTTGGAAATATTTATACTGGTTGCATATGCGTTGCCTAGACGATACCGCTGGCTTGATAGAGTATGTTAAAATGACAATGGGCCGAATTTAGAACTCTTCTTTAAGCTAATGATGCTTCTCAATTTATCATGAAAACATCTTTTATCTCTTTCTTGTTTACAGATGGAAAAATGCGTATTTTTGTTTCTTATTTTTAAAGCAGCTTCTTTAACTTAGAGAAGAGTGCTGAATTCAGGCCAATAAGTATATAATTTGTTTAGAAACATTTATGCGAGTTGCATATGAGTGTCTACACGACGGCGAAACGTGACGTCACACTTTTTCAGTCATTAGATTACTTGGCAGAAAGATGTCTTTTTAACACATCTGATTTTTGAATTTTAGCGGATTTTTAAAGGATTAGTTATTTTCATTGGAATAGGTACCTACCTACGTACAATAATTTTATATCTAATTTTATCTTTCTTGCCCTTTTTGGACACTTTCTACTCCGGCTATGATTCCGCGTGCAGACTTGACAAACACCCAACGAAGGCTTCTAGGCCTCGGGAGTTCGATAACGCGTTTCCACCATTCTGGATATTAAAACTTCTTTGCTAAAGATGTCACGGCGATCGGCGAAAAACTCGCGGAGACATCGGCCAGAAAGCGAAACTTTACTAACAAGTACTTCCGTTTTTGTTGTGTTTTACTTTTTCTTTCCGAATAAAGGAGAGGAAGGTATTGTTTAAGAAGAAATTTATTGGCGATTTTTTGAATAAAACAACAGATGTTGCCAACTTGAAATGAAAAGATTTTTTCGTTATATTTCGGGAATTTATTTATTACGCCCAGGGTTCTTGAGAAACAAAGATGCGAGAGATGCGAGTATCAAAAGAATATTTTTAGAAATGTCTTCGTTGATTAATAATATGGTCTTTTCGATGTTCTTTTTATTGAGAAATAATTACTGATGTTTATTTTTATACCGCGTAAATTAATATAAACTGCTTTTATTTTTCCATTACGCCTGTTTTACATTATACTTTTTCTTCTTTAGTCTTTATTTTTAGAGACTAAGGTTTTTAATTTGATCCCAAGGGATTATTTTTCATATTATAATCCAGTTGTCAAGGAATTGAATTAATTAATGCCGTTGTCAAGTAAATACGTGCTATTTGTTACAGAGTATCTATGGTAGCAATATAAATATTTGTCATAAAGTTCACTGTCAAAATTACAAAATGTGTAGGTCTTCTTTGAAACGATTTTGTATTCGTTTGAGGATGAAGTGCAAAAAACAGCGTATATACCACAGGAATAAAGTAACTTTAATCCCTCCAGTGATTATTTCCCTCACCTTCGGCTCGTGAAATAAACTTCATCCTCAGGATTAAATCATGCACTTTAGTCTTTAATATACAGGGTGATTCATCATCATAACTTGCTTTTTTAACATGCGGACCATTCAGGCTGTAGGGATCGTAGTGAGGAGAAAGTGATCTCATTCGACAGGTGCACTTTTAAAGTTTTTTTCTCCACCCGGTCAGTCGCCATCATGCGTTGGAGCACGGGGCAGCATCAATAGCTGTTTTGAGGGAACACTTCCCGGGGCGCCTCATGTCAATAAGGGGCGATTTGGAGTGGCCAGCCCGCTCGCCCGATTTGGCTCCTTGTGATTTTTGTGTGTTTTTTTTAAATCCTGCGTTTACGTCAACCGTCCAAGAACTCTAGAAGACCTGAAGGCCAACATCCGTGCCGCAATTGCCAACATACCCGCTGTCACACTAGAAAGGGTTATGACAAACGCCAGAAATCGGCTTATTCAGTGTATAGACAATGGGGGGCGTCACCTACCTGATATGATTTTGAAAACTGAGAGAAACAAAACTTTAGATATGTACCTGCATTATAAAATAAAAATAAAATGTTTCTGATTCATTATTGCGTTTTGAAATAAATAAGTTACGATGAATCACCCTGTATAATATACTATATTATTACATACATATTTTGTACATAAATATTTTGTTTGTCTATTTCTTTGTTACTTATTTTAGACCAGGAAGAAACATTCTCCTGCTCTTATTGATAAATCCTTTGTAGAACGGTAGCAAAACGAATAAGGAATAACTAGTAACGAAACTCATATATCATCTAAATCCAAAACTATTTTATATTCAATATTGCACCGGTGACACATGGAAAGCACATCACGAGTAGAATAGAAAAGAAATATTAATAAAAAACGAAAATCAAACCTAGTAGACTCGGTTCACATTTACTTCTATTCCGCAGAGTTTGCGAGGAAATCAGAGGAAATTAATTCATATTCTGCTGATTTTATCTGATAATGGAAAACGGAGTATTTCAAAATGGAGATATTGAGTTATCACATCCGATATTCCCGTGAGTGATGCATTTCAAGTAATTATAAACAAATATCTATCAGCCCTTTTACCCTACCTGCATAATTTAATGGAACAATTTGACATATATCGCTGTATTAATAATGGATACTTATCGTTTTAAAGAAAACCAACATGTTTATTGTATAATTTTATATATTTTTTACAATGCATATACATTTTAAAGTAAAAAGTTCACTTTCCATTTCCATGCGCCAAATAACTTACCGTTGTGATTTATTTAACCAAATATACAGGGTAATTCACTACTTCGTGTAGGTATACAGGCTGTTCATTTTAAGTGGCGCACCATTGCTAACTCGAGAAGTATAAGAGCTACGAATTTGGTTAAATTAGCAAACAATTTCTATTTTATATGACTACTTTAATTAACGAAACAAGATTTTTTTAGACCAGTGGTTCTCAAACTACGGGGTGCAACTTTCTTTTTTCAAATGCGGATCTATTTTTTTATTCGCTTATTCGATTCAGTATTTTATAAGCTGTCTTTGATGATACGATTAAGCTTTGAATATAACGTGATTATAATATGCGATTTAAGCCCTCTTGGATGTTCAAAGAGACTCGGTTTCACCTCGTCGCTTAGCAACATCCTCAGTATTATAAATCGCATAATATTCTTGTTATATTAATAACTATAAAATTAGATATATTGACGTTACGATTGTAGACAAAATATTGTGTGCATCTCGTTGGATAGAGCTTGTTTGTTGCTCTTTTCGAGTCGTCAATCTCGGCTTAGCCTCGACTGAACAAATTTCTCACCGCGTGCAACAAACAATGCTCTATCCGTACTTGATACACAAATAACTATTGTCGGTTATGAAACTCTCAGAATATGTGGAAAATGTCCGGTAGAATATCGTAACCATCGTACCTTATTTTCACAAAAAAAATCACTTACGATACTATGTCTTTTAGGGGA
This sequence comes from Agonum fuliginosum, assembly GCA_947534325.1. Taxonomy (NCBI): domain Eukaryota; kingdom Metazoa; phylum Arthropoda; class Insecta; order Coleoptera; family Carabidae; genus Agonum; species Agonum fuliginosum. Next base: position 31,892,850 of record OX384037.1, read on the forward strand.
CGATATACTATTTAACGGTTCAGGTTTGGTACCTGGTTGACTAAAATATCAAAAGTTCGTTCTGGTTTTCGTTCTTGTTCCGGTTCGATTCGAGTCCCATGGCAAAATCAAGTCAAACATTACATTACTGCTGTGGTTTTTAGGGTACGATCCCCTACCCATATCCTGTCACTTCTAAAGCACAATGAAGACAGGTCGTGGGGCCACAAGGCTGTCCAATTCATCACAGCCACATTTAAAATTTTAATCAAAAAGAGAGAGCAATAAATTGTGCTTTAAAGCAAACGCAGCCCTAACACATAAGGACTAGCGCTTTAATGAACAAACTGAGAAGCTTTTGATGAATATTTTCCTTCGTGAACAATAGAATTAAAGAAGAAGAGGTCAATAGCTAAAGAACGGTATTTTGCTTCTGTTTTGTTTTAAGATCGCAAGCTTTGTCTGAAACAATGGAGGATCGCGCTCAAAGCGAACTGTAATATTAAATATTTTAAGAGAGAATTATATTTATTATTAGTTTATTTTATGGTATAAAGCTTTTAATGTCTGGATTTTGCATGGGTATAAACTTGAACAAAAGTAATAAAAGTTAAGTTATGGAATGGAGGTTTAGTTGGACAAAGTTTGAATTTACGATATTAATTTTGCCATATCATACCCATTAGCCAAATGATCGTGAACTTTGGAAAATTTTAATAATATGTTAAATAAAATGAAAAATTACGACATCAATAATAAATAAATTCTGCCGTTCAATATTTTATCCAACACCTATTTGTGACTTTATTCAAAATTATATCCACTATTGGTTAATTTTTTACTTTGCTTTTTCAAGTTAACGATATTTTAGATGATACATAATATTTTTACGTCACTCGGGGGAGGATAGCAGTGTTTTCCTCTTACTAATGGAGGGAGGTATAGGTACCATTAGGATTTATTGGTATATGAATATAAATGTTATATATTGAAAATTTTAAATAAACAAATATATTTTATGGAGATAAATTTTGTCGTGTTTATTATTAGGATTGATGTCGTAACTATAAATAAAATATCAAATAATAGAAGGTATACAACAATAATTGTACCGACATGGCAACCATGCCATGTTGCCACATCAGTATAAATAAATAAAAACATGGCAGGGTTGCCAAGTTGGTACAGAGGGAAGCGAGTTTTCCCTACCGCGCGGGAGGAAAGCAAGTATGCGTGCCTCCCGAGCGGGAGAAAAACACTGCTTTCTTCCCGCTACTAGCGGAAGGAAAACACTGTTTTTCAGGGCTACTGAATATGCTTCATTCCATACGTGTTACAGAATATACTATCTTTGTATGCTGTCTTTTTCCGGTTTTTCGCACATTTTTGAATAACTGAAAGTCTAGAAAATCATAAAAACTAGTTTAGTTAAGAATTGTCACATTAAATTCGAGCAGATACCTATTAGGTATACTTTATTGATGATTATATTGAATAAATTATTCATTTATTTTATAAAGGAACTTTGATATTAGCTAGGTATCAGAAATATTTTAATTTTCAGATTTACAGGCCATTTCAGTTGGCACAACCTAAACGTAATTTAGAAAAAGAAAGTATGGTTGCTTTCAGCAATAACTGTAATATTAAACCCTGATGTGTCTTGGAAAAACTCCGTCCAACTCTTTTTTCCACTCTGAAAGTTCAGTTTCGTCTGACACTAGACTTCTCTAAGTTTACTTTCCCCACAACATTTGGGTTGATAAATTATTTTAGTTGTTTTTTGTTTTCTTTAAAACCACGGCTGTCTATACCTAGGTCTCTGAAGAGCTGGAGAAATTCTTTCTACTTTATCAAGAGACGATCTTTCAGATAGAACAGCTTTTAATGTTGAAAAAACGAAAATTGGAGAGAGATAATAATGGTGATTTGGTTAGAAAAAAATAATATTTTTTCTGTTTTAGAATATTTTAAAATATGATAATAAATACGAGTACATATCTAAGAATTCTTTACGTGTACCTACTAATTTGAATTTATAATTATGTCAAACAAACGACACAATGTCTAATAATGTATATGTATAATTTTGCAATTAAAATATGGAATTGCATGCTTTACCTTTACCTAATATCTATTGCTATGATTCCCGTTATACTACACAAAATAGAGAAATGAAGATGAAACGATGTAAGTGCATTTTTGCACAGTGAAATTTAATTACATTTGCATTTATTATTAGCATGCAAAGTATAAAATGAAGCTCTTCTTACAATCGATATTATTTATTTGTGATTAAAAACAAATGGGTAAAACATTCAATTTTAGACATTCTATATTACTTGGTTATAAATTCTTGTACAAAGAAAGATTTTGTGGTTTCGATTGGTCAGAATGTTTTATTTCTTGGGAGTGTCTATTCGTACGCTACCGGTCCACCGGTGCACCGGTGCACCGGTGACTCGGGTAACATCGGCTACCGATGCGCACTGGTGGCACCGGTCGTCGGCACCGGTAGCATCGGTGGCACAGGCGCACCGGTGGTACCGGTAGAATCGGTGGCACCGGTAGCATTGGTGGCACCGGCGCACCGGTAGTACCGGTAGCATCGGTAGCACCGGCGCACCGGTGGTACCGGTAGCATCGGTGGCACCGGCGCACCGGTGGTACCGGTAGCATCGGTGGCACCGGCGCACCGGTAGTACCGATGGCACCGGCTCACAGGTGGCACCGGTCATAGGCACCGGTGCATCGGTGGCACCGGCGCACCGGTAGTACTGGTGGCACCGGCGCATCGGTAGTACCGGTGGCACCGGTACGCCGGTGTTACCATTTTTCAGCATCTAACAAATTGCAAAAGTTATAAACAAATGAAGATGAAGAAAAAAAGGTATTTATTTTTTCTCTAATATTTCAAAAACTATAAGAATAGTATTGCAACCTTAAGACGATCCTCTACCGCGCCAGAAAACAGCCTAAAACATGGATTTCGCGCGCCAGTCCACAGCGTTTATTGTTTTGTTAAATATAATAATCTAAAGATATTGTTGAAGATAAAAGTACAATCTACAAAATGGTCGATGCAAAATTTAAAAGTTTTGCTTTAAAAGCGAAATATGCTAATTTGAATTTTGACAATTTTTGTTATTTTTTGAACGCAAATATCTTCTGTTTTAAAACGAATTTAAAAAATTCGATCGTTTATTTCGTAGATCCAAACTTTGTTGACATATTAAAATTTATTTTTTACAAATATTGAAATATTGCAGTTTTTTTACAATTATGGATGCCAAAATTATTTTTCCCCTCAAACATAAATTATTTTTTATTTTTATGTTTAACAAAACAATAAACGCTATAGAATAGCGTGCGGAATCAACGTTTTTGACAGTAAGTATAAACTATTAATCTATAAAAATTTGAAAAAATTCGAGTAAAATTAAAAAATTTGATCGGAAAATCTATTTACTTTTAAACAATATCATCAAAAACTTTTTTGGAAGATATTTTATTACTGAACAAAATAACACAGTATTTGCATTTTTTAACTTATTAAGCCATAAGAAGATTTGAAAATGTCAAAAAAACCTTTAAATTTTATAAACAAATGCATATAATAGCTGATCAACAATAGTAACAAACTTGGTTAATAACTCATTTAAAAGTCCAATCAATCCTATATAAAAACGACTTAAATGTTTATTTTCGTATCTCGAATAGTTTAAAAGTTATAGCAGTTTTCTTGAAAAATCAAGTGCTTCTTTTATAGCACGTAATTTTTTAAAGTACAATATAAAATTAAAATAAACTTTTTTCGATACTTTGCACAAGATGTTTGTTTTTGTAATTTTTATTAGTTTCAGGGAAAAAATATAATGAGGTTTGAAATTTGTTTATAACAAATTGTTAACTTAATAAACAATGAAATTATCAACACAAATTTTTTTTTTGGTTGTTCTATTGAAAAGTGCCAATTATGATTTTTAAAGATAAAGTAATTTCTTAACTTATTATTTAAAACAATGGAAATATGGAAAAAATTATTTTAAACAATAAAAACATTTTTTTAAGAAAACTTATTTTTCTTAAAAATCATTATTTTATCAAGACAACAAAATATTTAAAAAAATTTCCATTAGTATGAAACTAGTCCATTTGTTTATAAACAATTTGTAAACAAATGAGATAAAAAAATCCTTAGGTACGTTATTTAACGTTATTGTTAGTTGCGAAAACAGTAATAATCTAACGTTAGTTTAAGAAAAAGATTTTTTCAATATTTAATTTTTTGTTGACTTGCAAAAATTATAATAAACAAAATATTGAAATTTTAAAAACTTTCATGACGTGATATTGTTAAGTATATATAAAAGAAGGGCTCCAAGAAGCGAAAAATTTTAATCCGATTATTTAAACATTTTTTGTTTCTTCAATGACAACGAAGGTCCGACAAAATATTGTTAATTAACAATTGTATAACTTTTCGAAAAATTAACTAAATAACTTTTCTCCAACGGGACTAAATTCTTTGAAGTGTTGACAATACACCATAATTTTTTTCAAATTTTTAAATTGATATTTGATACTCTAAAAAAATTATTTTACATGATGTACTCGCTTTAGAGACGGCGCACGCACACCTCTCCGGCCGCTTGGAGCTCTATTTTCAGCGTTAAATTACTATCATAAATAATGAAAGTAGAGTTCCGGGAGTTGCCTCATCTTTAGGAATCTTTTTTTTTTTAATTTCTTAATTATTTATAGTTTTTGAAATATTAGCGAAAAACGAAATACCTTTTTTTCTTCATCATTAATTGTTTATAACTTTTGCAATTTGTTAGATGTTGAAAAATGGTAGCACCGATATATCGGTGCTATTTACCGGTGCCAACGGTACGTCGGTGCTACCGGTGCCACCGGTGCTACCGGTATTACCGGTGCGCCGGTGCCTCCAGTACTACCGGTGCGCCGGTGCCTCCAGTACTACCGGTGCGCCGGTGCTACCGGTGCGCCGGTGCTGATGATCGGTGCCACCGGTGCGCAGGTGCTGATGATCGGTGCCCCGGTGCTGCTCGTGCGACGGTGCCACTGGTGCGCCGGTGCCGATGACCGGTGCCCCGGTGCTACCGGTGTGCCAGTGCCACTGGTGAGCACCGGTAGCCGATGTTACCCGAGTCACCGGTGCACCGGTGCACCGGTGGACCGGTAGCGTACGAATAGACACTCCCTTATTTCTTATCTATAAACTTTACAAATCAACCCGATACATAAAAAAACAAATCAAAAATTGATTGAAATCATATTTGAGTACACCGATATAAAAATAAAGGGGTATCATCGCTGACCGCTAAAACGCACTAAAACTAAAGAAACCTAACACCCTTCTTGAGTCCCACATACTCAGTTTTGGTAAAAACTCTGATTGAACTGAACCAAATAAAAAATCCTTACCCTGCTTGAGTCTCACATACTCGGTTTTGGGAAAAACTCTAATTGAACTGACCAAATAAAGAAACATTATATCCTTCTTGAGTTCCGGTTCCACATACTTGGTTTGGATTGATTTTATTCTTTTTTACGTGCATCTTGTGTATTCCTTCGCAGATCAGCGGTCAGTGTTGATCAGTGTTTTATTCTTCTCCAAAATAAAGAACACTTGGTTTTCTTCCAATGAATAAATAATTAATACCTACACAGTCTTTTTGAACTACGAGTCGCAAACTATAATATTAGTTAAGTTAAAAGTTTTCAAATCTACCACCCAAAGGAATTTTCAACTTTAAAACTTTCATCAACAAATCCATTGTACAAAAAAATTTATATCAAACTTTTAACTCCTAGACGCTATTAAACACAACCGTTATACATACAACAAACTGATTCCATCATTTTATTTAGTTTAGTCCGATTTTTATAGCTGCGAGTTTCAATTTTTTTATAGTCTGGATGGAATTCAGATTTAAATGTGCAAAAATTCTCCCTTATGATGTACTCTCCACTAACATCCATAACCCATGAGTAATAATTATAAATTGACAGCTGGTAATCGCACTCAAGGTATAATGTATATTTACCGACAACTTATAATATGTAAAACTGTCTCACCCAAATGGGTAAAAAGTGTGACACTGTTTACTGTCCATAAACGGGTACACATATAAAACTACAATTATTTAAAAAATTATAGACCACATTCCATAGAAATTCAATATAAAATAGGTATGACTTGCAATTGCATATTTTATGCAGTTTAAATTAAGAAAAATACGAATAAAATTGTCGTTTGTAGATAACCTAATTTGGATGTTTTTGTTTCATGTCAAAATTTGTCAGTGTCATTAAATGTCAAAATTTCATAATTTAAATAAAATTGCACTTATTCGAACGAAAGTAGAAAAAACATTGTATGCAACACGTAAGGAATTTCGGTAGTTACCTTACTTAAGTGTTTACAGAACTCGCCTATGCCTTGTGCTGTAAATTTCACATACCTACGTAAAGTAACTACCTTCGCTTTCCTTATGTTACATAAATAGTTATTACTTTCTTTGAATCTTGTTGCATTTCTTGGATTGCATATCTTGAAATTGAGCTAATTGCGAACACCGAAAAAAATGACAATTTAAAAATTATCAAAATATTGTTAAACAAAACAATAACACCGCACACTATAAGATGCAAATTTGTCAAATATTAACATAATTATAAAGAAAACCATCTTGACAGTCGAACATAAAGCTTTGAATGTAACTCGTCTATAATCGGACTTTATAGACTCGCCTTAATTATCATCCTCGCTCGCTGCGCTCGTTCTGCCATAATCTTCGGTTCACGAAAGTCCTAAATAATGCACTTGTTAAATAAATAGCTATTATTATGTAAAGTGAATATTCATTTTTTGGTTTCAAATGTCATTATTTGGACGTTATCTCTTTCTATCCTGTAAAAATTGTGGTTCATAAAGCTACTCTGTTTTTTAAGTCTTGCAAAATTTTAATAAAATCACAACATCCCTTTAAATTTTCCCTCCCTTATTACGGACGCAAATCAAGTTTAGTTTAAAAATGGTAAACAGAAACTCAAGTTCAGAAAACCGTTTTAAATTTTCTTTACCCCGATGTAGTTTGCTGCATAATAGATTTAAATTTCACTATCAACTTCGCTTAGTCCACGTAGAAGAGTAATTTTAACTTTCTTAAGAAATCTTCTGTTGTCTATGAATATATTCATGCAATAGAGTTTATAAAGTACTTACACAGATATTGCACGCTAGATCAATGGATGTTTAACATAATAGTTGACTAAAGTCTCATTAACATAAGCATTTAGTTTTAAGGTTTACATTTAATGTTTACGTTTAAGAAAGTTTATATTCATTTAACTAAATACGAGCATTCACACTTTCAAGCACCGTGAATGCCCGTATTTAGTTACATGAATTTAAACTTGTATTCAAAGAAATTATTATTAAGCAACACTCCAGAAAAATTTACCGGTTGTACATATGCTTCAAAGTGCTTCGAAGTGCGCAAATTGAGAGACGTCATGATGATATGTGTCAAAAAATGACGTTCCCCGATGTTATGCGCACTTCGAACAGGCGCGGATACAAGAGGGGTAACGGGGTAGTTACCCCCCCTGAGAATCATAAAGTTAGATCTTAAAATCGAAATACTATTCCAAATTCTACTTAAATTAATACTATTTTAACTTGCGTGGAAGTAAAAATTAAGTTTTAATTTATTTTTACACAAAAAAGAGTGTTATTCAAATCCGAAATTTCATATAAAGGCATTTGATTTTGAACTAAAAAAAATTACCCCCTCTGAGAACATTACCTGGATCCGCCCTTGACTGCTTGACTTCGAAGGAGGTATACTAGCTTCTGGCAGACATGTACAAAAAATGGTAAATTTTTCTGGCGTAGTATGTACTTCATAATTTCTTTGAATGCAACTTATTATGTACGTCAAGTAACAGAAGTAATGAAACAAGTCCACTTAGTCCATGTTAAAACACTTCTTTAAAATAGCGCCCTGTTTGAAATACCCCGGATGCAAATTTTATATTTAAATTTTCGTGAAGGTAAGACTTGAATTAACACAAAAAGTCATTTCTGGCAAGTAGTAAAATCAGACACGAATTTATACGTTGTTTGATATGCTGTTTACGAAACAAAAAGAATTTTTTTAAATTCGGATAATTAAGGGTACTTTACCTTCAGCATTTTTTTGGTACTGCACTGGATTCGCTTTCCTATTAAGCACAATTATTAATGACATAATTATTTACATTATTAGCAGTTATTTATAATAGATATTTTTTTAAATTATTAACTTTAACTGCCAATCATTGTGGCAGTGGCAGCGAAAAATTTTGACTGGGCAATTTAAAAAAAATTCTTTTTGATTCGTAAGCAACATGTCAAACAACATATTATACCCTTAACGTATGTACCCGAAGTTATGAAACAGCCTGTATTACGGCACTCTAGCAAGTCAGGAGAGTTCCCCTTCCCAAATGACCTATGCTCTCCGCCTCCCCGCCCCTTCGTAAATTCCCAAAAAAGGAGATTTACATTTATATTTTAACGTACCAGTATTACATATAAATATTTTTTCTGATTAACTAGTTTACTGACATTTTTTATTTTATTTTGTACTTAATGTTGAAAGTTGGCTTTATACGTTCATTTTTAGTAGATAAAGAAACACTTTAACATCAATTGTATCAAAGTTGTCAAAAATAAACAAAGTAACACAAAACACAACAACGATCATTGCTAACACAATCGCAACAATTACTACTTTTATAATATTTTAAAATATCTGTGCGATCTACCACTACGAATTCATTGTGCCTTGTAAGTGCTTGCAAGTTCGTAGATCGTGATACATGCTGTAAAAGGGTGATATTTTTTGTTAAAAGTTGAGTGTTGAATGTTCATTTTCAATTTGTATTTGAATTTTGAAGAGAGAACTAGGTCGCGCTCGGCAAATATTAAAAAATTATTTTGAAAAAAATATTAAAATATAGTATCAAAATAAATTAAAACGATATGTGCTCCCCTAAATTTTGTCCTGGTTCCTGCTGCCCCCCAAATTTAAAAGTCTAACGCCGCCACTGCTCTCTAGCTATTTATTTTAAAATAAAATAACAATATTTTCATATATAAATTTTGTGTATTGTTGAAATCTCGAACGAACGAATGAGCGTGTCGATTCCTTAATAATTAATCCGCTCAGATCAGAATCTTAGCAAAATCTGCAGTTAGTAGTGTGAAGGTACGAGCTGAAAGCTGAAAGTTGCGTATTTTTAGTTGTTTAGAGAGTAGTTTTATGTGTAAAATACGTGTTTTGTGCGTGGACTAATAAGTACGACGAAAAAATAGAGCAGCTGTCAGGAACAGAGCAGAGATCAGAAAAGTATGTTTCCAAATTGTTTTTACTTCCTTGTACGGAGTAGAAAGGAAGTATTGTAATCGCGAAAAATTTCGGTTCTCAGATTTTGACGGAAATATCCGTTTTGACCTTTTCTGAATCCATTATGACTAGTTTCGTCGTGACGTCTGTACGTATGTACGTATGTACGGACGTATGTATGTCGCATAACTCATATACTGTTAGACGTAGAAAGTTGAAATTTTGTATTTAGGACTGTTATAACATCTAGTTGTGCACCTCCTATTTTTGATTTTAATCTACAAACCGGAAGTAGTACTTTTTTCAAATATTTCGATAAATATTTAATTTAAGACAATTTTTTGTATTTTAAATGAAAGATTATGTGATTATTACCTACAAACGGTATTTTATAAATATTTTTTTATCTGGTACGAGTATAAATAATTCTGTCTATTTTTATACGAAAGTAACAAAATATTTATCTATGTATCAAGCAAACATAAAGTGAAACAAAGCAAACATTTCATGAACTTTAAAGTAACTGCACAGTAAATAAGACTATTTCTTCACTATTGTGTATTTTCAGTGAGTGTATCAAGAAGATGAAAATTCATACTTTAAAACGGATTGTAGCGTTGTAGTAAATAAAGATTGCGTCGTTCTATTGCGGTGTTTTGCATATTCGCTTACGTGCGAAGTTCCTGTTTGCACATTCATTAAATTGCAGTCTTTGGCGAATATTTTGCGAGTAGACATTTTTAGAAGGTGATTTTGAATTTTGCTGACTTCCCCCAAGAGAGAAGATATAATTAGTAGGACATATACATGCAAATAAATTTATGAATAAATGGTTATTTTAAATTTTTAATTAATTAGGCCTTAAATGCTTTGATAATAAATGAGAAATAATTTATTTTATGTTGGCTTATGCTAGTAACAATTTTATATTTTTGACGTCATTTGTATGAAATGTTAATGGAAGAATATGTGAGGATGCACACCCAAGTTGCGTAAAAGGTGTAGTAGAGTAGGTAGATAGTGTACATAGTATTTTAATTTTAATTAAGAGTATGAATTTGAAGTGAATTCTATTAATGATAAAAATTACTACACTACAACATTAAAAAATCTGATGTGGCCAGCACAAGACCTCTCGCCATACTTACTTTATTATTTTTACTTATTATACAAATATATTAATATATAGGTACTACTATAGGTACTCACAATAAAATTTGAAATTTTATTGTTTGATATTTTTTGAGTTATCGTTTCCGAAAAAATTGTAACATATAAACGAACACACACACACAGAAATCATCTCAAAAATATTAAAATCTTACTCTAAGGACTCTAAAACGCGCTTATCCACCAAAAATTCATCAAAAATTCACACCCATCACAATACCTCCCTTATAGAATATGAGGCGGGAGGTAAAATCTAATAAATGGTTCTAGATGATTCAAAAATTTAACGTCTCAAATCGCATTTAAATTTCGTATTAAAGTTATTCCGATTTTTCACGTGCATGTGCACGTGCATATCTCAAAAGCTAAGTGCGATTTTGAATTGCAGTTTGCGGCATTGAGTTTTTCGCATTTTTATTATCAAACTAATAGAATTATGGAAATTTTACGGCGAGATAATACAGTGGTAGAGGGCTTGGCTCTTAACACAGGGGTTGTGAGTTCGAATCTGAGTCAAGTGTAAAATTTCCATGGCCTACCATTCCAAATTGGGATACAATTAACTTGGCAACCACAAAGCTGTCGGACACTGGCTAGTGGTTGAACAATAGCTTGCACGCGACGGGCAGTTAACAGCCTAAATCGTGCCCATTGTCAGGAGAGAATTAGCTAAAGTAAATTTTAAATACATGGTATGAGGTACAAAAATGATCTTTACACTGTTTCCACTATTAGATTCTTCTTGTCAAATAACCTATTGGTACCTACGTAAAATTTTAGTGAAAATTCCAATGTATTTTATGAAGAATTTTCAAAATCGAAAAATATGCCTGGGTAGTACTCCTTATAACATAATCATTATCTGTCACGCCTCTTACCCAATTTGGGTGTGGCAGCCTCACATATTGTGTATATTAAAAATAAGTCATAAGCCAATTAATTTCTCCCCCTAATCCGGCTCTGATTTCTTCCGGCATCCACCAGTCAATATCCAAGTTAGTAAATCAAACCTGTGGTCTACTTTTTGCTTGCGTGTTTGTAGTTACAGTCTCGTAAAAAATGTATTAGTTAGATTATGAAAGTAGCTTTATATTGATAAATTACGACACATCCTGTATCAATTTTCCTAGCAATATAACCACATAATGAAATTTTAACTTGGCTATTGATTTAACAATTGCGGTCGGAAAATTTAATATCGAAGTTTTTCATTATCTAATTAAATTCATCATATCATAATTCTAGAAATTCCTGTCTGTGTATAATAATTTTCTTTTGTAAAATATTGCAGGATATTAAAAACACAATAACAGGGATAGTTCTTTCTTTATTGCGGTGGAGATTTTCATATAAATTCTCTTTTGTCTGCGGTTATTTATGAACAAATCTAGAAATTAAACTTAATGTGTTAATTTAAATTAACACTGATTAATTGTTTAGTTCGTGGGGTAGATTTATTGCCTCCAAATTTAATTTATTTAAGTGGAAGTGGAACAAAAAAGCGTTAATTATTTTCTTAACCAGAGAGAAAAATCACAGAGAACAGAGGTGTATTGAGATTGAGATAAATATTCTGGAATACGGGAAACAATAAATAACAATTGATTGATGTGAAATATTTTTGCTATGATAATTAGTTTCAAACGAAATATAATTAAATTTTTATTTGTATAATATTTAATTATTTGTCAGAACTTTTATTTATCAATCTATCCTTTTTCAATTCTTTAAAGCATTATTAGTCAAATATAAAAAAAAACATGTAGGTAAACCATTAGACTTTTAGAAAGTGTTTTTATTATTGAAATAGTTATTTTTTAATTCAGTGCGCGAAGTTGATGTTTTTTGTGCAACTATGTATATTAATTTATATATTCTAATTAAAAGTTGTTATATTAATTAATATTTAAAGCATAAATAAATATCTTTATTGACCTACAGATGTGCCTTTTTAAAATTTTGTTTAAATTTTTTACATGATTATAAAAATTCCGAAAAATTAAAAAAAAATTATGCAAACTTTACACGGTTATAACATAACCCATGATAGAAATTAATTTTTTAATTTTAAAACTTCACATCTGTAGATCCATTCTTTCTCTATTAAATGTTTATAAAAACATTATCCTGAATTCAATAATAATCTGACAGTTTACTCGCAACCAAAACACAGTATTTTTCAACTTTAAAATTGCTAGAATGCTACGAGTTTCAGGCTGCTTTCAGGCAGCCGTAGTAGTGGAATAGAAGAAATAGTAAAATTTAGAATATTCTAGGAATTCGGAAAAAAACCTAGACGAGCCGCTTAACACAATTTGTCATTTGATTTAATATTTTTATGCAAGCGAATGTTGTAATCAAAAGCGTTGCATTTACCCATAAATGTCGTAGATCTCCAAAGCTGAGCACACTATTCTAAACCACTCTAAAGCTGATTATTAATACAGTGAATGGTTTGCGGTCTTATTGATTCGATGCAATAATAGCTCCATGTTCCATTGATTTAACGCATTTTGTTGGTTTCCAACTCAATTTCAGATTCAAATTCCACCGATTTCATTATAAAAACCAAAGTTGTTTTCGATATATTCATATTTTCGTGGTCAGACTTTGATTGCTCATCGATTTGTTGATATACCACCGAGTAGTTGTGAGATAAATGAAACATTTTTCAAATTAATTTCCATTGCGTATACCTATCCATTATCTATAGAAACTAATATTTATATCTTAAGGCGGTTCACTGCTAGTATACCCTAAACACCGAAAATTTATTGTTAGTAGTGGGATAGAAAAAAAGTAAAATCGATAGTATTCTAGGAATTCGGAAAAAACCTAGACGGGCTGCTTAACCTAATTTGTGAACCCCCTTGTTGAAAAAACAAACTAGTTTTCTAGATTTGCAACTTCCTGTGTTTGCATTAATGCCATATCTAAAACTCTAGATTTGCATTTTCCTGTAAATGATAATCTTTTAATGCAGGTATTGCATTCCTTTTTACCTTCCGCTTACCTGTAAAGGAAGGTATTGGAATCATGCAAAAAATCAGGTAGTGAGTTTTTAGTGGATGAGCACGAATTAGGGTCCTTACAACTCATTTTTGATAGTTTCCCGATGATGTATGTGTGTGTGTGTGTGTGTGTGTGTGTGTGTGTGTGTGTGTGTGTGTGTGTGTGTGTGTGTGTGTGTGTGTGTGTGTGTGTGTGTGTGTGTGTGTGTGTGTGTGTGTGTGTGTGTGTGTGTGTGTGTGTGTGTGTGTGTGTGTGTGTGTGTGTGTGTGTGTGTGTGTGTGTGTGTGTGTGTGTGTGTGTGTGTGTGTGTGTGTGTGTGTGTGTGTGTGTGTATGTGTGTATGTGTGTAGCTATGTGGTCAGGGTCGGATTTCTGTCAGTCGGATAACTCAAATACGAATTAACCAAAAATTTTAATATTTGGTATTTAACATTTGTATATAAATTGGAAGAACCCATTAGATTTTGGTACAAATATCTTCACCGGAAGTGATATTTTTTGAAGATTGAAAAGATTAATTGTCAAAAATTTATATAAATTTGGATAAATATAGTATTTATTTGTAATAAGAATAAGAGGCAAAGTTATTTGCAACTTACGTTATAAAAAAATTGTCTTTATCTGGTAGCATCAAAGAACTGCAGTAAAATTTAAAAAATAAATTTATCAAATAAAACGTTGAAATCTTGTAATCCATGTTCGACTGAATGTTGTTTCTGTGTAAAAAATATTGACAGGTGAGATGGGTGACAAGTTGACATACTAGTGCTATATGTCATAAGTAAGATATTAAATGTAGTAATTGAACGGAGGATGGCTTCAGCACAGAAGAGTTTTCCTGTGAATGAATCTTTTTATTCAGATGATGAAAATTTCTGTGTTTCAATATTTTAGATTTTTATTTGTATATTTTAAATGGGCACCGGATTGTACGTATACATTTCTGTTTAAAGTCTAGATATGGCGGAAGGTTGTGTGATGGCCACGTCAGATTTTTTGTGTAGATAAGTATGAATATTCTAGAATTTTATTTTCTAGTGTTGAATGTCGATCTGTTTCAACACACCCAAAAAAACGTCGCAATTTATATTTATCTACCAGAAAAAAAACTTATTTCAATTTAGCCACAAGTGTCACCAATATATCTCGCCCTCAGCGGCAAAAACCGGGTAATAATTCCGAGTCCGGGCCTGCAGGAAGACAAATTAGCTCCCGCGGAATCCCACAATCAATATGCCGCCGCCGCCGCCACCGCCTTCTCGCACCTTTATAAGATTTTCGCGGTCTGAAGCGTCGAAGAAAACGCGAGAAACGGAGATACATTATTGCATTCCTTTTAGTACCCCGCTCGTGAACAGGACCGCAATAAATCTAAATCTATTTTGCTCCGTCCGCGGGTGAAATATGGCGGAGGACGGCAGACAGACGTCATACTGAGCCGTCGAATATTCACTCTATTTGTGAAAAGAAGGTTCGGTTGCCGGTTTATCAATATTTATAGAAAGATGATACACTAACTTGTTTTTACCTTCCGCTTACCTGTAAAGGAAGGTATTGGAATCATGCAAAAAATCGGGTGGTGAATTTTTAGTGGATGAGCACGAATTAGGGTCCTTACAACTCATTTTTGATAGTTTCACGATGATGTCTGTGTGTATGTGTGTGTGTATGTGTGTGTGTGTGTGTGTGTGTGTGTGTGTGTGTGGTCAAGGGGTGTTAGTCGCATAACTCAAATACGAATTACCCGAAAATTTTGATATTTGGTATTTAACATTTGTATATAAATTGGAAGAGCTCCCTAGATTTTGGTACAAATATCTTCATCGGAAGTGATATTTTTTGAAGATTGAAAAGGTTAATTGTCAAAATTGTATATAAATTTGGAAAAATATAGTATTTATTTGTAATGAGAATAAGAGGAAAAGTTATTTGCAACTTACGTTATAAAAAAATTGTCTTTATCTGGTAGCATTAAAGAACTGCAGTAAAATTTAAAAAATAAATTTATCAAATAAAACGTTGATATCTTGTAATCCATGATCGGTTGATTTTTGTTTCTGCGTAAAAAATATTGACAGGTGAGACGGGTGACAAGTTGGCATACTAGCGCTATTATAAGTCCTAAGTAATATATTAAATGTAGTAATTGAACGGAGGATGGCTTCAACACAGCAGAGTTTTCCTGTGAATTAATCTTTTTATTCAGGTGATGCAAATTTCTGTGTTTGAATATTTGAGATTTTTATTTGTATATTTTAAATGGGCACCGGATTGTACGTATACATTTCTGTTTAAAGTCTAGATATGGCGGAAGGTTGTGTGATGGCCACGTCAGATTTTTTTTTATGTTCTCAAATAAAGAGGATAAATGTTCGTGTGGCAATTTTGTTTTTGCAGTTGTAAATAATTTAAGAATTTTGGGAAAAAAATGGTTGTAGAATTGCAGCCCTTTTTAATATGAAACTAAACATATTAATTAATAACTAATAAAAAAATTAACAATTTATTGTTTAAAGTATTCCGTATGAGTGTACATTTATTGTACTTAAGTGGATCGTCTACATTTTTGTCGAATTCCTTTTTACTTTTTTTTCTATTCCACTCTTTTTCCCACTACTACAACTGCCTAAAACCAGCCCGAAACTCGTACTTTACCGCATTCTAGCAATGCAATGTCATTTATTGTTTTATTGAAGTTGAAAAATACCTACTATACTATAAAAGTGTTTTCGTTACGAGTAAACTGTTAGTTTGTTATTGACTTCAAGGTATTTTTTTATAAACATTTAATAGAGAAAGAATGGATCTACAGTTGTTCCTTTTTAAAATTTTAAGGAGATATAACCCTGCAAAGTTTGCATAAATTGGAAATTTTTTATGAATTTTTCGGAATTTTTATAATCAAGTACAATTTTTATATTTAAATTTTAAAAAGACACAACTGTCAATAATTGATCCTTTAAGTATATAATACTTGTTGAAATACAATTTTATACCATTCTTGTACGGGCCGCAAAACACTTGCTACGTTAGTAGGTACGTTTTATGCTGGATTTTAGGAGGTAGACGGGTCTCTTAATATGAAAATGACGCAGTAATTAAATTATTAATCAACAAATTATCTAATAAATATGAGAATCTTGTTAAAGTTTATGTCACTTAAGAAATAAATTTAAATTTGGACCTGAGCCTCTGAATTATTTTACAAATTATTGGTTAAAATATTCCGTATAGTGTACCTAAATTTTATTGTTCTTAATATAAAAATATCGCAGCAATTTATTAATAATATATGATATTCTTAGAAAAATCTATGTCACTTAAGAAATAAATTAAAATTTCTATACCTATGCCCCTGAATTTTTTAACAAATTATAATTAAAATATGCCGTATGAGTGTACAGTAGCAGACATTAGTTTTCAGAATACTTCCCAACTACAAATACAATTTCTGTTCTAAAAATCGACGCACGTAGCTACAGCAAGACACAGAAACTTGTGTCTTCGTTAAACCTCTGTATACGTCCCATTTGTACATGTTATTGTACGTACTTAATATTATTTATCAACAAATTATCTAATAATGTTGGAGAATATTAGGAAAATCTATTTCACTTAAAAAATCAATTTTAATTTCAATAGGTAGGTATGCAATAAAAATTAATATTTAAAATGTTTAATTTATCTCACAACTCTTCGGTTGTACAACGAACAAATCGATGGCCAATCAAAGTCTAACCACGAAACTATGAATATATCGAAAACAGCTTTGGTTTTCATAATGAAATCGGTGGAATTTGAATCTGGAAATTGAGTTGGAAACCAACAAAATGCGTTAAATCAATGGAACATGGAGCTATTATTGCATCGAATCAATAAGACCGCAAACCATTCACTGTATTAATAATCAGCTCTAGGGTAGTTTAGAATAGTGTGCTCAGCTTTGGGGATCTACGACATTTATGGTAAATGCAACGCTTTTGATTAAAACATTCGCTTGCATAAAAATATTAAATCAAAGGATAATTGTGTTAAGCGGCTTGTCTACGTTTTTTCCGAATTCCTAGAATACTCTACTTTACTTTTTCTTCTATTCTTTCTTCTATTCCACTATTGCAGCTGCCTGAAACCAGCCCGAAACTTGTACTTTATTACCGCATCCTAGCAATGCAATGTCATTTTGAAGTTGAAAAATACTGTTAAAGTGTTTTCGTTGCGAGTAAACTGTCAGTTTCTTATTAACTTCAAGATAATGCTTTTTAAAAATTTAAAGGCAATTAGCATTAAACTAAAAAATAAATAATTGCCTGGGGCGCTATTTTATCATTATACATTCCAAACAAATAAATTTGTATTCTGAATAAACCTAGATATTAGCAGTACGTATACATTTATGTTTATAAGTCTAGATATGGCGGGAGGTTGTCTCCTGACCACAGCAGATTTTTGATCTCAGGTATAAAAGTTTTGGCGCCCCGTGGGGCACACTCCCCCGCACTCGTGCGTTGTTTTCGCGTTTCCTGCTCTCGCCAGAGCCCCGAGGTTCACGGCAATTCACGTGGATCGATGCGCAGGAGACATTTTCATTTTTATGACGCCCAAGTAGGCAGTGCGAGCTTACCACGTTTACATTGTTACCTTTAAAGCGATTTAGAGCGTTTCTGGGTCAGCTATGAATGTAAATACGACTGCCCCACGTTGCTGGATACGTGAGACGTGACATTTGAATTTTTAATACGGAAGGTGCGCGGCGAAGGAAAGGAAGAGATTTTCTTCGTTAAGTTGCGAGATTTTGCATAAGGGTTGGAGTATTTTTTATTTGTTACCTTGTTTAATATCAAACAACATTAAGAGGCTCGACTACCTTTTTTTCGAATTCCTATAGAATACTCTCGGTATTACTTTTTTTCATCTCTTCCCCACTACTACAGCTGCCTGAAACCAGCCCGAAACTCGTACTTGCAATGTCATTTTGAAGTTGAAAAATACTGTAAACATGGCTCCAGATTCCCATAATAACATCTGTATTTTTTAAAAAAATTAAGTAAAACCGAAAAATATAATATCAAATATTGAAAAAAGACCGCAAAAAACGTTATTAACAATTTTTTTTACTTCAAATTCCTAGACCATAGACAAACAATAAAAATCTGACGTGGGCACCACATGACTTCTTTGTACGCCTTGTGTGTTCATACTTTTCTTAATAACTAAAATGTAGAATAATATAAAAAATTCTTTTAACTTATACTAGTATACTCACAAATATATTTTAGTCATTTTATTTAAACTGCAGAAGAAGATATAAAGCTTATTTTACTATTGTCACTGTCATGTCATAATCATTTAAATTTTACGTAGTAACAAATGTTAAACGATCATGGAGTACAAGATACCGAAATACTAAATTATAAGTATATACTTTAATTATTCTTAAATGATAGAAGATACAGAAAAATTTATAAAATACCGATTGTAGATAATAATCACATAATCTTTCATTTAAAATAAAAAAAATCGTCTAAAATTTATTATTTATCAAAATATTTTTAAAAAGTACTACTTCCGGTTTATAGATTGAAACCAAAAATAGGAGGTGCACAACTAGATGCTATAACAGTCCTAAATACAAAATTTCAGCTTTGTACGTCTAACCGTATTTGAGTTATGCGACATACATACGTCCGTACATACGTACATACGTACGTACAGACGTCACGACGAAACTAGTCATAATCGATTCAGAAAAGGTCAAAACGGATATTTCCATCAAAATCTGAAAACCGAAATTTTTCGGGATTACAATACTTCCTTATTACTCCGTACAAGGAAGTAAAAATATAGAAGCTTAAGACATTCTTTGTTAATACACTCATATGTAAAAGCATCATATATTTCAATTATAATTAAAGTAAACGTGGGAGGTGTACACCTCTGTAACGCTGTCAAATTTTAGGGTAGAAGAACACCTTAACAACACGTTTTTAAGGCGGTTGCGCAGTCAAATTATAGGTTTTGCTGAACGCTCTGTATTACTTTAATAAACAAAGATTTAAATTATATATCTGAATAAATAAATTGAACACTTTTTGAATTTTGTATTCCAGAAAATTTAATTTAAAATGGATTAACACCAGCCGTCAAAATAGCGAAAAACAACATGCAGTTTTCCCCATAAAATTTGTTTAAACAATAAGATTTTTTAAACAAATAAGACGTTTTCGAAAAGCTTGAAGTTGCCCTCTTTTTGCTCTAATGCCACTTTTTTGAATTTTTATGTAGGATTGTATTTAAATACACATGAAATATTCACAAAATTGGACATGTTTAGCCATGCACATAAAAAAATTGAAGAAAAAATTTAAAAAACTGGCATTAGAGCAAAGAGAGAGCATCCTTAAAATTTTTCAAAAATATCTTAGTTAATTCGAAAATTTCAATTCTTACTTCAATTTTAATGGGCAAACTAAACATACTTTTCACCATTTTAACGGCTAGAGGCCAACCACTTTAAGTTACGCGACGAAAATCGGTCAAAACCCTCAAAACCTGCCACAGTAACCCCGTTTTACGGTAACCGATTACATCTATTATAAACCAGCCTTTAAGCATTCTGCAGATTTTCTGGTCTCGATTTTGTCTCTGATATAATATATTAAGTATCAATAACGGTAAGGACAGTTTACCGATGAAAGACAATGTCTCCAATTTTGTCTGGTATCGGTAATTCCTTAAGCGACTCGTCTACGTTTTTACCGAATTCCTAGAATATTCTCTTACAACTGTTTTTTCGTAATATTGAATATTTTTTGACAGATGGTTTAACCAATCATATTGCGTAATGATGACGTCAAATGACGTAATGCAACCAATAGAATTGAAAATGTAAAATGATGTATCTGACAACATAATTTTGTAGATTAGGTTTTATTTTGTTACATCAGTAACAAAAAATAAATTAATTTGTCACATGAAACGTCAAAAATGTTTAGCAAAATGAGTCGTTTTGGTAGTATTTTTAACAAGAAAAATTTCGAGATAATAATTTTTTGAGATAATTTTTGTCTATTCCACGGCAACTTATTGCAATTTCACTCCACAAAACATCATCTGACAATTCCCCTCAACTTCGTTGCGGGAAATTGATAGATGATGTTTTGTGTCGTGAAATTGTTAGAAATAAGTTGCCGTGGAAACGACAAAAAAATTATCATCTCTTATGGTATTACCCCTGATAATTTAGGGGATAAAAATGAAGAAAAAAAAATAGAAAGCCGAGATTTTTTCAAATTGCGGACGAAGCTCATTCCAATCGATTGAGACTTTACTGGGGAGGTGTATACCAAAATCCATCTTACTAGGTACTAATTCCACTAAACTACAAAATATGATCTAATTTGACTGAACTATAGGTAGTAAATTCTTGTTGAATGGTTACTATTCAAATAAATTCCAAGCTCAAACTGTTGTTTAGAGGTCTTACTATCATCCAAATCCAAATTTGATCCATTTCACTAACAAGCTCAAGCCTCAAGGAAGGATCAAGGATCACCCGACCGTTTGAGAACCTCTCCTTTTTCATGTTGCCAAAGTGAGACCAATACACAGATTTTTCGCATTGTCGAATCCACGCGTAGCATTGCTGCGCAATGAAATGTTCAATGTTCATTCGTTCATTGATTGATTGAACGCTCACGCTCTGAAATCACGCGCACGACTCACGTTCACGTTCACGCGCTAAAGCCTCTGGTTTGATTAGTTAGTTTGTTAGTTGCCAGTTTTGTACTTTGTTTACGAAATTGTTTGCTGTTAATTTTTTGAGCTGAATTGTTTAACCATTTGTACATTGAAACGTTCGAAGTTTTGCCTGTCGAGTTTGTTTACAAAGATATTTGTTTTTTGAAGCCGAGTTTAAATTAATTAAATGTTTGTGTAGTAAGTGCTAGTATAATGGAAATTTATTTATAAATGTGAATACAAAACATATTTTCTTTGAGTTTATTAATACCCTCACATATTATAACATAGTTTGTAAAATAAAATAGATTGTCTAACTTTTGTTGTACTATAATTAATTTTAATTAAAATTTGTTACAAACTTTCTGTTTTACCTTTGAACGGTGCAAACCACGTATGACAGGAGTGGTCACTAGGGCAGATGAAGTGTGGCCTTTCTATTTACCTTTTAGCTGCATTCTATGAAAATAAACAGCGGCAACGCACTGGCCCGGTAATGATTTTTCTCTCGCACACAGGGCAAACAAAAAGCCACAAATCTACAGTATTGCTAAAATATGGACTGTCCACTCTTGTGTTTTTTATTATACTTCGTTGTGCAAATGGAGCAAATCAATCAAAATAGTTTTTTATGTAACAAGTACGCAAAGCAGAGATTTAGAGGACGAATTTATTTACGGACGAGGCGCCAGCCGAGTTTTTAAATTAGGTGAGTCCTCTTAAACTCAGTTTGTGTACGTGTTACATCGTGTTACATACAAATTTTATAGTCTTTGCTCTCTCCAAATTTATTTAGTAACTATTTGAAATTATTCTAAAATATAACTTTAAAATAAAATTTTGAAAAATGTAGGCAAAGAAACAATGAAAATCACTAAAAATAAAGCCTCGTTCACAATACGAAATTAGTAGTTCTAGTCAGTTGGTATAGTTAACGTTAGTAATTTGACATATATGTAGCGTTCACAATCACGAAATTTGCTCCACGTTGCATTGCGCTAATAACAGTTAGCGCAGGTATTTGCAAACTCCAAATCTGTAGTTAGTAGTTTCAGTATGAACTACTAATCAGAATCTAGAATGAAAATTAAATTTGGCGTTTGACGTCTAAGTTGACATTAATATTCGAGGTCACCTTTGTCATAGAGACATTTACAATTTTGTACCATATTTAAAAATGCTTCTTCGGCCATTTATAGAAAAGGATTATTATCAAAGGTAATTGCGCGGTTTATGTTTTATGCAAGATGTTTTACAATTTAACGACAATACGTCATAATCACATGCAGCTACTGCCTTAACTTATAAATTTATTAAAATGCAAGACTAATATTTTATGTAATGTTTCTAATGATAGCTATTAATTACTAATAATTAAGTATCGTAATTCATACGGTATTAATAGCCATTATTATACACGAGTCGCATACACTATCTTTTCTACTCTCATGCTTTTATTTAAAAGAAATGTTTCATAATGAAAATCTGTATCGAAATGAATATCATTCAAATATAGGCAATTCATATTTAATAAGTAAATAAAAGCATGGGAGAAAAACATAATTTTGCAAACCGCGGTTTGATTTTGAGTTTTGGATAAACGGCTTCACATTTCGTTGTGGAAATTGTAATAAAACCAGGATAACTCGAGAATTGAACCAATATGCTGAATATCGAAATGCTGTTTGCTGCATTTGTTCATTCACTTAAAAAGTGAGTGCTGTTGCATTCATTTCTATACCCTATAATTGAATCGGACGGCAAGTTCAAATAACTAAACCAAATTGACAGCATTTATGCATTATGAACTGCTGTCAGTTATCGGATGTAGCATCATTTTTATGTTAATATAATGTAAAACCGGTGGTGTGTCAAATACTCCATGCATTGTTACTATGTCAATTTTAAACAAGCAACTGAAAAACTACACTAGTGACTGTTAAAATTATACCCATTACTAGCTAGGGAATTGTTCTACTTTTCTTGTTTAATATATCGCCATAGTAACGATATCTTAGGTAGGTACAAAGTACCACCACGTGGTTTTTTGTACGTTATAAGAAAACACAACTTTTATAATATTTTGTCTTTCCCAATACAACACAAATAGGTCGTTAAGACGTCTTTATAATGTCCATGTCTTTAAAACGTCTGATCCAAATGTAATCACAAAAACGTCACATACGTGTCTTATATGTCCTCCATTCTGAATGTTTAAAACATGTTATTTTCTTCCATGCAAATGACGTCTATTTAATACCTTTTCTACAGTCAAATGATGTCCTTTTTAATAAAATTATGACCAATATGAGACTTAAGTGTGATCAATATAGGATTTATATATGTCATAACCAAGATACATTTTGGGACAAATATAGGACTCGTATATATTGTAAGCGGGAGTTTTCAAACTGGACAATATAGTGACGACTTAAAGACTACCGCATAAGACGTTTAAAATTCGACCAATTCTAGTCTCCTTATGATGTCTATAAGACAGTAGCAAGATGTACGTCTTACAGACGTTAATACAATCGATGTGTTGTATAGGTTGTTTAACACACATTATTCATACACTGAAACAGTAAACGTGGTATCGTTTCATTCTTAAGCTAAGTTATAAATTCCAATTCGTTGTGAAAATATCGAAGTTTGAAAATTTACTAAGGAAAAACTCGCGTATGTTTACGTTATTAAAAACGGAAATTTCAAGCGAATGAAATAATTTCCGGATAAACAACAAATAAAAGTAGTGTAAACACGGATGTTCGAGAAATTCTCGCGGTCAGAAAACATTGTTCACGGCGGGACCCACATGAATGTTGATTAAGTTTCAATTAAACCGGAATTTCACCCAATAAACGAATTACGTATCATGACAGTGGATTCAAAACTTTACATATTTTTTAACTACACTACAGAAAGTATGCTATCATTCTTTCCCAAAATAAACAAAATTAATTTTCTTATACAGGTTGGTGGAGGTGAAATGCGAACATAGGGAACATACATGACAATCGAACTTTCATGCCAGGTATCTTGATATATTTTGAAGTAGTGTCACAAAACAAAATAATGTGAATTTGTGTGGCAAAAAGAGTAATCAATAAAATCTAAAAGTGCATGTAAACTTTCTCGTTCTACTCGTACACATACATTATTATGCAAAGAAAATATTTTAATGAAAATAAAAATTTCAATAATATGACAGGTACTTTGACATTGACAGTACTTATTCCACGTATATCAAGATGCCTAGCATGATAACTGCATTGTCATATATTTTCCTATGTTCGCATTTCACCTCCACCAACCTGTATATTGATTACCGGCATAAGTAAGTACAAAACTTCTAGACAAAAAAAGTTAAAAAATGTTCCTAAAGTCTAGTTCCGTTTCTAGCGGAAAAAATATGATGTTAAGGGGGTTTCATCGCTTAGCGCTGCTAGCTCACAAATCCCCGTTATTTCAGATAGGTATCCGCGGTGACAGCCTATGTTTTATGAGCACATGTTGTCTCTATTTATCTAATAGCTATGTTTCGCTCCATTGTTGTTTAGAAAATACTCAATTTGATTGTCTAGCGCGCATGCAATTTTTAAATTTATTTAACAAATTACTCGACTATTTGAATATTTTATATAATAATGTGATACAAACATTTAAATTTACAATGCAATAAGATTTACGAAGAGTTTTTCTCCAAATTATTATTATTTAATTGTTTATAAATAATAATAATAACAATTTTAAAAATTCTACATTGTAGCTAGTTTTTTACTGCCTTTGTCTTTATACGGTAGGTATTTTTTTAGATTTATTGGATTCATAAGTTGGGAGTAATTTGTTAAATACTTTTTTTACTGTGATAAAAGCCCCTTAAATAGGTTTTTCGGCGATTGACGTTAAAAGTGCTGTTTTTTGACAGCTGACAGTCAGCAAAGTGTCACTTTTGCTGCCTAGGCAGCAAAAATAGTAAAAAAAAGTCTAGACAGCAAAAGTAATTGTTACTATGGTGAGTCAACAAATTTGACATTTATAAAATTCATCAACATACCTAACCTATTTTGTTTTTTCATAGCAACTGTCAACATTTACACATAGCAACATATTTTGAATGCGATACCTATCAATATATTGAAAATAATTACTAAATTAATATTAATTAATAACAATCGCCGAAAAAATAATGTGTTTAACATAACAAAAAATACAGATTTGCTGCCTAAGCTAGATTCATAGCCTCGGCTGTGCCTCGTCTATGAAACTCTAGTCGCGGCAGCAAATTTAATATTTTTTTGCCTAGTTAAACAAATGACTATTAACACGCGCAGCTACCGAAAAAGAAAAAATTTGGGATTTCTATCTGTCAAAACATTTAAACGCCGTACTTTTTAAATTCAACAATCAATTATTTGCTTTTTCATTTATAAAAATATATTGATTCTTAAAATGCGCTAATGTGTTCATGTGAACAGTTTCAGCGTCACTCTTCACTGCAGTTGAAGCTGGAAAATTAACGAGTGGGCACTTTTTGTTTTTGTTTTATTTTTTCCGGTGCTGGGTTGTCAAAATGTCATTAGTGGCGCGCTTGGCAGCGTGGCCTGCATGTTTGTATGTTTTATTTGATGTTCGACTAGTAATTTGATATTTTTGTTATTATTTGTTTTGTGAAAACATTAATCAAAATTTGTAAACATGAAATAATACACTGTGATGATGAATATATTTTGGTTATTATAGGAAAGTTTTAACATTTGAAATTATATTATATTCACGTTGGAATAAAATTTATTCGGAGTGTGCTTTTGTTGACCACATAACAAAGCGCTATTTTCTCTGAACGTGCTATTATGACATTGTTTTTGAACAAACTAATATTCAATAATTAATTAATTACAAAATTTTGACACATAAACGCTGTTTTTATTTAATAAATAATATAGCAAAAAATTAGAATAGGTACCTAACGAAATTTTGTTATACGTTTTAAATATCAGTTAACACCTCTTAAAAATACAAAATTATTTAAAAGAAAACAGGCACGCAGCCAGGAGGGGGGCTGCCGGGCTGCAGCCCCCCCCCCCTAAAAGATAAAAAAATAATTGATTTTGAAAAATAAAAAAACATCAATGACAACTTTAAAAAATCTGATTTGGCCAGCATAAGACATCCCTATTCAAGATACACTACTCTTTTAATTGCAGTTTAATGATAGTATTATATCTATTACTTAAATATATTTAAAAAAGTGTAGATGAATCTCTTAGTACAAGTTGAAAATAAATTGACGTTCCGTTTTCCCCTTTTTCCAACTTTAAAGGCCGATATCTCAAAAACTAAGCGAAAAATCAAACTCTAGTCTGCAGCATTGTATTTCTAACGCTTAAATTAACCTATAACCAAATTTTCAGAATTTTGAAATTTTTGACCTCTCAAAAACCAACCACCCTCGATTTCTCAAAAATTGTTCAACATATCGACTTAATTTATTCACCAATGAATTCCTCGCGCCGAATTACATATGTGTACTAATTTTCAGCTCAAAATTCCCTATTTTTGAAGATTTTTTCTAAAATTGACAATGTTGAATAAATCTTGTACCCGTCGGAATTTTGAGCTGAAAATTTGTACACATATGTAATTTGGTGCGAGGAATTCATTGGTGAATAAATTAAGTCGATATATTAAACCATTTTTGAGAAATCGAGGGTGGTCGGTTTTTGGGAGGTCAAAAAATTTCAAAATTTTCAAAATTCTAAAAATTTGTTTATAGGTTAAGTGTTAGTAATACAATGCTGTAGACTAGAGTTTGATTTCTCGCTTAGTGTTTTAGATATCGGCCTTTAAATTTAGAAAAGGGGGAAAATGGAACATCTTTTTTTTTCCAACTTGTACGAAGAGATTCATCTACACTTTTTTAAATATATTTAAGTAATAGATATAATACTATTGTTTGTTTATACAATGTTTTCCTCCCGCACTTGCTTTCCTCATGCCCGGGAGGGAAAACTCGCTTCCCTCCTTTCATTAGCGGGAGAAAAACACTGCTTTCCTCCCCCAGGGAGACGTAAAAAATGTGTATGCAAAATTACAAAAAAGTTTCAGCAAGCAGCATAGCAGAGCACAACAATCAATAATATAATAAAAACTACAATTTTATTCTAGTACCTACTAGTTATTCTGAATTAATATACGTACAGGCAAGCAGCAAGAAATTCGTTTGCAACATTTCTATCCTAACAAATGTAGCAATTTTATAAATATTCATTTGAGCATTATTAAATCTCAGATGTAAACTTCATATTAAATCCTACATAATCTTATTTGTTTTCCGTGTTGCTTTGTGCTTTGCAGTGCAGTGCAGTTCTACGTTGCAATGCAGGAATAACAGGGAAGCACATATTAATATAAAATAATGATTGCATTAAGTTCTCGACATACGAGCGAGTTTATTAGGAGAATAATTACACCCAGGGCAAAGTTGAAGGGAATGCTGAATATAATTGGCATAAAATTCCGGAAGTAGTTCAGTAACTATTATCCCAAGAGGAAGTAGAGACGAACGTGGGCTAATGTGAATGTGCAACTAGGAATCGGAAACTTACCGAAAGATAACTTTGTTAATTGGACATTCTTTAAGGAACTTAATTACATACATGCATAATTATCACGCCATTTCTTTAAAAATAAAATGCTTGACTCCAAAGCGCACATCTTTATGAACTGTAGATGCGCATTGCATAATGCAAATGATTCTATTGCAGCATTAATTTTTATGTTTTCGGAAATGAGTTGTCAAAACAATAAAGAGGATTTTCGGATTTAGGATTTCGGTTCAGTTCGTTAAAGCAGACATTTATTGGGAGTGCCATTCTAGCAAAAAATTCGAAAAACAGTTTTGCATATTTTACTTCAAAAAGTGTACCACCGACAAGATATTTTTTTCTACAACTGTCAAAAAATGTTGACATTTTTTAATTGTTAACAAAGTGCGAAATGTTTTTTCACAATCTTCTTTTTATTATTTACCTTGACAACCATTTAAAACCATGAAAAAAAATTCGAAGTTTAAATTCGAATTTAAAATTAGAATTTAAACTTAGATTTTAAAATGCGCTTTTTAAATTTGAACTGGAAATTTCTGACGGTGTTTTCATCTCAAAATTGAATTTTTTTAAATTAATTGTTAACATCTAAATAAAACATGTATCAGTTATTTTTTAAACGTCAATAATAATCAAGATATGTAATAACATTTTTATTGGCGTTATTAAAAGAAAACTGGTAAATTTCAATATTTGGATGTTGGCAATTAATAAAAAACAATTTTCGTAAATTTGAGATCATAGAAATTTCCAGTGATAATCGACGTATTTGAGCTCTTCGGAGTGCCCTTAAGGCCTGGTTTATGCAGGGTGTAACTTTTGCATTTGCTTCAACATTACGATTCATATTCAGCATTAGCCCGATTAATTTGAAAATTCTTATATTTTAGGGTTTTGCAAATTCGCGGAAGCGTTAGTACTGTTACACGTGTTTCCGTTACTTAAAATCTCAATTTTAAAGCAAATGCAAAAGAGTTACACCTTACATAAACCCTCGCGATTATTATAGGAAACAATGACGTCTACTGTCTTAATTTAGTTTCATAATATTATTTTTTATTTAGTTTTCTGCATAAACCTAGCATTAACGACTTGGTTTCTATATGAAAAATGAAACTGTTTTTATTATTCTGTGGAAAACAGCCACCAATGTTTTAATCAAATAATGTTTCCAAACTTGGTATTCATACACCTCCCAACCTACTAACCTACATTTCACTAAACAAATATGAATAGGAAACAATACAAATCGAATACCTATGTCATTTAATAAATAATACTTCAATAATGGCAACCTATACCTAAGAATTGTTACGCTAAATCAAGTACTTACAGATACAGAGCCATCTATGTAAAAGTACATTGACTATTATTTTTCATAATCGGTAAAGCAGAATAGCAGAATACTGTATTTTGGCTAAGACTGTATTAGACGTAGGTACGTAGAAATAAGTTTTGATGTCAGTTCTATTTTAATTCAACTTATGAGCTAAACAATACTTTGCTAAGTACTTTTATTATTATTATTATTATTTCTTGATATTATTTATTTATTGTTTACCAGTTTCTGCTCACTATACACGAAATTACATTGATACGAACCTGAATATTTGATTGTTGACAACAATATGAGTGTTGTAAATTTCCTAGAATATATCTCCAACATAAAAATGAGCTTAACCGTCTCTGAATAGATATAGGTATAGAAAAGTATTTATTGCTGACTAGTAGTTCGTACAGAGTTTTTACAATAATAATAATTATGTGTATCTACATATCTGGGCAAGCCCATTTCTGTAGTCTTTTAAATTAATACATATTTACATTAATAATTTTGTGGTTCCTTTACATATATTTTGTAGGAAAAAACAATTTGAAGCAAAAAAATCTACACAGGGTCTGAATAAATAGTATTTTTTCTAATACTTGCACGTTCGTGCTTGTTTGTGTGCGAAAAGTGCCTCATTTCTAAACTATGCGAATATTCGTGCGCAAATTAGATGCGTACACGAATAAACGTGCGCAAATTTTTTCACCGCTCGCGAGTCGCGGCTCGCGAGGTCGCGAACGCGAACGCTCGGCTTTGCTGCAAACCCCTGCCCTCGCCGTTCCGCCGCGAGCAACTATCGGTCGACTTCGGCTCTGCCTCGGAAGGCTTCGGGCAACTATTGTTCAGGCTGCTGGCTGCATCTCGCCTCGCGGCATCCTACATTATTTGTTGTGCACGTATTGAAAAAGATATTTTTATTGGAAATATAATTTAAGTAAACTTTGACGAACGAGGTGCAACCGAGTGAGGCAATATACGAGCAATACGATATTTACTTTTGAACGAGTCATGAACGCTATTTTTTAGACGATCACAAAAAATAACACACAATTTTTCAGGTTCACCTTTTAAACACACACAATCTTCAAATGACATATTTACTGTTATTTCAAACAATCAACAAACAAAGCAAATGCTGCCTAGCTATGTTAATTTGGTCTCATAATTACGATATGACCATATCATGCTAGCACGATAGTCATATCACGTTAGTTCATGATATTTTCAACCTTTTTCGGTTAGGCTGCTGCTGCGATAACTATTATTTTCTGTAGTGGTCGTCTAAAAATTATTTTTTTTATAAAACAACTTTTTTTTCAAGAGTGTCTTGATTACAAAAATTCGTGTTATTTATAAAATTTACATATCTTGTATTTTGTTAACCAGAAGGAAACAGGCGCGGATACAAGGGGGGAGGGGTAACGGGGTAATTAGACCTCCCCCTTCCCAAGAATCCTAAAGTTAGACTTAAGAGTGTCGTTTACCTAAATGACCAAAACATGCTTCGCACAAGTTTTTGATTTATTTTCATGTCTGATTTATCGAAGACTATGCGTGGAAGTAAAAATTAAGTTTTAATTTATTTTTACACATAAAAAAGACTGTTATTCAAATCCGAAATTTCATATAGAGGCATATATTTGATCTTGAACTAAAAAAAATTTTCGCGTGCGGCGCTATTCTATCATTCCATTTGTCAAAATTACCCCTCCTAAGAACATCACCTGGATCCGCCGTTGGAAGGAAACGGGTCTAAGTTAAAAGACATTTTTTGCTTAAAATGGGCTCAGTAATAAGCTGTCACACTAGTCCTGAAACACCCTGTATTTTACAAAATGCAATTCGTATTTTATTAAACCCGGATTTGTCTCGTGCGAGTAGGTACTTATGATAGTAAGTTTTTTAGATAGTACTTATACTCTGTGCAATTCACTGATTGTTGACTTATTATTAAAGTGCGTCCCGGCGTAAATACAAAAAATCTGACGTGGACACCACATGACTTCCTTGTACGCCTTGTGTGCTCATACTTTTCTTAATAACTAAAATGTAAAATAATATTAAAAATTCTTTTAACTTATTATTCTAGTATACTCACAAATATATTTTAGTCATTTTATTTAAACTGCAGAAGAAGATATAAAGCATATTTTACTATTGTCACTGTCATGTCATAATCATTTAAATTTTACGTAGTAACAAATGTTAATCGATCATGGACTACAAGATACCGAAATACTATAAATTATAAATATATACTTTAATTATTTTTAAATGATAGCAGATACAAAAATATTTATAAAATACCGATTGTAGGTAATAATCACATAATCTTTCATTTAAAATAAAAAAAATTGTCTAAAATTAAATATTTATCGAAATATTTTTAAAAAGTACTACTTCCGGTTTGTAGACTGAAACCAAAAATAGGAGGTGCACAACTAGATGCTATAACAGTCCTAAATACAAAATTTCAACTTTCTACGTCTAACCGTATTTGAGTTATGCGACACACATACGTCCGTACGTACGTACGTACGTACAGACGTCACGTCGAAACTAGTCATAATGGATTCAGAAAAGGTCAAAACGGATATTTCCGTCAAAATCTGAGAACCGAAATTTTTCGCGATTACAATACTTCCTTACTTCGTACAAGGAAGTAAAAAATATATTTTTCAGTTCTCTAAATGAAAATACTTCAGATGTGGAAGAAGACGGCACCGAAAGTGGCGAAATAGAGAGTAAATATCAAAGTAAAGAGAACGAAAACGTAACAATTGAAGATGTAAGTAATTGTTACAAATTTTGAATTAAATAGCATATCATATTTTGCTGGATACCTTATTTATAAGTGTGAGAAAAAATTTAAATGCACTTCTTGTGCAAATTCTTTAAAAAAACATGACGAAATATACACAAAAACTGAAATTTTAATATTTTTAAGAGATTATGGTGAATCTGATAGTATTGAATTTT
Source organism: Agonum fuliginosum (assembly GCA_947534325.1). Lineage (NCBI taxonomy): Eukaryota > Metazoa > Arthropoda > Insecta > Coleoptera > Carabidae > Agonum > Agonum fuliginosum. Next base: position 31,925,087 of record OX384037.1, read on the forward strand.
TATACAGACCAACAGATTTGGTTGTGGATATTATTTTAGTTGCTTTAAATTTTTTTACAAAATTTTATGCAGAAAATAAACATATATCTTAAAAAAAAAACACTTTTGGCAAAAATTATAGAAGTTATTAATAATAAACATCCCGGCTGGTTTCAAAACGATCAATGCTATCAGCACAAAAAATATTTAATTGATTTATTAATAACCATAAACATTTATAAAATGTTAGCATCTATTACAAAATCTTTTAAATTTGCAAAAAATATAGGTAAGTACCTTCTTACAAAAGGAAGGTCAGCATTTTACAAAATAAATAGATTATTAAATAAATAGATTATAAAAATATGTTGCTTTCGTCATTGTCACCAATATTATTTAAGAAATTTATTTTGTGATGAATTTGTCATTTATGTTCTTATTTTATATATTGAACTTATTTTCTGATGAAGATTCAATTTTAATATTATGAAACGTTGTATTTTTGTTAATAAAATATTGCATAATATGAATGAAAAGTTTTATTGAGATATTTTTAAAGTTATTTCCAAATGCAAATTAAATACATCAAAACTTCTTTCCAGTTATATAAGCTCCTCCCATGCTCCCCCACCCATTTGGAACTTCAAATAGTTCCTAATATGCACTACAGGGGCAGCACTTTCTCAGGTACACAAGTGCGAACGATTCTTCTCATTAGGTTGCCATTATTGAAGTATTATTTATTAAATGCCTATGTGTCACTGTCAAATATAATTAAACCAATTCAACAAACATAATACCCCAAATGAAACATTGAAGACATCTCTTGCCAATCATAACATAATCATAACTCAAACAAACAATTCAACCCAAATCTTCGTACTATCTATATTCTCTGCCCTCTTGAGCCCTACGACGCATGCGCGCGCCTTTCAATTATCACAAACAAGCGAGTGTTAAACAGCGCCAACTCGTGTGTTTCAAGCATGGCCTGCTGGGATACGTTCTCTGTTTATATGTTTGTATGTTCCTCACATGATAATAGTGAGACACAAGTGCGCTGTTGTAGTGGCAACATTGCTACTGCGCCAAAGAGGGTTAGAATTTCATTGTTGGAAAAATGTCCCAGTGCCGAGGGAATGGAATAAATGGGGTTAGTTTAGTTCAACTGTGGAAGGAACAGATATTGTTGCATTTTGTAATGAGTTAAATAATTAATATTATCTTTAAAACTTAAATACTATCAACGGGTCAAAAGTTAAATGAATCCTATTTTCTCTCAGCAGGAAAAAATAGTTTTATTTACTTAGTCTCTATGAATTATTTTAAACCAAACTGCTGACAGGGTATAAAGAGTGCCACGATTCGCTCAAAACTTTATATTCTAGCTAATAAGGACCTATACTAAATTCCACGAGAGCTTTCATTAAAGGGACACGTGGTTTCGTGCAGCCTGATTGTCTCTCAATTGTATAGGGTCTTTCAATAGGAGTGATAGTTTTTTCAATAAAGATTTCTCGATTTCTGATATATATTTTATTTACTTCTAGATGTCAAATTATTTAGTATAGTGTGCAGTTTTATGATGCAGCGTTTGACGCCTCTAGACCGGTTGGAAATAATAAAAAATATTACCAAAGTTCAAGCTCAGTTGTGGGTGCTCAACATTTATTCACCCCAGAATTGGGTCGCCCTCACCGTTACTCTGCGCAGGCTATAAGACGCACTGTCATAAAGTTGGAGCTAACATTACTAAGACAATAAGCCACCAAGAAGACAACTAAATGTTCGAAGTGAGGAGAAAATCACAGCTGTAGCGGCCAGTGTTGCAAATGAGCCAAATTCTGCCAAATTGGAGCGATCTTGTAATCAGTCTCAACAAAGCCGTGGTGGACATTTGAACGATATCTTGTTCCGAACATAACTGCATTGTTTAAGCTTCCAAATAAAACAAAAACTAAATTGATATGTGAAACCGTTGACGTTTTATTTAAAATTAAAATCCTATCACTCTTTCTTAATGAAAGACCCTATATTAAAGTAACGAATTATTTTTTATTTTCTCAAACCTTGTATTATAGCTATATTTGATTATTAGCCCAAAAAATTTGAATAAAGATTGTGTAATTTCGTTTTATTATCAAATAATATCTTAAATAACTTATCAATCTTATGAATTACTAATTGATTTTTTTATTTCAGGTACGTACCAAGATCCATTACCATTCTCTTACCGAAAAAGTAAGTAATTTTATTTACCTACCTACAATAAACCCCAGAATCAAATTTGATTCCATAACTTCGCGACAATAATGCTCCATTCTCTTTCCAATGGCATGATTCATCATCAGATTGTCTGGATCCTGTTCATCTCGCGTTTGGTGCACTTTTCGCGAACAAATCTATGGGGGGGGGGGGGGGGTGTCTTCTTCTCTGTAAAACATGCGCGGTGCTCGTAAAATCTGATGGGATTAAACTCGGATGCATACAAAGACATGATAGTATTTTTGATGCTCGGATGTTCTTGATGCTCCACTGTTCGTGAGACGATTAATGCTGTATGATGATTTGTTTGTTTTTGAAGAGATATTTTGATGGAATTTTTAAGCAAACTCTACGAGACCTCAAAGTAGCTATAAATATTAATCATTTCACGCCGGGATGAATCATGAGGAATATGGATTATTTAGGATTTAAGGACGGAACTTAATATGTTTTCTGGAGACAAGTCTCTAAATTTTATTTTTCTGATATTACTTACAGATTATTTTACAACAAATACGTAGATTTATTTAGAAAGCATATTAGCATTGTAAATTATTTATTCCATCTTGTTCCATTTTAATTATGATTAACAAAGTCGAAATAAAATTATATTATACGTACTGTCTCATTATTAAGTTACCTACTAGTATTTACTAATTAGAAAATTTACTGTCATGTCTGACATTTCATTGCCAAGTCCATAAATTCAGACAAAGCAGTAAACTGCATTTCTGCTGTTACATGGTACCTACTTTAAGTAGAAATAAAAGCTTTCCTTCCTCTTTATAAAGACTAAAAGTAAGCAAATCTAGTACAGAAAAAATTAATATTTAATGTGTGGTCAAAAGAAAACATTTCAATGTCAAAGTTTACTGGACCTATCTATAGATTTAAAAAAATATATTTCTTTAATGTTAATTTTGACATACCTATGAATTTTTTGACAAGCTTTTAAAGGTAGTAGATAATTTAAAAGTTTAGAATAATTTAGAAAAAAAAATTGCACAAAAGATGTTCCAAATAATTTTGTACTAAGGTATAATTATTTCCTCTCGCCACTTAGTAATGTAAGAGAGATACCTATATCTTAACAATTTATGGATTAATGGGAATTTTTGTTGTAAAAATGTATAGGTACTATTATGTCATATTAAATTTGTATTTGAAAATTTCTTCCTAACACCTTTTAAAAATAACAAAAAGTTAAAAATTCTACAAATTTCTAACAATCTCCGTTTATTTACTTACCAATGAAAATGAGTGTAAATGACAAGCAAATTTTTGACAATTATGAAAATATAAAATGTCATGTATTATTATTTATATGGTATGATAAAGTTTAATAATATTATTAAAAACTACAATTTCTTTCTACAATGGTATATTTTTTGTAAGTACCTTTTACATTATTAGTTATATACTTGTAGTATTAAAATAAAAAAATTGTAAAGTATGGCGAGAGGTCATGTGTTGGCCACATCAGATTTTTTTGATATAGGAACCTACCTACATGATCAATTAAGGTACACCAGCTAAAGTTATCTTATAATACCTCTGGTTGAGTATCATTTATGAAACGTTAAATTTTAACTTTAAATTTTCATTGAAAACTAATACGTTTTTAAATCATCGTGGGTTCAGACAGATAATGGAATGACAAGTCACCAAATTTTTTATAATTTTTTTAAGATCAATGCAGTCCTAATCGTCAGATTCATTTAAAATATAATTAAATAGTAGATAAATAATATAAAATAATATAAGCAAATAAATTTTATGTGCGATAGCGTCAATTGATTTATAAATCAAATTGCTTAATTCACAAAGCTTTGTGCAGGTATTCGAAATTTAACAAATACATGAACCTTTCAAATGTCTTCTCCAGATATTATCAAAATACATACTTTTGTAAGTAGGGTTTAATAATCTAAATATAGAACCCTTGCTACCTTGCAGGATTATGATTCCATATAATAAGATGTTCTGAATATGAAACAGGGCTCTGCAAATGCGCTACAAGATAATGGTGTTAAGATAATTACGAATTGACGTAATTCTGCAAAGTTCGATGCATAATAAGGTCGGATCGGTGAGACATTCTCCTTAGGTGTTCTTCTATCTCCAGATCGATTATTGCCATCGGTGGTTTGCAATTTAATTAAGTTCCAAATTAGATTTTACTTCATTTGCTGTGTTATATTTAATTGTTTCGAATTATTTCCAGTCAATAACACGGAAGGAAGTTTTTATTATAATCTAATTTAAAACTTGGCCAACTCGAAATAATTTTTAAATCTTTTATGTCTTCAAAATTCACAGACCAGTTAAACCAATTTTCCCTTCTAAAAGGGAACTTACCTAATTGAAAACTGATAGAATTTTATTCAACTTCTGTTTGATTTTGAAATATTGGTTATTATTTTCCATCATTATAAGCCAATCATATTACATAATAGCGGCGTACACTATCCAATAGAATAATTAAAAATTATAAGCAATAACCATGTGTACACAGTTTTATAAAATTAAATTTTTTTAGTCAATCAATCTTTTTTAGATTTGAACGTCAAATTTCAGTCTTCAAATAATATTTTTAAATACCAGTCAATATGATAAATCTTTTGTCAGATAATGTTTTGTGCCGTGAAATAGAAATAGTAGATCCCAGTAAAATAAAGAAAAAGACCTACAAAAATTGTGAACGAAGATTTTTTGTTTACAAAATCTTCGCCCTCAATTTTTGTGGGATTCGAGCAAATTTTGGTTTTATTTTACTGGGTTGGAGGTAGTTGGTACAATTCTAGGTCATTTGTGAAATTTTCTTCAGTTGACTATGTCAAAAAAGCTAGTACCCCCACTTTACCCAAAACAATTTTTTTAGTCCTATAATTTTGTACTAATTTTGGACATTTTTGAACCATAAAAATCAAATTTTGACCCATCGTCATTTCAGAGATTGGACAACTCGATATCAGAGCAATAAAGCTGGTACCCCCACTTTGACAAAAAAAAATTTTTTTAGGCCGATAATTTTGTACTAATTTTGGACATTTTTGAACCATAAAAATCAAATTTTGACCCATCGTCATTTCAGAGATTGGACAACTCGATATTCAGAGCAATAAAGCTGGTACCCCCACTTTGACCAAAAAAAAAAATTTTAGGCCGATCATTTTTTACTAATTTTGGACATTTTGAACCATCAAAATTTCTGTTTGACTCAAGAAGGATTTTGTTAGCATTGATTAGTTTATGTCAAAAAAACGGATTTCTGTTGGACTCAATTACGGTTTTGTTAGTATTGATTAGTTTATGTAAAAAAAACGGATAGGTAAAAAAACGGTTCACGCTAGGTTCGCGCTAGCGTGAACCTAGCGTTTTTTGTACATAAACTAATCTATGCTAACAAAACCCTTCTTGAGTCCAACAGAAATCCATTTTTTTGACATAAACTAATCTATGCTAACAAAACCCTTCTGGGGTCCAACAGAAATTTTGATTTTTATGGTTCAAAAATGTCCAAAATTAGTAAAAAATTATCGGCCTAAAAAATTTTTTTTGGTCAAAGTGGGGGTACCAGCTTTATTGCTCTGATATCGAGTTGTCCAATCTCTGAAATGACGATGGGTCAAAATTAGATTTTTATGGTTCAAAAATGTCCAAAATTAGTACAAAATTATCGACCTAAAAAAATTTGTTTTGGGTAAAGTGGGGGTACTAGCTTTTTTGACATCAGTTGACTCGAATCCGTATCCACTCTCAGTTAGCAGTTACCATTTCAAGTTGGGGTACAATTAACTAGGCAACCGCAAATCTATCGAGCATCAGCGGATGGTTGTAACAAGAGCTTACACCAGAGGGTTAGAGTCTGTGCGTTTAGGGAAAGGATTTACACAGAGACAAATATTCGTTTAGACGACTCAAACTCAGAAATGTAAGGTAGGGGTGTGCGGTAGCGGCCATGTGTTCTTTCTCTGAGTGCATGGACTGCTGGAAGAATAACCGTTCTGTGATTTGATTCTTTGACAACCAACTAAATGACAGCTGTCAAACTGCTTCGTTGGTTGTCAGCGAATCAAATCACAGATCGGAGGTAACGGCAAACGTTTTTACGGTGTCAACGGTGAACGGTACATGTAGGGAGACTTAAGGCTGAATTTCACCCATTGACAGGAGTCAATAAAAGTAGTAGGTACCTACCTATAATAAATAAATAAAATTAGGTACTTGTCACGTCAGATACTTAATGTTTTGTGTTGTGAAATTGATAGAAATGATAAATAATAATTATCAAAATAGTATTATTGTGATACAAGTGTGGAAAGGACTTCATTGAAAAACTAGTATGACAGTTGGAGCACGAGCGTTAGCGAGTTCTATCATACGAGTTTTTCAATGGTCCTTGCCACAAGTGTGTTACATACTATTTTTTCTACGAAAGTGGGCAATATTCAAAATTAATCTATAAATTTGGAAATAATATTTACAAATTTAAGAAAAACAATTCAGGTATAGGCTTGCTGTCAGAGCTGAAAACAGTAACAATATCTAAAAACAGTCAGTTCAATTTGGTAATTTTGCATTTATGATAAAAATAATGACATTTCATGCAGAGTGTTGTAGTTATAGTGAAAATGAGTTTATTTAAACTCCTTCAGACATTTACGGCAATTGTGAATCTAAACTTTTGTCTCTGAAGTCAAAAATATCCGGACGGCTTTGACCTTCCAGTAACTGCATAATTTCTAGTTCAGAAAAATGATTTATGTCTCAAATTCAGTGAAAATCGTCTATTCAAATATTTATTACAGAGATTACAACAAATAAAGTGTTTTAGTTATGAAAAATGTACTTTTTGAAAAATTCGCACTAAATACACAAAATGAGTGTAGAAATTATTTTCACCACTGAATGTTTCAAAAGTCTACGTTCATCATCAATTTTAATATCTGAAACCATGTGAATTCGCACTTTCGTAGAAAAAATAATAATCTCTTGCATATTACTAGAGAGAAATTTATTAATAATTAATTATTTCTGACATGACTGTGAGCAAATTTAAGTGAATAACAAATAATCATTTCAGCAAAATAAATAATTGAGAAAATTTCATCTCTGGTGATGTTATCTGTATTAAAATTGCAGATGTTCCAAAATAAGCTTTAAATTTTACTGCGGAAATCCCTTTTAATTTAAAGTCGACTTTACACTGTCTTTAATAAACTTAAAAATCCGTATATAGCTTAGATTCGGTACGAACTTCACAACTTTACAAATATCCTGCGCATTCCTTACACATCCTTCGCGTACGCTTCTTGTAGTCTCATTTGTTTCACCCTTTCATTCACCAACTTCCTCCGCGATTGGTGAATACCCAAATAGACAATACTGCGAATTCCTCCCTAATTCATTTAGAACCGTCTTAGAGATTTCCCACCAACTTGAGGAGCGGAGAAGCTTTCTTCCCCGGAGTTATGCAAATTCTAATTTGTACTGGTGTGACAGGGCTTTTTCCAATGTTTTTCGTAACGACACAGCAGGGGGGGAGGGTAAATGAGTGGCTTGTCTGAGGTATCATTGTTTTAATGAAGTTTTCAACTGGTTCTAAGCGAGGAATTAAAGGTTTTGTAGAGAAAAGATCTTTGAGGAAGAAATGGAGACTGTTGTGTTAGAAGAATAGCGGAATTAACGCAGTTTTAAAATGTTAAACATGGGCATTAGAATACAATGGGTGACTGTTTTCGAATTTCATATTTTCGTTTTGTTCTTTATATGTAACAATAGTAGGCTGAACTCTCCATCTCCATACCCTTCTCTAAGCTTTAATGTATATTATGTATCAAGTTAGTCACGAGTATCATAAACGATTCATATATTATATTTTTTCTACGACCACAAATTACACAGCATAAATTCATAAATTATGTAATATTTCATTTATAATAATTATTGAAAGAAATCATTAATTTCCTCCAGTTTTTCACAACAATTAAATGTAAAATATAGGAGCAAACTTCGCCCCGTGTTTAATAAGTCAGTTATTATGTTCAGCACGTGACTAAAAACGGCTAAAGCCACGGCTTGTCGAGGTGTGTTTAAAATATTATTTAGCGAAATGAAAACCAGTTCATTAAATGATTCTTTAATAATAATAATAATAGGAGTAGCAAACATATAAAAAAGCTTCTATAAAATTTACAATAGTAAGTTATAATTAAAGTAGGATACCCAAGTGAAATTGTTGACTTTTTATTTCAAAAGAGGGTAAGTTATGTTACAATTTATTATAATAAAGAAATGCTCAGTTTAACTAGGGTAATAACAGAAACTGCATTAGCATAAGAAAATTAGGTTCGGTTTTTAAATTAATGAAACATCAAAAGAGCTAAAATTTTAAAATAGGTACCTAGTCTACAAATAATTCAGTCAATCAAATATTATGAATTTTTTTTTTTAGAATTGACTTTTACTTGTATGCCAGTCAATGTATTATAATAAATTTACACAGTAAAAAATCAGACCGAATACAATTTATAATAATTTTGTTTCTAGCTATATTGAAAAATGTTAAAACAACATTTAAAAGTTGAAAAAGTGCGAATTTAAACAACAAAGAATAATATGAACCTACTAAGATACTAAGGTGTTTAAATTAATTTGTATGCAGTACAATAAACTAATTTTCCTGCAACATTTTTTAATTACTAGAAAATATGTATGTTCTATATTTTTGTCTAAAAGAACTATCTATTCTCTTCATTTTGTTATGTCTGTTATTTTGCAAAGTGTTTAAAAACATTTCCATAGATTGAAAGAAATTTTCTGAACCCTAGTAACAAATTATTTATTTATTTGGGAATTAATCCAGTATAGTAGTTTTTAATACACCTGCATCATAATTGATTTTTAAAACACGCAAATGCGTGCGAAATCACAAGATTAAAACACGCAAAACAAATATGTATAATCTACACTACAGAACTAATTCCCAAGTAAATAAATATTTTAAAACATTCCCACTTTACTAGCATTCGTTTTATCTGAAGAATTGAGATAACTAACGTTATAGTTATAGTCGAAAATAGAGTCAAATATGAATCAATATTTTTCCAAAAATTGTAAACCTTCATGAAACTTTTATTTTTATGAAAAATTTGTTCAATAACCCCATTTTTCATGCCTCTTTATTCTTAAAAAGTCGCTAATCTTTTTATACACAATGCGATTATCTTCATTTAAATTTCATGCAGATGTTTAAATACCTTTGCTGTGTAGAAATTTTCTTCGCTTTCCCGCGCATTCAAAATTATTCCGTGCACGTAAAACGAACATTTCCTCTTCCGGAACAACGTAACAAAAAGTCATATATGTTCAGAATAAACGAAGCGAGAATTTTATATTGGAAATAGTTTGTAATGCGTAATACAAAATAAAGTCAATTCAATACAGACCATTACTTTTTATCGAGTTATTTCTACGGCAAATGTCACGAAGGAACGACGGAATTTCCTTATTATTTGTAAACTTGCATTTCCAACAGTTCTATTCGTTTCAAGGGTTGTTTTATTTATTGTTGTATATTTAACAAAAGCAATATTGCACTTGGGTTTACTCGAAGGACTCTACTTCCAAAAACTTTCGTATTCAAATTTAAAAAGTAAACTTAAACATATGTTTTTAATTTAATGAAAGAAACCGGCAGACAATATTTTTATTCGTTCAGAAGTTACAGTAAATTAAACACAAAAATTACGAAAATAGTAAACTTTGCAGGTCCATCCTTAGTTACGTCCCTGGTAACCACAAAGCAATGGGCACCGGCTAGTAGCTGTAACAAAGTGCTTGCGCGAGAGGTTTAGATGGAAGAACAGCCTCTCTTGAATCTCGCAAATTGTCGGAAGGAAAATAAAGTAAATTAAATAAAACACATAACAGCAACAGATTAAGATGTTGGAAAGTACTTAAAAATATTTCCGGAAAGAATTAAGGTACATGTGAGATTTATCAGTGAAAATCGCATGACACAAATAACAGCCAATGGATTAATTGTTTACAATAATAATAACCATGCTTATATAAAATTGTTCTCGGAAATTTTTTACTAGTAGCTTGAGTAACTTAACTGAAATTAATAAGCGGAAATTTTACCGTCAGTTGTCACACTTTGACATTAAATTAAGAATTGGTTACATTGTTATTTTGAGTATAAATAAGCAATTAATAAAGTAAATAATACATATTTATTAACGTTAAATACAAATATAGTAAATATTTCAAATTTCTATGGTAAAACGAATTCAAAATTAGAGCGGCGGTTTCATTACGATTTTCTTACCTAATATTCACTCGTGCATTAATTCATGTCCAGGAATTTTTTAAATTAGCTCTCGTGTACTACTCGAGGTAATTTAGACGTTTTTGGAAAGCACTTAAAAAAAATTCCAAAAAGAATTAATGCACATATGATATTATAAGTGACAAGTCCTTAGTTAACAAATATTTCCAAGAAAATTTTATCACTAGTGATGCTAATAATTAATTATGGAAACAGTGCAATACCCACTGAAAATAGTAAACTGTACTGCAGCAAATGCCAATTCGCCAAATATAAATTTTATTGCAAAAGTTATAAATTTATTTGTTCGTAGCTACAGATTTTATTTATGATTCGTGCTTTAATTAAAATAAATTTCAGTGGGTAGATCATTAAATTATTTTTGAATACCGAAATCGAACCCTGGAAAAGTTTTATGTTGTTTACAAATCTAAAAATATTCCAGTTGTTTCTGTTTTATTATTTCGTTAATAAACTAATTAAAATGTCGATTCCTAAGGCTTTATTATCAGGTATCGTAGCGAATTCAAATGTATCGTTCTTTTCGAGGTTCTTCTTTAACTCTGAGCTCAGTGACGTAGTAGTAATTCACAAACGAATTCTATAAATAAATAAAATTGCAATTTTTAATACACGTTTGAAAATAAGCGCCGCAGGAAATTTAGTTGTTGTTTTCAATAAAATAACACCGAGGAAAACTAGGTACTATATTTTATCTTTTATAAACATAAAAAAATTGCTGTTTGCCAAAAGTAAATGTTATTTTGACTGTACATCAATTTCACCAGAAACCTAGTAGTTATTATTATTTATTAGTACAGATAATAATTAGGTACTTAATAGTATATTATTAAATTACTAGGTACAGTACTAGTCTTTTTAATTGAGTATTAATTTAAGGCGCAAATCTCTTCAGTTGCTTCACAATTTATTATACTGGGTGATTCAAAATTCGTTCAAAATATAATAGGGTTTAGCTTAGTGCTCAACTTATTAATCACTGCACTGGAAGAGCTTTTTCAAATTTCAAACATTTAAATGGACGTTCAAACCAATGGAACTTATATTTTCACTACCTACCCTTATTTTTGCGAATTTTGAATAATTTTTTTTTTTCTGAAATCAGTACATCAAATTATATAACCTATTAAAGTTACGTGCAGCGGTATAGAAACACTCTGTATAAATTTGTAAAATATGAGATAATTAATTTTAAAAAATAGTTAGGTATATAATGAAACCTTGTAACATCATGCTCTTTTGCTTTAAATTTCATATCAAATTATAATTTATTTCTAAAGGCGCTAAAACTTTTGCAAGGGGGTGAGAACCCCCGATTACCCCCTTTAAGCGGCGCTACTGATGGGCGTTTATTCCCGCGACTTTCCATTAATTTCCCAGAATCTTCTTTCAGCGTTTTCTCTTCCGGTTTTCCGGAATTTTCTTCGTTTTCCTTTACGCGGAAATTTCCGATAAAAATTATTCTGGTAATGCATTCACTTTGTATTGCTTTTCGGCATCACGGGATTTCGCGCACTTATAAAATATCATTTCATTTCTTATTGACGTTCAAAATAGAATATAATTCATTTCTGCTTTGACGGTAGAAGCAGATGCCAGTTGTCACGCTACCTTCGGGATCTTCAGGAGAGGAAACCTTCAGAGAATCCTTCAGTGTAGGAGTATTTCATCATCGTATAACTTTGCTTACAGTCCGTGCTGTTCAAAATATAGAACATGTTTTGATGTTTGCTAGAGTGCTCATCTTATTTTTCTTATTATTCACGGAAACTGTAACACGCAAATAGTTATAAATAAACAAAATAATAATTTTAAACTTGGTTTCTAGGAACAGATGTCATGCAGTGTTTCGAATAGTGATGCAACGGATATACGGTTATTGTCCGGCTATCCGGCCACATTTTTACTATCCGACCGAATACCGGATAGTGATATTCGGCCTGTACCGAATAGTTAAAAAATATAAAATAAGTATGCAGTTACATGAAAATTTGCAAGTCGAACAAGTCGAATATCGGACTATCCGGCCGAAGAATAAACTAAATATTCGGTATCCGACCAATTCACTATCCGTTGCATCACTAGCTTGGAATATACATATTGTAGTAAAAAAAGACTTGCTTTGAAAAGAATATAATCATAAAGACATAGGTTTTTTTTAAACACAGTCCTTATAATAAATTTAAACATAAATACGACAGATTCCATCAAGGCGGTTAACAAAATACTGAAAAACGTTGCTTTAGTTTTCGCATTAAAATTGACTTAAAACTTTAATTTAAAAAGTAAAAAAGGCCTAATGGTTCTTGCGAAAATAAAATATGAACGTGCCGAGAGGTAAATCCTTCTCATAGCAACGTCGAGAAGTAAATCTTCTCATGAACCAGTAACGCATTTCACAGTTCACCCAGAAAAACAACAGACAGGGTACAGTCGTAGACAGCTGTTTCGGTCTGTTAAAACTTTAAGGTATTTCACCAATAAATCTAGTTTCTTGGGATGTTCATAAAAAATTTATTTTGTGCTAAAAATGACCTAATACATGCGCTGTTAAATTTTTGACGTACCTACAGAAAATGAGATATTCGCCTCTAAAGGAAAGATAATGGTTTCAGTTTATTGAGTGTGAGTTCATTAAGGTTTATTTATTAATTAGTACATATATAACTTTTTTTTACAAAATTTGAAAAATCAGCTAACATCTGCACAGTTTTTTTACATTCTTTTCGTGATTTAGAAATTATGAATATTGAATCATATAACCCATATAAAGTATGTGCATGAATATTGCAGTTCATCAGTATTTCAAATATTATTTCTATGAAATATATTTGCTGACATATGATTGCACTATAACGTGTCACATGCTCGTATAACCTGCTTTCTCAATATGTGACGATATTGACGATTATATTGTGAAATTGTGATTTGACACTTCACATATCCGTTTTCCGTTGCAAATATAACTCCATCAATATTATCTAGTTTATTTATACCCTCGACATAAAAGTATAAAACACATTGGCGTCCCCAGAAATATGTAGGTATTGCCTATACAGGCTGTTTCATAACTTCGAGTACATACGTTAATGGTATATGTTGTTTTTTTTTTTAAATTCGAAAAATGAAGGGTTGTTTACCTAAAACATTTTTTGTAGTACTGCACTGGAATCGTTTTCCTATTAAATACAAACAATAGAAGTACCTATAGGTAATGAACATCTTAAATTACATGATACTAGTAAAATAACAAACGAAATTTAATTATTTTAATGAAACAATAATTACTTCACCCAGCGGCAGTGACTACGAACAAATTTTGACCAGGCAACATGGAAATTAATTTTGCGATTTTAAGAAAAATTCTTTTTGACTCGTAATCAACATATCAAACAACATACCATTAACGTATGTACCTGAAGTTATGAAACACCCTGTATTTGTTGGGGTCTCACAAATTTTAAATTTGGGATCTGGCGTTCAGAGCGGTATCCTTAACCTTTATTTTACGTGGAACTGAAACCGAACAGTAAGGTTCCTCTCCCTGGTTTCTATGCACCCAACTTTATTAATAAACCAGTTAAAATCAACTGTGTAGATAATGTGAGGAATAATTAATATTACTCATTGAAACTCATAATGATATTCCTCTTTTTTACCTCTCGCCCATATTCTATAAGAGAGGTATTGTATTGTAATGGGTCAAAATTTTCGAGTATGAGTTTTTGGTGGATAAGCACGTTTCAGGGTCTTTAGAATTCGAATTTAGTATTTTCACGATGATATATGTGTGTGCCTGCGTATGTATGTATCGACGTATGAATTATGTGACGATATTTCGTCCACGATAACATAAAAAGTATCAAACCTTTAATAACCAAACTTCATATTTAAGGTTTTAATAAGGATTTTAACATCGGATATGATTTTGCTACAAATCCGCAAACCGGAAGTAGTCCTTTTTGAAACTTGATATAGTTTTCTTTAAAAAAAATTGGTACATTATTTATTTATGACAATTTTATACAATAAAAAATAAAAGATAATATAATTATCTATTGGTACAGTTAATTTTAAATACAATTTGCTGAATCTGGTAGTATTTACCAATACAAGTAGGTTACAATTAATATTCTAGTTTTTTGAAATTCCAGTACCTTGTTGTTCATCATTATATGAAATTTGTTTCTACACAAAATTTGATTGATTATGACAGTGACAGTACAGTTGACATCTTTTGCTTGCATCTTGGTTTACATTAGATTAGTAGAATACCTAAGCAGAATTAGGCGAGAGGTCGTGTGCTGGCCACACCAGATATTTTTGTTTTTGTACTGCTTGTATTTATAATCTTTAAAAGGTGGATGCACTAGCCTTACTTAATTTATTGAAACCCAACGGCCATGTTCTAGGGATAAAACCAGTAATATTGCTGGTCGTATTGAACAATGGGCAGTAAAGAATGCAATAGAAAGATTTATCACCCTCCTAATGACTATTATACGGGTGAAATTCTAAATTTTCGCTGCAACCCTTTTAGTGCACTTTGCACCCTGTCTGCGGAATGCATTAATTGCGGATAATTGAACTTTGAGAGCAAATGGTATTCTCCAGTCACTTTTCTTTCTTTGTAGTAAGGAGATGAATTTAGTGGAATTCTATAAGGGTTAATATCGCATTAATTAGACGCATTAGCAATGATGAAACGAAATTCCAAAGCCGTACAGAATAAAATTATTGAGATTATTTCACACCTTAGTCTTAATCAAAAGCTAGTGGGGTCGCTTAACGCCGAATTTAGGGTTAATGTGGACACACCGGACAAAAGCACCAATTTTTTTTTAGGAACAGGTAAGGTACTTAGCTTTTCATTTTTTATAGGAACCACCTCCTCCGTCAGCCATCTTGGATTTTATAGCGGCCATTTTGAAATATAGGTATATTATCAATATCTCGGCTTCTAAGTCACTTAGGACCACAAACTTGGTGTCTAAGTATACATAATTGGGGTCAAGGAATACAACTACACAATTTTTGAATGTATCAGACTATTTATTTATGCATTAACTGATTATATGTAAAAATTATGACTTGATAATTAAATTTTGGATTATTAGAGGCCTTTAAAAAAACAGTACAATGTATCTTACATAAAAATGCCTGAGGAATTCAATGCCGCAAACCGGAAGTCGATATCTTGATCCGTTCAAGAATTAAAGTTGATTAAACACAAGAAACTTTTAAAATTCTAAAATTTTAATTTTTCTCTCTGAGAAAATAATTAAATTTTGGATTATTAGAGGTCTTTAAAAAACACAGTACAATTCGTATCTTACATAAAAATGTCTGAGTAATCCAATGCCGCAAACCGGAAGTCGATATCTTGATCCGTTCAAGAATTAAAGTTTATTAAACACAAGAAACTTTAAAAATTATTCTAAAATTACAAATAGTATTAATTTTTTCGAGTTATTACTAGTTTAAACCTGGTTTGGGGTTTAAACGGTGACATATGGATCTAATTTTTAATTGAATTTAGTTGTATAAAATAACATACAGGCTTTTACTATTAATATAGCACGAACAGTGTTATTTCCGTGGTAAATGAATGAATTAACGCGGTATGACAAGTTATATTGATCTGCATTAGTTCATAATTAAATTGATTCACCCGAATCGTATGTGATTCTCATTTGGGGCTGTAATGCCACATATTAGATTACGTAACACACTCACAGCGTTTACCGGATTCGTAATTTGCTTACGACGTCAATTTTACCGGAAACCGTATCGTAATTAACATTCGCGCTGTAAATGAACTATTTTTTAGTGTTGAACCGACGTTTGATCGAGTTTACACTGTAATTTTATTAGCGCCGCTTCTTCCGCAGTGAAACAATTAAGCGTTTTATTTTTGTTACGCCTCTTTGTAAAGAATAATTAAACATCAAAGATTTTACCAACTACTACGGAAAAGAGTAACTTAGTTTACGTGCAATTAATGTTGTTACATTTTTTGATAAAGAGACTCATTTGACAGCAAAATTTGTTACAAAGGGAAAGGTACCCACGAGTCAAGTTTAATTAATGTAATTTATGTTCGACTGCATCATATAAGCTTGTTTTATGACACTGTTTACTGTACATAAACGGGTACTTTATCGGGCTAGTACGATAAAAATGCAAATTGTCAAAAAACTTTTGATTTGTTTTAACATCGCCGTTGTCGATGTTATGATAAAGCTTTGAATCTAACGTGAATATATGCGATTTATCCCTTTCGAATGTTTAAAGAGACTCGGTTTCACCTCGTCGCTTAGCAATTACGCTATTATAAATCTCATAATATACTTGTTATATTAATAACTATAATCGTATCATCAACTGTTTTATTACCTTTTAATATGCAACATTTATTGATAATTATAAACAACATAATACATTAGTTACTTATAATACCTTATAGATACTTATTATTCATTAGTTACGAACTTAATACGTTAGATACAACCATAATAACATCAAAACCTTCCATAATATGCGAACTGTCAACTAATTGACAGCTAAAATTGTAGATCTGTTTTACATCGCTGTCGTTGATGATACGATAAAGCTTTGAATCTTTGAATATAACGCGAATATATGCGATTTTAAGCCCCATTGGATGTTCAAAGAGACTCGGTTTCACCTCGTCGCTTAGCAACATCCTCGCTATTATAAATCTCATAATACCGTGAGTTTTATTTAACGTGAAACATGGGATCTTTCATATCCATGGTTACGAATTTGACAGCAATGTATTAGAGCGTTTCATTTAAAATAGAACATAGCAAATGAAATATGTACGTATTTCTAATCATTTTAGACTCGATTTTAGATATGAAAAAAGTTGCATGAAATACATTTAATAGATATTTTTTCATAATACAATTTATAACAAATTCTCAAATACACGATATAAATCAGATAGGTACTTATCTGAGGCTAAATCAGCATTATACCAACGTATCATTTGCACCTTTTCTTCAATTGTATACCTTATTTTCAACAACACAACCCTAATTGACAAGTAATATTTACTTGATAATGACAGCCTATGTTCTATTTTAAATGAATCGCTCTAATACATTGCTGTCAAATTTGTAACCATGGATATGAAAGATCCCATGTTTCACGTTAAATAAAACTCACGGTATACTTGTTAGCTACAAGATCATATTTTGCTTGTTTGGTTTTTTTTCTCAATTTTGCATGTACTCGTAAATACAAGATGTTCTCAATGAAAACAGTCAGCCTACACAACGATCTTATGAATGATTTCAATTGGTTCTAAATAAAACTACTAATTAAACCCATGTTATTTATAAGTACTCAAAGTTAATAATTAATTATTTCTGTCAGTAACGGTGCTTCATTAAAGTTTTTATAAATAATAAATTCAGCTTTTATTAATGAAACAAAAAATAAATTACAGTTCTCGCAAACAGCAAACTGCTTCTTATTTCTTGTAAGAAGACAAAAACTGACACTTTCATTTTTTGCTGGACTAATTTGTTGGACTAAGTGACTATAAATTACTATACAAAACATTATTAATATTAAGTAGGTAAATATTTTCTGTATTAAATTACAAAATAAACAACATTTTCTTTAACAAAACGATTTATCGCTAGTAAAAAGGTGTAAATAATTGTCGGTATTATTCTGTGGACATTGAAAATTTTATTGTTTTCTATTATGATGTTCGTGTGAACTACCTTACCATTTTTCCGGAGAGCTTCAAATTCGTCGATTTTCACTGGATATTTTCATTATGTCAAATTTATTATAATTGGTTTTTATTAAATGCTAACATCAAAGTATTTAAATTGATCAGTTTTTTTAATTACACTTCTTGTTGTATTTAAATTTAAATAAACAAAAATTTAAATATCAAAGTTGTCATTATTTGATTAAACATGTAGGTACAAGATAATTTATGTTAAGTAAAAATGATGTTTTTAAATAAAAAAAATGTACAATTACAGAAACTGGTTATTTATAGGATTATTATTGATTTATATGAGGGAAATTGAAAATCTAAACTCTTCGCATTAATTTGACGTTTTTTTTATGATGCACGGCGCTATAAAGTGATCCTTGGACTATAAAGTGACGTTTATGTCAAAGAAAATCGTATAAGTGTCAAATTATGATAGGACCGTGCATAAACAAAAATAAGTAATGGAAGATTGATTTATCGATTGGATGTTCAATAAAAAGAATTTTTTTTGAGAAACCGTCAATTTATGAAAATCCAATAAAACACCAACGTTTTGACTGCAATATTGTCTTCATCAGAGTGATAAATAAAATAATTAAGAATATCATGTAAATTATTTTACAGAAATCTTTCGTCAAATGAAATTAAAACACACATCATACCAACTGGGTTGGTCGAAACATTGGTATTTTATTGGATTTTAATAAATAGACTGCTAAATAAAGGAACTCCAAAAAGGAATAAATAAAAGGAATAAATCCGTCTTGATCTTCACTCTCTTATTTCATTTATTGAAATTGCGACCGGTTTCGACAATTTAAATTGTCATCCTCAGGCCAGAGACTATAAATAATAAAACAATCCATTGTTACAAACTGCTTATAACAAAACAATACAATACAACATAATACAAATAATATCACAGTTTCATAGATAAAACAAATTAGCTTATTAAGTTTAAAACAATTAAAATTAAATGACAATGTTGAAAAAGTAAATAGGAATAGAAGCAACTTACATTAATTACAGGAGACTATGTAGTGGAACAATATCCGTTACAGCATTCAACAGACGACAAAAGCATAGTAATAAAATTGTAAAAATATTCGAAGTTTACTCGACGAAAGTTTGATGCAGAGTGACAAGTGACAAGTAGCAGAAACTACCTCATCTGATCGGTCGGACGTCAGCTGAGTTTGTTAAGTAGTGGGGTGAAATCAAAGTTGGTTTGTTCATTTAGTAACGTCAGGTTGTTGTTTTTACTTATTTTTGAAATTTCCAATGCTTCCAGAAAATTGAGAATGTATCGTCCGTCATTGACATGCAATATTTCAAAATCTTCTTTAATGTTAAATAAATGACCTGTATTAACAATATGATCAGCAAATGTAGAACCTTTAGATAGACTGCTTTTAGAAAAATTGTTTCTTTTTAAAAAAAGTACTATTAGTCAAAGTGGTATACGATTAGACTGCATTATTATGAATAACAAAAAAATGTGTATTCTAGAACTACATTAACAAATATCTAGTTAATTGTGTTAATAACTCCTACTTATTTATTCGACTATACCCGTAGATCATTTTGTTAAATACTAAAAAAGTAACCCGTAACAAAGCTCTCTCCAAAAAGAGAAACAAATGTACCCAAATGAAAGCTCTCAATCTCATTAATTGTCAATATTTATTACCTTCACATCCAGTTATCCGATCCATTCCAGGAGTGATTTACCCAATGCCCGGGCAGATTAGCCGAACCTTCGCCCACCTCGCCTAACCTCAGAAAAACTTACCACAGTGTCTGATTATCCGTAATCCTGCGAGAATTAAACCACTCAAGAGCGGGAAGAGAACCGAGCCGAGGAATGTCGCCGACAGGGCAGGACCTACGAATTTCAGGACCTGAAACCTGATATAAGAATTTATAAGAGGGCATCCTTAATTAGAACTGGGCGCATGAGTGACTTTTGCACGATCACGCACGCTCACGAAATTTAAAACTTAGTCACGCCCAATCACGCACGACATTTTAGTTTTTTTTTGCCTCATTAAAAATTTGAAATAACCTTCGACTTCGTAACGTTTATAAAAATTTAGAAATATTTCACTTATCTTTATTTTGTATAACCTCAAACTTCGACCATTCTAATTTATTTTATTTATGATGGTAACCAATCTACAGAATTAACTTCCAATTACAGGATGGTAGATGTTATTATAGTGGAATCCAACCACTAAAATAAATATAATATATAATAAACTAATATGAGCCAAGTTAGGTACCTGTCAAAATGGTAGGGCACTTTTACCAATTTGTTTTTCCAGTCCCTTTAATTCCAATGTTAAATTTTTCCAATAATGCATTTTTCCAATGGGACATTTTTTCCAATGAAATTATTATTTAATTGAGGTTAGGTAAGGATAGGTTCAAGAATAACCACTGGAAAAAATGGATATTGGACAAAAGAATTCTCAGCAAATATGTCACTATAAAAAAGTATTGAAAAAAAACACTGGAAAAAGTAGTATGGAAAATTTATTCAGCCTATGTTGAAAATTTGCTTATTAAGGTGATCCTCTACCCATGACAGAAAACAGACAAAAACATTGATTCTGCATGCTACTAGCGTTTATTGATTTGTTAAACATAAAAATAACAAATAATTCATGTTTGAGAGGAAAAAGTAATTTGTAAAAAAATTGCAATATTTGTAAAAAATCTGATGTGGCCAGCACAAAACCTTCCGCCATACACTACTCTTTTTACTACTATACAAATTATTATAGGTACCTACCTACTTATATATTTTAGTCATTTAGTCAACTGTAGAACTGTAGAGGAAGATATAAATGATGTATCACTATTGGCACTGTCACTCTGACACTGTCATTATCAATTAAATTATAGAATATGAGGCGAGAGGTAAAAAGAAGTTTTTGCGCGCCACTGTACAGCTTTTATTAATAAGTGAAATAATTAAAAAAATTTATGTGTTGTCAACAAAGCTTGCACCTGCGAAATAACCGATCGAATTTTTTAATTTTGTTTTAAAATAGAAGATATTTGTGTTCAAAAAATAACAAAAATTATCAAAATTCAAATTAACATATTTAGATTTAGGAGAAAAATTTTAAAATTCTGCATCGACCATTTCGTAGATTCTACTTTTATCTTCAACAATATCTTTAGATTATTATATTTAACAAAACAATAAACGCTGTGGAGTGGCGAGCGAAACCCATGTTTTGCTGTTTTCTGGCGCGGTAGAGGATCGTCTTAACTCCAGCACTAAATTTGCATTTTAATTTTGGAGGTATCTAAAAATGAGTAGATCCGGTCCTGCTTGCGAAACCTTCTTTGCCACCATTAGGTTTATTCCTCGCAGGAGACCGCAGATAAATCGAAGGATATCAAAGATATTTTGATTGTGATGGGCTCTTCACTCCGGTGTCCGGTGGGCTTTAATCGCCTTTAGCCAACCGGAGTTGATGATTGGTTCCAATTCCGGACTACTGACACACTTAACTGGAATGCAGGAATAGTTTTATGAAAGTTTGACAGGATTCAACTGAAAATCGAACGGAACTGAAATGTTTGGAAAGTTTGACAGAGTTACGGTTAATGTTTCAGAGGTGTTACAACAAGGAGTGTATTAAAACATACTGTCGACATGTCCTTCTAGTACCAGGGACGGACTGGTTATGGAGGAAATAGATACTTAAAAATTTTACGTGAGTAGAATTTAATAAATAATATAAGAGTGTAGTTCTATTTTTAAAAAATCTGCTGTGACCACCACACGACCTCTCGCCTAATTCTGCTTGTTGTACTAATCTTATAAATAGTTTTACTTACATTTTAATAGTTTCATGTTCATGTAATATGTAAACGATAATGTAAACCAATATGCAAGCAAAATATGTCAACTGTACTGTCACTGTCATAATAATTCAAATTTTATGTAGAAACAAATTTCATATCATGGACAACAAGATACTGGAATTTCAAAAAAATAGAATATTAATTGTACTTTATTTTATTGTTAAATACTTCCAGATTCAGCAATTTGTATTTATAATTAACTGTACACATAGATAATCACAATTCCTTTTATTTTTAATTGCAAAAATTGTCATAAATAAATAATGTACCAATATATTTAAGGAAAACTTTTCCAAACTTCTAAAAGTACTACTTCCGGTTTGCGGATTTCTACCAAAATCTTATCCGGTGTTAAGATACTTATTAAAACCTTAAATATGAAATTTGGTTATAAACGGTTTGATACTTTTTAAGTTATCGTGGACGAAAAATCGACGGTTCATACAAACGCACACACACACACACACACACAGACATCATCGTGAAAATAGTAATTTCGTATTCTAGAGACCCTGAAACGTGCTTATCCACCAAAAACTCATACTCGAAAATTTTGACCCATTACAATACCTCTCTTATAGAATATGAGGCGAGAGGTAAAAAGAAGTCAATTGAATCAATAAATAAATGCATTATTAAGATACTTATACGAAAAGTAATTTTTTAGGAGGCGGTATAAGGACTAAACAACAACAGAACCCAAAGCAACAGCATCAAAATTCAAAAAAATCATCATAACCAAATATTTAACATTATTTTTAAATTAATATAGGTACGAGCCCCGTCTTGTTGAAGTTGGTCCAGTCATTTTACACAATCTCAAATAAAATCACCAGCCAAAACTTTATGGAACCGAATAAAAAAAAAATTTGAAACATCGTCCTATGCAAGGACAATCAAAGAATTGTGACACAGATTGTAAAATATTTGGGATTTTTTTCTGACGAAATGTATGTTAAGTTCAATTTTAAATTATATTACCTATACTTAAAGTATCCACCTATACCGAAATTTTGTATTTTAGGTAGGTACATACCTACCTCCTTACTTACAAGTTTAAAATGAACAAATTTTTTTTACCTGCAGCATTTTTTGTAGTATTGCACTGGAATCGTGTTCCTATTAAACACAAACAATAAAAGTAGGTAATCAACTTCTTAAATTACATAATACTAGTAAAATAAACAAAATTTAATTATTTATAATGAAACAATAATTACTCCACCCAGAGTGGCAGTGGCAACGAAAAACTTTTGACTGGGAAACATGGAAATTAATTTTGCAATTTAAAAAAAAATATTTTTGATTCGTAATCAGCATATCAAACAACATAGTCTTAACGTATGTACCTTGAGGTTATAAAACATCCTGTATATAAACTCGGTTTGCGGCATTGAATTTCTCAGAATTAAGTGAATTAGAACCGAATTTTAACTAAGTTTAATACTTTGATAAATAAAACCAGGATTGGCTATCGACCGTCAAAGTTCAACTGAACCAACATAATATGTACATAATAATTTCAGTCTGAGAACCAGACCTACAGTTTTAAATATTTAATTCCTTCAGAAACCTATCACCTTAGCAATTCATCCCGATGGTATGTACTCGTAAATCCCGCTGATAATTCCTGAAAACATACGTCTCCTCGACGTTAATGAAAAACCCGCAAGTTGTTATGAATAAATGATCTATTGCCTGAAGCTTCTGCTGTCTTCCCGTCTCGCATATAACATCTCCTGACGCAGCTTAACGCAGCCGTAGACCCCCCCCCCCCCCTAACTCGTAGCGTCGTAAGCAGCGGCATTCGCCGTAGCTCGCGTAATTAGAACAAAACGACGCAGAAGCTGAATGTGTAACGTGATTGCTGCCAAGTGACAGATGTTTTCTTTTTGCCTTTGTGTAGATGTCTTGGAATTTTCAATTTAATAAGGAGCTTTGTTTAGTTTAATAAAATGCATGCAGAATTTATAATTACTCTGATTCAAGGATTTTATGAGATGTCAGGAACTTGTTGAGGGTGAATAATCTGGTTTTGTAGTTCGTTTGAGAATTTTACTTATTTTATTAGCATGATTTAAGATTGAAGTATGGCAATTTTTGGTACTTTTTTATTATCAAATACTATTTTATAGGTACTTTATTCTACCTATATACGAGTATATGAATGTTTGTCTGTCTGTCTGTCTGTCATCCGATTGTAATGAAACTTTGGTGAGTTGTTGTGTGCACGCCAGCGAAGGTTTCTGACTTAGTACAATGTCAATCCGCCATCTTGGAACAAAATGGCGGCTGGCTAACTCAAAATGTAGGTACTGCACCGATAAGTACTTGTATTTAAATGTATCGGAATTATTGAAATAAATAAATACAAAACGATCTAAAAAATACTATAAAAATATTAAATACGAGTTCTAAATATTGCTATGTCAGGAATACACAAATAGTCCAGGGCCAAATAAAGAAATTTTTAGGGACAGCAGATATCGAGATGCGGTTTTCTGCATTGTGTTCAGAAAGCTTCCAGGGCACATGCATTCTGGTGCAATAAATGCATTTTGCAAATGCATAATTACTTGCAACATTATAAGAACGACTGGTAACTCGTCAAAATCGTTACTCGGGGGTTTTCGGGGATGCCGAATTCAATTCTGCCATTAGAATTACCCGGGGGCGCTCGGGGGTGGCTCTGCGGGGGTGTTTGGGGGGGAAATTGCAGCGTCCATGACAATCGCTAGAAAATAGTTACTCGGGGGATTTCGGGGATGCATTTTTCGAAAAATGGCATAACCAGACGATATAGACTTTTTTCCTGGAAGCTTTCTGAACACAATGCAGAAAACCGCATCTCGATATCTGCTGTCCCTAAAAATTTCCGATTCATTTCCTAACTTCCCTGGACTAAAATTACAATCTATTTATTAAAAAGAATTCTGTAGTTTTTAATGTACAAATTATACCTATAAGATATAATATTTTATCTGTGTATTACTATAAATTATAAAATAACTAAATTAACTACATCCGTATGAAAAATTAAATAAAATGAGTGACCAAAAACAAATAATGGCAAATGTTAATTAATCTTCACATTTGAAACAAAACACACAAAATAAAATTAAACAAACAGAAATACATTTTGAAAATAATAACAAATTTGCATTTGTTCTCGATTAAACAATATAAATGTATTAAAAATAAAATGTTGAACTTTTGTTAATTTAATTGATTTTTATTATATGAGTGAGTATTTACATGAAATACAGTATATTTAAAACTCATCCATTTGAAATGGTTACACAATCAAAAATATATTTTGATAAATGCGACTCTGTTTATTAGAGATATCAGTTTTCACTGAGCATAAATTTTATTTTGCAGGACAATGTTTCAAATTAATATTTTTGAAAATATTTTTAAACAAAAATTATTTGCATTACGGAGTATGAAGAAAATATGCTTTAGATTGTTGAACTTTGTGTTAACAGGAATTATCCCTTAATCGTTAGTAATAGATTTCGATTTTATCAATTTTGTCCCAAATCCTTTTTAAAATACCCTATATAAAATCGAAAATAATTAGAAACTATAACGGGATCCATCAGTATTGCAAATTAATAATGAACGTCAAAATCACGTAAAATTTCTAAACTTTTGTAAAGCCTATTTTACATTGAGCAAGCGCAACCTGCAACTGCAATCTGTAAAAGTACGTCACAGTTGATCAAGAAAATTGCAAATAGTATATTGTACAACAAGAGTGGATATAATGCCTCAATCTATTAATGACAACCTATTTTGTCTACGATTAAATAAACAAATTAATTTTTGCAATAAAATACACTCCATATGATGCAACAATACCTAAATAAAAGTAGGGTTATATTAATTATTTTTTGACATTTATTGCAATTCTTGTAAGACTTAGGAAAAGTTCTAATTATTGTCATTGCTGTAAGATTGCCTGTTGCACGTGCAACTTCTGTATTATATTCATGCAATATTTCTGCAACTGATCAACTGATTGAAAGTTGCATTGCATCTGCAATATTGCTCAATGTAAATTGGGCTTAAGATAAAAATAAGATTTTAATAACAAAATAATTTGTTTTTTCCTCTGAGAATTGAGATTTTTAAAATTACTTGTTTCAACTAACTATTTTTCTCACATTTTTAAACCTACCTATATCAATATTCAGATTTTATTTAGTTATTTTATTTTGATTCAGTTTTAAATTATGCATTTCTGTTTTAGCAATTACAATAATATCTTTTTCATAGTTACATGAATAATAATGAAATCAATGCCAGAGGAAATTTTTCATTGTAAATTTTTTGCTAAAAATAGTTTTCAATATAAACAAGCAATTTTCTAACAATTCAT
Organism: Agonum fuliginosum; assembly: GCA_947534325.1. Classification (NCBI taxonomy): domain Eukaryota; kingdom Metazoa; phylum Arthropoda; class Insecta; order Coleoptera; family Carabidae; genus Agonum; species Agonum fuliginosum. The sequence continues at coordinate 31,951,715 of OX384037.1, forward strand.
AAATTATATTCTTTTAAATAGAATAAATAAATTCATTCGAGAAATAATATTCTTTACAAATATCTACCATTCGAAACTTTTTTATCATTTAATCTTTTCAACAAAACTCGATCAGTAAAGGTAGTAAATCGATTTAATTAAAATTACATTAATCTTATATTAGCAAGTTCATCAATATTCACGAATCCGCAACCTATGCACCTTTAACCTAATGCAAGGTCAGAAGTAACTCTATAATTCATAGATGACGAAGTATTCAATTAACCTAATAATTAGAACATTATTAACCGCCAAATATGATTTATTATTCAATAAAGCAGTCACCGCAACAAATCAACTCATTATTTACGTTAAATATCACCTCCAGTGAATATAAAGTTCATCTTATGCAGTAATAAAACCTACCCTTTTAGCTCTAATAAAAAGTAGCCTATAAAATAATACTTGTCGACCGGCTCAAGAACAAGAAGAATCCATTTCATGGCGTCTAAAACCCACTACGTCAATATTGCATGCTTTATAGCCGACCCGGGATGAAAAGAATTATTTATTAGGGGTTTTTCTATCACTGTCACAAGAAATTGCCACTGATGCCACGAGCGCACAGAAGTGATTTTTATTTCTCTTGTGTCATTTCTAATTTAGAACTGAATTTACCGCTCTGTCGCTGAAGCCCGTTTTACAATAGGCTTCTTGCATGATTCTGAAAATGAGATTTCCATCACAATGTATACCTAACTTTTGGTCGAAAACATAAAAACCGATAAAAACATAAAATATATTTTTGTTCGTATATTGAGAAAGAATATTTTCATATATAATATCCCAAGTGCATGTCAAATTGTCGATAATTTTCTCAAGTTATCGACAATTACATGCACGAGGGATATTCGAAGGACTATTTCCCGATTAAAATTTAGCCAAACGCTGTTTCTCTCAAAAAAATTTAAAAACTTCCTTTGACAGCAAGTCAGAATCACATTGCCACGCCGTATCCAAATGCGATAATTTTGCACTAGTGCAAATTATCGATAATTTGCACTAGTGCAAAATTATCGTGTAATTCTATGTTGATTGGACGACATTCAGAAATGCCAGACTTCTGATTGGCGTAAATTTTATGAGGGAAATAGTCACTTATGATATGTGCATTAATTCTTTCCGGAAATTTTTTTGAGTGCTTTCCAACAACTCTTAATCTATTAGGTACTCTATCCGCGTATAGAGTATGGACAAGGAGTTTAGCTTTTGTTTTCAGTTGTAACTGTATTTCTGATGTATATAAATAAATATACAGCTCTGTCAAGATGACATAAAAAATTTAAAAATTATTGCTCAGACGGTTTAAACTTAAAAATATTGATAGAAAATATATCTATATAGTTCTAAATAATTAATTATGATTACCAGAGCGCAATTATTTAGTTCCACAGGTAAAATATTACACCGTCATTTTTGACAACGTCAATCACTTAAATATTTTATAAAAAATAGTAACCAAGAGCAACATTAGAAAACAATATGTAACTAAATATTGACATAGAAATATTAAATTCTGAGAGTTAAGTAAGCTGAAAAACAAGTGCAAACACAATTTGGACTATGGTCTGTTCCATATAAGAATATAGTATATACGATTTGAGCGTTCTGATTGGTCTAGCCGGAAATCAAGTTTACATCAGCGAAAAATTTGTGATATGCGCGCATCATTTAGCTGTCGAACGCCGTAGTAGTAACAGCTGGTATTGTTGAAAAAGTGAGTCGTTGATCAGCGTCAGTAGCGCGTGACGAGCGGAACATAATACTATTTCAAAAATACCGCGCTACGTTTAAATTTCTATTTATTGTGTGTAAAACGGGCTGGCTCCGCAGCGCCATCTACTATACTCTTATTTGGAACAGGGTATAGGTACCAATAGAAAATGACCAGTGCCTTGTCCGTACTCTTTGTCTATTTAGGTACTCTACCCGAGTGCGATTTAATAGACTAGGAAAGTGCTGACGTCACACCGCCATTGTGTTGCCGTTGCCATAGCAATACTTTCCAAACAAACATTTAGAACCATTTGGTTAGCATAGACGATTAGAAGAATATATTGTTATTTTATCTATACAGTTAGCATTTAACTTTAAATCTACGGTAAGTTAACCTTATGTATTAATGAAACTATTTTACCAATTTATTTAATTTAAATACAACTAGTATGATTACTATATTGATTTAAAACATCATATTTTGAGGTTATAATGTTTTCAACCATTCAAAGTGTATTATTTTGTTTTGTGGTATTGTTTGTTATTAATAATTTAATTTTTATAATAAAAATTTGTATTTTAGACCATGGTTATGTGTTTCGCACCTGACTGTAATGAATGATACAGACCAACTACATCGTCAATGCCTGATTTAAAATACGATGAATAGACCTTCTATTTCTTCAATAAATTATATAGAACATGGTGAATCAGGATCTTCTACTTCCACCAGCTTATCAGACACATATTTCTCAAAAAATAAAAATAAATATTAGGTACTAAATGATATAGAACATGGTGAATCAAGACCTTCTACTTCCACCAGCTTGTCAAACACTTCTTTCTCAATAAATAATTAAATAAATATTAGTTCAATTTACAAGGAAAAAAGTGTTAAATGTTGATCTGATTATAAGATATTAATACAAATATGAAACCATAACCTCAAAATATGATTTGTTTTAAATCAGTATAGTAATCATACTAGTTGTATTTAAATAAAATAAATTGGTAAAATAGGTTCATTAATACATAAGGTATAACGTACCGTAGATTTAAAGTTAAATGCTAACTGTATAGATAAAATAACAATATATTCTTCCAATCGTCTATGCTAACCAAATGGTTCTAAATGTTTGTTTGGAAAGTGTTGCTATGGCAACACAAGGCGGTGTGACGTCACACTTTCCTAGTCTATTGCCGGATGTTTTTGCAATTACATACTGCCGGTTGAGTGGCTTGAACCACAGATCTCCAGATTCCTACGTCATCACATGCAGAGAGCTGTGCCTCGACTCGAACTGGATGGCTTCGCCAAATTCAAATTTAATATTGTTTTCAAAACAATGCTCTTTAAAAAAATCGGCGTAATTTCAAATTTAATTAATGCATCCATTTATAACAATGTAATTAAAATTCGTATAAAATTTCCAGAGATTTTAATTGAAATATAACTTCGCTCATCATCATCAAAATTAAAAATTCTGCATTCCATTTTGCATTTGTATTCAGTTAAATACTGGCTGTTTCGCAACTTCAAGATAAAGTTATTGAATTTTAAGAGCCTATTGCATGGCAATAATACGCACTGAAAAACGAGTAATTTTTGTGATGATCTCAATTTAATACTGTTATACGTATGATGTTGAATTTTTGTATGTAGATTAAGGAAGCATACTAAAAGTGCGGAATCTTCAAAATCTTTAATTAATGTAATTAGTTTGGCTTTAATAATTATTCGAAAATCGGCGAAAATTGTACAAGTTTAGATAAAATTTATGACAATTATATTGATAAAATTATAGTTTTATTGTTTTTCCGCCCGTTTTACATCTATGTTCTACTCATTTTGTCATTAAACTCAATGATAACTTTTATAGTTTATTCATGAGATCCTCACGAAATTCTAGTGTTTAATTCCTTTTTATCTCTAATTGTTGTCGGAACAATATATAGTTTGAATTTTTCAATTCAACAATGCTTTGTCTTTACTAATGTAAAATTTCAGATTTTTATTTTGAGCAATATAGCCAGGATCGTGAATTCTGATTCTATTGCACCAATATTGCACTCAAGCAGTATAGCCCCTTAATCTTATTTCTGGACAAAATGGACTACATGCATATCTATTTTATATTTTTAAATAGTAGTTTAAACAATCTAAGCATTTATAAGCGTTTGAACAGCATTTTTCATTAGTGTTCACATAGCCTCAATGCTGAGACTATTAGGTCACCTTAAAAAACAATTTTTTCAACGCTTCATGGCAGATTTAAATAAATTTCAAAATAATCCATTTATAGTCATAACTTAAGTCGGTAGAATTTTTTCTTAGTCATCCGTTCCAAATTTAAAAGATATCTTCAAAAATGTGTCAAAAATGTTTCCAAGTAGCCCCATTCTATATGGTACTTACAAAAATAATATTTTTTACTTCCTTGTACGAAGTAAGGAAGTATTGTAATCGCGAAAAATTTCGGTTCTCAGATTTTGACGGAAATATCCGTTTTGACCTTTTCTGAATCCATTATGACTAGTTTCGTCGTGACGTCTGTACGTACGTGCGTACGTGCGTACGTGCGTACGTGCGTACGTACGTACGTACGTGCGTACGGACGTATGTGTGTCGCATAACTCAAATACGGTTAGACGTAGAAAGCTGAAATTTTGTATTTAGGACTGTTATAGCATCTAGTTGTGCACCTCCTATTTTTGGTTTCAGTCTACAAACCGGAAGTAGTACTTTTTAAAAATATTTTGATAAATAATTAATTTTAGACAATTTTTTTTATTTTAAATGAAAGATTATGTGATTATTATCTACAATCGGTATTTTATAAAAATTTTCTGTATCTTCTATCATTTAAGAATAATTAAAGTATATAATTATAATTTAGTATTTCGGTATCTTGTACTCCATGATCGTTTAACATTTGTTACTACGTAAAATTTAAATGATTATGACATGACAGTGACAATAGTAAAATATGCTTTATATCTTCTTCTGCAGTTTAAATAAAATGACTAAAATATATTTGTGAGTATACTAGTATAATAAGTTAAAAGAATTTTTAATATTATTTTACATTTTAGTTATTAAGAAAAGTATGAACACACAAGGCGTACAAGGAAGTCATGTGGTGTCCACGTCAGATTTTTTAAATAGACGATTTGCACTGTCGAGTATGCGCAAGCTTACTGAATTAGAGTGAAACATTTACTATGATCGTCGTAAAGTTAAAGTTAGTGAGTAATCCATCAGATCTAACTTCATACTAGTTAATAATGTTAGCTGTCACTTATTGTCTTCGATTTTCATTACGTAAAAACAAAAAGACATATAGTTTAACTACGTGTTTTTAGAATTCATATTTATAAACATATAACACAATCACAGTTTTAAAATACCTTCTACTACTTATGTTTACCATGTCAGCTGACAGACTGACAGCTATGAACTTTGCTGAAAGACGAACATAATTTTTATTTCAGACAAATTCAATAGTTGGCACATTTTTACTGACAATGGTCTATTCGGTCGTCGTCGTTAGTCGTAACCTTGAGAGTTTGACATACGAAACAACGTTACAGCGTTTCCACCTCTTGTCGTAGTCGCAAATCGTTAGTCGTAGTCGTAAGGATTTGGCTCTGCCAAACTTTTTGTCGTAATCATAAATAGAAAGAGATGGAGATATGTAGTGCTGCTGGTTTCACTACTGTCACTGCACTACTAGTCGAAAGAAAGGTTATAGAAATATAAATATGAATAAAAATAATATTGTTTTAAATATTTCTGAATGTTTTAAGCTTTTAAGGTAATTCAATATTACTATGATTTATTTCATATATCTTATTACACAATTTTAAAAATCATGGTATGTTCACATGCAATTGAATACATTTTATGTATACATTTATTTTTTATTATTTGTCCTAATACTATAATTTTCTTCCTGGGCAAATTAGTATTGTTTCCAATATAACAGTGAAATTTAATTATCAATTATTTGAAATGTATTTGACTCATTTATTAGTTTAGTTGTGAACAAAACATTACCCTTATGATAAGAGCTGGAAACGGTCGGTTTTCCTTAAGACTATGACTACGACTTACGACTATGATAGAGGTGGGAATGAGGCTTAAAAAATGACGTACACCTTTTTAGAGCCATTATTTCAATGTGGGTTTCCACGATTTTTTGTTTTTTTATGTGTTAATCTATACATTAAAATATTAGAGCCATATTTTTCTTTTTGTCAAAAAATTGCTAATAAGCCAGAAAAGTTTAAAGAAATAGTCCATGAAACCAGCGGCACTAAAAATGTATTTGTCATTTTACAGTGCAATTTATTTTGCGAAATTGAATTTAAAAATTCTTGTTGTATCTGCCATTTAATTTTTGTTGTGAAACATCCTGTATAACTCAAGCATGTTTTTCTTTACCAGCTGTTAGGGATTTTAGTTGCTAATATCTGGCAGCACTGAAGGTCTCGGGGTCGGTGAACTGCAATTGGCAGGCCTGGGGGAGTTAATAAATTATGGAAGAAGTAATTATAACGCGCAGGTGAACTGCGCGCTCTTTAAACAAATGACAATTCGTGTCTGTTGTTGTAAACAGCGCTTACGGGCAATCTATTTTCATTTTACTAATTAATAAATAGCAATAATGAGATGGGAAGTTAATGTGCCACTGTTATTAAGCTAAAATATTTCAATAAATATTAGACCATTTAGTAAACTATAGTGTTGCCACGAGACGAGACGAGACGAGATAATTACCTGTCTCGTCTCGTCTCGAAATACCGAGATAAAACCTTGCCGAGACGAGACGAGATACGACCGAGACGAGACGAGATACTCTCTGTCTCGTCTCGTCTCGTTTTATCTCGTTTTTAAAGATCTAAATATTTTGTTGAACAATATGCATTCATACATACATAAATTCACGCCATTTGAACAATTTAATAATATCTAAACTCGTATTGATAACTCGATTCGATAAGTTTGAGCCGGTTTTTTAGAATAATAATCATGTTTGGTACAAAAGTTTAATTCACTGCCACTAGATGTCTCTGGGACTGGTTCGCGGTGTCTCATATTCAATTTTTGTGTTTCCTCTTCATGTCTATGTTGTTACAAGTGTAGGTAGGTACTACATAATGTTTGTTACTGTTACTCATACTTTTATGATCCACAGTACCTTCACAACAATTTGCTACTGTACTTCTCGTAAATAAACATTTAATATTCATAATTTGCATATGAAAAAATACGTACCTGGTATATTATCATCTCGTTTGTCTCATCTCGTGGCAACACTAGTAAACTACTACTATCGAATTCAGAATAATAATTTATTATAGTCAGTTAGGTTTAAAGTGGAATACTTAATTTTTTTCTACTCCCATGTTATAAATTAGTTATTTTATACCTGTTATCTGTACTTTAATTACACTCATTTCGATATAGATTTTAATTTCGATACGGATTTTCATTTCGATACAGATTTTCATGTAATATGTATCGAAATGTATTCATCAAATTACAAATTTTCATTTCGATACAGTAAATTTCATGAAAATAAATAGTTTCAGAGAATGGAAGTAGAAAAAATAGTATGCAACTCGTGTAGAATGGCTATTACACTCGTATGAATTATGACACTCGCCATGGTTCATCCGTTTCGTTTCAGAATTTTGAAAATTTTGAAATTTTTTTACCACCCAAAAACCAACCACTCTCGATTTCTCAAAAATGGTTCATTATATTGACTTAATTTATTCACCAATGAATTCCTCGCGCCGAATTACATATGTGTACCAATTTTCAGCTCAAAATTCCGACGGGTACAAGATTTATACAACATTGTCGATTTTAGAAAAAATCGTAACCCTTAAGAAATCTTCAAAAATTGGAAAACCGTGATAAATCTTATACCCGTCGGAATTTTGAGCTGTAAATAAATTAAGTCGATATATTGAATCATTTTTGAGAAATGGAGGGTGGTTGATTTTTGGGTGGTAAAAAGTTTCAAAATTCTGAAAATTTGGATAGGTTAATTTAAGTGTTAGAAATACAATGCTGAAGACTAGAGTTTGATTTCTCGCTCAGTTTTTGAAATATCGGCCTTTAAACTTAGAAAAAGAGGAAAACGGAACATCAATTTTTTTCCAAATTGTACGAAAAGATTCATCTACACTTTTTACCTTCCGCTTACCTGTAAAGGAAGGTATTGGAATCATGCAAAAAATCGGGTTGTGAGTTTTAAGTGGATGAGCACGAATTAGGGTCCTTACAACTCATTTTTGATAGTTTCTCGATGATGTCTGTATGTATGTATGTGTGTGTGTGTGTGTGTGTGTGTGTGTGTGTGTGTGTGTGTGTGTGTGTGTGTGTGTGTGTGTGTGTGTGTGTGTGTGTGTGTGTGTGTGTGTGTGTGTGTGTGCGTGTGTCGCCGGATGTCGCATAACTCAAATACGAATTACCCAAAAATTTTGATATTTGGTATTTTACAATTGTATACGAATAGGAAGAGCTCATTAGATTTTGGTACAAATATCTTTACCGGAAATGATATTTTTTGAAGATTGAAAAAGATAATTGTCAAAAATTTATATAAATTTTGATAAATATAGTATTTATTTGTAATAAGAATAAGAGGCAAAGTTATTTGCAACTTACGTTATAAAAAAATTGTCTTTATTTGGTAGCATTAAAGAACTGCAGTAAAATTTAAAAAATACATTTATCAGATAAAACGTTGAAATCTTGTAATCCATGTTCGGTTGATTTTTGTTTCTGCGTAAAAAATATTGACAGGTGTGACAGGTGACAAGTTGACATACTAGCGTCATATAAGTCGTAAGTAAAAGATATTATAATGTAATAATTGAACGGAGGATGGCTTCAACACGGAAGAGTTTTCCTGTGAACAAATCTTTTGATTCAGGTGATGCAAATTTCTGTGTTTGAATATTTTAGATTTTTATTTGTATATTTTAAAGGGACACCGGATTGTATACGTATACATTTATGTTTAGAAGTCTAGATATGACGGAAGGTTGTGTGCAGGCCACTTCAGATTTTTTAAATATATTTAAGTAATAGATATAATACTATTATTAAGCTGCAATTAAAAGAGTAGGCTATCTTGAGTAGGAAGATCTTGTGCTGGCCACATCAGATTTTTTTAAATAATTCTGTCAATTTGATATAAAAGCTTTCAACCAGTATTCAGTTAGAATATGTAGGCGTTATTATCAATTGTATAAAGTTTTACAGAGTGTTAATTCTAATTAATGTGTGTAATTAATAATTATAATCAAACACGAGTTAGTTCCACAATAGTTTAATTTCGTGTTAACTTAACAATACTATAATTAAATGCTTTGTGCACAGTTCTTATTAGTATAATTAAATTTTCATAATGCAGCACAATAAGAACAAATTTTAATATATAAAGTTTTAGCTTTTAAAGTTTAGTATATGGTGTGCATTATTTATGTATGTTGATGTACACCCATTAGCTAAAACTACTTTAGCAAACTATCTTAAACTTCAATTTTTAACTTAAGTTTTACCACTTACAAACTATCTGCCCTAAATAGAGGCCTCGCGAGAAATATTCCAAAATTCATTAAAATTTATTCTCTCAAAAATATTGCGAAAGTTATTGAAAGTCAAGAGGGAGGACTGAAATTATGGACAACATATTCTTATTTTTCCTATTCGTACGGTAGTCACGTTCCGTACATCCATTTCAAATTATATTTCGTTTCGTTTCGAATACGAAAAAGTCTGTACATTTATATGTGAATAAAATATCAAAACGTATGAATATTACAACAAAAACACATGTCATTAAAATATGCTAGTCGTATAAAAAATGTTTCAAAAGCTTTGAGAAATCGAAGAATCACGAACGAAAATAAACATTTGAAATATTGGCCGCTCACTGAAAATTGCGTTTGACGTAAGGAATCGAAAATGATTTTCATAATGATGTGTCACTTTGACATTTTATTCGAAATCCCTGTACAATTTTTATTTCATACACTTTTCTATAAAATTAGTTCAGAGACGACAGGCAACGGCAAATTACTTTAATATATTTTATTTTGTAAAACTTTTTTAATATGTTTTGTATCTTGCTTGTTTTTATACACTTTAAAATTTGCTGATAATCTATGTTCCCTCGATTAATATTGTTGATCATTTTAAAATTCTTAAGCTCGATCATCTCTTATTTCGCGTACAGTAGGTGCTCAGAATGTGATGTGGCTAGGATAGACTTACGTAATATCATTTAAATTACAAGAATAAGATATTTTTAAACATTCCATGGACGATTCAACATGTCAAGTGGAAATATGCATTACTTCGTAATGAACGAAGATTAATAAAATGATACTAAGATGACGCCATATACGACTATAAAATATATATATATATATATAGTCGATTGTAACCTTTTTACCGTTAAGTGTAGGGTTTTCTTGTCTTTATTCGCACACAAACTTTTTCCACTGTAATCTGTCTCTTGCGCACATTTTTGCTTCTTGTATTGTCATTTCTTTTTTCAATAGTAGTTTTCTTACAATTCCATCCCAGTCTTCTCTTGGTCTACCTCGTCCTCTTCTCTCTCTTATTTTGGCTGTACATATCTTCTTTACGGGTCTGTTGTCGTTCATCCTTATCAGGTGTCCCCACCAGCTGAGTTGTCTCTCCTCTATAAACTGTAGTATCGGTTTTGTTTCTAATTCTTTCCTAATATCTTCGTTTCTTATTTTGTCTATCATTGTCACACCTTTAACACTTCTCAGGTATTTCATTTCCAAAGCTTGGAGTTTACTCTTCATTCTTCTGGACATAACCCAAGTTTCGCAGCCATAGGTTAATATCGCACGATATATTGTGTTAAACACTGTAATTTTTGTTTTCTGCGATATTTCTTTTTTGCCTATGAAACTGTTTTTCAGCATGTAGAATATTTTTGCTGTCTTGTCTATTCTTCTGTTTATATCTTCATCTTGGACTCCGGTACTGTTAATTAACACTCCTAGATATTCAAATTTCGACACTTGTTCAATTCTGTCATGTTCTATTTTTATGTTCATAGTTTCCTACCCATTTGATATAGCCATTACTTTTGTTTTATTCACGTTTACTTTCATATCAAATTCTTTTAGTGTTTTGTTCCAAACATTTATGTTGTGTTGGAGATTCGTTTCGTTTCGTTTTTCTGGTACTAGTGGTAGAAAAATATCTTGAATAACCCGTCTCTAATGTTGCGGACATTATTAAAAAATAATATGTATGTAATAAATAAGACTAAATACATAAAACACAAAGTGTCCGAAGATATAGATGACGGGGTTCGTACTTACATAAAAAGGGATCAATTTTGATACAGCGATTTTTTGATACAAGATACAACCTTTTGATGCAATGATGATTATGATTACAATTATATACCTACTATGTTCAAGCGTAAAAGTATAGTATAAATAGTACTTTCTGCACTTGATAAACAAATGAAAATAACTTTTACTATGTAATAAATATCAAAAGCAGTGCGAAGTTTCAATAAATTGAAATGTATCTACTAATTTATTACGGTCACTTTATCTCTTCGTCCTTAATTATTTATATCTTGGCACCGTGCCTACTCGGTCAGTTATTTCGAATATAATTGATTTTAATTTTTCGACAACCGAATAATTTATTGCCCATTGTACAAGTAGTTCATACTCAACCTAATTTGGATTTGACAATTTTTAAAGCTTATATTTTACAGAGAATTATAGGTGTGTTAATTAATAATTATTAATATAAAGCTAAGGTTTGAGATTTCAGTAAGGGAATATGCCATTAAATATAAATTTGGTTCTGCTTGAAATTAAATTAAATTGATGTTGAAATGAATTGAATGAATATTCTGGAATTATTATAATTTTATTATTGTAACCTTTAAGCGATATTGACAAGGGTGTTATTATTTTAAAATAAAATTATATTTATATACCTACTCAGATCTGTTACAAAGTCTTCAAAGTGTTTTCATATACCTACAGGGTGTCTCAAAAAAAAATGTACTCACACTTCGAATGACGAGAAAGATATTATTTATTAGCATAAATTCAAATGAAATACATTCGAATACAGAAGACAAAAATGTAATTGAAGATTCATGTTCGTAAATGTTCAAATTGATGACCATTATTGTTCAGACAACGCTAATAACGCGCACTAAGAGATTCGCAAACATCACGAAAGTTAAAGTGAGAGTACATATTTTTAGACACCCTGTATTGTGATAAAAGATTCATAGAGAACTAACATCAACAAAAGCAAATACTATTTCAGATTGGTATTATAGATAAACTAAAAAACCGTCTAGTCTAAATTCATATATTATTCATTGAACGATATAAGATATAACGATATGAAAGCATTTACTGAGAAACATTATGTAGATACCAACCTATTTTATAATACATAACTTTATGTTGTAGTTCCTTTATTACTTCCCCGACCTATGTAATAGAGGTAAGTATTGTAATCGTGATTTTTTGACAGTTCGAGATTTTGGTTTTAGACCCTACTGAACCCAAAAAACATAATTTAAAAAAACAAACCAGTAAAAACAAAGTTTTTCATTATAAATCCTTTATATATGAGACTCGACCGATATTTATTTCAATTTTTGTTTTTGAACCAGATCGGTGCAGTACATTTTGAGATAGCTAGCTGCCATTTTGTTTCAAGATGGCGGACTAACATTTTAATATTAGGTACCTACTATGTTTCAAGACAAATTTGAACGCAATAGTTACAGTACATTTTGAGATATCTGTCTGCCATTTTGTTTCAAGATGGCGGACTGACATTTTAATATATCTATATCATAAGTTAGATCCTTGGCTATTACTGTACCAAATTTGACCGCAATCGGTGCAGTACATTTTGAGATAGCTAGCCGCCATTTAGTTTCAAGATAATCTGAAATTTTGCAAAAAGCCATTGTTAGGTGACAAAAGTAGGAACGTAAACAGAGATGACGGCGATGAAGTTAATATAAAGTATTTAAAAATATTTCCATAAAGCTGACTATCAGAATAGGTTTATCTGTGCCACAAGTGCAACAAACTGAATTCATACGAAAGTTTCCACATCCACATTCGATCACATAATGCACTTGGCTATCTACCCATAAAAAATAAACAAAAACATTTTTTGTCACACTCCAGTCCACAACGCAATCTCCATTGTTGGCAAATCAAATTCTCGCAGTTACGGTAAATTTTTGGTGAGCTTCACTGAAAATTGAAATAAAATCACTGCAATTGGATCGGTGCAGAATGCCCGGGGGATGAACACCCCCGCAGCTAATGCAAGTGGGTAGTGCACGGCTCAGAGGCGGCGAAATGGGGAATAATGGGGGCAATTCGCCCCACGGAAACCCTCAGGGAGGACCGGAACATCGTCTTTCCCCCAACAACATTAGTGGATGAAATATTTTTATTTATTTATTAAATTATTTTTGGGGTGCATTTCGACGCGCAAGCGAGTTTAGGGAGTTTAAGGTGTTTTTATCTTGAATAGCAACGCGGATAATTTAGAAGATAATTGAAAAATATTTTCCACTACGGTTTCTTTTTATAATCCTAAAGTACAAAGACTATTTCCCTCATTATATTTTAACCAATTAAAATGCACTATTTTCCACAAAAACCATAGAAACTATATAAACAACTATTCCAGTGCATATTTTTGAATATTGACATAGTAAGCGTATATTCACCGTAACCATAACAATAATAAATGATTGTTTTATTTAAAAATTAATGAATAAAATTGTGTTACTCAAAAATAATAGAAAATACTTTTGCTTTCTGGTTCGACGTATTTCCGCAAAACACCTCTCGACCACCGGTTTCGAGTTGTTTCTATGGAAATACGTCTCATCAGTCGGCAGTATTTTGGATTATTTTCGAAGCTCTTGTCTTGTGGTATAATTGAAAATCGCATGACACAAATAACAGGGAAGAATTGATAACAATAATAATAACCATGGTTATATAAAAATTTAGCGGACATTTTTACTAGTAGCTTGAGGAAATTATTATTAATATGTAGAAACTTTTCTGTCACATGTCAGTTTGACGTTAATATAAAAATAGGTTACATTGACATTTTGAGTGTGAATAAATAGTCAATGAAGTAAATAATACATATTTAATTATGTTAGATACAAATTTAGTGAATGATTCAAGTTTCGATTGTAAAAAGAATTCAAAAATAGAGCGGCGATGTCATTGCGATTTTCTTACCGAATATGCATTCGTGCTAGTGCATTAATTCATGTTTTTATCGTGCATTCCAACAACGTAATCAGTTCGAATGGATGTTGAAAAGCACTCAATAAATTTTCCTGAAAGAATTAATGCACATGCGATATTATAAGTGAAAATGCATTAGATGTTTTCCAATTTTGTCATTTTATTATCTTTGTATTAAGTACTTACCAAACGTCTTTATTAAGGAAAGATAAAATTTAATTTATAAAAACTTATTTAAAATTTCTTAATAATCATCCTACAAAGCAAATTAATCATATTTTTAATATTCTTATGTGCGGAGCGCATATCAAATTTCTATATACGAACTCGAAATTTTAGTACACATTGCAAAAACTATAATGCCAAATAACTCGATAACTATAAAAAATGATAAACAGGTTTTGTAAACGACATAAATATAATTTTTTGTCCAATTTTGGAGTTTTACCACCGGTGTGCCCAGGGACGTACCTTAGATTTTTGAAATGGGCCAAGGATGGGCCAATAAAATATGAAAGTGGGCTACACTTTTTCCAGTAATTTTTGTTTTGAAAAATTCAAGAATTTTTTCACTGCTGTTTGAATTTGACATAGTTCCTCCCGAAATTAACTTCGTAGACAAGTAATCTACCCACTTAAGAATATGATATCAAATATTTATGCAGAAATTGCACGAGCACTTATACTGACAATTTAATACATTATCTCTATTCAAAAATAAAACATTTACCAGTAATAAGTCTATATCTATCCGGTGTTCATATTCATAAACATTTCTTTTGCCTCAATTAAGTATAACTCTATATCTCTTCCCTAGTATCATGTAAGGCATTATTAAATATTTTAAACATAGGTATCTCTTCCCTAAACTAATGTAAAATTGTTGTAAAATTTTTGGGTGGGTCAAGACTTTGCAGGGTGAACTCTAGCCTACTCTGGCCCACCCTTAATTACATCTCTGGGTATGCCCCTTTAAGCACAGTTCTCTGCATTTGATTGTGATGACGTAGGATCCGGGTTTTCCGTGGATCAAATCTCTCGGCCGGCAGTGTGTGAACCTCCATTCCGCTAGCGATACCAACTCACAAAAAAAATTTAAAAACCTGTGGAAAATTATAGGCTAATTATAGGCTAATTAAATGCCTCATCCCCCAATTTTAGGCTCTTTAATTTTTTTTGCAATAAAAAGTTCCGCTAGCGGAAGGAATGCCAGCGGAACTTACGGTAGTAACAACATAAACTTACTGGAACTTAGTTGATAATTAAAGGCTATTTATAGGCTCCACAATTGACGTCTCACTATCCCAGTTGAACTTTGTCCCCAACTAACGGCTAACTGTAGTCCCAAAGGCGCGCGCAGCGCAAGTTGGAGCGCGGAGCGCACAGTCCGCGAGTTATTTTTTAAAGTGCGCCGCAGGCTAACCTAAAAACATGGTTGTACCAAAACCATTGTTTCAGTGCCACTGACAATTTTTCGTTGTCGGTACTTTTTATTGCAAAAAAATTAAAGAGCCTAAAATTGGGGAATGAGGCATTTAATTAGCCTATAATTAGCCTATTATTTTCCATATTAAAAAAAAAAAATTGTGAATTGGTACCGCTAGCGGAAGGGAGGTAGTGTGTGATTGTCGTTAAAATTGCTAAAACATCTTTGCAATTAAATCGCACTCGGGCGCTTAAAGCTGAGCACTTGATCGTCTTAAATGTAGCCCTGCTTGCATAAGAACCTCTCCGATGCCGCTTGGCCTTAAAGATCGTCGCACGGATTGAGGTTCTGACTGCACCAAGACGAATTGGTCAAGAAAATCCATCTAAAGGATTGTAGTTCTATAGGAAGAAGAGCAGTAAAATTTTCACGTTATTTTTATGTTGAAAGACAATATCTTTAAGAACACAAAATGGCGTCTTTTTCGGCTTTGACATATCGTCGCACGGATTGAGGTTCATACTATACCAAGACGAATTGGTCAAGAAAATCCATCTAAAGGATTGTAGTTCTATAGGAAGAAGAGCAGTATAATTTTCACATATTTTTTATGTTGCAAGACAATATCTTTGAGAACACAAAATGGCGTATTTTTCAGTGGCATCCCCTCTCGCTAATTTATTTAAGGCCGTTGTCCTGTTTGACACGCTCTTTAATTTCTATTCAAGTTCCTTTCTTGAAATATTCACTCCATTTAATGAGCCTGTAGTAGTCATAAATAATTAACACACAGAAAATTTCTAATTACCGCACTCGAAATACGCAGTGAAGTTTTGTTTTGTTAGGTTATAGTTTAATTGTTATTTCGAGTGTCGAGTAAGACGATTGATGTAAATGTTTAATGAAGAAATTAAAGCTTAGGGTTGTTTTATCTTAGTAACTCGACAGCGAGTGTATTTTACGATCTTAAGTTTGGTATTATGTTCTGAAGATAATGTTCAGTGTGTTTCTGGGAAGTTGTGTGTGTATGTTTGAGATAAATACTAATAAGACTTCGAAAGAGACGGTGGAAATTAAATTATGTAGGCGTTATATCCTATTTAACCTAAATTCTGAATATCTTGCTATTAATTTCGGTTTATAATGTGTTAGCAAGCTTTTAGGTATGTTTTGCATTAATTTTAATTCTTTATCATTATTTATATTCTTAGCAAATTTATTTACTCATATTATACAGGATGTAACTGTACTTCGGGAAATTTGTTTTAGAGTATATATTACCTTCTGAGCATAAAACAGAAAAAAAAAATTAAAAATTCGCAAAAATAAGGGTATATAAACTGTTTAAAGTAAAGTGTACATTTTGTTAGTACTTACCACCGTATTTCTAAACATTTGAATAAACACATTATTAAAATTTATTTATATTTACTTTAAGAAAATTTCCAATTTGTGGCTAACTCAGAGCCTCAAAAATTATAAAAATAATATGCTTAAAACCGGATGGAGATATTGTTGTTTGTTAAAATATGGTAGTAATTATTGTGTTGAAAGAAAATACAGCGTAATTCATCGTAACTTACTTATTTCAAAACGCAATAATACCCATATTATGAATCAGAAACTTTTTACTTTATAATGTAGGTACATATCTAAAGATTCAGTTTTCAAAATCATATCAGGTAGGTGACGCCCCCCATTGTCTATACACTGAATAAGCCGATTTCTGGCGTTTGTCATAACCCTTTCCAGCATGGCAGCGGGTATGTTGGCTATTGCGGCCCGGATGTTAGCCTTCAGGTCTTCTAGGGTCCTTGGACGGTTGACGTAAACGCGGAATTTCAAACAAACCCACCAAAAAAAATCACAAGGAGCCAAATCGGGCGAGCGGGCTGGCCACTCCAAATCGCCCCTTTTTGAGTTGAGGCGCCCCGGGAAGTGTTCCCACAAAACAGCCATAGATGCTGTTCCGTGCTCCACTCCAACGCATGATGGCGACTGACCGGGTGGGGAACAAAACTTTAAAAGTGTATTTCTGTATTGGATTCTGTCGAGAAAGCTTTTGTTGCAGTTTTTTCAACGTTAAATTATAAATTCTCTGGACTACAAAGTTCGTGTAGTTTATAATTTGAAAAAAAAAACAGTTTCTTTATTTTAATTTACGTATACAATCTACTAATTTTCAATACATTTTATTTTTATTTGAACCCTTATGACGCCGCGATGTGCATTTCTCCTGGTGAATAATAAACTCTTACTCATCTCACTACCATCACAAGATTCGCTGTCACAACAATTTGAAATTCAAGGCGAGTATAATTTCCTATTTGCTACATACGTCACGAAACGTACAGCGTGCGTTCTGTTTCCTCCCACAATTCAAATTCGCATTCGCAATCGCGCGGCGTTTGCAGAGTTGTAGGTTTTAGATCAATAGATTAAACCACGGTGGTATTATTACTTAATTGTTATCTAACACGCACTTTCGCTAATGAGAGGCTTGGGGTTTGGAAGTAACAGGAAATACAGGAAGTACAGGAAATGTTTTATTACACAACTACTCAATCTGCATGGGGAATTGCTGACAAATTGGTTGAGGGCGGAAGGAAAATAGAGAGGGTTATTTTAGAACGATAATGTTATAAATACATAAACATCTATCACGTATGTTTGCGAGCGCAGTTATCAAACAAAATGCCATAACAGGTGATTTTTTACTAATCTCAAATGTGCATTAATTTGCCGAAAAGGGAAAAATCCGTACACTTACCTACTATACTTGAAAGAAGAAGTGCTTTCATTATTTCCAGAATTTTTGTTTCATTCTTCAATAATAAGTATTTTAATTTGTTTAAGAGCTCGTCAAATACGTCGATTTTAACTGAAACTTTCTATGCTCTCAAATTGATCAAAATATGTAAATTTATCAGTTTTATTTTAATAATCTTGATTATTATTGACGTTTTAAAAAAAATTGATAATTTTTTATTTTGATGTTAGCAATTAATAACAAAAAATTTCAATAAATTTGAGATCATAGCACTGTCAGAAAACGTGCTTAAACATGTTACAAGTGAGTAACAAATAATAGTATATTACATTACTAACAAGGTAAAACAGTTTTTACTGCTGAAAGAAGAAAATGACAGGCGAGTCGATTAGGCGAGCCTGTCACCTCCTTGAATCTGTAAGACAGTTTACCTTGCGTGTATTGTACAACATTTTACTTGTTACCCATTTGTAAATCAAAATAAAAATTTAAAAATTATAACCAACTTCTGTCATTCACACACAACTGTTCTGTCAAAAATTGTCTTAAATGATTTCTCATAAGCCTTGGCAGTATTACTGTCAATTTTAGGAGGTGACAGGCTCGCCTGATCGGCTCGCCGATCATTTCCTCCTTTCAGCAGTAAAAACTGTTTTACCTTGCTAGTAATGTAATATACTATACAAATCAGCTGTCAATTTAGTAAAATAATTTCAACTTTTTTAAATAAAGTCTTCTAATACGATATCCCCTTGAAATATTCTGAATTCATAGTGCTTTCTGGTTTTCTGAGGTCCGAATTAAGTGCGAATCTATTCCTCGCACAATTAGCAAATGAGGTCCTTTTCTACTCCCTACACGTTCCTAAGTATCGCCTTAAGGTAGAGATAACTTTCAAGAAGGGAACTACAAAGTTTTGTTTACAACTCAAGATGTTCGAGGTTCTTACGAAGCCGTATCTTGCAAGATAACATAGTTACATATCTCTAGGTGGAAATTGCTGCACATTGACAAAATTACAAGTTGAAGAGGAATTTTCAATGCAGAGTTGTTAGCGATACAGAGTTTCTTATTTCAATGCAGACACATTACATTTACTGCAAGTGTAATGTGGAATATGTATGAGCGAGCCCAACATGTTATTTTAAGTTTTCACGAGTGGAAGGCGGTTTACGCGAGTTTGTTTTTCTTATTTTTCTCTCCTAGTTGTGTAAACATTGTGAATCATATTAAAACTAACTCGGGATCTTGTTACTATACATACGTTTGTTTTTTACTGTTGCAGGAAGTAGAATACGAGCAAATAAACGAACGAAGCACCGCGCTGCATTACCTACATTTATATTTTGTTGTATGATACATATAAATGTACATACATTTTTCAACGTTAGTAAATTCACCCCAAGAATTGTACAGTAATTGATTGAACTGTATTTAGTGCGCGAAGGTTTTTGTGCGTCAGCATGTCACTTATTTGACGAGGCTTGTCGAATTGTAGTATATTGTGCAACTAGGGACGACAGTGGCGTTTTGTCCCGAGATGCACACGATATTTTTTTCAATACTTGCACCGAAAAGCAATTAGAAGTTAAAGAAAGGGATGAACCGGATGATGAACCATTATAAAAATGTATAATAATTCCATAAAATAAATAAAAATAATATAAATAATCAATTTTGAAATCCTACATAAAGCGGAAGGAAAAAATCTAATGGATTCCCGCATGAAGCGAAAGGAAACGTATTTTTCCTCTCTAGGGAGGAAAAGTACTGACCGGTCAGAAATACCTGACTTTCCTTAATAATAGAGACGAAAGGTGGCGTTTTCGGTGCAGGTATTGAAAAAATAATGTATTCGAATGCACAAAGACATCTCGCGCTCAAAATACAATCAACATTTTCTACAACAGTATTTTAATTCTAATGTTGGGATTCTGTGCAAATCTATGTTTTACATATTTGTAAATCTTTAAATATTGAACAAAATCACATCAATGTTTGTTGACAAATACAAAAATATTCATATGATTATAAATTTCATTGCGATTTTGTCTTATATTTACAGTTTTATAGATCTGTAGCAACTACAGATTTTCACAGAATTCCACTATAAGTGTCCAATTAAAGTGTCCAATTAAAGGTTTTAATCATTTTCAATAACTGTCAAGGTAACAAACAAAAAGAAGATTGTGAAAATATACCAATTTGGCGCTTTGTTACAATTCAAAAACGTCAACATTTTTTACCATAAAAAAATCATAAAAACAGTTTTCTTAAAATTAAAATGTTGTGAAGAGTGCCACAAGAAGATTTTTTTTAAATACCTACTTCAAACAATAAGTTAAAAAATATTTTAAATGATTGATTTCACCGGTTTTCACTAATTAATTACCAGCAGACTATTAGAAATTTCAAGATAATCGTCATGTGGAACCTTAGGGTCAGTCTTTATAAACTTACATTTCAAATAGTTCATAGATTTCAAAAACAAAATCACAATCTTGAATATTGTAGCACCCTATTTTGCTCTGAATTTCACAGCAAGTGTATACCCTTAATTTCAACTTCTTCTTCTTCCAGAGCGCAACGGCACCTTCATCCCGCACCTAGACCTCGACTCGGGCGAGGACATCCTCTACCAGAAGGACGCGTCCTTCAGCGCGGAGCTCGCCTACACCAACTCCTCCGATGACTCCTCCTCCTCCTCTGACTCCCAGCCCTCCCCATGGCCCCGCGTGACGTCACTGTCGCCGACCCTCGAGCTGAAGGTCCCGGTGCTCAGGGCGACGCAGAGCCTCGCAGTGACGTCAGAGGCGTGTGTGCGCGAATGCGGACCTGGGGGCTCGTGCGCTGTGGACGACGTCCAGGGAACGCAGTACTGCGAGTGTCCGCTCGGTAGAGGGGGGGACCACTGCGAGAAAGGTAGGATGAGTTTTATTATTGTAGGTGTTATTAGTCTAGCAAGACCATGATTACTGGACTAAATGAATGATCCTGTACCTGCCTTGAGTTCAACCACGGCGGAATGTGACCCCAACTACAACAGCATTCGCATGACGTCAGTGGGCCGGTATTATACAGAGTTCCATGCGATGTAATGATATTATAATTGTATCTTGGAATGTTAATTTTTATTCAGAAACGACTAGTTTCTTACTAACTAATAATAAATAATAAATAAATTTTTCTCCTTAGAAAATTTAAATGAAGCTAGTTATTGTTCCAAACTTACATAATTGCTTTTACAAGCTGGGACACAACGAGACATTATTTAAATAAAAATAGTTAATTTTAAATATAGTGAAATAAGCTGTGTTCAAACCGAAGTCTAGTAACAACCGGCCCACTGACGTCATTGCCCCCTCTATCACACTCCCGCCTGGTAGAGTTCGCCGTGGTCCAACATACTCAGTTGTGGTAGATATTGTCTTACGTTTAAGGCTGGAATGTAGCTGTTGTAGCAATATGGAGGTAAAGTAGAGGATAGGATAAAAAGTAGGGAAGTTTTATTGAGGAAAAAGGGGATAACCAGTCGTGGTCGAATTAGGAAGGGATGATTTGGGAGAGTTACGTCATGATACTTTAACATTCACTCTTTAAAATTATATTTTAAACTTTAATAAACACACAAAATACCAAATAAATACGAATGAAAGATTAATATACCTACTAAAGAACTTAAACTGATAGAACTTATACGTTTCCACTAAACTTATAATACGAATTTATACTAAAATATACGTAAATTTACTCTCAAAAGCGTAAATGGCGTAGAACGAGCTACATCTCAGGTCTTATTTCTACCCCGGCCAACGAAGAACTGTTCTCAGAGGCCCAAAAATCAATGGAACGTCTGGCCTAAAGGGGTAGGTACGGAGGGATGCAGATGACCTCTGAACTATTGTATCTAAAAATAACTTTAGATAACAAAAATCCAGAGCCTAGCAGATGAAAGTCATCTTGCTACACTGTCTACGATTTCGTCGAGAAATAGAAGAGATATATACAGATTTAGTGTGTCGAACAAAGGCAGCAATAGCGAAACCCAAGACTAATACATAACCAAGTGAAATTTGGCATGTGACTTACAGAAACAAAAACAAAAATCGCTTCACCTCGATATGCTCCGCTTCCCAAAAAAAATTTCAGTTGAAACTCAAAATTTTCCTGTAATGCATTTTCCTCGAAAACTGTCAAAAATTTTGAAAAACGGTTTTGACAGGATGAAAGCTGAGGAAATTTGCTATCAAAAATGTCTTTGAAAATTTTTCATAAGTAGCACCGTGTAGGCACCAGCCGTTGAATAATCGAATGACTTGAGAATTTTCTGTATAGTTGGCGCTACATTGAGAATGACGTAGTAAATTCGCCGCTACAGAATGAATGTCGTATAACTTTGTTAAAGAACATCATTTTGTAAAGATAAAAAAATTCATTTTATGCGTCAAGGCTTCCACTTTCAGTTGCACTAATAACATTTGAATTTCCGACCCCGTTATACCGAGAAAATTGCTTTTTAAAGAATCATAATTCAGTAAAAGAAGATGTTCAAAGAATTCTCAATATTTTCAATATCTATAAATGAAATTTTAAATTCGTAGAGGATTATCTTCACCAAATCATCCCCAATCACATGCAACTATTTGGAGGGTTGTGTGCACGCAAAGAAATTTTGTGACATTTTTAACACAATTGTGATTTTATTTTACACAAACACGGTTTATTATTAGGACAGCAGCAACGTGTTGATATAGTTACCAACGTTTTGTGGTAGTTCTTGTATGTTACTTTCTACCACAATATTGCGATTAAATTTTAGATTTAAAATATACAGAATAAATTGTGGTATAGAACACAATACACGTTTGGAAATAATTACTACATATAATATTTATATATTACCACAATGAATTGTAAAAATCAAAATTATATTTAGTTTTATTTACAAATATCAGATTTTAATAATACTTCTTTTAGTGATAATTATTATGGTTTTATTCATACAATGAATGCAGTGAAAGTAATAAAAATATTTAGTTATTACATTATAATATGTAAGGGCACAGTGTTAAAATTAGACACCTTCGTTACTATTACAAATTTAGCAATATATAGTGCATTGCTAAATTTGAAAGAGTAACGAAGGTGTCTCATTTTAACACTGTGCTCTTACAAATTATAAAGTAATAACAAAATATTTTTCTTACATTTTCTGCATTCATTGTATCCATAATACCATAATATGAAATAAAAAATAGGATCATGAGGTTAACATTATATTAACAACAAGAACAAATGAAGAACACTGCATTATTTATTAAAATATAATATATTTTATAAAGGAAATTAGGAAAAAACATCTTATACGACTATGTGACATACTGAGATACAAAACAATTCATATCGATTATTTCTTATCGTAAATCAAATATTTTCAATATGAAGAAACATCCTCTGCAACAGTTATGCGACTCTAAAAAAGGAACTATGAATATAAATTATATGTACCATGTAGATACTTGGTAATGTACCTAGAATTAGAATATCTTGATATAATACATAATAAACTTACGTTTAAAAAATCGGGACAATCCCATTGAATACCATTCAATTAACTTCTCCTTAACATTTTAATCAGCTATTCCTTCATTAGTTATTTATCAAATATTTGTGAGTTCTTTTAAGTAAGTTCTTCGACACGTATGCACACAACAAACGCTGATACACAAATGAGAAAAATAAAGCTTGCCGGTTCAAACAAACTTGCAGTAAAACTATACAAGAAAATAGTTACAAAGTACAAACCATTGTGGTAAATTCAACACTTCAATTCAGCAAATATTGGAAATTACACTTATTGTGGTAAATTTTACGTGAAATTTTTTGTTTATATTTAGTTGTACTTTTACCACAAATATTGCGCTAAAATATACAATGTTGATATGCTGGTTATTAACGCATCTTATTATCTTAAACATCAATATATAAATCACAAAATGGTTGTGTTGATAACATATAATTTTGTGAAATGTATTGAAAATTTTTAAATTTACTACAGCAAATATATAAAAAAATAGCATAACCAAATTACAATAACATTGAAGTTAAATGCGCCTGTATATTTTTTTCCGTGTGTTTTACGTCCGAAAAGAAAACTGGTTTCATGTATTTCACTTGGTGTATAAATATCTATTATTTAATTTTGTGTTTTGAATATTTCTATCAATCTATAATAATGATTTAGTTATTTCCGAAAATTAGTATACGTTACACATATGGAAAGTGTATACATTCGTTCTGGTAAAAAACATTTTCCTGATTTATAATAACTAAATCTAACGACCATTTACTTATTAATTTACAGTATTTATCCACAAACCGTAATATATCTGTTTTTATCCGCGTCAAACGCAGCTTTTTATAAACTAATAAAAGCACTTCTTTTCTAACGCGTCCTTTTAGCTCAAGCTGCCTTATATCCAGAACACTTTAATGTAGAATTCTTCACTTTTATCAGAGTCGGATTACGATTCAAGGCGGAGAAAACAGAACATCTCGGTATTTTCTTTCTTTCCTTCCTCCATCATTCATAAGACATCACACACGAAATAAGCTACGCAGGACTAAAAGGAGTGAGTTAGGGATTGCCCTGAGGGTAGTGAATACAGATGGCGAAATACGAGAAAGATTTGAATATAAACCGGCTTCAAAATGACACGTTACTAATTCGAATAAATTTTAATTAGGTACCTGAAGGTATAAATTATATTATTTTATTATATTTTAATTAATTTTGAATAAACCTTGTGTAATTAAAATTACAATTAGGAATATTGTAATGAGAAAATAATAAATATATGCAAAAATCATCAACATCTGTACGAGAATGTTTAATTAATATTCGATTGTGATTTGAATTTAATTCAAGTATTTACGCAATTGTTGAGAGCACAACATGTATACAAGACTATATACGACTATAACAATTTCTTAATGTGCTAAGGCACAAAGTAATACATTACGTACCTCGTATGTAAAAATCATGGGTGGGCATTTTCGCGTAAAAAAGAGTTTTATATGTTTATATCGTAAAAAATGCTTAAATTATGTAAAGTATGTAATAACGTAAATAAAGTAAATAATATAAAATTATAGTTTTATCTGTCAAATTGTCAAAATTATGCATGCGAATGGTAATTATTAAAAATACATAATATGTAATCATTTCAACTTTTCTCAAAACTTTCTTCTTGACTTAAGCAAAACAGTTAAAAAATTTACTGTTATTGTCTTTTTTACACAATTTACATAATAATAGTAATAATATAAAAATAAGTGAAAATAATATCCCTGGTAAAAATTAAAAATAACTATTTTCTACAAACACACTATTAAAAATTAAAGTTTTAACACGGCCTACGCACGTTAAAAGTAAATTTCATCTCTTAATAAACAACTCTCAATTTTTATTGAATTCATAGACTACGTGTTTCATTATATTACTATATAAATATCTTTTGTTACTGAACTGTCAAAAATAATTAAATAAATTATTTCTTATATTAAAATATAAAACGATGTTTGTAGAAAAAATAGTTTATGATATACGTGTTAAAAGTGCTTTTATTTTGTTCGAAGGGTTACGCCACTCCGCTTCGCGTCGTGTCCTAAACTTCCCGTCTCACAAAATAAAATGTCACTTTTAACACTTATATCATAAATAACTATTTTTAGTCAAAGATAAAATCTATGTTGAAATTTTGTTAATCACATATTTTCAGATTACCGAATCTATGTGAACTTATAGATTTACATATAATTGCCCTATAAATCAGTAAATTATTTCAGTATTAATTCCTCATACTCACTACTGAATATTATTGCAAAATTATCCCGATTTTAGTTATTGTAGCATAATATAATCAATTTGTATAGTTAGTACAAACAATTTACAAATTTACATAAAGCTTTATATTATTGTTAAATGTACCATAAATGTTTCTGCAAAATAGTTAAATTTTCTCCTTTCTGGAATACATTATACACAATAGTATGGATAACTATAATTGTTGAAAATAATAGAATGAACTAAATGGCATATTGGATTCACAAAATTGAATAGTAGATTAATTTCCAAACCCTAAATTCATAAAATAATTTAATATCAATAATGGAGGATATGTAGGTATCATTGGTAGACATTTTGATTTTTTAAACGAAAATTAATTTTTACTTTCTTACACACAGTATAAGGAAGTCTAAGTATCATGAAAAATATCGATTCCGGGATTTTCGCGAAAATACACGTTTTGAGGTCCTCTGAACCCGTTTTGGCCATTTTCTCAGTAATGTCTGTGTGTGTGGATGGAAAGATGTGTGTCCGGATGTTCAATAACTCTTAACTTATGAACGAGAAAACATAAAAATTTTAAACTTGGTATTTATAAAGTTTAGGATATTGCGCAGAGCTGAAAAAGTTTTGATCACATTTCTAAAACCGGAAGAGGAAGTTTTCTAAAAAGACAACAATATATTCAATTTATATCAAATATGGAAGTAGCCATAAAAAATGTTTCAAATATAAAATGTTAACAATAATATAAAGATTAATTATCGCTTCCAATTTTGAGAAAAACTACATTATATATGTAATCGTATCATCATCTGTTATTACCTTTTAATATGCAACATTTATTGATAATTAAAAACAACATAATACATTAGTTACTTATAAAATAATACCTTTAATACTAGATACGAACTTAATACGTTAGATACAACCATAATAACATCAAAACCTTCTATAATATGCAAACTGTCAACTAATTGACAGATAAGCTTGTTGATTTGTTTTAACATCGCTGTCGTTGATGATACGATTAAGCTTTGTATATAATGCGAATATATGCGATTTAAGCCCCCTTCGATGTTCAAAAGAGACTCGGTTTCACCTCGTTGCTTAGCAACATCCTCGATATTATAAATCGCATAATATTCTTGTTATACAGAGAGTTTTTTTTATAAGTAAACATAGGGCATGTCATTACCATAGTTACAGTGTTACAGAATGACAGCAATGCATTAGAGCGGTTTTTTTTATCAGTAAACATAGGAATAATTAACATACGAAAATAAATATGAAATATAAATTAAAGAAATGATAAATTATTTATTTATGTTTTCTACACTTAAGAACTAGGTAGATACATTAAACTAATGAGAATTTAAGAACTACGTAGACACTTAAAAAATAATGTGTACAATGGTGACAGAATGAATGTTGAACAATTAAAAAATCGAATTAGTGCTGCTTCCCAAAATATTACTCCCCAGAAAATGCTATAAATTATTTTTATAATCGTTTAGGATATTGTTTAGAAGTTAATGGTTCCAATTTTGAGCATTTAATTCGTTTAAAAAAATTCTCATTAGTTTAATGTAGGTACCTATCTACCTAGTTCTTAAGTGTAGAAAATATAAATAAATAATTTATCATTTCTTTAATTTATATTTCATATTTATTTTAGTATGTAATTATCCCTATGTTTACTGATAAAAAAGACGCTCCAATACATTGCTGTCATTCTGTAACACTGTAACTATGGTAATGACATGCCCTATGTTTACTAATAAAAAAAACTCCCGGTATTAATAGCTATAATAAATACATTTCAATAATCAAATTATAAAGTAGAGCTTTTTGCAGAGGCAGCACTTTTAATAATCTGAGAAAAATTATTCAATTGAACGGTACGATTTATGAATAATGTTTCTGTCATTTATTAATCTACTTATCCTGATAAATGATAAATTGATTTTTTAGAAATATTGATAAATGTAATTACTTGTAGCGTCCTACGTTAATGATTATTATGATAATATCAAATTTCTGCCTCTTGAAATTCAATATTGAGTATAATTAAAATCCATATGAAAATATCTACTTCACAAAATGAGTTTTGATGTTGTATATTTAATAAGTACCCACTGTACTATATCGACATTGTTCGTATTATATAAATAATTCAAACACACTTCACATTATAGTACATACCTACATGTGGAAATACTACTATGTTATTCACATGCAACTTCGTCATTAATAATCTGAGAGCGTTACTGACGTCATAATATTGATTTGTTTAATTATTAAGTATACATTGTGGTGATCAATAATGGTTTATTGTTTACGAAAAACAAACATGGGGTTCGTAAGGGGTAAGAGAATGCTGTTGCACCCTTATTGGATTTTGCTTTGTACTATTATTACTTATCATCCATAGGATGTTTAAAGATATCTTATTCTTATACTATAAGTTATAATTGCGTAAGTCCATGCTACTATCGGAGTAATAAGTATAGTCGCACTGATGTAAAGTTGAATAACTTGTTTAAAAATAATCCAAATAATTTAAATAAAACTTCATACTGAAGTATGCACATTTCTACGTTATTGTATAGAATTTCAAATTTTTAAATCTATATGTGTAGAAATAACAACAATTTATAGCATAAATGAGCTATGCTTTTGACACATTTTTAAAACTGTTAACTTTAATGACGTCTACTGTCAATATACATCATGCAAAAAAATTCAAATTTTGGTATAGTGTAATCATAAGCTTTGTTAAGTAATTTGTTCAGGTAATTTTTTTTAAATGTTTATATTTTGTCTATAATAATGCAATAACTGAACATGTAAGATCTTGGTTACTGGTAATCTTATAAGATTCAAATTCAGGTTACCGATACCTTATATAATTACAAAAAAGAATTGTTAATAGTTTTTATTTTAAACTTATTAAGTACTATATGAATTATAATAATTGTTTTCTGAAATTTATGGATCCTAAGGTAGGTATCACTTACGTTATTGCTTGTTGCAGTGCGATTTTCTTTATAAAATTAAAGAAATTTGCATTACTTTCCTACTTTATAACATAACCATATTAATGTTAATGTAATCCAAAACTTGTGTATCTTATTATTGTATCTTTTGATCTACCTATGTAAGCTCAACCTGCATCAAAATTATTATCATAAGTTTTCGTAGCTATTCACAAGCACAAATTTTAATTCAAATTCCGAGTGTTCGCCGACATTTCCTGTTATTAAAGTTGCAAGTTTCAAGTTAAGGAATAATTTTAACTGACAGAATTTAATTTAAATGATGAAAATATTTGGGTTTCTCTGTGCAGTTCAAAACAAACAATGACGAGCATGTTTCTTCGTAGAATAATTAATTTCTTTGGACGATAACAAATTATAGATGCTTACAGAAACTAGAACTAAAAACAGATAAAGATATAATTACCAAAATAATTTTTATTTACATTTTTGTTTATAATATTTTGCAGGTATAGAATTATTGTTATTAGAATATAGATGTTAATTATAGTGGAATCCAACCACTTCGACCGATTCGTCTTGGTGCAGTAAGAATCTCAATCCGAGCGACGATCTTTGAAATTCAAAGCGGCAACGGAGAGATTCTTATGAAACCAGGACTATATTTAAGACTATCAAGTGATCAGCTAGAAGCATCCGAATGTGATTTAATTGCAAGATGTTTTACAATATTATTTTACGGCAATTTTTTGCGGTGGTTATCTTATCATCAGTGATATGATAACATGAGTTCGTTGATTAAAATTGAACGAGTGCGCAGCACTAACGAGTAACGAATGCTATCATCTATGATTAATCATAGCCCGAGTTATATTTGGAAAGAATATATAATGAATGAGTCCAAAATATTTAGTTATATTTTTTCAATAGCTGTCAAAAACGATTTTAAATTCTGTTTACCTATCTCAATTTGGCGTGTTCTTCCTTATTATATCTATCCTGACACACTAAGTCTGATTTTTGACAAACAGCAATATCAGATTGAGAAACTGACAGTTTGTACCTAATAAACAAAATAATTGACATGTAACAGCGATGATAAAAATATCTTCGATTTGATAGCCTCTTACTGCCCTATTTCAGCCAATCAAATTAGACAATTATGTGCCACGTGATTCATGAATTATATTTTCCTCCTGATAGAATTTTAAAAATCAGCTCTGGTCTTGTGGTTTCTTTTCTTTTTTGTTCCAAGTAGTACAAGTAGGGTAGTTTTATTGAACTACTACAAAACACTTAGACAAAAATAGACGAATACCCGCTTCAACAGTAATCAATAACCGCAGACAGACTGATGGCCTTTTTCAACCGGGCTTTATTACCGTTAACGCGGATGTTTTTAGGTTATAACTTAATTACTTTCGCGGTACGAATGTCATAACCAGGTTGCAATATTTCAGATGCATTTGTAACATGGCGGAGAGAAAAGATTAAAAAGAGAATAATTGAATTATCGAGGATCAAAACTGGAAGGATAATCAACTATTCAAACGAATAACAGGATTTGGTATGAGTTGTAGTTTCTCTTAATTGTTAGACAGCGATTGACATGATAACGAAATTTTGAATTTGGTTAATATTAGTTGAGAAAACTAGTTAAAAATATTCGAATAATACATTCATTATGTAGTAAGATATACGCCTTCATAAGACACTATTGTATTATGACTCCATTATTTAACACTGATTAACTGTTATACCGAAAAGTGAGATTATTGTATTAATATTTTTATGAATGAAAATTTGAAAAAGTTGTAGATAAAACACCGTATTTGACTAGCACGTAATGGCTATAATTCACTGGGATGATTACAAACTTTCATTCTCTTGAATTATTATAGTCCACATTAATATGCTCGTTAAATAATATACTATTACTGCTATAAGCTTGAATTTGAGGACCATAATAGCGTTCATTATAGGTACGTCAAGGACCCTTATGAATCCAGTATGGTACTTAGTGCCATAATGAAATAACAAATAACTCGTTACTAAGGAAACGAGTAATTCCTTACTCGTTTCAAAAACTGCACACCTGATTTTATTAGATTTAAAAATTTTGTTCGATACCAAATAATCTATATTACTTTTTGACTAATTTACGCCAGCAGATAAAATTTTGTTTGGAATACGGATCGTAACCAATCATCAGTCATGAAGATTATCAGACGAGGCGAAGCCGAGTTTGACAACACGACGTGTACCATAATCATTGACGTTACGATTATATTATATTCCAAAAATAAATTTCAACTTATCTTTAAAAAAAAAATTTATACTTTCTTTTTATCAAGTCAAGGCTTATAGGGCGTAATTACCATCTAAACACACCCTTATATACATGTTTGAAATTTTTTGGTATGGATATACAATACGACATGTCCCTTTCATAACTTTACGCATTGTCCCTTTCATAACTTTACGCATTGTCCCTTTCAATAGTTGTATGCACAAACACTAATAAAATTTTATAAAACAAAAATGAAAGCTCCTTTTTAGAAATACTCAAGCTTAATTATAACATTAGAGTAGTATTTAATAACAATAAAATATAATTAATACATACTAACTCATTATTAAAAAATCTGTTGTGGCCAGCACACGACCTCTCGCCTTAACACTGTAATTTATGTGAATTTGGTTTTAGTTAGGCTTTCTTAAACTATAATTTTGCAATAAATTTACAAACTTTTTGAAAATAATTTTATAGTTCTTAATTAGCTCTTTATAGATAAAAATTAACTTAATTATTACCTTATTACATTATGTTCAGTTAATAATATTTACATTTCTTTTAAAATGGTGCCACAAACATTTTAGAAATTGTGCATACGTCTGTTCATCTGTCATATTGACATATTCATTTTTGTTTTAAATTTTTTCCTATATTGTGATTTACAAATCGTGGTAGGTAAAATTATATATCTTTGAAAAATAATTTTCCTTTATTGGTAAGAGATATAGACAAGATGTTAAATAAATATTGTAAGATATAATTTGTTCTTTGAAATGTCGTATGACAAATTGTAGCTATCGCAGAATTTTCTATATTTTTTGCAAAAAATGTTAAAATGCTTCAAGAAAATACCATTTCCGGTTGGCAGATTTTTACCAAAATCTAATCAGCTCTTCATTAACATATACAAATGTATATTGCAAAATATTAGATTTTTATGTTCAGTAGAATTTGAGATAATGAATCAGAACGAAAGACTATAGTAGGTGAACATACAGACACACACACACACACACACACACACACACACACACACACACACACACACACACACACACACACACACACACAAACACACAAACACACACACACACACACACACACACACACACACACACACACACACACACACACACACACACACACACACACACACACACACACACACACACACACACACACACACACACACACACACACACAGACATCATCGTGAAAATAGTCAAAATAGGTTCTAAAGGTGCTAAAACGTGCTTATTGACAAAAATCTCGACATCGAATTTTTTCACGATCCCTATACCTCTCTGGGCGAGAGGTAAAAATTACTCAAAAGTCGACCACTTGGCTTTTGATAATTTTTGACATGAAAGACTAAATGCACATCTATCTCCTGAAGTATAGAAGCAAATGTCTTTATATTTTATAATATTTTAACTTACAGTAGTAGCATCTTATGAAAAATTCTACAGATTTGCAATACGTACCATAATTAAAATTCCTACATGTTAAAACACTTCTGTAAAATAGCGTCTTATTTGAAATACCCCGGATGCCTGGATGCAAATTTTATATTTACATTTTCTTGAAGGTATACGACTTGAATTAATACAAAAATTCATTTATGGCAAGGGGTAAATTCGGACACGATTTCATATCACGGCTCTCTACATAATAATAACAGCCTGTAAAGACAATTATAGCAGACTTCATTTCAAATCTAGAAAAATTCGTTTCAGCGTTCAATGCTCCACAAAACCACAATATAACTCCCGAATTCATTTATCAAATCAACGAAAGGTCCCCTTTCCAAATCTTAAGTCCCAAAGCCGTTTCTCTTTCTCTCCTTTCATTCCAACTTCTTTAATTAAGAATTATGTGGCCTAGAACGGCTAACTTACATAATAGATAAGTTTATATAAGTTGTTAATAATAGATTCCATTGTTTCTGAGACTGACTTGAACGCCATAGTGTTGAAGCGGCAGCTAATGGAAGTGTTTAATAGCACTATTAGATTAATGGTGGTTTTTAGATGTGTGGACAGCGTGATTATTTGATAGATTGTTGCGGTAATTTGTTGGCGAAGTTGGATTAGTTTGACAGATTATTAAACTGGAAACGAAATAAAAGTTTTGATGAGCTTACATTTAATAAAAATAAACTACCTATACCAAATCTTAATGGTTCTACCTACTTTCCAATTTTAATTAATTTGTTTTCAAAGTTTAAATGTCAAAATATGACCTTTCATATTTTCATAACAAATTGTCCAAAATTATTTGTCATCTGTGTTATCACCGACAAAAAAATGTAGGTATTTTTTACAATATTAAAAATTATGTAGGAATAAATTTTAAAAGGCACAAAAAATTAAACAATAGTACATTGTGTATCAAGTGTCAAAATAAACATCTTGCTTGCATGTAAAAGCTTAAAACTTTTTATTTACTTACATTTTCATTAAGAGACCCGTCTACCTCCTAAAATCCAGCATAAAACGTACTAACGTAGCGAGTGTTTTGTGACCAGTACAAAAATGGAAAAATTGTATTTCAACAAGGATTATTATACTTAAAGGATTAACTAATAGTTCAGCTTTTAAAAAATTTTAATATAAAAATGTACTTGTTCCATACTTTTTCCATGAATAATTGTTATTGTTGTTAATTTTATACACATAGATCGATGATAAACTGCAACTACCTAAACATTTTAAGTTTTTTAATAATAGGTACATATTTTCCGCTAAATTATGATAATAGCCCATAATGTATCAC
Organism: Agonum fuliginosum; assembly: GCA_947534325.1. NCBI lineage: Eukaryota > Metazoa > Arthropoda > Insecta > Coleoptera > Carabidae > Agonum > Agonum fuliginosum. The sequence continues at coordinate 31,985,927 of OX384037.1, forward strand.
AATTAAATTTATGCCATTATCCAAACAGGAACAATTTTATTGCAATTTGCCCCACAATAAATATGTAATAAGCAGGGGGTCACTCGGTGACCGTACAATTAAAGTCCACATTACACGTCAAAATTATTTACACGGTAATTTGTGGGGTACCTGTAGCTCATATGTTGCAAATGTGCTGCAATTTAAGCAGATTAAAACCTACTTACTCATCAAAAAAATAAAACACAAATGTGACGAGGGAAAAAGTTGAAAATCCTTTTAGAAAGATTACAGCGTTTACACCTTTTTACATTAATTTCATAAAAGAAACATTTTAGTAATAAAAATTTACAAAAAAAAGAACTTACATAATATTATAATAATAAAAGCGCAGAGAGAATAAAATAAGGAAAAAACACCTGCAAAAATTAGTATTGACATCTTCTTAAAGAATAGCCAATCACATTTTTTTTAATTAACCCGTTTCCATTAAAATAAAATGAAAAATCTATAGACATATTTGTAGAGCGGAAAATTCTTTTTATCATCAGGTCATAAGCGATTGTCATGTAAACGCAGTTTTCGAGAAAATCGTGAAAATATATTTTGACAATTTTCAATTGTTTTAAACATACTCGAATTTTATCTCAACACACAAAAATAGCAGCCATTCGTTAACGGATTACAATATCAATTTTCGGATTTCAGCATTCAATTTCTAACATTTTTTATCAGAAACTTTTATTTTACTTATAACAATTTGGAGCTTCAGTTTAAGCTCAATTCAAAGAAATTCTTCGATAGCTAATTTTAAAATGTTTCTAAATTTTGTATTAATTTAATCAACTGTATCTTCTAAACGGATAATAATATCGACTTCCGGTTTCCAAAATTTTTAGAAACATTATTTTTTAAATTTTGGAAGCTCTGGAATAGCTAAAATTTGCAAGTTTCCTCCGAGAAAAATATGTAATACTGTAACTTCTTAACTGATTCATTTATTGAACTATGTATGAATCTGATGAAAAAATGTTCGAGGAATCGAATGCTAGAAACCGGAAGTCGATATTTTAGCATCTTAGCTTGCTTTAAATTTGATTGCAAATGTATCGTTAATTAATGAAAGTATAAGAAAATTTACACAGAGTTCTAGAAAAAGTACTGTCGAAAATATCTTACATGCGTATGCTTCGGGTCGTGCCGCAAATAAAGCTCTCGCAAGTAAAGATGCTTTTTTCGATACTTGATACTCAATGGACATAATATTTCCACATATTTATAATGTCAAAGAAAAGTTAAACATAATATTGTTCGTAATTTCAATTTGTTTATACTCCTGTCGCCGTCTTTCTTTACTAAGTGACTTTCCTAAATTTTCCCCCGCTCCTACCTTTTTAGCAAGCGTTTGTGGGTGTGTGTGTGCGTGCGCGTATGTGTGTGTGTGTGTGTGTGTGTGAGTGTGTTACATTCTGGCACACTGCCAGTCACCCCGTCTAATTACAAATTTCAATGTATCATACTGAGGTTGAACAAACATACGTAGCACGGAGCTGAATTCTAATTTGAAGACCTTTAACGCTAAGCTGTGACAGGAGATTAACATCTGTATTTTATTAAACAGCTTTGTACAGACGAAATTAGGACGAGTGAAACGTAGAAGTTGAAATTAAAAGAATGGTAGAGCGTAGAGGTTCTCAACATTATTACTGTTCGTCCTGAAAAGATACTTGTAAACATTTGCTACACTGTTCCCTACTAAAATAGCTACACTTAAAAGAATTATTAAAATTTGTTTCTCGGTAAAATCCATTGTTGAAAGCCACGTTTAAATATTTTACTTATTTTCCGATTAAGAGGCCAGTCTAACTTCTAAAATCCAGCATAAAATGTACTTACCTAGCAAATGTTTTGTGGCCAGTACAAGAATGGTAACATTTTATTTCAACTAGGATTTAATAGAGAAAGAATGGATTTACAAATGTGCCTTTTTAAAATTTTGATTAACAAGTCTTATATGATTGTAAATTTTCAATTTATGCAAACTTAACACAATTACGGGTCACGGGCCATTTCGTGCCACGGCGTGACCCGCGTAGGCGTAAGTGATTTTGGATCGTGAACGAGCGTGACCATTAGTGATAAATCGTGCGTGATCGGGTGTGAGCGAATTTTATTCGGGCCTGAATAAAAATTACAAAAGTCACGACATAATTTGTAAAAAATAATTACGGGTTATTGCTACTTATACTCCTTAGCGCTCCAGTACACCAGGCAGTGCATAGATTTGTCGAAAAATTTGAGCAAAAGGTGTTCATCTATTTACGATTTCGCGGAGTTAAAGTAAATTATCATTGTAAAATTTCATAGAAATATTTTTAACGGTTCGGGTTTGGTTCCGGCTTCACTAAACTAGCTGAGGTTCGTTCCGGTTTTCGTTCTTGTTCCGGTTTGGTTCAGGCCAATACCAATATATTGTTTCGTAACCTGGCAACAAGAAATTCACTTTTGCTCTTATTCAGCTATCAAAACAGTCGTTTTCCTTTTCTGATTAATATAAATATTAAATAAACTTCTTTATATTTCTATTCTCGCAAAGTTGCTGTACAAAAATCCATCATAATTAGTATAAAGTCACCCTTGCCCCCTGAACCCTATGTAAACCATCAACAATGTACTTAATTACAAGAGCGCTAGTTGCGTTCCGCCTGTTTGCGTGTAATCAGCATTGAATTCTCTCCATATTCCGGGCTTCACTCCGGCCGTTCTACGCATCCGTGTATGTGCGTGTGTGCCCGTCCGCCACGCATGAGAAGCCTGACTTACACTGCCGGAGACAGCGGAAGATTGGAATAGAAAGAAACGGAGGAAAAGGAATTTGAAAGAGCATGATATAAATTATTGAAATATAATTTTTTTAAATCGTAATAACTGTTAGCGAGGTATAGTACTTTGAATACTGGCAGCTAGGATAGTAATAAAAAATAGGCTCGTTTCTAGAATACTCACGATTTTAATTCTTTTTCTATTCCACTCTTTTCCTCACCTGAAACTCGCACTTTACCGCATCCTAGTAATGCAATGTCGGTTTTGAAAAAAATACTGTAAAAGTGTTTTCGCTGTGCGAGTAAACTGTTAGTTTATTATCGACTTCAAATAACATTTAATAAAGAAATAATGGATCTACAGATGTGCATTTCAAAAATTATAACCGTGTAAAGTTTGCATAAATTGTAAATTTTTTATGAAATTTTCGGAATTATTATAATCATGTACAATTTTTTAATTAAAATTTTAAAAAGGCACCACTGTTAATTGATCCTTTATATATAATCCTTGTTGAAATTGTACCGTTCTTGTACTGGCCACAAAACTAGTCATTAAAATCACAATATTCAGATTATGTAATACAGTCAGATTTACACTTGTTCAGCAAAAAGTATAGCTACGTTTATAATCTAAGGTACTTCCTGGTAGCTATAAGCTAATTTTTCAGTAGCTAAGCTATTTTTTAATAGCTAAGCTACTTTCTTAGTACCTTAGCTACTTCATAATCTAAAAGCTACCGCTACTTCTTAAAAAATTTAAGTTACCAGCTAAAAGCTACCAATTTTAGAAAGTAGCTAAGCTACAGCTACTTTAAGGTAAAAAGTAGCTAAGCTAGTAGCTTAGCTACCAAAGTAGCTAGCTACTGCCTAGCTCTGACTACATTGAAGTAGAAGGTTCACATTTACTTTCTATTGTTTTAAAATTGTAATTTAAGCCTTAATAAAATATCTACATTAAGTTAAAATATGCTATATTTTGGGTTATTATTAATTTCCTGCTGACGAAGAATTTGGAGTAATTTTAAATTCAAAACAATAGAAAGAACCAGTAAGCATTAAACTTGCTTTATTTGAGTAAAAAATTAAGATTGTTAATTTAGGTAACTAATTATCAGTACCTAATACGAAACCATGTTTTATGAACCACTCTTAAGAGGTAAAATTTTATTTCATCCAGGATTTAATAGAGCAAGAATGGCTCTACGGATGTGCCTTTTTAAAATTTTGATTAAAAAAATGTACATGAATATAAAAATTCCGGAAAATTCAAAAAAAATCATATTTTATGCAAACTTTACACGGTTATATCTCATGATACAAATTAATTTTTAAAATTTTTAAAAGTCCCATCTGTAGATTCATTCTTTCTCTATTAAATGTTTATAAAAACATTATCCTGAATTGAATAATAATTTGACAGTTTACTCGCAACGAAAACACTTTTACAGTATTTTTCAACTTCAAAATGACATTGCATTGCTAGGATGTGCCAAACTACGAGTTTCGGGATGGTTTCAGGCAGCCTTAATAGTGAGGAAAAAAGTGGAATGGAAAAGAAAGTAAAAATCGGGCATATTTTAGGAACTCGGTAAAAACATAGACGAGCCGCTTAATCAAAAAAATTATGATAGTATAGCTATTGCAATACAACATACGAAAAAGAATAATAAGTGTAAGGGTGTAAGGTAAATAATTATCCCCAATTAATTGAATCCCTCTGATGTATGCCTTGCAAATACAAGTCAAACACACTCTTCACCGCTTGAGGGCGAGTCTTGCGCCACAGGTGAAACTAGCATTTAAATATATCCAGCAATTTATTAACCAGATCCAGTGAAAGTTTCTACCCCACTTAACATTGTGGAGGGTGCGTGAATCTGACAAATTTAACGCGTCCCCTTCGGCTAGTTTACCACGAAGTTTTTAATGAAAACCAAACAGACAAAGCGGAGAATCAAAATGTTTTTATAACCGCAATGATCAAGTAAGAAGAGAAGTTAACAAAACTACGGAATAAGGGTGGAAATGCGAAACAAGTTATGATGAAGATGTATTTGTTAAGACGAACCTCTTCAGAACAACAACAAAATTGAGCATCATTTTATGGAGACTATAGGTATACAAAATATCCGGACAAGTATAGAAATTTTCAGTAACTATGTTTTTAATTTAGTTACCCATACAACACAAATACGTCGTTAAGACGTCTTTATAATGTCCATGTTTTTAAAACGTCTGATCCAAATGTAATCACAAAGACGTCACATACGTGCCTTACATCCTCCATTCTGGATGTTTAAAAGATGTTATTTTTTCCATGCAAATGACGTCTATTTCGACAGTCAAATGATGTCCTTTTTAATAAAATTATGACCAATATACGACTTAATTTTAATCAATATAGGATTCCTGTATGTCATAACCAAAATGTACTTGGAACTATTAAAAGTTCAAGTTGTTTAGAACTATTACAACAACCCAAAATCTTATGTTGTTCAAGAATAGATCAGTTAAATTTATTCTCTGTTTCATTTTAAAAATAACGCTCTAGTACATCGCTGTCAAATTTGTAACCATGGATATGAAAAATCCCATGTTTCACGTTAAATTAAATTCACTTATTTACCTTACCTTACTATACTTGATTTAATAACTAATCGGACAAACTTGAAGTCTCCCTGAGCTATATTTACACTGTGTAAATACGAGATTTTTTTGCGGCAAAATTAAATTTGTCCTATCAGCAGGAAAATCAGATACAGTCACTGACAACAGCTGACGAGTATAGTAAGTAGGTATAATACACAACAAGTTTAGAAAAGTGATCTTTTTCTGAATGAGTGAATTATACGAGGAATTATATGACTGAAATATAATCATACCTTTCTAAATGTTTGTGTACACAATTTTTGTGCATTTTGCTGGAAATTATAAAAAATATTATAATATACAAAGTATTCTCTAGGTACGATTAATGACTGTTTCATATTCTGTTCTAAAGTATACAATTTTTTGAGCTCCTCGTGTTCAAATAAAAATTTACAGATTAAGTGAGACATATTTAAATAGTAATGAGCACAAAAAGTGATTGATATTGTGTGATTGACGCACGAGGATTGTCGAGTTCTGCAATATCACTAGCATTCAATAGACACTTTCCGGCGAGTCATGTACAGTACACTATTTTTCCCACGACCATAAATATTAAACATTTTATTCATGAATATATTTTAACGTCAACTGTCACTGTTATAATTTTTATTGTACGAAGAAAGAAATATATCATGATCATGAAATACATGATACTAGATTTTGAATAACTAGAATATAAATTATATTTAAATTTTTAAATTATACTAGTGTACTACTTTAATTTATGTGGATAAATCACTTTTAATGTCGTGTTCATTTTAATGGAATAATGCAATTTATCACCAAATACTTAATGACAGGAAAAAATTATCAAATGTCAGAAAGACAACACACGTCTACTAAAAGATAAAACCAAAATTTAAATTGTGGCGATATGACCTGTTCGATACCATATCGAACGGGTTGTACGCATATTTGATATTGTTTATTTTCGTAGCTCGCTAACTGTATGCAAACTGTTTGTTTCGTATATGGTCGTAGGAAAAAATAGTATCATCACTGCCCCATTTTACTAATCTAGGAGTAACTTAAACATAATCCACTTCTCCAAAAGATGCCATCCTCTTTCTTCCTCAAATTCACAAAACATTAGTCTCCCCCAAACTAGACTTCGGAATCACGCACCCGGGCTTCAAGTTCGATCAATAGACATTCCGGTTCCTCTGAGGCGTAGAGTAGAGTCTACTCACCCCCCGCGTGTGAGGGTAATTTATACGGATTATAGTTATTCTCACTGTGTTTCTCTGCGTTCGCTGCCCCCGTCGACAGCCCGCGCGGACGCCCATGAAAGTTACAAATAGGAGCGTGGAAATTAGTAGAAATGAATATGGGACGGAGGAGAGAAGATGGAGGACTGAGATTTATTTGTAGTTTTAATTAGTTTTCGGGGTTAATAAGTGGGAATGTGACAGCGGTGTTTTTTACTGAGTGGAAATGGGTTTGTGCTGTTATTGAAAAGCTTTAATTATTGTTGACTTATAATGGCGTCAGATAAAATACAGCAAAATTGGCTCTTTCGGTTTGTATAAATTGATTTTTCTATATCTAGTACGAGAGAACAACTATTTTTGCAAACATTTTTGACTCATTAATATAATTATCCCCAAATATAACGCAGACTATAATTATTCATCAGTGATAACATGAGTTAGTCGATGAAAACTGAGTTCACAGCACGAGTTTTCTGAAGACTAAGAAATCATAGCATTAGTTATATTATGTAGCAAGATGACGTGCATCTGCTAGGCTCTGGATTTTTGTTAACTATAGTTATTTTTAGAACAGATAGTTCAAATGCAAAAGACATCTCAATCCATCCCTTTAGGCCAAACGTTCCCTTGATTTTTGGAGGTCTGCAGGCAGTTCTTCCTTGGCCGGGATAAAGATAAGTCAAAATGTAGCCGCTCTATGCCATTTACGCTTTTGAGAGTAAATTTGAGTATATTTTAGTCTTAAATTTGTATATAAGGTTTTAATATCAATCATTTTATTGTGTTTAATCGGAATTTGTGTGTTTATATGAAATTAAACATAATTTAAAAAGTGTGTTTAAAGTATCATGACGACGCTCCCAAAACATCCCTTCCTAATTTGACCACGACTGGTTATTCCCTTTCCCCTTAGTAAACTTAACTCCTCTTTTTCATCCTACCCCGATTTTAACCTCCATATTGCTACAATTACTCTCGTCTATATTAGAGATGAAAGCTGTCAAAATCCTACATTTATGTCTGATTATCTACCAACAGTCTATTATGTTTGAATATGCTAATATAGGAAATTCTATTTGCTAAACAACATTATACAAGAAGTTTTAAAGGTCAAAACAACATATATCATAAACCAGAATCCTGTTAAATAATAGTCAAGATAAAATAAAACAAAATACACAGTCAATATTATCATAAATTATGAAAAGGATTAATTTCAGTTTTATTAATATCTGAATGTAAGTTGTATTAATTGGTAATTAACAACGCTATATTTATAGGTACGTATTTCTGTAACTTTGAAATACAAAGGATAAAATTAGAATCAGTTAATAATCTAAACGCTTGGTAAAGGTTACGGTAATTTCCTGAAATCAGTATTGCATCAAAGCTGGAAATAGTTCCCAGATTCAGAGCGCAAATGCACAACCCTCCAATAATTTAATGTCAAGTAATGCAAGTTGCATGTAACATTCCACAACCCCATTGAAAGTTTCACCATTACTAACGTCAATTCTAATAACAAGCCATTTACCCGCCAACTCAGGCTGCGCTAGACAGAGACACTCACTACAATAAGCATTCGTCCGAATCCTGTTGTTGACATTTCAAACCGACGACAGCCACTGCGAGTCTCACCGAGATTGGAACTTTTAGAGGTTTCTCCCGCATCCTTCTAGGGTACAAAAATTATAATTACGTACTCTTGGTGGTACTTTTATATAAGTGGTTACAAAATAACGGGTGATTCATCGTAACTTACTTATTTTAAAACGCAATAATGCCCATTTTATGAATCAAACTTTTTATTTTTATTTTATAATGTTGGTACAAATCTAAAGTTTTGTTTTACCCAGTTTTCAAAATCATATCAGGTAGATGACGCCCCCATTGTCTATACACTTGAATAAACCGATTTCTGGCGTTTGTCATAACCCTTTCCAGTATGGCAGCGGGTATGTTGGCAATTGCGGCTCGGATGTTGGCCTTCAGGTCTTCTAGGGTCCTTGGAAAGTTGACGTAAACGCGGGATTTAAAAAAAACACAAGGAGCCAAATCGCCCGAGCGAGCTGACCACTGCTTCGAAAGTCACGCTGGGTTGCGATCAAAGAACATCCATTGGAAAAGTACGACTCAACTGAAAACACACGCTGCTCCGTACTCCAACGCATGATGGCGACTGACCGGGTGGGGAACAAAACTTTAAAAGTGCACCTGTCGAATGAGATCACTCTCTTCCCACTACGATCCCTACAGCCTGAATGGCACGCATTTAAAAAAAACAAGTTATGTTGAATCACCCTGTATAATAATAATAATTAACACATCTTACGTTAATCACTTATCTCTGTGCTTTCACATACTGGAACCGGAACGCAACTGAACTGGAACTTCCTATTACCCTATCAGTATCCTATTTATACCCATGTACAAAATACTCACTTAGTAACTCTTATTTTTACAAAATTTTCAAAAATAGTATATAATGTTAAATATTTTTCCGAAGTGTTAAATCGCCCTGTATAACACTATTCTTATTATTATACATGGGAACTAATAAATAATATGAAACATAAAACTAAATTTGCTAACTCAATTTGAAATATTTGACAAAGTCCAATAAAAAAGTTTTCGTATTTTGACAAAACTTTTTTCTACGCCTGCTTCTGAAAGTTCATGTTTCTACATTGTTTTTAATGTTGAAAGCAGCTGTTTGTCGCAAAATATCTAAGTGTGCAACAAGGTATCTAAGTATGCAACAAGGACACTTTGCAACACAGTTGTTCATTGTTGTCGCAACAACATTGATATTTGACGAAAAATTTTAAATTATATAGTAAATTTCAAAAAGTTAATGGTTTGCAGGAGTAGAAAAATAGTGTATAACACGTATTGAAATTATGTTTGTCGAACTTAAACAATTGCAATCCTCCCTTCGCTTGGGCTGCAATTTTCGTTCGCGTTCGACAAAACTATATTTTCAAAACTTTTTATACAAATAATTCATAATCTCTGTACAAAACGTGCAGCAAACATATCTTGAAATCTCCGTCAATTAAATTCTGATTACGGATATGAAAAAATGCACCCCTGTAAAATTTGTAAAATCAGTGTCTAATGATTTAGTCCTGAGTTTCATCTTGTACTAAGCCCACAATTTTAATTTCGAAATGAGGTGGATAATTTGTCCTTAGTCCGTTCCTGAATGTCACGTCTGTATCCTGGAACAAGGTGTGTACAGTATCCTCTTAACAAGCCCCTAATGAAACAGATGAACTGATAACGTGAAGGAAAATGTCAATGCGGCGACCCTGGTTGAATTAGGGGATGTAGGTTGTTTCTTTACAAAGCTTTCAAAGGACTTTGGTATTCAAATATGTCTGGAAAGTGTTGAGAATGAAAGGAAGGACTTGGTAATTTTGTCGAGCTTACTTGCTCATTGGACAACCAAGAAATCGCTAACTTTCAATCTCACATTCTACGCCAAAATGCAGATTGAGTTTTTTGATGCTCTACACTCGCTGCAAAATACAAAACAAAATAGAATGGTACAATCTGCAATATTTAGTTTTATAACTGTATTTTTTTTTTTAAGTTATACTTGATGAAGATCGGACGTGGCAAACCCAAGTTTGATAACACGACTTATACTATAATGATTGGTTACGTTTCGATCTGTATTGCATATTGCATACAAAATTTTATCTGCTGAGTACCATATTGGATTCATTATGGTCCTTGGCATTATAATGAGGCTTATAGTTTTACTATGACAACAATTAGGTAAAAATTGATTTTCATAGTCTGCCATGTTTTATTCTTAGGGGCACACCGATGATAAAACTCATTTTTTAAATTTTATACAGAAAAATTGGACAAAAAATTAGAATATTTATGTTGTTTACAGAATCTGTTTATCATTTATAGTTATCGAGTTATTTGGCGTTAAAGTTAGTCACAATGACGTCATACTTTAATAAAAAAAAACGCAGATTTTAAACAAAAATAAAGTTTTAATGAAACCAGTTTTCTTTTCGGACGTACAACACACAACCCTCCAAATAGTTGCATGTGATTGGGGATGATTTGGTGAAGATAATCCTCTACGAATTTACAATTTCATTCCTAGATATTGAAAATATTGAGAATTCTTTGAACATCTTCTAATACTGAGTTATGATTCTTTAAAAAGTAATTTTCTCGGTATAACGCGGGGTCGGAAATTCCAATGTTATTAGTGCAACTGAAAGTGGAAGCCTTGGCGAATAAAATGCAATTTTTATCTTTACAAAATGATGTCCTTTAACAAAGTTATACCACATTCATTCTGTAGCGGCGAATTTACGAGTATTACGTCATTCTCAATGTAGCGTCAACTATACAGAAAATTCTCAAGTCATTCGATTATTAAAGTGCTGGTGCCTACACGGGGCTACTTATGAAAAATTTTCAAGGTCCATTTTGATAGCAAATTTCCTCAGCTTTCATCCTGTCAAAACCGTTTTCCAAAATCTTTGATAGTTTTCGAGGAAAATGCGTTACAAGAAAATTTTGAGTTACAACTGAAAATTTTTGTGGGAAGCGGAGCATACCGAGATGGAGCGATTTTTTTTGTTTTTGTATGTTTTTAACTACTCGCATGCCAAATTTATTTTATATATATTTTAATACTAAATACAAATTTGAAAACCGCAACTCTCTAAGTGCAATATTTCCAAGATATGTATGCTTGAAATTTCAGACACTTCGAATGTAGTCTTAAAAATTCAGGCTACGCTAATATTCTATCAATTTCCATAATCTATACATAAAATAGCGATTATTTGTAAAGCCAGATACTTTTATAAAGCACGTTTGATAGGATTCAAAAGTAACAGGGTAGTTTTAATTACATCCAGGTAAACATAAAGCGTCAATTTCTCATTTTCATTAACTCGCAGTCACCGCCGGTCAAAGAACTTTAATTAACGTTCAGAAAACTTCAGAAACCAGATTGAAACGCAGATTACTTTCAGTCTAATTAAATAATAAAATTCCTAGTCATAAAATAAGCATTAAATCGCTGCAGTAATAGACCAAAAAGAATACTCCTGTAAAAATGAGTAATTCAGTGAAAATTAAAGATGCCGCGCGATAAGCCAAGCAGGGGAAATTTAGCGCTCGCGAAGCAGGAATTACTCTTATCTATCCGTTCTTTTTGCACTTCAACAAAGCGCCAATGGACGTGTTCCTTTGTTGCGGACAAAACCGCCACGACAAAAGAAGACAGATGACGACAATTGTTTGCGATTGTTGCTTTTGGAATTCATAACGGTGTCCAGCACAGACCCGAACTAGGTTTTTTACTGGAAAACTGGAGCACGAAAATGGAACAACAAGAAATGTATGTTGACATGAGAACCAGACTTGAAAGCTAAGGACGAGCTTCTAATTATAACAGCAAACATATTTTTTTATTGTAGTGTGCAGTTACAACTATCAAACTATTGTTTTAAATAAATTAGTAGGTATGCAAATAATACACATCTTTTTGATGATGAAAGGTGCTCTTTTTGGAAAATGTAACTTTTAATATTTAAATTAATTGAAAGTAGAAAGTCTTCCAGGAATCCTTGTTTCAACAATATTTATTAAACAAAACAAAATATTTAAAAAAGATATATTTTATGGTTTATTGGCTAAATTTAAATTTCAGGACCCGAAAATAACCTTTTGGGTAACTACCTATACCTACTTTCTTACATACTTTATGTTGCTTTTTTTCACAAAATTGCTGAATTTGGTCAAAAAATCATTGTTTTTTGTTAAAGTGTTTACAGTATGCAACGGAATTGAAATTATCAGTACCTAACTAAAGAAAATATTTACTTTTATACTATTATTTTGTCACACGTATTCTTATTAATAAAGTTTGTTTATAAATCAGGACCGGCTGTAATGCTATAATAGTATATTCTGCAACAAGTGTGGAATGAAGCATATTCAGCTAGAGTGGTAAGTTTGTGAGACGAGCCGTAGGCGAGTTTCACGGTTTCACGAGACCGGAATAACCGTGTTGCAGACTATACTTTCTAAAAAACATAAGCTAAAACCATTAAAATAAAAATATGTATTTATAAAATAATATTCTACATAAAATTAATAAATTAATACATTTAAACGTATTTTAAAGCTACCCACCAACCAAAAACATTGAATAAAGTAAAATTATTATTAACTCGCCACATTTCATTCCATCACTAGTGACGGAATGAATTCATTCCGTAACAAGTGACAGAATGTAATCATTCCATAATTATTATTGAAAATGATGTAAGAATGATACCATTCTATAACAGTCGTATAGAAACAGTTTCAATTTTAATTTCACTAACCAGGTCATTCTTTTATTTCATGCAGTTCCCAGTCTATAGCATTACTACAATATAAAATTGTTTTGATTTTCAATATGTCTGTTATTAATTATTATAATTCATTCAAAGGCATTTTTAGTCAAAAAAATAATCTGATGTGGCCAGCACAAGACCTACCGCCATACCCTACTCTTTTTACTATTATACAAATATATAGGTACTTACAAATATATTGTAGTCATTTTAGTCAACTAGAACTGTAGAAGAAGATATAAATGATGTGTCACTATTGGCACTGACACTCTGTCACTTCAATCAATCAATCAGTTAAAGTTTTCGTAGTAAAGTCAAATCAAAACAAAATATATTAATTTAGCGACGACGATTGGTACTTCGATTCCAAACTATTTCTATCTCTCTTGACGTACCTTTAAAGTACCTTTTATCTAGTGCGTATGTATGATCTAAGTTTTATTCCTGCTTACAGCAGTAAATACAGAGTGTATCATAACTTCGAGTACTTATACGTTAAGGGTATATACAGGATAATTATAATTATAATTGATTATGCATCAAAACTAGTTTATCCTGAAATCGGGTTTGGCCGGCAACATATACATTCCCGTCATCCCCTAAATCCATCCCTGTTTTCTGTTTGCGGCCAAGAAATAAATTCCATTCTGAAGTAAGTCATTTACATGGGTAACATAATCAACACGGCTTCGGCCACTGGAGAATCGCTTCTCTTTCTGTACCCCTTTGCTGTTTCTTCGTGTGCGGAATTTTTCGGCGAGCTGATAAGAACGAAAGAAAAAAAACAATATTAATGGCGGCGCAATCTGGACGCGAAAGTGAATGCTCAATGGCGTGGAAAGACCATTACGCCATCATGGGGCCATTTTGTCCGTATGTGGGGAGAGCGACGAAATATAAACCGCCCATGTGCAGTTTGGATAGAATAGGTTAGAATGACGATGTAGAGGTGTGAAGACACTAGCAATTGAGGTGATAGTGCAGTAAATTCAATTTAAGGGGTATTTAAACGGTGGAATTTATTTAAAGACGAGCTATTGTCATTCTTAAAAGTCTAAGACTATTTTGGAGTTTTAAAAATTGATTCCTGAAGTGATATATTTTTTTTCTACTTTCGTTAGGTTATAGGCACTTTATTTCACTAATTTGCGTTAGGTTATGAACTTCATTATTTCATCCTTTTATTTAATAAAATATACAAATATAAAACAACGTTTATTTAAAAAATAATAGACCACATTATAAAATAACTTCAATTATATAAAACAGTTTTTACTTGAAATTGCGTATTTTATTAATCCAATTTGTATGTTTTTGTTACGACGCAGAGAGCAGAGTCTCTAAGCGGTGGAGTAGCTCAGGCTACTTATTTTCATTGATTTGATGATGTTTTTGTTATAGGTATGTCAAAATGTCAAAATTTCATAATTTCAAAACAAATTGTATTTATTCGAAGGAAAGTAGGAAAAATGCAACACGTAAGGAATCTCAGAAACTACCTTACTTAGGTGTTTACAGAACTCGGCTGCGCCTCGTACTGCAAATTTCAGATACGTAAGGTAACAACTAGCGTTCCCTAACTTGTTACATAAATAGCTATAACTCATAATCGGTTAGTACCTAATATCTGCGTTTCCAACGTTCTAGACAGTTGGGAAACGAGTCATTAAATACTCCACTTCCCAGCTAGTTGGAAATATTTTCCGGCTAGTTAAATGTCAATTTCCAATAAAATGGACAACATCAATAAAAAATTCTCAAATTAATTTTCATTTTCGAAAACATTTCGGCTAAATTAATGTAAAGCTGAAAATTTTCAGTGGCCTTGGTTGAGCTGAAATTTAAAGTTTTTCCCCGAGAGAATATAGTAAAAATTTTGTTTATTCTTTTGTTTATTGTGTTTAATTAACTATAATATCTGAACGAATAATGATATTGACTTCCGGTTTGCAGCACTGAATTCCTCGTACTTTTTTCTATAAGTTACATTCTGTCAAAAATTTTCAATGGTCTTCCTTGAGCTGAAATTTAAAGTTCTTCCGCGAGAGAATATAGTAAAATTTTTGTAGAAGAGAAACGGTTGGTGTTTTAAATCTGTATATTTTGCCAAACTTTGAAAAGCTGTATCTCGGAAACTATTAGGGCTACCGAGCCCATTCTGCTTTTAGATTGTAGACAATTTAATCTAGTTTAAAAATGTATAGAATGGTTTTTGTCGAAATCGTGCTCCTTCATAGTCAAAATGGTAAGAATCCTAAAAAAGTGCAAAAATTTAGCAGTTTTTGAGATATTCAAAAGTGTTCCGGAGGGTTGCCGAGGTCGAAAACTTGGATTTTGCATCTCAGTCACATCCTATACAAGAAAAAAAATAGAAACCTACTACCACCACTTGATGCAACTTACGATGTACTAAGTTACTGGACTATGACAGTTTGATTAAAAATTTAACCTAAAATCTATTAGAGTGGACTATCAAACAAAACATGCATCTACTAAATGTTTGTGAAAGTTATTTAAACAATAATAATATGGAAACATAATCTTTTAAGGGATATAATTTTAAACTAAACATTCACTAATCTACCTTCATAAAATGAACATATTTTTTCAAATCGACCCCGTATCCAATATGTTGTACACAGTGGCGGATTTGCCATAAGGCCCAGTAGGCCCGGGCCTAGGGCGGCCAGATATTAGGGGCGGCCAATTGTGGCATAAAATACAATTCATATCCTTACCCACGATTTCGCCACTCGCCAGTAGATCGGACTACCATGAATTTCGATACGTTCGTCTTGTCACCTATCGTATAGTTTTGGTTTCGTGGCGGCTGCAATACCTAGTTAATTTATTAAAGTAAGCTATTTAGCTTTGTGTTTTTTCTCAAATGTGTTTTGAATTTTTATTATTATTAATGTATTTTCTTTAAGATTTTTTTTGTTCAAATTCTGTTAAAAATTGGTCGCCCTGCCTCTTTTTACAAAAAATTCGTCTGCGGCGCATTAGAGCTCGCTTCGCTCGGTGTCCTCTTTTGGAGATAAACAAATATGATAACCCTAATGTCAATATATACTGGGCTGCAATGAGAATGCGAATGAAACAACTGTTATTTCATATACATTTTGACGTATTTATATGGAATAACAATCAGATGCACTCCTATTATGTCTGTTGTACACCGACAATGTATAAAAGTTGACAAGAAAGTAAATTCATAAATGTAGTACCTAAATGATGGGAGCTGAGAAAGGGGCGGTTGGTACTACACGGCCTAAGGCGGCCAAGACTGCAAATCCGCCACTGGTTGTACATTTTGTTTTCCTCGGTAGTATCACCTTGTACTACATGCAATGCATGCCAACTGTAAAATCCCGAGAAACCTCCCCAGAAAAATTTATAATGTAAAAACACTGTAACAAATTGTTACGCTGTCCTCAATTCCATCTATTCAACCGCAGATCTCAAAATTATACAAAGTCCCGTCCTATAAAATCCTTTCAGCTTTCAACATCAACTGCAATCCTCCAATCGCATCACTATACCGCAAACATCAGAGCATCGTTGACATCGCAAGATCCTCTGCCAGCCCTAAACGTGTCACGTCCCGCCATCAAAATACAATTCAGCTCCAAGGAAATAAAACCAATATGACATCAAAATTATTACACGAGCGCCGAGCCAGCGAGCAAGTTGCTTCCGATGGAAATAACTCCTGTGGGGTCTCTCTATGAAATTGTGCAGTTTTTTAGAAGTTTGTTGCTGGAAATTTATAAACTTTAAGAAGAATTATTGATATATGATAGTTTATTTGAAGGGTTTAATAGGTTTAAAAATAGTTCACTATTTGAGCTAACTCTGATTAAACATTGTACTCTAAAAGGAACTAACAAGGTATTTGAGAATTCTAGAAGTTGTTTATTAAGGCGGAACATCAAATTTTTCCGCATTCGAAACCTATACCATATGTTCTACGCAGCGACGTGCTGTTCACTACAAAATTTCTTAGCCTGGGTAAGCGGAGTAGAAGGAAAGTATGTCTTGTATTGAACAACAGATGCAGATTTTCGTCAAAATATATGTGTCATTTATTCGGAATTCTGGGCTTATTTTGAAAGATATTTTAAAATTTTTTGAAGTACTGTAAAGATAAAGGATGATTCTAAACACGTCTTAAAGTTTTAATAACAATAGCAATTGTTTATATATATATATATATATATATATATATATATATATATATATATATATATATATATATATATATATATATATATATATATATAAACAATTGCTATTGTTATTAAAACTTTAAGACGTGTTTAGAACCATCCTTTATCTTTACAGTACTTCAAAAAATTTTAAAATATCTTTCAAAATAAGCCCAGAATTCCGAATAAATGATACCACTATTTCTAGACCCTTGAAGTTCCGCTTTAATAAAATTATCTTCAATTTTAAGATCTTTGAGAATTAAGATTATAGGCTCCTCCACTCTATTTTTACCATCCGCCATACCTGTAAAGGAAGGAATTGGAATCATGCTAAAAATCGGGTAGTGAGTTTTTAGTGGATGAGCACGAATTAGGTTCCTTACAATTCATTTTTGATAGTTTCACGATGATGTATGTGTGTGTATGTATGTAGGTATGTGGTTAGGGCAGGATTTCTGTCTGTCGGATAACTCAAATACGAATACCCAAAAATTTTGATATTTGGTATTTAACATTGTATATAAATTGGAAGAGCTCATTAGATTTTGGTACAAATATCTTTTTAATAAAGATTCTGTAATTTCTGCCTTTATTTTAATTTCAATGTAGGTAGTTGTGTTTTACATCGTTGAAAAGAGAGAGAAAATATGTAACAAGACGGGTCATATGAGCTACATATAAGAATTTGAATTTGATTTAAATTTCTCGAAATCCGTAGGAGATAAAAAAAATTTGAGGACTGCTGTGAATTCCTCGTTAAAATCTTAATAGAACGTACAAATTAGAAACTTGTACTAATTCAAATAAAAGAGTTATAGGTGAAAAACGAAATTGGCAAAATTTACATTTTTGCGTATATCTAGTCACCTATAAATTTTTGTGGAAAAACAAAAACATTTTCTAAATTGGCCTCCAAGAGGGGCAACTTTTATCTAATTTAAACAACTTCGTATCTCTTACCGTTCTCGTGATTCCAATGGTTAATACGTTAACTTGGACACCCTGTATACTATTACTTGATTATTTCACGAATGATAAATTTTTATTATGAAAGTGTCAAAATTTTCTTATAGGGCGGAAATGCGCCACTTAACTTCCGGCTTATAGCCGGCGGCTATGTATAAAAGATATTTATGAAACAACTATTATTTCTTAGTCATTTACTTGACAAATTAATACTTCTTTTTCTCCACTTTAAGCTTATTTATTCTCTTTTTCTTTTTCTATTTGCTCCCTTATGAAGTCAGCAGATTGATAACATCTAAAGTAACGAAACTACTTGACTCCCCTAGATTCTACCCTAAAATCATCGCTACGGCTTTTTCTACACAATAATACGACTGCGTTCACAGCTGTGCCATAATCGCTACATCAGTACAAGCCTTGTGTTGCTTGTAACAGTGTGTCCGAAAAATTGATGTAAGTTTTCCGTGGGCTATAATGATTTTTTCCTGCAATCTTGATAAGTGGCACTTCATTTTTTGGGAGATTACGAGGGAGATATCTCAGGACAATGCTCTTTTTCACAAAATCACTTACGAAGTGCACCCTTACTACTGAATTTACGAAATTGGTTCAAGATGACAAAATATAGGTATCATATATGTTTATTGAGATTATTTTGAATTTTGCAGAATCTTGTTTATTTTCACTCATTATGAACCAATCAGAATGCTTTATTTGATCGAGCAGAAAATTTTTTCAATGACAATTTGAAAAAACCACAGAGAGCTATCTGTGCTTCATCGTAATTTTGACAGCTAAACTGTATTTTATTTTGTCATTCGTAAAATTACTTATAATTTCTGCATGTACAAACAACAGTTAATTTTAAAACGCGAGGTAGCCTTGAAACCAGGATTGGCAAAAAACATGTTATTTTTATTTTAAACAAAAAACAGTTTTCTTGCTTGAAACTGTTTTATTTGTATAAACATGTTTTTTATTGATTAAAAAACATGTTTTAAACAAAAAAACAGTGTTTTAATCAGCAAGGAGTTCTGAAATATGCATCATTACGCATTATGGCGATAAATATGCTGGGGATTCCCCTACCTATACTTCTAATTTTTATTATCAGGTTATATGACTATGGGTGACATCTAGTGAGAAATAGTATATACTACACTATTATTAGCAATAAGAACATTGTGTGTTTGTTTTCTTACGGAAGTATTATAAATGTTTAAAACGTTTAAAACTTGTTTTAAATATTTGCTTTGTTTAAAACAAGTTTTAAACGTTTGCTTAAAACGAAATATTTTAAACGTGCCAACTCTGCTTGAAACTACTGCTCTGAGATGTCGCCAGTAAATGTCACATTTAAAATTAATCTGTTTTATTTATTTTTATTTCAGACTCTATTGAACAATAAATTGTAAAGTAGCATTTGTGTAGGTTTTGGATAATATTGGAAACCTCGACTACGTCTCGGTCTCGAAACATTATTCTCAACCGGTAAACTGCACATACCGCCCTTAATACTTAATATAGTATTTAACGCTTAAGATCCATAAAAACCTTTTTTCTCATGTTTATTACAGCTTTTTTTAGCAATATGAGATGCATCTAAAGATAATTATTCCATATCCTAGTCATTTGTTTCACCCTTCAGCTCTCACTGTTAATAAATTCACCCTCTGAAAGGGTTGAAACAAGTGGAACAAATTCATTTCACATTACGGTTAAATTAACATAGTTTCAGTGAAAGACTTCTAATGTTTTAAAGAGTACCAGCTAATCTGTATTTAAAAACCTCTCTCGACGTTCATATAATGCTAATCTGGAAGATTTAAAACTTTAATAAACTGAGGAGTAGTTTCTTTTTAATTCCTATCTCTGCAATAAAAATATAAACATAAAATAGGGCAATCAACAAATGGATGATTTTACGGTCCACGTAAAACAAATATGAGCTTTCTTTATGATTATTTTATATTGTTATTTCTACAAGAATCATACAGAAACAGAAATAACATAATATGTCGTGTAGTAAAATAGTTATTTTATTTGTATTTCGTAAACAGTAGAATGGTTTCGTTCAAGCATAAAAACGAAGCTTAACTACCGTACCATGTAAAAGTATTTTTGTATACAGAGTGTATCATAACTACAAGTACATACGTAAAGAGATAGGTATACAGTTTGAAATGCTAACTTCGAATTTAGGTATCATTGGATTCGCATAATTTCAATTAAAATTGTGTTATTTTTTCTATACTCCTGGTATTAGAACATCATTTAACGAACTGGTTTCCATGGCGCTAATTAACATTTTAACACACCTCGACAAGCCGTGGCTATGGCCGTTTTTAGTCACAGGCTGAACATAGCAACTGACATATTAAGCACGGGGTGAAGTTGGCTCCTATATTTGATATATAATTTTTATGAAAAACTGAGGGAAATTAATGATTTCTTTCAATAATTGTTAAATTTTAACCATATAACAGTGAAATACACTTGCCTAAGTAGAATTTTGTAGCTATGTATATTATCATTATGATTTAACCTAAAATTATTATAAATGAAATTTTTTATATTTATTAATTTATTTCATACTGTGTTGCATTTGCTTCTTTATGAGATTGATTTTAGTCCGGAAAATGAAACATTACGGTATTGTTCTACTGTACAGGATTGAGATTTAATTTTTGTATTGAGACCAAGACGACCTGATTGTATTTAGAAAAGATATATAAAGAATGGGTGCAAAATTTGGTCCAAAAATGCAACACAGGTATGAAATAAAACGTTGTACGTCATTCGTCCGGTAGAGGATTTTCACGGTACTCGTTTCGAAATTCCTAACTCGGCTCCTTCGTCGCCTCGTTCGGAAACATCTTACTCGTACCGTAAAAACTCATCTACCGGACTTATAACGTAAATAACTATTATGTTCGTTAAAAAAGTATAGTATGTGACGCGTTTATAAACTTTCTAGAATCTAGATACTCGTTTCTTATCACTCGCTGCGCTCGTTCTTAAAAGACTCGTCAGTAAAATGGCATTTATAAAACTTGATATATAATATAGGTACTAGCAGGTACTAGATACTATTTTAAATAGTTTGTTTTGGATTTGACTGGAAACGAGAAATCAACCATTACTGTAAAGTACCTATGTTTCAATTTCATATTTTATAATGTATATTAATTTATTAATATATTTTGCCGTACATATAATCGGAATTTTCAGAATTTGCTGATACCACAGGAATTAAATTTCGGGCTTTCAGGTTTGTGGAACAAAATTTACGATCAATGAGAATTTATTTGTTAATTTAAGTTCGACAGGAATGCTGAACATTTTGGTGGATTCATTCGTTTGACATGACAATTAACAAGCATTTGTTGAAGTACAATTTTGTTAAAATCAATTAAGAGGATCAATTTAAGCCCTTTTACTCATATTTTATTAGTACTTTTTTATTTTATCATGGAAAAAACGGTAATGAATATATGATTGTGTCGTTTCCAAATTGCAAAAAATATTATTCATGACCATTTGAAGTACAATAGTATTTCGCCAGTAATACAAAATTAAATAAAGTATACCACAGGGCAGATTTTCGTGCACTTTATACTGGAATGTATAGTATACAGAGTGTACCATAACTCAAAGCGATAAAATTGTGTTTTGTTTATGGCTTACTTTATACAGGAGTGGAATTATCGGTAAAAATATTTGTATATTATGTTTTCGCTTTCTAGTTACAAAATAGAATAGAGGCCCTGTTCTTTATCAATTTACTAATGAGTACCTATTTAATTTTACCGTCCGTGCAGACAGAATGGAGGTTTCCAAAATTTTTTTGATGTTAATCTATACCTTAAAATATTAGACCCGTATTTTTTCTTTTTGCCAAAACATGCTAATAAGCCAGAAAAAAATTCATAAAATTTTAAAAAATAGGTGGCGCGAAAAATGATGCCCTGTGTGAAGCAGTGACGTCACCGGCCCTGAGAACATACGTTCACCGCGCGATCGGTCTTACCTTATTTCAACACAGGTCCGCGTCCATTCCGTAGTCAAAACGATAAAAAACGATCTTACATGAACAAATTACTCACGGTTTGGTTTCAATGTTGTCTACGTCACACATTTTAATGCACGTTTCAAAATAGTTACATTTTTATTTCGATGAAAAGGTAATAAATCTATAAAATTATTATCATATCCAATAAGTATTTCTTTAAAAGCCGTAGGTTTGGTAACCCTTATTGGTTGAAGCGGTAAGGGAAAGATAGAAACACAGTCCTGAGTCAAAGTTCGCCAATTTATTACTTGCCTCAAAGCAACTGAGACAGGGGCGCACTCAAGGGGGGGGCTCGTGGGGCTTGAGCCCCCCCCCCAGACGACTGGACTTTTTTCAAATTTTTTCATTAAACATTTTAAACATTATGTAAGATTATTTAAGTTCACTGAAGACTAAAAATAATCGCCTTTTATCTGTTTTTATGATTATCTTAAATTCAAATAGTTCAAATTATACAATAATATACACTCCGTATAATGCCTCGTTTTCATGTAGGTATCCGGAATCCGCAGATTTCTTGCGGAATAAAATGGCCGCCACGAATTCCATCTCCATATTCAACATAAATAAACATATATTTGAAGTTATAACAACTGACAGTTTAAACGTCCAAACTTGCGGAGCTTGCGGAGTTCCGCAGAAAGTTAAAAATAATTTAACTACTGACGAAATTCGTGGCGGCCATTTTATTCCGCAAGAAATTACGCATGTGTACGATTATTGGGATATTTTAATAAGAATGCGAACCTTGTGGTGAAATTTTGAACTTAAACAACGGTGCACTTGGGAGTGAAACTAAAAAGATGAAAGAAAGAACTGATACATTAAATATGAACTAAAATTAAAATATATGTATTTTTCTATATAACTGACATGACTCTGCTCAGAGTCGTTCTTATGAAATTATATCAAGCGAGCTGCCGAAAAAACAATGTGTGTGCACAAGAAAGAGAGTAAAACGTGCAACTGTTTATCTTTAAAAAAATGAAATTTCAATTTAAAGGTGTTTGACCTTGAGCTCTAAAAAAAATTCGCCTGCGGCGCATTTCTTTCTTGTGTCGTACTACAGGTTACATAAAAAAATTCTTAGCCCCCCCCAACATGCAATCCTGGGTGCGCCACTGAACTGAGACAAGAGAAAAACCGAGCTGGACGACTTCTTTATACACTATTTCAAAGTAGAGAAGCAGTTTAACTAAAAAATTTGCTGATAATCTATGCCCGCTCGATTAATATTGTTTACCAATTTTAAATTCCTAATTCCAGCCATATCTTATTTCGCATACTGTAAAATAGGGATGCTAACTAAATGAAGAGACAAAGTGTTGTACCTTGAAGTAAATTTAAAACAAATTGACAGGAGTAGAACACCGTTTCAAGTTATAAATCTCCCAAGTCTCAGAACATAATTTTGTCGTTATTATCTCTCTGTAACAATTTCGCATTTAATAATTTATTGACTGTCAAACATGCAAAAACAGCAACAAAAAAGAGCTTACTATTGAAACTCGAGTACAAGCAAACAGTAATTCATTATTCCAAAAGCAAACATCTACAGCGGCGCTGTTATTATTCAATGTTGTATCTTGTAATAGTTGACAAGCTGTCAGGGCAACTAAAGCCCCTTTATGACGTCACAAAAAGGCAGCATTTGCCGAGAAAGAATTTTTCATGATGATGGAAGATGGAAAGATGGTTTGTTGATTATGAGTTTATCTTGAGGTTGCTACATAAATATAAATAACTCGTTTTATATCTGTCTAACTCTTGTTTCAAATGTCAATTTGTAATTTCAATTCAATTAATAAATGGTGCAATTTTTTGATCATTTATTGTTGTGTGTACTACGAACACATTCCGTCAATTTTTCATAATCAATATATGAATAAATAATAGTATAATAGATCAAGTTTTATAAGACTTTTTCGCACGCGTCCAAATTTACTAAAACCAGCCTATGGCGAGTTTACTAAAGGACAAGACAAGGAGTTCTTTATATACAATTTTATTTATTTGGAGTCTTTTCAATATTAAAATTTAAATTGCACTGCCACAATACACAAGTCGATTTAGAGAAATTTATGTGTGTAACGTTTTTGTTGGTGACATTAATTTTGCCTTTATTTTACTGTCAATGTCAAAATCTGGTAAATATGGATCTACTCAGGTCTTTAAAGTTGGCACCAAAAGTTTTCTCCCAAATTCTGAAATTTTGCAAATATTTTGCGCCCAATTTTCATCTATTTGCGCCCGAAAAATCTTAATCCTATCATTATTTCCTATAAGAATGAAATAATCGATTGGTGAATATATTGAAAAGTTGGCACCAAAAGTTTGGTCCCAAATTCTGAAATTTTTGCAAATATTTTGAGAACA
This sequence comes from Agonum fuliginosum, assembly GCA_947534325.1. Taxonomy (NCBI): domain Eukaryota; kingdom Metazoa; phylum Arthropoda; class Insecta; order Coleoptera; family Carabidae; genus Agonum; species Agonum fuliginosum. The sequence goes on from OX384037.1 coordinate 32,010,605, forward strand.
ATTTTCACCTATTTGCGCCCGAAAAATATTAATCCTATCATTATTTCCTATAAGAATGAAATAATCGACTGGTGAATATATTGAAAAGTTGGCACCAAAAGTTTGTTCCCAAATTCTGAAATTTTTGCAAATACTTTGAGGACAATTTTCACCTATTTGCGCCCGAAAAATATTAATCCTATCATTATTTCCTATAAGAATGGAATAATCGACTGGTGAATATATTGAAGGATGAGAATATTCGGGAATGCAGTCTGTATGTTTTTATTTGACTAAAAAACCGACGTTTCGCCACACCTTGTGGCTTCATCAGGGTGACTACAAGTACAACTATGGTGGATGAAAACGGTATTTATTATATTATATTATATTATTCTCACAAATTAAGGGAAACAAATGTATAGATTTAAGCCGAAAGGCAAAATAAAGATATTTACTTACTTACTTACTTATTACTTACAAGTACAAGCAGAGATAACAATATTATACATAAGCGAAGGTACAATTTATTTACATTAGTTGTTAATTATGTTGTAAAATTTCTTTTACATAAAAATGTTTACAATAATATCTTTATAATTCAAATTTTTTTGACCCATCTACATGTTTCTGTAGAACCGCTGTTACTGTAACAAAAATATCATCGATTTACTACCATATTTCAGTCAATCAAATTAGTCAAATATGTACCACGTGATACATGAATTATATATTCTTAAAATAATTATTCTCACCGTAATGTTATTTATAGATATATTAGTTACAATTTGTACAAAGGCGCGATATACTTATTTTTAAACAAATTTACGTTTATCATTTCAAATTTAAAATCTTCGGCAATGTTCGTAAAATTCACGAATCATTAATCCTGTGACGTATAGCAACAATAAACCGAGAACCTGCATTTGTCCAATCTTGTCGAATTCCATAATTTGTTCAATCGTGTCTCAGTTCATTTCTCCAGTCTTCGAATCAAGCCGCCGTGTACTAAGCGTGGCATCGGGTTTCTGTTGTGTATAGTGAATTATTTTGATGTTTTAGTGGTGTTGTATGTGATATTCACATTTGAAGACTAATATTTTATAATATAATTCTTTATTATAATAATAAAACTTGTATTTGTGGTTAACTGAGTGTGCATGGCGGTTCGCTTGTCAACGTAAAAAGGTTTGTTACAATTTTTATTTGATACTAGTCCAAATTAAAGATTTCCAAACATATATTTGATTATAATTATGAATTATTAAACAAATAATAACAATATTTTCTAAATTCTAATATTTTACATTGACTTTTTGTGCTATGTCTTTTGTTAAAATTAATGTACAAAGCCTGGAAGCCTATAATCGAGAAACTGTTGGCTTCCTAAATAAATAAATAAATATAAAATGCTACTAATATTTACAGCCCGATCTGGGCTTTATATTTTTAAGTATTTTATAGAGATATAATTTTGTATTATAAATTTAAATATAGTTTAGCTTAGCTTATAATTTTGATTCATAGTCATGGACACCGCCAAGAGGGGGCAAGAAGGGACAGTTAACCCCTCCCCCCATTGAAAATGACCGAAAATATAAAAGATCTGGAAGTATACATCGGAAAAAAAATTGACTGTGATCGAGAAAAATTTATTGGATGTTTTCCTAGAAATTGTTTTTTTCAAGAACTCGAACCGTTCAAAAAACGGTTCGGGATCAGTTTGGTTCCCGTTTTACCATTTCCTCTCGGTTAGATATAACTATGTAGGTATATATAACTCGGTTCAACAATTTGTTACGCAGTCTATGATAAATTTCTAAAATCAAATAAAATTTCACTAAACTATAGAAAATACCTACAATAATCTTCTTAAAAATATTAATAGAACGATAATCGCCTTTGTTCCTGGAAATTATTGTCTAGTAGTGAAATTGACATATTGACAGCAATGCAGTCGAGAAAAATTTCGTATAATAATCCATGCACTTAGGATAGTGCAAGTGAAAAAATGCGAAAATATTTTACAACGATTCAGGTTTGGTTTCCGGTTCACTAAAATAGCTGCGGTTAGATCAGGTTCGTTTCGAATTTCTGTTTTTTAAAATTTATTAAGTACTCTTGAATTTTGTAAATATTGTTTTTTTATTTCTTTAGAATTTATTATTTTATTTCTATTTTCAATAAAAGTTAAATTAATTATTTTCTTTGACTCCCCTTGAAAAATTTTCTGGCGGCGCTCATGTTCATAGTATCTCTGAATACAACTTCAAACTATTGGACGTATTACCTAATGAGCCATGTCATGTCATTATATTTAATAAAAGCATCTTTCCATTTTTCAATATTATCTCTCGTTATCTCCTTTATTCTAACTTTAAGTTTTCATAATCCTCAGATTTTTATAATACTCTTTTGATTAATTGTCGGGGAACATTTTAATTTAAACTTTAATCTGAGAAGAAAGTATTAAAATCCAATAAAGTTCAAAAGAAATTTTCACTTTCTGAAATTGACAGAAAAATTATCCCCTTTATTTTACTAGCCTTGAAATTGTGATCGTAAATAATGTATGAGAAGAGAGTTCTCTTGTTTTTCATTAGGTAAATTAGTTACGAATAACTAATTGCGGCTGAAATGAAATGCGGTACATCTTTCACTGAATTTTAATATGAATTATAAATGCGTCTGTAGATTAAGAACTAGATAAACGACCTTCATCTTATTTGGAATTAAATCTGCATAGGAAAATTTATTACGTGCTTCATGCAATTTTTTCTAAAGAAAAATAAACTTACATTTTGTTATTTACATTTTCATTTACTAAAGCCAATTTTACATTGAGTAAATGGTGCGCTCAACTGCTATATTCAAGTCTCAGTTGCGCTAGAAAATTGCAGGATACCTACATTTTTTTCATTTTACAATGAGAAACATCAGCAATGTGCTATTTCTTAATTAATGTACCTATGAATTTATCAACTTTGCCAATATTTTATAAGTACTTATGTCAACTTAACCTCTTGGTTTTGTTGTAATTAACTAACTAACGCACTAATTTCCAAATAAAATTATTGACGTTTATCTTAAGTTGGTAACATCATATCGAACTTAAAATAACTAGAAATAACTGTGAATTACCTGCAAGCCATTAAAAAATAGAACATGTTCTATTCCATGCAAGAGTTGACTCAAGATTGCTGCAAGATTGCTTCGGCCTGTTGAACGAACAATTTCTGTATTACACTCGTGCAATATTGAAGCAACTTGTTAAAAATTGCACTTGCATCTGCAATATTGCTCAATGTAGTGTAAGTTTTGTACTACACATTTTAACATAACGTAACTGAATATTTTTATACGTGAAAAATCCGTCAGTAATTTATTTGATATTACCTACCTATTTATTTTTATTTTATTTAATTTGCAAAGATGGGATCTTTTACAATAATTTTTTAGACGCAATGTTGTTCTCTGTATAACTTTTAATTTAATTTTGCTGGTAACCATTCAACATAATTTACTCCCAATTACAGAATGGTAGATGTTATTATAGTGGAATCCAATCACTTAATCTTGGTGCGGTAATAATCTCAATCCGCGCGACGACCTTTGAAAGTCAAAGCGACCACGGAGAGATTTTTTTTGCAACCAGGGCTACATTTAAGACGGTCAGCTTTTACAATTTAACGACAATCACACACTGCCGGCCGGAAGACTCGAATCACGGAACTCCGGGTTCATACGTCATCACAGACAGCTACTGCCTAAAAATAGCTAAAATAAAAATAACTAAGAAGCAGAGATAGACAAAATACTGTTCCCTTGCCAAGCAATTTTGCAGTGAACAATATATCTTTTATTAAAATATGTTTATCCTAGCAGAAAATTACTTTTATAATGCATCAAAAAGAGAACCAAATTTTAATTAACATCCTGTGTGTATTTTTTTGTGGCCGCTCGCAATATTTTAGAAGGAACGCCAGATTAACTGAAATAATTACAATATTATGTACTCTTAAAAAAAATAAAGTAAACATGAGCGAAAAAAATTATATTTGCTTGAAAATTTTACTTTGTTTCTAAGCATACCGAACCAATCTAAAGTTGGTAGGAAATATAACTAGTTTATTGGTGTATCTTTTTAAATAATAATTAATTAATTATTAAAACAAAGTTACGATTTAAATAAATATGAACTGTAATTTCTTTAACATTTGATATGTCAATATTACCATGGTAATTCCTTAATGCTCTAGGGCATAATCTAGTATATGATGTACCTCGCATCCATGACATAAATAAACAATTACATACTAGGAACACGTACAAATTAAAAATTATAGTGTGCAATTAAATTTGTAACAACGAAAAATGTACAATTACAATTATTACAATAAGTATTTATTTACCACAAAGTACAATAATATGACAGGACTGGATGAAATGTGGCCTTTCTGTTTACCTTTTAGAAAGAGACAGAAAATACGGGCCAGCTCGAACCATGACGATAAACAAAAACAACGGTAACGATGGTAACGCACGGGCATAATAGTAATCTTATTTCTCTCTCGCACAGGGTAAACAAAAATGGTATGAATCTACACTATTTCTAAGATACGTAGTGTCCACTCCTGTGTTTATATTATACTTCTGTTGCCAAAATAATCTATAAATTTAGATAGCTGATATCGCTGATATCGAAAAACAAAATTAACGTAACTGCATTCGATCCTACTCTTAAAATTTTACAAAAATATTTTATATATGTCTGCAGATGAAAAGAAGAAATAAAGAAGAATAATAAAGAGATGTCCTTAAAAATTGTTCCTTTTCTCTAAAATATATAAACATAAAGGTTAGTGTACTCTGTGTACTCCTGAGCGCATTTACTGGCGACGATTCGGCATAAAAAGGTTTTTGTTTGTTTCTCATGAACAGTTTTTGTGTAAAAGCTTTTTTGTTTGTAGAGTGTCCACCGAATTACCATTAATTGTAAAAACAGCGGGTAGAGACATATATTTCACGGAGAAAAGTTTTTTCAAGTATTTCCCGAGTAAATTAAACCGTGTTTGTTGGCCGTTTAAATTAAATTGAAAAATCGGGATTCTTTTTTCTTGCAATTGAACAATTGATGAAGGAGTAATTGCAATTGTTTTTTCCAAGAGGACGCTATAATTAAATGTTTATTTGCGAAGGGGAATGTCATTCAATAACACTTATCGTGAAAAACAGACAAATATAGATTTTCTACGCAGTTTTCAATAAAACATAATATCACAAAAATTGTTTAGTACCTATAATATATAAATAATAACCATAATTATCTATATCGGGTGGTATTTTGGATGATTATTTTATGACATTTCACTTGTAATTCGACAATAAATTGGCCATTTGCATCGCTTCCACTTAAATTTCAAGTGTCACTTAAATGAAAAATATCGAATCGAACTCATGACAGCAATGTTATTTCTATGTTTGACAATTTGATTTTGATTCGATATTGTTCATTTAGGGAAAACTTAAGAGCGCGCTTTATCTGCATAAATTTCTGCAAATAGTAACAAGCAATAGGTATAAATAATATATCAATAGAATCATTAAAGTTTCTAGATTGCCTTATACTCAATAAGAATACCTGAAAATAAATATAATTTGCAATAGATATGAAAGAAGAGGGAGCAAAATTCATCATATTGCAATGAATTTTATGCAAAATTAATTATTATTACAGACGCAATTTTTAGAATAAGGCTGTCTAAAACCAGCCCTAAATTCGTACTTTGCCGCATTCTAGCTATGCAATGTCATTTTGAAGTTGAAAAATACTCTAAAAGTGTTTTCGTTTCGAGTAAACTGTCAGATTATTATTGACTTCAGGATAATGTTTTATAAACATTTAATAGAGAAAGAATGGATCTACAGATGTGCCTTTTTAAAATTTAAAAAATTAAATTGTATCATAAGATATAACGTTGTAAAGTTTGCATAAAATAGGAATTTTTTTGAACTTTTCGGAATTTTTATATTCATTTACAATTTTTTAATCAAAATTTGAAAAAGATCATCTGTAGATACATTATTTTTTTATTAAATCGTTGTTGAAATAAATTTTTATAATTCTTGTACTAGTCACAAAACACTCGCTACGTTAGTACATTTGATGCTGGATTTTAGGTAGTAGACGGGTCCCTTAAGACTTTCGAAATCATAATTTGCAGACTTTTATTTATACATTATATCTAAAATAATTCAGGACACAACAACATGCGACAACAACAGAAACAACTGATTCTCATGTTTCTATATTCACCATTCGAAACCGTTAGTTAAGTTGTCATTGTTTCATTAAATGAAGTCCTTCCTCCCAAACCTGCGGTTATATTTACAATGAATCTTCGTGAGCACAATCATGTTGTATCCCACTCGCTATTAAAGATTTCTAAATCCTCGGGCATCAGATTAACCTGTCAGCCAGCCGGCGCAACCTGCCAAGAGTGAACCTGCGCTGGGTTGAACGAAACAGAAACCGTTCACCATTTCCGGCGCCGTCTTAGCTCAGGGCAACTTCCGGACATTGTGGTGACGTCGTGGACTATCACGAACAGGGAGGGGGGAAAGCGGGGGAGAAGGAAATTCGGTGATTCACGGATAGTTCGTTGACTCGAAAATAGTTTTTGTTTTTCAACATTTCTTAAAGTTGATATGGATACTGGGTGTTTACTGAAAACTCGCAGACATGACATGGACTGGAACACAAGAAAAAAGGCACTTTTATGCAAGAAAAACTGAATTTTTGCTATTTTTCTAACGTTTTTTATTGATTTTTTTTATTTAATTGACTAAAAAGGCAAGGCTTGTGGGAAATATTTAATTTTATTATTATAAGTTTTTTCTCCATCAGATTTTTTTTGCTGGAGGTCACAGAATAAGATATTTCACGAAAAAAAATACCCGCAGACATGACATGTACTGAAACACATGAAAAAATGCACTTTTATGCAAAAAACTGCATTGTTTGCTGTTTTTTAAAGTTTTTTATTGATGTTTTTTATTTAATTGACTAAAAAAGGCAATGCTTGCGGAAAATATTTTATTTTATTATTATTTAACCCTCTAGTAACATATAAAGCCGTTTAGAGCTCATAAACTTAAAATTTTATCCTATGCATAAAATTCATTATATTTAAAAAAAAAATTACTGACTCCTTTATCCTTGAAAATATCTCAGTGAAAATTTGTAATTAGGCTTTTTTTCAGTCATTGATCAGAAATATGTTGAGAAAATTGCAAAATTCAAGATAGCTGACCCGAATTGGCGAAAATAAAATATTTTCCACTCTTATTTCCTTTTTTAGTCAATTAAATAAAAAATCAATAAAAAACTTTAAAAATAGCAACAAATGCAGTTTTTTGCATAAAATGTTCCAGTCCATGTCATGTCTGCGGGTAATTTTTTTCGTGAAATATACATCTTAATCTGTAACTTCCAGAAAAAAAATCTGATGGAGAAAAATTTCTTGAATTTAGCCATTTATTTATTATTTCTATTTAAGATTTCTTAAAAGTTGGCGAACCTTACTGTTACAGTATAGGTAAACGTCAAATCCAGTATCATTTTCATAATGAACCGTAACATAGAAATACCTATAGCTCATGTTAACAGAACACAGAAAAAGTCACCAGTTACATCCATTATAAACCAGTCTTTATGGAAGAGCCGTCTTGTACAGATGATTCACAATATATCTACCACACCCAAATTGGGTAAAAGGTGTGACAGCAGTTTATATCGTTCACTTTTAAGTACACAAAACAGTAAAATTGAGTAGTAGCTTTTTGTATAAAAATTGTTGAATCTTTCATATTCCTTGTCGATATTTGTGCCGTCCGAAGGCATTTACAACTAACTTACAGAACCCACCCCCTGCCACCCTAACGGTCCGGGTCACGCGATATTCCCCCTGCCCCGGAAAGGGGGGCAAAGGCACGCGACTCCGGTTTACAGCCATTTTGGATACGGCACGCACAGCCTTCTACAACTACCGGTCGCCAGCGTTTTCTTTTTCTCTTTTATACTGCGAAGTCATTTCGTTTGAGTTTCATTGTTTTTTCGATTGTTTCTTCAGGTTGCCTTGGAAACGGGTGTAATAATAAAGTGTAGGAATATGAAAAGTGAAATGGGATTCGCGATGATTTCATATTTCGCAGTAAAGAGAAATATGATGGGTTAGTTATTCAAGTTTGCAAGTTAATGGAGCTTCAGCTTTTATAGCAGACGCTGTAGAATACTGTCGTTTAATTCAGATTGCGTTTAATATGTCCGGTGCTTTTAGAAGACTGTATTTACATTTCAATGTCCTGTTTAACATTTACTACGAACTAGAAATTATGTCCTTCACTACACAACAATACCATAGCACCATGGCGTTCTCAACATTCGCGAAATAGGGAATAAATAATGTGTCTACAATGCATGAATCAAATTTACTAACCAGTAAAATCCGACGTGGCCATCACACAACCTTCCGCCATATCTAGACTTTAAACAGAAATGTATACGTACAATCCGGTGCCCATTTAAAATATACAAATAAAAATCTCAAATATTCAAACACAGAAATTTGCATCACCTGAATAAAAAGATTCATTCACAGGAAAGCTCTGCTGTGTTGAAGCCATCCTCCGTTCAATTACTACATTTAATATCTTACTTAGGACTTATATAGCGCTAGTATGCCAACTTGTCACCCGTCTCACCTGTCAATATTTTTTACGCAGAAACAAAAATCAACCGATCATGGATTACAAGATTTCAACGTTTTATCTGATAAATTATTTTTTGAAATTTTACTGCAGTTCTTTAATGCTACCAGATAAAGACAATTTTTTTATAATGTAAGTTGCAAATAACTTTGCCTCTTATTCTTATTAGAAATAAATACTATATTTATCCAAATTTATATAAATTTTTGACAATTATCTTTTTCAATCTTCAAAAAATATCACTTCCACTAAAGATATTTGTACCAAAATCTAATGAGCTCTTCCTATTCGTATACAATTGTAAAATACCAAATATCAACATTTTTGGGTAATTCGTATTTGAGTTATACGACATCCGGCATCGGCCCGGACCACACACATACACACACACACACACGCACACACACACACACATACATACATACATACAGACATCATCGAGAAACTATCAAAAATGAGTTGTAAGGACCCTAATTCGTGCTCATCCACTTAAAACTCACAACCCGATTTTTTGCATGATTCCAATACCTTCCTTTACAGGTAAGCGGAAGGTAAAAAAAAGCTACTGACCTGGTGTCAAGAATAGCACGATTCGCTCGAAGCTTTATATATTTTAGCTAAAAGGCACCAAGTAACAAGTATATCATGCACCAATAAGATGTGAACCACACGTAGCCTTCTTCAATAAGGTACTTTACTCAGTGTAATTTAACAAACTTTGCTGACTGGCTATATAGAATTACGCGATTCGTTTGAAACTGCGTATTCTGGCTAAGAGTTTCGAAACGAATCACTTAAGTCTACTTAGTCATATTCAGCAAAGTTTTATGAAATTTCACTAAAGTAGATACCCCTCTGAAAAAGGTTAAATACTTTCTTTTCTAAAGTAATTACTATAATATTTTTTGTGAAAAAATATATCTAACATAATGAAATTTCAAATATTTTAAATATGATTTTTTCCTCGACTTTTCCTAAACGAGAATATATGTCTAACAAACTCTATAATAGCCATTAAACGTTAGACTCATTTTAAAATAAGATCCTAGAATTTTCATACACAGTAAAATGCAAGCACAGGAAGATTCTAATCTAGAAAATATATGCGTAATAAAATATCTACATCACAAAGATTTATTTACAGGAAAAAGTCTAGAATAATTTTAGATTCGGCATAAATGTAAACATAAGAAGATACAAACACAGGAGGATTCATATCTAGGATACTAGTTTTCAACACCAAAAAATAATATTGTAGAATTTTCATACACAGGAAAATGCATGCACATGAAAATTCAAATTTAGAAAATGTATATACGTGATACCTGCATCAAAAGATTCATTCACAGGAAAATTCTAGAATTTTAGATTCAACATAAATGCAAACACAGGAAATGAAAATCTAGACAAGTTATAATCAAAACCGAGTATGTGGACTTAAGTATGGTATATCTTCCTATTTTTACACGTAATGCACACGTAATATAGTTATATTAGCTGCCGTAAGTTGTAAAAATGCTCGAAAAATGGTAAATAGAATAAAACGAAATGATTTTGACAGTTCTAGCTAATAATATTCACATAATATTTATGCTCGTTACTAACCTAACATATTTGTCATGAAATATAATTCGTTTTTCTCCAAATTAAAAAGTTAAGATCAACGGAAAAATATTGAAACTAACGCATGTGTTAATAGGCGATTAATAATCTCGACAATAATTAAAATGTCTCAATTATTAATCGTCCTCATTAACACACTAGATAGTTAAATAACTATTTTTTTGCATGTTTATTACGATTTTTATAACAAATGTTCAATTTGCCGACCTTCTTGGGTCTCGCAATGACCCAAACGCTTTAGTGATCCCCAAATTTTCAATTATTTTCTTCATTCGTTCAAAACTTATAGTTCCGTCCCGGGACTATTGGGAAACCGTGGAATTGTGGAAAAAAATTATTCAAAACTTAATACAAACAAACGGTTAAAAATGACCAGCGAACAGTTAACTAGCGTTACCATTCACTTATGAACGATTTTTTTAAACCAAAGATATTTAGAATTAATTTAAACTTTACAGTATCTTCGTCGCGCATTAATAATTACAAATCTTGCCCTCCATGGTCGTATTTCTGGCCTAGTGTCCCACTTTTCGGGGCTAACATTAACATTAGGCAGCGGTCCCAAGCCCTCGCCATCGCGTCCAATAAGTCCGCCGGCGCTGTAGCTAAACATTCACACAAAGCCAATTTGGAACTAGAGCACGTTGTCTGCGGAGCCTGGAGGACCGGAAAACGGAAAACAAAAGCCAGCTGGGCGGGGCGGGGCGTAACCCCCACCCACACAGGAAAACTAAACAACGATAAACTCCATTAGCAATGCTAACTGGCGGAGTTAGCACGAGGTGCTGCATCTCTCATCAGCCAGGCAGTGGAGATGGAGACGAATGGAACGGAAAGTGAGGTGGGTGAGGTGATCTTACTTGACTTGGATCGGCCACAGTACTGCACATAATCATTTGGATTATGAAACGTATTGTACAGGAATAAAGCACAGTTTAATTATTGTTCATGGTTTTTGATTGTCACCATCATTTATAAAAACTATAGTTGACATGTATGTGAAAATAGTATATTGTACAACAAGAGTGGATGTGATGCCTATATCGCACGATAACGAGTTTGCAGTCACGACTCCATAGGGGGAGTGTCTGCAAACGTTCGCGTGCGATATAGGCAATCCACTCGAGTTGTACAGTCTATTTTTTCTACGAAATATGGTTTTTGCAATAAAATGCACTCAATATGATGCCAAAAATTATTTAAAAGTAGGGTTACATCAATTATTTTGTGACATATGACATTTGAATAATTGTTGCCAACGTAAAATCTCTAAATTTAATTTGCTTTTTTTAGCAGTAAAATAATACTTTTAAACATAATTAATTATTAAATATCAGTTGATTTAATGTTTTTAGTAATTATTTGTCATAATAAAAACATAATTTGCACGCATTAACAATTATTTCACGTATTTGACTTTGAATTTCATATCCACACCTGGTGTGGATATGACATCCCTATCCACACATGATAGTATGAAGATATGTTGCCAATATCCAGTAGTGAGTAGAAAAAAGAATAATTGAAAAATACGGGATATAAAGAACCAGATTAAATTTTCTGAATTTATGAATTCTCAGACTCCCGAAACTTCATCATCCCTTGATATTTACAAATTGTTGACATTTACCAGTAATTTTTACTTCCTTGTGCGAAGTAAAAAGGAAGTATTGTAATCGCGAAAAATTTCGGTTCTCAGATTTTGACGGAAATAACCATTTTGACTTTTCCTGAATCCATTATGACTAGTTTCGTTGTGACATCTGTACGTATGGACGGACGTACGGACGTATGTGTGTCGCATAACTCAAATACGCGGTTAGACGTAGAAAGTTGAAATTTTGTATTTAGGACTGTTATAACATCTAGTTGAGCTCCTCCTATTTTTGGTTGCGATCGTCCGTGTCAAAGAGGCACTATTTGGTATTTTTCGCATTAATAAAAAACGGTATGTCGTAGAAAGTTAAAATTTTGTATTTGAGACTCATGTTGCATCTAGTTGATCGCTTCACATTTTTGGTTGCGATCGTCCGCGCCAAAGGGCACTTTACTCTAGGTATTTTTTGGCATTTTCCGAATAAATCAAATACGGTTATTATATTATTCTACTTTTTAATTATTAAAAAAGTATGAACAGTTTAATAGGCGTACAAGACAGTCATTTGGTGTCCACATCAGATGACAAGCCCAGTTTCATTGAAGTTGGCCCTGACATAAAAAAGTCATTTTTTGATATACAAAAGTTTAAATTAAATATCAATCTTATATTTATTGAAAACTGCAATACATTTTATACAATTTCAAATATAATTAACAGTCGAAACTTTATGAAACCGAATATTTTTTGTAAAATCGTCTTATGGAAGGACAATCAAAGAATTGTGACACAGACTGTAGAATATTTGGTATTTTTTCATCCAGAAAAGTATGTTTAGGACTAGTAGTTACAATGCCAATAAAGGTGGAGTTACACAGGGGTAAAGTCGTTTATAGTAATTAGAGCAAACAATAAAATTATTTGCCAGCTGTATAGGTACTTTATTCTCTAAGTTATATTTAGAGTTACATGAACTTATAATATATCTTTAATATATTTAAAGTAAAAAACTTAAACTTTCTTCATTATTTGTAACATTAGATACCATAAGATATTTATGAAGGCACCGAACACAACGTATGTAACGAATTTCAATCAGTATTCAGACTGAAGAGTTATATCTTCCATTCAAACTAAGCTCAAGTGCATTAAAAAGTGAAAAACTTCAGCAATAACATTACATTATTTATTCTGCTCATTCCAAATTCACCTTTAATTTCCCAGCGAACGTAGCTCGTCTCGGATGCACCGGAAACAGATAACCGGAACCGTAGCCCGGAATTTAAACGTATGAATCTTGTCTATTGCGCGGAAAATGAGAGAGATGGATAATACACGGCCGCTTAAGTGCAGGGGATGCAATATCCTGGAGAGGGAATTGTCAAACTTTTTACATTCATCACCGGGGAACCTGAATTGATTTTAAATGGAAATTTGGAATGTTGTATTCAAAATTCATTATTCTCCAAATTAAGGTGCGCCTATTCTGACTTTTGTAAGACTCTACGAGTCTAGAGTACGTTGTGATGATTTTTAAGTTGTACAGGATATACCTATACATCAAGTTCCCAATCCCAATGCATGTGGTGCAAATACGAAAAAATTTTCGGGTTCAAGGTCAAAGACTGTTTCATTAAAAGTTAAATTTTGTCATACAGGGGAAATTAAATAAATTTACAAATGAATTAAATTTGACCATTTATGTTCTGAAATAGCGCATTGTTCAAAAAATAAAATTACTTAGTTTTCTGGGAAGGAGGGTTAACCCACAAACCCCTTCCCCTGGCTATGCCTATAGACCGATGTGTAACTGGCTATTTTCAGAATTGATATATCAATATAAATCAACTAATGTATTAGTGGTCGCAAGAAGCAAAAGATTTCAAAAATTGCCGTCTGTTAATTAATTGGGACCTTTGTTTATTTTTTTAAGTTGAGGGCCACTACTTGCGCACCACTGTGTTATAATACGAAAACTGAATCAATTAAGCGGCTCATCTAGGTTTTTCCGAATTCCTAGAATACTCTCGATTTTACTTTTTTTATTCCATTCTTTTCTTCACTATTACGGCTGCCTGAAACCAGCCCGAAATTCTTACTTTGCCGCATCCTAGCTATGCAATGTCATTTTGAAGTTAAAAAATACTGTAAAAGTCTTTTCGTTGCGAATAACTTTCAGATTATCATTGACTTCAGGATAATGTTTTTATAAATATTTAATGGAGAAAGAATGGATCTACAGATGTGCCTTTTTGAAATTTTCAAAATTAATTTATATCCTTGTAAAGTTTGCATAAATTGGAAATTTTTTTAATTTTTTGAAATTTTTATAATCATGTGAGTGTGCAATTTGCAGATGATGTAGCGCTGATAGCAAAGAGCGAATCAGATTTACAATATAATTTAAATATATGGAAAGAGGAGCTAGACAAACATAACATGATTATAAATGTAAAAAAAACAAAAATAATGGTGATTTCAAAAGAAGACATAGACACAAAACTAACAATAGACGGAAAAGAACTAGAACAGGTAGAATCGTTCACATACTTAGGATCAATACTAAACAATAAAGGAAGATTAGAAAATGAAATCAACAACAGAAAATACGCTGCAAATAAGACATACCACGCAATGAATACAAAGATATTGAACAATAAACAAGTGTCCAAGAAAACAAAAATGACATTGTACAAAACAATCTTTAGGCCTACACTAATATACGGTAGCGAGACATGGACAATGAGCCAAGGGATGAAGTGCAAAGTGCCAGGCAGCTGAAATGAGGTATCTAAGAAAAGTGGAAGGAGTTACCAGGATGGACAGAATTAGAAATGAACACATAAGAACACGACTACAAACAGAAAATATTCAAAGCACAATTGATAGAAAACAACTAGCTTGGTACGGACATCTTATTAGAATGCCAGAAGAAAGACAGACAAAAAACGTTTGGAAGGCAAGGATAATTGAGAAGAAGAAAAGAGGTAGACCGCAAAAATCATGGAAAAACAACATAGAGGAAATATTAAAAAGAAACAACATTGACCCACAAGAAGCGAAAAATATCGCAAAGATTAGGAACGACTGGAAAAATCTGATTTCCGAAATTAAATAGAGGAAAAAAACGAAACAATCTCGACACCCGAAAGGGTATAAGAGATTTAAAATGATTATATATATATATATATATATAATCATGTACAAATTTTTCATTTTTTAAAAAGGCACATCTGTAGATCCATTATTTCTTTCCTTTTTGAAATAAAATTTAACCATTCTTGTACTGGTTATAAAACACTCGCGATAGTACATTTATGCTGGATTTTAGAAGGTAGACGGTTCTCTTAAACAGCTAGGAAGTTGGGATAGGTATTAGTTATTTTTGTTTTAAATGATCTACTTGACAAGTGGAATAAAATAGTGTGTTTAGGGGTTAGTGCTAATCCTATTTAGGGATGTAGCTTGATTTTATGTAATGTAGGTTTTTATATCAAAATGTTTCCATTTCTCCTTCTGACTTTTCCTGAAATATTATGACACATTTTCAACGAGTATGAGTATAGAAATTCTGTCGGTTTGAGAACCACGGTGGTAATCAATTCCTTCTTTCTCTATCCGCCCGATCGAACCGGTAAATACCGCTAGTCGACAAGCGGTGAGTGTATGCATAGCCGTTTTACATCGTAAACGGTATATAAAGTGCGGAGTCGTTTATATCATACAAGTCCGGAACGCTTGTTGGCCGTTGCCATGACTATCAAACAATCAAACGTGTATGCATTTTTAACAGAGCGCCGTTTCGTTCAAAATTGCGTTCGCTTATTTGATGTGGAATGATATTTTCACCGCTAGCGTCGATATATTTCTAAAGCAAATATTGTTTCAATGGAAAATTCTATTTAATATTAACTGCTGCTGAAATTGCAAATATTTCGTTGTGTTGCAATAAAAGGACTACATTTTAATTAATAACTGGATTGCTCCAATAGTTTTCTATACCGCCGTAATGATAGGTACAATTTGTTCTATACTATTTGGTTTTATACTGGTATTTAATATTTTTTAATGTCTTCCTAGTATGTAATTGTTTAATTATGTCATGGATACGAGGTATGTTATATACTACATTATACCCTAGGACATTAAGAAATTGCCATGGTAATATTGAGACATCACTAATGTTTTTCTTCTGAAATTAATATATTTTCTGTCTGTTACTAGGATACCAAAAATATTAACGAAATTCGAAACGTCAAAGCGAAATGTCACATGCGCAATATATTAAATAAAATAGTAAGACATAAAATATTGTATGCACCACGGGCATCATTGATGTTTATAGCCCTCGGGCGATGTACAGACCCTCGGGCCAGAGGCCCTTGGGCTTGTAAACATGTCGCCCTCGGATGAGCATAAACATCATCATGATGCCCTTGATACATAAATAACTATTTTTAACTATTTATAGATCTATGATAAAGTTAAAAATCCATCGAAGATGATTATTAGTAATATACAGGAAGGAATAAATAAGGGATTGATCCGTCTTAATCTTCACTCTCTGATGATGACAATTAAATTGTCGAAACCAGTAGCATAACCATGTTTCAATAAATGAAATAACGAGAGCGAAGATTAAGACGGATCATTCTCTTATTTATTCCTTCCTTGTAAATCAAAAATTATAACCAAATTTTATCATTTATACCAACTGTTCTGTCAAAAATTGTCTGAAATGGTTTCTAATAATGCCTTGGAAGTATTACTGTAGCAAACTGCAACGTTTATTATGAACATATGAACAGCTACTAACTTGTAAAATATTTAGTTATCTATCAATTTTACAGGTTAGTAACTTGTAAAGATTCATTGAGATATTGAGAAATCATTTAAGACAATTTTTGACAGAACAGTTGTGTGTAAGTGACAGAATTTGGTTATAATTTTTTAATTTTTATTTTGGTTTACAAATGAGTAACAAGCCAAAATGTTGTACAATACACGTGTGTTACTGTTTGAAGGGATGTGACAGGCTCGCCTGATCGTCTCGTCTGTAATTTCCAGTAAAAACTGTTATACCTTGCTAGAAATGTAATATATTTTACCTAATATAAATAATTAGTATTATGAACGGTATTGACACTTTTTTAATGACAGCTCCTAGCAATTGTTTTACTTTCCAGAAACTTTTTAAGAAAAACTTTCCACGTCTGAACTGAGCATCGTATTTATCATTTTTAACCTAACTTGAATGGGACAACTCATTGGGACTTATATTGCTGTTTAGAAAAACATCGCAGAATTTAATTGAATAGGTATTAAGTATTTGGCCATTTGACTAAAAAGAAACCGTTATAGTAGGTACCTGACTACATTCCTGCATATTTCCAAAATATTCATGCACTGACAATCGCTTATGCAACTTTTCACTAACAATATTACTCGCCTTCAATGAGTAATTCGTAGCAACGGTCAACGATTTTAAACTTCCCACCCCACTTCCTCTTTCTCAAATTCATCATCTAATTCTCCCATTCCCGGTCTGTAGTTTGACTTTAGATAGCGCTTAATTGTAAAATCGATTCCTTGGGACAATCGGCGGGTTGTGGGAGCAGATAGAGTTTTGTTTAATAGAATCCGTTGTTGATTGGTTTGGAATCAGTTCACGTACGTTTTGTTTCATTGCGTGGGAGGGATGATTAAATATTCACACGATGGGGGCGACAACATAAACTAGAGCAGAGAAGTTAGTTGGTGAATTGTTGGGGAAAAACAATTAATGAATAGGTCAACTTGCAGAAATTATTCTATACCGACAGTTTCCGGAAACAGGCGCACCCAAATCAATCCTAGTTAGCTATGAAATAAATTATAGAAAACAGATTTTATGATAGTAATGGGTCGATTCTGTTCAAATCTGTAAGTGCTACAGATATGTAAAATTATAAATATGAAACAAAATCGCAATGAAATCTATAATCATATGAACATTTTTATACTTGTCAACAAACCTTGATGTGATTTTGTTCATTATTTAAAGATTTACAAATCTGTAGCATTTACATATTTGAACAGAATCCACCCATAAGAATGTCATTTTATTAACAAAAAAAATCTGACGTGGACACCACATGACTTCCTTGTACGCCTATTAAACTGTTCATACTTTTCTTAATAACTAAAATGTCGAATTATATTATACAAATATATTAATATATAAGTACTAAGTGATAAATTAAGTGATAAATTAAATAAAAATTAATAAAAAATACCATACAAGCTTGCGATATTTATGCCACGAGATATACAAAGAAACTACGTCCATATTTAATTTATCACTTGTTTTTCATCCATAGATTACTGCACATTAATATTAAAAATTAAAAATTATTTAAATTTCAACTGAATTTTTCTCAATATTTTTATTATGTAAGGATATAAAACGAATACATGGTTGAAATCAGAAAAAAATACTCTATCGAATAGGCCTAAAATATATGTATATTCCCATTTGAAAAAATATAACTTTGTGTTTTAACTTGAGAACTACTGGTTTAAAAAATTATTTTATTCTTTAATCAGATGTCCCCCTTGGTCTCCTATAACTTTGCTATTTAACATTTTTTTGTAACTATAATAATAAAAAAAATATAGGCGTTGGTTGGTTTCGCTGTTACACCCTGTATATAAAATATGAACAGTGTAGGTGTACTAACAAGAGCTCAGTTTGTAATATAGCAAGCTCCCTTTTTCACTATATTTTTGACACAAGTGTAGCGCCTTAAGGCAGTAGATAGCAAGAAGCCACAAACATCTACTTGTTCTTGTACTTTAACAGTGTGAAAATTGATCTCGTAAGAATGTGTATGAATAATATTGTTATAAGTTTAGTAAGCTAGAATGAGAAGCAATTTCTTTTTGTTAGATTTCAATTAGCTACAAAGGCTGCTTTAAAAATAAAGCTCTCCTAACTGACTCACTTGAAGTGATTCAGTAACAAATTTATTTCTATTAATCCAGCTAGTGACAAATCTAGTTCAATAAATTGCGCGTTTTTTGTCGAAAGCAACCTCCCTTTGTTCTTTACGACCCCAAATAGAATTCCCGGAAAAAATCAAAGTAACCTAGATTCCCTCCGTGTATTAGCTCCTTCCAATATCCTTTAGGTGGCCTGTGACCTCTCTTACAGTTCTGCCAACTGCACGCGATCAAGGATTATAAATCACGCTTTTGACAGGCGCCGTCACGCCTGTAAATATTAAATTATTTCATTCGTATGGAAATAGCCGGACACATGGGCGCCGTCAGTGGGCAGAAAGGGGCAGTTTCCTCGCTGGAAAATTATAAAAAGATCTGGAGGATAGGGTGATTACTGAAAATATTTGTTTTCTTACAAATTGTGTATAAATTATTAAACATACGTCGTTTTTAATCAGTCAGAATGCTTTATTTAATTGAAGAGTTGGTTTGTTATGGATTATTTCACACGTCATTCTGCCACGAACAGTTGAAGAATCAACAACACCTGACTCAAAGTTGTCTAATGTTGTTAGTTACTAATGGTCTACATAAAGAACTTTAGTTTCTTTAACTCAGCTATTTTTGTTACAAAATTGATAGTCTCCTGTAATTAATTCTTCGGCACCGGGCCTAAAGATGACTCTACATGCTGTTCATTTTAAGTGGTGCACCATTGCTATTTCGAGAAGTATAAGAGCTACGAAATTGGTTAAATTTGCAAACAATTTCTATTTTATATGACTACTTTAATGAATGAAACAAAATTTTACTTACTTTATATTATAATAAACAGCTTACGTGTTCTTTATATTTTACATATATTTCTATACTTAACACTATATAACGCACAAGTTACTAAATTTCAAAAGTACTGATCATTGACATTAAATAACAGAATGAATTCGTACACATAGTGACCAGCAGAGACACCTAGGAACACATATGAACTAAAAAAACTGACCGGGGTTGGCAATGAAAAACATAATTATTCTTTAACCGTGATTTTTCCTAATCTTATCTATTTGAATAATGTAAAAAAAAAACAATTCTACTAGAATTCTTTTCCCGAGAGCTTTAATTTGATACCACACTCGATATTACATAGGTCGGGAGATAAAAAAGAGCAGGAAAAGAAAAACGACAAATGATACATTCATGAACAAGAACAACTCATCTCTTGTTTCGGTCACAAATCCGAATCTCGGTCGTGAACGAGATTCAGAGATCCGGTGATCCGGATCTAAGAAATGATTAACTTCCACATCTCTAATTGTTATATTATTTTTTAAAATTTAAATGAAAATTGCATGACATAAATAACAGCCAATGGAAGAATTGATTAAAATAATAGTAACCATGGTTATATACAAATTTTGCGGACATTTTTTACTAGTAGCTTGAGGAACTTTACTGACATTAAATTAAAAATTGGTTAAATTGTCATTTTGAGTGTAAATAAGCAATTAATAAAATAAGTAATACATATTTATTAATGTTAAATACAAATTTAGTAAATATTTCAATTTTCTATTGTAAACAGAATTCAAAACTAGATCGGCGGTGTCATGGCGATTTTCTTACCGAATATGCACTAGTGCATTAATTCATGTGAATTTCTTATCGTTCATTCCAACAACGTAATTAAGACATTGTTCGAAAGCTCTCAAAAAAAATCCGGAAAGAATTAAGGTAGGTTTATGCTCGAAAATTTTAAGCCTTATTCCTTATTTCTTGAAAGATCTTGTTGATTTTGCGGGTATGGATACATTTCTTCATATAAAAAACATAAATGTCAATTGTCAAAGTCGCAACAACATTAGATTAACAAATATAATCACGTTTCACATCGGTTAGATTAAAAATTTTCTTAAAATTATTCTTATTCCTTATTCCTAAATTTTTAAGCATAAACCCACCCTTAATGCACATGTGATATTATAAGTGAAAATAAAATAAAAAATTTCTGGCGACGCCTATGTCCGGACACAATATGCAAATCAATTCCGCCGGCTGAAAAATTGCCCGGAATGGCGTGAGGCATTTTCATTAAATTTTAGATTTCTGGATAAATGAAACAATTGTTGTGTACGTGTCTGGATAGGGCTACATGTTTACTTGTGTAGATTGCGAGACGTGATAGGAAATAGCGGCACAAGGTGAAGTTACGGAGAATTTTCTCCGTGCACGTAAATGTCAATGTTTTTATTATTTTATTAGCTATAAGTTTGTCACGCAATCAATTCTGATTGCATGTGAAATGTTTATAATTCGTGCAGGAGAATTTTCTTTTGTATTAATGGATTTTCAATTGAACTTTAATTAACAATAATGGGACACATTTACCAATGGTATTAAATCATTAGGTACCTACTTAACGTAATATACTCGTGAGATTAAAATAGTGAAATGTCGTCTAAAACTTGTTAAAATGGCAGTAAAAATAGTTCTCTTCAAATTAGTCAAATGAAATTATACGCTTACGGTATTAATTTTTTATTAAAATGGATTTAAAATATATTCTCATTATGCCCAGTTTACACAAGAAAAGTTTTACTAAAAAGTTTATTGAAAGTAAAACAATTATTAGAAGCTGTCATAAAAAAACTGTCAATATCGGTAAGACGGGGAAAGCGTGGGGGAAACTAATTATTTCTTTACAATATATTAAAGCTAGTGATCTTAAATATATTTAATAAAAATAATTGCATTTCTCGTATGAACGGTATTGACAGTTTTTTATATGACAGCTTCTAGCAATTGATTTATTTTCAAGAAACTTTTTAGTGAAAACTTTCCTCGTGTGAACAGGGCATTATGGGTCAGCGTTGGCGGGCTTGTTTATTTCGAAATAGTAAAGTTATTCATGTTGCGAAAACTAAAAAATGTATGTGATACGAGGGGTTGTTTTTATATTCCCGGACTGGGCTGTTTAGAATTTTGATGCAATTTTTCATTATGCTGTTTTTTAATCACATATGCCTTGGTAACTTATGTGGCAATTTACAAAACAATTGCAACATTAGTAATTTTATTATCTGTTTGTGTCGTCGCGCGTTGTATATCTATCGAAATGAATAAAATCGAATACAGGGCTGTTATAAAATTCCTTACAAAACAAGGAAAACCTCCAAAAATTATTCTTGAAGAAATGTTGGCTGTATACGGGGATAATTGCCCTTCTAAGTAAACTATTTGCGAGTGGTCAAAATTGTTTAAACATGGTCGAGAATCACTGGATGATGATCCCCGTCCAGGGCGCCCTGTTGACGTGATCACTTCAGATGTTGTTGAAAAAACCAAGCAGTTAGCAATTAGAGTATGATGCAAACCTGATGCATCGCCTTAGAGATGCTATTAAAGTGAAGAGACTTTCAAAAGCTGCTGTAGCTGATTGTGGCTTCGAAGAAATTGAACATCCGCCTTATAGTCCAGATCTAGCACCCAGTGACTATTTTTTGTTCCCAAATCTCAAAAAAACACTAAGGGGGACAAAATTTAGGGACAATGACGAACTTATAGCAGCTGTTGAGGGCCATTTTGCGGAAAAACCAAATGAATATTTTTATACTGGATTAAAGATGTTATTGAAACGGTGTTATACCTATATTCAAAAGCAGGGGAACTATATTGAAAAATAATTTTTTTTTGTTGCTCTAGTATTTTGTTTTCATGCCTAGTCCGGGAATATAAAAACGACCCCTCGTACATGGCGTATTTTGTAACTTGCAAGCGAGAACGAATTCAATTCGTATAGAATAAGAAAATCCCAACCACTTTGTAAAAGACTTTGCAGTCGCCATTTCTACAAATTCTATACGAAGTGGTCGTAACCACACGAATATGTTTGTATTCTACTGGAATATTATACTTGCAGTACATCGAGAAATTATCAGTGAACCATATTTCATTCTTGACATTGTTGGAATTATATTTTCGTTAACCCGCCTTTAGGCATTTAAAAGAGTAATCAAATAAAAACTGCAAAAAAGCAACTTATTTCGAAAATGGCAGCCATTAGGTTAGACGTGTGTCAGACACCATGTCAGCACTGATTCTCTTCGGCTGTGATCGGAAAACGCCCGAATTCAAGTCCATGTAATAATGTAGTGAATTGTTGCGCGTAAAATTATTATAATATTTCATCTAAATTGTATAATTAAATAAACTGTACCAATATAACGTTACGATTGACAAAATTTGAAAAACCAAAAACATCGTTCAAAAAAAATTATTTTCAAAATTGAGTTTTAGGTCAAAATTCAGTTATACATATTATTTATGTTTTAAAATAGGTATAGTTGTTCTGTAGGTATATCCTTATTATAAAATATTCTAAAAATAAATTCTCCTTTACGAATTCAATTACAAGAGACGGGTTCCCAACAAATAAAATCTCCCCGCTCGTAAAGTAAAAAACTCAATTTGAAAACTGAGTAAACAACATTATAAAAAAGCGCATAGCCATCAAATAAAAACCCAACAACTTACAATTTACCGCTCGTTAACGTCTTCGACATCCAATCGGACAAAAACCGGAAAAGAAAAAAGTCCGTCGATTCGCATTTCCGCTGTGCGAATTGTCCACGTGCATTTATTTGTCCTTTCGGAGGACTTCGTTGAACTTCGGGAAAGTTCGGCCGAGCAGGAAAAATCAGAATCGTGCCGAGAAAAGCAAACAAATAATTATAAGTTATCCTTTCGGCCACACCAGCAAAAAAGTACAAAATTAGTTTTGTTATTAAAACAGGATAGTTTTACGCGTCCACTATATTTCAATAATTGTATGTAACAAACCGGGTTTAAATAATACGCGAGTGTGAGTTTACATTACGAGCCTTGACGAATGTCGTAATTTACATGAGTGTTTAAATACCCATTATACACAAGTTTAATACAAAATTGAAGCACAGGGGTACAAGAAAATGGTATATTAATATTAATTGATGAGCAGATATAATGTAGGCTATAATTCAAGAGAATTAAAATAATCATCCAATTGAATTATAGCTATTATACTATATGTGTGAGTCAAATAAGACGATTTTTCTTTGACGTTTTTAATAAAACATTTATTTACAAGTTGAACGTTATTTGACTGTGGGGGATGCTACTGGAACTGGAATGCAGTCAGATAAATTTTATTTTTCTATTTAGTCCAGGCAAAATGCTACAAATTTCGCCAAATAAACAAAAAATGTAGGAGTCTTCTGAAAATTTGCAGAGTTATAAAAAAATATGTAACATTCAAAATTCCAATGAGTCCCAAGCATCAAAAAGTGTTCTCGAGCCGCCATATTGAAAAAAAAAATTAATTCTGTAACTTCAAATTTTACGGTAAATATTGTAATTATAATATTGTAGCTTATAGAATTTCCTACAAAAAAATGCCACCACTGTTTTACATAGAACTAATAGTTTACGAGAAAAACGAGAAAATACATTTTGGTAGAACCGGTAGAACGAAGCTAATTAAATCATGCCTTAACTTTGTTTCCTGACACAAAAACGGCTGTAACTTGCGAACGGATTGAAAAAACTACTTCCGATTTGAAGCATTCGATTCTACAGACATTTTTCTATGAAAAATATTATTTTTTCAGGGAGGCCTGGTTTAGCCACAATTTTCACATAGAAAATTCAGAAAATGTTGTATTTTTTTACATTTTTTGTGTTTAATTAACTCTAATTTCTGAATAAATTAAGACATCGACTTCCGGTTTCCGGAAGTACAGTATACAACTCGCTATAATGTTGTTATTCCAATAATTAAAACACTCGCTCACTTTGCTCGCTCGTGTTATGACCTTCATCTTCGGGAATAATAACATCCATTATAGCGTAGTTGTATAATATCAAATTACTGAAACAAATTTATTTACATAAATTAGCAGATCTCTATAAGACATTAATACATTGTTACATTTAAGCCCTCTTTTACAAACTAAATAGTCCTAAAATGGCACTTTAGATACCAGTATAAAATAAAACAAATTAAGAAATCCTCACACTAAAAAGTAAAACTTCCACAATGTAAACCCTCTTATATAAACATCCGTCCACCTGCCTGTTGCGTACAAAAATCTCTCCATTCCTGCTGACTCAACTCTCCAAACAACCCCTGTGCAGGAATGCACCCTTAGCGTGTCCGAAGTTTGAATGCGAGTAAAGAAAACCCACGTACCTACCACCCCTTGCCTTGCACCCCGCGTCCCGCGTCCACAATCTATTACAAACCATTCCTGCTGCGAACAGACGATAGCCGCTACTGTTGTATTGACCCGGAATGCCGGCAGGAGGCGGAAAAACACGAAGAGAAGCGGAGGCACGCGGAGATGTGGCGGGAAGATTGCGAAGAGTTTTTTTTTTTAATTACATTTCATTTTTACATGGGTACTTATTGTTGTGGATGTTACTAGAGAGTACACTAGAGAGGAGATTTTTGTGCAGTTATGCTGGAATATTATCTGTCTGGGTTTTAACCTGAGTTTAAACATAAAAATCTGCTGTGGCCAGCACACGACCTCTCACCTAATTTTGCTTAGTCTACTAATCTAGTAAATAGTTTTACTTACATTTTAATAGTTTCATGTTCATGTAATATGTAAACGATAATGTAAACCAAGATGCAAGCAAAATATGTCAACTGTACTGCCACTGTCATAATCATTCAAATTTTGTGTAGAAACAAATTTCATATCATGGACAACAAGATACTGAAATTTCAAAAAAGTAGATTTAAATTGTCCTATAATTTATAAATGATACAGAAAATTATTTAATTTTCTGTTATATTTAATGAAACATATATTATCATAAATGCTTTATTTATCGAGATAATTTAAGAAAAATAATATTGCTCTATATGAAGTCTTACTTCCGGTTTATGAATTGGTACCAAAATACAATTTGGTATTTAAATGTTTGATATTTTTGTTATCGTTTCCGAAAAAATTGTAACATACAAAGGAACTAACGAACACACACAGACATCATCTCAAAAATGAGTAATTCGTATTCTAGAGATCCTAAAACGTGCTTATCTGCCATGACAATACCTCTCTTATAGAATATGAGGCGGTAAAAATAAATTTATCAAATAAAACGTTAAAAACTTGTAATCCATGATCAAATGAATTTTGTTCCTGCGTAAAAAATATGACACTAACGCCATATAAGTCATAAGTAAGATATTAAATGTAGTAATTGAACATTGAACGGAGGATGGCTTCAACACAAAAGAGTTTTCCTGTGAATAAATCTTTTGATTCAGGTGATGCAAATTTCTGTGTTTGAATATTTTAGATTTTTATTTGTATATTTTAAATGGGCATCGGTTTGTACGTATACATTTATGTTTATAAGTCTAGATATGGCGGGAGGTTGTGTGCTGGTCACATTAGGTTTTTTCATGGAGTGTAGTTGATCTGGAATCAAATTATTATTTTTATTTTTTCATCCATTTAACCAAAATACAAAACGACGACAAAATTCTAATGCCCTTACAGTAACACGTGTAAGAGCTTTAAATTGCGATATTTTTTTCTGGATTACATGGTGCAAGCCCATTTTATTCAACTAGAAAAATTGCTACCAGCTGTACCTTAGAAATATTGTGTCTTCTATTCTATTTTGCAACCCTCAAATTTCACGCAAATCTATTTTCCATTCCAATGGATATCTTTCACTTGGTTTGTTTCATCTATAGTAATGTCTTGGCCTGTATGCCCTAGGATAACGTCGGGGGCGTAGATTGGATTCCGAAGGGCGGTTAATAAACTCCCCCGCAATATTTGCATGTTCATTCCCTGCAGGGCTTCCTGCTAACCCTGAAACACTACTACAGCGCGCAGAGCCGTACTGACTAAAATAGGGTAGTTTACAATTTTTTTAAAAAAAATTTATTGAAACTTCATGTTATTTGAAAGCGATTGAGAGTACTGATAAGACTTAATTGTTCTTAATAAAGCTGTAATTAATTTTTA
The DNA here is from genome assembly GCA_947534325.1 of Agonum fuliginosum. NCBI lineage: Eukaryota > Metazoa > Arthropoda > Insecta > Coleoptera > Carabidae > Agonum > Agonum fuliginosum. The sequence continues at coordinate 32,037,578 of OX384037.1, forward strand.
AAATTTGTGTAACGTAGATGTATAGCTGAAAATACTCGCAAACCATGGGGCTGGAATTAAAATGTACTCATGTAAAATCAACTGTTTCTAAATGTTACAAAATATAAAATACAATTTAGTAGTTTCTTTATTACTGTAAGTAAGAATACACGTGGAATGCATTATAGTGACGTAGATGTATCGATACGTAAAATCTTAAATATTTAAAGAACTATTAACTTTTTGAAACTTTTTCCATGGCAATAACTCATTTTTGAGGTCTCCTTTCAATATAATTGACTGGATTTCTAATTTGCTGCTATGGTAAAGTACCCTATTGTGTACCAGTACGAAGTGTCGAAAATTACGACTTTCTTTTGCGACACAAGGGAAAGAAAAATATCTCCCCTGTGCATGCAATTTAGACGCCGCCAGTAACTTGTTCAAGTCACTAAAATCCAGTACTCAAAGTGAGCGATTTTAAGAAAGTTGGTGTCTACATAAAATAGCTACTTGTTCAAGTAGCTTCCTGAAATCGTAGTGTTTATTTCAAGAGAAGCGTATTAATTTTTTGTTACTAAAAGCAAACGATGGAAACGCTACTAAAAATCTGGTTACACGGGTTTAGGTGCCACTTGTTACAGTAAATAGAACTGCTTTCTATCCGCTTGACTGGAATCATAACTAAAACCAATAATGGAATTTAGTGCTGAAATATCTGTCTACACCAAGCAAATACTAAAATACAGAGCTGGATTTTACTGACTTGGACAAGTTACTGGCACCGTGTGATGTCGCCATGTCCGTGAGTGAACTGTATCCTAACTTGGAATGGTGACGAAAGTAGATACCGATCCAAGTCAAACCATGAAAATTTTATACCTGACCCGGATTTAAACCCACGACATCAGAAAATAATTATCTAGAATATTAATACACAGGAAATTGTAACACTAGATGATGCAAATCTAGAAAAAATAGAAATAATAAAACACCTCTATCAAATGATACCTTCACAGGAAAATTCAAATCTAGAATTTTAGATTCGCCATAAATGCAAACACAGGAAAATTAAAAATGCAAAAAAAGGAAGATGCAAGCCTAGAAAATTAATTTATCAGTACCATTCTCGAGTCCCTTGGTATTGACAATAAATTTTCTAGATTTGCATCTTCCTGGTGTTCACATTCATGCCTAATTTAAAATTCTAGATTTGACTTTTCCTGTAAAGAAATGCACGTATTTCCTAATTTTTCTAGATTTGCACCTTCCGGTGTTATATTTTTCTGTGTATGAATATTCTGAATTTTTATTTTCTGTTATTGAAAAAATTCCCATAGCAACAAATAGATAAGCGTGCACATTTTTTACCTCCCGCCTGATATTCTATAAGAGAGGTATTGTGATGGGGCAAAATTTTCGAGTGTGAGTTTTAGGATTCATAGAATACGAAGTATTTTCGAGATGATGTATGTGTGGATTTGCCCCCATATTTACTTTTCCCTATTTACCACCGTCTCTTTTTTACCACCGTAATTCTTTTACCAATCCATTTTTACCAACATTATACTTTTACCAATCCATTTTTTACCACCGACCCTTTTTCCCACTAATTCTTTTCTACCACCAACGTTTTTACCAACGTATTCTTTTACCAATCCATTTTTACCACCGTCTCTTTTTTAACAAAGCTAACAAAACCGTACTAGAGCCCCACAAACTCGGTTTTTGTTTTTACTACACTAACAAAGCTAACAAAACCGTACTAGAGCCCCACAAACTCGGTTTTTGTTTTTACTACACTAACAAAGCTAACAAAACCGTACTAGAGCCCCACAAACTCGGTTTTGGTATTTACTACACTAACAAAGCTAACAAAACCGCACTAGAGCCCCACAAACTCGGTTTTGGTATTTGCTACATTAACAAAGCTAACAAAACCGTACTAGAGCCCCACAAACTCTATTTTGGTATTTACTACACTAACAAAACCGTACTATAGCCCCACAAACTATTAATGGTAAAACGGAATAGCGGTAAAAAAGTATGGTGGTAAAAGTTGTAATGGTAAAAACGAAGTGGTAAAAATGTATTAGTGGTAAAACGAAATAGCGGTAAAAAGTATAGTGATACAAATGCAGAGGTAAAAGTTGGAGTGGTAAAAAATGGGTTAACGGTAAAACAGGATAGTGGTAAAAAAGAATGGTAGTAAAAATGCTGTGGTAAAAGTTGGAGTGGTAAAAATAGAATGGTAAATATGTAGCACAACGGTATGTGTGTGTGCGTTAGGTTAGATTGTGTGAAAAAAAATTTCTGGGTTCTATAACTCAAGAAGTTACAAACATTTAACCAAATTTTATATTTAACGTCTTAATACAAATCTTAAGAACTCAGTTATTTTTGGAAGCAATCCCCAAACCGGAAATAGTACTTTTCTTAAATATTTTGATAAATACTTATTTAATTTATCGCAATATTTTTTATTTCAAATGAAAAATTATATAATATTATTTACAATTTTTAGCATTTTATAAATTGTTCCGTCATAATACTTTAGGAATTAAAGTATTATTTATAATTTGGAGTATGAAACTTCAGTATCTTGTTGTCCATGAACCATGATTGTTTAATAATTATTGTTACTACGAAAATTGATTGACAGTGACAGATTGACAGTGCCAATAGTGACACATCATTTATATCTTCTTCTACAGTTCTTCAGTTGACTAAATGACTAAATTATATTTGTAAGTACTTATATTTGTATAGTAGTAGGGTATGGCGCACGGTGTTGTGCTGGCCACATCAGATTTTTTACATTGCTCATGCAGCATTTTAGAATCAAATTGCCACACACCTCTTTTGATGTTTGTAATTAAACATTTCAGAAGAGTAAATATGAATTTCGGTGAAAGGTCCAGTGGGCTAGTACGCGCCTGCCCACCGGGTCCCTTCTAGGGAACTATTGCGTGTTAAAGTTGGTAAGAGCAAGCTATAAATAAAGCTACCCTCAAAATATGCCTATTTGCGTTTATGGTGATATTTACTATAAATTTAATTCCGTTACAACTGTAATTCACTTTCATTGTTATTGACGGCGCTAGGCAATAACATTTGTTCTTTATTGTTATTGCACGCATTCTTTTCTAAGAATATATCATCCAAATTTGAAAAATATTTTTTTATGTGCTTTCTGAAAACAGCAAAAATAGGACCATATCTCAAAGCTGAAAACCATTATTTTTGGTGTTCTGATTCATACCATTCATTTAAATCAACATTTATTTGTAATTCAATTTTGTAGATTAATGAGTGAATAATTGATATAATAATTTTTGATGGTTTGTTGTGAGTGCGAATGATTTCGAAGGGAAGAATAAAAAGTTGTAAAAAACGGATAATGAATGTGGATCAGACAAAGGAAGTTTTTAAGGATTGGAATGATTAGCAAAGATTGATTGCTATGGTTGAGCTTAAGGCGGAACATCAAATTTTTCCGCATTCGAAACCTATACCATATGTTCTACGCAGCGACGTGCAGTTCACTACAAAATTTCTTAGCCTGGGTAATCGGAGTAGAAGGAAAGTATGTCTTGTATTGAACAACAGATGCAGATTTTCGTCCAAATATATGTGTCATTTATTCGTTATTACGAAATATTGGCTAATGTTATTAATAAGTTTTAATAATTTTTACAAAGTTAAGGAATTGTTCTAAAGCAGTCGTTAATTTATAAATCGAACAAAATAACACAAATATTCAAATTTGATGGTTGAAAATAGGCCATTTTCAACAAACTGTACTCTGTACATATATATATATATATATATATATATATATATATATATATATATATATATATATATATATATATATATATATATAAACAATTGATATTTTTATTAAAACTTTAAGACGGGTTTAGAACCATCCTTTATCTTTACAATACTTCAAAAAAATTTAAAATATCTTTAAAAATAAGCCCAGAATTCCGAATAAATGATACCACTATTTCTAGACCCTTGAAGTTCCGCCTTAAATGCATATTGAGAAAGTAAATGTTTTGCGGAGTTCGTGCCAATCCTTTTTGGAAAATAAGTATACGCCGTGTAAAAATAAATTTCTCAACGTGCTTCTTAAACAATAAAACCAGAATTTTCTGTAAATATCCATACATACATAATATTTTCTTCTTAGATCAAAAGAAATTTACAAGATGTTATAAAATTTGTCAAAAACTTAGAGAGTAGTATTTTCTCGATATTGAAGATCTGCTTACAGGTCTGTAAACTTTAAACTCGTGAGATTTGCTTACTTCTTTTAAAATGAAATTGGATATTTCGTGTGAATAACTCAAATTGCCTAAAATATTAGAAATTTTAAAAGAAAATTTCATTCATGAAAAAAAACAATTTCGTCGAAAAACTTCGGACTTATGAGTCAAAAAACCACAAAATGCACTTTTTTTCAAACGCCCATAACTTTGTGCAAAATCGTACTTCGTGCTACTGGGTCGTTAATGTTGCTTATCTTTATAGAATGCATGCTCCGATCTGGCCTGTATATTCTGTCTCTCTCTAAAAGGTAAACAGAAAGGCCACACTTCATTTGCCCTAGTGTTCACTCCTGTTATATACTCGTAGTATTTTCGTGGAGAGTACCTACATACATTTCGATGTCAATCAAAAAGAATTGTTCGAAATTTCTCAAAACAGTTATTCGAAATGTTACACCTTCAAAGTTTTTACCGATTTTTAACGTTCTATATTTCTGATTATTATTTATTCACCGCTAAGTAAATAAAACATATCAGGGGTTACACGTCATCAATATTAACCAATCAGAACCAGGTAGATACCTGAATATTTAAAAGCAACCCCTGCCATTGAATTGAACTAAAAACTCGCATTTATGACAATTACTCATTCGAATGAGTATAAAAATCGTCTGTTTTCATTATCATAAGTAATTCCCAATGTTACAAAAATAAAATAAACTCTGAATAGACGAAAACTTAATGGAGTAAGTATAATGAAAACAATCACAATCTCGTCTCCATTGAGTATTTTCCGCTTTCTCGTTTCATTTCGATTTATCTTCGGTGTAAGTACAGTTCTTCGTTTGCAAATAAAAGACGGTGATGTTTATGTATTCCCTGGCATGTATTTTATGCCAGGCGAGTACGTACAGACGAACACACATACACCCGGAATAATCCTCGCGTGGAATTTGGAATAGCCACACAGATTGGCTTCCGCCGGATTTGAAAACGCTGCACGTCTGGTCATTTCATCTTCTGGGAGATTAAAATATTCCAAAAGGAGCACGAGCATTCAATCGAAGAGAATATTAGGTTTTGGGAAACTGGGAAGAACATTGGCGCAGTTACGCATTAAAGCTGAAAAATAGTTATGAAACGCTATGTCCTTGATAGGGATGGAAAAAATATCGATATATCGATAAATATTGATATGAACATCAGTTGGTATCACTTTTCTTTTGGTATCGATGTATCGATAACTCGATATTTGTTGATATGTTTTTTTTTTATTTTTGCTGGTAACCATCCTATAGGATTAACTCACAATCATAGAATGGTAGATGTTATTATAGTGGAATCCAACCACTCGGACCCAGTGGTTGAATATTGGACTCATTATACAATAGTGTTGAATTATTTTATAGACTACTGCAAATTTTGCGTATTTTTATTTCCTTGTACGGAGTAATAAGGAAGTATTGTAATCGCGAAAAATTTCGGTTTTCAGATTTTGATGGAAATATCCGTTTTGACCTTTTCTGAATCCATTATGACGTCTGTACGTATGTACGTACGTATGTACGTATGTATGTACGTACGGGCGTACGTATGTATGTCGCATAACTCAAATTCGGTAAGACGTAGAAAGTTGAAATTTTGTATTTAGGACTGTTATAGCATCTAGTTGTGCACCTCTTATTTTTTGTTTCAATCTACAAACCGGAAGTAGTAAATTTTAAAAAAATTTCGATAAATATTTAATTTAAGACAATTTTTTTTATTTTAAATGAAAGATTATGTGATTATTACCTACAATCGGTATTTTATAAATATTTTTGTATCTGGTATCATTTTTTTAAGAATAATTAAAGTATATATTTATAATTTAGTATTTCGGTATCTTGTAGTCCATGATCGATTAACATTTGTTACTACGTAAAATTTAAATGTTTATGACATGACAGTGACAATAGTAAAATATGCTTTATATCTTCTTCTGCAGTTTAAATAAAATGACTAAAATATATTTGTGAGTATACTAGTATAATAAGTTAAAATAATTTTTTATATTATTCTACATTTTAGTTATTAAGAAAAGTATGAACAAACAAAGCGTACAAGGAAGTCATGTGGTGTCCACGTCAGATTTTTTATTTCTAAGAAAACTAAATTTTTCTATTATTTCACCATATCTGCCAGATCTTTGATACTTTCGGTCATTTCCCAGGGTGGGAGGAACAAACTTTTAATCGTAACATGGTTATGAAAATGCAAAGATTATCCCATGTAAAATTCTGAAATCATCATGGCTAGATGAAACCTTTAAATAGAACATGGCCCGAAAATGCAATGTTTACAATGTCGCATTTTCAGACCCATGTTACGATTAAAAGTTTGTTCTAGACAAGAAGGGCTACCATTTACCAAAGATACAGAATTTTTCACGGAAATAATTTTCCCATGTGTTTTGGAGCGGAAAATGCTTTTTTTGGACTTTGGGACGCGAATAACGTGAAAACATCACATTTTCAGATCCATGTTGCATTTGAAAGTTTGTTCTAGACAAGAAGGACTATTATTTCCCAAAGTTACAGAAAATTTCTCCGAGATAATTTTTCCCATGAATTTGGTGCGGGGTCCTTTGATTGATATTGGGTGTTCCATTTAAAAAAAAAACAATTCTCGCCAAGTCGTCACACTCTGTGTATGTGAAAATAATTTTACGTTGTGCTCCTTGAGTAGACGAATAAAAATTCTGTTAATAAATTTATGCTGTATGTGACGACAAGATATAACAGGCATTTCAATGACAGCCTGTATAAAGCATTTTTTTAAACATGCCGTATCATTAACATCTGTGGAAACGTTTATTCAGCATCTGATCACAATGAACTATTGATGCTATTGATACCTAATTCGTTTGAACTCAAGTATAATTTAACTTCTCAAACTTTATTGTAGCAAACAAAAAACGCCATACTAATTATAACAAGCTAGTTCTTTGTTTACCGCATAAATTTCAACGCTGAACAATTCTCAGACTTCATTAGCGTTCGTTATGATTATCAAAGGTTGCAAGTCTACTTGATTCCCATTTAAAAGATGAAAGCAATCCATGTTTTAATGATTAAAGACATAAACTGAATGGTTTTTACAGCCGAGGACTGAAAAAGCACCCATGTAGAGCTTTCAATAAAGCGCAGCTTTAATCTCGAGCGAGCGGATGTAAGCCCTTGCTGCACAAATGGCCGTAACGACAGAATTGAACACACACGATGCACTATCTAAATACGATCTGTTGTAAAAAGCATTAGCACGTTCTCTTCTTCTTGCTCCATCGATGGAAGTTTTACAGTGTAATATTATTTAATATTTGTTACCAAACTGCTGTGATTGCTGTGTTGAATTAGTCGTAAAACGGAAACTTTGCGTCGTTTAATTTTGGATCGACAAAAGTTCAACTGCAGTTTCAAACAAAAATGTTTTAATCGAAATAATTTTATGGCGAGAAACGATTATATTTTAATGTATACTTTGTGGTATCAGGGCCGGATTTAGAGGGAGGCAGGTAGGGCACCAGCCCTGGAGCCTCCACATACTTCCCTAAAATTTATAAAAATATTTTAATGTTACAATTCTAAAATCGAGAACTATTAGTAAAAATTATATTTTAATTTATTTTCACACATAAAAAGAGTGTTATTCACATCCGAAATTTCATTTCAAGGCTTTTGAACTCCAAAAAAATTTCATTTTTCATTTTGTCATTACAGTCTGTAAAGTTAATAAATTTTATATACACAATAATTGCCCCGTGCCCCCAGAATCTTAAATCCGTCCCTGTATGGTATACTCAGTAATGAAAGTAGGCCGGTACGGTCCGGTACGCTGTACCGGGTAAGAAAAATGTAATATGGCCACCACAGTACTTCCCCGACTATAAATTTAACGTACCTAGACGGTATTAAGGTGACAACCCACTTGACAAGAATCGTCCAAGGTATGTTTAAAAATATCTTATTCTTGTCCTTTTAGTGATATTACGTAAGTCTATCCTAACCACATCCTGAGTACGTTCAAAAATTACATACTCAATACAAACATCTCAGAGAATTACATGGGATGCATAATTGGGATATTATTACTAAATTACTAACATTGGGATGTTACATAGATAATGCTACTAAGGGCGGACATTAGCAATCGCTAGGATATTAATAGGATGTTAATAGGCAAATATAGCAAGTAACAAGCCGAGATGTTCACATTCTTGAAATGTTCTTGGGATTTTATTTTTTCAAGTGGGAAACTTCAATGTTACATTTTCACATAAAGATTATTATTATTAAGTACAATTCCCAACAGAATAAAGCCTGGCCAAATAGGGCCTTTATTTCATAGTGTGTAGTTTATTTTACATGGATAGTTGATTAAGATGATTTTTCTGTAATTTTATTATTTTTGTAAGTTAATATATTTGACTTTCAAATAATTACGATATATTTGACTTTATCAGTACCTGCTAATCATTATTTCCATAAAAAAAATAAAATTCACAGCATTCGAAAGGTGTTTTTGCTTTGCGTTGAAATATTTTTTGATCGAGTTCTAGCATTTTCACACGGAAGTTTCTATAGCCATTTGGTGTTGATTTGTACGTTTATGGACAGGTATAAAATGTTGTATACAAGATTAGTTTTGAGAGGTATAAATAGTAAACTGTAAACCTATAAATAGGGTCAAATCAATGCGGTATAGTGCTGCTGTAACGCTTTTGCATTGCACCCTTAATAATATCATTTAAACTAATTTATACGGTCTCTTTTTCTTCTATACTTTAAGATACTAGGGTACTTTTGTGGTACTGGTACTATGATTGTTTTGTTTTAGGCGGGACTTGAGTGTGAGTCCCTTACAAAAGATTAGACCAATGTGTTAGCCTCTTAAAATTTGTTCCATTTTGTTTCGTTCTTATAGATAGTAGATAAGAGATAAAAGTAAAATAAAAATAACAAGCAATTAATATATGTACATATTTACAAATAACAATCAAAAGACACCATGCTTGCTTAAGATTTCTTGGAACATTTTAAACCAAGAACTTTGGTTTTGCTCTTGGCGAGCTAAGTGTGTTAAAACTAAATTAATTATTTAAATATTGTATATTTTTCTTCGATACATATACTAGTTTATTCTGCATATATTTAAACACAATACTGTAATAGTCGTTTATTGATATTATAGCTATATTAGTAGTTATTGTAATTTTAAAATCAATTTGTTCTAGAGTATTCTATGATACTACATGCGCGGACCTGCTACAATCCACATTTTACGTCATGTTCCAACATGACATTATAGAACGAACAGTAAGATGCAGAATGTGTCAAAATTACAAGTTTTGAATATTAGCCCTCCCTCAACTCATATTCTGTATTTTAATTATTATAAAAATGTCAGTTGACATATTTTGACGTTTAAATTTAAAATTAATAAGATTATAATAAAGTAAAGTAAATAATATTAAAAATATCAAGTGTGGCGATATCATTGCGATTTTCTAACCAAATCTCCACTCGTGCATTAATTCATTACCAGGAAATTTTTTATCGTGCATTCCAACGATGTTAGAAACCACTCAAACAAGTTTTCGAATAATAATTATGTAAGTTATTAGAGTAGAAGGGAGAGAAATTAAAATTAGGCGAAATATCGTGGTGACCACATTGTAGTTACCTCTATTTTACAGCGTTGCTCCTCATGCAAAATTTTTGCTCCCAAATTCGTCTGAAGTTAAACAAGCGTCAGTCGACTTTTTGCATGAAAATTGCGATAAAAAATTTACACGTTCCCGAATTACATTATCAGCAGATGAACGAAAAAATTGCCCTTTGCTTTGAGTGTAAAATATTGCGTTCCATTATTTATTATCCGTGAACTTTTATTCCCTTTGTTGTAATGAAAGATAAATTATCGCTTTTTATTCAAACACGCTCCTAGTTTGAGTTTAACACAAATTCGAACTGTAATTGAGTTTGTGCTGCGAATTTCATTCCGAAAGATCACAGAGGAATTTTTTACTTTTTTGTGTGTAGTTTTTGAACTATTTTTAACAGAACGTAAACGAAACGTTTATTTGATATTAAATAAAGTTGTAAATTAATTGATCTGAACTTTTAATAGTATTAAGCCGATGCTCTGTTAGAAAAACGTTGGGATATTATGTATTTACAATTATTTTCCGTTGATCGTTTATTAATTAATATCATTATTAATGTAAAAAAATCATACATTAATGCATGATTTTTTTAATGCTAAGTTGTAGAAAAAGAACAGAATTAAACGAAATTATCTTGACAGTATTAGCTAAATAATATTCAAGTCACATTGATGATCAGCAGTATCAAAGGTTACTACCCTAACATATTTGTCATGGAATTAAATTTGATTTTCTCCAAATTAAAAAGGTATGATCAACAGAAAAATATTGTAACTAACTTATGTTAATAGGCGATTAATAATCTCGGCAATAATTAATCGCCCTCATTACCATACAAGATAGCTAATAGTATATTATGTAACCAGTTTTATAAACGTCAGTTTGGTCACGAGTATTTTATAAACGAGCGCAGCGAGTGTATGAAAAACGAGTATCTAGAGATAGTTTATACATACGAGTAGGTACTGTACTTTTTCTACAACCACAAATTAAGCAACATTAATATGTATAAAATTTCATTAAAAATAATTCGAATATTAGGTTAAATCATAATGATCTTATACATAGCTACAAAATTCTACTTAGGCAAGTGTATTTCACTGTAAAGTTGACAATATTTGAGAAAAAAATAATTAATTTATTAACATTCCCCCCTAGAATCAATTGAAGGCCACATAGGAAGAACGGCCAAAGTCAAAAAAATCAAAAAATGAGTTTTTGGTACCATCTTGTAGCAAAATAAGTAAATTTTCTTAAAGCGTTCAGAAAATTGCAGTAAAAATGATCTAAGTCACGATTTTCAGGCATTGAAATAATTGTGTCCACTGGAAGAACGATCCAAGTCCACTTTGTTCAATGGAATACCGATCTTAGTTCATTGTTTATAACAAATTAGTTTATTTTACAAGAACATTAATGTTATTATTTTTTATTATCAATATCTATAACTGTAAGTTGGAATAAAATAAACCGTTATTTTTAATAAACCATATTACCAATATAACGAGTCTTCAAATCTTAAAATTCAATTATCTAAAAACTATCAAAATGTGACTTTGATCGGTTTTTAAGGCTTTACTTATTTTTTGTTATTGATGCTCTCCCCCTACAAAAAATCCTGGCGACGCCCAGGCTTGCTAGTAACCTAGTATTTTATCCTTATTAACACCCTGTATATGAAATTAAATTATAAATTCATATTTGGTGCCACTTCTGTTACTGTTACTTTCAGTAATCAAAATGTATTTAGGAAAAAAATTTAAATGTTTCGCGTTGCTGTCAATATGAAGAGAAAATGAAAACAAAATATTTGTTGAACCAAATTGTTTTTTCAGAAAATTGGCTAAGAAAAAACCGTTTTGTATAACTCTGTTATGTTTTCTATAAATAACAAATACACGTGAAGATAGCTGTATGTGCGGGCTCCATAACCTTCCATAAACTTTCCAGTGTAAAGTCCCCACTCAATCATATCACTCCATTTATTATTCGGCTACTTTCAGAGCCATCTTGATGCAGCGTTTCCATAATAAATCTTTCAGCACGTCCAAAACATCGCAGCGCGCGTCTCGAAGTCATTTCTTTCATGTTGTGTTACTAATGTTGCATTTTTTATACTTTAGCACGTATTTTTCTTTTTATCTTTCTTTTTTTACTTTATTCTGACTTTCATGTTGGGATGCAATCTTTTTTATCTGATTTTTTATTTGTTTAAAGGAGTTATGAGTAAAGTGATTCTCAACAGAAAAGAGGAAAACGGACATATATTTATTTACTTGCATAGAGGAGAAACATTTTCTAGCAATAAATCAGAATATTAAGTTTTTCAATAAAAGTTACCTTTAAATTGAATAATAAAATACATTAAGAATTACTTATGTAAATACTTAATCTAAATCCAAATGCGAAAAGTTTACAATGCGAAAGGATTCTGGCCCGAGGTTTATTTTATTAAATAATGCCCGTAACACAATAATTTGTTGTTGTTTTGTCCTATTGTGAACGCCTCGCTTTTGCGTGAAGCTAAAACGGTCAACCACAGGTTACATTCTTAATATGCTTCCCTCCTCCTGTTCAAAATAATAACGTCACAGAAAATTTTCTTTCCCTATTTACCAAAAACATGCATGTGTCAATGTCAATGTGACTCGAAGCGTACAAAATAACGATTCAGGGTCGGTTCGCGGTTCACTGTTCTATACAGGGTGTTCCACAACTTAGGACAAAAAATTAAAAGGTATATACTTACTGTACGGACGTGCTGATCATGAAACAAAAATATTTTTTTTTAAATTCGCAAAAAAATTGCATCGTATTTCAAGCAAACATCAGCACGTCGTACAGTATACTTATACCCTTTAATTTTTTATCCTATAAGTTGTGGAACAACCTGTATATATAGTTCGGTTTTGATCCGGTTTATATTTTTCTGAACTGAACCGGTTTTAAAAACAGCGGTTCAAGTTCCGGTTTTGGTTGAATAATTTATTAAATAACAATCAATGATTTAAAATATTCGTCCCAATTTTGGACTAAAAAGTTTTAAAAAATCTAAAATCAAACAAAATTAGACTAAACTGAAAGAAATAATATTACATTTCTCCTAAAAATTTATTATCGTTTTTGTCAAAAAATGTTAAATTTAAGTTAGTACTTTAAACCAGTGGTGTGGCGTCCATGGAAGCAAGGGAAGCACCGCTTCCCTTGTCTTTTATATTTTTTTAAATGTTTCAATATTAAACTAAATATTAATTTATATACAATATTTTCCTTTAAAACAGCAAAAAATTTATAAATATATATAAATGTTGCATTCGTATTTTAAACAACACACGTTACACATAAGTTATTCCGGTGTAAAATATCGGAAACTCCATTACTCAGCGTTAGAAGCACATTCAAACTTTGCATCCTCACATGTAAGAATTTCACGCGCTCGGGCATGTCCGTAGTTCTTCGTTCAGTAGTTCGGGCTAGATATGATACGTGCTCACTTGATTAACGGACGCACAATTACTTTGTGCGTTTCTTTAAAAAAAATTTACACGGATGCCAAATTCTATGATTGCAATAAAGTATAATATAGATCTAAAATAAAACTAATAAAGGAAGTTTATTCAATATTTTAAATGAAACATATTTTCATTCCGAAAATACTGTGCGCCAGAGTTTGAAGCATCGGTTTAAACTTTGAAAGCAGTCAGAGTTGGTGCGTTTCTGTGTGGGGGGAGATACGCATTCGCGGTTTAATGTTTATTATTCATTGATGATGTTAGTAAATATATTTCTTATGTCATTTATAGTGATTATGGATCCTTGAAAAGAATATATTTTTTGTCATACCTGCACAAAAAGTAACCTTTTACGTGCCTGTTTTACGTGCGCAAAGTGGCTTATTTTTTAACTAGACAAAAATGCGTGCGCAAAGTACAAGCGTGCGGGAATAGCGTGCGCAAAATTTCACTTTGCGCACGCAAATTTAACACTCACACAGTTTTCTCTAGTTACCGACACGAAATGTGCGCGTAGCACTAGCGCCACACACGTGATAATCTAATACTACAAGCACGTGAACAGCTGTAGTACCTACTTCTCTATGCATAGTTTCTACTGTCGACTATTGTGCAGATTGTGCATTGGATATTGGATAATGGACAATAATATTTTATTCTTATATTTTAATGTTCTTTTCTTTACTGTTAATAATTAGTTTCTTATGCTTTTACATGTAGGTAAATATTAGTTACTTTTTTTATTTTATACATATTAATTTTAAAAGTATTCATTTTATCTTTTGATAAGTAAGGTCACTCAAAAGGTTACTTTTTGTGCAGTAATGACAAAAAATATCGTGTGCATCTCGTGAGCAAAGGCGCAATTGCGCTTGGCTTCGTTGCAGCCCTCGCCGTAGCGACCCTCGGCCTCCTCGGCTCGCCTCGGTAGGCCTCGAGCCGCTACTGCTCGGGCTGCAACTCGCCTCGCGCAATTGCTTACTTTGCGCACTAGATACAAAATATACTATTAAATTTTTGATATAAAATATACTGTGCTTCCCTTCTTTCCCACACCACGCCACGCCACGGCTTTAAACCGTTCTGAACCGGTTCACAATCATCGGTTCGGCTCCGGTTAAGGGTTCATAAAAATATTTTTATCTACGACTACTATGAAAAGTTTATATTTATGCTTTTAATTGTCAACGTAAAGTTGATTGTTACTGAGGACCAAGCAAAAAAACATTTTATTGCGTGTCTCCTATGACAATGCGCAATAAAGTACTTTTTGATTACATAAAATAAAATAAAATGACAGAATCAAACAAATTTTTAATTTATTTATTTCGATATTATTGGTATCGTCATGGTTACGAATCAAACATAAATTGATTGAACGCAGATTGAACTAACTGAATACTATTATTATTATAACAAATAATTTTAGTCTTAGATAAAATTATGTGTGTATTACGAGCGTAAAGTGTCTTTGTTCCTCTTGCACTATTCCAGCTCTCGCCTTCGGCTCGCGCTGCAATTACCGTGCGCGAGTAACAAAGAGTCACTTTACGCTCTTAATACACACATAACTATTAACGGTTCAGCTGTGGTCCCGGGTTCGCTAAAATAGCAGCAGTTCGTTCCGGTTTTCGTTCCTGTTCCAGTTCGGTTCGAGTCTCGGAATAAAGTAATTGGCAAATGATTAATAAATACTTGTAATTGGTTAAGAATCAATTCAGAGAAACAAACCATTTGGTCCCAGTTTCAATTTCCCATTCTCCGGGATAAAACAAATGAAAAGAAATACCTAAAGCGCTTTTCAATTTGCTCCGTGGCGTGCTATTAAAAACGTGACGTTGAGGGTTCGTGTCCTAACCCTCTAACCCATCCGCCAGCCAAACCCAAGGCTCTATCGAGGAAATAATTGCAAGACAAACGAAATCCGGTCGGCCATGGCGAGAAGCACGCGTTGCATTACCGAACCCATCGCTTCCTTCTCAGGGCCGGACCTGTCAAGAAGTAGACAGTGAGCCAGCTTCAGTGAAGCCCCGTTTTCTTATTTTTAAATTTGTTTATTTAAGATGATCCGCTACCGTGCTAGAAAACAGCCAAAAACATGAATTTCGCCCGCCACTCCACAGCATTTATTGTTTTGTTAAATATAATAATCTAAAATTATTGTTGAAGGGGGACGCTTGTTCCACCTGAGAAATGGAAAAAAGATATTTTTCATCTCCAAACGTTAAATTTAGTGGTATTTAACCTTGAACCTTGAAAAAGTTTTTCGCCTGCGGCGCATTTATATCATATTTATAACAACACCTCTAGTGGCCTGCTCAATATTTTTACTTATCTTTAATGTCATGAACGGTCCGCCCCCCTCTCTGGGAAAATATTCTAACTAAGCTTATGATACCATTCAAAATTTGAACCCAATCGGGCAGTACATTTTGAGTTAGCTAGCCGCCATTTTGTTTCAAGATAGTGGGCTGGAATTTTAGTATGCTCATGTCATAAGTTAGATCCTAAGTTATTACCATAACAAATTTGAACTCAATCGGTGTAGTATTTTTTGAGTTAGGTAGTAGATTTTAAACTATTACCATACCAAATTTGAGCCCAATCGCTACAGTAAATTTTGAGTTAGCTAGCCGCCATTTTGTTTCAAGTTCTAAGTACAAGTACTAAGTCAGGAACTATTAATAATCAAACCTGTACTATACATTGTCTCCTTATATTGAAATTTTGACTAATTTTATCGGATCAATTTAAAATGATAGCTGTCATCTGTACGTCATCTATAGTAACAGAATTTTTTAATCTCGTTTAACTTAAATTCACAGATGAAATAATTTTTTGTACTCACAACCTAGAAAGCACGCAATTGACAATCGGAAATGTCAATTTCCCAGTGTAGTCAATCAGGAAAAATGCAAAGAACACTGGCTTTCTTGAGCATTCTCCAATAAAATAATTTTTAAAATAATAAAATTTATTTTAATGATTATTTTACACACGTCATTTCTGGCCAATAAGAATGCATAACTTTTTCGAAAATGGCAGTTTTTCAGCGATAAAATTTGATAAAACCACAGTAGGGTAACCATGGTTACATTTTGTTTATTAAATGTTTTTAATGTTGCAAACGTCAAAAATAAAATAATAGGTATACAGAGAAGATATTCGTTCGTGAAATAATCAAGCAAATATAAATCGAGTCATAAATTTAATTGGTAAAATTTACTTATAATTCCTGCGTAGAAACGACAACTCGGGTCAAAATTGACACTCGTTTGTCCGTTTCTACGCAACAACTATTCGTAAATTTTACCGATAAATTTATGGCTCTTATTTTATTACTTATGAATATTACTTCCTACGATTTCCATGTATTAAAACCCATAAACACCATTGACATAGGTATAAAAATTTTGAAATAAATACGTGCGACTACCGCGCCATCTGTCGGTAGTAGTTAGTAGAAAAAACATCGTAACCTCAAATTCAATGATCAGACTACAACAAACTACAACTTGAATGTATTTAACTATAGTTTTATTCGTTACAAAAAAACATTGTACAAACCTCTTGCGGGAAGACACCATCCCAGCATGTGGGATCAAAATCTTCCCGCATTTGGTTCGTAAATATCTATATTGAGATTCAGAACAAAATCGCTTATAAATATTCGCTACAAACTCCGGAATATACTCCTTGATCCAGCCCTGCGTTCTCTGCCGGGCCCGGGTCTGTCAGTGTCGTTTTGCAGGAAGATGGCTGTGAATCTGATGGCACATCACGGTGCATAGGCGTCCGGACGCCGGGTCTCTGGGGGTACATGACGATAAGATGAAGTTTACGGCGGGAGAAATGGCCGATGCTAAATAAATAAGCAGAGAGAAAAAGTCTAGTGGAATGTGCTCTCACGAGTTTATGTTTATGTAAAGAGAATGAATGAAGTATAAAGAAGTTAGTTAGGATACTACTTTAGTTCAATTAATATCTTTATCTAAAAATATTATGAAAAGTTAATTTTTATGCTTTCAATTGTCAAGTAGATTGAACTAACTAAATAGCACTATTTTTAATAACAAGTAATTTCAGTCGTAGATAAAATTATGTGTGTATAACGAGCGTAAAGTGTCTTTGTTCCCCTTGCACTATTACAGCTCTCGATTTAATACACAAATAAATATTATTCCATAATTTAAACCGATTTGGCTAATTATTTTGTTGAAAAGTTAAAATCTGTGACATAACAAAAATAATGGTATAATCTATTGCTCCTTTTCATTCCAGACATATTTTTATTTATGTCTAGATTCTGATTGGTCTGTATTTTAACTATTTCGATTTTTTAAATTCTACTTTGTCGAAATTTTGGTTGTCGGAATTTTGATATGCATCTCTTAAAAAATCTGCTTAATGTTTGACTTACATTTTATATTCAAGTTTTTTATTCTTATATGAATTTCATTATAACGGACTGTAGGTAAACTTCAACTTTTGTTCTATGGCATATTTAGGTACAATTCTTACTTACCTACTTTCAAGATCCTTAGACGAAACAATTATAATAATGTAGTCGTCATCTTCTGAAAATTTTATGAAACGAAGCTGACAAGTTGAAAGAAATTATCACTTATAATCTCACATATATGTATTCATTATTACCGAAATTTTCTTTGAGTGCTTTTCAATAACGTCTTCGGGTGCTAGAGAGCTGATTACATTGTTGCAATGCACGATAAAAAAATTCCTGAAAATGCATTATTAATACACAAGTGCAGATTCGGTAAGAAAATCATAAAGACACCGGCGCTATAAATTATTTTTAATATAGAAATCTGAAATATGGACTAATTGTGTATTTAACATTAATAAATGTGTATTGTTTACCATACTGATTGCGTACTTTTACTCAAAATAACAATTTTACCAATTTTAATTTAAATGTCAAACTGACATGTGACAGAAACATTTTCATTTATCAATTTCAGCTAAGTTACCCAGTAAATAGTTTACGAAAAAAGCTAATGTTACCTTGGTTACTATTCATTGGATTTGTGTCATGCGATTTTCAACTGAACTGCCAAACATTTCTACCGAAATATTGAATATGATTTGTTGAAACAACATAAGTAATGAAATATAATTTAAGTACTAAATGAAAATTAATACAAAATTTCTAACGCATCGGTGTATCTTTCATTGCCAGACAGAACTACGTACCTACCTAAATAGTTCTTCTTCAAAGTAGCGCTATTACATTAAGCCCTTCAATTCCTGTTTATCTCTCCTTCCTTCAAACACTCCAACTTACAATCATTCTTTCCACCTCTTCGCAGGTACGCTCTCTCTTTCGATCACGTGACCGTCTTCCTGCTGCCAACCTTGCTAGGGGAGACCTAATTCCACCATAGAGACCTACACTAACTAGATCCCATATATCGGAAGGTAGCGTTGAGCTAGGACATAGGGACGTTGTAAATCTTGCAGGACTGAAAGGTAACTTGCAGGAACACAGGATAGTGAGGGCAGGAGACGGCAGGAGAGGGGAGGTGCACTCCAGGGGCGGCAAGTTCTAGGGGAAAGTTTGGGGGAAACTAAGGGTGATGTATAGTTTTCGGAAATTGAGGAAAAGTGGGGTAAGGTTGTTTGTTTTAATGGGAGTTTTGGCAATTATTGGGACCAATAATATAAGCTCTTTCAACTTAACACGTGCCAAGAAAAATTTTGATAGGGCCATTACCATGGTACTAGTTCTAGGGATGGAAAAAATATCGATATATCGATAAATCTGTATATATAAAAATGAATGCCAATTTTTCTGGTCACGCTATAATTTGAGAACGACTTGACCGATTTGAATATTTTGTTTTTGTTTTGTTCGCTTTAATACAGGGGTGGTTTTAAAAAGAAAAAAAATTGAAAAACCCCAAAAAAATAGCTGAAAAAAAATTGTTTCTTCTTATGACGAAATGTACAGTGATTTGTCACTTAATTGGACAAAATAACAAACAGATTAGATAACCAGACATTTAATTAAACTAGTAGGTATGGATTAGTTGTTGAATAGGAATTTCGAATTCAGTTGGTCTAGGTGTTTTGAAACAGACAGTTGTGGATTGTTAGTATTGGTTAGTATTAATTGATTTATTTAATTTAATGTTTATAGCGATGTCAAATTGCATTATTGTTTATAACATCTTTAAACAAAATGGCGGTAACCGATTGGATTCACATTTGGTATAGTATTATGGGCGTAGTTAGAATTGCTACCATGTATGGTAGAATTCTTATTAGATTACTTTAACCCTTAAGCAGGCGCGTCCCTATTCACAACGTAATAGGTCGCACGGGGTGTCAGAGACACCCCAAAATCAAAACGTCCCTGAGTGTTATCGATATTTTTTTTCGTTTTTTTTTTAAGTTTAGCTTGTTAAGGTAAATTAAATGGATGGGAATTAGGTTTTATGGCCTTCCAATTTGGTCAGAAAAGGACAGAAAGATACAAAAAAGTGGAAGGATGAAAATTTCATTGAAATAAAGCTTTTATTCTTAAAATAACCAATTTTAAACTTTACAATGATAATAAAACTTTGTAAAAACACTGAAAACATAAAAAAGGTTGTATTTAACAAGTAATAATAATTTGATGAAAAAACAGCAAAGGGGGAACAAAACCTAGCCTGCTAAAAGTCACTCACTTTCGCTACTGGAATTATCCATAGAATCGATTTATTTCACGACATAAAAATTAATAATTTAGGCTAGTTTCAGACTGCCATGTAAAATTAAACAAAACAAAAATATTTCTTTGTCACTCTGACAGTTGACAGATTTGAAATTTTTGTTCAAATTGATTTATTGGCCCATAAGAAAGAATCACTACCTAATCAAAAAAGAAATGAATAAATATTTTCTTTTTCTTCCAAAGGTACATGTTATCGAAATTAATTGAAGTATTTATTTTTTATTTGATCTGACTCATTATAAGTTACACAAAAACAAAAATTGAATCAACCAACTTACCAAATTAGTTGAAATCGTGAAATAAAAAAGTTACGTGGGAAGGCGCACGGGGTGTTCACAGCACCCAGTGCCTGTTTGATACGAAATAACAGTCAACCTGACAATAAAACTTAAGAATCGGCAAGAGAATATGATTGACAATACCTTGACAGGAAGGTACTGAGCAGGAGCGCCATCTATCCGACTCAAAACTAAAACCGTAGCTATGTTTATGATGCGGGGGTGTTTTGAACACCCCGCGCGACTGCTTAAGGGTTAAATTCGAGTTGGTATCGATGTATCGATAACTCGATATTTGTTGATATATGGCGATAATTAGAAAATAACGATAATATCGAGTTATCGATACATCGATACCAAACGAAAAGTAATATCGAGTGATGTTTATATCAATATTTATCGATAAATCGATATTTTCCCATCCTTACGTACTTACTCTGAAATAATGCTATAAATGGCTATTTTCTTCTGCGTTTTTTTCAAGTACACACCCGGTACACTGACCACGAATCCAAAAATAAATTTCAACATATCTTATGCCAACATTTTTTGTGCCACTGCATTGATAATATTTTCAAAATTACTTTTAAAAATTCAATTTACTAAAGTAGGTAACGTTATATTAACCTAATGAGTAAATTAATTTCATTATAATTAGATTATTATTTTCATTAATGTCATTATAATGAATGCTATGTTTAATAATAAATATGTAAATCCAGTGGT
Organism: Agonum fuliginosum; assembly: GCA_947534325.1. Taxonomy (NCBI): domain Eukaryota; kingdom Metazoa; phylum Arthropoda; class Insecta; order Coleoptera; family Carabidae; genus Agonum; species Agonum fuliginosum. The sequence goes on from OX384037.1 coordinate 32,058,793, forward strand.
TCTTTTTTGAATTTCCGGAATAGTTATTTGTATAACAAGTTTTGAAAATATAGTTTTGTCGAACGCGAACGAAAATTGCAGTCCGAGCGAAAGGAGGGTTGCAATAGTTTCGACAAAATATTTTCAATACATGTTATACACACTATTTTTGCTACTCCTGCAAAATAAGGAAGTTAAAAAATACAAAAATAATCATTAATTTTTTGACATCTACTGTCAAATTTTTAAATATCGATGTAGTTGCGAAATCAACGGACTTTCAAAAAAAGCAAAACTGTGTTGCTATGTGCCCAAAAGTGTGCAACAAAGTACTTTGTCCAACTCTTAGGTACTTTGCAACACACTTGCGACAAACAAAACAAAAAAAATGTAGAAAGAGAAACATGAACTTTCAGAAGCAGGCGTAGAAAAAATAATTTTTATTTGTAATCAGCATAATATCAAACATATAAACATGCACTCTAACGTATTGGTTAGGGAAACAGTTTTCTACCCTTTTAATAAAAAATACAAACACTGATATAAATTCTATAAAAAAACCCGCAAAAAAATTAATTGTTTGTTTTGACTAAAAGCAAATAAACTACAAAGTTGAAAATGAAATAGTCGCTCTCCCTGAAATATACATTTATAGAACTAAAACCAAAACCAGATGAAACAATTGTTTAACAATTTGCCTTTTGTACTCCAACTTGAGCAAAATCACAGTTTAATCCTTCGTGTTAATGTCTGTTTAACAACTCTGTCGCCATTTTGATTACTGAAAATCAACAATATAACTTGAAATTAATACAACCATTAGTAGTCTCCAACTTGTTGCTTGTTTGCAAGTAACAAAGCAGCAAAGCAGCTAAATTCGAAACCTAAGACGACAGTAGTTCACACCTAGTAAGTAACAAACTTTAACTTGCTACGGGTCCCCGGATAGTGATAAATATATTTTAGTGTTTATGAGACGATGTGGATATGGTTTATTCAATTCAAACTGGGAGATGATGAAATTGTTTCCTTATTTAATATTATCGTCGTAAAGATTACAATTTAACTCTACAGTAAAAATAGATACATATTATCTATCATGTTTTTATTGAACTTGATTGTGGCAGCCTCACATATCGATATCAAGTGTGTTGTTACCAGACGTCTACTCACAGGTACTGATGATTGTTGGTGGAAAGTGCACAACAGAGAAGATTTTTGTGCATCAGATAATCTACATGGTGATTCATCGTAACTTACTTATTTCAAAACGCAATAATGCCCATTTTATGAATCAGAAACTTGTTATTTTATAATGTAGCTACATAAGTATCTAAAGTTTTGTCACCCAGTTTTCAAAATCATGTCAAATAGCCCCCATTGTCTATACACTGAATAAGCCGATTTCTGGCGTTTGTCATAAACCTTTCCAGCATGGCAGCGGGTATGTTGGCAATTGCGGATGTTGGCCTTCAGGTCTTCTAGGGTCCTTGGACGGTTGACGTAAACGCGAGATTTCAAAAAAACCTACAAAAAAATCACAAGGAGCCAAATCGGGCGAACGGGTTGGCCACTCCAAATCGCCCCTTATTGAGATGAGGCGCCCCGGGAAGTGTTCTCTCAAAAAAGCCATCGATGCTGCTCCGTGCTCCAACACATGATGGCGACTGACCGGGTGGGAACAAAACTTTAAAAGTGCACCTGTCGAATGAGATCACTCTCTCCCCACTACGATCCCTACAGCCTGAATGACACGCATTTTAAAAAAGCAAGTTACGATGAATCACCCTGTATATCATGTTTTTATTCTACTTGGGTGTGGCCGCCTCACATATTGTCTATCTATATCAGGTGTGTAGTTACTAGCCGTCTACTCACAGGTACTGATGATAGTTAGTGGAAAGTGCACAACAGTGGAGATTTTTGTGCATCAGATAATCTAGAATGGATTTCAACTCAAGTTGTCCTGACCACTGTCTGTCACATAACGCACTGAACGCATTTTTTGTCATTTTACCTTTTTACCTCTCGCCACTCATCTGTAATATCCATGTCACACCGGTATGACATGCAGCACGATGGCCGATGAAAAAGTATATGCATTTGCATTTTGCTATTTGAAAATCTGTTGCTAATTTCACAGTGAAATTTTAAAGTAATGGTAGACGTTGTGTCAAGGATAATTCCTAATGTAATCGATTAAAAAATAATGCTACTGAAAAAAAATTTAGATCATTTTCATATTACATTTGTTCACCCTGAAATAGATTTGACAATATTCTGGAGGTAATTACTGTCCGTGCAGCCAGAGTTGGTCGGTACGGCAAGGGAGAGAAAGAATGCGCCTATGTTCTACACAGAGCTGAACCACAGTTCGCTAATATTTATAACTTTCCTGAACACAACTGAGTCAAGAGAAAAACCGAGCTGGACGACTTCTTTATACACTATTTCAAGATAGCGAAGCGGTTTCTGCCAAAAAATTTGATAATCTATATCCGCTCGAACATCTCGTACTGTATGTAGGTATCATGATATAGTAGTTTACATACCTAGGTACTTAAAGATCAAGATATTTTAATACAGTACGTATTTATGACAAGTTTTGTTGTTAAAAAATGTATAAAAACATGATGAGCTGTAACTTTCTTATTTAATTTTTTTTCTCTTTCAAACATTATTTAAAAATTACAGCTACCTAGCTAGCTATTTCGGTTGATCTATGGAAAGGGAAACAAAAAATAAGAATAATTTTCGGTGATGTGAATAATAAGACAAATAACTTATGGACTGTTGTTAAAATATAAAATGTAATTTATTTGACATACACACAAAACAGTTAGGTATAGATAATTCTACACTCTAGGTTCAGTATAGGAAGGACTTTTTCTGTACCATGTTGCCAATTTCATCTGTTTAGACATTTAATTTGCTCTTTCCATCTTACAGATTCAAAGTTGTGAGATATGGCATCCCTGTAACCACTGAACCTAAAGTGTGGAATTTACAATAGTGTATCAGCAGGCCAACACTATTTTAGAGTACCTACTACTAAAATGGCCACATCAGATTCTTTTATTTTGACAGAATTATGCACAATTTTGTATTTTGTTATAAAAACCTTCATATTTCAACATTTTGTTCTGCCAAAATAAACCAGTAAACCCGTAAATCATTTGATAATCTCCGAAAATTAAAAAAAAACAGTTCTAGGCTTAGTATCAGTATCAGCTATCGAATTCCTGGTGCAAATAAAACTAAACATCATAAAAAATTAAATAAAAAACTCAATACATGGCTCTCGACAGTTCGCCGTGTTTCCCGATCGGTCAAATGATTTGTGAAAGTTTTAAAATCAATACGAAACTACGAGAAGAACGCAAATATAAACAACGTTCGTCGAAGCTTCACGGCTATTATCATGAGCGTCGGATTGACAGCAGATTTTGTTATCATTAGAGGTTTGATTAATAGGTCGCTGTGATGTATAGCTAATTCGTTTTTCTACTACATGAAGACAATTTACCCTACATGAAAATAGACAGCGATGGTAACTGATAAATGACCCATATTTCAGACTTATTTTACTGAACGGATATTCATAAAACTTTGTTATGGACGACGGATAATAATTTACTGAGAATTAATTCATGAATTTCTTTCCAATAAATTATACATTTTCATCTTCAAATTGGGACGAAACAACTTCAAATTGGGACTAAACAATTCTATACTGGGAATAAACAATTTCAAATTGGGAATAAACAAATTCAAATTGGGAACAAACAAATTAAGTTAAGTCTCAATTTGAAATTGTTGAAATTGTTTGAAATTTAATTTAGCGGCAGCGCTATTTTTGGACAGGCAATTATCACCTGGGTTATTTTTCTCAAAATTCATTAGCATGACAAATTCTCAAAGACTCCTTGTGTGAACAGGACTTAACGCTTAACGTATATGAATTTCAAAGTTGCAAATTTAACTTAAGCGACTCGTCTACGTTTTTACCGAATTTCTAAAATACTCTCGATTTTACTTTTTTTCTGTTCCTTTTTAAAATTTTAAAAATAAATTTCTATCATGAGCTATAGCCGTGTTAAGTTTGCATAAATTGGATATTTTTAATTTTTCGGAATTTTTATAATCATGTACAATTTTTTAATCAAAATTTTAAAAAGGCACACCTGTAGATCCATTCTTTCTCTATTAAATCCTTGTTGAAATAAAAATGTTCCATTTTTGTACTGGCCACAAAATACTAGCCACGTTAGTACATTTTATGCTGGATTTTAGAAGGTAGACGGGCCTCTTAAGAATTAAGAAATTACTAAATGATTTAATATAGTCGAATCGTATAGATAGGTATAAGTGTGATAAACTTTCATTCTCATGAATCATTTTGTTACCTATCATAACCACTTTCAATAATATACTATTAAATAATAAAACATAAATTTTTGTTTTTCATTTATCATTATTTTGTAAATGTAATTTGAATATTTTTATAATTCCTCTTCATTAAATGACGCAAGAAAATAATTATCAGTTAATTTACCGAGTTCGTGCTCGCAACAATAATAAATTTCACACCCCGCATATAATTACCTGAGAAACATTAAAAAATACCACCTACGGATGAAATGTAAATTTTTCATTTGCGTTACGTATACTACTCTTTGACCATTAATATAATAGACAGATAACACTCAAAGCTGTACTATACAGTGTTGTGAAGGCAAGAAGTATGGCAACGGTGAGTAGCAGCTGTTGGCGGGGAAAGGTACTTTTCTTAAATATTTTAATTAATAAATTAATATATCGCAATATTTTTTATATCAAATGAAAGATTATATATTATTATCTACAATTTTTAGCATTTTGTAAATTGTTCTGTACTGTCATAGTAGTTTAGGAATTAAAGTATTATTTATAATTTAGAGTATGAAACTTCAGTATCTTGTTATCCATGAACCATGATTGTTTAACAATTACTACGAAAAATGTAATTGATAATGACAGTGTCAGGGTGACAGTGCCAATAGTGATACATCATTTATATCTTCTTCTAGTTCTTCAGTTGACTAAATGACTAAAATATATTTTTAAGTACCTATACATTTGTACAGTAGGTAGTAAAAAGAGTAGGATATGGTGGGAGGTCTTGTGTTGGCCACATCAGATTTTTTAATATTTACCTACTAAAAAATATTGGATGTAGCATTATCTGTCTAAATATTTTTATTTAATTAGAAGGATTAAAAGTTTAATAAAAAAATTGTAGATTAGAAAGGTCAGTTCTCCACCTACACGTATACGTAAGCTTTTGAAAAAGCTTTTAAAAGTCAAATGTCAATATGTTTGGCAGATGTTTATAAAAGTCTAAATGTCTTACATTTTATAAAACATTTCACTTTCCTTTAAAACTCTATGGTATGATTTTCAAATAAAACATTTAGTCCTTATTCCTACAGCCTTTGGCAGACACCAGACGGTTAGTTTTTTCAATAAAATCTGCATATTTTGAATACCAAATTCACTTGACCCAGATATTTGAACTTACATGCATATTCTATCGTGGCGGTTTTTTAAGAAAGATTTACTATTTCTTTATTTAAAGGAAATTCATTATTTTATCAAGAAAAGAAAATAATCCTCTCGTGTTTAAAGCCAGGATCATTATTAAAGTTTCTTATTTTCATAACAAGGAAAGTTTGCGTTATTTTCCGATACTGGTTCACACTTTCTACGTGTTACTGTTGTTTACATCAATAAAATTCCAAACTATAACTACGAGCTATAGTAGAAGTAGATTATTAACAAGTTTATCATAAAAGGAAAACTTTAGATTTTTCCGATAATAAGTGAAATACTTTTCAGTAGAATATTATGAGTTGTTTTATTGTGTATTGTGTCAATAAAATAAAACACTGAGATAACTATCACCATTTTATTTTTTATTACGAAAATTAAATTATCCTTTCGTATTTATTTATATGTAAATGATACTTTTTAAGTACCTACTCTTTAATGATTTTACAAAAAATAATAACAACCGAAATTTTACGTACCTAATTAATTTTTATTATAATTATATTAATTTAGAACGATGAAGACAAAGTAGGTATCTTAATAAAAAGTAAGGCAATCAACGTGGAACTGGCATAAAAGTAAAAGGAAAAATAAAATACTAGAGTCACCGAGTTGGTTGGTTCAAATCTCGAAACTAATAACTGGTAGCGCAGAAGTAATTTCGTAAGGCAGTAACTTTGTAAATATAAAAAATCTGACGTGGCCATCACACAACCTTCCGCCATATCTAGACTTAAACAGAAATGTATACGTACAATCCGGTGCCCATTTAAAATATACAAATAAAAATCTAAAATATTCAAACACAGAAATTTGCATCACCTGAATAAAAAGATTCATTCACAGGAAAACTCTGCTGTGTTGAAGCCATCCTTCGTTCAATTACTACATTTAATATCTTACATAGGACTTATATAGCGCTAGTATGCCAACTTGTCACCCGTCTCACCTGTCAATATTTTTTACGCAGAAACAAAAATCAACCGATCATGGATTACAAGATATCAACGTTTTATTTGATAAATTAGTTTTTTAAATTTTACTGCAGTTCTTTAATGCTACCAGATAAAGACAATTTTTTTATAACGTAAGTTGCAAATAACTTTTCCTCTTATTCTTATTACAAATAAATATACTATATTTTTCCAAATTTATATACAATTTTGACAATTAACCTTTTCAATCTTCAAAAAATATCACTTCCGATGAAGATATTTGTACCAAAATCTAAGGAGCTCTTCCAATTTATATACAAATGTTAAATACCAAATATCAAAATTTTCGGGTAATTAGTATTTGAGTTATGCGACTAACACTTATTTGACCACACACACACACACATACACACACACATACACACAGACATCATCGTGAAAATATCAAAAATGAGTTGTAAGGACCCTAATTCGTGCTCATCCACTAAAAATTCACCACCCGATTTTTTGCATGATTCCAATACCTTCCTTTACAGGTAAGCGGAAGGTAAAAAATGGTTCTGTTTACTTAAACATATAATTTTTTCCCCTTAAGTCGCGAAGATCATATCGATCAAGTGTAAGTCGCCACAGTTGATGCACATTCGGGCTCGGTTCACAGCATTTTCCATGACTTGTGTCAAATCTTCTGGCGATAAATTATTCACTTCTTATCGGACGTGTCGTCAAGGTCTGTAGCCTGTTCGTGAGTTCAAAAACCCAAAGAAAGAGGTCTGGAACAGTCGCGGGTCAGTGCAAATCGCCAAAACGAGAGATCAAGCGGCCCGGGAAAATATTTATTCACAAACTTACTTACATTATTTCACGACAGCAAAGCTGGAACGATTCGAGTTGTCATCATTTGTATTAGGGAATTACGAGTAATTTTACTAATTTATTAGATTTATCGAATGCCAAAATAAGTGTCAAAATTTTCAATATCAAAAAAGGTAATCAAATGAAGAATTTTGATTTAGATGACTTCTGTATAAAATAATACAACAAAATAAATACTATCTTGTTTTCGATGTCATGCCACACATACTAGAGTTGTTTCCCGTTAACCAAAATGTATTTATTGTTTATTGTGACTGATCTAGATCATCAATCTAGATCAATTTGTGTGATATTTGATCTGATTTAGATCATCTTTTCTATAAGGGTCTTGATATTGATCTAGGTCAAATAAATATGTTCTAAGGATGATCTGTCACAAGTTACAACACTGTTTAAAAATTGACAGCTCACCTTAATACTGTCCATTGTGATTGTGACAGTTTTATTTCCATTTCGAAATAAACTATCCACACAGCGATGACCATCATCCAATTACCTGTCCTCTCTATCTAAAAATACCAATTCAATCAAATCTGCGGCGCTCTGGCGTTGGCATCAATTTATTACATATTACCACACAATGCCCACTCACTTTCCATTCTCGTTCTATCTCATCCATCAGTTTGATACCGCAGTTCAAAGTGAATTTTTCCGCCGTTTCCATAGTTTTGCCGAATCCTCGACCGTTGCGAAGGCTTAATAAAGTCGAGAGGATTCGAGGATCCGCGATGTCCGAAGAGAAAGAAGCGAATGTCCTTCACATATCCGGTATTGATTGCCTTCACGGATGGAGACTCGTTTTTTCTTCTCGTTTTCTTAACCTGATGTATTTTGTTTCTCTAAATTGGGAATCGATACAACGAAGAGAAATATATTTTGTGCAAACATAAACATCAAATTTTCTCAGTGAATTTTCTGTTGCAATAAATCATGGCAGGTTCTTCGGATTACAGAGGGATAATATATTTTAACTTGAGTCAATTTGTTATAATTAATTTTGGAATGGAGTTTAGGATCGTTACTGGAAATTAAAATTTTACTTATTAGTCTTATTTGTAACTACATAGAAGCTGAATCATATTTATCTAGATTAAAATTAGTTAGAAGTAAATGTGTGAGTGTATCTACTATTTTCGGGGGTAATATAACTAGTGCTATGATTATCATCGGTGAAAGTATGAGTTAGTTTTAATTTTCTGAAGACTTAACAAATGCTATCAACTATAATTAATCATAGTCCAAGTTATACACTGGTAGAAAAAAAATTAAACACTTGAAATTCGTAAAAATTTCGACCATTTTCAAACCGCCATAACTCGGCGTATTTTCAATCGATTTCGATGAATCTTTGCGGGCGAAAAACTTTGAAATGTCTACTTTAAAGTCATTCATGCGAACTTAAGCGCAACCCCTTCCGCCCCATTCTAGCACCCGCGTGAAAAAAAAATGTTTTTATTTTTAAAAATGTCCAACTTTAACGATGTGTACGGAGTTGAAATTTTTTTTAAACTTCCACTTTTGTCTGTTTGGGCACTTCTTTCAGTTTATCAGGCTTAAGTTAATTTGATTTAATAGACATGAATCGTCCATGGGATGTTTAAAAATATCCTATTCTTGTACTTTACCTAGCCACATCCTAGCCACATCCTGAGTACGATAAAAAAATTACATACCTACTCAATAGAAACATCTCAGAGAATTACATGGGATGCATAATTGTGATATTATTACCAAATTACTAACATTGGGATGTTACATAGATAATGTTACCAATCGCTAGGATATTAATAAGATGTTAATGGGCAAAAATAGCAAGTAACAAGCCGGGATGTTCACATTCCTGAAATGTTCTGGAGATTTTATTTTGTCAAGTGGGTAGGTACTTGGTTTTCCCTTTTTATGCTTCAACAAACATAGTTTTATAAAAAAAATTGTATAATATCGTCAGCATCCACATTGATTCTTTTGTATAGTACAAATACATTTCATCTACCTAATAATCATTAGCGTTTATTAGGGGGTTACTGCAGTCACACAATGGTCAAAACCACAAGCCTGAGATTCGCCAGGGCATACAATACAACCCTGCTAATAATCTTCGAAAAACTCTTACTCTACCAGTGGGGGTAAAATATATACTCGGGTTAATAAATATGGCAAATACTGAACTGTTCGACTATATTTCTTATCTGCGGGCTAATCTTAAACGATTGCGGTTGTGGGCATTGTGTGACTGCAATAAGTATTTAACGATTATTATGTACTTGATGTATGCGTGGACTATAACTGACGGTTCCTTTCTGTTGCAGATGTGGAGATCCGGTCTCCTCGGTTCACGGGCCGAAGTTGGCTAGCGTTTCCAGCGCTGCGAGCCGCGTACAAACACGTGCAGATCACCCTGGAACTCAGACCAGAGGCCTACGATGGCATCTTCCTCCTCACGGGGGAGAGAGACGACATGGCGGGCGACTTCATGGCCTTGCTGCTGCACCAGGGATTCGTCGAGTTTCGGTGAGTGAGACTTGTCTTTAATGTTGGGAGTGGTACAGGCTAGATTTTAGTAAGAAATGAGTTACCTACTTAGATCCCCAAAATGTGTGAAGGCTGTTCTGAATTATTTACAAATTACCTACAATAATTTTTCGTAATTACTCGATGAAACGATGAGCCGAATTCTCTATTCCACTGTAAGCTTAAGGTGTATCTACGCGTTACAGAGGTATACGCCTTCCACGCTTACTTTAATTATAATTGAAATACACTCGAGGAAAAATGTCAAATTTTCAAACCGTGATAACTCGGTTGAATTTGACCCAAAAGATCAAATTCTCCTCTTTCGAATGGTGTACCTGAAAGCCGCATTCGATACATCCCATGTCCCGTAAACTACCATAGAAAAAAAAATGTCCAACTTTAACAACTTGCACGGAGTACAAAAAAAAATGTAGACCATATTCAAGGAAGTTCACACAATTTCTACGATGATTTGATCCAAAGTTATGAACATTTGAAATTTAAAGTATCATAAGAATGTCATGTTTAGTATCGCGTGTTTCCTCCGCGTTGCCTACGCACTTCTGCACAACGCTCTCGCATGTTGATGAGACGACGAATGCGGGCCTCCGTCAAGTTTCTACGATGATTTTATACAAAGTTATGGGCATTTGAAAGAGGAGACTTTAATATTTTGAAAACCATAAATGGTAAGAAAAATTTAAAAAGCTAGAGGCTTGCAGCTAAGGTTTTTTTAGAATAAATTTTGTTTTACTTAATTTCTTTATAAATACAGATTGTCAAAAATTATATTGAAGACTCACTCAGTAACAAATTTCTATAAGTCAAAATGGCATTTTTTTATTTATTGATTATTATTCAACAGGACGTAAAGTCCCAATTACAGAACAATTTTACAACAAAATTGGCAAATGCAAGTATAATAATAAAGAAGTGTGTGAATTAATACAAACCTAAGTATAACAATAGAAAAATGTGTAAATTAACATAATTATAAGTTACATAAACAGATATTTAACGTAGTCTTAAATACAAACAAACAGTCATCGAAATCAAGACTGTTGCGGCGATACAATTTTTACGTTATTCATTTGTTCCATCGAGCACCGTAGGCATAAGATATTTATAAACGAAACAGTCAAAAAAAAAGGGATTATATTTGTAATGATGCCTCCCGCAACGTTGATTTCGCTCGCTAAAACAGAGCCCTCTCGATTTGTGTGTACAAGTGATAATCCTTCCTTGGTATCTGCGGATTTTTAAAGGATCTCCGGGTCTTCCAACTCGATCGACAAACCGAACTCTCGTTTCAGAGATTAAACTTTGAACATTTCCAAACCACATGTACTCATGTACGAGTATAGTCTGCGTCTAACAGTCTGCGAATGCATAGACCACATATTAAGCTAAACTTTCTGTTCATTTTCTGGAAATAAAATACCATCTACGTACTGCAGTTTCAAAGGACTTGGCGTGTGGAAAGGAAAGATGAATTCAAAAAGAAATATGACAGTTTTCATAGAATATGAAAAGTACTGTTAAGAATACCGAATGCGCGATGTATAAAATTGAGCGAGGGTTGAAATATTGTATAACATACTTAGTTATTTGTGTACACTGGCGCTGAAGATAGATTTTTAATACAATATTTAAAAAAACTACTAGTACTAGTATTTAAAAAAGAACTTTCGTCTTGAGATGTAAATATTTAATTCACACTTTAATGAGGTTTTTACAGAAAAAAATATTTTCTTTGCTCTTTATTTTTAATTACCTACATTTAAAAAAATCCGTGTGGTAGTTTTTCGAATATTGACTATTTATAACTGTGACTATTTCCCTCATTATATTTAAACCAATTAAAATGCACTATTGCACAAAAACCATAGAAACTATCTAAATAAACAACAAACTATTCCAGTGCATATTTTTGAATATTGACATAGTATGCGTATATTCACCGTAACCATGACACAACAAACAATAATAAATGTTTTTTTACTGGTTCCACGTATTTCTGCAAAACACCTCTCGACCTCCGGTCTCGAGTTGTTTCTATGGAAATACGTCTCATCAGTCGGCAGCAGGATGTAAAATACAAATACGGTGAGTGCACTTGGCAAAAAAATGCAGACCTATTCGTTCCACATGTATGGCGGGTTGCATATGATTACAAAATATGCTAATTATCTGTCATATCTGTCAAATGAAATATTGTAATTTAAAAAAATACTAATTGTTCATTATTTTGCGACCTAATTTCTTGATTCAGAGTTGAACAAATCAAAAAGTTATCGGCGATCTGCGATCGGCGTAGTACATGTTTTGTGCCAAACTGTATTCCGGGCTATAGAAGTAACGAAGAAAAAGTATCTTTATTCAAGGCACCAAATAACATATACCATATAAATCTTTGGATATCATTGACCGGGAACTTCAGTCGCATATTATGTGAAAAACATTTTAAAGAACATATTATACGATTCAGGATGATTGGAAATGTAAGGATATAAAAATGTATACTATTGTGTTATTTTTCAATTATGCATTGTATTTTACAGACTAAAATAGATTCTGATTACCTAAAATTTAAACTTGGAGCTGTGCCGACAATTTTTCCAAAAAAACATCTACTGATTCCAACGATACTCACCCTGCTAAACGACGCAAAGTAGAAAGTATGCAGATAATAAAGAAGTATGTATTGGTGGTCCTAAAATTGAACAATTTAGTGCGGAATCTTGGAACTCCTCTATGTCTGTTGTGGATACTGATTTCAGTCGATGGCGAAGGTGTTCATTTGTTGTCAATGGTGAAATGGTGCCTTGAATAAAGATACTTTTTCTTTGTTACTTCTATAACCCGACGTACAGTTTGGCACAAAACATGTACTACGCCAATAACTTTTTGATTTGTTCAACTCTGAATCAAGAAATTAGATAAAGAAAATTTGTATAACAGTTATACCTACCTAAGTACAAACTTATATAATAATGATTACTTACTTTGTAATGTAAACTGGTCCCCAAATAATGAACAATTAGTATCTTTTTTAATTACAATATTTCATTTGACAGATATGACAGATAATTAGCATATTTTGTTATCATTATGCAACCCGCCATACATGTGGAAAAAGTTGGCCCGCTTTTCACAGCACGTTTGTAGGGAAGTGTACTCACCGTATTTGTATTTTACATCGTGGTCGGCAGTATTTTCGATTATTTTCGAAGCTCTCGTGGTATAATAACTGAACATCTACAGTAACATCTACAGCAAATTTCAATATCTCTTCTACATAATATCTATAACGGCTTGTACCCAACTTGGGTGTACTAGCCTCACATGCTGTAAGTCATTACTTTACTATAATATTAGATATAGAAATACATACAGGGTGTATCATAACTTCTAGTGTATATGTATATCTTTTTATAAAAAGCCTTGGCATGAAGACATATTATGAAAGACAATATCACATCATTTTATTTCACTCAAGAATGGTATTAGATTCTTTATTTAGTTCAGTTGAATCAACCAAAACTGAGTATCTGAGACTCACGAAGGGTATTGTATTGTTTATTTAGTTCAGTTCAATCAGAGTTTTTACCAAAACCGAGTATAGGACTCAAGAAGGGTGTTGGGTTTTTTATTTAATTCAGTGCAATTAAAGTGTCTACCAAAACAAAGTTTTTAGGATTCAAGTAGGTATTGGGTTGTTTATTTAGTTTAGTTTAGAGTTTCTACTAAAAGCCTAGGCATATTGTGTAATAAAATAATATGGCATCATATGCCGAGTCATTTAAAAGAAATACTAGGCGCTTTACAAAACGACTGATTTTATAACTAGCCTGCGACATATACATAGACCAAGAGCTAACGGTCAAATTAGTGTGGACATTTTATTAGTCGTGAAATTGAAGGGCTGGGGCCTTGCATACTTGCTAAAGAAGGAATGTCCAGTCTGCCATCCTAAGTGGCTAGATCTGGCATCTCGAAGTGTGAGAAGATGGGGCTAAATAAAGTAGAATTAATATAAATTAAGAGGTCTGCCATTTATACAGGTTAAAATTAACAATATTTCTTATTTATAAGTAATATTGGCAGACCGTTTCCCCTCCTCCAAATCCTCGCCAGAACAACATTAAGTTATAAAATTACAGATGACACTTTATAAATGTCAAAAATTTGTTTGTCATCAACCTTCGGGCTTGGGGGCTAAACTTTCTTCTCTTGAATAAACATTCATGTATCTCACTTGGTGTATAAATCAGGGTTGTTATGTTTAAAACAATTTGTTTTAAACAAACTGTTTTAAACATGTTTTAAACACGACCTAATGTTTTAATGCATGTTTTAAACTGTGTTTAAATCAGGTGTTTAAAACTGTTTTAAACATGTTTAAAACAACAATTAAAAAAATATGTTTTTTTCCTACTTTTAATTAAATTTATTAATTAAATCATTCGCTGGTACTTGTGAGTAAGTATAAAAAAGTCTCTAAAATATCTTTGAGAATTTGTTTTATTCATAAACATAATGCCCTGTTCCTGTTCACACAAGGAAAGTGTTTACTAAAAAGTTTCTTGAAAGTAAAACAAGTGCTAGGAGCTGTAATAAAAAAATACTGTCAATACCGGTCATGGAGAAACCGTAGGGGAATTATTTTTTATAATGTATTATTATTAGTGATCTTAAATATATTTAATAAAAATAATTACATTGCCCGTATGAACGGTATTGACATTGGCAGTTTTTTCTTATGACAACTCCTAGCAATTGTTTTACTTTCAAGAAACTTTTTAGTGAAAGCTTTCCTAGTGTGAACAGGTCAGAAAGAATATTAATTACATAATATTAAATACAACTACACTTAATGTGCACTGGACTATGCTATGAATTTATTAACTATCCCTTAACGTCTATTGTGAATAAATGATACCCAAATCTTCGAGCATATACTGACTAGAGGCCGCCTTACGGCGTTTGTTGTGATCGGAAGATATGCGGGAGGGGAGATTTGCGGGGTCGAAAGCCGTGGTGTATTGAGGAATGCGTAATTTCTTAATATTATTCCACAAAGTAAAATAATACTTACAAAACCTCATAAAACTTTTCACAAAGTAAACGCAGAACTTAGGGTTAAAGTAAAATGACATGTGTGACAAGAAGTAACAAAGAATAACAGCAAAACGCTGCCCGCAATACTCCATGACTTCCAGCCCCGCAAGTCCCCCCTACTGCATATCTTCCGATCACAACACGCTATGCATTGGTATAGGGAATTATTTCTCTAGTCAGTATATGCTCGAAGACCCAAATCCATTCATGCCGCATAACAAAAACAAAACAAATTCAACCACCGACCATCTACGCAGCTAGAGCGATGTAAATCCCCGTCTTCGCACAAAAAGTACCATTGGCGACATCTTCCGATGGAAACAATATTTAGTTAAAACAGCTACCATATTTAAAACATGTTTTAAACATGTTTTTTTGATGTTTAAAACATGTTTTAACAAAAAAACAGTTTTAAACAGTAAAAAACAAATGTTTTGTTTAAAATTGAAAAAAACATGTTTTTTTTTCAACCCTGGTATAAATATCTATTAATTAACATCATAATAGAATTAAACAAATTTCATCAAATTATTAAAGTAAAATAAAAAAATTCTTGTAGTTTTATCTATACCTACCTACGTACAATTTTCTTTTCTTCAAAGGCATCATTTTAAGTGAATATGGTGGTAGTAAGTATCCCTTGCGTCTGCTGATGAGTTTGGAAGTAACTCAAGTAAAAATTGCTGAGTGTATATTTAAAGAAAACTTTTTTGAGTTGTATCGAATTTCTGCTCGTCACAATTTTATTCCCAGCAGCGAATCCAAAGGATAAAAACTTTAGGAAGCAATGAAGTGACGAAATCTTATTACAGGATAAGACAGTTTTATTTGACGTGATACTGGCAAAAAATACTGCCTGCGGAAATTTTCGCTCGCATTCTGCAATACTTGACACGAATTTTTATGTTTACGACATTTTTTATCTATGCGCCTGGTTTACAATACGACGACCTGAGCGCCAGGTTTACACTGAGTAAAATATGCGTAAACAGGGATTTATGCTTTATTTACACTTGCACTTCTATACGACCGGGGAAATTGAAACGCCGGAGGAAAAACCTATTTTCTCTTAACCAACAATGGCAACAATGTAATCCTTGCTTTAAATGATCTCAACAACGAAAATCTTAATCTCGCTCGACATATCAAAATCCTAACAAATCAAAATCTTAACAAATCATAATCCTGACAAAATCTATTTTATTAACAAATCTACATTGTGTTATAAGTAAATGTGAAACACACTCTCCTTTTAAACTCAATTTCCAATTTGTTTTTGTGCTTTAAAATGTATTGTTAATTATCAAAATTTGACATATCGGGTAAATAATACTTTTAGAATTGTGGGTATCGACTCCACGTAGCTCAACACCGCGTTTGTCCTATGGTAACGCATGGAAACATTCGCCTAAAATACGTTAAAAAATCTGATGTGGCCAGCACACGTCCTCTCACCTAATTTTACTTATTCTACTAGGTAATTTAATAAATAGTTTTACTTACATTTCATGTTCATGTAATATGTAAACGATACTGTAAACCAAGATGCAAGCAAAATATGTCAACTGGACTGTCATAATAATTCAAATTTTGTGTAGAAACAAATTTCATATGATCATGGACTACAAGATACTGCAATTTCAAAAAAGTAAAATATTAGTTGCACTTTATTTTATTGTTAAAAATGCACTTCATCATCGTAGGAACTTCGTTCTTTGAGTCCTGCACAGGGAATTGAACAAATTTTAGTGCCCTTTTTGTGGATCGAGTCAAAAAAATTTGAGCTCCATATCCATCGTCAGAGTTGGACATTTTTTCCATTGAAAACATTTTTTTCACACGGTTGCTAGAGGGGGCGGAAGGGGTTGCGCTTAAATTCGCATGCATGACTTTAAAGTAGACACTTCAAAGTTTTTCGCTCGCAAAGATTCATCGAAATCGGTTGAAAATACGCCGAGTTATGGCGGTTTGAAAATGGTCGAAATTTCACAAATTTCAAATATTTCATTTTTTTTCACCAATTTAAATTAATCCTACTGTAAATTTGTAGACGGTCTCCACAAAATATTTCTTCGCTAAAATTTATAAATATATGTTACGTTCTTAAAATCAAGAATTAGTATCTAGTAGAAATTAAATTTTAATTTTATTTACGTTGGACTTCTCGACTGTTATATTTATTAGGAATAACAACTATTCGGCATCAGTCATAAAAAAAGAAGATGTTACAATTTAATTTTTTATTAAAGCAAACGTTTGCTTTAATAAAATATTAAATTGTAACCTCTTCTTTTTTATGACTGATGCCGAATAGTTGTTATTCCCTTTAATTTTATTCACATCTTAAATTTCATTTGAAGGCATTTGACATTGACCTCCAAAAAAATATCGCCTGGGGCGAGGGGCGATATTTTATCATTACAATATCAATCTAAAATTGACAAGATATTGATATTGATTTTATTTGTTATTTTTAATTACATCAACATGGTCCTCCACACAATAATTGCCGCGTGCCCCCAAAACTTTAAATCCGGCCCTGGCAATTAAAAGTTTCTTCTCAAGGCCTCGCTTTTAATTTCTCACTTCTCTTTATTTCTCAGTACAACCCTTTACACCACCTTTCCTTTACAATAAAACCACTCTTCATTTGATCCCCCATCCTTACTCCTGTCATAGTCCAGCTGTCCTCCAAGGCTACAATTCCACCCGCTAGAGCCATGCATTTGATCCTGGTTTGTTGGTATTTGGCGTCCTGCACGCTGCAGGATTTTCTCAGCCGTTATTCACGTCCACAGCGTGAGCGTGATAGCCCCGCGTGAATGCATCACGCGTGATCTACTGCCCGGATTATTGGATGTTGTTGTGAGTAATAATATGCGAGGAATTATCGAGATTTGCAACGAGTAACTAGGAATGTTTGCAGAGGGTTTGCAAGTGTTGTGAAAGGTATGGCTGATTCGTAATGGATCCATTATGGTACTGATTTACGCCAGCAAATGAAATTTTGTATGCAGTACGAATCGTAATTATTATACACGTCGTGTTATCAAGCTTTTTACCTCCCGCTTACCTGTAAGGGAGGTATTGAATCATGCAAGAAATCGGGTAGTGAGTTTTAAGTGGATGAGCACGAATTAGGGTACTTACAACTCATTTTTGATAGTTTCTCGATTATGTCTGTATGTATGTGTATGTGTGTGTGTGTGTATGTGTATGTGTGGTCCGGGCCAAATTGTCTTTATCTGGTAGCATTAAAGAACTGCAGTAAAATTTAAAAAATAAATTTATCAAATAAAACGTTGATATCTTGTATTCCATGATCGGTTGATTTTTTTGCGTAAAAAATATTGACAGGTGAGACGGGTGACACGTTTGCATAATAACACCATATAAGTCATAAGAAAGATATTAAAAGTAGTAATTAAACGGAGGATGGCTTCAACACAGAAGAGTTTTCCTGTGAATGAATCTTTTGATTTAGGTGATACTAATTGCTGTGTTTGAATATTTTAGATTTTTATTTGTATAATTTTAAATGGACACCGGATTGTACGTATACATTTATGTTTATAAGTCTAGATATGGCGGAAGGTTGTGTGCTGGTCATATCATATAGTATTATCTACAATTTTTAGCATTTTGTAAATTGTTCTGTCATAGTACTTTAGGAATTAAAGTATTATTTATAATTTAGAGTATGAAACTTGATTGTTTAACAATTACTATACGAAAAATTTAATTTATAATGACAGTGTTAGAGTGACAGTGCCAATAGTGATACATCATTTATATAAATTCTTCTACAGTTCTACAGTTGACTAAATGACTAAAATATATTTGTAGCTACCTATATATTTGTATAGTAGTAAAAAGAATAGGGTATAGCGCGAGGTTTTGTGCTAGCCACATCAGACTTTTTATCAAGTAAGGAAAATAGACAAGTAACTTAATTAGAAAGAAACTACCACTTTGAATGTATACTGGCCCCTTAATGTAATCCTCTTGGTTAAAACAACAGCAAAGTTTGTTTTTATTATTTTTCGATTACCTCTAACAACTGGAAACATCAGTAATGAAGCATCGTTTGAAACAATACACCAAACAAACTTACAATGAAATTTCACTTAAGAGATGAGCGTTTCTCGCGAACAGCAATCCAAAGGGAAATACTGCGAACGGATAAATGAAGTAGGAAGAGATTAATCAAAATACGATGCGAAATATAATTTACTGGAAGATATTGTTTTTGTATTAGTTTCAGGTTTCATGTTTCGCAGGTTTGTATTTGTTTTGTAGAGGGAGATCTACCCTGGGTTACCCTTTGACATTTGCCCTTTTAGATAAAAACCGTGACGTTATTCAGACACAACTAAACAATGTTCTTTATCGTACATAATTAAAGGTTCATTTAGTTAAGAGATGATTAACATAAGGGTTTTTCTACTCCCTAGTACATACCTACCTAATTAACAAGTTAAAATGATACGTATTTACTTAAGCACTCTAACGATAATATTTTGTATACTAAATACGTGTTAATATTATAAGTAATTTTTTGCACTTCCGGGACGAAAACTGGTCTTTAGTATTTATTTTTAGGGACTAAGCTTCTTAATTTGATCTCAAGTGATTTTTTTTCATATTTAATCCCGTTGTCAAGGAATTGAATTAATTAATCCCGTTGTCAATAAATGCGTGCTATTTGTTACAGAGTATCTATGGTAATAATATAAATATTTGTCATAAAGTTTATTAACAAAATAGCAAAATGTGTATTCTTTTAACTATTTTGTATTCGTTTGAGGATGAAATGCTAAAAATAGCGTATATACCACAGGACTAAAGTACCTTTAATTCCTCAGGTGATTATCTCATGAGCCAAAGACGAATGAAATAAACTTCACCTTCAGGATTAAATCATACTTTAGTCCTTTAATTATAATATATTATTTAACCACCAGGTTCACAATCAAAATTGTAAGCATTTCAGAAATACTTGAAATTTTCATTTCACTTGTAAAAGTATCTTTTGACCAAGCAAGAGCAAAAATTACTACCTACGAAAGAAATAATAAAGACTAAAAATATATTTAGACCTACCCACTAATTAACTAACCAGTACTTCCACAAAATTAAAGTGCGAACGTTGAGCGCTGGTTGGTTAAATTAGCCACTTATACTTATAATTAAAAATTGGATAGGTCTGAATTTATCTATTACAATGATGACAGTGACATTTGAAAATAGGTACTGATTAATAAAATGTTTAATCGTATCATCAACTGTTATTACCTTTTAATATGCAACATTTATTGATAATTATAAACAACATAATACCTACGTTAGTTACTTATAATACGTTAGATACTTATAATTCATTAGTTACGGACTTAATACGTTAGATACAGTCATAATAAAATCAAAATCTTCCATAATATGCGAATTGTCAACTAATTGACAGATAAAATTGTTGATTTGTTTTAATCGCATAGTGCCGCACAGTGAAATCCAGCATTTAGGTATCGCTCCCCCTTAAGAATCTCTACAATGTCAGGATTTATTCCCTAGGTTACAAACGTGATTCACAGACATTAAATTAAGTGATGTAACTTCTTTAGAGAAGTTTCACAAAATTTTCCATCTCTGAATTTGAAGAGAAAAGTTATTCAAAAAGAATTTCAAATGAAAGGGTTGCGAAAAATGCTTTTAGATCTGATTGCGAATCCATCCAAAAGTTAATGAATTAACATAACTGAAATGAGTGAAATTTATGAACAGAAATGTAAAATGAAAGATCAAATGTTTGACACGTAAAGAGGAATAGATTTCATCTTCACTGACATTAAATTGAATAATAAGGGATGTTGATTATATGATGATATCAATTTTAATTAAAACGATTTAAGACTGTACAGGAGTCCTGAATAATGAAATAATGAATGTATAGTACCAGAATAAAATTATTATTAAAAATGTAAGTTAAGGAGGTTCCCTACACATGCAGTGGCGTACTCAGATATCAGCCTTTAATTAATAAAAATATTTTTATTAATGTAAAACAAAATTCGGTCAACGGGTGTTAGTTGATATTGCAATTCATTCAGTTGCGGTGATATATTTTTACAATAATTTCTAATTCACTAATCAAAAAATGCTTGAATTTTTTTTTTCAATCGACAATATTGTTACAACTATGTGGTCAACCTTCTTCAAATTTTGGGAAATTGATGTCCGTGCTTGCATACGTTTATATACCAAAAATTAAGTAAATAGAACATTTCTAACATCTTTTTATTTAATCAATTAATGGAAAGCCATAAGAGCCCATGTAAAATATTAAAATTTAACAATTAATTTCGTTCAAACTACGTGGTCAAAAATTTCCAAAAAATTCAGGTATCATTTTTATGACACAGACAACATATATTCGAAGTTTGGTTGCATTAGAACAGTTTTTAAAATGTCTAGGGAACCTCCTTAAAAAAAGAAACCAGTGATAATATTTATTTTCTGTTTTCTTTTATTCAATGCTTGAAATAGGCTGCAAAATGATTGTTTATCATCCTGAGAAATATGATTTTCACGTCTTTTTTAGTTAGAAAATATAACGAAACATGCGCCGCAGGCGAAATTTTATGTTCGTTTCAGGTCAAATACACATATAAATACTCGTATATTTATCCACGCCAGTGATGTAATAATCATATTATTTTTAACATTTGAGTGATAATTTGTTATATTAAGTACCTCACTACCTGACTAGTGAAGTAATATGATGTGCTTTTGTCATATTACCTCTCGCTTTTATAATATTTGTCTACCTATTTACTCCTTAAATATTCTTATTAAATGAATTAATTTTGAAATACTGTCGCATAATAAATAATTTATAAACGAATAATAAATAAATATCACGTATAAACTTACAAATAATTAAGAATTTGTTTGTACATAGAACTGACAAGTTGTCCTGTTTTCGAACAAATTACATGTACTACGTTGCTTTGATTTGAAAACAAAATTATAGAAATTAACATCAATCAATTGTCAAAAAATATAATTTTAAGCACGTTTTAAGGTCTCTAGAAAACGAATTAGGTACATATTTTTAAGATGATGTGTGATGTGTGTGTAAATATCAAACATTTAAATACCAAATTTTATATCTAAGGTTTAAATACGATTCTCAATAAACCAATTATATTTTGGTACCAAGTCATAAACCGGAATTAAGACTTATCATATAGAGCAATATGATTTTTCTTAAATTATCTCGATAAATAAAGTATTTATGATAATATTATGTTTCATTAAATATAATTGAAATTTTTTTAACGAATTTTCTGTACCAACTATAGGACAATTATTTAAATCTACTTTTTTGAAATTCCAGTAGGTATCGCGTTGTCCAAGATATGAAATTTGGTTCTACACAAAATTTGAATTATTATGACAGTGACAGTACAGTTGACAACTTTATTTGCTTGCATCTTGGTTTATATTATCGTTTACATATTACATGAACATGAAACTATTAAAATGTAAGTAAAACTATTTATTAGATTAGTAGAATAAGCAGAATTAGGCGAGAGGTCGTGTGCTGACTGCAGCAGATTTTTTTATTGTAAAAATCTGACGTGGACACCACCTGAATTCCTTGTACGCCTTGTTTGTTCATACTTTTCTTAATAACTAAAATGTAGAATAATATAAAAAATTCTTTTTTTCAAAATCGGCATGAAAATCGTCATTTCAAACGCCTCCTCGTCTGCAATGAAACATTTTCATGACTTGTAATGTAATATACTATTAACTTATTATACTAGTATACTCACAAATATATTTTAGTCATTTTATTTAAACTGCAGAAGAAGATAGAAAGCATATTTTACTATTGTCACTGTCATGTCATAAACATTTAAATTTTACGTAGTAACAAATGTTAATCGATCATGGACTACAAGATACCGAAATACTAAATTATAAATATATACTTTAATTATTCTTAAATGATACCAGATACAAAAATATTTATAAAATACCGATTGTAGGTAATAATCACATAATCTTTCATTTAAAATAAAAAAATTTGTCTTAAATTAAATATTTATCGAAATATTTGAAAAAAGTACTACTTCCGGTTTGTAGATTGAAACCAAAAATAGGAGGTGCACAACTAGATGCTATAACAGTCCTAAATACAAAATTTCAACTTTCTACATTTCTACGTCTAACCGAATTTGAGTTATACGACATACATACGTACGCCCGTACGTACATACGTACGCCCGTACGTACATACGTACGTACGTACGTACGTACAGACGTCACGACGAAACTAGTCATAATGGATTCAGAAAAGGTCAAAACGGATATTTCCGTAAAAATCTGAGAACCGAAATTTTTCGCGATTACAATACTTCCTTATTACTCCGTACAAGGAAGTAAAAATACTTAATTGAGTCATGAGAAAACCATACATAAACACCCGAATCTCGCCACTGCCTATAATTTCAGCAGGTGGGCACCTATTTTGGGTGGGCATGTGCCACCTCTGACACCGTCCCTGTCTCGAAATCAGTGCCCTCGGTTCGATAATCACAATCCTCGTCAAATTGCCGACATCTCCTTAGGTCCTCATGGCATTCACTTCCGGTTAACAGTTTCCAGTCGGGAACAATCGAATTATAAGGGCTTCCTCCACCCTCCTGAGGTCATGGCATACTCCCGTCATCGCCGCCCGAGGGTGGAAAATGGAGTATTAGTGTCTGTGCAGGTAACACTTTACGCAGGGTCAATTATGCTAAGGGCGGGTGGTTACTGGAGCTGTGAATGACAATAGGGACAATGCTGGTGAAATTGAGCAATGGGGCCTTTGTTAATTTAATGTATACTTGTCATGAAATGGAACTGGGCTTGAAATGTGGCACAAGATTTGACACATATACACTGACCAAAATGTTCTTGTTGGTTGTTACACGGCAATTGTGGATAGATGAGTGTGTAACGTAACCGACTGTGGTTGTCCCAACTCAGGTTCGAAACCCAGGGGCTCAGGTTTAGAAATTTTAATTTATTTCTTAAATGACATAAATTTTCCTAAGATTTTTTTATTTTATTAATTAATTGCTGCGATATTTTCATATTAAGTACAATAAAATGTACCCTCGTACGGAGTATTTTAACCAATAATGTGTTTAAAATTTCAGGAGCTCAGGTATAGAAATTTAAATTTATTTCTTAAGTTCCATAGATTTTCCTAAGTTTTAATGTTATTAATTAATTAATTTGTTGATAATTCCATTCCTGTATATAGTAAACTATAAACAAAACACAATTTTATCGCTTTGACAGCGGATAAAAAAGAAAGTAACTTTTTGCAAGTGATAAAACCTTATTTGCCTTTTTCTTAGCAACCAAACAATAAGCAAAACATTAAAATGTCATTTGCTTGATATTTCTAATATTTATCAGTAAAATGTTAGATTTTGGGAATATTTGTGAAGAAGAACCAAAGGAGTCGTTAAATTATCTCATTACACTCGAGCATTTTATTTCCTCCAAATAAATTTCTGTTTGATATCTCATCCTTGTCATCTGACAGCAATTTGACTCGAAAAATTGTTTTAAAATAAAATCACGACACCGTAGGTGATTTTATTAAACAATTTTTCTTTTCAAATTGCTAGGCAACAAGGTTTCAATACAAACAGAAATTTATCCGGCAAAATAAAAAGTTCTTGTCTAATTCCAGTTGATAAATATTAGCTGGGATATTTTCATATTAAGTACAATAAAATGTACACTCATACGGAATACCTTAATCAATATTTTGTTCAAACATTCAGGGGCTCAGGTATGGAAATTTAAAATTATTTCTTAAGTGTCAAAGATTTTCCTAAGATTCTCATATATTATTAATTTATTTGTTGATAAATAATTGTTCATACGGAATTTTTTAATCAATAATTTGTTATCAAATTCAGTCAGCTATTCCAGTTTGACTACATAAAAGTCTCTACTGTTGTGTACTCTCTTCTGAAATTAATTTTTTGAAATTTTTAAAAAAATATTTTTGTTCCGTTGTCAGTATATCAATCTATATCTATATAGATACGCTTAACATAATGACTCGTAGTTCCTGTATATCTATATATCGATGACTCACAATATGTGAGACCCAAGTTGGATAAAAGACGTTAAATACAGTTTATTTTTCTTGTGGTAGGCTTCACGTCATCATTCACATTCGTTCGGCCATACTGATGAAGCGATGTTGCTCTATCGCATTTTATGTCTTTAGTGAGAAAGAGATGCAGTCATTAGACAAACGTTGAATTTTAAGATAAGTGGGGTAGGCACGTGTAGGACGAAGACAGGAGATATACAAGAAAAATAAACTGTATGTATGTATGCACGTATGTTAAATATTTTATTTAATCGTTTGTACATGAATCTCTACTCATAGCATGAGTTGTACGAAAATACCATCCTTCTACAAAATTCTGTTAGTTAGGTACCTACTTATCAACATACTGGGATTTGTTATAGAACAAAATCAAAAACTACTATAATACAAGAAGCTTTTGTTAGTTTCAAAGCAATTAATTGTTAAATTACCGTATCTCACTAGAGAGTAATTTGGAACTAAACTAAAAGCAATTATTATATAATTTGTATTATTAATAGTCGTAGATAAAGACAATAATTATTGTTGATATTCTCGTTACTTAATGGTTGATTTGAATTTGTTTAATTCTAAAGAATAAGTTTATCCGCGACCATATACGAAACTATTCCATACAATTGCTTTAATTATAGATGTTAAATTTTTGTTTCGCCTTACTACTACAGGCGTGTGATTGTAATTTATTTCTGACAATTGATAAATGTTTCTGTTATTTAGTTTTTTGTGATAAATTGCATTACTCCATTAAAAAAAGACAAACACGACGTTTAAAGTGATTTATCCGCATAAATTAAAGTACTTTTGCATTTAAAAAATTTAAATTTTACTTTTAGAAACTCCTGTATCTTATATATTTTATTTGTTTCTACGTAAATTCAAATTATGACAGTTACCATCAAAATAAATTGGTGAAAAAATACCTGTCTTATACAGTGTGTTTCATAACTTCGAGTACATACTTTAAAGGTGTATGTTGTTTGATATGCTGATTAAGAATCAAAAAGAATATTTTTAAAATTCTAAAAATTAAGGGTAGTTTACCTGCAGCATTTTTGTAGTACGACATAGTCCAGTCATTTAAGCAAAAAAATGGGCTCAACCTCGGAATGAGAGATAATAAGCTGGAAACTCGTATACACCTTCATTTTGGAGTTCTAAAAGTTGTCTCAAAAGTCTCATAAAATCTCGTGTCTGCGTCATAAGTTATTCGAGGTCAAAGGTCACAAAACTCGGTTTTTCGAGATTATCTAGGTTTCTATAGCTCCAATGATGTTAACCTATTATAAAAATTGTAGAGAATAAAATTTCCTACAACTTTGGTATTAAAAAAAATTCTCAGATCAATAGTTCAAAAGTTACGGCCGAAAGAAAAAGGAACGCTTTTAAAAAATTTAATTATGGCATTACTTTATGTCATAATATACAAAAACGACTGTAACTTATCGACACATTAAAATATTGACTTCCGGTCTGAAGCATTCAATTCTTAAGACTATTTTCAATCTACAATACAATTTTTAAAATTTTGGAGGTCGAAGTTTAGCCAAAATTTAAACAAAAAAAATTATTATTTTTTTGTATTTTCTTAAATGATTGTGTTTAATCAGCTCTAATTTATGAATGAATCAAGATATCAACTTTCGGTTTTCAGCATTGAATTCCTGAGACTTTTGCTATAAGGTACATTATTTCAAAAATGGTTAAAAAAACTTTGGTAACCTGAAATTTTAAGTTTTTCTCCGAGAGAATATAGTGAAATTTTAGTTTTGTTATAAATTACTTTAAATTTTAGGTCATCACATACCTTTAAAAGATTTTAGAAATATTATTTCTTATAGAAAAACGTCCCAGAAATCCAATGCTGGAATCTGGAAGTCGATATCTTAATTAGTTCAGAAATTAGAGCTGTTTAAATACAATAATTTATAACTAAACTAAAATTTCACTATATTCTCTCGGAGAAAAACTTAAAATTTCAGGTTACCAAAGTTTCTTTTAACCATTTTTGAAATAATGTACCTTATAGCAAAAAGTCTCAGGAATTCAATGCTGAAAACCGAAAGTTGATATCTTGATTCATTCAGAAATTAGAGCTGATTAAACACAATAATTTAAGAAAATACAAAAAAATAATTATTTTTTTTGTTTAAATTTTGGCTAAACTAGGACCTCCAAAATTTTAAAAATTGTATTGTAGATTGAAAATAGTCTTAAGAATTGAATGCTTCAGACCGGAAGTCAATATTTTAATGTGTTGAAAAGTTACAGTCGTTTTTGTATATTATGTAATGCCATAATTAAATTTTTAAAAAGCGTTCCTTTTTCTTTCGGCCGTAACTTTTGAACTATTGATCGGAGAAATTTTTTTTTAATACCAAAGTTGTAGGAAATTTTATTCTCTACAATTTTTATAATAGGTTACCATCATTGGAACTATAGAAACCTAGATAATCTCGAAAAACCGAGTTTTGTGACCTTTGACCTCGAATAACTTATGACACAGACACGAGATTTTATGAGACTTTTGAGACAACTTTTAGAACGCCAAAATGAAGGTGTATACGAGTTTCCAGCTTATTATCTCTCATTCCGAGGTGAAACTCTAATTTGACTGGACTAGACACTGAATTCATTTTCCTATTAAAAACAAACAATGAAACAATAGAAGTAGGTAATCAACATCTTAAATTACATAAAACTAGTGAAATAAACAAACAAAATTTCATTATTTTTAATGAAACAATAATTACTCCACCCTAATACCTAGTACCTAATATAATACTTTCATCAAAAGATTTATTCACAGGTAAATTCAAATCAAAAATTAATATTTGGCATAAATTCAAATACAGGAAGATGCAAACATAGAAAGATGTAATCATTGAAAGATGCAAATCTAGAAAATTATAATCAAATCCGAGAATGTGGGAATCAAGAATGGTATTGGGTTGTTCATTTAGTTCAGTTCAACCTAATTTATTCCCCTTGTGTTAAGGGTATCGACTCCACGTAGCTCAACACCGCGTTTGTCCTATGTTAACGCTCGCTAAAAATACGGAAAAGTAATCTAGCAATTTCTACAATGCTCACGAAGTTTTATAGATAAAGCTAAATTTCATAAATTTATTTACAGACGAAGAATGCAACTAGGATTATGCCGAGTTACATTTTCTAATAAATCTCTTAATATTAAGAAAAAGCATGTAAAAAATTGC
This sequence comes from Agonum fuliginosum, assembly GCA_947534325.1. Classification (NCBI taxonomy): domain Eukaryota; kingdom Metazoa; phylum Arthropoda; class Insecta; order Coleoptera; family Carabidae; genus Agonum; species Agonum fuliginosum. Next base: position 32,087,214 of record OX384037.1, read on the forward strand.
TTAAAACACACTTTTTCATTAATTTTATATATGGATTTCAAAGATTTTTTTCAGAATTCTAACTGGGCATAATCCTAGATTAATTCTATCACAAAAATAGTACTTGTTTTTCCTTCAAATTTTTAATATGCAATGAGTAAAGCAGAAACTGCTACACCTCTCAACACGCAATATTTTGTTACGAAGACGAGACCCTTAAAAAGATAAACTAGTTTTCTAGATTTGCATCTTCCTGTGTTTGCATCTTACTATGTTTGCATTTATGCCGAATCTAAAATTCTAGATTTGCATTTTCCTGTGAATGAATCTTTTAGTGTATTTTATTACGTATAAATTTTCTAAATTTGAATGAATATTTTAGAATTATATTCGCACTCCCACGGTATCATTCATTTTCCTCGCCCATTATGTGATATACTATTTCTTGATATTCGTGTGAAATGAATCATCTACAGGTAAACGTAATTTTGCAATTCCGTGATAATTTTGTGGAAATTTGTTCCCTTTGATTTATTATTAATTTCCGAATTACAAACCCTCGTGTGTCGCGCATCAAAAGCAAATTTTTATTCTAATTCTCTGTACGCTTCATCAACATTCATAAACTTGCTAGAGAATGAAGTAACCTAATTAGTTTAAAAATATATCAAAGGGAAGTTCAGAGTTCATACTGAAACTCAATTATCCTCATGAGAATAAATCCTCCGGTGTAAACTGTGCTTTACATGCCAAAAAACTCTTTGTAAGTCTTTATCTTCGGCGCTCAAACGAACTCGTGGTTGTGGCTTCAAGACACCAAGACACATCGCCTTTAGTATACACACAGGGACACATTTAGGGGGATACAAGTTATAAATGAAATTTTGAATTTATATGTTGTTGCAGAAATAATATAGGTACCTACTTTTAAATTTCAATGGGTATCGTAGTGATTTTAAAACTTGTTGAATATACTTTACTACTTTGCAACAGTTTCAATAATTTTTTCTGGTTTTATCAGTTCCTGAAACTGGGTTGTAAGAAAGCATTTCATTTTTAACTTATCTAATTTTATGTATCCACACTGTTTTTGAAAAAATTTTAGTTATAATAAATATAATGTTACATTGTAAACGCTGAAGAAGGGCAACATTTTGGGTCCGAAACGTCCATTTATTAAAATTAACATACCAATTGAAGTCCTCATTTCACTTTCCTGGATCCATAAGCCAAAACCTTTACCTCTTTTCAAACTTTTACATTGGATCAACATCTCAAGAAATTAAGGTACATACAAAATTGTAATTAGATAGTAATACAAAAATAGTTAAAAACCACGAAAGTGGCAAATTGATATCCAATAAGTATTTTTACCTTTCGCCTCATATTCTGTAAGGGACGTATTGTGATGGGTCAAAATTTTCGAGTGTGAGTTTTTAGTGTATAAGTACGTTTTAGGATCCATATAATATTAATAAATTATTTTCGAGAGATGTCTGTGCGTGTGTATATGAATGTATGTTAGGTTGTATGTAGCATTTTTTCCGGCTTCTATAATAATTAAAAAAGTTACAAACATTTAACAACCAAATTTTGTATATAACGTCGTAATACAAATTTAAGAACCTAGTTATTTTTGGAAGCAATCCCCAGACCGAAAGTAGTACCTTTATTAAATATTTTGATAAATAATTAATAAATCCCAATAAATGAAAGATTATATATTATTATCTACAATTTTTAGCATTTTGTAAATGTTCCGTCATAGTAGTTTAGAAATTAAAGTATTATTTATAATTTAGAGTATGAAACTTCAGTATCTTGTTATCCATGAACCATGATTGTTTAACAATTACTACGAAAAATTTAATTGATAATGACAGAAACAGAGTGACAGTGCCAATAGTGATATGTCATTTATAACTTCTTCTACAGTTCTACAGTTGACTAAATGACTAAATAAGTACCTATATATTTGTATAGTAGTAAAAAGAGTAGGGTATAGCGGGAGATTTTTTTACAAACCGTAGGCTTGGAAACCCCCATTCTTTTTACATATATGTGATTAAGGAACAACCCCAAATATCTCCACCTTGCTGAGTTAAACACATTGCGGAAATCGACCGTAATTATGTCCCATATTTTCCTTTTCGCCAACTTCCTTTCTTCAGTTGCACCCTGCCGTCCTTTGGAAAACAAACCACCCCTCCTTATATCTCCACCCCTGCTCCGGTCCTGTGTCGGCGTGTGCACCTGTACAAAGGCAGGCAGGTATTCGATCAATATTCCGCTTGGCTGTTCGCGGCCCGCGAGAGGCAACGCGTCGCGACGCCACGCGGCGCCCGCCGATCAGCATTCCGCCGGCGGAGCGGGCATTACCAAGACGTGATGTTAATTCTCATCAACGCAGCCAACAACCCGCCAGAGTAGAGGCGGAGAGTGAGCAACGGTGGGGGAGTGGGAATTGGGGTTTGTGAGGAAGGTTGCAATGGTTTTCTTACACGTTAATGATGATATTTTTCCAACCACCTATGTTATTAGCTATTAGCAGGTACTATGTCATTGTATACTTGATATTCCTAAGCCCATCTTTCTATTTGTAGAGACGTAGAGTGAGCAATAGTGGTGAGTGGGAATTGGTGGCTTGTTTCGTACAGGAAGGTTGCAATAGTCTTGATATTTTTCCAACCACCTGTGTTATTAGCAGGTACTATGTCATTGTTGACTTGATATTCCTAAGCCCATCTTTCTATTTGTAGAGACGTAGAGTGAGCAACGGTGGGGAGTAGGAATTGGTGGCTTGTTTCATAGAGGAAGGTTGCAATAGGTTTCGAATACATTGATGATGAACTTGATATTTTTCCAACCACCTGTGTTATTAGGGGTGCATGTCACTGCGCCAAATTGCCACTGTGCCAAATACCCGCTGTGTCCAATTGCCGCAATGTCAAATTGCCACTGTGCCAAAACGCATCCCCACCACTTACATACTTGTAATAACGTATGTCGAGAGACTACTGCAAATTTATTTCGACACAGAGGCAATTTGACCCAGTGGCAATTTGACTCAGCGGCAATCCAATACAACAACAATATTTAGACATACTGGCAATCGGGCATAGCGACAATTGGACATAACAGGAGCATTTTGACATACACTAACAAAGCTAACAAAACCGTACTAGAGCCCCACAAACTCGGTTTTGGTATTTACTACACTAACAAAGCTAACAAAACCGTACTAGAACCCCACAAACTCAGTTTTGGTCGCTATGCCCGATTGCCATTATGTCTAAATATTGCTGTTGTGTTAAATTGCCGCTGAGTCAAATTGCCACTGGGCCAAATTGCCTCTGTGTCGAAATAAATTTGCAGTAGTCTCTCGACATACGTTATTACAAGTATGTAAGTGGCAATTTGGCATTGCGGCAATTGGACACAGCGGGTATTTGGCACAGTGGCAATTTGGCGCAGTGGCGTGTTCCCGTGTAGACGTAGAATCTATGTTTATATAGACGTTTACCATAGACATAATTTTACCATCACATTTGAACGTCGTAATTATATCATGATTATCATAATCTGACGTTCGTATTTTGCCTTTATATGGCTGTAGAATCTATGTTTATATCATCGCCCACGTTATTATTCAAGGCCTGGGAATGCAGGCTGGTTACTATAGTTTTGTAAACAAAATAAAGAAGATACGGTGGAGGAGCCCGAATTAGCTAAAAATTCCAATAGGGACGCCGTTGTCCGTAACAGGCAATTGGACACAGCGGGTATTTGGCACAGTGGCAATTTGGCGCAGTGACACCACCACCGCCAGAGTAGAGGCGGAGAGTGAGCAACGGTGGGGGAGTGGGAATTGGGGCTTGTGAGGAAGGTTGCAATGGTTTTCTTACACGTTAATGATGATATTTTTCCAACCACCTATGTTATTAGCTATTAGCAGGTACTATGTCATTACTTGATATTCCTAAGCCCATCTTTCTATTTGTAGAGACGTAGAGTGAGCAATAGTGGTGAGTGGGAATTGGTGGCTTGTTTCGTACAGGAAGGTTGCAATAGTCTTGATATTTTTCCAACCACCTGTGTTATTAGCAGGTACTATGTCATTGTTGACTTGATATTCCTAAGCCCATCTTTCTATTTGTAGAGACGTAGAGTGAGCAACGGTGGGGAGTAGGAATTGGTGGCTTGTTTCATAGAGGAAGGTTGCAATAGGTTTCGAATACATTGATGATGAACTTGATATTTTTCCAACCACCTGTGTTATTAGGGGTGCATGTCACTGCGCCAAATTGCCACTGTGCCAAATACCCGCTGTGTCCAATTGCCGCAATGTCAAATTGCCACTGTGCCAAAACGCATCGCCACCACTTACATACTTGTAATAACGTATGTCGAGAGACTACTGCAAATTTATTTCGACACAGAGGCAATTTGACCCAGTGGCAATTTGACCCAGTGGCAATTTGACTCAGCGGCAATCCAATACAACAACAATATTTAGACATACTGGCAATCGGGCATAGCGACAATTGGACATAACAGGAGCATTTTGACATACACTAACAAAGCTAACAAAACCGTACTAGAACCCCACAAACTCGGTTTTGGTATTTACTACACTAACAAAGCTAACAAAACCGTACTAGAGCCCCACAAACTCGGTTTTGGTCGCTATGCCCGATTGCCAGTATGTCTAAATATTGCTGTTGTGTTAAATTGCCGCTGAGTCAAATTGCCACTGGGCCAAATTGCCTCTGTGTCGAAATAAATTTGCAGTAGTCTCTCGACATACGTTATTACAAGTATGTAAATGGTGGGGATGCGTTTTGGCACAGTGGTAATTTGGCATTGCGGCAATTGGACACAGCGGGTATTTGGCACAGTGGCAATTTGGCGCAGTGGCGTGTTCCCGTGTAGACGTAGAATCTATGTTTATATAGACGTTTACCATAGACATAATTTTACCATCACATTTGAACGTCGTAATTATATCATGATTATCATAATCTGACGTTCGTATTTTGCCTTTATATGGCTGTAGAATCTATGTTTATATCATCGCGCACGTTATTATTCAAGGCCTGGGAATGCAGGCTGGTTACTATAGTTTTGTAAACAAAATAAAGAAGATACGGTGGAGGAGCCCGAATTAGCTAAAAATTCCAATAGGGACGCCGTTGTCCGTAACAGGCAATTGGACACAGCGGGTATTTGGCACAGTGGCAATTTGGCGCAGTGACATGCACCCGTTATTAGCAGGTACTGTCATTTTTTGTTGATATTCCTAAGCCCATCTTTCTATTAGTAGAGGCGTAGAGTGAGCAACGGTGGGGAGTGTGAATTGGTGGCTTGTTTCGTCGAGGAAGGTTGCAATAGTTTTCGAATACGTTGATAATGAACTTGATATTTTGCCAACCATCTATGTTATTGTTTACCTAATATTCCTATCCTAAGCCCATTTTTACCTTCCGCTTACCTGTAAAGGAAGGTATTGGAATCATGCTAAAAATTGAGTAGTGAGTTTTTAGGGGATGACCACGAATTAGGGTTCTTACAATTCATTTTTGATAGTTTCATGATGATGTCTGTATGTATGTGTGTATGTATGTGTGTAGTTATGTGGCCAGGACCGAATTTCTGTCAGTCGGATAACTCAAATACGAATTACCCAAAAATTTTCATATTTGATATTTAACATTTTTGTATGTAAATTGGAAGAGTTCATTAGATTTTGGTACAAATATCTTCACCGAAAGTGATATTTTTTAAAGATTGAAAAGATTAATTGTCAAAAATTTATATAAATTTGGATAAATATAGTATTTATTTGAGGGGTCTAGTTTCAAAACCGGCTATATCCACTTTTTTTAAAATTGGAGTTATGCACACCATTGGATTCGTAAGAATGAATTATTTTTGTTTATCCGTACAGTACGTTTCAAAAGAGGTTATATCCAGTAATAATTTAATATAAAATATGAGCTTAGTTTCAAAACCGACTAAATCCAGTAGGGGCTTAGGTTCAAAAAGGGTTATATCCATTTCAGCCAATAGGAAGCTAGTTATCTGCGACACGTGACACATGACGTCTCTTGTCAAATGTGAATTTGTACTGTCAATAAGAAAATTTGTTTTGTTTCCGTAGGTAAGAATATAGCTAAAATGTCATAAATAATAATAGATTTATTAACAATTAAGTTAATTTGTAGATATGGAAACTAATGTTGCACCTGTCAATAGCCCAAAAGAGCTAGAAAGAAACTACGCCAAATTTATTTATTTTCATTTATTTTAAATTACTTTTACTTACTTACTAATTATAATCCAAATGAAAGTAATCTTTTATAATTTTTGTAGATATGCTCCTAAAAATCTACAAACGTACCCCACATGCTCACATTTTTATGTTATTTTTGTAATGTAAACAAAATGTTTTATTATTTTTACAAATACATAAAAGTTGTTTTTTTAAATTAGAAATTACTTGTTTCTCCTTCGTTCCAATAATTATAAGAATCAAAATATGCGTAAGGTAAATATTAGTTAAATTAGTTTCAAAAGTGGCTATATCCAAACCAATGAGTTTCAAAACCGGCAGTTTGCATAAGTTAGTTTCAAATCCGGCTATATCCATATTTAAAACGCTTGTATTGCAATTCATACTAACATTTTAGGTGTAAAGTAAAGTTATCCTTGATCAAATTTGTCTGTTAAATACATCTAAAGCGATAACAGTTCTATTTTTTGTCTAATTTAGCACAAAACTAAAAATATCAATTTAGTCGAAATTGGAAAAAGTGGATATAGCCGGTTTTGATACTAGACCCCTCATTTGTAATAAGAATAACAGGCAAGTTTAAAAAGTTGAATTACAAAAATGTAAATTATATAAATTAAGAGTTGTGGCATATGTAGAGTTGGAAATAAACGATATTTCGTATTATAAAACATATTGCCAGAATGTTTATATTCCTCCAATCTTAAATATTCCAAATAGAAAATAATAAATAACATTTGACTGGCAGACCGGACTTCAGCAGGTTTGCAAGACCCAAACTCTTCAATTTCACGACTAATAAAATGTCCACACTTTAAGCGCTAGCTCTGGACTATTAGGAACAATGCAAGTAATCGACTATTTAAAACAATACTAATTAATATGCATTAATAAAGCCACGATTTGTAATATTAAAAATCTGACGTGGCCATCACACAACCTTCCGCCATATCCAGACTTTAAACAGAAATGTATACGTACAATCCGGTGCCCATTTAAAATATACAAATAAAAATCTAAAATATTCAAACACAGAAATTAGTATCACCTGAATCAAAAGATTCATTCACACGAAAACTCTTCTGTGTTGAAGCAATCCTCCGTTCAGTTACTACATTTAATAGCTTAGTTATGACTTATATAGCGCTAGTATGCCAACTTGTCACCCGTCTCATCTGTCAATATTTTTTATGCAGAAACAAAAATCAACCGAACATGGATTACAAGATTTCAAAGTTTTATTTGATAAATTTATTTTTTAAATTTTACTGCAGTTCTTTAATGCTACCAGATAAAGACAATTTTTTTATAACGTAGATTGCAAATAACTTTTCCTCTTATTCTTATTACAAATAAATACTATATTTATCCAAATTTATAAAAAAAATTGACACTTAATCTTTTCAATCTTCAAAAAATATCACTTCCGGTGAAGATATTTGTACCAAAATCTAATGAGCTCTTCCTATTCGTATACAATTGTAAAATACCAAATATCAAAATTTTTGGGTAATTCGTATTTGAGTTATCCAACAGACGGCATCGGCCCGGACCACACACATACACACACACACACGCACACACACACACACACACACACACACACATACATACAGACATCATCGGGAAACTATCAAAAATGAGTTGTAAGGACCCTAATTCGTGCTCATCCACTAAAAACTCACTACCCGATTTTTTGCATGATTCCAATACCTTCCTTTACAGGTAAGCGGAAGGTAAAAAGCAAAAATTAATTCTTATTTTCTCTAATTGTTGTCGCAACAATATATTGTATGAATTTTTCAATTAAACAATGCTTTGTCCTTACTCAGGTAAAATTTCATATTTTTAAGGCGCTACACTTGTTGACTGCAATATTCCTGCAATAGAATCAGAATTTACGATTCTGACTATATTGCTCAAACCAATACAAAGATATTAAAAATTATTAAGCTGTTATTACCCAAATTATGTGTAAACATGATTGATATTATTCATTATAAAACAGTGTTGATTGATTTTTAAATGCATTCAAAACGTCAATCATAAAGCAAAACCCCCCAAATTGAATTCCACCCCCATTAGATAAACAACGCAAATGAATTTTTCCAGCATCTGTTTTTCAAAATGGCTGCAGTTGCGACAGCTGGCAGTGCATTAATTCGCGGTGGCAATCCCAGCAACCGGAGACAAAAGTAAACAATCAGCGCTGCAATTGTTTCGTCCTGCGAATCCTGCGTCCTGCCGGCCATGCGGCCATTTAATAACAGAGCATTAGCGCCGCTGCGCCGCCACCGCCCGCGGCCGTATCGTGAATTATTAAAACATTACGTGGCGCGACGAGCACAATTAAATGTTTACAATGGTGGTGTAATGGCTGGCGACTGTGGAATTAACAGGCGGGTATAGTGAGGGTATTAGATGGTTTACGGCGTTTGTGTGGCATAAGAGTAGGTATTGTACTTATTGTCAGGGCTCGAAATGGACATTTTTTCGAACAGATATAGATTTCTTGAAAATATCAATTTTTACCTCTCGCCTCATATTCTACAGGGTGGGCCAAATAAGACCTACTAATGTTAAACACGGATAACTCTTGTAATAATCATTTATTTTGATTATATTTTTTTTATACAATGAATATATTTTATGGAAATTATGTATGAAATATGACATCAGAGAAATGTAAACCATTATTTTCGATACAGAGATCGGCTCTTTTTAACGCGTTTTCCATTACACCACGTAATGTTTCTGGTTGAATGCTCAGTATTTCGTCTCGAATATTCTGCTTCAGCTGTCTAATAGTCTCTGGTTTATTAACATACACTTTGTCTTTTAAATATTCCCATAAAAAAGTCGGGCGCTGTTAAATCTGGCGAGCGAGGTGGCGAAAGAAAATCTGTTTTTTTTTAAATCAGACGTTCGCTTCACCAAACAGTACATTTGGATGGATTTGCAACTGATGCTGGTGTATTTCCCTTGGATTTTCAGAGCCCCAAAATCTACAGTTTTGTTTGTTGACATAAGTAACCATTTAAATGAAAATGCGCTTCATCCGACATCAAAACATTATTTAGAAAATCAATTTGTGTAGCTAATAAATTTTCAAGAATTCAGTTATAACCTACAAAAAGAAAAAAATAATTAAATCAAAAAATACAAAAGTTATTTATGTTTAACAATGGTAGGTCTTATTTGGCCCACCGATATAAGAGAGGTATTGTAATGGGTCAAAATTTTCGAGTAGGTATGAGTTTTTGGTGGATAAGTACGTTTCAGGGTCGAATACGAATTTACTCTTTTCACAATGATGTCTGTGTGTGTGCGTATGGACGTATGTATGTATGTGACGATTTTTCGTCCACGGTAACTTAAAAAGTATCAAACCTTTAAGTACATGTTGATTTCGGAACTTAATTCGTGCACCATTCGTACTTCTTTTTGTGTAAAAATGAAACAATTTAATCTTTGCTAATGTAGGAATCAAAGGTGTGCAACGGGCGTAATGAAACGTTAACCTGAAAACGCTTAAAGAAAGCAACCTGCACTTCGTGTTAAATGTGATAATAAAATGAAACGGCCACGACAGAGATCTCAAATCCGCGATCCGATCTTTTAATGGGGGGCTATAGGTGCAGTACGTGATGCTGGAAGCTTTACGACATTACGACTGCTAAAAGACTTAAGTTGTAGACAAGCCCATTAAAGAACTTGCTGCATTGTCGTTCAACTTACAACGAATACTAAATACTATCAAATTTACTTTTATTTAGTTTGGAAGATTTTCATTACCAACTTTTTAATGAATGCATTTGTAAAGTTTTCTACTAGAAGGAGGAATTAAATTGCTTTAAAGTGTATTTTAGTAAACTAGTACAACAAGTAATTTCTGTTTTATTGACACTGACAGTGGGACTGCGTTTCTTTGTATTTAATTAATAATTTAGGAAAAAACATATAAAGGTGTTTCAAAATGAGCGCAAGATTTAATTTCTCTATAAAATTTGTGGCAAATGGTGGCGAAACGTTGGCCACTGGACAAAATAATACTATACTAAGTATCACTGACGTTATGTGCATTTTGTACCGGTTTCGGATAATATTGGAAACGTCGACTACGTCTCCAAACATTATCCTCAACCGGTATAGTGCACATATCGCCCGTAATGCTTATAATATGTTTTGCTCGATCGATACAATAAAAAAAATCTGATGTGGCCAGCACACGACCACTCGCAAAATTCTGCTTTATCTACTAATCTAATAAATAGTTTTACTTACTTTTTAATAGTTTCATGTTCATGTAATATGTAAACGATAATGTAAACCAAGATGCAAGCAAAAGATGTCTACTGTACTGTCACTGTCATAATCATTCAAATTTTGTGTAGAAACAAATTTAATATGATCATGGACAACAAGATACTGGAATTTCAAAAAGTAGAATATTAGTTGCCCTTTATTTTATTGTTAAATACTACTACCAGATTCAGCAAATTGTATTTAAAATTAATTGTACCCATACATAATTATATTTTATTTTTAACTGCAAAAATTGTCATAAATAAATAATGTATCAATTTATTTAAGGAAAACTATATCAAGTTTTAAAAAGTACTACTTCCGGTTTGCGGATTTCTACCAAAATCTTATTCAGTGTTAAGATCCTTATTCAAACCTTAAATATGAAATTTGGTTATTAAAGGTTTCAGTTATCGTGGACGAAAAATCTTCACATAGATAGGTACGTCAATACATACGCACACACACACAGACATCATCGTGAAAATATTAAAATCGTATTTTAAAGACCCTGAAACGTGCTTATCTGCCAAAAACTCACACTCGAAAATTTAGACCCGTCACAATACCTCTTATAGAATATGAGGCGAGAGGTAATAATTTGAAAATATTGTTAATTTTTGATTATGTAGGTTTAAACCTCATTTCCACCGACTGTTTTAATGCTTAAGAACTATGTTTAATGCATAAGTACTAAGAGCAACGCATAAGAACAAAAATTTGCAAACTCCAAACATAAGGCGTAATGCTCAAGCATAATGATTGACATGTGTCATATTTATTATTTGTTTGGAGTTGTGAATTTCTGTCTGTTTCTAAATATGGAAATGAATACCTTACTTACGAAATTAGCAGTTCTTCCATTCCTTAACATCGCAAAAATGCCGGTAATGATTCAATTCTAAATTTCGACGACAAAAAAATGTCACCTCTGTCGAATTAATCCTTAAACAAAATAGGTGGAAATGGCCATCTAATATATAATCATTACGCCTTACGCACAAATCATTATGCATTAAGCACTAACACAGTCGGAGGAAATGAGGCTATAGTTAGCAGTTTTATGTTGTTGCCTTGGTTTCTATTGTTGTTTAGTGGTTACCGCCTTCTTCATGAGTTTTTCCGCTTTCTAATTTGTAAACAAAAGTAGCTTGAAAATAAAGTGAAGTAATGAAACCCTACTTTTGCGCCACCTAGCATGTATGAAATTTGCTGAAGGTAATACTTCGTAAGAACTTTTCGAAGGGTTCATAAATAATTTTGACGTACTGACCACCGTTCCCTGCGGTGCTCTCTTCCCTTTTCTACTTCCGGTGGTGATCATACATACGCACATGCCCACGTACAATTTGAGCTCCACGTATTTATAATTCATACGGGATGGGTTCAAGCTCCTGGCTTCAGATTGCCGTTCCGATTCAGCTAATTTAATAGCCTGTATGAAATTTATTACCTTTCTTGAACACTAGTTTCGTTTGGCTGACTCTTATTTTTAGTTTGAAAGATTTATTGGGTTTGCTTAACAGAGATATTGTTTGAAATAATATGACATTGTGGGGAGAAGAGTACGTATTACAGAAATTTTTAAACTAGTCTAACTCAAACAAAATGATCATAATAATGGTCGAATTTATATGGTTAATAAAAATGTGTAAGAAGTTTTTTAATAAGGAGATTCACATGAATTGCAATAACATGAATATTTTAAATGATACTATTATTATTATTGATCCAGACAGATTTCAGAGTGTCGTTTACCTAAATGACCAAAATATGCTTCACACAAGTTTGTGATTTATTTAACAACAAACAAATGTAATAATCAAAATTTTGCGATGTACTTTCCATTCTTTCATGGTCATTCACTAGTTTTTATTAAATGTAGTAATTGAACGGAGAAGAATGAAACTTTTGATTCAGGTGATGCAAATTTCTGGGTTTGAATATTTTAGATTTTTATTTGTATATTTTAAATGGGCACAGGATTGTACGTACCTATACATTTATGTTTATAAGTCTAGATATGGCGGCAGGTTGTGTGCTGGCCACATCAGACTTTTATTAAGTTTTAGTTTCGAGAATTCTCGTTTTCTCGAGAACTATTTCTCGTCTCGTAGTTTTGAATTATCGTCTCGGCGGCATCACTGTACATTAAGAAATGGGAAAAACATTTACGAAGGATTTTTAATATCTCAACAATTCTTGAAGTACCTACCCATTAGTGTATGAATGATTTTTGACTATGCTTCATAAAAGCTGTACTAATTGGAATTTTTCGCTATATTATCTCTTACCCTTTTCGAGTTATTAAGGTTAAGCGTAGGTTTTTAATGGGGGTTTCCAAGCCTACGGCTTTTAAAGAAATACTTATTGGATATCAATTTTCAGCATATTAAATAATAATTGTTAATTTTAAACACATTTATTACCTTTTTATCGAAATGAAAATGTAACTCTTTTGAAACGTGCATTATAATGCGCCATGTGTGACGTAGAAAACATTGAAACCAAATCGTGAGTAGATTTGTTCGTGTAAGATCGTTTTGGCTGCAGAATAGACGACGAACCTGTGTTGAAATAAGCTAAGATCTACGTATCGTATTCGATCCTTATCAGCGCGGTGAACGTATGTTTTCAGAACCGGTGACGTCACACCCTCACGCACATATAGAATCGTTTTTCGCGGCACCTATTTTTTTTAACTTTATTAATTTTTTTCTGGCTTTTAGCAACTTTTTGGCAAAAAGAAAAAATCTGAATAGCTCAGTAACGTACAAGTCATTTCTTCGCTGTTTTCGGGATTAGATTTTTCAATGCCAATATTACCTAAAACCACGAAGTTTAATATAAACACTGGGGTGGAAACTCCGTATCTTAGCAATAGTGTAGATTTGTAGCATTTCTGTTTACTCTGTTCGAAAGAGAAAGATCATTATTGTAGTATATTGACCATTTAAGGTGTTCGTCTACCCTAAAATTTTACAGCATTACAGAGGTGTACGCCTCCCACGTTTACTTTAATTATAATTGAAATATATGATGCTTTTACATATGAGTGTATTAACAAAGGATGTCTTAATGCTTCTATATTTTTAGTTTTTTTCTTTGGCCTAGAAATTTGAAGTAAAAAAAATTTAAAATGACGTTTTTTGCGGTTTTTTGTCATTATTTGATAATATTTTCCTCCGTCACTACAAATGGCAAGAAGAATTTAAAAAACAAGAAGCATGCAGCTAAGCTTCTTTTTACCTCTCGCCTCATATTCTATAAGAGAGGTATTGTAATGGGTCAAAATTTTCGAGTATGAGTTTTTGGTGGATAAGCACGTTTCAGGGTCTCTAGAATATGAAATTACTATTTTCACGATGATGTCTGTGTGTGTGTGTGTGTGTGCGTTTGTATGAACCGTCGATTTTTCGTCCACGATAACTTAAAAAGTATCAAACCGTTTATAACCAAATTTCATATTTAAGGTTTTAATAAGTATCTTAACACCGGATAAGATTTTGGTAGAAATCCGCAAACCGGAAGTAGTACTTTTAGAAGTTTGGAAAAGTTTTCCTTAAATATATTGGTACATTATTTATTTATGACAATTTTTGCAATTAAAAATAAAAGGAATTGTGATTATCTATGTGTACAGTTAATTATAAATACAAATTGCTGAATCTGGAAGTATTTAACAATAAAATAAAGTACAATTAATATTCTATTTTTTTGAAATTCCAGTATCTTGTTGTCCATGATATGAAATTTGTTTCTACATAAAATTTGAATTATTATGACAGTGACAGTACAGTTGACATATTTTGCTTGCATATTGGTTTACATTATCGTTTACATATTACATGAACATGAAACTATTAAAATGTAAGTAAAACTATTTATTAGATTAGTAGAATAAGCAGAATTAGGCGAGAGGTCGTGTGGTGGCCACAGCAGATTTTTTCGAATAATTTTTGTTTTACTGAATTTCTTTAAAAAATACACAAGTTATTATGCGAATCTGGAGCCATGTTTATAGTAATTTTCAACTTCAAAATGACATTGCATAGCTACGATGCGGGAAAGTACGAGTTTCGGGCTGGTTTCGGGCAGCCGTAGTAGTAGGGAAGAGAGTGAAATAGAAAAAAAAAGTAATATCGAGAGTATTCTAGGAATTCGAAAAAATGGTAGACGCGCCTCTTAAAATAGCATAAACTATACATTACCTGCGTACATTGCTGGCGCTCAACGTGTTAATTTGTATTCAATTTGTATCGTCCTCTACAATTTAAGAAACTAGTGAAATGTCACTCCGTATCTGGGGCTTCTGTGTCAAAGCGTCGCCTCTTAACTCTTCAGAATTAGCCCATAAACCGCGTACTTTATATCGTCTAGTTCACTTGGCGAAGCAGACCGGCGAAGGATCCATCGTCGTCATATTGATCGTCCGCGCGGCAACGTCAAACTCGCGCGTTTAAAAGAACATTATTTTTTGCCGGAATGAAGTGCGTACTGGCAGAACGAGAACTCGGAACGTTTGTAAACGGCAGTGAACCTAGTGAACGTTGTGGAACGGTGGCGGAACGTTGGCAAAACGTACACGGGTGAACTTTAACCCCGATAAGGTCAGCCGTTATTCGCAGCCAGTGAGGTGAAATGCGATTTGATTATTGGAATTTTGATGGAGAGTTGAGTTGTTGAGAGCAATTAGGTACACGAGTTTTCGATGTTTTACTTTTGGAGATTTTTTGGAATGCTTTACGAAATTTTACTAACACAGAGTTGATGTTTCCCCATTGCCATTTGATGCTGGTTTATTTAAATGAACAAAATTGTGCTATTTTGGTAGTAAAATTTGGAAAACAATATTATTTGTGCTGCTTTAAAAGAAGCAAATCTCTACAGCTCATTAGAAAATAGTAGTGCTGGGATCCGGATTCGGATAGTTTCGGTATCGAATCCAAAATTATCCGAATATCCAGATATTTCGAGATAAATGATACTTTACTATCTGGATATTGGATTCGAATAATAGACCGAATATTGGATACGGATATCAGGTTCAGATACCGGATCCGGATATTAGATTCGGATATCAGATGCGGAGAATAGAACCGGATGATTAAATCAATTTTATATGTGAGTTGTAATGAGTCTTAAATCCAGATTAGAGAATTCTATCTTGGTTCAGAATTAGGTAGATACTATTCATGTTACTACTCCTTGTTTGACGTAGTATTATAATAATACAAATTCTTAATATCAAATAATTTAGAATCTTTAAGGTGTACGTCTACCCTTAAATTTTACAGCGTTACAGAGGTGTACGCCTTCCACGTTTACTTTAATTATAATTGAAATATATGATGCTTTTAAATATGAGTGTATTAACAAAGGATGTCTTAATGCTTCTATATTTTTATTTTTTGTCTTTGGCCTAGGAATTTAAAGTCATTATTTGATATGATTTTTTTCGGGCACTATAAATCGCAATAAAAATTTAAAAAGCAAGAAGCGTGCAGCTAAGCTTACCTTTTTCGAATAATTTTAGTTTTACTTAATTTCTTTAAAAAATACAGAAGTTATTATGGAAATACTGGAGCCATGTTTACAGTATTTTTCAACTTCAAAATGACATTGCATAGCTAGGATGCGGGAAAGTACATTATAACTCACTTGTGTCATATGAAATTTTATGGTGCTAGTATAGTTAGCGTGTAGTAGTTCCTTATTAAATTAATTACTCATGCTACGATTAAAATATCTTTTTCAAAAAAATTACATATAATCTACATTAGTATCTTAACATCTGATTGGCAATATTTTTTCAAAAACTATTCCCAATTTCTAATTTTAAAAAAGTCAAATTTTGAAATTTTTTTTTTTTTAGAATTTTGAAATTTTTGAATCAATCCGATGTTAAGCATAAAATTATAGACATTTTTTGTAAATAAATTTAGTTATTAGTAAAGTACGAACGACACTTTTATAGTAGCTATACCCGAGCCTTAATGTGTGATGTGATAAATAGCACTCGCTGTTGATACAAACGTGAGTATAAATTGCAAAATAACTAGTTGCTGGGTTAGAGTAAAGTAATTAATTGTATTTTAATTCACAAGAAACAAGCTAAATTAATATTTAATATACTTATCTTTGTCATGATTAATTATGAACCTGTTTATTTATTTGAAATCTTCATAAGCGGTTACGGTTACTTTCATATAGTAATGAGTTTTCCTACTGGAGGTACCTACGTTCGATAGCAATAGATGAATATTTTCAATTATGCTAACACAGAAAATCTATTTCCGAAAAACCATTAATACAAATTTTGTTTTCTAATCAAATCCAAGAAACAAGTTACCAACCTAAAATAATTATTATTTAAAAGTTGTTATTAAGCGACTGTATTGTTGTTATTAAGAGTTGTATAAACGGGAATGCAGTCTGGTTGATTATTGTTTATTACATGAATTCAATTCAAAAGCCAACGTTTCGCCACCAATTGTTGCACCTTCATGTTGTGGTTCTTGAATTTACCAAATCTAAAAACATCTGCTGATGCATTTAATTTTTATATACCTATAGACAAATAATTCTGTAAGTTACAAATTAATTTATAAGTCGTATATTGTTATTGTGAATTTATTTATTTTTGTAGTTGTCCTAAAGATGCCACAATTGGTGGCGAAACGTTGGCTTTTGAATTGAATTAATGTAATAAACAATAATCAACCAGACTGCAATCCCATTTATACAACCCTTAATAATTATTATAAGTAATAACTTATCAGAGACAGTTGATAACAAAAATACTTATAAGGAGTGTATTATGGGCGATAAAAAAAGAGTTTATCTATCCATTTGTTTTACAGACGAAACTACAACTACAAAGCTCTAAAAATTCAGATTCATAATTCACTTATTCCACAGCAACAGAACTCCAGAATATCTGGAATAGTTTTATAAAACAATCGCGCTTTATATTAAAGAAACACAATATCGTAGAAACGTCTCTAAAACAAAGCTGTTTCATTGTTATGTAGAAAGAGTTCCGCTTCCGGTTTTGTTTACGCAGGACATGCAGCCATATTGAATTTTCTTTTAGCAAAATGAAAACATGCAGAACAATATTTATGTGTAACGTACTACCAAATGACAGAGTTCTTGTGCAAATATTGTTGGAGACATTTTAATTGGATCTGGAATTACAGACAAACAGAAAAATGTTATTGTTTTTGTTTCGCAAGATAAATTATGGATAATTTATTTGTCTTTTGACATTTCCATGTAAATATTGTTAATGTTTTGGTTTCGTTTATTTGTTCAAGTGTGTATTATGGTTTGCAAATTCGGAGTAGGTAGGTACTTACCAACGACAAAATTTGTAATAAGATTTACTGACAACTTTTTTAGTCCCTTGGAATAAAATAAAATAAAACTGGTTTGGAACAAAATAATATTTCGTTGTTTTGGAATCTGTTAAATTGAATATTTTGTTTGTCTATCTGTCTTTTATACATCTAACTTCATTCTGGCAACCTAGGTCCCAGGTTCGAATTCAATCAGCTACACTTAGCAATGTGTCGTCGACAATTTAAAATCAAGGCAACATTGCTTATAACATTGATGGCAATATTGCCAAAAAATGGAAATATAGGGCAATTTATGCTAATTATTAAATGAAATTAGTTTCTTAATTTTTAATTGGTTCTCAAGTTTATAGATCGACGATTCGTTTTTATAAAGATAAGAAAAACCTACTGGAAAACTTAAAAAGCACAATATTTTAACTTTTGGCAACATTGCTGGGAATTGTCGGGAATATTTCTAAATATCGGGCAATATTTCCATTTTTAATTCTTTACAACGTTTCCGGTAATATTCCCAAAGTGGCAATATTGCCCATTCTAAAAATTGCCGATTGCACATTAGTCCGGTCGCCAAGCCATGTAACCTGGAAGTTGGGTACAACAAATATTTTATGATTGATTCTAGTAGTATTTGATATACTGAATCATAATATGACGGGTGCCAGACTGGCACCCCTGGGCAACTCCAAAAAATTCGAAAAAATCGCCCAAAAAAATGGATTTTTTTGATTATTTGCCAATAACTACTAAACGGTTAGTTCTACGGTTAAGATTGTCCAGTGCATTTTTGTAGAGAACTTTAAACTGCTCTCTTCGATTAACCGTTTCTGAGATACACGCGTTCAAATTTTGAAACTTGAATTTTTTTTACTTTTTTCATTATTTTTGTGTTTAATGACCTGTACCTTCTAAAGAAATTAAAATTTTGATATTCGGTTTCTTTTATTAAATTCTGCAAACAATTCTCTATAAGATAGATTATTTTAATTTTTTTTGAAAGCCTTAGTTAAGCCAAAATTTTAAGATTTTCTTCGAGAGAAACATGAATTTTTTTACTTTTTTCATAATTTTTGTGTTTAATGACCTGTAACTTCTAAACAAATTAAAATTTTGATATCCGGTTTCTTTTATTTAATTTTGCAAACAATTCTCTATAAGATAGATTGTATGAAATTTTTCTTCAAAGCCTTAGTTAAGCCAAAATTTTAAGATTTCCTTCGAAAGAAACTTGAATTTTTGTTTACTTTTTTCATAAGTTTTGTGTTTAATGACCTGTAACTTCTAAACAAATTAAAATTTTGATATCCGGTTTCTTTTATTAAATTTTGCAAACAATTCTCTATAAGATAGATTGTATGAAATTTTCTTGAAGGCCTTAGTTAAGCCAAAATTTTAAGATTTCCTTCGAGAGAAACTTGAATTCTTTTTACTTTTTTCATAAGTTTTGTGTTTAATGACCTGTAAAATCTAAACAAATTAAAATTTTGATATCCGGTTTCTTTTATTAAATTCTGCAAACAATTTTTATGTAAGATACATTGTAATATATTTTTTAAAAGGCCTCTAATAATCCGAAATTTAATTATTTTCTCCGAGAGAAAATTGTAAAATTTTAGAATTTTAAATGTTTCTTTTGTTTAATCAACTTTAATTTCTGAACGGTTCAAGATATCGACTTCCGGTTTCCGGCATTGGATTCCTCAGACATTTTTATGTAAGATACATAGTATTAATTTTTTTAAAGTGCCTTTAATAAGCCGAAATTTAATTATTTTTTCCAAAAGAAAATTATAAAATTTTAGAATTCTTATAGTTCCTTGTGTTTAATCAATTCTAGTTTCTGAACGGATAAAGATATCGACTTCCGGTTTATTTTTTATGAAATCGTACAATAATGACTAACTTTAGCTCCGCTAAATCGTAGTAAAAAGTAAAACTTTAGTTCATAAATTATAAGTCATTAAACAAAAAATATGAAAAAGCTAAACAAATTCAATATTCTCTGGAAGATAATCTTAAAATTTTGGCTTAACTAAGGCCTTCAAAAAAAATGAAAATAATCTGTCTTATAGAGAATTTCTTGCAGAATTTAATAAAAGAAACCGGATATCAAAATTTTAATTTGTTTAGAAGTTACAGGTCATTAAACACAAAAATTATGAAAAGAGTAAAAAAATTTCAAGTTTCTCTCGAAGAAAATCTTAAAATTTTGGCTTAACTAAGGCCTTCAAGAAAAATTTCATATAATCTATCTTATAGAGAATTGTTTGCAGAATTTAATAAAAGAAACCGGATATCAAAATTTTAATTTATTTAGAAGTTACAGGTCATTAAACACAAAACTTATGGAAAAAGTAAAAAAATTTCAAGTCTTTCTCGAAGGAAATCTTAAAATTTTGGCTTAACTAAGACCTAAAAGAAAAATTTCATACAATCTATCTTATAGAGAATTGTTTGCAAAATTTAATAAAAGAGACCGGATATAACAATTTTAATTTGTTTAGAAGTTACAGGTCATTAAACACAAAAATTATGAAAAAAGTAAACAAATTCAAGTTTCTCTCGAAGAAAATCTTAAAATTTTGGCTTAACTAAGGCCTTCAAGAAAATTTCATACAATCTATCTTATAGAGAATTTGTTGCAGAATTTAATAAAAGAAACCGAATATCAAAATTTTAATTTGTTTAGAAGTTACAGGTCATTAAACACACAATTAATGAAAAAAGTAAAAAAAAATCAAGTTTCAAAATTTGAACGCGTGTATCTCAGAAACGGTTAATCGAAGAGAGCAGTTCAAAGTTTCATTTTTTTGGAAATTTTGTTCTCTACAAAAATGTACTGGACAATCTTAACTGTAGAACTAACCGTTTAGTAGTTATTGGCAAATAACCAAAAAAATCCATTTTTTTGGGCGATTTTTTCGAATTTTGTTGCCCAGGGGTGCCAGTCTGGCACCCGTCATATTATGATTCAGTATATCAAATACTACTAGAATCAATCATAAAATATTTGTTGTACCCAACTTCCAGGTTCAAGCCGATTTTCTCATTTGGCGACCGGACTACATTGCTACTTATGCACAGTGGCAACATTGCTGGGAATATTGCCGGCAATATTTCTAAATTTCGGGCAATATTCATTTTAATGTTACACCTCCTTAAAGAGGATAAGAAGGAGGTTTCGTCTTAAAAAATCGTCCAATTTCGTTAAAAATATTCCAAGTTATGAGCCAAAAACACCAAATGCACTTTTTGTTCAAACACGCATAGGTAACTTTGTTTCTACACATCGTAGACATTTTATTTTTCATGGAATTTAATTTACAGAAAATTGATTGAACTTTATTGCTCAAATGGTGAATCGATTTGAAAAAAAATTTCCAGCTCCGTACAGATCGCCAAAGTTGGACTTTTTTTCATAAAAAACGTTTTTTCTCATAGGGAGGGTTGAGGGGGTTGAAAGGGGTTACACTTAAGATCGCATGCAAGCCATTAAAGTTAACACTTGAAACTTTACTCGTATTTTCGTCAAAGACTCGTCCAAATTTGTCAAAAATACGCCGAATTATAATAGTTTAAAAATTGGCAAAATTTCAAAAGCGTTTCGTTTTTTGCTGCCAGCTTAAAATCAAGTTCGTAAAGTAACTTTACTGTCACTGTTTAGGAAGTTAGTAAAATATACCATATTATACATTTCCCTCGTCTCTGTCTTGTATTTAGAAATAATTTCCTAGATAACCTCTCTTCCTCCTTTATGAAATAAAGCTCCACTTCCACTTCAGAGCTTTATGAAGTTAAAGTTTATGACGGCTAGACTAGACTGCACCAAATACTGTAGCACTAGTTGTTTTACTTGTTAATTAATTTTAAAAGTACCTGCATAATGTATAAACATGAACCTTGCCGGCTGGACCATATTCGTACATTGTTGTTTCATGTGACAAAGTTTATTTTCCTTTATGTATTCTCATCATTATTTACACAATGAATGGATTATGTTTACCATTGTTTGGGGAGAACTTAGTCAACATGCTACGGTCCTTAATATATGCGTTACTGTTGTAAATTAAAAAGTTTTAGGCATTTTCTATGTATTATAGATTTAAAGTTAAGAGCCGAGCTTTCCATTTGTTCTCATAAAAGAAATAATAAATAATTGGGTGATTCTCAACGCCGCCGTGCATATATTTTAATACCATATAATAAATAGTGCTCAATTCACTTATCACGGAACTGAAAGAATTTTTTTAACTCGCAATTTTAGTTTGTTTTAACTCAAACAGTTTTGGATCTTGTGTCAAATGGAATGTCATCTTCGACCATATATAGGAATAGACAAATAACGCAAGCCTTTGTTGTGAAGCAAAGAACTAGCGTAGCGGTGTGAAGAGGAGTATGACCTTCAGATCCCTTGAAGTGTTGCAGTTAGCCTATTTTCATTCACTGTTCTATGACAGTGGCGTATCAAGACATAGTCGTTAAGGGACACCGGACAACATAATAAATATTATTTATAAATTATAATAAGTATCACCAACATTTAACAAAGTATGAAAATATACAATAAGAAGTATTTAAAAACTAAACTTTTTCAAAATAATTTAAGCATTCTTACTTATTAAGTCTGTGTTTTTGAAAAAATTGTTAAAATTATAAAACATAATTTTAAAGAAAATCAATTTATATATTTAAAATCATAGTAACAATCTTGAAACCTAAATAATTACCTACTTGTTTTTTTTGTAAACACATTCATTTGTTACCTGATTAACAATAATTATTATGAGTTCTGCAAAATTTCTGTCAATCTATAAAATCAATTTAGTTTTTTCTTCTTGTACGTAAAGCCCGTCTGGCACGATACAAAGTTTATCAAAATTTAATATTAAATTTTGATACGAAATATTATGATAAAATTTAAATTTGTGTCTGACACGGTATTAAATTTTTGTACAGAATTTTAATTTTATGTTTTTCATGACATTTTGGTGCAACGCAATAGCGAACTATTTTAATGTACTTTACTTTATCACACAATCACTGCTTAATCTACGACACAAGTCACTATACGCTTTTAAAAAACGAACTCAAAATACTAACAAACTCAAAGCAAAAACTGCAAGCACAGCAATGGCCATCATCTGTTACAACAAACCAGAAGTCAGCAATGTGCAACACTTTAGGGTGTCTTCACCTCCTTTCCCCGCCTATAGCTGCTGCTCACCGCTACCGTACTTCTTGCCTTCACAACATTGTATACTACAGCATTGAGTGTTATCTGTCTATTCCTATAAATGGTCGAAGAATGTCATCAATTTACTATTCTTGTCTTTGCACAATTAATTTAAATTTTATTTTATTCCATTCATAATTAATCAGATATTTATTATACAGTAAACAATTCAGTGGTTTCAAAAATGTGCTTCTTCGAAAACTGCCCTTTAATTAAAATTAATTATTTTCTGCAATAGTGCTGGAAATATACACTCTGTCACTCAAAATGAGTGCAGGAAATAACCAATTCTAGCACTAGTGCGGGAAATTAAAATTTTTGTTTTATTTAATTATTGTGTCGTAAGCAACCGTCAAGATGCTTAAAAATTAAAGGCAATGCCGCCCAAGCCCAAGTAGTTACATATAAATTGTCCAAAACCCGAATTTATTTTTCATATAATATATAACGATTCATTCTGAAACTCGTATGTATATATATGCAGGGTTTATACTTAGCTTTTTTTACCACTGCACATACCTACCATAAAATGAACACTTCGTCTTTTTTAATTTTTTATTTGATATACGAATTTTATTACATACAGTGCCATATTTTGAATTTTTTGGCGAAGGGGTTCATTATTAAAAAGAGAAAGCAGTTATAAAAAAAAATACCATAAGAAAAGTAAAAACGCCGAGGGCGAAAATTTGTTTAGTCAAGATTGAATTTTTATAGGTGAAAAATATTATTAACGGTCTATTTTTGTTCGAATCCGTTTTTATTTTATCAGTATTTTTCTGTAAGTAATAGATTTAAAGGGTTTCGTTATTTGTAATCTAAAATACTATTTAATTTCTCATACCAGCTAATTAATAAAAAATTTAATGGTTCATTAATTAAAATAGATTTTAAATTGGGGTCAAAATGACCTCACTAGACCTCTAATTATTTAATATTTACCATAATTAATTATTAATTAATAATATTTAATATTGAAGTCATAGTCAGTCACATATTTCACATTGAATCTTATATATTTAGGACAGTAGTAATTTTAAAACAACAAATTAAAAATATGTTTTGTCAAGTAACCTGTTTTGCGTATACGCAAAGTTGCACATTTTTACCATGTGGATATACGTGCGCAAAATTTCACTTAGCGGGCGCAAATAGATTTTCCAAAAATCTGGTGTCTCAGAAAAAATTAAATTGTGTAACAGTGTCACGTTTAAAAAGTTTGGAAAACACTGCTATGTATTATGTAAAAGAGACCAAAAGTGTTTTCATTCATTATTATTTCCCTTCTATATTCAGTTATTTTTCATAGTTAACTATCTCTGCTATCTATCATACACCTTTCCATTAGCGTATCATATAATCAATCTTCAATTGAATTTAAAACAAAAGACACCCCACAAAAAGTACCTATTCTTCCTCAATATCTTAAGGATCTTTTTCAAAAGAAACATTTGAAGAACGCAAACAAATAACTCATTTACTCCCACTAAGGGCTGCTCTTCATTATCAACGGTTCTGAAAACATCGACCTGTTACGAAACAAGTACCACCTAAATTATGCAGGAGCGGAAGGGTCTGTGAAGTATTTTCCTTCTTAACCCATTAACGCCCAACAATTTTTTTTAAAGGTAATTGTATGAAATTTTGTTTATAAGTTTAATTTGATGTTAGAATCAGTTCTTACAAAATAGGTGTCATATAAATAGGACACTGGGCAAATATTATATCTAATTTTAGTTTTCGTGCGAATGTTGTATTTTATTTATACGTTATCAAACAATACGAAAACTTAATAAATATAAACAATATCATATAAAATTAAGTAAAATAATGAAAAATAAAAATAATAATAATAAGTTGACATCAGCTCAGCTCAGCTGGTAACCGCACACGCGGTAAATAATACCAAAAACTCACAATATCTGAGTCTGCTATACCCAAGTTGGGTAAAAGGTGTGAAAGATAATGTATGTCTATGTATGATAATGTATTATTTTGTAATAGCATGACTGGAAAGTTAAAACATGGAAAGTTATATTAAAAAATACTTCGTTCGGGTTGAACATAAATTTACACATAATATGTTAATATTTTGTGACAATTTTCTGATCTTACGTTTAAAAACTGCAAAAAAGTTAATTTTTAAATTTTACTGATAAATAAATTAACAAAATAACTAACACGGTTCAAATATACATGCAGACTGCATATCAAGCGCGCAGATAAAAGTACACATATCTGCCCAGTGTCCTATGTATATGACACCTACTTTGTTTACACATTATTTTTGCTGACGTCTAATTTTTTTATAATTTTGATAACGAGGGATGAAAAATATATTTATTCTTAATACAAATCTGCATCAAAAAGTATCGTAAAGTTTATTTTACTCTATGAAAAAAATTAATAATCCGAACAAAACAACGAGCTTCAATTTTGTAAATTATAAATATTATCAAATTACAGCCCTTATTTTTATGTACGCTACAAAATAATTTTTTTTAGATAACCTAAGGTCTAAATAAACGTTTAATTATTAAATTTATAAAATCAAAGTATTCAGTGATTTTAAATGTAATATTTTTTATGCTGTCCTATGTATATGACACTGGGCGTTAATGGGTTAAGGAGCTTTTATCACAGTAAAAAAAGTATTTAACAAATTACTCCCAACCTATTAATCCTATAAATCTAAAAAAAATACCGTATAAAGACAAGGGCAGTAAAAAACTAGCTACGTTATCGAATTTTTTTAATTATTCTTATTTATAAACAATTAAATAATAATAATTCTGAGAAAAACTCTTCGTAACTATGATTGCATTGTAAATTTAAATGTTTGTATCACATTATTATATACAATTTTCAAATAGTAGTCGAGTAATTTGTTAAATAAATTTAAAAATTGCATGCGCGCTAGACCATCAAATTGAGTATTTTCTAAACAAGAATGGAGCGAAACATAGCAATTAGATAAATAGAGACAACATGTGCTCATAAAACGTAGGCTGTCAGCTGGTCAGCGCGGGTACCTGAAATAACGGGGATTTGTGATCTAGCAGCGCTGAGCGATGAAACCCCCTTAAGTGAGCTATGATCCCTGAAGAAGGGTTGGTTTATTCATTTATTTGTTGGAGATTATTTTATTATATTTCCTTGATGGAAGAATTGTAATCAACTAAGTAATACTACTGTGTTTATTTGTTTGTATCTTTATATTAATCTACTTTTATTGCTGCTTTTATCCTACTATAAGATTATAAACGTAAATTTTAAGCTCTTTAAGATTACTTTAATACAATGAAGTTGCTATTAAATCTATGCTAATTTTACGGGCATATAATTTTTAAATGAAATAGGTACTCGGAACGAATTTTACAATTCTTTTATTAATAAAATTTGCAGGATTCTGACACTTAAATTAAAATTTGAGATTTTAATCAGAAAATTAGTTACTCATTTCTCTTTTTAATAATCTTCAATCAAATGTAAATGTTTTTTGTCATCCTGTACGCAAAGTAACCTTTTTGTGGCTGTTTTGCGTGCGCAAAGTGGATCATTTCTAAACTATGCGGATATGCGTGCGCAAAGTAGGAGCGAGCAGAAAAATTCACTTTGCGTACACCGTGCGGTTACTTTGCGTGCAGGTATGACAAAAATATCGTGTCCTCGTCATGAGCGACCCTCGGCCAACCTCGGCTCCACCTCGGTAGACCTCGGGCTGCAACTCGCCTCGCGCAATTGCCTGCTTTGCGCACTATAGATATACAATATACTATTTTAAAACATCTAAAGATATAAGTAGGTATACTACTAGTATACTAAATTTTAATTTCTTTAACCAACATTTTAAACGGGTGCCAACTGCTAATCTACTAGTTTCTTAACTGAAGTGGACCATAGTCTTGAAGATTATCAGACGAGGCGATGCCGAGTTTAATAACCATAAATGATTGGTTACGATCCGTATTGCATACATAATTTTATCTGGTGGAGTGGTTGGATTCCACTATAATAACATCTACCATCCTGTAATTGGGAATTAATCCTGTAGGTTGGTTACCATAAAAAAAAATTTAAATTAAAAAATGTATCAATTTATTAACTATTTGGTATTATTATTAAACAATAAAATTAAACCTAAACTTTTTGAAATTGTCTTTATTTATTAACGAGTTGATTGTCATTTCATTATGGTTCTTGGCCTTAAAAATAAACATTATGGTCCTACAACTGAGGCTTATAAAGTTGTCATTATGACACAGCAACAAATAAATTGTGTACAGTAGCAGGCAGGACCGGATTTAGGGGGGGGGGAACACAGTAAGGGCTAGCACAAAATATTTCTTCGCTAAAATTTATAAAAATATTTTTATGTTACTATCTTAATATCGAGAACTATTAGTTAAAATTACATTAAAATTTATTTTCTCACATAAAAAGAGTGTTATTCACCTGTGTTTGTCCTTGAACTAAAAAAAAATTCGCCGGTGGCGCTATTTTGTCATTACAGTCTCTAAAATTTACAAATTTGATATTGATGTTGATGTTGTTTGAACAAAGTAATCGGCTGTAAAATATGAATAGGAAAAACAACTGTATGTAATTGGTAATTCAGCCAAAAAATTAAATAAGAAAGTAAGTACCTACTGCATTTTCGATTTATTTAACATAACGTTTCGATTTTATAAAGATTTGTGCATCTGAGGATGACTGCTGTGCAGTCGAAACGTCATGTTAAATAAATTGAAAATGTAGTAATTTCGTTTTTAATTTTTTGGCTGAATTAGGTACCAGTTAGTTGTTTTTCCTATTACTATTGATTTTATTTGTAATTTTAATTACATCAACACAATAATTGCCTTGAGGCCCTCAGAACCTTAAATCCGGCCCTGGAGCAGAGTATAGTGATCTTGGTCTTATAGTATCAGAAAAAAGTTAAATTTTATTAAGATCCGTAGCACTCGTAAAAAAAATATCCCCACATGTTTACTCCTTTACGATACCAAATTCGCACCCCAAACAAGTGAATAATTCAACAAACCTTAACTTAAAGAAAATCACCCTTTATTTATTTACGAATCCTCCAATTATCCGTTCCTCTACATAACCGATAACAGAAGCTCATTTATAAATTCAGATGGAACTCATTGACAGCATATTGGCTGGCTCATACTCATCGGTATTCATGGTGGCAGGCCATATTACAGAGATTTCTGTCGTTCTGGTTCGCAGGTTCGATTGTGGCTCTGGAGTTGGCGTGGTTCGATCCGAGGAGACAGTGCTCCTCAACCAGTGGAACCACATCACGCTGTACAGACATCGGTGGGACGCGTGGCTGCAGCTGAATAACGGCAAACATGTCCAGGGACGCTCAAAGGTAGGGAGAACATTTTACTTTTAGTTTTCTAAACTATTACGGATTTTTAGCTAATTTTCTAATGCCCTGTTCACGCGAGGAAAGTTTTCACTTATAGGTAATATCACATGTGCATTAATTCTATCCTGAAAATTTTTTTGAGTTTTTCCAATAACGTCTTAATTAGCTCGAGTGGTACTCGAGAGCTAATTACACGATAAAAAATTTCCTAGACATGAATTAAGTAATGCACGAGTGCATATTCGGTAAGAAAATCGCAGTGACATCGCCGCTCTATTTTTGAATTCTTTTTACAAAAGAAACTTGAAATATTTACTTTTGTTTTAACATTAATAAAGCTAGATTCAGACCTACCCAATTATAAGTATAAGTGCTAAATTAACCAACTAGCGTTTCCAAAAAATTCCAATTTGAATTAAAAGTACGAACGTTGAGCGCTGGTTGGTTAAATTAGCCACTTACACTTATAATTGAGTAGGTCTGAATCTAGCTTAAATATGAATTATTTACCTTTTTAATTGCTTATTTACAATCAAAATGACAATTTAACCAATTTTTAATTTAATGTCAAATTGCCATAATATGACGGAAAAGTTTCCGCTTATTAATTTAAGTTAATTACCTTAAGCTACGAATACAAAATTTCCGAAAAATTTTTATAGAACCATAGTTCCTATTAATTCATCCATTGACTGTTATTTGTGTCATGCAATTTTCAATAGTAATATATCAAGGGACCATTATTTTGCTGGAAAATTTTATTTCAAAAGATTGTTGCTTGGTAACATTTCGAGACAAATCACATGATCAAAATCCCGAGCTGAAGGCGAGGAATTTTATCATACAATTTGTCGAGGAATGTTACCTATAAGCAACAATCTTAAGAAATAATTTTACCTGCAAAATAATGAGACCCGAGATATATTTTATTAGACTATTTCCCAAATACACAGAAACAAAATATGAACTAATCGAACTTACACTGGAGTGTCCTAATATTTTTATTATTAAATGTTTTCTAATGCCAGAGTAAGCAAAATTTTACACTGCTGCAGACCGATTAAAATAATTATTCGTGGTTTTTCGTGTTTTTAAATCAAGACTTCAAGACTAATTTTCTGTGCCGAAACGGTTGTTTATTTTGACATTTAATTTTTTTACTAACCTCTGAGTGTCAAAATTTTTTATTTTAGATTATTTCGTTTCATCGTTCATCGTTCATTAGTAATTGGTTCCAAACTAAGGTTTTTAACGTAACTGTATTTTTTTGGCGTTTTATTTGATATATTTTTTATTTCATCGTAAAATAAAATTTTATTTAAAAAATTGTACATGATTAAAAAAATTCCGAAAAATTCATAAAAAATATCCAATTTATGCAAACTTTATATGGGTAAGCAAGTTAAAAATAACACCAAATTCACTGTCAATTGCTTTCTGCAAAAGTTGTTTAAACCCTATCATTAATTTTTAAGTACAAATTTTCTTAAATCGTCTCATTTAATTAATTATCAACGCTTTAACTTTTTATCCGACGTTATATTGCTCTTTGCAGAATGTCTTCTGTTACTCTGTTTTCGCAGGTTTTAATATAGAATTTGTTGTGAAATTTAGAAATATGATATTTCATTTCATATTATTTACTAATATTTAGTTTAACACCAAATAGGTTCTGTTATTGGATTCATTATTAATTTCCCACAAAATACAAAATACATAAATTGGCAATTATCATGAAAATGGAACAATACACTACTGGTTTCCCGTTTCATAAAATTATCTAATTACTATCTCATTACTACTATACATATAATTATAACTCCCTAATGTATAGAAACATGCATAATATATTAATATTATTATAGTAAACAACAAACAAATTAATTATTTGGTTTCAAAAGAGCTTAATTCAATCTTAAATGATTTATTCATGATTTTCCGAATTTTGAAACTACAACAACCTTGTTAAAATTGCTGAAAAGATATAACCGATATAACTCACAAATATAAATTGGCATTCAGATTCTGTATAAATTATTGCTCATACATAAATGCATACAATGTGATTGTGAGCGGGAATAATAAATAAAATTACAGGAGGAGAAAAACTGACGACTGTTTAGCTTAACAAGAAGGTTCCTTTGTGTATTTTGGAAATTAGAGAAACAAGGAATGTTGAACTCTTGAAAAAGCATGAAGGTTACCTACAATAATGGCCAATTTGATGACGAGATACGTATGTATCACGCCTTTTACCCAAGTTGGGTGTGGCATGATTGTTAGTGGAGAGTAGTGAGTACACCACAGGAGTACATGAGGGATTTTTCGTGCAACTAGAATTGTATCTTATCTATAATAAATATTACATTTATTATATTTTGGTTGTTAGTCAACAAATCAACTGATGTTTTGACCAATATAACTTCTTGTGTTATGGTTCTTGATCAACAGAATTTCCTGTACATACTAATCAAGAAACAAACAAAATTTTACACATTTTAAAGTCACTATGTCAATTAGTATTTTTAGTAAGATTAATAGTTATTTACGATACAAGTACGTAAAGCAAATATTTAGTCACGAAGAGGTTCGAATTGAAACACGAGCGCAGCGAGTGTTTTAAGACCCGTGAGTGACTAAATATGCAACCCGTGACTAATGAAATCTTGCTATTAAACAATTGTTTTACAAACTAAAAACTGACAACTAATTGTCAATTTTACACACTATCGTAGATAATAGTTATTTACGATACAAGTACGTAAAGCAAATATTTAGTCACGAACGGGTTCGAATTGAAACACGAGCGCAGCGAGTGTTTTTAGACCCGTGAGTGACTAAATATGCTTTACGTATGTGTATCGCATAAGATTTTATCTACGATAGAATTTTAAAAACTCGAAAAATATAAAAAAATAATTTTAAATTTGAATTAGAATCAAGTCAAGTTTGCTTCGACAAGAACGTTAGTTACCGATTGTTGTGCGGATGTTTAATTAAAAATTTTGCGTGTTTTAAAACTTTAACCACTCGTTGCTGCGCAACCCGTGACAAATTAAATCTTCCTATTAAACAATAAATTGTTTTACAAACTAAAAACTGACAACTAATTGCCAATTTTACACACTATCGTAGATAAATGAAATTATTAATCCACTTTACCTTATGTGGAATTAATAATATAATTAATTAAATTTCAAGTTTGTGGCACTAAAATGTATAGGTACATTTTTTAGAGTGAAAGATATTTAAATAAAAATATCTATAAGGGAAAAAAATTACTGGAAGTCAGTCACAAAATTTGAAGGGTTTATTTCAACTCCAACCGGTTTCTACTGTAGTCCCTGAAGATGACCCATGTGGGGTAGAAACCGGTTGGAATTGAAATAAACCCTTCAAATTTTGTAACTGGCTTTCAGTAACTTTTTTTCCTTCCTTATCTCATCATCCCAGTCAAGAAGTTTTCATTACAAAAATATCTATATTCATAATCGGTACTTAATTTAGTGTTTGCCATTTAATTTTTATCCTCAAGTTGTGACCCACCTGTATATTATAAAGCAAGGACCAAATTTCTACAATGATGTTCTCTATTTTCTCTTTAGGGTCTGTTTTCTCGGATCACATTCCGAGAGCCGCTATTTATCGGCGGTGCAGGGAACACCACAGGGCTGTCGGAGAAGCTCCCGGTGGCTGGCGGCCTCAAAGGCTGCGTCCGGCACCTGGAAGTCAACGACCAAGTGTACAGGTTCTCTCTGGAACCCCAAGGAGATGCTGCCAAAGGCTTCGGATTACGTAAGTAGAAATAAGAATTTGTGTGGGATTTATAGGTATTATGTTAAGTTCATTTTACATTCAGCAATATTGCAAATGCAAGTGCAACTTCTGACAAATTGTTTCAATATTGGTTGAGTGTAATGCAGAAATTGCACGCTCAACAGGCAGAAGAAATCTTGAAGCAATCTTGAGGCAACGGTTGCATGGAAGAGAACATGTTCTAATTTTTGTAAGGCTTGCAGGGCTTGCAGGCAATTCACAGTTATTTCTAGTTATTTTTAGTTCGTTCTGATGCTACCAACTGAACATAAACGTCAAAAAGATTAATTTGTGTTTGAAAGTTATTGCGTTAGTGGTTATATGCCATTCTATCCTTATTTTCCAACAATATAAATAATTGCATGTTGCTGATGTTACTCAATGTAAAATGAAAAAAATGTCTTCTGCAATTTTCTTGTTCAACTCTGACTTGAAGATTGCAGTTGCCTGTTGCGCTTGCTCAATGTAAAATGGGCTTTAAACAAATTGTCCTTATTTTAGTAATCATTTTTAAATAATATTTATAATAATACCTGCATCAAAAGTTTCGCAAGATAATTCAAATCTAGAAATTTATATTCGACATAAATGCAAACCGAGTATGTGGAACCATGCGACTCAAAAATGGTACAGGGTTGTTAGTTTAATTCAGTTCAAACAAATTTGTATATCGCCTTATGTTGAGGAAACAAACTAGTTTTAATTTTCCTGTGAATGAGTCTTTTGATGCAGGCATTTTATTTAGAACTGCATTGCACTATTAAAGATCTGTGTCAAATAACATTTATTTTCTAGATTTGCAAATTATGGTGCTTCATTTTCCTATATATTAATATATTCTTGATTTCTGGTGTTGAATGGATACCCGATAGTTGACTTTTGACTTTTCTGTGGCCAGATTCTTGTCATATTCACTTAAGATCAAAATCCCGTAAATAATCCTGCTACTATTGATCTAAATTACATAAGAAACTCAATTCTCTTTCAATGACGTTGCCTTTAATTTTCCAATATCACTTCTCATCTCAATACCCTTGCCTTTGAGTTTGAACTAATTCCTTCCCAAACCCCATCCTAACTAACGGGTGCCCATTGCAACACTAGAACATACAAATCTAGAAGGAATATGCATAGTAACGTAGCAATACACCAGAAGATACAAATTTAAATAATGTATATTTCATTTACAGAAAAATTTCAATCTAAAATAATTTTATATTCAGCATAAAGGGAACGCACGCAGTACTCTAAAGTGTAAATGTTACTTTTGTACAAACACAACTTTGTTTAATTGTTACTTGTCGCCCCTTGTGACAGTTCCACATTGAGTACAGTGCACCTCTTTCAAAGGCCCCCATCTTATCAAAATTCAAAGAATCATCGATATTTGTGCAAGATTAGCCGAGTTCTGACCGAAAAGGCACAAATTGCAATTTTTATTAAAAATTCATAACTCCGCGCCAAATCATCAGAAGTACTCAATTTGTTTTCAATACCTGTACCGAAAACGCCACCTTTCGTCCTTATTATTAGTTACGAAAGTGAGGTATTTCCTCCCTAGGGAAGAAAAGTACTTTTCTCTCGCTTTATGCTTTATTTTATGGAATTATTATACATTTTTCCAATGTGATCATATCATCATCCGGTTCATCAATTCTTCAACTTCTAATAATTATTGCTTATCGGTGCAGGCACTAGTCGGAAAAAACGCCACTTTTGTCACTATAGTTGTATAATATACTATTTCCCTGAAAGGAAAATAAATGAACTTTACTGCCTGGGTAGTTGATTGAGTCCACGATTTTTTTGCACTCGGTACAAATTGTTTAAGTTTGACATTTTTTGACAAGCAGGGTGGCAGGGGGTGAAACAAACTTGGCGTCAGATTAACTTGCATGACCTTAAAGAGGAAACTTCAATTCAATCTTGTCAGAACTCGAAGATTCATCCATTTGCGACCAAATTCAACCGAGTTATGGCGGTCTAAAAATTCGGAATTTGCATCTTCTACTACCGTTCGGCCCGCAAACGCAAAACATGAATCATCATCATCTTTTGCGTTAACGGAATACTATAATGATGCCACCTGATATAATTAGTTAATGTTTTGCGATAGCGGGAACGTTTGCGTTGCGTAGACGGAGCTTTACATTTTCTTGAATATTCAATGTGTCTATCTGTTGCAGAGGAATGTACAGCAGACCGGTGCAGCCGCGTGCCATGCCAGCACGGCGGCAAATGTCTCACAAGCCTCGACACCGCCGTGTGCCTGTGTCCGCTGGGCTTCAGCGGCGACCTGTGCGAGACCCGCGTGGACCTGGAGGTGCCCGCGTTCAACGGCAGCTCGCACCTGCGGTACCGCGGCCTGGCCGACTCTTCGCTCACGTGGCTCGACATCGAGGTCACCCTCAAGCCCAACACGCCCAGCGGACTCTTGTTGTACAACGGACACCGGACTGACGGCAGCGGAGACTTCATGGCGCTGTATTTGAATGAGAAGCACGTGGAGTTTGCGTTTGATCTGGGCACGGGGACTGGAGTTGTCAGGTTAGTTGGTGGTTTTTACTTTAAATAGAGCTAAATGGCATTTGAATATTATTGGCATGTAGTACTTATACCTCGTTTCAGTTAAGAAATAAGCGTTGGGTAAGATTTACAGCAGCTAATATTTTTCATTTTCGTTGGCATTACTTATACAGGGTGATTCATCGTAACTTACTTATTTCAAAACGCAATAATGCCCATTTTATGAATCAAAAAACTTTTTATTTTTATTTTATTATCTAAAGTTTTGTTTCTCCCAGTTTTCAAAATCATATCAGGTAGATGACGCCCCCCATTGTTTATACACTGAATAAGCCGATTTCTGGCGTTTGTAATAACCCTTTCCAGCATGGCAGCGGGTATGTTGGCAATTGCGGCCCGGGTGTTAGCCTTCAGGTCTTCTAGGGTCCTTGGACGGTTGACGTAAATGCGGGATTTCAAAAAAAAATATCACAAGGAGCCAAATAGGGGCGAGCGGGCTGGCCAATCCAAATCGCCTCTTATTGAGATGAGGTGCCCCAGGAAGTGTTCGACTCAACTGAAAACACACCCTGCTCCGTGCTCCAACGCATGGTGGGGAACAAAACTTGCACCTATCGAAGGAGATCACTCTCTCCCCACTACGATCCCTACAGCCTGATGGCACGCATTTTTTTAAAAGCAAATTATGATGAATCACCCCAAGAGTGGCCAAAATATTACATCTTCATTATATAAGAATCACATCTCCATATTTCAAATATACATGTCCTTAACTCCATAATTAAAAATTTTATCGCCATATTCATATGACATCTCCATAATTTAAATAGGTATACTATACATCTCCTTAAATAAAAATTACATCTCCATAATTAAAAATTACATCGCCATAATTGAAATGACATCTCCATAATTCAAATATACATCTCCATAAATGAAAATTATATCTCCATAAATAGAAATCACATCTCCATAATTCAAATCTACATCTTTTTTAAGTTCAAGATAAAACTTGAATTTTTAATATTTTAATCAACCCATACATAAGAGAGTTAAAAAATTAGAATAGTATCATCATATTTATGGATAATTTTAAAACTAGGAGTGCAAAGTATTTCCTTAGATAATTTTGTTCAAATATCGTAATTATATCTAGCCATTTTATTTTTAAAATTATGTCGTCTTGTTTTATATATTCTATGTAGTTCCAAAGATCACAAGAAAGATAATATCTTTGATAGTCGCATCAAACGATTCACGAGATTAGCAAATAATACATTCAAACACAAGCATACAAACAACCAATATTTTACTTTATCCTTTCCTTTTCCAATTCAAGTACAAGTACATTTAGAATAATTAATTCTGTGGTACTTTATTTGTAGTTCACAAAGCAATGGAATATAGTTTTTTTCATTATATTTTGGGCTTCGACGCAAAATAGATTCTGTACCGGTCATGTTCGACATTCATGTAATAATTTTATCAATATTTAATGACCAAAAGATGTGTAGGTACACCCAATTTCTTATTATTAGTATTATTTTTCACTGTAGATAATTCCATCAAAACGTATTTAAACGACGGAAAAATTACAACTTCTGCTCCATTGTCCTGGTGCTGATACTGACTGAAGCAGAAGTAAATTATCGAATTTAATTTCACTTATCTTTTCCGTCATTTTATCTATTATTGAATTTCTGAAATTGCCTTGACTTCTGATTAAACATTAAATGATTCGTGAGAAACCTTTTAACGGACGCATTTATATTCTGCACAAGAAACCATTAACGTTTTGATGCGCATTCTAATATAATGTATTTTAATATAATTTTACTACGACCATTTCTTTCAAAACATTAAGTTAACGTTGAAACGTTCTTGCCTGCAGGGAGAATTTTTATTGTCATTCAATATCAATTATGAATTATGTTAGTTGTCAGTTTAAGAGGTATTCTCACGAACCACCTTTACTTTATGCTTATGGGAACGCTTCTATCTGTCCAATATACCTGATGTAGAATTCTTTTCTGACCTATAGGAAATACAATGTTAAAATTTTAATTTATCTCTAAGTTTTTACCTATTGATTTTAGAGTAAAAGTGTAAATACAAAAGATTTTCAGAATAAAAAACTGCATCGAATAAGCTTAATTTTTTTGTTCAATTCGATTTCTTTCACGAAATAAACATGAAATAAAAATTAACAATTTAGGCTAGTTTCAGACTGCCATGTAAAATTAAACAAAACAAAACTATTTATTCCGTCACTCTGACAGTTGACAGATTTGAAATAGTTGTTCTAATTGATTTATTGGACCATAAGAAGGATTCACTAATCAAAAAAATAAGTTAATAATTATTTTATTTTCCTTCTTTTCTTCCTAAGGTACATTTTATCGTAATTAATTGAAGTGTTTATTTTTTTTTATCTGACTAATTAATTTTATTTTTCATGGCACTCTGTAAACAGCTCAAATTTAATTTACGTTTATCTTGTGACAGGAACGTTTTATATCAATTTATTTTTATTCTGAACATCTTTTGTATTTACAGTTTGGCTCTAAAAGCAATAGGTAATTAAAAATTAAAATTTTAACATTGTTTTTCCTATAGGTCAGAAAAAAATTCTACACCTGTATAATTTTAAAAATTGTAAATACGCAGTTACGTCTGCTATTTATTTTCAAAAATTCAAACAATTTTATTTAAAATTTTCTAGTTTTTGTTTACGCAGTTATATCTGCTATTTATTTTCAAAATTCCAACAAGTTTAAATTAAAATATCCTAAATTTTTATTCTGGATTAAACTACTAACGGATAACTGATTTTTAAAGATAAAATATCTCCATGTTAAAATAGTTTTACATAAAACTATTTTAACATGGAGATATTTTATGCTTGTGTTTGATTGTATTATTTGTTAATCTCGTGAATCGTTTGATGCGACTATCAAAGATATTATCTTTCTTGTGATCTTTGGAACTACATAGAATTTATAAAATAAGACGATATCATTTCTAAAATAAAATGGCTAGATAATAGTTACGATATCTGAACAAAATTATCTAAGGGGATACTTTGCACTTTTAGTTTCGAAAATTATTTGTTTACGCAGTTATATCTGCTATTTATTTTCAAAATTCCAACAAGTTTAAATTAAAATATCCTAAATTTTTATTCTGGATTAAACTACTAAAGGATAACTGATTTTTAAAGATAAAATATCTCCATGTTAAAATAGTTTTACATAAAACTCAAAGGATAGATTTGAAATTTCTTTTATACTCGCATATACCTACTCCAAAATTTGAAATTAGGCTAAATTAGTTTTTTCTTATTTTAGGTTTCTCTCAAATTCATATTTCAATTTGACAATCTTCCAAATTAATTAGCGATTACGCGTTTTATAAAACCATTATATCTATATCACTCTTTTTACTTAACTTGAGTGTGGTAGCAGTAGCCTCATATGTACTGTGATTACCAGGTGTGCGAGTACCAGCCGTCAATTCACTCATGGTTGTTAGTGGAGAATACTCTAGTGATTAATATACTTAGGTACCTTCATTCCCGGGAACGAATAATTCGGAAAATTTGTCAAGTTGTGTTTTGTGTTTAGGATAATTTCCACTACTGGTACAAAATTTATTTAGTGTTTATTAAAATAATAAGTTCTAATACAGATCATTATTATTGCGTGTTGACGACAGAATCAAATTTACTTAACTTAAATATCTCAAAACATGCAAAGCAATCAAAGCATGAGCTTTGAATTTAGAATAAAAAATAAATAATTTTAGAAAAACGACATTATAATGTGTCAGAACTTTTAGATGTATTTGAACTTTAAAACTAAGAAGTATGTTCTTTATTTTATAGAAGCGACCACGAAGTTTCCCTGGGCGAATGGCACCAAGTAAAAATCTCCCGTACGGGTCGTCTAGCAATCATGCAAGTGGACTCACAACCATCGACAGAAATTTTATCACCAGGAGCCTTTACACAACTATCTCTGCCTCAGAACCTCTACTTAGGAGGTGTTCCAAACTATTCGTCCGTTTCTCCAAAAATAAAAATACGTACATCATTCGTAGGCTGTGTTCAAAAGGTCGTCATCAACGGAAACCAACTGTCAATCCTCGCAGAAGCTTTGGGAGGAGTAAACGTAGATAATTGTCCCCATCCGTGCGTTGCAAGACCTTGTGGGGACGACGGAACATGCATTCCCGACATGGACTACTTCACATGTCAATGCAAACCCGGCTACAGAGACCAGCTCTGCTCGCAGAAGAGCCCGACTGAAATGACATCGATCGAAACCCCCATCCCGTCATTTAGTGGCAAAGACAGTTATCTGCATTTCAGTGATTCGAAGACTATCAAGAGACTGAACACTTATCCACTCGATGTGAACATGAGATTCAAGCTGATGTCCTCGGATGGCTTATTGCTATGGTTCGGGCTGCCTGAAGGTGGCAACGGTAAAGATTTCTTGGCGATAGGTGTTGAAAGAGGATCGCTGGTCTTAAGATATAATCTCGGATCCGAGGAAATGGTTATTGTGTATAATGTTACGAGAGTCAATGACAATTTGTGGCATCGCGTTAAAGCCATCAGGTTGGTAATCAATAAGTAATCATTTTATTTATTTCATGATATAAACTGAGATTCTTATCTCACCACACTTCACTGCACATGTATAAAAAAAAATTACACTAAATTTTCCATTTCAATAAAGCTTAACTGTAATCTTAATTTTCACTTACCCATATTTATTACATTTCAATGTTTTACACATAAATCATAAATAACTGCAAATTAACATTTCCATCTTTTACATTCAATGTTAATTTAACACTTAAATACTAGTACTAAAAATTTACACTATCTAAGTTTTACTTTACATATTAGTGTAATTTTACATTATGATAAAAGTACATTTAAGTACTCTTATTAACTGTACAATTACATTTGTCATCTAGATATTTATACTTGAATTACTTTTTGTTGTAAATTTATTTTTATCTAAGCGTAACTTTATAGATATATTTACTTCAACTCTTCTAAGAGAAAGTGTGTTTTAAATTTTCGTTTTCATTCATCACGCCTTTTTACCCAACTTGGGTATGGCAGCAAGTTGTATAGATATAAATACATTATACAAGGTATTTTTAAACTTGGGGATAAATAAGTTAAGGGTATATTAATATAACAAGACGTACTGGGCGTGAAACAGAAAGAAATTTTGAAAAAGTCGCGAAATAAAGGGTAATTTATTTAATGGGAATATTTTTAGTACCTCTGGTTGATAGCTATTCTTAATATTTTATTTCAATCTGAAAAGCAGTACCTATGTTATGAAATTTTCGATAATTTATTTCAATTATGCTTTTAATAAAATGTGCTTCTCCAGTGGTATTAGAAATATTCTTTTTGAATAACCCTCCCTTGATTTTGTAAATATAAAAAATTATTTCTATTCCACGCTCAGTACAACATTAAGGTTTTCCCAAAGTATAAAAACACCCTATATTTTACCTAGTGTGTGGTCATCAGCGGTCAACTCATGGGTTTTAGTTGAGAGTACACCACAGTGCAGATTTTTGTGTGGAGTCAACCTGAGTCGATCACACAAAACTCTGTTCACAGTTTTAAATTGATTACTTGAGGAGTCTTTTACCTTTGAATCCTGAAAACAAGACATGTACTGAATTAGTTGAATAAATTATAAATTATCCTTTTCCAAGATCCATATTGAAGATTCAATTTAGCGGTACTTCTATTTAACAGGCGATTTTTACCAGTATTATTTTTCTCAGGATTCAGAAGCATAAAAGAATCATTCGCTGCTGCGTTCAATGAATCTAGCAAGTTTCTTTTATATAAGGTGTAACTTTTGCATTTACCTCAAAATTACAAACGTAAACTCGTCTAATTCAGCATTAGCCCTATCATTCAGTCAAAAATTTGCTAAATTCTTATATTTTAGGCTTTCAGCATAATGTTTATGAAAATTCACGGAAGCATTAGTGTTGTAACACGTGTTTTCGTAAACTTGAAATCCTAATTTTAAGGCAAAATGTAAAAGTTACACCTTACATAAACAAGGCCT
Source organism: Agonum fuliginosum (assembly GCA_947534325.1). Classification (NCBI taxonomy): domain Eukaryota; kingdom Metazoa; phylum Arthropoda; class Insecta; order Coleoptera; family Carabidae; genus Agonum; species Agonum fuliginosum. The sequence continues at coordinate 32,128,222 of OX384037.1, forward strand.
TATGCTGATTGGTGCAACAGTGTAAATTTAATAATGTTACTATGGTTTGTCTATCTTTTTTAATATCGCTAGCGCAGCAAAAGCAGCAGTTTTTTTGCTAGCACTGTTGACACAATTTGCTAGTAAAACTGTCAAATCTTCACTTGTACACCAATCAACGTAAAGAAATTCGATAGATTTGCTAAGTTCATTGAACGCAGCTAATGTGTGAACAGGGCTTGATGCACTCAGCTATCCACCCTTTAATATAATGATTACTAATGTGAACATCATCTTCAGAAACAGCGTGGGCGGGCTCCTGGTGGTGGACGACGGCCCCGCAGTGACAACGCAGTCCATCGCGCCGCTGAAGCCCCACAGCGGGGACCGGGGCCTGTACGTGGGGGGCATGCCGCAGACAGACGCCGCCACCGGGCACCGGTACGCCAGCGGCATCGTCGGCTGCGTGGCGGACCTGGTGCTCAACACGGACTACCGGATCCAGCTCATCACCATGTCCGCCGTCGGCAGAAACGTGGGCCATTGTGAACCCTAACCAGTGCGCGAACCTAGCCCCACAGACGCAACGTCATTTGTATAAAATAAACTTAGATGGTGATGCTTGAACACGAGTGCAAATGTACATTCTTTAATGAATTCACACAACTTATCAATAAGGCTGACTTTACAAGAAACTAAACTAATTTGTATATGTACTGATACAAGGCAATTTTGTGTTAGGATAACGTACAGTAGAGTAAGTGTTAATTCAAAGATTTAGCTATATTTATTATTCATTTTACAGTCCAACTTAATTCTGACGATTAGAGCTGGGATTTTATGCAAAATGCATATTTTGAATTTTTGGCATTCTAAAGGCTGTGTTTTCTGTAAAGTTATGTTATTGTTCATAATGACACGGAGCCGTATAACATAGAAATCATTTATCCAACTTTACAGAATTCAAAAAAAGTAATCAGTTACATCTATTATAATTTTGGATATCTACATAAATTATGTAAAACCAAAAGCGTTTAAGCCTACTTTCATTTTACATATTTGCATATTTCTACGTTTTTAAGCATATTTCTTCATATTTATAATAAAATCTCCTATTTGCTATTATTTATTTATACCTTTTACTAATTCTTATAAATTATTTACTTTAGATTATCATGCTATACAAAATAACATAATGCAGTAGGATCTCGAACCGGTTATCGATTCAGCTCCGGTTATAGGTTCAACCAATTTTTTTAAATCTAAACTAAAATAGCTGCGGTTCATTCCGGTTTTTGTTCCTATTCCGGTTTGGTTCGAGTCCCTGTAATGTAGTATCTTGCCATTAATTTACAAAAATTAAAATTCACAACAACATAAAAAATGTTTTTTTATGAAATTGTACAATAATGAGTTAAGTACTTTTGCTCCGCAAAGACGTTGTAAAAAGTACAGCTTTAGCTCCGCATTTTTCGACCAATCAGAGCACTGCCTGTGCGAATATTACAAATTTAACATAATTTTGCGATTTCATAAAAAATATAATCTCGGCTGTAAGGATATTTATTAATAATCACGTGGTTATTTTCCTCGGCTGACGCCTCAAAAATCTTCTACATTCACAATGAAACATCCTTCTTTATAGTCTAAAGTCTAGATATATAAATAACTATTTTCAGAAAATTAAAATGATGAAAAATGCTTGTTTTTAACAAAATCTTGAGCATACGTGCATATTTTCGTAATTTTAGTGTATATAATCCCAAAAATTTGTATCTATATAATGCGTAGGTATATATGAGCGCATTTGAGTGTATATAAATCCCAGCTCTCCTGATGATAATGATGTGAAATTTGTATACTAAGTTATTCCACTCTGTTATGATCAAAGTCAATGCAGTTTGTATAGTTTCAGCAACTCTTTCACGTCTTTATTAATTGGAATTTGCTACAGTGGTCTTGTTTCGCTTGTTAACACATTTCGTGTTGTAAAATATGTAAACTTGCTTCAAATTCAAATAAGTTTGTTCAGGTGTTGATTTCAGGTGTGAGCTTCAGCACGATTCAAGCAGTGACGTATCTCAAAAGACTTCTAGTGCTACGACCTAATACATTTTCGAAGTATGTGTTTAGATAAGATAGCAAATTAATTAGGTCCAAACTTATACATAATAAAAATACATTTGTCAATATATTACTACAACATATCATTGTTGCTTAAAATACGATTTTTATTACTCCGAAAAATCTACCATTATTTTATTTTGGTGAGTTTTTTTTTCTATTTTTTTCATTATTTATTTTTAAATCTAAATTTATTTCAGAATTTACAGACGTATTCAAAATTCATCAACAATTATTGTTATCCAAGTCGCCTAAGTATTATGTCAACGGTTACGCGTTGGAACATGCTTGTTTTGTTAGTAGTCTATGGACTAACTTCCAGTAGTGCAAGATCGTTAGAGGACGCAGAAATCATTTGGAGTTATGTAAGTAAATTTTAATTTTTACATTTAGTAAAATAAAAATGAATGTATACATATTTATAGCTTCAAAGATAAAGAAAATGTTTTTCTTCTCATAGGGTTATTTTGATAAGACTAATATTTATTGAAATAATTTACTTAAATAAATCAAGGGGTAGAACAAAAATTGAACGTAAAATTAAATATAAGTACCTAATAACTGAAATAATGCAGATTGTTAGTAGAATTTATTTTCTATGTGCTTACACTTCGATACAATGCTTACAATTCGATACGACATGCTTATCGTAAATATTGCATTGCCAAATTAATTATTTACAAAAAACAATTATTTACATTATGTAATCTACTGCGCTGCTTTAAAATGACCATAGAAAAATTATTATTCTAAACTCTTCAGTAAAGTTATTCATTAAAATTCGTATTTTAATTGTGTTTTATGGTTCATTGAATAATATATTCATTATGCAGGTAACTTTAGTAAGGTAAACCCCTCCATAATACATACTATTGTATTATGGATTCATAATTCAACACTATTGTATTTGATTTTGTTATCATTCATCTATTGACTAATAAGGTACTATAAATAAAGCCGAGTTTACACGGGCTTAGTACTTGTCATTAGTACTAATGACAAGTACTAAGCCCGTGTAAACTCCCCATAACTTGCCACTCTTCTAATACTAACTACTTGTCATACCTGTTTACAAATAAGTATAAGTGACTAGTACTAATAATAAGTACTAAGCCCGTGTAAACCCCCCTTAAAGGCCGAGCGCCTGCAATCAGTTCTTCTTCTTCATCTGTGTAGAAATGTAACAGCTGATTTTGTTTTGGTTTTCCTGGCAATTTATTTTTAAAACTATGAGAAAATATCATCAATTACTTTTACTTTTAACTTCCATTGTTAGTGTAGCGTTATTGTTAATTTATCGACATGAATACAACCGCCTACGATACGTATTAGAAGTGTTCAACTTTTTTGGACAGCCCAACGACTGCACTTTTCCGGAGTTAGCAAATATAACAACCCCTTTGCAACATGATTGGGGACCAACGCCTTTTTGGACATCAGAGGAGAATTTTGCAATGTACTCAGCATTTATGAAAACAGAAAATGATATAGAAGCACTAGTAGTGCGTGAAGACAATAACAATGCCATTCAAACTTGTATCTTATGGTTTGAAACAAATTTGAAACCAGTTACCGGAAAGGTGAACTATTCCAAGATCACAATATTGAATGAGGACAATAATTTAGCATTTTATAAGTATAACTGCCGTGTGGACTCAGTCGCAGAGGCACCTTACGCAGTATCGTTTCATAATGACAATAAAGTATCGAAGAAAATTTTAATTCCTCCGAAAGCAAAGAAGAAATACGAATTTACAACCGTATGTGTTGTACCGTCAGAAGAATATTCAAAGCAACAGATAGTAGAATTTATAAGCTTCCACAAGATAATCGGAATTGATTCATTTCTCATATACAACAACAACATTCCATACAAATTCATGCATTTATTACAAAAGTTATCTATAAAATTAGGAGTACAAATAATAAATTTTCCATGGAATTATCCATACAGATCAACAGAGCAAATAAGATCAATCGTTGAAGAGGATTGTGTACTCCGAACAAAAGATACGAGCAAAAATGTGCTAACATTAGATTTTAAAGAGTTTGTAGTGCCAAAACATCATTTCAGCTTATCATCTTTACTCGATAGCTACGATCCTTCGGATAAAACAAATCGTTTTGGCCTCAGTGTTTTGTTATTTTGTACAAATGATAATAATCCTATTTATAGAGCTAGGGAACCATCTATGTTACAAAATGTGTATTATGATGCTACAAACACACCGGAATATCTATACGTACATCGAAGCAACGTTGCTCAAAGTAACAGTGTAGTAAATACTCACGAAATTAGTGAAACTGTAGGTGCCATACATAGATACAGTTCATGTAAATCAAAACAAAAAAACATGGATAGTTCTATGGTCAGATTTGTAAAAGACATAAGGAAATCTACTCTTTTTAAATTGTTTAAATATGATAGACTCTAATTTTTATTAATTGTTGAACAATAAAGCAAGATTTTAAATATGTAAATGCATATTTTATTGAACCAATAGTTGACTTATTATATTACAAAATGTTTATAAGTTAAACAGCAACATGAAGCTATAGATATAATTATTTTAGACGCTGCATAACAGCTGCATTCAACAAACCAGCTTCTTTTAAAGTCTGACTGGTTTCAGAGAGCTCACGATTCGGAAAAGTTGTAAGTAAGGCAAAGTCCAAATTTTCGTACTGTGGTCGAGCGCTAAAAATCATTAATTAGAAATATCATCATTGCTAAATTTATTATATAGTTACGTTTGAATGTAATGACGAAGATCTCCAACAGTGTGACTATGATTAAATTCCCCCAAAAGTCTGGAACCATCAGCCAGTCTAATTTGGACGTTAGTAGTGGGCTCTTCTTTGTTTACATTGATAACTTTCTTTGCTTCTTTTTCGTTTGCTTCCTTATCTTCAATTTTATCACCTGGGGCACCTACTGCAGCAGGTGCTGGACTTCCTAAAGTGTGACCTTTGCCTGAAAACGGCTGCAATTTGGGCTTCGACATCATGAACTCTTCGTGTCGGTGGTCTTCCATATTTAAATGCACTTCGCTCCCCTTTGCTTCTCGGATTAACTCTGGCGGAATCTCACTGAAATTTATAGTAAATTATTTAACGTACACATAATGTAGGCTGCTATAATGATAAATTGCATTTTTTAAATCGGTTTCCGGTTCAGTCCAGGCAGAAATATGAAAAGCGAACCCTATAAAGAGTGAACCGCGAACTGAACTGTTATTTTGTGCGTTCAAGTCCCTGAAATTAATGAAGATATTAGTATTTCATGGAGAACTTACCCTCTTTTAACGTAATCTAAAAATTCCCTATTTTGTGGATCACTGTAAGCCCTCATTTCTCCATTATTAATACTGAACCCTTCGCGCCATAATTTCAAAACCATTTCGGTGTGGGATGGGCTGCGAGATGCACCAGCAATCATTTCTGAATCGTTGCTGGACTGCCCTAATTTATATCCGGCTCCTAAAAATGCACGCGGTCGTTCGCCTCCTTGAGGCTCTACTACTTCTGCACCGTGTCTAAAATAACGAAAAATAAAATCAGAATTGATTCTTTCATGATTCTAAATCTAAGTGGGCCTACACTTGAACATTTTAGTCCAAACCGAACGCGCCAAATGTTTTTCGGATCTCGTCGGTAAATCGGCATTGCTCAAAGATAATCATTGTTCGCCGAATCATTCAGTTGACATGAATCGCAGCATTTTTTGTTGTATAAATATACACAGCTGTGTCGTGTCACTATGAATGCTTCAAATACGTTGGAATACTAATAATTCGACGAATTCTGCTCTGCGCGTTGAATTTGTTCTGTTCGTTCGGACTAAAATGTTCAAGTGTGGACCCACCATAAGAAAAATAATCCTGGTGAGAATAGAGAATTGCTTGTTAAATAGCGACAGCGCTAAATTGAATCTTCAATGAGTCTTGGTAAAGATGAATGAATAATTCATTGATTAGCTTCAAACCAACGAATTTTTTTTCCAGGATTCAGAAGAATGAAAGAATCAATATATAAACAGGGCTTAAAGCACTGTTCACATATGCTTCTGAATTTTGAAAAAAAAATTATGGTAAGAATCGCCTGTCAAATAGCGGTGCCCTTAAATTTAATATTCAATGAGTCTTGGAAAAGAAGAATTTATAATTCATGATAAAACCAGTTAATTTCTTATTTCCAGGATTTAGAAGCATAAAAAATCCATGTGTAAACATGGCTTAAAGCACTGTTCACATATGCTTCTGAATTTTGAAAAAAAAATCTGGTGAGAATTGCCTGTCAAATAGCGGTGCCGTTAAATTTATTCTTCAATGGGTCTTGGAAAAGAATTTATAATTCATTGATAGCCTCAAACCAGTTTTCTTTTGTCCAGGATTTAGAATCATGAAAGAATCTGTGTGAACACGGCTTAATAAACTTACTCTTGTACGGATTTGAACATTTCAGAAACAAAGTCTTTCTTTTTGGATGGACCCAATACTTGCTGGCCACTGTGTTCGGATCCACCAGCATAAAAAGCTTGCCCGTCTTCATCGTCGTCAGAACTAGAATTTAAACTATGAACCGTTGCAATTCTTGAACTACTTTTAGGCCGCGATTTTGGTTTATCAGTTGTAACTATCCCAGAAGGAGTAGATTGAGTATCTTCCTGTGGAATTGGCTCTAGTTCCTCTTCTGGTGAATTTCCAGAAGTTCCATCGTTTTCATAAAAACTTGCGAGTGCAACCTGAAATGATTATTTCAGAGAAAAAATGATTCGGCTGAAAAATTCTTTTACTAACCTCTAACTGCCAAGCGGAAGATTCTAGATAGAATCGAGCTCTTTCTTCATCTACGTTGGTGATTGATACAAATTCTGTTAATAATGTGTCATTATTAGACATTTTGATACTTTTGTTTAGTTCAGTAATGAAAATGAAATTTAGATGAATACGTTCAATTTTTACTAGTCAGTTAGTCAGCTGTCACTTCGCCGCTTTGTTGTGTGCGTGAACTTTGAAATTATTCTTTATAAGACTGTACTTTAAAGATCAAAATTGCGTACTATACAGTGTTACCACACGTAGCAACATTTAAGCATTTGAGCGACAAAGTAGCGAAAATATAAATATTGCTGTATCATAGCGACTTCTTTTAATCTTTTATATGTTTTTTGTATGCATTAAAAAGCACATTTTTATGTGCACATAGCTCACTACGTATGTATTCAGATCCGAGTGCCGTGTCAACTGCATAATATTTCAAAACATATTGCAGCCGAGTATAATTCGGAATATGAATATGAATATTTTAAAATTAATATTCACATACAACTTGATTCGGTATTTGAATAAATCTGTGCAAACCTAATGCCCTGTTCACACGTTGCTACTTTGAAGACGCATACGTGCTACTGTAGCATGAAAAGAAATTCAAATCGAAACAATAACCGCAAAAAATCGCTATCTACACACACAACGATCAACGATGTGAAATTATCAACGAGTAGTTCTTGATACTTTGATGCTACAAATTAGCAGCGCTGCTATTTGACAAGCGACTCAGATTTTTTCTTGCTACAGTAGCACGAATGTGTCTTCAAAGTAGCAACGTGTGAACAGGGCATAATACTTTCGGAATATTAATATTCTGAAAATGAATAATCGGCTTTCGGCTACAACATGACTTGAAATTTAAATAATTCTAGATTATAATTATGTAAACCTTACTGTACAAATTTGTAAGTAAGTAACATGTTGCAAGATGTTGTGTTGAGTGAAACAACTTGTGGTAAAAGGAAGTGACGTATGTGTGCGTATTTTGACAGTTGTACTAATGTCAAAATTTAATTTAAATTATTTTTACGATTCAAATTGTACAATGTCTTTAAATGTTTAAATTGAATAAAACTTCTGCCCTACATTTAAAAAATTTAACCGCACTTTCTATTATATTTTACTATTATCTGGTGGCAACACTGGTTCTGTACTTTTGACCTGCGCAGTTTGCAAAACAAAACAAATTTGACACTTGAGGATTTTAACATCTGATCCTGATCTAACAACCATGCGCATGTGTTTGTAAACATTTTTGTTGATGTTGAATAATTGAAATAAGTGTTGTGTTGAAATGTCAAAACGCAGAGTAAGTTCAAGAGGTGACAATGAGGTATGTCGTTCTTTTATACTTTTGTACAGCAAATCATTGTTTGTTTCGCAAAGATTGCACTTTGTTTTAAATATAATTTTAAAAATATCTTTAAATAATAAAATCAAACTTGATAGGATGATCCTGATGTAATAACAGTATCAGATTCTGAAGTAATATCAATAAAAGATGAGTCTGCAAGTGAATCAGAATCAGTTGATTACAACAGTTCGAAAGATTCGGATTTTGTTTGCATTTCATCAGACGATGAACAACCAAAAAAGAATAAATCGACTAAAACGAAAAGCCCTCATAAAAGAAACAAATCACAAATAACTGAAACAGCCTCAACAATTGAAGCACAATCAACAAGTGGTTTACACAAAGAACCTCCGAAGAAAAAAGTAAAACTTAGTCCTAAAGATACAGAAAAAAAGAGTAAGGCAAAACCCAAGACAGAAAGGAAAGTCAAACTAGATACCGAAAAAAAGAGTACATCTAAGGCAAAACCCAAGGCAGAAAGAAAAGCAAAGCCCAAGACAGAAAAAAAAGTTTCTGTTAAATCCTCAAGCAAGAATAATAATCTCCAGTTTAATTGGACAGACGACGACCTTCTTGCTGAAAAGGAAAACTTACAAAGAACCACTGCGCGATCACTGGTAAAACTTTTTGAAGAAGGAAATACCATTCCTTTCATAGCAAGATATCGGCAACATTTAACGGGGAATATGCCTCCTGAAAAAATAAGAAATTTAAAAGAGTCGTACGACGAAATACTTGAGCTAAAAGCTAAAGGTAAAACCGTTTTAAATACTATCCAAAAATCTGGTAAGCTGACTTCAGATATTGAGCAAACCATATTGAATTGTAAAAATTTAGAAGAGCTGGAATACTTAGTAAGTTATGAACTATGAAGTAAATAAATTGTTGATGGATTTTTATATTGATGAAATTTTTAGTATGCGCCGTTTAAACCAGCTAATAAAAAATCGTTAGTTGAACGCGCCAAAGCGTTAGGTTTAGAAGAAGCGGCTCTAGCTTTATTAAATTCTACTCAATATGTTGATATAAATTTACTGGTACAAAAAGGTGGCCCAGAGGGATTACGAACTTACGCTGAAGTTGAAAAAAATTTAATCCACATAATTGGACACTCTATAGCTCATAATTCTGATGTGCTAGCATTCGTTCGGGATATGTAAGATTTTTTGTGCTACTTTACTTTAATTTATTTACAGGATGTTTCACAATTTCGGGGAAAAAAGTTAATGGCATATACTGTATACGAATACGAATTAAAAAGATTTTTTCAAAATTCGCAATATAAATTGCACTCTAAATGACATACACATTTTATAATCACTATTTCAATTAGTATTCTTAATGATTAAATTAATTGAACCTAAAAGTAATACAAATAATCACTTACCTAACGCAGTAGAAATAAAGAAATTAATTAAAATTCAGGGATCTACAATTAAGTAGGTACTAATTTAAACAGTGGCTTTAAAAATATGTAGACACTTTATATAGAGTTAAATTAACTTTGCGAATTAAAAATAATAATTCGTATGTCATGTAGTATCTGCTATTTAAATTTTTTTCTGAAGTTGTAAAATATTCTGTATTGCATGATCCCAAAATGATTGGTAAATGCTTATTATCTTAAGCTCTTTTCACACATGGATTCTTTGAGGATACTTTCATGTTTCTGAACCCTGGATAAGGTAATTCACTGGTTTGAAGCTACTAATGAATTACAAATTATTTTTTTCCAAGACTCGTTGAAGATTCAATTTAGCGGCAGGATTCTCTTTCTCAAAGAATTCTTGTGTGAAGAGGGCTATTTAAATTAATTTAATTTGTAGGTCAAAAACGGTTTATATTAAAATAATAACGAAAATGTCAGCATCTGCAAAGAATAATTCAGAAGACGAAAACGTCCCGAAATTTAAAAACTATTTTGATAAAGAATTTAGAGTAAATTCAATGAAACCTTATCAGGTATTTAAATTAGTATAAACTTTAGTTAAATTATTGATTAATTTTGTTTTTAGATTCTTGCTATTAATAGAGGCGAAAGCCTAAAAATTCTGACGGTAAAAGTTGTTATTCCTGATCATGCTTTCAACAAATTTAAATATTTTTGTGAACAGAAATGGCTTAAAAACACAAGATATAATAAAATTAGATTTGATTTATTTCAAGAAACAATCAAAGAAATTTATTCTAAAAGCAGTAAGTTTTAAATTAAACAAGTGTACCGTACTTATTATGCTACACCCAGTATATTCTAACAGACATTATATTAATAAAGTATTCTTGTAGTTAGTCCGCTAATATCCAGAAAACTTAGATCAGAACTGAAGCAAAATGCCCATAAATCGGCCATTGAAGTGTTTGCTAATAACTGCCAACAGTTATTGTTGGAACCACCAGTTAAAGGAAAAGTAATAATGGGAATCGATCCCGGATTGAAACAAGGCTGTAAAGTAGCTGTTATTTCCTCAATAGGCGCTGTTTTAGACACTGGTGTTATTTATCCGCACACTTCTAATAATGATGCTAAATATTCCGAATTGATCAAAAAGATGTTACATGACCACAAGTAAGTATACATTTTTAGGGGAAATAATAAAACGCTGATCAGCGCTGGCCGTTGAAACGCGCTGATCTGCGAAGAAATGCACAGAGACTCCTGAAACTGCATTACAACAATTAGCTAAATTTAAATAACAAACAAACATGTGTTAAGTTCAATATTTTCTAAATCAAAATTACATGTAATAAATGTTGCACCAACCTGTGGTAGACCCAGGAAATATTAATATTCGAAAAACTTTAAAACGTCTGAACTAGACAGCGTGGTGATGGTAATTTGGGACTCAAGAAGGGTGCCAGATTTCTTTATTTAGTTTAGTTAAATGTAGATCAGCAGTATTTTACGTCCATCTGTGTATTTCTTCGCAGATCAGAGCGTTTCAGAGATCAGGGCTGATTAACGTTTTATTCTTATCCAATTTTCAATCTTCCCGTTCCGGTATTCGTGTGTACCGTGAGTAGGGCTTAAATGCAGTCTAAAATAATATTTATATCCGGAATATTTTAGTTGTTCCCTAATTGCCATCGGTAACGGAAAAGCCTGCCGCGAAACAGAAAACTGGTTAACAAATTTAATCCAAAGAAATTATTTCCTCCCGCTAAATGTGACCTACACAATCGTTGACGAAAGCGGAGCTTCGGTTTATTCTTGCAGCCCGGAGGCAAAGAAAGAATTTTCGGATTTAGATCCATTAAAAATAAGCGCAAGTAAGTTTACTTTATTTGTGTATCGTGAATTTTGATTTAATTATGTATTGTATTTAATAGTTTCACTAGCCAGAAGAATCCAAGATCCTCTAGCGGAGCTAGTGAAAGTTGATCCTAAAAGTTTAGGAGTTGGAATGTACCAGCATGATCTCAATCAAAACATGTTGGACAGCACTCTAGATGAAGTTATTTCAACTTGTGTTAGTTTTGTTGGTGTTGATTTGAACACAGCATCTCACTGTCTGCTAAGGTATTTATTTAATTATAAACACTTAAAGATTACATAACTCAATCTCCAAGAATGGATTTAAATATTGTTATATTTTGAAGTATTATATCAATTCATTGTCATTATCATGTTGTGCGCTTTTTACTACTCCTTATTAGTTGCCATACTAACGGTCTACAGCTTTTCTACACAAAACTCTTTTTCTAATGATCGATTTTAGTAACGGGTTTAAATTAACCTGTACAAACGTCAGTTCCTCGGTGATTGAACGCGCCAATATTGCTTGAGTATTCCGTACACAACTGGTGCGTTCGATCATTAAAAGCTGACATAATGTTTCGTGCTTGTACTCGTAGTTACAAAGTGCCTTGTGTGTAAGAAAACCTAAGATATTTATAAAATAATCAATTTTTTAGACGGGTAGCCGGTCTGACTGCTCAAAGAGCATCTAATATTATTGCCCACCGCCAAGAAAAAGGCCCATTTACTAATAGATACCAAGTAAAAGATGTAAAAGGAGTTGGTGACAAGTCCTTCGAGCAGAGTGCTGGTTTTTTAAGAATAATTCCATCTAAACAAGAAGCGTCCAAGTTTTATGAAAAACCTGATGCCACTCCCTTGGACTGTACAGATATTCATCCCGAAACCTATGAAATTGTAGATAAGTATGTTTCAAAAAACTGTAAAAAACAATTGTAAAATTAATTTTATCTTAGAATTTTGGAGGATTTCAAACTATTTTATAAAGATATTGGATCACCGAGATTTATAACACAATTCAAGGAAAAAATAAGAAGTACTTCTGTAGCAAAATTAGCTGAAAAGCATAAGAAGTCTGAGCAAACTATTAAATTAATTATCGATGCATTGAGTAAACCTTTAGCTTACGATTTAAGAAGCGAGAGTACTCAAGGACCAATATTCAAGAAGAATATAACCACAATCGCAGATCTCAAACCTGGTGCTGTTCTGACAGGTAAATTAAAAAATATTTTTGTATTTCACTGTATAATATCTATTCTGGGTCTCTTAGAAATAATCAAATAAAAATTCTGGAATATTATTATTACATTTTATCTACGACTATTAAAATACATTCGTTTATATTTATTTTCAGTTTATTGTTTCAAAAATACCGTATTGAGTAATAAAATATTGCGTATCTTGCTTTTAATTAATAATTTTCTTGCATCATACTTTTTGACCAGTAAAACTTCTTGTAATGAAATGAAATAACAACCAACTCGTTACTAAGGAAGCGAGTAAGAGGGTTTCAAAAATAGCATGCCTGATTTTTTGTTCAATACCAAATAATTTATTTTACTTTTTGACTAATTTACACCAGCAGATAAAATTTTGTATGCAGTACGAACCGTAACCAATCATTGGTACACGTCGTATTATCAACTCGGATGTTACGATCCTTATAACGTTTGAATCTCGAACTAGAATCTAAACGAAGAAAGTATAAAGTAATTTAGCCTTTAATGCATGGAAATCGGACATGACGTAAAAGCAATCTAGCAATTTCTAAAATGCTCATGAAGTTTTATAGATATAGCAAAATTTCAAAAATTTCTTTACAGACGAAGAATAGAATTGACTCATTGAAGATTCAATTTAGCGCCTCCGCTATTAGACAGATATTTCTCTCCAGGATTATTTCTTTCAAAATTCAGGAAGAAAGAATCCTTGTGTGAACAGGGCATAAAAAGCAAGTCACTTTTGGATCTTAGTGTATAGTACGCCATAGAGACGATTTTTGCGCTGTTAAACTTTATATACCTATGCTAATAGTGGCGGAAATGACAAAATGTAGGTACATGTGAAAAAAATTGGCGTGGAAGGGTCTTAGGATTTTAACTTTTTTCCGAAAAAAATTACAAGTCCAAAAATTCAAAAAAAAAAATTGGCGCGGGACGGTGTTAGGATTTTGACTTTTTCCGAAAATTTTTACAAGTCCAAAACCCGATAGCCAAATGGAGTTATGAGCGTGTAATATTTATGTGTATATAATTTTGAATGCGAATTGATATATTTTATAAATAATAGAATATTCTCGTACCTTTTGAAGGGATGTTCTCTGCAGACCATATTTTATTTCTTACCATATCTTACCTTGAAACTCTCATCTAATTCTTTCACTAAACACTCATTAACTTTTCCACAAAAGAGTTATTTACCCCAAAATAATTATTAACCAACCTCCCTCCCCCCTAAGTAGTATTTTTTTATTCAATATAAGAAGTATAACAGATACAAATAATTAATAAATAAGTATTGATAATAAATACAACTATAGCACATTCTTTCTCGTGCGCGAACATATCTGGGAGATAAAGTGCTGGACCTAAAACATACTCAACTAAATATTAATTTAATATCGAAAATTTTGTAATATAAAAAGGACACATTTTATAATCTTCTAAACCTGGAAACATAAATCACATTATAATTATTTAAATGTATGTTCCAATACGCATAGAATTATAGACAATTTATATTTCAAAATAACGTAATTCCTAATTTATACAATATAATATTAAATCGATATTAATTGTTCACCTGGCTGGGATTTTTAAAACAACCAATGTCGATAATACTGTAGTATATAATTTGTAGCCAAGATGGGGCCTAATCCATCTTTTCAACAAAATAAATACTACAGTTTCAACTTTACAATATTATAAAATTTAAACGCGAATTTAAAATAAGTATCACATCCACATCATAATAAAAATTATCTGTATTCTTTCCTACTTTAAGTACAACATTTTTTTTCATTTATATTATAATATTAATCTCAAAATAAATGAATCATTACATAAATTTTGAATACGAAATTTAAATATAATTTTAATAAGAAAAGATTACCTTTTAAAATGTTTTCTGGAAATTCTTGTTATAAAAATACAAATCGCAAAACAACCAAAATATTTAACACTAGTTCGCCTTGCTGGGTTTATTTAAATAGAACTACAAATGTTAAAATTTTATACTTACTAATTTGTATACAAGATGTGCTCAATCATCTTATTTACAAATCATTATCCATATTTTATTACTTGATTAAATTTTAAATGCGAATTTGTATTTAAATATAATTTTTATTTGAACCTTTATGAAGATCTCTGCTACGGAAACTCAGCAAATTTGGTGATTCCAATTTATACACTTTTCCGCAAAATATTTTATTAATTATATGAAAATTATTATCAAAAACGTTAGAACAATGTTTAAATCAATGTTTTATAACATATTTGAGTAATATTTTATAGTTTTTAAGTGATTTTTGATAATAATTAGATGCAACAATACGATCGCGACCGCACTTTGACAATCAAATACAAATTAATTATGACAAACACGGCCGCTGAGTCTAGCAGTTACTGCTGCAATGTTTATCGTAATTCATTTGTTTTTGATTGTCAAGTGCGGTCGCGGTCGTATTGTTGCATCTAATTATTATCAAAAATCACTTAAAAACTATATAATATTACTCAAATATGTTATAAAACATTAATTTAAACATTGTTCTACAGTTTTTGATAATAATTTGCATGTAATTAATAAAATATTTCCGGAAAGTGTATAAATGTGAATGACCGAATTTGCTGAGTTTCCGTAGCAGAGATCTTCATAAAAGTTCAAATAAAAATTATATTTAAATAAAAATTCGCATTTAAAATGTAATCAAGTAATTAAGTATGCATAATAATTTGTAGATAAGATGATTGGGCACATCTTGTATACAAATTAATAAGTATAGAATTTTAACATTGGTAGTTCTATTTAAATAAACCCAGCCAGGCGAACTATTAATGTTTATGTTAAACAATCTGGCTGTTTTGCGATTTGTATTTTTATATAGAAGAATTTCCAGAAAACATTTTAAAAGGTAACCGTTTCTTATATTAAAATCATACTTAAAATTCGTATTCAAAATTAAGGCAATAATTCATTTATTTTGAGATCCATATTATAATATAAATGACAAAAAATTATTTTACTTAAAATAGGAAAGAATAGAGACAATTTTTATTATGATGTGATATTTATTTTAAATTCGTGTTTAAATTTTATAATACTTTAAACTGTGATATTTATTTTGTTGAAAGGGTGGATTATTGGGCCCCAACTTGGATACAAATTAAATGCAGCAGTATTATCGACATTGGTTGTTTTAAAAATCCCAGCCAGGTGAACAATTAATGTCGATTTAATATTATATTGTATAAATTTGGAATTACGTTATTTTGAAATAAAAGTTGTCTATAATTCTATGCGTATTGGAACATAAAAATAAATAATTATAATGTGATCTATGTTTCCAGGTTTTGAAGATTATAAAATGTATTCTTTTTGTATTACAAAATTTTCGCTATTAGATTAATATTTAGTTGAGTATGTTTTAGGTCCAGCACTTTATCTTCCAGATATCTTCGTGCACGAGAAAGAATGTGCAATATTTGTATTTATTATCTATACTTTTATTTATTAATTTGTCTTGTATCTGTTATACTTCTTATATTGAATAAATAAAATACTACTTGGAGGGAGGGAGGTTGGTTAATAATTATTTTGGGGTAAATAACATTTTTGTGGAAAAGTGTTGAGTGAAATAATTAGAAGAGAGTTTGAAGGTAAAGATATGGTAAGAAATAAAATATGGTCTGCAGAGAACTTCCCTTCAAAAGGTACGAGAATATTCTAATATTTGTAAAATATATCAATTCGCATTCAAAATTATGTACATACATAAATATTACACGCTCATAACTCCATTCGGCTACGGGGTTTTGGACTTGTAAAAATTTTCGGAAAAAGTCAAAATCCTAATATCGTCCCGCGCCAATTTTTTTTTAAATTTTTGGACTTGTAATTTTTTTCGGGAAAAAGTCAAAATTCTAAGACCCTACCACGCCAATTTTTTTTCACATGTAGCTACATTTTGTCATTTCCGCCGCTATTAGCATAGGTATAAAGTTTAACAGCGTAAAAATCGTCTCTATGGCGTACTATACACTAACAACCAAGAGTGAGAATTAAAACACGACTTACTTCTTATCACACAATGATTCTTTGATGACTCTTTCATACCTCTGAATTTTGAAAGAAATAATTCTGGTGAGAATTATCTGTCAAATAGCGGCGGCGCTAAATTGAATACTCAATGAGTCTTAGAAAAGAAGAATTTCTAATTAATTGAATTTATTTTTTCCAAGATTTAGAACCATGAAAGAATCATATTTTGATATGACAGTCTCATATTCTATGAGTCATCGGTATTGGTGTCGTACGCTGATTGTAAAATTAGACTTTTTGTAAAAAGCCAAAACATACAGGCATATTATAAAACACAATGTTACATAATTTTATTTCACTTAAGAAGGGTATTAGATTAGGTTATTTATTTAGTTCAGTTCAATCAACCACAACTGAGTATGTGCGACTCACGAAGGGTATTTTGTTGTTTATTTAGTTCGGTTCAATTAGACTAAAACCGAGCATTTAGGACTGAAGTATTATCCACGTCTATGCTAAATAATTCAATCATTTCATATGATAAATTTATACGCTGTCAAAAATATTTTATTGGCAACGAATTATTGCAAGAAGTTCTAAAACTTACTAGCGAGTAATGAAGCACACTATTCACTGCAAACAATTGTATAATGAGTATATTATTGATTAATCTTATTTTTATTTATTTTAGGGCGTGTTACCAATGTGGTAGATTTTGGAGCCTTTATAGACATAGGAGTCGGAAAAACTGGCTTAATACATATATCTAAAATGAATGGAGAAGAATTACTAGTTGCCCAAAGAGTAGAAGTAATAGTCCTAAACATTGAAAACAACGGGCAAAAAATAGGATTAGCACTACGAAATATTTTAAGATAAGTTTATTATACATATAAATATATAAGTTTATGTATATTTTCGTTCATAAAAATAATACAAACATATTCATACAAAATTACTTTCAATACCCCCCTGGCAACCCAACAAGTATATTATTTTTCGGAGTGCAGCTTTCAGGAATCATTTTCGCAAGCTTAACTTCATAACCAAGTTCTTCAGCTTGCAGTTTTCTATCGGTGTCGATAATATTCATGCATTGAATTCCTTGTTTTGTTTTTGCGTTTTCAGAGTCGTGAGTTTGGTCTGCCGAGTGGCCGAGCACCAAATAATCTCGCAACGATAAAGAAGAGTTTTGGAAAACTTTACTTCGAGGATACGATATGTGATGACAAACGTGGACTCCTCCATAACAGCAAGGACAGGTAACAAATGCGGCATTTCTTTTTAAACAATGTTGAATTACTAAGTCAGTTGCAACCCCACAAGCGTGTAAAGAGACCCCTACATCGAAATCTCCGATAAAATAATCTAAATTACATTGCAGAAGAATTACGTTATCAAGTTTTAGCTTTTCAACTCTGTCTCGAGCACGGTTTAAAGACATTTCTTTGTTTTCCAGTAAGATTATTTTGCAGTTAGGTAACTCAACTGCTAGTAATATTCCTAGATGTCCGCTTCCACTACAAAAATCTATAATAGTTTGACCGGGTTGGGCGATTTTTATTACCGGTTTGGCTAAATTTTCAAGTTGTTCGCATTTTCGTTTCATGCGCGATACTGGTAATGCGCCGCCTTCAGGATTTGCTTCTAAAGGAATTTTTTCCCAATTTAAATCTATTTCATTGCCAAAAGGTTTAACGCATAATTCTAAATTTATATTTAAGTTGTTAATTATTGTTAATGCATTAATTATATCGGGTTGTTTCGTAAATATTCTATTACGAGGTTTATATCTTTGTGGGTCAGAGACGTACAAACTTTGTTTTTTTATATTTTCTTGTACTACCGAATATTTTTCTGGTAAACATGATTTCGAAGTAAAATTAAAATCAATTAATTCAACTTCATTTTGCATATTTTTGTACCATTTATCAACAAGAGGCAAATTATTAGAAAATATATTTTCTCCAAAAATATTGTAAGTAATGTGTATTAATGGATATAAAATGACATCTGCTAAAGTCATGTACGGCCCTTCTCCGTACAAATGGCTTAAATCCAATTTTTCTTTCGGTATTGTAGTATTTATCTGTGAAGAATCCTTACTATTTAATTTAGCCTGATCTTGCGCAATCTTATAGACATTATGAATTCGAACTGGTTGCGAAAGATGGCATTCAAAACGAGTTAAATCTTCGGGTAATACAACTGTTTCAGATAAAAATGATTGTTGTAGTAATTGTTTTGTGGTTGCGATCATATCTATTTCGCAAAATTTCGTCCATACTGATGACTCATTACACGCCATTAGACAAGCATCGCGAAATCCTAACAATTTTCTTGCGGAATTATTTTCTGGTGTACTTTTAATGATTTGTCGGGAAACTGAACATAATCCTGATACTACAGTAACGTTTTTGACGATCACATTTGGTAAACTGCAGTATGTAGCTAATAAAGGCAGATCGTTAGTTCTTATTACGGTATAATTTTTGTGTAACTTAATATTAAAAGAGGCTTCGCCATTTAACTTATCCCGTAATACAAAAGTAACATCAAATGTAGATAAGTTACAATGCTCAAAAATAAAATAAACAATTAATGTTTCTAATGGAACATCGATCTGGTTGAAATCTCTATCAAAATTTAATATTTCTAAATATAAATGATCCATTTTACACACTATTTGCTAATTGTTTTTGCATCCTAGTCATCATACGTCTGTTCAAAACTCTTTTTCGGCCGACCACGTATGTTGTTGATATTACAGCTATAATGAAGGTAATTCCTTGGAAGGTCCAAAATGATCTTTCCTCTAGCCAAGCGACTTTGTCGCAACTTCTGGTGACTGTTTCTCCACTAGCACAACGGAGGATTTCTTTAAAATGCGTGTGAATGCAAACTCCAATGCTCTGACTGGTTATTTCGAAATCTACAGAACAGACGTGTACTTGAATTAAATTGGTTTGTATTGTTTATGATTTAATATCTTACCAGTGCATGGGTGGCAGTCTTGTATAACTTTATATGATTCTCTTTTCCAACAAGTGGAGTTATTTTCTATTGCTGGAAATATTTTATTTCGTCTTGAACCTGAGCCATCTGTCCAATGTGATTCGACAATAAGGACCAACACAGTTAACCTACAAAATAGTTTCTTTCAATTATTTATATTAGAATTCATGTTTATTACTTACGCTCCTAAAAACGAGATTCCTAAAAGCATACGTTTCTTTTGACAAGATTCAATCATTTTTATATTTCATTAATTTCTAACCTAACTCAGAAGGTGCGTTCGTTTTCTGTCAACTGTCATTGTCATGAATGTGTTATTTTTTCTGTGTCTGTGATACTGACTCATTTGTCATTTCCATTATTATTTTTGTTTGTGCATGGTCAATCTATATTTTTATTTTTATCCACGAATATTCAATAAAACATTAATTATACGATTGTTAGCAATGAATAATGTGCCCCGTTACTCAATAGTAATTGCTAATAAGTAACATACACAAATTTTAAAAATAAAAGGTTTTTGATAGCTGCTGTCAGTTCAAAATTATCTTATAAAATGAAAGAATTTTTCAATATAGTCGTGAATAAAGTAAAGTATTCTGTTCGAATTTAACATGGCATGGCACATCGGCACATGGAATTTACTCATTCGAATAATTATTACGACACTCGCCCTCGGCTTGTGCAATCAACATTTAAAAAATTGAGTACCTACCTAATGACGCTAATTACCATCGTTAAACTCTCATCGAATAATAATAATTATACAATATTATTTAAAGTCTAATTCTGCACGATTTAAGTTAACACTGAAACGTTTGATAATACCAATTGTTTTGTTTCTGCACTTTCTGGCATGTAGTGTGGCCGCCTACACAAAATTTTGCGCTAAATTGCCTAAAATTTAGTTATTAATAAAATTATTGTTATTTCATACAACAAGTAGCAATTAAAATTATCAATTGTTTATGGTTTACCAGTAAAGCGATAAAAAATTATATTCATTTTTAGCACTCTAATGTGTTTTGGTTTTTATTGAGTTTTTAAAATGTTGTGCTCTTTTGCTAATTCGGAAATAATTGTTTTGTGATATGACAGACTAAAATGCTAAAATTTTCTACGTAGTTTCATTAGAAACTATCGTTTTGAAATTACATTACAAGAGTAAAGTTCTCTTTAGGATGCATTGAGGGTACTCATTTTAATGGGATATAAATCCATAGAAATGCTTGTCAAATATTGGATATCAATTTTCAATAAATGCGACTGTTGCTTGCTAACTTTAAACGCTGTTTTAGACAGTCAAACAATTTTCATTGCGTAAAGGCTATGTATCATTTAAATTTAGTTGT
The DNA here is from genome assembly GCA_947534325.1 of Agonum fuliginosum. Classification (NCBI taxonomy): domain Eukaryota; kingdom Metazoa; phylum Arthropoda; class Insecta; order Coleoptera; family Carabidae; genus Agonum; species Agonum fuliginosum. Next base: position 32,149,399 of record OX384037.1, read on the forward strand.
ATATTCTAGTAGTTTTAAATCGATCATTTAGCTTCAATAATGCATAGGAAAATTATTTGTACATATTTTTGTTCACGCTAGCCACCACCTTTCAGGTATACAACCTATCACAGTACAATGCAATGATGTCATTCCGAACCAATCAAAACGCTCGTGTGTTAGACAAGGATTAGAAAGAGATGAAACCGCATGTCCTTCGCTCGAATTTTTTGTCCGAAACAATTATTTTTCGTAAACGGTAATTGCGAATTAAAATTTGTTTGCAGATTATTATTTAGCATAATTTTACGCAATAAACGGTATAGTTATTTTTATGGAAAAGTCCGTATAATTTTTCTCGAAAATTCGAGCGAGTGACATAGTCATCTGTTTCCCTAATATGTTTGGAATTCAATGTGACGTCATGACGCCATTTTAGTTTTGATGCAACAGGTTGAAATAGTTGTCAATAAAGTGTGAAGCATTCTCTAATTTGTACAGATTAATTTTCTGTTACCAAAAGTTACATTAAAGTCACGTAAGTATGCCTATAAAATTGTTTTCCACAAAAATGTCAAAAAATCACTATTTTATGGATTGTAAGCAGAGATTGATATCTATAAAGTTGGTAACCATCTAAATCTTGGTTTTTAAACATTTTTGAAAAGGCCAACATGATGCCAAGTCTGGGGCCGATTCACTATCCTTATCCCGCTACTCCCTTTGTAAAACATGTAGATTTGCACAGTTATATTGTGTGTGCGGTTATCAGCTGTGGAGATTTTTCATTGTAAATTAAATTATTTGTTGTTTAGTGCAGTTTTATGAATCTAAATATTTCTTTGTTATTGTTACAGATTATTTTGGACTTCATGTACAAAGTATGAAGATTCTTTGGCTTGAGAATGTCATGGAAGAAATTGTACAGTTGGACATCGTCTACAGCAGTCTCTAGAAGAAAAAATGCCATCTCCTATTGCTGTTGAATCATCTTCAGACTATGTTATACTGAATTCACCAGTTCATCATGTAAGTTAATGATTTTTTGTTTGTGTATTCCATCTGGAGCTCGTATATATTAATTTATTTTTCAAGACCCTTAAATAAGAGAATTGTTGGCAATTACTTTATGAAATAGATGTTTAACTTATTGTTCTTATTTAATATGGGTGTGACAGCATGAACTGTGCGATAAATGTTACTAAAATATTTGTGTTTTCTAGGTATTCGAGGATCTCTTATGAAAAAAGGACTTACAAGTGTCGTATTATATTCTAAGGAAGCAGGAGCAGTTGTTACGGCCATCAAAAGACGGGAGAATATTTTTTCGGTAAGTTTCTTTACTTTTTTTTACAATACATACATATCTGTCGTGTCTTTTACTCAAGTTGGGAACGGTAGCCTCACATATGCGAGTCATCGGTATGGATATATGTTTTTCCGTGTGTGCAGTTACCAGCAGTTGACGCACTCATTTTTAGAGAGTAATGCCCTGTTCACACGTTGCTACTTTGAAGACACATTCGTGCTACTGTAGCAAGAAAAAATCTGAGTCGCTTGTCAAATAGCAGCGCTGCTAATTTGTAGCATCAAAGTATCAAGAACTACTCGTTGATAATTTCACATCGTTGATCGTTGTGTGTGTAGATAGCGATTTTTTGCGGTAATTGTTTCGATTTGAATTTCTTTTCATGCTACAGTAGCACGTATGCGTCTTCAAAGTAGCAACGTGTGAACAGGGCATAAGTACACTACAGGCCAGATTTTTGTGCAGTAAATTGAAATTGGATCTGAAACTGAACAGTCAGGACCACTGTCGGTCATTAGCTCATTCAGCTATGCATCCAATTTAAACTATTTTATTTCAATTTTAATATTGAATCTTAAAACATTACATTTATTTAGTATTATTATTATTATTCAACAGTTATAGAACAAAATTGAAAATGTACATTGATTAAATATAGTGAACAAGATCCAAATAAATCGAGACAAATATTATAATATTAATTACATACATAATCTATCACGTCTTTCACTCAATTAGGGTACGGCAGCCTCCCATATTGTGAGTTATCGGTATAGATATATATATATTTTTATCGTGTGTGCGGTTACCAGCCGTCAACACTGTTGGATACTTCCTGTATAAAATAATTCATTTATTATAATTTAAATATTTAATATTTTCAGAATAAGCAAATAGTGTTTATCAAACGTAAATAAATTATTTATGGTTCCTAGGTATTCGAGCATATCATTATGCAAGGAATAATGTGAGCAAGCCAAGCAGTCTTCAAAGGACATGGAAGAATTTTCTGCACATGACATCAACCACGAGAGTCGTCGAGGGATTACACTGAATAACTTCAACATCCATCGTGTGACTTTCTGCAGGCATCAACTCCAGCAGCCTTCCAGGGATTTAGTGATAAGTGAATTATCAAAGATAGTTTTGCCAGTTTTTTCCCGTTGCGTGAATCAATCTTTAACTCGATATAATACTTTACATAAATAATAAAGACTTGAATCTTCTATCTTTGATAATAATAATAATAATGTTGAGATTGGAATTAATAATACAGGCGGCACAGTCTTGGGTTTAATTCCCAATGACCATGTGCATAATGATCTCAACAATTAATTTTAATTTAGGTAATAGTTTGCCAGGAGTAAACCACATCGTCTTTACTTTACTGGTACTTTAATAGTACTTTAGTATACTTTGTCCCAGAATTCGGAGGAGCTTATTAAATTTGCCGCGTTTTTCCAACCAATCAGATTGCTTATTTCTGAGCCATATTTACACCCAGTAATTTAGCTCCAGTGTTTATAAAATGTGACAGTTCTTTTATAGGTTAGAATATTTGCGTGTAAATTGTATTAAGTAACAAAGTGTTAAGGTTAACAATGGATAAACCAGGAACAAGTAATAAAAATGAAAGGTAATCGTTTTTATTTGATTTGTAATTAAAAAATATTACATTGATTTGTAAGTGATTCAAATTTGCCGCCAAACTATACTTCAATTTATTTTCCCTGTATAGTACAGATTAAGGGATCAACGGAATTTTGTTGAAACTAGTGGCATATTTTTAATTGGGGAGGGTGATAGCTTTGCCTTTGGTTGTTTGTTTGCCATGTTCTATTGGCTTTCTAAACAACACTCGCAGGTTAGGGTTGAACTTAAAGACATAGATTTTTAAAAAAATCGAGGGTGGAACTGGATCGCGAACCTAGGCGGTTAAAGTTAAAATCACCCGCGGTCAATATTAAACTCAGATAGAAAATGTCACTAGTAAAATATGTGTGCGGTTTATTCATTGTTTAATGGTCCTTTTATGAATTATGTACAGGTCCATTTGCGTGAAGAAAAAAACCGTGTAGGTTTGTTGTGTGTTGGGTCCTCTTCTCCGCGTCTTTATTTTTTGAATATTTCGGCAACTTAATCTTTGATACAATTGTATACAAAATATACGTACCTATTTCACCTATCATCCAGTTTGGATGTGGGAGCCTCATATACTGTGAGTTATCAATCAATATAATATATGCAGTTATTAAAATACTGGCTTGTAATAACATTTGGCAATAAAATTCAATTGTAATGTAACAAATTGTAAATAATTCATTTATTGTATTTCTTACAGGGCAAGTCATTTCAGAATTATGTTATGTTGTAAAAATATAAAACTTTTATTGTATATAAATATATTTTTTGTATGTCTTGGTATTTGAGAGAGATGATTGAGTGAGTAAATGAGTTTTTATATTTGGTTGTGTTATGTCTTGTGGTTGAATGATTGACTGGAAGATCGAAAGAAGAATGTCTGCTGGTTGTAAAGATCGTTATAGAAGTTTGTATGATGAATGTTTGAATGGATGCTTGTTTGAATTTATTTAACTGAGTGTTGAATGCGGAATATATGTATGTATGAAGAATGTAAATCATGACGAATGTGGTTGATAGAGTGCAAAATGCATGTAGAATAAATGACTGACGTCTTGTGAACAAGTGGATTGAAATGACTGATGATTTGTTCCAAGTGCAAATGATTGCGAGTGGAATAAATAAATAAGATAATTAAAGTAGATGTGTCAGAATAGTTATGTGTGATAACGATTGCTTGTTGGTTGAGTTTCAATGTGTGGCAGGGTTCGTGCCAACCCAACTTGAGAAATGGTGTGATATTTGTGCATGTAGCATGTATGTTTCTGTACGAAAGTATTGTATAATAATTATCTTATGTATTTTTGTACATTATATACTTATGTAAAATGAATAAAAAATGAACAGTCTATATTTATTTTCCCATATTTCTTTAAGTTTTATTAAAATTAGTTTTGTTGAATTAATTTTTTAAATTAAATGTAAACTCTTTGAGAAAATAAATTGTTCTTAAAATATTTAACTAATTTATTATATTTCGAACCTATTATTGTCCTACGTCCAGTTATATAGGGTAAAATTTTCAGGGGTGAAATAGGTCAAAAAGAGACTAGTGCTGCCATCTATTGGTATGGCGTTCCATAAGTTTTTGTTTAGTAGGCCAGAAAATCATGCTTGTTGAGCAATTTTGAAGCAAAATTACAACTACGCTAGGAAAATTTTAAAGTGCTTATAACTCGTAAACTAAGGGTAGTAGGATCAAGAGGGGTAGTTTAACCCCTCAATTGGGATCCGCTGAATCCAAATATGCCTCTGGTTTTGTCGTGCAACCCTTAGTTTTGGAGATATTTGTAGTTTAAAATTTTCCTAGCGTAGTGTCAATTTTTTTGACGATTTTGCAGCAAAATTACAATTACGCTAGGAAAATTTGAAAATGCTTATAACTCGTAAATTAAGGGTAGTAGGATAAAGAGGGGTAGTCAAACCCATTTTGTCGTGCAACCCTTAGATTTCGAGTTATTTGCAGTTTAAAATTTTCCTAGCGTAGTGTCAATTTTACGCTAGGAAAATTTTAAACTGCAAATAACTCGAAACCTAAAGGTTGTACGACAAATTGGGATGCATATTTGGATTCAGCGGGTCCTAATTAGGGGTATGCGATACAAACAAGCCATGAAATCAATGTAGTTTTAGTCGATTTTAGTGAAATTTTGGTGATTTTAAATAATTATTATCTCGTAAACTAAAGGGCTAAGGGCAAAATGTTAAATACAAAGAATGCGTAACTTTTCATTCTCTATCTGCCTGTATATAGATAAGGCCGTTTTGGCCAATTTTTAGTAATTTTTTTGATCTTCCACCATTCATGTTCTCCTGATACAAACTTGGTGATTTTTGTTCGATTCAAATCTGCAGTCGAGTGAGGGTGAAAATTTAAAAACGCGATTACGTAAAATCTAAGGGTTGGGAAGTGATTTACGGCTCATATTCGTACTCTGCGCGTTGAAAAACACCAGTATGCATATTGCCACCCCTAAAAGTTCATTAGCACCAGGGATATTCAACCCTTATGTGTATCTTCGGTACTAAGGGTTGTATCGAAAAAATCTACATTGCAGTCGATAGGGGATGAAAAAAGGAGCATCTTATACATTTAACTTTTTCCTCTACGACCCTTAGTTTAAGGGTTAATGACTATGTTTAGACGACTTTATCACAACTTTGATTGCTCATATCCCTTAAACTAAGGGTCGTAGAGGAAAAAGTTAAATGTATAAGATGCTCCTTTTTTCATCCCCTATCGATTGCAATGTAGATTTTTTCGATACGACCCTTAGTACCGAAGATACAAATAAGGGTTGAATATCCCTGGTGCTAATGAACTTTTAGGGGTGTCAATATGCATACTAGTGTATTTCAAAGAGTAGAGTACGAATATGAGCCGTAAATCACTCCCCAACCCTTAGTTTTTACGTAATCGCGTTTTTAAATTTTCACCCTCACTCGACTGCAGATTTGAATCGAACAAAAATCACCAAGTTTGTATCAGGATAACATGAATGGTGGGAGTTCAAAAAAATAATTAAAAATCGGCCAAAACAGCCTTATCTATAGACAGGCAGATAGAGATTGAAAAGTTACGCATCGTTTGTATTTAACTTTTTGTCCTTAGCCCTTTCGTTTACGAGATAATAATTATTTAATGTCAGCAAAATTTCACCAAAAACTACCAAAATTACGTTTATTTCAAGGGTGGTTTGTATCATATATACCTAATTAGGACCCGCTGAATCCAAATATGCACCCCATTTGACCGTGCAACCTCTAATTTCCGAGTTATAACCAATTTTTATAACCACAGGGTAGTTTTTAATTTTCGTAATTTCTCGTGAACGGTAAGTAATTATATAATTCTGATGATATTTGGAATCAGCGGACCTTAATTAACCGATTTCAATATCAAGAACCCTTGAAATATATGAAACAAGCTCTTATTTTAAGGGAAAATTGTTAGAATTTTCAAACCCTCATAACTCGTTTGGAATTGATTTTTTCGCAATTCTGAGAAAGTTTTCGGCCCCCTTGAGATAATCCCTTGTGTATTTTTAGCCCTCTATACATGGCCAAAGTCTCAAAGGGCCAAGGGCAAAAATAAGGGTTTAAATTTTTTGAGCGATCGAAAATTCATTTTACTCTCACCATAGTTCTGTAAGCGTGTACAAAGGGTTGTTTTAAAAATAAAATAAGTTCAATTATATAAGTATTACTTATTTATTTTTATTAATATTATATAATGTACACCTATTTATGTCGATTATTTAATTTTTATGATATATAAACATAGTTCTAACAATAAATAGCAGACATTTCTTCATTTGGAGGTCAGTGGTCCATTGAAGAATGGTAAGTTGGGTCTCCTCCTGAGAAGATAACAGCCTCCACGAGTCGAAAACCTGGACAGACCAATAAATAATTAATATATAAGAAATCCAATGCCGCAAACCGCGACTATTCAAACGAAACTAAACAATAATGAAACAATCAGTAAGCTCCATTTGTCTATTTGATATAAATGGACCTCCCTGATTGGCCGAACGAAATTAAATGATAATGAACGAATCAGGAAGCACTTTTTTGGGTAAAAATTAATTTTTTTATTATACTAAGTAAATTACGATGAATCCAATGCCGCAAACCGCGCTTTGATATGTTTTTTAGTGTTTGAGAGATGAGCTCTCAAAGTTTAGATCCAAATTCGAAAAACAAACACTTAGTTCTTTTTTGGTCAAAATTTGAAATATAAACGAAATATTAGTAACACGAGTACTTCACTCTCGTAGACCGAATTTAGACTGAATTGAATTTTCTCTAAAAAGTAGCGGATTATACTAAGTAAAGTACGAGGAATCCAATGCCGCAAACCGTGCTTTGATAAGTCTTTTAGTTTTCGAGATATGAGCTCTCAAAGTTTAGATCCAAAATCGAAAAAAAACAAAGGTTAACCACTTAGTTCTTTTATTCGTCAAAATTACTACTTTTATTGATCAAAATTAAAATATTTCTAAAAAGTAGTGGATTATACTACTTAAGTAAATTACGAGGAATCCAATGCCGCAAACCGCGCTTTGATAAGTCGTTCTCGAGTTATGAGATCGCAAAATTTTGGGCTAAAATCGAAAAAAAACTAAAAATTAATAACATAGTATTAAATAATAACAAATTGAATTTAAAACGAACCAAAATTATATATCATTGGAATATAATAGTATATTATTTAAATGAGCACACAATGTACGCTATAATTCAAGAGGATGAAAGTTTATGCACGAGCTGAATGTTAGTTAATTAAATACGACGTTTTATGTACGACTTTTTACATTTCTTTACAAATTTTTATTCATTAAAATATTAATCTAACCTCACATTTTGATGGGATGACAGCGACAGTAGTGTTTAATAATGGACTCATAATATAATAGTGGGGGAATTTATCTTACTACAGTTACCTACATAATGAATGTATTATTCAATGGTCGTAGATTAAAGTTATAATTTGCAGAAATTTAATACGTTAATAAAAATATTCTATAACAAGTGTGGTATTTTATGAAGCATAGCTCGAGTAAAATTTGTTTCACGAGCCGTAGGCGAGCGTCACGGTTTCACGAATAGCCATTCCAAACATGTTGCTATAGATCAGTATTCCTGTACAGCCAAGGATATCGTTTGACTAATCAAACCAGTGAAAGGAGTAAACTAACTTCTCGCGATTTGATATTTTGTAGTTGATTTCAGTTGATTACATGGTTTGATTGGTTGAACGAAGACTTTGGCTGACAGACATAATGACATGCTCGGGATCTATAGGTACTTTCTCTACAAATTTTGTTGAATGCAAAACATAACCAATAAAATTTTCAACCTAACTTTGCTGAGTCTAATAATAAGTAATGAAACCAACAAAAACACTGAAAAAAGTTAAATTATTATTTATACTCGCCACTTTTTAATCTACTAATTGTGAAAGAATAATATTATTTCACTCAGTTTTGTACAAGACAACCACTTTGCTGCAATGCAAAATGCACGCAAGCAAATGCAATGACAATGACAGATTATTTATTATTTTACTGTTTACAAATCAATTAGTCCTTGATTTGTACAATAGATGGCTACGCTTACGAGACGTACGAATAATTAATATAAAGAAAATATTGATGAACATTGACAAATACCTACACAGATTATTATAAAATAGACTGAACAAAATATAAATTTAAAATTTGCACAATATTTTACTTGTTAGAATTTGACCTTTATTGTCGGTATGTCGGTAAAACAGTTATGAAAGTTGGCAGATGATTCATCGCGAAGTCGGTAACGTTGTTAGACGAAGATAAAATCTTGTTGTTGTGTTGCGTAGTTTTGTGTAGTTTAGGAAACAAGTTGTGCAAATATTAAGAAAACACTACTCTGTAGTGTTCTTCAATGTGGTGTTGCTGGTCGGAATCTAACACAGGTAAATATTTGTTGTAAATTTGTTTATTTTGTTTGCCTAGTGTGATTTTGTCTTGACAGACCCGCCTCCCCTGCGGGCGCCTGCTTGATCATAGCAGTCAGCCATCTTAGTTATAAGTCAATAGGCGTTGACTTGAGTGTTTGTAGCGTTACAATTATTTTTTGTTAGGACCTATGGCTGCTATTCGTAAGAAACTGGTCATCGTCGGCGACGGTGCCTGCGGTAAAACATGTTTGCTGATCGTATTCAGCAAGGATCAATTCCCAGAAGTGTATGTGCCGACTGTTTTTGAAAATTATGTCGCTGATATTGAAGTTGATGGCAAACAAGTGGAGCTGGCCCTGTGGGATACCGCAGGACAAGAAGATTACGACCGACTTCGACCACTGTCATATCCTGACACGGATGTGATTTTAATGTGCTTCTCGGTGGACTCACCTGACTCCCTGGAGAACATCCCAGAGAAGTGGACACCAGAAGTCAAGCACTTTTGTCCAAATGTTCCAATAATTCTGGTAGGGAACAAAAAAGATTTACGAAATGATCCGGGTACGATCAAAGAGCTCAGTAAAATGAAACAAGAACCAGTGAAACCACAAGAAGGCCGAGCCATGGCAGAGAAGATAAATGCGTTCGCATATCTGGAGTGCTCAGCCAAAAGCAAGGAGGGTGTACGGGAAGTGTTCGAGACTGCGACTAGGGCTGCGCTTCAAGTCAAGAAGAAGAAGAAAGGACGGTGTCTGCTTCTTTAATTTGTCTGTTACGTGAAGAGTTTCACATTATATTTTTATTGTGAATTTATTAATAAATTAATTTTATGTAAACTGCCTATGCACTCTCATTAAACGCTACACTTGAAAGCAACGAACAATGGGGCTGCCCAGCACAATGCCTCCGCACAGTCTGTCAAGTGCCTGAACCGAGTTCCGATCAGTGAGCGCTCGCCGGCTGCGTGTCTTGCGATCAGATCCGACCCAGTCCATCGCCATCCTACGTGTGTCTAAAGGCAGTTCAATCTATACCTTGATCATCATCTACTATATACATACTATTATATATTATTATCAATGTTAAAATCTTGTGTGAAATATTAATCATTTGGGGTACCTTTTATGTAGTCAGATTGCATGATTGTATTTACAAGAATTTCAGTAATAAACCCCCATATTTTATCTTTTGTTTTCATTATTTACTTGTGCTTCCTGTAGATCATCTCGCTTATTACTCATGTCGATAATTCTTTGTATGATGATGTCAGCACCAAAAATAATACGTGATTGCAAACTTACCAGTCCATTTGTAATATGATGTTTCTATCAGTATCAGTGGTCACTGTTTTGTAATTTGTACTTTTGCACTGAATTGTATTCGTCATAATAATAATCGTTCCAAATTATATTGTGATCTCTGAACCCAGTTCAGCAAAAATTATTCTTTTAAATTTCCTTCATTTCTAATTGATTTTATCGGTGATACTATAGGCTACGAGGTGAAAGAAAATGAAATGTTCGCTTATTAAAACTATAGTTTATACATAAAATACGCACAACATAGATATAAGCAAAATTGACAGCCTTATAAATTATTACAGAAAAATGATCTAGCGTAAGAACTTATTGTATAATATATGTATAGGAAGTGTGCGTAATGTCATACATGTAATAAAATATAAAATTAATTAATTAGTAATTTGACTCTTGCTACATGTAACCTGAACACGAAATCTTAATCGTATGATATAAAAATTTGTTTCCTTTACAAAATGATGATGAGTGAAGATAGAGCACCCAAGTCCAGTGGCAGTGAGTACACTGTACGTGTTCGTTGACCGGCGCTGCTTATTGCTGACAGGAAGATGGCGCAAGTGGCGTTGCGAGTCAACGCGTTAGGGTGGCACATACGGGGGAGGTTTCCTGTAAGTCGGCGTCGGCTTGGGGCGCGGCTGCCGGCCATTGTCTTGACTAGAAGCGAACGGGGGCGGCGGCTGATACGGCGCGTCACTATTCTCATCTGCCGGTTGCACGGGCGTCGCACTCTTCGAGTACTCGGGCGGTGCCAGCGGCGGTTTTTCTTCTTTTAGAATCACTGGCGCCTTCGTCCCAGACTCAGGTTTCTCATCGATCTCATCTTGGAATATCACCGGGATTCCTTTACTCCGAAAGTTGTTTAATCTCTCATCATCCTCTACATTCATTTTCCCTGTCCGTCTCCTCCGGTACAGCACGCATGCAACTACGCCTGCTAGAGCCAACATAGCTGCGATGATGACTGCCGGAACTACAAAGGTAATCAGGTATTCATCAGAAGCATCAGCAGATGGGTGATCATCAACTGGCGCATTTGTATCAGGCGGTGGATGAACTACTGTAAATTCTCCTTGGCAGATTCCAATTGGAGTCAAACTAATTGCAGCTACAGGAAACTCTGGGCCCATGATGACTTCAACGCGGTCAGCATAAGTTTCATCATCGTTCACTAGAACTTGTCGCAGTCTTTTGATTTCTTTGTCAGGGCAGCGGTCAGTTATTAAAGATTTGTTATTCCAGCTAACAACAGTGCTGCCTTCCATGATACTATTGATTCTGATATGTGAAGTATCTCTGTCTCTGAACAGATCACGTAGCTTCTCGACGAATTTTCTTTTGATTGATGCGCTGTTGATGAAGGTTTCGTAGGGTGTTTCCAAGGACATGCTGAATTCCACGTTGTAGCGGACTCTAGGAGCGGCGCTGACAACAACAACAAGGCCGTCGGTGGCAGTTAGTCCTCCACGATCTTCACAGACAAGCTGGTATTCGCTGCGGCCGATATCTGCAGCGAGAGGCACTCCGAAGAATTCTTGGTTTTTGACGTCGAACTGCAACCAGTGATCTGAAGGTAAGGGCTGGCGGTCGATGGTAAGTAATGACATTTTTAAGTTTCGGGCATCACCATCTTCAGGATCGTAGAATGTATCCTGTAAAATTTTATATTTAAAATATAATAAATACTGAAATACAAGATGATTCACATTTTGTGCATTATATTTTCATGACATATTTTATAGTACTCACTGCTCAATTCATTTATCACGGAACTTAAATAAATTTGCAATTTTAGTTTCCGGGTTTTTTTAATCAAACAGTTTTGGGTCTCTGCTTACAAATGGAATACTATTTTTGCTTTGATTTAGTTAATCAAATATTAATTATACAAGATGGCGCATAAGTAATGACCCGATTTCTTAAGACAGTAACTTTGTAAATAAAAAAAAACTACTTTTGCGCCACCTAGTACAATCAACAATACAGTTGTTTCAAAAATTTGCTTCTAGCGAGAACTGCCCTTTTTGTTCCATAATCAGTCCGTTGAGTGTTATATGCCATTAAAATATAGTTGTGAATTACCCTGTATAAATATAACTTACATCAGGTACGCGAAAAACTAGTAATTCTCCTACAATGGCATTGATATGATCGACTTGATTTCTTGGGACTGGTGAAAAATTTGTCGGGGAAGCTTTTGGTGGCGCTACAGGAGGTTCAGGTTTTTCTTCACATTGACCAATTCCGCGGTATTCTACATTTTTGACACGTAATTCAGGAGCCAGAACTTGGCTTAAAGCAAAAGATGGATCTCCATCTTTATTTGCAACCATTACCTGCAAAAAAATAATTATTAATCCAAATTTATTAATAACAATGCAACACTTACATTTAATAAATAATCTAGTTCAGTCTTCGGACAATAGCTTCTCGGAAGCGTATCGTTTGTCCAAGTGAAAGTAACAAATTCGGAGCTAAAGTCAATTTGCCGCACAACGATTTGGGTGAGATCTTTGTTATGGAAGAGACTGGCTAAGCCTCGTAAAGTACGTAATTGCCAGTCGACTGCTGCAGGGAATTCATGTTTCTTTTCCACTCGCATAAGAAGTGTAAACTCATGTGTAACTGCGCGCCGACCTTTGTGTTGTTGAACTGTTACTTCTAGAGTATCATTTACGGAGGAACCTTCTTTGTCAGTTGCCTCGATTTTGAATTCCCATTTGGATACGTGGTCTTCTAAGGGCCTAAAATGAATAAATAATTATTAATACCATAATTCATATTAATAACAAATTTCTTGCTACATAATTATTAGCATTCTCTATAATATAATAACAATACTGACAAACATCTTAGAAATATTAAATCATTTTTGTTAAAAATATATCAATTCCCTTGTTTAACCACAATAACTTTATACAATAGTTCCAAAATTTTATGTGGTTAAATTTGCTATTGTTTGTCAATTGAGTTGTGAGTAATATAAAAGATAATCACTCGAACCGCACAATTAAACGATTTTATTACTTCTCCTTGAAATAAACCGTAAAAAATTATTAAGTAGCAATCAATAAATTAAAAATATTCCTTCCAATTTTGGACTAAAATAGAATACATTTCTAAAATGAAATAAAATTTGACTAAACCAAAGAAAATATATCAATTTTCATAAAAAATTTAAAGAATTTTAACGAAAAAACGTTAAATTGTAATACATTTGCACCGTTCTGAACAGTTTCACAATTACTTACAATCCATATATTTCTCGCGTTCTAGCATTGAACTGAATCCAGAAGTTCTTCTTAACAGGCATTCCTTCAGAGTCTAAGAATTTAAGTACTAGATTAGTTCCGTCTTCAGCATCTGTGAAGGTGTCCTCAGGAATAAAGTAACTGTAAATATAAACAATTTAGTATAAAATAAATACAATTATACAATATTTTTTACCTTAAGACTGTGCCCGCAGTAATGCGAATTCTTTTTAATCTTTGGTTTATCACAGGCTGAGAATTCTTCGGTAAAATATCAACCATTTCTGTCGTCGAAGTCGTTCGAACTGTTGTTGTTGTAGTAGTTGTTGTTGTCGTAGTCGTAGGTGGAGTTGTTATCTTTTCAGTTGTTGTTGGTGGCGTAGTAGTTTGTTCTTCAGTTGTTGTAACAACAGCTTCTGTTGTTACTGGCAGCGGAGCTGGTGTAGTTGTTACAGTTGATGTTGTTGTAGTAGCCACCGTTGTTGAAGTTGTTGTCGGTTCAGTACTAGTAGTAAATGTTACTGTCTCTTCTTCCGTTGGTTCTACAAACACAGTAGGAATATTAACAAGTGTTGTCGATTTTTCAGTAGTTACTGCTTCAGTTGTTTCAACAGGTTGTCTACTACTAGATATTTCAGTCCATTGTGTTTCAGCAACTGTTGTTCTACTACTAGTACTACTAATTGATGAAGTACTACTGGGATAAGTACTGCTGCTGTAAGTATTTTTTGTTACAGGTGGTTCTGTAGCCGGAACAGGAACTTCAGTCTCGCTCTCATCATAATCAATAAGATCTTCATCATCTTCATCAATAGTATAATAATCACTATCAGCTTTTGTAGTAGATTCTCTTTCAGTAACAGTTACGATATGTTGAGTAGTCGTTGGTAGCGGAGCCTTACTAGAAGAAATTAACATAGTAGTGCTTTCGACTTCGTCATTTTTTTCTGTAAAAATAATTTCAGGTACTACTTCATCCTGAACTTTGGGAAGCTCTCCGTGATGGTGTCTATGAGGATGAGATTCAGCTTCAGAAGTTGGCGGAGCCATCGTTGTAGAAGTTGGTTCAGAAACTTTAGGAATGATAGTCGTTATTCCTCCATAGTCGTCGGTGTCTTCATCGTCGTACTCATCGTACTCGTCGTAGTAATCCGCGAAATCGTCTTCAGAGATTGGAGTCTCTCTTCGTCCTCTTTCTAGGGCACCGGGAGGTGACTCCACGCGCCAGGAGAGCACTGGCAGGCCGATGACTTCAGCGAGGGTTCCGTCAGCTGCTTGCTCCTTCAGCTGCTGAGGGAGTGATATGTATTTGGCGTCGAGTTTGTTCCCGCAGCCAACAAGGAGGTCAATGTTGCTGGTTTGTTTCGAGGAGCGCTTTTTCACGTTGCCTGGCCCTGCTAGTATTACTGAGATGTCGACAGATTCGCTGTAATGTTTCTGTGCTCCTAATGTAAAGGCACTCTGCAATGAAAATGGAAGATTTTAATCGGTAAGCTCACAGTCGTGACTGGAATACAAACACATGTTTTAATAAAATTCTCGAATTTGTTGGTAAGTATTCAATTTTGAACCGAGACATGTAATAGAAAAGTATATTTATTATTAGGTCATTTAATTATCAATAAACAATTATTTTTATAAAACTACATAAACTATATAACTTCAAGTACATTTATCGTGCCACTGGTATAATAATTAATAATATTAATTCAAGTTGTTAAAGAACAAATGAATTTAATTTTACATCGAATCCAGTGGTACCTCTACTGAAGAAATTTTTATAACATAAATACACGCATGTTTCAATTTATAAGTAGTTATTTTTATACAAGCTGATAAATAATTTATTTGCACGTAATAAAGTAATATTTAGCTTATGTTTTAAGCCAAATATAAATAGAACTATAATGCAAATATTATGAAAATTATCAAATTTTTCTCACATCATATAACGACAAACAAACAATTTGGGATACTTTACAGCAATTTTATGAAATGAGAAATTTTATATAGACTGTTTATGTACATTGTACACATTGTAGTTTATCTGCACCAAAATATATCCTATCACAGTGTACTACTCTTCGCTAATAATTATGGCATGAGTACCCTTGAGTTGTTGTAACGCACATACAGTAAAATAATATATCACCAAACTAGAATTTTTATTTTTGGTCAACTGTTTCCAATTCCATGTTGAATTTCATAATTTACTTAATTTGAATTGTATCTTAATCCCTCAGGTGATAATTTTCCTCACCTTCGGCTCGTAAAATAATCTGCACCCTCAGGATTAAATCATGCACTTTAGTCCTTCAATATATAATATATTATTTCGTCGCATGTCGTGAAAAAAATAATTATATGTAAAATAAAATAAAAATAATGAATTACCAATAGCATAAATAAAGCTTGGTTTATAATGGATGCAACCGGTTACTACTTATTCTGTAGGTATTTCTATCCTACAGTTCATAATGATACGGTGCAGTAACATAAATCCACTTTACATTCAACAGAATAAGTAACCGGTTACATCCATTATAAAGGCAGCACACTTACAATGTTGATTCCCAAGAACTTGGCTAGATTCTCCACGGCGTTGACTCTCTGCTGTGGTTTGACAGAGTCGAGCTTTCTGTCCAGGTAGATCGTGAGCACCAGAGGATGGCTGCTGCATGGCACAGTGGCTGGCTGCCTCCGCACATGCACCCTGAACACCGAGTGAGCCGCAGGCGAGCTCGTAGTACCGTACGCCACCACCGACACCAGTACGTCTGTCTTGTCGGTAGACAGAGGAAGGCCCACGAAGGTGCGGGTTGCTGGCGAGTAGGAGAGCCATGGAGGAAGTGGACTCGTCAACTAGAAGGAGAATATTGTTGATTTTATATTGAAATCAGTTACTTATCTACTTTAAAAATGTTGTGTATTATTTAATGACAATAATTGTTCATGAGAATGAAGCAATAAGTTATATTAAACTCGCGTAGATTGTAAAAAATAATTAACTTATTAACAATTTTTCACTTTACGTGTTTAATTATTTATTCAGTTTTGTTGCTCCGTGTAAAATATCTGCAAGCATCTATGAATGCCTAGTTAGTTATTGAGTAATTCAGTACCTAATTCTACATATAAAACTAAAATAATGTTGAATGTTTAATGTATGAGTCACATAAAAATGTAACAAAAGCATGCTTTTAACGATTGTTCATGTTCACTTTGTTCTATTTTTTGTTGAAATGAGCTTGAAACGTAAATAAAATTTAAAATTCTGTTTGTTTTAAGTTCCGTTAAAAATATAGTTTCAAAGGATATTTCAGTTTTAAAATAATTTTATTGGCTATTATTTTTATTGATTTATGCTACCCAATAATAAACACAAATTAATTAATTACTCAACGTATAAATTTCTAGTGTCATACTGGTTTAAAAAAATGTAAATGGCGCATCATAGATATTTAAATAACTAAGAGGAGTAAAAACGAATTTCAAGGGTGATTTCTATACTTGCGATTCAATTGTGATTCAATAATCAAATAACTTGTAAATTACAGTACCTACCTACTGTAGTTGATTATAAATGATATAGAAATTCAAATTAATAGTATACATAGATGGTTACTTGATTTTATTTCTTCGTCCTTCTAGTTTTAAAACAGACTAGTGCATTTTTATATTGAAAATACTAACAATGGCTCTAAAATGTGTAGGTACTTAACCTACCTACTTTTCTGAAATGTGCATATAATTTTGTAAATTTAATTAAAAAAATTATTTGATTTGTGATATAAGTACCTTCCATTTAATTTTTTCCATAAATGCTGAACCACCCTGTATTAGATTAAGTATGCAAATATTTTTGAGAAAGATACTTATAATTAACATTTGATAATAACTTTAAGAACTTATTAATATTACAGTAAGATCTTTGGTTTTAAGTTCTATAATACCTACTTTACCGAAACTTTGTAATTTATTAAAAGCATTACAGAAGTTATACTCGATAGTTTTATGGACTTCCACTTTCATCATTCAAATAAAATCAAAACAACAAGCACAGTATTGATTTGATTAATATAGCAATAAGAAAAATCTGCTGTGGCCACCACAGTACTTCCCCGACCATAAATTTTGTGGAAAGTTGCACAGGCTTTGCAATAACGTAGACGGTGTCAAAGTGACAGTTATCAATGTCGAAGAGACAGCTTGTTGTCAATGTCAAAGTAACAGCAGTCATTTAGTGACGTTTAAAATTCGAGTTATTATTGAATTTATTAAAAGTTATAGACATAATATGAGCAATATGTAAATTAAATAAAATGTTTACAATATTTTCATCAATTCAACTATTAATGGCGGGTTCCAAGCTTGTTAATTTTGATAGATTTATTAGGTACCTTTTTATCGAAATGAAAATGTAACTCTTTTGAAACTGCATCATGTGTGACGCAAACGGCATTGAGAGCAAACCGTGAGTAGATTTGTTCGTTTAAGTTCGTTTGTTGTCGTTTTGGCTACGGAATGTACGACGGACCTGTGTAAGATAAGACGTACGTATACTATTCGGTCCATGTTAGCACGGTGAACGTATGTTCTCATGTCGCCACACCGTCATACACGGTATCGTTTTTCGCGGCAACTATTTTTTAATTTTTTTTCTGGATTATTAGCACCTTTTGGCAAAAAGAAAATTACGGATCTAACATTTCAATGTATAGATTAACATATAAAAAACCAAAAAGTCGTGGAAACCTCCATTTAAAAAAATTAATTCATACAGTTGGTACCACCAACCCCCGAAACCTACCTCTATGAACTTTACGCTGCCAACGAAGGCATCCTCGGGTATGGTGAACCTCAGCACTTTGCCGGCCTCGGCGGTGACGTCAGGCACGCCCTTGAGTTTCCTGGGCGGCGGCAGCGGCGCCAGGTCACCTGGGGCGACGTCTTCGCCGGACAGCTCCACCTCCAGGTCGTCCTGCTCGTAGGCGAAGTCCTCGCACCAAGCCACGGACAGCAGCACCAGAAGAAGAAGGCTGGATGGTGACATTGTGTGCCACTATCTTGTCATCGTCTGCAAGGAAGAAACACTATGTGAGATGATGAATTGAAGTACTTACAGTTAGTTTGTGTATAAATACTAAATAGGTAATTACGAAGCGTCTAAAATCATCCCATCTCCACCATAATCGAAATAAGGAATATTAACGATAAAAACAAATAATTACACATACCGTTATGACTAGTATAGGGCGTTTCATATGGAACGTTGTTATTGGCCGTAAAAATTTTCGCGCGATGAGAACATGAGAAGAAGACATGATGCGGCAGAGTATCATCACCATCTGTCATTGTTACATTATTCGTGCTTATTTCATTTGTATTTGATTTGATTTTATACTTTTAATTACTACAAAATATGTTTTTTAGCATAACAAGACGACTTTTTAATATAAAATAAATATATAATTTGTTTTAAGGAAAATGTTAGTGAAACAAACTGATTGAGTGTCACTGGAGGTACATCGACGTCACCACTAAATACCAGACTTTAAAAAAACATATCTCGCTTAATAAGCGGCATTTTTACATCGCGTCTTCACTAATCGTCATAGTTTCTTATGTAGTTTTGCAAAAAACAATATAAACAATACGTGAGACTATTTATGTTTACCCTGTGCAAGAGAGATATTACTACCGGGCCCGTACGTTATCATCGTTAAGGCTGATCTATATAATGGATGTAATCGGTTACTTGTTACGATTAAAAATAATAATAATATTTTATATCATATTCATAATTATTTAATTATTATTACCAACAAATGAATGATGTATATCATAATTATAGTTATTTATGTATCAAGGGCATCATGATGATGTTTATGCTCATCCGAGGGCGACATGTTTACAAGCCCAAGGGCTTCTGGCCCGAGGGTCTGTAAATCACCCGAGGGCAATAAACATCAATGATGCCCGTGGTGCATATAATATTTTATGCCTTACTATTTTATTTAAAATATTGCGCGCGTGACATTTCGCTTTGACGTTTCGAATTTTGTTAATATTTTTGGTATCCTAGTAACAGACAGAAAATATATTAATTTCAGAAGAAAAACATTAGTGATGTCTCAATATTACCATGGCAATTTCTTAATGCCCTAGGGTATAATGTAGTATATAACATACCTCGTATCCATGACATAATTAAACAATTACATACTAGAAAGACATAAAAATAATAAATGCTCTTAATTATGAATAATTAAGCGTGTTTGTATTTATTATTGAAAATAATGAAGCCAAATTAATAACAATTTAACTACGCAGCACTTCAACAATTCTAAAATAATCCTAGACAAACATAAATCCGTCTCTAGCTATTCTTGTTACTTAATTTTATCTACGGATATATTTCTGTCAGTAATACTTCATTATAGTTGAAATCAGTCAGTTTGCTCGGCGTACCGACGCATAGGAACGACGCTACACAACTAGAAAAGCATTTGTGAAGCGTCGTGAAGACAGAAATACCTCTGTTCCCGGAAGTCAACAATGCAGGATGCTAGTTGACATGAACGGCTCGTGAAAGGGGAGCAAACGTGAAAATAGTCAGAAAAAGGAAAAGTAGTATTCACACCACCAATTTTTTCTTTTATTATTACCTACGTGTAGACTTGTTATTTTTACCTCTCGCCTCATATTCTATAAGAGAGGTATTGTAATGGGTCAAAATTTTCGAGTATGAGTTTTTGGTGGATAAGCACGTTTCAGGGTCTCTAGAATACGAATTTACTATTTTCACGATGATGTCTGTGTGTGTTTGTGTGTGCGTTTGTATGGACTGACGATTTTTCGTCCACGATAACTTAAAAAGTATCAAACTGTTTATAACCAAATTTCATATTTAAGGTTTTAATAAGTATCTTAACACCGGATAAGATTTTGGTAGAAATCCGCAAACCGGAAGTTGTACTTTTTGAAGTTTGAAAAAGTTTTCCTTAAATATATTGATATATTATTTATTTATGACAATTTTTGCAATTAAAAATAAAAGAAATTGTAATCATCTATGTGTACAGTTAATTATAAATACAAATTGCTGAATCTGGAAGTATTTAACAATAAAATAAAGTACAATTAATATTCTATTTTTTTGAAATTTCAGTATCTTGTTGTCCATGCTATGAAATTTGTTTCTACATAAAATTTGAATTATTAAGACAGTGACAGTACAGTTGACATCTTTTGCTTGCATATTGGTTTACATTATCGTTTACATATTACATGAACATGAAACTATTAAAATGTAAGTAAAACTATTTATTAGAATAAGAAGAATTAATTAGGCGAGAGGTTGTATGCTGGCCACAGCAGATTTTTTTGGTAAAAAGTCAACATTCTAAAGACCCATTTATGCCATTTTTTTCATTTTATGATTTCATCGTTTCCGCTCCGCAGCTAATAGCGTATTTAAAGTATGACAGCTCAAAAATCTCTTTGGTTCCACTAACAACTGAGTGAGCTAACGGCTGGTAACCGCACACATATTAAAATATACAGGATGATTCACAACTTTGTACAATACAGAATGTTCTATACCTCTGCACGAAACTTTAATAGATTATGTAATTTTATATACTGATTATAGAAAAAAGATTTATTTTCAAAATTCGCAAAAATAAGAATAGGTAGTAAAAATTTTAGTGCCACAGGTTAGAAAGTCCTTTTAACTGACGGAGATATAAATTTTGAACGAGTGAAGATAAAAAATATTTGGGAATCACTAAAGCGTTTGGGTCATTGTGAGGCCGAAGAAGGTCGACAATTTGAACATTTGTTATAAAAATCGTAATAAACGTGCAAAAAACATGAAAATTAATTAAAATTTAATTCTTGAAAGAATTAAGATATCGGGTTTTGGTTTATGGGGATGTGTTTCTTTATTCATTACCTTTAAAATAAGGTAAAACTAGATAGGGATTGCTATTTAAAAATGGTGAGGTGGTCATCCCTTCAAAAACTTCACACTCCACGTTGCATGGAAGTTCTAAACTATCTAAGAATATAGTTTTTATGACTCTTTAGTTATCCCCAAATTTTCAATTTTTTTCTTCACTCGTTCAAAACGTTCGGGACTTTTGGGAAACTTTGTATATACCATTGCAATATGTACCTCTAGTTATGATACATTCTGTATACACGAAGTTGTGAATTAACCTGTATGTATTACAGGGTGTTCCACAACCACAACTTAGGACAAAAAATTAAAGGGTAAATACTGTACGACGTGCGGATCATTAAACAAAAAGAATGTTTTTAAAATTTAAAAGCATTTTTTGCCACCATTCGGTAGTTATTTTTAATAATTTTTTTCAAATCTTCTACAATTGTTTACAAATTATCAAATATACCATAAAACAGTGGTACTTAAAATGTACACACGTCAAGTAAACTAACCTTTGCGAATTTAAAAATAAAATTCTTTTTGTTTCATAATCAGCACGTCGTATCCTTTAATTTTTGTCCTAAGTTGTGGAACACCTTCTACTTGTATGTACAAAATTTATGTCGTTCTGTCTGGCGTTTTATTCGTTATTTACCAGTTTATGAGTGAAATGTTTATCTTTTAAATGTGATTTATTCGACCCTGTACATAATGTTTTTAAATAAAACTTAAACGAATGCAAAATTTAAGCCAATTTGTTTAGTCTCACATTCAAGGATAACTCTTATTTATCCTCTGTAAATTCGTTTCATATTACATATCCTTCTTGGTTCTTGGAAACTACTTATTATCAAATTGCATCTGCAATTCTATTTGTGCATATGTTTTTATTAAGCTTGATAAATGGCATTTGTTCTCATGACCCCCTCCTCGCAGTGAAATGCATCTTAACTTGAGTTTGAGTCACGAATGACTAAGCTTCAGATATATTTATATACCTACAGATAAAGTTCAGTGCATTGCTATTTTTGGAATAGAATAACGTGGATTGTATGTTTGCTACAGTAATAAGAGAAAGCAAATATTAAATTATTACACTGAGTAAAATTTCATTCAGCTCCCAGAAAATTATTTTCTGTGTACATTACTGAGTTCTCACAATTCAGGTTCGAAACCAGTCAGTATTCCAGTTAACTGCACAAATATCTCCTCTGTAATGTATTCTCTACTAACAACCATGAGTACTCAAGAAATGACGACTGATCAGGGTGTGGAAAAAATAGATTTTTTGGAAAAAAATCAAAAAATCAGATTTTTAAAATAAAATCAGATTTTTTAAAATTTAAATCAAATTGGTTTTCGAGTCACATATCAAAATGCTTGTACCTATTTTTCAACTTTATCAGTAAAAGCATTCGAAATACGAAGAATATTGTAATCATTAATAAACTTAAATTCCAAAATTCTATTCGCATTGAGAAATGGAAAAATTTAATTGGATATTTATTTAACCAAAAAATTTTCTTGTAAATGTTTAATTCAATAATGACAACTTTGACGCTTTGAATTTTGTTTATTATCGGAATTTTTATTTGGTATCTTAGCAACAGTCCAAGAATTTAGTCATTTTTGGTAATTTGAACAATTTGAATGAATAAAATAAATACATTCATTTATTAGAAAATCTTCAACCGTACATAAAGTTGGGTATGTACCACGGGCGTAACTTGCCTTTATGGCTCTTGACGTACCAATTTTTATTTTTAGCCCTCGGTTGACGCTCGGGCATAAAAGCTTCTTTACATAAGTAACTATTATTGTATAATTTCACAGTACTAAGAACTAGAGATGTTTTTTAAAATACTTTACTTTCTATGTTTAGTTACACTTTTAATAATAGATAAGTAACTACAACAGAATTTAAAAAATAACATTACGACGTATCGGGAGCGACGTTCCCAAATATTATTGTTAAGAATATCAATTTTATAATAAGTTACTGAACTGAGAAATCTTTAGATAAGATTACATACCAATCATGATACGAATATAAATAAAAATAACAGTTCAAACCGCAGAAACGGGCAAAAGATAAAAAAAAAATATAAAACATTTGTCATTCGATGACTAAACTTATACGTGTACTAAATTACTCATGATTAAATGTTAAATAAATGATGTCAAATTTTATCAATGAAACGACAGTCGACAGAGATTAGTAAAGCGTTTAGACAGAGTATTAACTTGATTTAGTATTGCAAAAGCGATTAAGATAATTCCTTAACAAGGAACTTGATATCCTGAAAAGGGAGACAGCGTTTTGAGTAGACAATGCAGGGAAATTGAATATTAAAATAAGTAGGGAAATAATGTGTTTTGGCACAGCGTTTAGCTCTCTGCATGTGATGGCGTATGAACCCGGAGTTCCGTGGTTCGAATCGCCCGCCCGACAGTGTGCGATTGTCATTAAATTGTAAAAACACCTTACAATGGGGTAGTTGCGAAAAAAAAGTTGTTGATTTTTTGATAAATTATGACACTTTGGCCAATTCTAAACATGTTTACGTAAAAATCATTTCTTTTACAACTTTTTATTCATAATTTCCATAAATAAAGTTCGCGGTACAAACATTGTGACGTAGATTGTGCAAAATGATATTGTCATTTTTGACGAAATAATGACATCAGAGTGATTTAAAAATGTGTTTAGTGATTTAAAAAGATTTAATTCACTTGTGAATAAACAGTTGTTTAAAGTTGTTGCTATGAAGTTAATAATAGCAGTTTAAAATTGAATAAAAATATATACAACTAGAGTACCTACCTACATTTTATAATTAGATAATATAAGCCGAAAACAGCGGACGTAAACGTTATTCAAATTATTTCATTTTTGTAATGTAATATAAACGAATCATTATAACAAAAAATGTTTAATTTCGTACAGTTGAAACACTACGCCCCTAATTTTGCGAATGATAAAATAGTACGTTATGCACCAAGGGACGAAAACTCGATTTTGCTTCCGCGGGTGAATTGACAGCACGAGACTGAATCGAGGGCTGCCGAAGGCAATCCGAGAATCAGTCGAGTGCTGTCAATTCACCCGAGAGAGCAAAAGCGTTCCTCCCGAAGTGCATGTATGCATACTATAATTTTTGTCACGAGTGCAAAGAAAAATGAGCTGAAACGTGCTTGTTTAGAGGGAGCAATAACGCGTTTTTGCTCCCTTGAAATATTTTGCTCCCTAGAAATATTTTGCTCCCTCTCGATTATTTTTGAGAAGCGTGCACATGTGATAAAAAAATAGTTTCGATTTGAAAGAAAGTAATTTATCCATTGCTTAAAATAATTTTGAAATCTTGTTTGAACTCAAATAGTAAAAGATTTATCTCAATTCCTCAATTAAATATTAAACCCATAGTCCGGACTTAAAAATTCCCAATCAATTATTCGCAATCTACCCATGAAACAGTCCGGACTTTTTCCAGTCGCCTCCGGCATACCAAGCTCCGGTACTCCGGACAACTACAAGTGTTAGTTCGACGTCCATCCACGAGAGAGCTCTCGCGTCTCGCCGACGAGGATATTGATTGGTCGCTAGACAGAGACGGAAAACAGGAAGAGAGAGCCGCAGAGGGGATTCGCACGCTGTGAGTCGCCTCCCTCGCCCCCCGCGGCACAAAAACAACCGCAAAACAGTTCCGGACCCGGAAGTAAGACAGCGGCGGGGAGTGACACGGGGCGGGGGGCGAGTGAAGGAGGATTTATTTTTTTCTTAATTTGGGAAGTGTTCATCAATGGGGCAGCTGGGTGCGTAAAGCTGCGTTCACATATAATAGTGTTGCATTGGTATTGCATTGGTAAGGACAGCGTTCACATAAAAACTTAGTGACGTTGTTGTAGGTAATAAAGTATTCTGTTCTGTGTTGAATTGAAATTGCTGTCCTAAAAATATTTTAAGAATTTGATAAAAATGTCAGAACAAGAAATAATTATTAATACCTGTAAATTTAAACTTGAATGCAAGAATGTTACTTTCTTTTTTTATAATTTCTCAGTAAAATGAGCATTTTTTGTTCCAAATTGCTGGATATTGTACCAACAATTCAGCAAATTTACTGTCTACACTCATATTTATCTATAAAAATAGGTATTTATGTAAATTCGAAGTCAATGACAATTTCAATGACAATTTGTCATAATTCAAATTTTTTCGCCACCTTTTAAATTCCACATTTAACAGGAAACGGATCACCGAGTGCAGCTCACATCTGCAAAAAACATTGCGCCGGTAGAAACCCATTCCCAGCTATGCGAAATCTATGGAGACAAGTGTATGAGCCTACAACACGTGCGCAAATGGTGCAGAGAGTTCAAGCAAGAGTTTAAGAACGGGCGTACTGCCGAGGAGCGTTCCGGACGTATCTGCGTGGCTTGGCGGCAGATTTTTTGACTCGGGCATACAAAAGCTCGTACACCGCATGTAAAAATGCATTGACCGCAGTGGCGACTATGTAGAAAAATAGGTAAAAGTCTGAACTTTCCAAAAATGTACGCATTCATGGAATTAAACATGTTTTACACTGTGAAAAATCATTGGGAACCTTACTTTACAGACAACCTATTGTGTCATAAATAGATACAATTGGACAATAGGTTATGTCTATGACAGTGAGCCATTTAATTAATTATGTTATAAATGAATACATAATTTTGTAAATGTAGTGTTTACGAATTAAATTGCAAAAACAAAATATTGGCACATGTTTAAAACTTTCTCTGTATAGCTGTTAAATTGTCGCTAATGTATTTATTTGTTTACCGTTTACGAATTTAACAGGAAAAGTTGTTAAATAATAACACGTTTAGTTTGGAAACTAAGTAAATTTTTAATCAGTTTTAAACTATACGTCAGCAATAATTAAGTACATCCGATTTACAAATAAATAGTAGTAGTCAAAATATTTAATGAATGAGTTAATCGCATGTTCAACACTTTCAGATAAAAACGCATGATTTCTCAGTTTAACTGCACAAAAATCTCCCAACTATAGTCTGTTTTTAAATAGGGACAAGACAAAATTCTAGTGTCCAAATGTTGAAGATTGAAGAATCAATGTTTACTGTCGATGGTCAAAATGTTATTTGGTATTTTATTGTACAATATAATTGTTATATTCCTGCTTCTATTTTGATTTCAGATTTCAGTATAATTAAATAAATTAATGTGCCATCGGCAATATTTAGAATGGACAACATTGCCACTTTGGGAATATTACTGGAAAGTTGTAAAGAATTAAAAATGGAAATATTGCCCGAAATTTAGAAATATTGGCAACAATGTTGCCAAAAGTAAAAATATTGTGGCATTTTAAGTTTTCCAGTGGGTTTTTCGTACCTAAACAGAGTGTTACACAAGTTAAGACAAAAAATTAAAGGGTATATATTTGAATTGTAATTTCTTGACTGTTTAGTAAATGGAATGAAAAAGTAACAGAGTTCTCAGTCTTCAAAGTTAAATTTATTTATTTTTGGCAATGTCCATCAATGTTGCCTTGATTTTAAATTTCTGGCAACGGCATATTGCTACTTGTAACTGCTTGTAACCGCATCAAACAGGGCCGTAGCCAAGTTATATTTCTAGGAAGGGCCAACTATTTTGTACAAAGAGCAACATTGGTATTGTATATATGTATTTAAAGGAAGCAGGGTGGTTGAGGAAATAAATGCGACACAGGCAATTTTTTTTCTATTCAAGGTCAAAGGACTTATAATAATTGAAAGTATACACTTTTTCACTGGAGAAGCTGCATGTTTTTCACGTACTGCATGGAGCAAAATTGAATAAGTAATTGTCGGAACAGAAGTAGGTACAGAAACTTTTAGAAAACAAAATTTATTTTTTCAAATTTTTATTTTCTATTTACCAAAATCAAATCTTAATCTACTTAATGCCAGTTATTGAACCACAGTTCCTGATTCAAAGATTTCATTGATATTATTTTGTACGGCTCTGCATGCAGAGTATGACATATTGATGACCCACAGTATATGAGGTATCCACACCCAAGTTGGGTGATAGATTCATTTGCGACTTTGTATTCCCTTTCTCTTGTAAATTGAATGATCTTCAGCCGAGGAAATGATAATTGAGTCGCCAGACTGCAAACGCAACAGCACAATTTGACTGTTTGATCTTCGCGCGGCGGGTCTACGTAATATCAGTGATAAACCGGGCCTAAAGCATTTAGTTCGTGCGTGTTTGGAGATAATCACTGTACGAAACCATCAGGTAAACCCTACAGCGAAAGGGGGATACTTACCCGGAAATAGGGAAGAAGAGGATCTAAGCAGGGGAGATAGAAATGAGACTTTTTCAGACTTTCTTTTGGTACACTTCTTCTTTTAAAAAGTCAGAATAAAATGAAACAGTAAAAAAACGCTTCTAAACTATTTTTTACTTCTATACAGGGTGTTTCACAACTTCAGCAAAAACATTAAATGACAGATACTAGATACTGATTACGAATAAAAAATATTTTTTCGCCGGTTGACAAAAAGTGCTATTTTTGGCAGCTGACAGTCTGTGAAGTGTCACTTTTAGTGCCTAGGCAATGAAAGTAATTGTTGCTATGGTGAAACAATGAAATTTCGTGAAAATAGTTATTTGTTTAACTGGCGTTGTTAAAGTTTCATACACGAGGTGCCGCCGAGGTTATCTAGCTTAAGCAGTAAATATGTATTTTTTGCCATGTTAAATAGTAGGTACATTATTTTTTCGCTGATTGTTATTAATTTATATTAATTTAGATTAGTGATTATTTTCAATATTTTGATAGGTATCGCAATAGAATTATGTTGCTATGCGCGTTTGTTGAGCGATTACTGCGTAAAATTTTATTGAATCACCATAGAAACAATTACCGTACTTGCTAAGGCAGAAAAAATAATTTTATTGCTTAGGCAATAAAAATAACACTTCAGCAACTGTACTTATGTCAATTGCCGAAAAATATTTTTTTCTCTATGTGATGATGTAAGAACCTGGAGTTACGTGGTTGTAAAATTGTAAAAACATCTTAGTTAACTTGCACTCGGAAGCTTGAAGCTGACCACTTGATCGTCCTAAATATAGTCCTGGTTTCTGGTTACATATGAATCTCTCCGATGCCGCTTTGAATTTCAAAAATCGTCGCACGGATTGAGGTTCTGACTGCGCCAAGATAAATCGGTCTAGAAGTGTTAGATTCAACTGTAATAAGATCTACCATTCTATAATTGCTGTCAAAGGGGTGTCAAACATATTTTTTCTACAACTGCTTCTGAAAGTTCATGTTTCTACATTGTTTTAAATGTTGAAAGCAACTGTTTGTGTGCAAGTGTGCGACAAAGTACTTTAAAATATGTTGTCGAACTTAAACGATTGCAACCCTTCCTTCGCTCGGGCTGCAATTTTCGTTCGCGTTCGATAAAACTATATTTTCAAAACTTGTTATATAAATAACTATTTTATTCGATATCGATACATCCTTGCTACGCCACTGCTAATAGCTGCGGAAAAATTATTTCCAGCTAAAATAACGTTTAATATTTGTCATTGTTCTTTAGCAGTAACAGCCCTTAATTATTTCGTCGAACAAATGGCTAATTTTCTATTTCCAAATGAGCACCAAGTTCATGGTTAACAATTAAACGGCGCAGAAACTGTTTACGAATAAATTATTGCACATTGTCTTGTAAAACTTTGTAAAACTAAGTTTGTTAGTACCGCACAGAATTCTGTAATTATACCATCAGGCTTGGAATTATTTTCGCGTTACTAGCGCGAATAAATTCTCGCAGTTTCATCCATTTTATTCTCGCTAAAATGCTCGCGAAATACTCCCTTTTCGTGTTCGTTTCATTATTCGACGTTCTCCGCCCAATTTTCGGACATTCCGGGATTCTGCAGTCTGTGCCTAACTTCACATACATAACATTTCACTTACAGTTTAATCAGACTGAGTTTATGTTACATCAAATTGCTCACATTTGCCAGAAATTTCATTAACAAGATAAACAACTTTGTTGTATTTGCTCTTTACCTTTCGAGGGGAGATATTACAGGTAGCATACGTACAGTCATGCTCAAAATTATACAGATGGCATTTTTAAATCCTTTATATTAAGAGGCGCGTTCGGAAAATACCGAACTCCTGAACTTCAGTAGTCATTTTCAAAGTGAAACGGGTTCAGGTGACGTCAAGCCCTTCTTTTTGCAGTCAATCGAATAAAAAATGTAGGTAAAGAAAACTTAGCATAGAATATACTGGCTAACTTAGGGACGCCTGCAGTGGTGTACCCAGACATTAGCCTTAGAGGGAGGATATGAAAATAAAAATATTTTTGATAATGTAAAACAAAATTAGCTCAACGCCTCAACGCACGTTGGCTGATGTCATTGCATTGCTGTGATATTTATTTTTACAATAATTACTAATTCCCTAATCAAAAATGCTTGACATGCTTACATTTTTTTTTAAATAACTTGCAAATGGTTTAGACAAAGTACACAAAATCTTCAAGAACTTATTTTTAAAGGTTTATTGGAAATATTAATACAAGTTCTGTGAATTTTTCATCATTTTATCATATAGTTTAAACAAAAATTTAGTGAATTGCCATAAGAGTCCATGTAAAACGAGCGAATTTCAACATTTAATTACTCAAAAACCGAATAGACGAAAATTAAAAAAAAAAAATTTAGAATCTAAATAGTGAAATGAAGGCACTCATCATCATTTTAATAAACGGTCACCAACCTCCTTAAGAATCTACAATTTCAACAGCGAAAATATAGCATCGTTGTCCCATCATTTATATCATTTAATTTATAACACAGACGAATGAAAAAAAAAAACTTCTTGTTAACAAAGGTTCAATTTATGTCCCAATGTTTTCAGAAATTTAATATAGCTTTTTGTTTACCAGAAAAAAATTCTTAAAAATCAAGAAAAATTGCTGATTTCAAAGTCATGTTTTTCCAAAATCGTAAATTAAAGAAGAAAAATGAAAACAGAGAGACCGTCTAACATCTTTTGGTGACATATTCATATGTTGTAAATATAGGAAAAACCTCTAAATACCAAATGACCATGGGACGCGCACACCTCTGTTTAAAAAAAAAAATTAACTACCAGACGGACCCCTTAACTTCATCGTCTAGTCTGTTTGTTTGTTTGGCTACGTCAAAAAAACAAAAGTAAAAAATAACCCACTTCCCGGGATCCTATCGAGCTGAAATTTTGAAAATAGACTTTTGTTACCTAACAATGCACTTTCAGATTATCCGCCATTTTGAAACGAAATGGCGGCTAGCTATCTCAAAATGTACTGCACCGATTGCGGTAAAATTTGGTACAGTAATAGCCAAGGATCTAACTTATGATATAAATATATTAAAATGTCAGTTCGCCATCTTGAAATAAAATGGCGCACATATATGTCAAAATGTACTGTAACTATTGCGCTCAAATTGGTAAGTAATAGCTAAGAATCTCTCTTGAAACATAGGTATATTAAAATGTTAGTCCGCCAACTTGAAACAAAATGGCAGCAAGCTATCTCAAAATGTACTGCACCGATCTGGTTCAAATTTAGTACAGTAACAGCTAAAGATCTAATTTAATATATAGGCACATAACAATGTCAGTCCACCATCAAAAACTGGGCTGTAAAAATTAGTACCGGAAAAGAGTTTACGCGGTAAATATTGGTCCAAGCAAATGAAACATTCTGTAAGTACTTGCAAATTTCATTTTTATCCTGCTAGTAAAATAATTATTACATGTAATGTAATTACGCTAATAAATACTGCATAACTTTTTTTGTATTCAAATGTGACAACCAGTGGTATCCAAAATGATTTTGTTTTGCAAACTACTGTTAATTTTACGAATTTCAACAAAATTCTTTTTGATTCATGATCAGTGCTCCAATACTATACCCCCTCAATTTTGTACAGTTTGGGTTACATCCTGTATATGTATTGATTTTGCAAAACGTAAATATGAATAAAACAAAAATGTAATCAAAAAAGCAAACATTTATATTTACATAGAATTACGGGTAGTAAATAATATATGCGCATACAAATTAACTCATCGGCGTTTTCATCAAAAAATTCATCTTAATTTTCCGAAATAGGTACTTAAAATTCAATCAGTCCGAATGAAAAGACCTCGGAAAGGCCCAGAGGAAAAATCACCAAGAGGCGAAATTATACCATTCAGCGTTTCCACGCACCAAACAAAACAACGCGAAACAAAAGCGATACAATTCACGGATTACTGCTGAGTTGATCTTTTAATCCAGCTGGCCGAGGAATAAAAAAATATTGCTTTGGTCATTACAGTTTTGCGTATGTTAGCGCTAGAATGTTGGTAAAACTGCGATGTCGCGTGCTGCATTGTTTGCAATCGTGGAGCAAATGAATGGGGTGTAGGTACTATGTAGTGGTCACAAGAGGAATTTAATTATGGAGTTATAAATGAGAACTGGAATTGCGAATTTACGATTATTATTGCACGGTGGAAATGTTTGTCTTTTATATCGATAGTCATTTTTACCTCTCGCCACTGAATGCTGAAATTGTACCTGACCATGACCATACAGAAATTTTGTCAGAAGATAGTGAGACTGAATTAGAATGATGAAATTAGACTCCATTAATGAGCATTATTCCTTACAAATTCAATTAGTGTGTTTCTGTAGATAGGTATTTAAAAAATATTTGACACATAAATATGTATTAATTAGTTAATAATTTAAAAAAATTAAATATTACTATATATAACGTAAAGCAACATGGAAATAAAAGAAAAAAATTTGATAACTGATTTTTGTCAGAAGATAGTGAGACTGAATTAGAATGATGAAATTAGACTCCATTAATGAGCATTATTCCTTATAAATTCAATTAGTGTGTTTCTGTAGATATTTAAAAAATGTTTGACATATAAATATGTATTAATTATTTAATAATTGAAAAAAATTAAATATTACTATATATAACGTAAAGCAACGTGGAAATAAAAGAAAAAAATTTGATAACTGATTTTTTTACATTTTCAACGAAAAAAGGCCTAAAACTAACTAAATACTCACTCATTTTGATAAATAGTTTCAGAAAATATTATATGTAACCAATTTAATGGAAAAAAATCATTTTCAGACTGATTGTTCAATACTTGTGCGTTTCCACCCCTTTAACGAAAACTAAGAATTTTATCAAAATTTAGCTGTAAATTTGGGGAGTAAAACAAAAAGATGGCCATATGGAAAAAATATAGGGTTAAAGTACAAGTCTTGACGATCATTTTGCAATTTTCTAAATTAAAAAAGGTGCATTAGAATTTGAGATATGATTTTTTGAAGTTGGACAATATTAGCCGTTTTTCGACTTAAAATCGCCTATATCTCGAAAAGCGTGCGTTTTTCAAAAAAATGCCAAGAGACAAAAAGTGATTATTTTGAGCCAATTAACCTAATAAAACTACTTGCGGGGCCATTTTTTGTCTTGTTTTAATGTTGCAACTTTTTTGTTAATAACAAATTTCCTGCCATTCGGATCAAACAAATTTATTTAGGTTTTTTGTTTGCAATAAAATAACGGATCGATTCCACCTGGTTGCAACCTTTAGTTTTTCCATGAGAGGTTAAGTTGTTTTTCTAGGCACGTTTTTAGGGGTGCGCCGCTCGCCTATCAGTACTGTAAGAGAGGTATTGTAATCATGCTAAAATTTCGATAGTAAGTTTTCAATGGATAAGCACGTTTTAAACACGATATTGATAATTTCGCGATGATGTCTGCGCGTGTGTATGTGGATAGATGTTGGAGGTACGATAACTCAAATACCACTGAATAACAAAATTTGAAATTTTGTACTTAATATTCTGATACCCTAGATTAGATCTGGTTAGATTTTGGTGTTGATCGTTCAACATGAAGTGGTAGTTTCTTTAAGATCTGAAGAGTATTTCTGGAGTATCCTCAAAATTTATGGATTAATAGGATTTTTTTCTACAATTTATCTACAATTTGTATTCAAAACGTTGTATCTATCTAGCACCATTTTCCAATTACAAGAAGTTAAAAATTCTACTTTGTTACAATTTTGAATTATCTGCTTATCAATGAAAACAAAAAATAAAATATTTGTGTGTTAATGTCAAATAAATTTTTGACTTTTTGACAAATTGAAATTGAAAATATGAAATGTCATTTATTATTTATAAGGTCATGATAAACTTATTTATAAAAACCAAAATTTTCGAATTCTCTTCTACAATGGTATATACAATTGTATATACACACTTATATTGGTAAAATAGTATGGCGGCGAGAGGTCATGTGTTGGCCACATCAGATTTTTAGTAAATAACATAAATAATTTAACGTTATTTTATTGCAACTAAATGCATACAATAGCAGACTGCATCGATAAATAACAAATATGTTTTATGAATAAGTTATTTTAAATTAATTAAAATACAGTATACATTATTTACTTGGGTTTTGTTTTGTTTACTACATCGTTTTCGAAACGTTGTCAGTAAATAAAAAATATATACAGAATTAAACCCCAATAATTAATTAATTAAAATTATGAGTTCCGAATTTTTTGTTCAATGTATAATTAATTAATAGTTATTTATCCAGAGAGGAAAGCTCTACATAACATTTATTTCACTACATATTTTAAAACATTGTAAATGAAAAGGACACACATAACTAGAAATTAGGTTATAACTGCCATTTTGTCGGAATGACGTTTAAAAACAATGAAATGTTGCACTGCAGCCAATATGCCAAATTAAACTTAAGTTGTAAAATTGTAGAAAAAGAAAGTATAAAATATAATAATTGTAAAATAATAGTTTACAGTATATTACTAAAATCATATTTTTTAATAATACCTATAATAAATTTAGGTACTTACAATTATTATTAAAATATTTCATCGAAAAATCAGACTGGTGGTACCTAACACTGCTTACTTTCCTTCTAGAGAGGGAAAACCGACTTTTCTCACTATTTCGCGAGAAGAAAACTGTTTTCTCCGCATGTCTTGAAAAAAATATATTTATAAATTTTATTGTAAAATATTGAAATTGTTCATTAATAACTATATTCTATAAATATTTCACAATTTACTAATAACCAGTGTTGTGACAGATCATTTTAAAATGGATCTAGATCAAGATCAAGATCTTCTCATTTAATTTGATCTAGAGCAGATCATAGCTCAATTTTTATAGGATAGGATCTTTTTTTTAGATCAGATCAGAAATTACTGATCTTTTTTCTTTAGATCGTAAAAAGATCAATATTAAACAAAATATTTAATTGATGTATTACATTATATAAAAAAAGAAAAAATACGTAGTATTCAAGCGAATTAATCTACAGTTTAAAATTAAAACATTAAAAATATGAAGCTCTTACTCATGCTAAATTTTCAATTTCATGCTTTAACTCGCATATAGCGGAGAAAAAAATCTAAAAATATGATCTTATTTTAAGATCGTAGATCATATTTATTTGATCTAGATCAAACTCAAGATCCTTAAAAATAAGATGATCTAGATCAGATCAAAGATCACGTAAATTGAGCTAGATCAGTCACAACACTGCTAATAACTGACGTCAATTTGATTTAAAAAAATTGTATCGAGGAAGTTGCGCAGTAATGTAATGAGTAATTGCCATAAATATACCTACTTGAGTGTTATTAGTCATGTAAAATAGAAAAGAAAATTATACAGGGTGTTTTTATACTTCGCAAATATAGGGGTAACT
This sequence comes from Agonum fuliginosum, assembly GCA_947534325.1. Taxonomy (NCBI): domain Eukaryota; kingdom Metazoa; phylum Arthropoda; class Insecta; order Coleoptera; family Carabidae; genus Agonum; species Agonum fuliginosum. The sequence continues at coordinate 32,184,636 of OX384037.1, forward strand.
TATTCAAAGTAAAGTGAACATATTGAGTTCTAAGGGTAGATGGTTTATCTAAATATTTTATTTAAATCTACTACAATACCATAAGTAATTCTTAATTTCTAATAAATGTTTGATGTTCATAATTCATTTAAATTATGTTGATTTTCATTAAAATACGCTACTTAAGTTGTATCTCTTAATTTTGCGAATTAAAAAAAAATGTTTCACGCTCAACACGTAATGTAATCGTTATTTTTTTCAAAACACCCTGTGTAGCAATTAACAACTTTTACCCAAATAATTCAAAATATTTTATAATAAAAGAAAATAATCGGTACAGTTCCGGTTCCAAATTACAAAAAGAGCAGCGGTTCTTTCCGGTTTTCGTTCCGGTTCAGTTCGAGTCCGTATAGTTTCTTTATATATACAAGCGGTAAAAATATCTGTGCTTTGATACAAAAGAACAGAAAGCTTCTAAATCTAAGAAAAATAATTTCTCAAATAATTTCCTTTCCACTTTTGTTCCATCATTAACTTTTTAATTAAAAAAGAAAAACATACCAGCGAAACACAAAACTTTAAGCTCTTGAAAATCACTGCAATGGAAAATTGAAAAGTCAACTGCACAAATCCTTATCCTTCAGAAACCTCAGTTAGTCACAAACACAATGCTGGGATTTGAATGCAAGTCTGTCATTTTGCAGAGCTATCGAAATAAATAAACAATTTAGTGACATGCGTAGAGATAATACGAGCTACATGATGTCAAAACTAAACCACAGAATTATAAATCTAACCGCATTGTTAAAAATGGTTTAATGATAACATTAATTAATGTGCTATATGCATAAACATCCAATATTGTTTACAACTACTTATCAATGTTTAATGATGAAAGTTTTTCTCTTACTCATTAATATTCCCCTGCGAAATTGTTTACAAGTTGTTTAGTCTAAAAAGATTTTCCAGAAATTAAATTTTTATTTCTTCTGAAGTTCACGATTCTTTTAATCGGGGCTAATTGTATAAAAGAACTCTAATTAGGTTTATCGCATTAAAAGATCGTTTTAAAGGCACGTTCACAAACAACTTATTTCAGGAAATCAGCAGGAATTTGCATGTAAACAGATTATTTTTAATTCACTTTGAAAAAGAAATACTTTATTCTTAAAGCTTTGATAGTGCTAGCTTTTCAGTTACATTTTAACTAAGACTATTAAAAAATTAATAATTAATTAAAATTTAAAATTATATAGTTTACCGAAAATTACTTTTGGTACTTATACATTGAAATGTGTTGTTTCGCGTCACCTAAGCAACGCTAGGAATGTCAATTTCCCACGACTCCGTGACGTCATACGAACGGGCAGTTTCAACCACGTGACGTCACACGATCGGGAAAAAGACACCGATTTCTAAGAATAATAATAATAATAGAAAATGTTGGAATATTAAGTAAAATCTAATTTTAAAATAATAAGTTTAGTGCATTTGCTTTTTTCGTTTTACAGAATAGTATATTGTGTATCTAGTGCGCAAAGTAAGCAATTGCGCGAGGCGAGTTGCAGCCCGAGCAGTAGCGGCTCGAGGTCTACCGAGGCGAGCCGAGGTGGCCGAGGGTCGCTACGGCGAGGGCTGCAACGAAGCCAAGCGCAATTGCGCCTTTGCTCACGAGATGCACACGATATTTTTTGTCATTACTGCACAAAAAGTAACCTTTTGAGTGACCTTACTTATCAAAAGATAAAATGAATACTTTTAAAATGAATATGTATAAAATAAAAAAGTAACTAATATTTACCTACATGTAAAAGCATAAGAAACTAATTATTAACAGTAAAGAAAAGAACATTAAAATATAAGAATAAAATATTATTGTCCATTAGATCCAATGCACAATCTGCACAATAGTCCACAGTAGAAACTATGCATCAAGCTATGCATAGAGAAGTGGTACTACAGCTGTTCACGTGCTTGTAGTATTAGATTATCACGTGTGTGGCGCTAGTGTTACGCGCACATTTCGTGTCAGTAACTACAGAAAACTGTGTGAGTGTTCAATTTGCGTGCGCAAAGTGAAATTTTGCGCACGCTATTCCCGCACGCTTGTACTTTGCGCACGCATTTTTTGTCTAGTTAAAAAATAAGCCACTTTGCGCACGGAAAACAGGCACGAAAAAGGTTACTTTTTGTGCAGGTATGACAAAATAGTATATTGTGTATCTAGTGCGCAAAGTAAGCAATTGCGCGAGGCGAGTTGCAGCCCGAGCAGTAGCGGCTCGAGGTCTAACGAGGCGAGCCGAGGAGGCCGAGGGTCGCTACGGCGAGGGCTGCAACGAAGCCAAGCGCAATTGCGCCTTTGCTCACGAGATGCACACGATATTTTTTGTCATTACTGCACAAAAAGTAACCTTTTGAGTGACCTTACTTATCAAAAGATAAAATGAATACTTTTAAAATTAATATGTATAAAATAAAAAAGTAACTAATATTTACCTACATGTAAAAGCATAAGAAACTAATTATTAACAGTAAAGAAAAGAACATTAACATATAAGAATAAAATATTATTGTCCATTAGATCCAATATCCAATGCACAATCTGTACAATAGTCGACAGTAGAAACTATGCATAGAGAAGTAGGTACTACAGCTGTTCACGTGCTTGTAGTATTAGATTATCACGTGTGTGGCGCTAGTGCTACGCGCACATTTCGTGTCGGTAACTACAGAAAACTGTGTGAGTGTTAAATTTGCGTGCGCAAAGTGAAATTTTGCGCACGCTATTCCCGCACGCTTGTACTTTGCGCACGCATTTTTGTCTAGTTAAAAAATAAGCCACTTTGCGCACGTAAAACAGGCACGAAAAAGGTTACTTTTTGTGCAGGTATGACAAAAAAATGTTTGCAACAGTTTGACAGCACTCTGCGCAACAGTGAAACACATAACCAAACATAATCTTAGAAAAAATGTAACAAGTATATTGAATTTAAATTTGCTATATTACAAGTGATATTGATAAGTTTTAAAAATAAATTGATTCATTTAAAGTATTAGACGATTTATTATGTATTATGTTTATATTTTTAGTATAACTTTGACAGTTGGGTAATTCGTTACTTTGCCCACTTGTAAAGTAAGTAACTATTAAAACTAGAATATTCGACGTCGAACAAAATCTTTTACAATGTACAGGCTATTTCATAACTTCGAGTACCTACATACGTAATGGTGTATGTTGTTTGATATGCTGATTACGAATCAAAAACAATATTTTTAAAATTTTAGAAATTAAGGGTAGTTTAAATGCAGCCTTTTTTGTACTACGGCACTGGATTCGTTTTTCTATTAAAAACAAACAATGAAACAATAGAAGTAGGTAATCAATATCTTAAATTACATAATACTAGTAAAATAAAGAAACAAAATTTAATTATTTTTAATGAAACAATAATTACTCCACCCAGTGGCAGTGGCTACGAAATTTTGCGATTTAAAAAAAAATATTTTTGATTCGTAATCAGCATATCAAACAACATATACCCTTAACGTATGTACCTGTAGTTATGAAACACTCTGTATAAATTCCCTTTTAAATGATTGTCGATTGTCATCTATCTTTTATGAAGATATTCGTACACTGTGGGGAGGCTATAAATATCAAAAAATATTAGGTTGCATAAAAGCGATCATAAGATCATCAATTTAAATAAAACCTTTCACAATAAATAAAGTTTCACATTTTATAGACGGAACTTCCAATTTCATATTTTATCTTCGGTGACAGATATTCCACTGACGTTTTTGAATAATGCGAATTGAAGAATGGATAATGGCGTTTGGGAGCAACACATTTTACAATATTTTCAGTGATTGATAATGTTAAAAAGAGTACAGAGGAGGGATTTTTGTCCTAATGGCATCATACTGTAAGTAATCGGTATACAGGTTGGTGGAGGTGAAATGCGAACATAGGGAAATATATGACAATGGAGTTATCATGCTAGGCATCTTGATATGCGTGAAATAAGTACTGTCAATGTCAAAGTAGCTGTCATATTATTGAAATTTTTATTTCCATTAAAATATTTTCTTTGCATAATAATGTATGTGTACGAGCAGAACGAGAAAGTTTACATGCACTTTTAGATTTCATTATTATTTCTGTTATTGATTACTCTTTTTGCCACACAAATTCACATTACTTCGTTTTGTGACACTAATACAAAATATATCAAGATACCTGGCATGAAAGTTCGATTGTCAAGTATGTTCCCTATGTTCGCATTTCACCTCCACCAACCATAGATATACAGGTATTATATCTATAAAAAATTATGGTTATTTATTTATATTTCATGATGTAATGAGCATGTAACAGAAAGAATTTTTGTAAAATTCGCTAAAATGAGGGTTAACTAAAGTGAATACCTTTAGTACTACACCACAGATCGTGGTACCGGAAAATTTCATTCTATTGTGGCACTCAACCTGTTAAGGGTCTCGTCTCCGTAACAAAATATTGCGTGTTTAGAGTTGTACCTAACAGTTTCTGCTTTACTCATTGCATATTAAGAATTTGAAGGAAAAACAGGTACTAGATTTATGCCCAATTAGAGTTCTGAAAAAATCTTTAGAATCCATATAAAAAATTATTGATAAAGTGTGTTTTAAGCAATTTTTTACATGCCTTATCTTATGATTAAGAGATTTATTAGACAATATAACTCCGGAATAAAAAAGTTCCATTCTTCGTCTGTATACAAATTTATGAAATTTTGCTTTGTCTGTAAAACTTCGTGAGCATTTTAAAAATAGCTAGACTTATTTTACGTATTAAGCGACTGTTTCTATGCGTTACCATAGCTACATGGAGTCGAAACCTTTAATATTATTTTGAATCTACTACAATATCACAAGTAATTTATTTTTTACACAAAGTCTGATAAATGTCAGGTGTTGATAATAGGTTTCTACGATTTTTTGTTTTTTTATATGTTAATCTATACATTAAGGAGGTTCGATACCGTTTTTTAAAATATTACCATTCATCTGAAAATTTTACAAGTTGAAGATGGATGTATTTATCGTTCACTGTTAAAATTTCAGATCAATCGTCCACACCGTTTTTTAAAAATAAATTTTTAAAAATTTCTGTTTTACATGGGAGTAAATGGGAATACATTTTTAAAAGGCTGTATAATCTATAAAAATAATACCACCAGAAAGAGATTTACAGTAATTATAAATCAGACATTAATAAATCATGAAACTAAAATTCAGTGGATTCTTCCACACCGTTATTGAGTTATTCAAATAAATAAAATTTAAAACGTGACACATAACTAAAAGAGCGATAACTACGGCAACGTCGCAAATCATAGATTGGCGCGAAATTTAAAATACTGTTGGAAAGTAAGAGTGCGTTTATGTTGAAGCATATTATTTTATAAAGCTTGTAACAAATGATATTATATTTATATTTTCACAACAAATAAAATACACATACACAAGTCATTTTTAGGAAATTGGACACACTTTCGCAATGCGCATACAAACACCGTTACGAAACTATCGAAAATAAGTAGGAAGAACTATTTGAGTAAGAATTATTCGTGTTCATCTACTAAAAACTCTACAAGGGACATGACGGGTCCATGATCACTAAATTTGTTTGCAATTATTTCGTAACTAATTCCAAATGTCGCTAATCTTTTAATCATTCCAGAAGATCTGACTCTTTTTAAAGTCTGTACAGTAGAAATAATAATATCTGTATCTTTTGTGTACGTTTGTCATATACTTGATCAAAGCTTTCCCCATTACTAATTATTTCTGAAACAGAAAGATGAATTTCTACCAATTGTCAGGAAATGTTTTTAAATAATTTTAAAGTGTCTTGGAAATAATGAATGACTGGACGAAAACTATCAATTAAGTTCTCATTTCTTATAGCTTGCATTAATCTTGGAGCGTCAAAAGAACAATTATTATGAGCTATTGCATTTACTACCTGACAACACTTGACAGTTAGGTTAGAATCACTGCAGCCAACAGTCAACGTAAAGCAGCTAAAATACTAGCGCTGTTGCCGTGTTTTCGATTGATTTTTAAAATTATGAATTTTAAAATATAAAATCTTTAGGACTTAAAAATACAATTTAATTGAAAGATAATAATAAAATATTTATAAACAAATATATTTCGCTATAAGATTTTTTATATTTTCGGTGTTTTTTACAACAAAATTTAGTGGGTAGAAGTTGTCACTCTGCAGAAATACAATAGATTTTTGTTTAGATCCCCTAGATAGATAATCGGTATCGAAACTCCTTAAAATATTAGACCTGTATTTTTTCTTTTTGTCAAAAAGATGCTAATAAGCCAGAAAAAAATTCATATAATTAAAAATATAGGTGCCGCGAAAAACGATGAAGTGTGTGACGGTGTGACGCCACCGGCTCTGAAAACATAGTTTCACTGCGCTGACAAGGACCCGAATACGATACGTAGGTCCGACGTAAGTCTTACCTTATTTCTACACAGGTCCGTCATCCATTCCGTAGTCCAAACGACCAAAAACGATCTTACACGAAAACATTTACTCACGGTTTGGTTTCAATGTTGTCTACGTCACACATGGCGCATTTTAATGCACGTTTCAAAAGACTTACATGTTCATTTCGATAAAAATGTAATAAATCTATCAAAATTAACAATTATTATTACATTCCTATAACTTATTATGCTGAAAATTGATATCCAATAAGTATTTCTTTAAAAGCCGTAGGCTTGGAAACCCCATTAATTTCAATTATGTTGTATTGAAATAATGCTACTTAAGTGTTATCTTCCTATTCCATTCTCAGTACGTCATGAAATTTTTTTCGCAGTGTGTAGTAACATCCTGTATATATTTTACCGCGTGTGCGATTCGATTACCAGCAATCAACTTTCGGGTACTCACGGCTGATACTGGATTGATTTTTGTGCAGTTTAATTTATCGAAATATGTACCTGACTTGATTTGAACCTGATTTGTCGGCAAATTCGGCTATTTGTCAAAAGTAAAGACGAAAATCATTTATAAATCAATTCCTGGATTAAATGACGTCACTAAATAAATAAATCGTAAAGGAAACAACATAATACGATAAATAATTCTAGCGCAATTTTATTTCATGCAATCATTTCAATACAGGAAACTCCTACGATATGAAAATATTCCAATAACCTGTTTTAATATCCTTTCCTTCCTTGTTTGTATATTATTTACCCCACAGTTACGCTTTGCTTTACGTTATAAAAGCATAAGTAAAATCGAAAGTGCATGTCACTTTCAGCAGGAAATTGAAAACGACGTCGATGCACCTTCAGCTCGACGCTCGCCGTCGCGACGGAATAAATCCTACGGTTTGTCTCCCTTCCTGAAGGGGAGTTAATGCCTCCTTGGGGGGAGCCATAGCCGTAGGAGGGGATTTTCAGAGGGGGCAGGAAGATTGCAATTTTAAAAATAAATCGACTGTGGCTCTGACTACTCAGGTTTGTATCAAGTCGGACGCACATTGGGATGGATAGCCGAGTGTATTATGTGATCGACTAAGGTTTTCATAAGTCTGGTTTCAATCCAGTCTGATACGCATCGACCTTACATAGTATAGCATAAGATTAATAAGATATAAGTTTTTTTCATTGGCATTTAAATAATACCTACTAAAATTGATGAAATAGTATATTGTATTGTTGTAATACAAGTGTGGAAAGGCCGTCATTGAAAAACTAGTGAGTTGGAGCACGAGCGTCAGCGAGTTCTCCAGTTCTCCTATCAAACGAGTGTGTTACATACAATTTTTTTACGAAAGTGGAAAATATTCAAAATTAATAAAAAATTGGAAATAAAATATTTTCAAATTTAAAAAACAAATCAGGTAGGCTTGCTGTCAGAGCTGAAAACAATAATAATATTTAAAAATCAGATCAATTTTGTATTATTGCATTTATGGTGTGATTTGATAAAAATAATGACTTTCCTCGGACATTTTATGCAGAATGTTGTAGTGATATTGAAAGTGAGTTTATTTGTACACCTTCGGACATTTTACGGCAATTGTAAATCTAAACTTTTGTCTGAAGTCAAAAATATCCTGAAAGCTTTGACCTTCCAGTAACTTCACAATGTATAGTTCAGCAAAATAATTTATGTCTCAAATTCAGTGAAAATCGTCCTTTTGAACATTTATTACAGAGTTAAGTGTTTTAGATATGAAAAATGTACTTTTTGAAAAATTCGCACTCAATGTACAAAATGAGTGTTGAAATTATTTTCACCATTCAATGTTTCAAAAGCCTACTTTCACCATCAATTTTAATATCTGAAAACATGTGAATTCCCACTTTCGTAGAAAAATACTTTTGATAAACGACTTTTCTAAATTCAGCTAGAAATAAATAATTTGCCGCACAAACACAAACTGCACTGTAAAACGGGTCATCTGCAATTTGGTAACAAAATCAAACATCTTTTTTTTAAATATTTTCATTGTTTATGGGTTATATAAAAGATAGAGAATTTATAAAACGAAAATTCATAATTATAAGCAAAAGTTTAATTGAATACAAATTCACTGACGTCATCATGGTACACAATACAGGAAGAAGAAAGCTTTATTTGAAGCTACAACAATGCTAATTACTAACCAAATTTATAGCTTATTGAATTATTGAATAAACAATAAATAATTAACCTTAGCGTATATAGCGATCAAAGAATTTCAATATTCTATTTTATGGTTGTGAATAATTCTATGTAATCTTCTATTAAATTATTACGTAGATCGCCCATTTTTACAATCATTAATTTAAATTTTATCATACTGAAGTATTCTCTTTTAATCTTTCGTCGTTTTGTGTCTGGTGGAGCACTCCATGAAAAATAAATCCTCAAGTTAAAAAAAAACAATAAGCCTTATAAATGAACTGCAGTAAAGCACTTGAAATTACAAACTCCAAGTACCTACTCCCTATTAATTAAAGCTACCTACTTTAGAATTCCCTGTACAACACCAACAAATATATAGTGTCCTTCCCAAATAGAAAACCAACTTCAACTCAATATGAAACTTCAACTTCTGGACTTTGCGACGCAACAGGACCGGCTCTACATTATTCCAGACCCGAAGTGGAAATCTTTAAGGGCGCGCAAATGAAAAAACCGTAACACGAAGTCTGTAATGATAATAATTGTAACGCGATAATAGTCAAATCATATTATACGTCATAATTTGATTTAAAAAGAAAAGTTTTTTTTCTGTAACTACTAGTGCCACGTCAGCGACACTTTAAATCTTTTACAAGGCTCATTTTGCACATGCTTTCTGCCAGTGTTGTATAGTATTTGAAATATTTGTATTTGAAATAGGTATTTCAAATAGATTAAGTATTTTAACGTCATATTTCAAATAAAAAGAAAAAAAAGTATTTTGTATTTTTATTTCAAATACTTTTCAAAAGTATTTTCTATTTTAATTCACTAAAATACTGATTTTTGCACAAAATACTATTTTTGAATATTTGAAATACAATTTCTATTTGAAATACCTACAATTTCAATTTGAAATACCTTTTGTATTTCATATACATTTGTATTTGAAATATTTTTGCGTGTTACGTGTTGGCGTTGGCCTCTAAAGTTGGGTTTACACGGCGTGTGCAGGATAAGACACACTGTGTGTGCGCACCTTAACACAACCATTTACCATAAATGATTTTTTTTTCTTTTATAAAAAAAAAATTATTATTATGTTCATATTATTCAGTTTCTTTTATTATTCAGTATTTTGTATTTGAAATACTTTTAAAGTATTTGAAATACTGGTATATTTGAAATACAAAAAAATATAATGTATTTTGTCAAATATTTGAAATACTTATGTGTAATATTTTGTATTTTGTATTTGAAATACCATTTTTGAAGTATTTTATACAACACTGCTTTCTGCATAAATTTTGGATAAACGATGTAACCTACAATGAAAATTATGTTTCACAATGAAAATATATAAATTCCTAATAGCCTTATCCTAAAATTTATGTTTGTAATAATTGTTCATTTTGCATAAAATTAATTGCAATTTAATGCATTTTGCTCCCTCTTCTTTTCAGGTATTCTTATTTAGCATAAGCCATAATAGTCCAGTCAAATTAGCTAAAATAGAAAAAATAATCGGTAAAAAGCTAAAAATTGGTAGAGACCTTTACCTTTATTGAATATACTAAAAGTCCTGACCTCTATCTGCAGGACTCGACCCGCCATCTTGGAAAAAAGGTTCTCTAATTCAGTTTTCTCTAAATATTTCAAAAACTATGGGTTTTACCAAAAAAAAGTTTCATTACAAACATATAGAGCATTAAATTCTCTACAGAAAAAATGTTCTTGAGAAAATTTCATGTAAGTGTCCAGTCAAAATTTTGTCTCCCTACACGAAAACGACTGTCATTTAATAACGAATAAAAATATCGACTCTCGGTTGAATGCAATAAATTTTTCGAACATTTTTGTCTCTAGGTCTATTATTTTGAAACAATTTTTAAGAGCCTTATTTAAGCCAAAATTTAAAGACTTTCTCCGAGAGAATTTTGAGAAATTTTAGCTTTTTTCGTATTTTTTGTGTTTGATGAACTGTAACTTCGGAACGGATAAAAATAGAGCCTTCCGGTTTCTTGCATTAAATTCTACGCACATTTTTCTTTAAAATACATTATATTAAAATCATATGAGGGCTTTAGTTAAGTCAATATTTTAATATTTTTCTTCGAGGGAAAATAGAGAAATTTTACTGCCTTAGGAAATCGAGTAATTACTTTTGCGCTATCTTGTAATGGACGTTCCAAAATTTACGCAAGAACTAATTTTGATAGAAATCACAAGTTTTTAATTAAAAATTGAATTTTTAATTTTAATTTTAGTAACCTTAACCTTTCAACTGTCACGTTGTATAAATATATCAATAATATTAAAACAGAGAATTAAATATTTAAATGGAGGCCCTAAACAGCCACCGCTTCGTAGTAGGTCCGGCCCTGGTCGCACCTGCCACCCTGCGGAAACTTTCTAAGTTGTAAGTTTCTTTTTGCGGGTTAATAGTCTGCACTGTGACAATTTGTCAATGTCTCGGGGGATTTTTTCCGCCGCCTCGCTAACAAAGTAAATAACTTGTTTGCATGTGTAGGGTTTATAAAACGAGTTAATTAGCGATCTTCGCACAGTAGGCCGTGGAAGTGTTTGTTTTTAGGGATTAAGGGCGCAAACTAGTTCGGAACAAATCACACGGGGATTACAGATTGCGGAGAGATTGCTTAATGTTGCCGTCGACCTGAAATTTGTTATTTTAGGTAGACTGTTTCACATCTTGATTCATTAATTATTAAAATGCATTGATAACTTTTATAAAAATAATATAATTCGGTTGATGCTATAACAATTATTCCTTTATCTACGACAATTCGACACTTGAATAATAGTATGTAGGTAACTTTAGTAAATAAGTTAATCGTTTCATCACCTGTTATTACCTTTTAATACGCTAATTATAAACAACATAATACATTAGATACCTACTTATAATTCATTAGTTACGAACTTAATACCATAATAACATCAAAACATCAAAAATTATTAATAAATCACCCCTCTTTTAAAATTAAAATATTCAGGAAAGAGGGCGTAGAGTATTAAATTAATTTTTAATAAAACTAAAACTCTGTAAAAATTTGTTTTGCACCCTTATAGCGTTATAGCCTTATGCAGTTTATTACAGTCTTATTATGCATCTGATAACAATCTATATGCAATTTGAATCTATAATAAATTGCTGTAATGTACATAAAAAATTAATCCCCTTTATTAATAATTCAGTCATTATTTAAATACACAATCATTATTTTTACCTTACAATTTAGAACACTAGATTGCTGTAATATAAATTTGTATACCATTCCATTTATTCATAATTAATGATATACAGAAGTATTTCATTAAACTACTGATATTAGCTATTTATTAATTACATTACATTAATAAAAATATGTAGTAAACAAGTGATTCAATCAATCTACACAATATTAATTAATTTACCAGTTTCAACTTGCATATAGCGTAGAAAATTCAAATGTTTGATCTGTGTTTGTGATCATAATATAATATATTTATCTGATTATTGATTGAGATCAAAATAAAAATCCTTAAAGTAAAGATGATCTAAATCAGATCAAAGATTATGAAAATTGATCTAGATCAGTTCACAACACTGCTTACAGCATATATCAACGAAACTAACAGTTACCTAGCTACTAAAATAAACAATATCACACTTCCGTTCAACCCGTTCGATATATTATGTTATCGCCACAATTTAAGGTTGAATATTTTCTAACACATTAATTAATTTAATTTATTTGGCGAACCTTACTGTTATAGCACAGGGAAAAGTCAAATTCAGTGTCATTATGAACCGTAACATAGAAATACCTATAGCCCATGTTAACAGAACACAGAAGAAGTCACCAGCCACATCCATTATAAACCAGCCTTATGTTATGACGTTTGTAAATGCATCAAAACAAAAAAATAGTTCTATTTGATAAATACCACGACGGAAATTATCGACAAATTTTTGTCGCGGCATCGGCAATATTATTCGCAATTTTTTCGCCTATTTGTAGTGGCATATATTTAGATACATGCAGTCTTTTAAAAGTTGCTTAGAACATGAAAAATTGTCGATAATGATTTCCGTCGTTCCCAGGCATAAGGATGTCCATGCGTAATACCAACTCAACATTTGAAGAGGCAATCCACAGTTTTTATCCTCACAATATTCACAATTCGCACACATCTAAGATTTCACAACAATGCCACCCCTCCCCCTGTTAAAAACCGGTTGTCCTCTAGACAACAGACCTGCGCCACTCCAACAAAACCTACAGAACATTACAACTCAAAGTAAAAACCCCGCGCGCCGCTGGTGGGCCTTCCGTCTGCCAGTGGCGGGGGTGCGGGGCGCGGGGGCACAATGAACTACCTCTGAGGTCTGTGACAACCAGCCGATGTCGGACAGTGTCTGCTGGTTTATTAGCTAGCGGCAAAAGAAGCAAAGAGAGCAAGGGAAATGAGGTAGTGATAAGGTATCGATTGATATTGGGGGTGATACTGATAACAGAATTGATTTTAATACAGAGTAAATAAATATAATATATGATACAGAGGGAATGTAAACTGGGTTGATGGGCAAGGGAGGTTGAGATGGAAGGGGTATACACGAAAAACGCCCGATCGCCATCTTGGTTCGCCCCACATTTAAAATTTGAATGCATACAAATCAGGGTTGAAAAAACACATGTTTTTTTCAATTTTAAACAAAACATTTGTTTTTTACTGTTTAAAACTGTTTTTTTTTTGGTTTAAAACATGTTTTTAACTCTGCACAAAAAACATGTTTTAAACAACAACAAAACATGTTTAAAACATGTTTTTAACGGGATATCTGTTTTAACTAAATATTATTTCCATCGAAAGATGTCGCCAATGCTACTTTTTGTGCGATTGCTAGGAGCTGTCATAAGAAAAAACTGCCAATGTTAATTCCGTTCATACGGGGAATGTAATTATTTTTATTAAATATAATATTAAAGATCACTAATAATAATACATTATAAAAAATAATTCCCCTACGGTTTCTCCATTGGTAGTTTTTTTTTTATTACAGCTCCTAGCACTTGTTTTACTTTGAAGAAACTTTTCAGTAAACACTTTCCTTGTGTGAACAGGGCATTATGTTTATGAAAAAAAAAAAATTCTCAAAGATATTTTAGAGACTTTTTATACTCTATAAGTACCAGCGACTGGTTTAATTAATAAATTTAATTAAACGTAGGAAAAAAAACAGATTTTTTGGATTGATGTTTTAAACATCTGATTTAAAACACAGTTTAAAACATGCATTAAAACATTAGGCCGTGTTTAAAACATGTTTAAAACAGTTTGTTTAAAACAAATTGTTTTAAACATAACAACCCTGATACAAATACGTTACTTGCTGTCCTATTGACAAACCAAACGCTGCACATGGTCTCATTGTTTATAATATTAATAAAAATTAATACTTTAGATTTGAATAAAACTTAATACTCAAATGTCAAATCATATACGGGGCGAACCAAGATGGCGACTACTAAACTAAAGTGGCTACACGCCGATTTGACACATGCCCTCTGTAAGTTTATTTCCTCTGTGTTTTAATATTTCTAGAATGTAAATATGTGAACTGTTACATAATGAGCGAGGAAAGTGATTGATATCGTGTGAGTGAGAATGTTGAGTTCGGAAATCTCACAAACATTCAGTTGAGAGTGGTGTACACTATTTTTCCTACGACCATAAATATTAAACATTTAATAGCAAGCAAGTCCAATTTGTTCTTTGTTTACATTTTGATGAGTATATATTTATTGTTATAAACATTTCGGATCAACTATGTAACTTTTAACAAACGAATCTATTTCTGACAGTTATAAGAAACGATATGTCGTCAAGTTAGCAGATTACTGAAATGATTATGAACCATACACTTCTCATTCACATCACACATCTTACGGAATACATAAGAAGTAACCGATTACATCTATTTGAAACCAGCCCTTACACTGCTATAGAATAGTATTTACAAACATCATGCGACCACATCTAGTTACCTAGTTAACTATTCTGCATTGTATGCATCCAACTCCAACTCAATAGAATATAAAGTTGAAAAGGAAAACATGGGGTTTTAACAAAATATTTCAATTTCAAGTAATTTCGTTGTGAATTAATTAAATTGTATACTTTTTTATTGTTATAGGGCGGGGCAATTTGAGCTGGTACCACTGTAGGGGTGTAATATTATAATGCTTATTATACCCTCGATTACATTAATATAAGCACATAAAGAGAAAAGACCGTGACCAACTCAACGTCTACGCTTTGAGTACCACATAAAATTCACGCTAATTTTTATCTGATTTTTAATATCTTTTTAAATTGTAGATAAATAAGCTACATTATTAGAATAAAATTTTCATTTATATAAATATTTTAGACATGAATGCAGATAATTTTTAAATTTGAATGCATTTATAAAATAAATAAATAAATAATTCATAGGGAAGTAAGCAGGGACAGGGTGGGATATTTCCCACTGGGCCACGATAAATTTGGGCCGACTGCTGACACGATAGGGTCACTCATCGATGACGATAATAATTTTTTTTATAAATAATCCAATTCTGAATTTCCCTTTATTTGAATTCGCAATTATTTGAAACATTGTATACAAATTAACAAACGAAACGCAGTTTTGTATTCATTTGTTTGAATTGGTCAGTCATTAAATTTAGAATCGACTGTTCGGCTCGGTTTTGTTCTTTAAAAGCCGTTAAAAGCTTAAGAAATCGCTAGACTAATTACAAATAAATAAATTTTCCAATTTTCATTACATTTATTATATTTTTTTTGGAAAACAGCACCTCGATAGTCGATACTTTTTTATAGAAATTCGGCTGGGCCGGTGAAATGTATTTCCCACTGGGCCGAAACGTTGCCAGTCTAAAGTTTACGTATTCCTAGAATACTTTCGATTTTACTTTTTTTCTATTCCACTCTTGTCCAAACTACTATGACTGCCTAAAACCAGCCCGAAACTCGTACTTTACCGCATCCTAGCAATGCAATGTCATTTTGAAGTTGAAAAATACTATGAAAGTGTTTTCGTTGCGAGTAAACTGTCAGTTTATTATTGACATCAAGGCAATGTTTTTATAAACATTTAATAGAGAAAGAATGGATCTATCTATGTGCCTTTTTAAGATAAATTTGTATCAGGAGATATAACCGTTAAATTTTTGGAATTTTTATAATTATGTACAATTTTTTAATTAAAATTGTAAAAAGGCACAACTGTTAATTGATCCTTTATGCATATAATCCTTGTTGATATACAATTTTATAATTCTTGTACTGGCCACAAAACACTCGCTACGTTAGTACGTTTTGTGCTAGATTTAAGGAGGTAGACGGGCCTCTTAAAACGTGGAATAAATGAATTTGTTTATGGGTTCGTGTGATTTTATGATGCATCTGTTGAAGTTAGGTACTAGGTTTACACTATAGTAAAACAGATGACACCGCATACAACTGGATAAAAAATACAACAAATATTACTCACTGACAATCTCTAATGTTTAATCCATCTTCACACCCTCACAGTAACTTTCACTCCATTTCACCCTAAACACAGCCCTGCCTCTTCTCACTTCCTGTTCCTTCAACGACGTAAACACAACTACTCGCTCGTCGCTCTCGGTCTGTACAGCAGAGGCAGACAGCGTGTACAGGCCACGGAGAAGGGAGTAACGAAGTAACGGAGTTTGTGCCGAATTCTCCCTCGTAAGGGCGAGCACAGGGATGAAGGGCCGGGGGTGGTATTCATCGCGCAGCTGTACGCTTATCCCTTGAGGCAAGACAAATCTACAGAGAGAGAGGAAGAGGAAGGAGAGAAGACCACGTGGAGGCAAAGTCAGCACGTGCTGGTTTGACGCGGGATGATTCCACCCCATACAATTTTTTTAGGTTGAAGACTAAATGGGGTTTCCAAGCCTACGGCTTTTAAAGAAATACTTATTGGATATCAATTTTCAGCATATGTAAGTTATAGGAAACTCACCAACAAGACGTTTGCGATGCACTTAATTTTGTATTTGTTTTTCAGACATGTAATTTAATTGCAGACTAATTGTTTTAAATTTATGTATTGCTGAAGAAGGGCAACATTCTGGGCCCGAAACGTCCACAATAATAAATACGACATGACTCTTTGAAGTCGTCATTTTAAATAAATTTATTTTGGGATCCATAAGCCAACCTTTCCTACTTCTAAACCCTATTTTTGGATCAACATTTCAAGATTTACAATATATTTTTTAAACTTTATGAATTTTTTTCTTGCTTATTAGCAACTTTGTGGCAAAATTAAAAAGTACGGATCTAATATTTTAATGTATGGATTAACATAAAAAACCAAAAAACATCCTTCAATTAAATGGCACTCGGATGTTTTAAGCTGACCACTTGATCGTCTTAAATGTAGTCCTGTTTGCGTAATAATCTCTTCGACGCTGCTTTGAATTCCAAAGGCAGTCGCATAGATTGAGGGAAAGATAATAAGATAACGACGTAGGTAGCGTTAGCTTTCATAGTTGCATAATTAATCTTCAATCCTTCTGTTGTATTTTCTAACTAATTGTTAATTTAAATACAATTTTTAAATTTAATTCAGTACTAGGTCAAAATTAATATAACATATATTTTATACAATATTATGAACAATGAAATAAAATAGAAAATTTTAAAACACTCAGAAGATTTGTTTGCGATATTAAGATAATGCCGACTCAATTACACTCCGCGTCAAAAAAAAGGCCCCAGTTGAAATTGTGAAAAAATCAACAAATTTCAAACCGCTATAACTCAGCGAGTTTTCGATGGATTTCGATGAACATTCGACTCCAAGAAAGTTCAAAGTGTCTACTTTAAGGACATCTATTCAATTTTTGTTATAACCCTCTCTGCACCCCTGCAACCCCCCTATGAAAAAAAGTGTTTTCAGGGGAAAATTTTTTCAACTTTGATGATGTGCACGGACTAGAATTTTTTTTTTGACCCGATCTGCCTACATGACAATAAAATTCAATCAATTCTCTGTCAATTTTTCGAAAAACGAAGGTCCTACGATGATTGGATAAAAAGTTATGCGAGTATTATAATATTAGTCGAAGAAGTAAGACATAACCTCCCCCGAATTAGCACACACCGACTCGGCCCGTGACAATATATCCTCTCCTCATGAGAGCTTTTGCAGACACCGGTCGCTTTTCAATGCTGGCAACTGCACGTTCCGTGGCCGGCATGGGGTATGTTTGCCTTTAGACCTGGTGAACGCCGGCGAAGGCAGCATAATTTATGAGGGGTTATGCGGATTATTTTGTTATGAATTGTAAAGCTTGGAAGCTACAACTTCAAAATATTACCAGAGAATTTTACAGTTGCAGTTGAGTAGACGCACAATAAATAAGAAATTAGCCCATAGGGTAAAACAGGGATTTGAAATGCACAAAACACCGGTTCAGGTTCGGTTCACGGTTCTAGATAGGGTTCGGTTTTGTTCCGGTTTTCATATTTCATCTTGGAATTAACTAGTTCGGTTCAATGATTTATTAAATAACAAGCAAATATATTAAAAATTGTACCAGTTTTGGACTAAAATTAAACCATTTAGGCATTTATAAATGTACCTACTATTATTTCATTTCTTCCGCATTCTAAGTTTACTTCGGAAGATGGCATCTGGAATCACAGCCGAAATACAGTTTTTAATAAAATGGAGGATGTTCCACAACTTAGGACAAAAAATTAAAAGGTATGTATTATACGACGTGCTGATCATGAAACCAAATGAATTTTTTTTTAAATTCGCAAAGTTAAGGGTAGTTTACTTGAGGTGTACCTATATATTTTAAGTATCACTGTTTTGATGGTAGGTATATTTGATAATTTGACATTTATTAGTATTAGTATTAGATATTTTGTAAACAATTACTTTCTTGTAAAAAATTTGAAAAAAGTTATTAAAAATAAATACCGACCAGTGGCAAAAAAATGTTTGCTTGAAATACGATGCAATTTTTTGCGAATTTAAAAAAAATTCTTTTTGTTTCATGATCAGCACGTCGTGCATTATATATTCTTTAATTTTTTGTCCTAAATATAGTTTCCCCGTATATGAACGGTAGGTACCTATTGATAGTTTTTAATGACAGTTTACAGCACTTGTATTTTATTATAGGAAACTTTTAAAGAAAAACTTTCCTCGTATGAACTGGGCATTATAATAGTAGGTGCTTTCCATTACCAACCGTGAGTTAAGGCTGGTAACTGCACACACTGTAAAATGTGGTATATTTATGTCGATAACCACAATATGTGAGGCTGTCACACCCAAGTTGGGTAAAAGGAGTTATAGGTTATGTTTTTTTGTCTGTGTAGATTTTTTTTTTAACGGGGTCTTATATTGCTCCCAATATTAATTTTATTTCCTGTCGAAATTACATTGAACGAGGGGTGAAGTAATCTACAGGGTGCTCGTAAATAACGCACAATAGGGGACGCGAATGGGTGTGATACATTGAGAAAATAAAATATCTGATAACGATAACAGAAATACAAATCAGATATATTCTTAGATTTTCAATTAAAAAAATTAATTAAAATCATAAACTTTATACGCCATGTATTGATATTGATTATTTATCTATACGACTATTAAATAAAACATTTTATTGTTTAATACTTTCAGTGAGTAGGTACTGTACATTTTAATAACAAATAGGTAGGTAGTTAATTTAAAAAAAATTCAATTCGATTTACCTACATTATGGTTTGTTTCTAGATAATAACGTATACGTATACATACGAGTAAATTTGAAAAATTACATTTATAATTTAAAATTTACCATATGATATGAATAGGTACATAATTTAGTTTACTAGCATGGTAATTACTCACTCAATTAATTTGCAACACTCGCCTTCGGATCATAACGTATAAATATAACCTTTTATTCAATTATTTACCAACGTTAAACTTGAATAATACATTATTACTTTGTTTATATTATAAAAATTTCTAGGTTAAACTCACCACAAATGTGAAACAGTATTCTGGTTACTTTGAAAGTCACCTACCTGAAACAAAAAAATATTAGTCAATAATTCTTTAAAAACAATAGCAGATAAATAATAAAAAGTAATTCTTTCCTTTACACTACGACTATTGTGTAACAATATTAGAGGTCGATAGCTAAACGCTGGATTTCACTGTGCGGCATGTTACACATGAATAATCAAATGATAAAATTATTAATTTAAATAAATAAATACAACTCTTTATGAACTATTTAATTAAAAAAATTAAATTGCAAATGGTTCAATACAAGCCGTCAAAATGACGAAAAACAATATTCATTTTTTCCATTTAAACTGGCTTCAATATTAAGATTTTTTTAAACAAATAAGATATTTTTAAAATAGCTAGAGGTTGTCCTCAAGTGCGTCTAATTCAACTTTTTTAATTTTTTTGTTTTTAATATGTGAAAAAAACAAATCATAAAATAGTTCAAATTGACCATGTTTAGCCATGAATATAAAAAGAGTACAAAAATGAAGCATTTGGAGACAACTTTATCTATTCAAAAATGTATTTGTTATTATAAAAATATGAATATTTAAAAAACTAAACATACTTTTCACCATTTTTACGCCGGTAGTGACCCCTCTTAATAGCCGTGAGTAATATTCCATAACTCACTTGATCGTTTTGAGTCACTTACATTTTTATTTTTAACCGTTTATTTTTTTTCATCCTACGTCACTATAAGATGACATGCAATGATTACAGAATACAGACAGCCTAATTTTAGCTAATGGAACGAATTTTTACCGATATCTGTTTAATATTTGTGTCGTTAAAAATACTGTCAAGTAATATTACATGTCACATTTATAATGTGTAGCTTCCACTAAATTTAGAACAAAATATGCCAGTACTCTAAAAACAGCTCTCAACAAAGCATCAAATATGCAGTGTTATTTCAGAGTACATTTCCTTAAAAAAATACCGTCATTTATATTTTACATTGTATAAATTCCAAGGCTGCATGTCTGTTATTGCAGCTTCCTCCCGAACATAAAGTAATAACAATCCTAAAAAGAAATGCCTAACGCATTTCCTTAAGCGACATACATTTCCTAAAAAATCTGACAGAAAAACACAAAAAAACATACAAGAAAAAACCGTTTACGTTTCCCCGCTCTTTCGACCTATAAAACAATATGGCCGCAAGGTTAGGGGAGCGGGGTTAAATTTAAGAAACGGAAAGAAGAAAAATAATAAAGTTCCCGAGGGGAACAAGCGAAAATAATTTTTATAAACTTTGATGTTCATTGTCATTGACTTCATTATGTACCCACGAAAATAATAAAATAAGAGACCGACTGTGACAAATCTTCTCTGTGCTGTATACTTATCCACGGGAATGGGTTCAACACAAAAAAATAAAATTTTAGAAAATATTCATACACAGATAAAGATTCCTGAGGTTATTCTAATCAAAAAATGTCATTGAACATAGGTCCAACTCCTTCTGGTTAAGGGCGCGCTTATAAGTGAAAAACCGTAACACGAAGTCTGTAATGGTAATGTTTTTAACCCCTTAATAATCAAATTCTTATTATACGTCATAATTTAATTTTTAAAAAATGTGATTTTTTTCTGTAATCAGCGTCACTTTAAAACTTTTACATGGCTCATTTTGCACAATGAAAATGCATTTATTCCTAATTGGACTCATATTCATTATATTATTCTCCCCAAATATAACTCAGGCTATGATTAATCACAAGTGACAGCATTCGTTAGTCTTCAGAAAATTGAATAAAAATATTGTTTTATAAAATTTTAAAATTCGGCTCTGTCTTTCATATTTTCCCAAGTGGCTCACTTTGTACTTTTTGGCCAAACGCTGCATCTTATTGTGTGCTCCTGTTACATTATATTCTTCACCACTTTGTAGAATTAAATTTAAAAATTAAAATTACCTCTTATCCCGGCAATGTAGAAAAATATTAGCCATTTTTATTGCAACACCTCTTTGCTCGAATCCAGAAAGCTTTTTCAGGGAATTTATTTTGCATGACGCCAAAAAACTTCGCGATTTATAATTCAAACATGCGTCGCGAAATCCTAAATCCTTAATCTGTTTAAAAACGAGGACGTGGTAAGTGCAGTGCTAATAAAATCCAAGGAGTAAAAAGATAGTTCAATTTATGTTACAATTTGGATTTAGAGCCAGTCACATAAATCGGCACTGAATCGTTGAATTTAAGTTATTTTTTGTTGCACGTAAAGTTCTGGAATACGTTATAGTCTGAGTGTATTTCTAAATCCTTTAAAAAGTAGCAATAAATTTTAAAACAGGACATATTTTATTTTACTTATTTTAGCTTTATGTTATAAATGATCTTATTCTAAGTTGTCAAAGATTTATTTCGCGAATATAATAAATGAAACTTTGTCCAATACATGGAAGTACCTGCGAGGTTTTCAAATTTAATAAAAAAATCGACGTTTTACTAAGGGGTCGATTTTCAAGTATTAAAAAATGTACCTATCCATCGATTTTTTTGTTGAAAATTTTTATACCCATGTAAATCGAGGCAAGAAATGTGATAATTTCACACACGTCATTTTTGACCAATTAGAATGCTCTATTTTTTCGAAGAAGGCAGTTTTATAGCGATAATTCCCTTTTGCATAAAGTAAGCCATAAACAAATCACAATTTTATCGCTTTGGCAGCGGATAAAAAGGAAGGTAACTTTTTGCTAATGATAAACTTTATTTATCCATTTCTTAGCAACCAAATAAAACACTAAAATGTCATTTGCTTCATATTTCTAATATTTGTCAGCGAAATGATTAGATTTTGGGACTATTTGTGAAGAAGAACAAAAAAGTCGTTAAATTATCTCGTTGAATTACACTCGAGCATTTTATTTCCTCCGAATTTGTTTGACATCTCAACCTTGTCACCTGACAGCAATCTCACTCGAAAAATTGTTTTAAATAAAATAACTTCACCTCCGGTGTCGGGATTTTATTAAATAATTTTTCTTTCAAATTTTTTCGCAACAAGGTTTCAATACAACCAAAAAGTTATCCAGCAAAATAAAGATATCTTCTGTGATTACAGTTGATAAAATTTGATGAAACCAGTGATACCTGCATCCATGGTTACTCTTTGCTGATAATGAAAATTTTGACACTTAAACTGTATTATTTTGATGTTTATAAAGTAGTCAAGGAAATATAATTCGAGCCATAAATTAATTTGGTAAAATTGTTCATAATTCCTGCGTAGAAACATCAACTTGGGATAAAACTGATTTTTAAATCACTTCAGCTTCGATGTTGTGATTTAAATATGTCAATTTTGACACTCGTTTGTCCGTTACTACGCAACCACGTTTTATTTTAACGTGAAACAAGGTATTTATCATATGCATGGTTATTAATTTGACAGCAATGTATTAAAGCGTTCTTTTTAAAATGAAATATAGGGAATAAATTTGAATTTGTTAATGGTCTCACACTGCTGCTACCTGGAAATACGATTTATATTTTTAACAATTAAATGTTTATGTTGAAAGTGTCCCTTGGAACTATTGCAGCTGCCCAAATATCTAATATTGTTCAAGAATAATACAGTTAAATTGATTTCCTATGTTTCATATTAAAAAAATGCTCTAATACATTGCTGTTAAAGCCGTAACCATGGTTTTGAAAAATGTCATGTTGCACGTTAAAATAAACTCACAATGACAGCTCTTAGCACTTGTTTTACTTTGGAGAAACTATTTAGTGAAAACTTTTCTCGTGTGAACATTTGATAAAACCACTGGAGGTTACCATTTGTTGATATTTAAAATGTTGACACTTAAACTGTCATTGGCATTCGTGAAATAGGTAATGAAGTAAATATAATTCGAGCAATAAATTAATTTTGTAATATCACTCATAATTCCTGCGTAGAAACGACAACTCGGGTCAAAATTAACTCTAAAATCACTCTAGCTTCGCCTCATTTATACACCACAGCATATTTCAAGATACGTCTAAAAATATAAAAAACATATTTTCCCTTCTTTTAAACTACTTGATTCCTCTCTCCATGTATTCTCTCCACCTTCAAGAGTCTCCCATTTCCAGTCTCCTCCTCTGCGCTATTCGTTCATTCATCTCGCAGTCGCTGGTTCGAATCCAGGCATTTCTCGCATGAAAAACCCGGGTGAAATTGTTGTAATGGAATGCACGGATATATGTGCGCCATCAATTCTCCCAGCTGTAAATGTAGCAGCTCGCTGAAGCTGCGAGCATGTTAAGCATTTTGTGGTTTCGGTTTGGGGTTGAAAACCAATAGAGGGAAATGCGAGACGAAAGAGTAATAGGAGGTTTAATTCTGTCTAAGAGGAGTGTGTTTTTACTCCTACATGTAGTAATATGCTCAAACGAACTAAGCTCTTAAGACGATCCTCTACCGCGCCAGAAAACAGCCAAAAACATGGATTTCGCGCGCCTCTCCACAGCGTTTATTGTTTTGTTAAATCGAAATATGTTAATTTGAATTTTGACAATTTTTGTTATCTTTTGATCACAAATAAGTACCTTCTATTTTAAAACGAATTAAAAAAATTCGATCGGTTATTTCGCAGTTTCAAACTTTGTTGTACAGCGGCGCGCGAAAACCCTCTTATTTACAAATATTGCAGTTTTTTTTTACAAGTATGGGTGCCAACATTATTTTTTCCCCTCAAACATAAATTATTTGTTATTTTTATGTTTAACAAAACAATAAACGCTCTAGAATAGCGTGCAGAATCAACATTTTTGACTGTTTTCTGCCATGGGCAGAAGATCACCTTAAGGGCCTCGTCTCCGTAACAAAATATTGCTTGTTTAGAGGTGTAGCAGTTTCTGCTTTACGCACATTACAAATTAAAAATTTTAAGGAAAGACAGGTACTAGACTTTTGTGAAAGAATTGATCTAGGTTTATGTCAAGTTAGCTAGATATTTAAAAAATTATAATAATATGGTTGTAGATGATTCTGACTAAGAACAAAATTTATTTCACGATTGAAATGAAAACAAACAAGTTTCCAAGACTTAAGTGGACCGTTCCTTAACCAACCTCAAGTGGAACCAAACAGCAAACAGCTGTCTGTAATTAATTGCATCTTAAACACTTTTGGAAATAACTCTTTCTACACCACTGGTAAAGTAATATATAGCGTAAGAGTGCGTAAAGTGCCCTGCCAGTGAAGTACGTGATGTTTGGGTGAACTCTAATTGTGGAAGTTGGAGTGCGTGCAAAAATAATGGTTAAGATGTGTTCTGCAGTAAAAGGTACGCGTGATTATAACGTATGAGACAATGCCATTAGCGTTGCTGTACGCAAAAATGTTACGTTTTACTATTTTAAGTTGCAGGGCAAATAAAAGAGTTACTTTAATTATGTTTAATTGTTCATTGGCCTGTTTTATTTTATGAGATGTCTAGTAAACAAAACATATGTTCTGTTACAATGTAGAAGAAATTAATGCGACCCATTTTTATGATTATGTGGGAGGGTATGTATTTAGTTATGAACATTTATCTAGGCAATATTTAAAAAATGCTTTGATCGGGATTTTAACCTTACAACAAATTGTAAGAGAGTTATTAAGAGCCTAATGTAGTGAAGTTGCGCGCAGCAAAAACATGCTTTTGAATAGGGATTGAAATTGATACTAATTTTGGTCGGATCGATTTAATTTATTTTTTCATTTAAAGATAAAGATGAACTCCACATCCGCTTAGTGTTGAAATTTTAGTTTTATTTTTTGTTTCAATTTTACAATGCCATAAACTTGTCATAATTTGCCTTACTTCACATAACTGTTACTCAGTATATCAACAAAAATTGCAAATTTCAACACTAGACGGATCTAGATTGAACTTTTATCTTTCAAATGAACCCTTGTTTGTGATGATACGTTCAAATGTAGTAGCAATTTTAATCCCCCTACGAGAGCGCGTTCTCTATTGTTGCCTTTGTTCGACACTCTAAGTCTGTATAAATCTATCCTTTTCTCGCAGACAGCTACATTCGGGCCTTAAGAAAATCGATTAAAAATTTGGTAATTTCGGATCAGACAATTTGCAAAATAGTTTGCTATTAACGATAGATTGTTATCAGTAGAATAATTTGGCACTATTAACTCAGGTTATAAAATTACTTCCATAAAAGAAGTGTAAACATCGTCTACGTTATTATTCAAGGCCTGGAAATACAATTTTCGTTGCTAGGGACAATTGAATGCAAAATTTGGTCGATTGAGGGCGCTTTTAAGGGACCCGGTTCACGACCGGAAGTGTGAATTAGAAATAAATCTGTGAAATATTTTAAAACAAAAAATAATCTGTCACATCGCTGTCACATTAAGCATTAAAATGTCAGAATCAAGAATACAAATTTAATTATTTATTTATTAATAATCGGAACCGGATCCCTTTTGCAGCAAAAATTTGCAACAAAGTTATCCCAGCTTTTTAAAGCAACCAGCCTGCGTTTCCAGGCCTTGAATAATAACGTGGGCGATGATATAAACATAGATTCTACATCCATACAACGGCAAAATACGACGTCAGATTATGACTCATATTAAGATTTAATTACGACGTCCAAACATGATGGTAAAATTACGTCTATGATAGACGTCTATATAAACATAGAGTCTACGTCTACACGACGTCAAAATAGAACGTTCCCACTTGACAAAATAAAATCCCCAGAACATTTCAAGAATGTGAACATCCCAGCTTGTTACTTGCTATATTTGCCTATTAACATCCTAATATTATCTTTGCGATTGCTAATGTCCGCCCTTGGTAACATTATCTATCGTATGTTACATCCCAATGTTGTAATTTGGTAATAATATCACAATGTATGTATGTGGTTAGGATAGACTTACGTAACATCACTTAAAGTACAAGAATAAGATATTTTTAAACATCCCATGGACGATTCATGTCAAGTGGGTTAAAATATGACTAAAACACAACGTCGATTTTTGGTTTACGGTCAGTCTATGTTACTTGGGTTACGTCTGTGCGACATCAAAATATAACATTAAATTATGACTAAAATATAACTAAAATACAACGTTTACTTTTTGTTTACGGTCAGTCATTGTTACTTGGGAGGGCAATATCTTTCAGATAATATTTTCTGAAACATACTAATCTATCACGCCTTTCAGTTATCAAAACTAACATAGTTTCGAAAATACAGCAGTCTATTGGCTAGAAGGGTGCGAAGAAATTTGTGTGGGGGTGTTTTGTCAAAATAAAACGAGGTATTTAGGTAAAATCATGAAGTTTTGTTGATTTATAAATGTATGAGTGGAATGGTCAGTAAATATTTTTAGGGCAAAAATATGGGCAGTATGTTGCTTCACTAATATTACACATATATTTATAGAAACTAATAACAACTACGTAAGTTTTTAATGTAATTATTTGAATTTTCTTGTTGTTGCTAGCGTTTTGATTCTACTCTGTATCCTGCACTAAGCTAAGTCTACCTTAATGTTAATATAATATATTCACAGTGATAAGTGATAACTTAATAACTTAATCAAGCTCAACTTGTCAATGACGACATTTTTGTGTTCGACAAATTTCCTATCTGGGAAACACGTTCTACAGAAAAGCGACATAATAGAGATATCCAAAACGAACGTGCGTATTATGGAAACTGTACTATAAAGCAGAGCCGTATTGACTAGAAAAATAAATGCGGAAATAAAGAATTGGGAAACTTTTAAGAATTTTGTTAATAATTTTATTTCTTGTATAAAAAATCAGTATTTTCGTAGTAAAGTAAATCTCAATCTTATTATGATTTCAAAGCAACTTTACTTAAGCACAACCCCTTCCACCCTCTTCTAGCGCTGATGTGGAAAAAAGAAATTTTTTAAAAATATTCAACTTTGACGATGTGTACGGAGGAGTTAATTTTTTTTTTGCCAAATCATCGTAGGAACTTCGTTCTTTGAGTCCTGCACAGGGAATTGAACAAATTTTAGTGCCCTTTTGGTGGATCAAGTCAAAAAAAAATTTAAACACCGTACACATCGTCAAAGTTGGACATTTCTAAAATTCAAAATTATTTTTTTCACATGGGTGCTAGAGGGAGGTGGAAGGGGTTGCGCTTAAGTATGCATGCATGACTTTAAAGTAGACACTCGAAATCGATTGAAAATACGCCGAGTTATGGCGGTTTGAAAATGGTCGAAATTTTTACGAAATTTTTCCGCCAGTGTAATTGCAGATTTCAGTAGATTTACATGCAGTGTTTAATATAAATTAATTTATTGATTATAAAGTGCAAGATCTGTTTCTGTTATTTTATACAATATATCCCAGTACACCCCTGTCTAAATCCGCCTTAAATCCGGTAGATTTGTCACGTACTCCTTCGTTGATCTACTGGAATTTAAGATTGCTTGAATTCACCATGGAAACAGAGAATAACATTCGTTATGACATGGCTGTTCTACATTGTTGCACAATTACTATAAAGACATGGATTAGGGCGTTTGCTATTTGCATGTATGAGAATAATATTTCGAGTAGGCACTGCATACTGCAGTTTAGCAGTTGTTTTCAAGGACATTGTGCAGAAATAGTAACCCAGTTTATGCCCACAGTGGCGTGCGTAAAATTTGCGCATAATTCACTAATCGCATTAGCGTTCAAATTTCCATCAAAGATTACTGCCAAAAATCTGATGTGGCCAGCACAAGACCTCCCACCATACGTAATTCATTTTACTTATTATACAAATTAATATATAGGTACTATACCTACAGTGGCGGCGCCAGGATTTTTAACACGGGCGGGCCATAGGGAGGCCATCAAAAATTAAGAAGGGCCACAAGGAAATAATAAAAAGATGACATTTCACATTTTTATTTTACGTAAAAAGAACATAATATTGACAAACAAATCTATTATTTTAAAATAATTCTTCTATTTTCATGATTATCAGCAAATGTGTTAATTATTTGCGGTCTTCATTTAACAATTTTGCCTCTGATTTTTCTATGGCAATAACACATAAACTTGAACTTAAATCAAGCAAAAAATTTCTATGACTTTACTCGCTTTAAACAAAAAAAGTTCTCTCACAAGCAGCTGAGGATACAGGAATAGTTATTAGTTATAGCTATTGTACAGAGTTTGCAAAGTTCTGTAAATGCAAGTTCGTATTCACTTAAAAATTAATGCAGATTAAAAATATCTGTAACTTTTATGTTGTTTTTAAGCTCGTAATGATAAATTGATTTTTTATAATGTTTAACTCTAAAATTAATTAATTATTGTCACATGAGTAGGCAGTTGCGAAAGATTTTATAAGTTCAGAATTTAAAAAATTACTGCTTTGAGGGATAAAAACACTAATACCTATAATTATATCTTCATTATCTGAAAATCTTTTATTTAAGTAACTAATAATTTTATCTAAAATTGGTAAGTAAATTCTGGTCCGGAAATCTGTTTCGGATACTAGTGTAGATTTTTCAAGTGTCTTTCCCTCGACTAAATATTTTTCAAGGTGTTTGGATAATTTTTTGGTTCTGTTTCCTGGTACATTATGTGCTGCAGATGGATTTTGTTTTAATCTTAGTGTGCCAGTCAGTAGTTCTAGAAACCAAAAATTACGCGAAATTTCGACGGCAGAAAAGCGAAACACGTTGACAAGCGAAGACTTGGGAAGAAAAGGTTCATGCCTACGTTAGTTCTTCTATCTTCTGTCATGCGCGCTGCTGTAGGGAATCCCGCGCAAAGAAAACTTTGCACTTTGTTTCAAAAGATTTTGATTTCCAACAGTTGATTTTGTTCAAGCTTATTTTATTTTGAAAAAAATATGTTTTAATTTACTAAACCTATACAGCATTTTAAGCAGGCGGGCCAAGTGGGGGGCCAAGCAATTACTCCCGTTACCATTCCAAGTTGGGATCTAATTAACTTGGCAACCTCTAGCTATCTGGCACCGGATAGAGGCTGTAACAAGGGCTTGTGCCGGGTCGACATGCAACACACATGGTAGTAAAGTAAAAAACTCCGTGGCAAAGTATATAAAGTAAAAAATTAATACTGTGTGTGTGCCATCAAGTCACCCTAGGGATACAAACCAAAAAGAGGTTTAAATCCCGAAATACATACATACATACATTAATTATTCTTAAATGATACCAGATACAGAAATTTTTTATAAAATACTGATTGTAGATAATAATCATATAATCTTTCATTTAAAATAAAAAAATTGTCTTAAATTACCTAATTATTTATCGAAATATTTAAAAAAAGTACATCATCTCGAAGATGTTAAATTCTTACTCTATGGACCCTAAAACGTGCTTATACACCAAAAGGTCACACTCGTAAATTTTGACCCATCACAATATCTCCCTTATAGAATATGAGGCGGGAGGTAAAAATCAGATATAGGCGCTCGATTTATGAAACAAAATGTCTATAAGATTAATCGTATTACGTCAAACGTGTGTCAAGTGCAATATTTATACGAGTGCTTACAGTTGTGTATAAGAAAGTCGTGTGGTGTCCAGACCAGATTTTTTATTTATAGATTTATCTTATGATAAATACTTATAGTTACTTCACAAATTTGGAGAGCATACTAAAAAGAAATATTGAAAATAAAAATAAACCCCAGAGAATCAGAAGTAAAATAAGCACAACATAAATAAAATAATCTTGAAGACTTGACGTATTATTTCCGTATTCTAATTTGGAAATGAACGACTCCTAACAGTCGTTAAAACAGCGTTTAAACTCCCACTTATCTGCCCTTAAATTTCATTCATGCCATACAAAAGATTATCCCCACATTTCATCAGAGACTATTTTCCTGCAGCAAGCCATTTGCTTTCCATTCATTCGCTGTCTAAACAGCATATTTCAATTTCTATGACGTCACATCCGCCTGCATCGTTGAATAAAGAATTCGCGAATGAAAGAGGACGCGCTAAACACGTCCACAGATCTGGCTCTTTACAAGGATGATAATTTTAAACTCTCATACTCACTGAAAGTATTAACACTAAGTAACAGTTTTTCAAATTGAAATATAAACAAAGTGGACAATATCTGCGTCAAGATTAGATTTAGATCATTCCCACTTCGTACTCTAATAACATTTATACTGAAGAACACTTAGATCATAACTGCAAAATCAGCATTTCGAAAAAACCTCCTATGTGACATTTTATGCAAAATCGACTTTATGTATAATAATATTAAATATAGTATGTTCTATCGCTTGGTAAATACTCCTATATGTACTTTTCTGAATTGTAAGATTTCAAAATATATATTTTAAAATCTTCTATGTGTTTTTAAACAGTACTAAGCTTCGAAAAAAATAGTTTGTTTTTTGTCTACTGCCAAACTTAATGTTTCACATAGGAGGTTTTTTTCGAACAACGACGATTTGTAGAACAATATTATAAGTACTAATATAGTTGAGTGCGCACTGCGATCGATTTTGATTCAGACAACTGACGTTAGAATCCAGTTTTAGTCGAAATTAGATAAATCTTTGAGTTCTCAAAAGTTTGAAGTTTTCTTTTTATGTGATGCAAGTCAATATGATGCCAAAACCATTCCACTCTCTCACACCCCCCTAAGAAAAAAAATGTTCCTGATGTCCAAAAATGTCCAACTTTGACAGCTCGTACGATGTGCCACAAAAATCGTGGACACAATTAAAATTAACCAACAGAGCGAGAAAGTTCATTTATTTTCCTTAAAGTTCCCAAAAATTCGAGTACCTACGATGATTTGGCGCGAAGTTATGAATTTAAAAAAAAAGTTACTCGAATTTTCTGGGAACTTAAAGGAAAATGAATCAACTTTCTCGCTCTGTTGGTCAAGTGTGTCCATAATTTTTTTGGCACATAGTACAAGCTGTGAAAGTTGAACATTTTTTGACATCAGGAACATTTCTTTTCTTAGGGAGAAGGAAAGGGGTGGAATGAATTTGGCATCACATTGACTTACATCACATTAAAGAGAAAACATCAAACTTTTTAGAACTCACATATTAAATAGTTATGGCACTTTGAATATTTGCCATTTTTGGTGCATTTTCAAGTGGTGCGTTTTTTTCCTCGAATGTACATTTTTAGTGGCGTTGGTTTTATAGATTTTATTAAATTTAATTAATTTTTTAATTTAATTAAAACATTATGAAATTGATAACTAGTTAAATTTAATTTAATTATATTAGAAACAGGGACTCTAAAATGTGTACTTCATTTAAAAAGCACTTAATTTTGAGAATAAATTTTTTTAGGCTCGTGATTTTATTCTGGAATTGTTAAACATCCTCTGTATATAAATGTATGTATCTTTAAATTGAAACTTGTTTGGCTGAAACCCATATTTAATTCAAAGCTAATAAAGCTTTTGATTTCATTTTCCTTTTACCATTCTGGAATTTGATTACAAATCAATCTATTTCTTGAATACATAAAGACCGCAGTTCGCACGACAATTCTACCAAGATTCTGAATCCTAGAAAAGAAAATGTTTCAAGATTTTGAATCTAGAAAAAAATTCATTGTTTTGAAGCAATCAATAAATAAAGACTCATTGCAGATTCAATTTAGCGGCACCCCAATTTAACAGGTAACTCTCACTAGAAAGAAGAAAACTTCTTCAAAGAATCCTCGTGCGAACAGGGCTTAAATGTTTTTGTCATGTACTTGCTTTAATTGGAAATTACTTAATTAGTACTTAAGACTATTTAATTCTAGTGTTTTAATGATTGATTAACCTATCGGATTATAAAGTAGCCAATCACGTAGTTTGAATATGAATTCTAATAAACCATCCGCATTTAAACCCATAATTAGTTTTTCACCATCTAATAAATCCCGAATAATCTGTAAAACTAATTAAAACCAGTAATTATACCCCAGCAGTTAAAAGCTCTATAAATTCTACACTTTGGTTTTTCAATTACGAAATCAAAACATACAAATCAAACAGCAGTTGCTGTATTCAGTCGGATCACAGATCAGTTCTGTATCCACAAACAAACGTTAAAATACTCGGATTTCATTTATCATTTGTAAACACGAAATTGAGATGTTTAAACACAAACGAAACATTCGATTTTGGTGCCTGATGGAGCAAATATTGTATCAATTTCTGACAGCGCGCTATCTTGACAGGTCAATATTGGAGATGATTTCCAGATAATGAAAAGAAGATTGAAGAGAAATGTTTGTGACATGAGCCGCTCATGAAAATTCAGAGATGTCCATCTTTCACCTCTAGATTCTCAAAATCTATATTCAAATATTCTTATTTTACTTACAATAACATTTACTAAAATGAATTCAATTCACACTGTCGTTGGAGATTATAAATAAAATATCTGATGTGGCCAGCACAAGACCTCCCGCCATACCCTACTCTTTTTACTACTAAACAAATAGATATTTATAAAACATCATTTAACGAACTGGTTTCCATGGCGCTAAATAACATTTTAAACACACCTCGATAAGCCGTGGCTTTGACCGTTTTTAGTCGCGGGCTGAACATAGCAACTGACATATTAAGCACGGGGTGAAGTTGGTTCTTATATTTGACATTTATTTTTTGTGAAAAACTGAGGGAAATTAACGATTTCTTTCAATCATTGTCAATTTTTTTCCCATATAAAAATTAAATACACTTGCCTTAGTAGAATTTTGTAGCTAGGTATATGTACAATATTATAATTTAACCTAAAATTATTATAAATGCAATTTTACATATTTTTTATGCATTTATGTTGTTTAATTTGTGGTCGTAGAAAAAGTATAGTATGTGACTCGTTTATAACTCGCTGCGCTCGTTCCTAAAAAACACGTGACTAATACGACGTTTATAAAACTGATACATAATATACTATTAGTCATTTGATCAACTGATGTGTCACTATATTGTCACTGTTACTCAATCAATTAATTTTTTCGTAGTAACAAATGTTAAACAATCATGGACAATAAGATACTGAAGTTTCATTCTCTAAATTATATATAATATTTTAATTCCTAAAGTAACTATGACATTTATAAAATGTTAAAAATTATAGATAATAATAAGTAATATAAACTTTCACTTGAAATAAAAAATATTGCGATAAACTAATTATTTATCAAAATATTTCAGAAAAGTACTACTTCTGGTTTGGGGGTTGCTTCCAAAAAATAACTGAAATCTTAAGATTTGTGTTAAGACGTTATGTATAAAATTTGGTTGTTAAATGTTTGAAACTTTTTGAGTTATAGAACCCGGAAAAAATGTTACATACAGCCTAACGCACATTATATGTACACACACCGACACACACACACACACACACACACGCACACAGACATCATCTCGAAAATACTTTATTCGTATTCTATGGATCCTAAAACGTGCTTATCCACTAAAAACTCACTCGAAAATTTTGACCCATCACAATACCTCCCTTATAGTATATGAGGTAGGAGGTAAAAATATATCCAAGATTACGTATAGGTACTTATATCAAATAATCGCACTTCCTGACAAAAAGATCTACTTTTTATTAATTAGTTTTTGGGTCTGACATAAAGATCTTAAAATTATTGCAATACATAAAATTGAAAAAATAAAGAATAACGATATTGGAGCTAATCTATTTCATAAATTGGATCAATTTGTTGCAATAAAAATCCGTCTTATTTTCGTCAAATTATTCAGACAATCAGACAAACATTGCAGGAATTTAGTTTACCGTCTGGCGGAATTTTCTAGAACACTTATTAGTTTATTTTAAAATAGAAATAGAAATAATAATACCTGGAATGTTGCAATAAAATTGCACGTTTTCTAGTGTATTATATTCCAAAACGCCACAAGGTATTTGCAGTGCGCAATTAGGAATTTTTAATAACGAAACAGATACTTATAAAATTTGATATACAAACATAAACATAGCAAAATACAAACAGAATAAAACTTATTCAAACGCAGAAAATTTATCTTCAATGTACCATATTTCTATTTTTTATAATGCATGTTCACTCGCAGTGTTACTATTTTTTAAACTAAAATAACTCCTGCAATTGAAGATAAAAATATACAAACAATGTAGTTTTGTTTTGAATAAATGGAAATCACCGGGCAGAAATGAAAAACAATTGTGTTTGAAGTGATATAGTGGAATATTTACCTAATTGTATCAGTTGTTGTCAAATAATGGTAGCATTGTAATCAAATCTTGCTAGTTTCATGTTTGCTGTATTACAAATAATAATACAATAGATCTGTGAAAAGCAAATATCAAATACTGAAATAAATATTTAGATTCACACGGTTCAAAATTATTGGTGTAATGCTAAAGTTCTATATTTTCCAAAATTATAACAATAATAATTAAAATTGAATGACAAACAGCTAATGGAAGAATTGATTAAAAAAATAGTAAAATTGTGATGGAAACATTTTTTTATACAATACATTGTTGCGACAACAATTAGAGAAAATAGGAATTAATTTATGCATTTTAATATTACAAATTATGGCCCAATTAATGCATATTTATTAAGCGGCCCGTCTACGTTTTTCCGAATTCCTAGAATATTCTCGATTTTACTTTTTTTCTCTATTCTACTCTTTTTCATTACTACGGCTGGCTAAAACCAGCCCGAAATTCGTATTTTGCCGCATTCTAGCTATGCAATGTCATTTTGAAGTTGAAAAATACTGTAAAAGTGTTTTTGTTGCGAGTAAACTGTCAGTTTATTATTGACTTCAAGATAATGCCTTTTAATTTTGTTTTAATTATTCGATTTCTTAAATTGTTCGTAAGAGTGCTAGGAAATGTTTTTGGCAAAAGAATTACACATCTGACGAAAAATAGTAAAAAATCTGATGTGGCCAGCACAAGACCTTCTGCCATACCCTACTCTTTTTACTAAGTACTATATAGTCATTTAGTGAACTGTAGAACTGTAGAAGAAGATATAAATAATCTTATATACTAAAAGGCTAGGTATCACTATATTTTCAGCAGCTTAGCAACCGTTTTTAGAATCGCCTACAGCCTAAACGGTTCAACCGATTTTTATGAACTTTTTTTTATTTGATAGAGGTTCATGTGAGGTAGTGCCTTTTGGGTATATGAATATTGTAGATGGCGTGGTAGTCGCAGGGGAGTTGAAAAACCGTGATTTTTTTGAGTCCTTGGATACGGGCATTATACGTTATTCGATTGTTTTTTTCATTTGACATATAGGTAGAGAATGAATTTGACTATATTTCTATATATGTTTCAACCCAATATTGGATATATTAAGAAAGTTATTAAGAAAAAACTGAAAAATGCACGGAACGCAAATGGGAGCATGCCATGGAATTTTTGTTTTCTTTTTGATAAAAATGATTTTTTTGTCTAGTGTCAGATTTGACGTTTCCAATTTGAAATTTTATTTGGATTTATCTTTTATATTTGATAAGGTAGAAATATTTTGAAAATTTTATTGAGTATTTAAAGATGGAGCACGCATTATGTTTACATGGTTTTGTATAAATTTGTAATCTATTTTTTGAAAATTTTTATTCAATTTAACAATGCACTATGAAGTTGAATCATATTTTTATTTATTACTGTAATATTTTATAGTAATATATTTTGACCCAAGTGTAAATATTCAATTAAAATTAGGTATCTATATCCAATATACGTGGATAATACTATTTCTCAGTATTTTACGGAAAGTTTTAAATGTCAAATTAATATACAAATTTAACAAACGTGTTAAAAATGGTGTCCGATAATCGGGATTTTTATCTATTGTACTTGAGTTTGGGTTGAGTTTGTCCTGCCCATTCCGCCCTACTGGGATATTTATCCTGGATACGCCCACTAACTAACAACTGGACAAGCACGAGACACGACGCGGACTAGAGATGATCTACATTGTTATTGCACTTGTATCAAGTATCAAATTTGTTTTTACAAAAGTATATATGGTATTAATTAGCACCAAAGGGGTCAAAATATGGCTTCAATGATCAGCATTTGTATTTCAATATAAATTTAATATAATTATGATTGGTATCAAACTTATCGCCCAATGTTTTCCAAAATTATGGCTGTTTACTAAGAAAAAATTTAAATTGCACTCGGTGAGCGGAATTTGTTTTTTCTGAATATTTTAAAAACTATATCGCGATTGATATCAAATTAAAGGTCTTAATAAGGACAAAAAATCTACAGTATGCATTAAAATGACTTTCGACAATTTGGCTTTTGTTTTTAGTCGGACAAAAAGTATTTTTTTAGTTTTCACAAAATTTTGTTATTTTCTTTTTAAAATACTAATGACTACCTACTTGGTATATTCCGATAATCACATCAAAAGACGTCAGAAAAAACTTATTCAAATGGTAAGTCTAAATGCAAAAGTGGATTTATGTGAGGCACGAAGTGCCGAATTCTCCTACATTCAGGATCCACGTAGCTTGAGCCCCGCGAAGAGGGGCGATCCTCTTTGTCCCGCGGCAGCGGGACCTAGTATTACAATTGAGGCACGAAGTGCCGAATTGTCCCACATTCAGGGTCCGCCGAGCGTGAGCCCGCGAAGCGGGCGAATCCTCTTTGTCGCGCGGCAGCGGTAGAGTCTAAATGTTAAAATCGTTATAATTGAGGCACGAAGTGCCGAATCGTCTCACATTCAGGGTCCGGGGAGCTTGAGCCCGCGAAGCGGGCGAATCCCCCTTGTCGCGCGGCAGCGCGACCTAGCCGAAGGCCCGCGTAGCGGGGCCTGACGCTAGTGTATCACTATGTGTCACTCTGACAAACACTGTCATTATCAATTACATTTTTCGTAGTAGTTGTTAAACAATCATGGGCCATGTATAACAAGATACTGAAGTTTCATACTCTAAACTATTAATAATACTTTAATTCCTAAACTACTATGACAGAACAATTTACAAAATGCTAAAAATTGTAGATAACAACGTACAATCTTTCATTTGAAATAAAAAATATTGCGGTATATTAATCATTTTTCAAAATATTTAAGAAAAGTACTACTTTTGGTTTGGGGATTGCTTCCAAAAATAACTGGGTTCTTAAGATTTGAATTAAAATGTTGTAGGCATATAAAATTCGGTTGCTAAATGTTTGTAACTTTTTTATTAACTTAACATTATGGTAACTTAACATTATAGAATATGAGGTGGGAGGTAAAAATCGGTCGATTATTTTTCTAAGTTATTACTAAAAGACTGTTAGGTATTTCGAAAATATAATTTCTTAGCACTCTAGAGTCATCTTTAATCTATCTATACATAAAATATGAACAGTGTACGTGTAATAATAAAAGCTCAGTTTGTAACATAGCGAGGTCACTTTTTCACTATATTTTTGGTACAATGTATACCAGACTGGATTCGATTCTGAATTGTTAAAACATAACCAGTCGGTTCGAAAATATTATTTTAGTAGAATTTAAAATATAACAAGACATTTATTCATTCAAATGATTCAAATGATTTCATTCTAGTGAGTAATTCTCATCGTGAAGGGTATCGTCTCCACGTAGCTCAACACCGCGGTTGTCCTATGTTAATGCATAGAAACGCTCGCTAAAAATACGGAAAAGCAGTCTAGCAATTTCTACAATGCTCACGAAGTTTTTTAGATAAAGCTAAATTTCATAAATTTATTTACAGACAAAGAATGCAACTAGGATTATGCCGAGTTACATTTTCTAATAAATCTCTTAATAATAAGAAAAAGCATGTAAAAAATTGCTTAAAACACACTTTTTCATTAATTTTGTATATGGGTTTCAAAGATTTTTTCAGAATTCTAACTGGGCATAATCCTAGATTAGTTCTTTCACAAAAATCTAGTACCTGTTTTTCCTTCAAATTTTTAATATGCAATGAATAAAGCAGAAACTGCTACACCTCTAAACACGCAATATTTTGTTACGGAGACGAGACCCGTAACACTATTTACATTTATTCCAAGTATTCCACGTAAGTTTATCTCCAACAAAACACCCTCAAACTTCCGAACTACCACTATCTTTTTCTTCTTCTTTCACACGTTTTTAGATAACTCCATCACTGTCAAACTCTACAGCGACTAAAAAAACTTGTAAAAAACTGAAACTTGCTCAGTTTAGGCTCCGTTGATGGACGTGGAATAAATTGTTTGCTTTTAGAGCAGCGTATATCACTTAAAAGTCCGCCATTACGACTGGCATACATTCCACAAACAAGAAACAAGTGCTCAGTTAATCAGAGTGATTTACCGGGGGAAGTGAGGTTACGTTATGACTATGAGCGCTGCGGATAAGGAAAAAGTGATTTTTAGGTGACACTAGGCGTTTAATAAGTGGAAAATCGCATGACAAATAACAGCCAATGGAAGAATTGATTACAATAATAGTAACCATGGTTACTAACAATTTTGGCGGAAATTTTTTACTTGTAGCTTGTGGAACTTAACTGAAATTATTAAGCGGAAACTTTACTGTCCAGTGGCGTATCCAGACATCAGTCTTGGGGGGGGGAATATGAAAATAAAAATGTTTTGTACAATAATTAAAACAAATTTTGCGATATCGGATATCTTGCAGTCCTTTCAGTGGTGACGATATTTATTTACAATTATAAATTATATTATAAGAAAAAGCGCCGCAGGCGAAAATGTTATGTTTTATAAGGTCAAATACTTTAAAAATGAAATTTCCCTCTTCTACGTGCAAAATAAAGAAAAACATTTTTATGATAAATTTGTATAATAATAACAGAAAAAAAAGATTTTTCGTAGAGCTTGGGGGGGATATATCCCCTTTATCCGTCCCCCCCGTTACTGTCATATTTATGTCAGTTTGACATTAAATTAAAAATTGGTTAAATTGTCATTTTGACTGTAAATAAGCAATTAATAAGGTAAATAATACGTATTTATTAATATTAAATAGAAATTCAGTAAATATTTCAAGTTTCTATTGTAAAAATAATTCAAAAATAGAGCGGCGATGTCACTGCGATTTTCTTACCGAATATGCACTCGTGCATTAATTCATGCCCAGGAATTTTTTTACCGTGCATTCCAACAACGTAATTAGCTCGAGTGGTAGTTGGAAAGCACTGAAAAAAATTCCGGAAAGAATTAATGCACATGTGATATTATAAGTGAAAATTAGATTTTTCTACTACATTAATTGAATGTTACCCTTTCTTCCCTGATATGCGGCACAAAAGTAGATATTATTCTGCCAGAGAAAGATAAAATATTACCTATCAAATAAGTGTTTATGTGCAACTGTCTAAAAATTGATGTTGACGTACGCATTTGAAACATTTTTAAAATGTAATAGTTTTCGCAGGCGTTGCTATTAGAAACGGCTGTGAAATTAATCGTTTTTTTGAAACATGTCAAAAATTTATATAAATTTGGATAAATGTAGTATTTATTTGTAATAAGAATAAGAGGCAAAATTATTTGCAACTTACATTATAAAAAATTGTCTTTATCTTGTAGCATTAAAGAACTGCAGTAAAATTTAAAAAATAAATTTGTCAGATAAAATGTTGAAATCTTGCAATCCATGTTTGGTAGATTTTTGTTTCTGCGTAAAAAATATTGACAGGTGAGACGGGTGACAAGTTGACATACTATAGCGCCATATAAGTCAGTAAGATATTAAATGTAGTAATTGAACGGAGGATGGCTTCAACACAGAAGAGTTTCTGTGAATAAATCTTTTGATTCAGGTGATGCAAATTTCTGTTTGAACATTTTAGATTTTTATTTGTATATTTTAAATGGGCACCGGATTGTACGTATATATTTATGTTTATAAGTCTAGATATAGCGGAAGGTTGTGTGCTGACCACGCATCATATTTATAAATTGGGTTCGTACAAAATTAACTACGCTTGATTTTTCAAAATTGGTATGAGATACTGACTTTGATATTTTCGTCGATAAATTCCTCGCGTCGAATTACATTTTTAGCAAAAAATTTCGGTGGCACATTTATCATCAAGAGTTTTTGAAAATCCACTTTTTGGTAGGTATCTTTTAATAAAAATTAGATTTTCCAAAATTATTTAGGTAGGTAGTCCAGTTTAGCAGCTGACAGTGTTACAAAAGTTTGCATATAAATTATTTCAATGCTTTGTTAATG
Source organism: Agonum fuliginosum (assembly GCA_947534325.1). Classification (NCBI taxonomy): domain Eukaryota; kingdom Metazoa; phylum Arthropoda; class Insecta; order Coleoptera; family Carabidae; genus Agonum; species Agonum fuliginosum. Next base: position 32,225,639 of record OX384037.1, read on the forward strand.
TCTGTTATTTTGTGAATAAAGGTGAAAAATTCGAAATTGATATTTACATTTAATGGAATATTCCAGTGAAGTTTCCAATAATATTGAGTTTCACAAATCATTGGAAAACTTTTTTCTCTTTATGACATCATTACGTCGTAACCGAAGCATACTTAACAAACTCGGAACAAACAAAACGTCCAACTTTAGAGAACCGATCACAAAAACTTTTAATTATTCTTCCTTGCCCCCTGCCCTTCGACAGCTTGACGACTAAGTTATGGAATTTAATAATGCGATAGAAAAATTCCAGTTTTGAAAGGAAACATGCAAACTATGTGATTTACATTCGCCAGGACTTCGCAGGACTTCGCAGGACTCTGGAAGGACTTCGTAGAGGCCACAGTGGCGGCAACAGACATTTTAACTAGGGGCGAGGGGATTTACTGGTATATTATGATTTATTAATCTTAAGCGTCTAGGTTTTTTCCGACTTCCTAGAATACTCTTGATTTTACTTTTTTTTCTATTCCACTCTTTTTTCAACTACTACGACTACTTAAAACCAGCCCGAAACTCACACTTTACCGCATCCTAGCAATAAAATGTCATTTTGAGGTTGAAATATACTGTAAAAGTGTTTTCGTTGCGAGTAAACTGTTTTCGACTTCAAGACAATGTTTTTATAAACATTTAATAGAGAAAGAATAAATCTACAGATTAAAAAAAAATCAGTAATTATAACCGTGTAAAGTTTGCATGAATTGGAAATTTTTATAAATTTTTCGGGATTTTTATAATAATGTATAATTCTTTAATTAAAATTTTAAAACGTACAACAACTGTTAATTGATGCTTTAAGTACATAATCCTTGTTGAAATACAATTTTACAATTCTTGTATTGACCACAAAACACTCGCTACATTAGTACCTTTTGTACTGGATTTTATGAGATAGACGGGCAGATAATGTCATGTAAAAAAATTTGTGTGATAAATATTAAACAAGATAAATAGGTATGTCCACTTTGTCAAACACACTGACAGGAGTGAACACTAGGGCGGATGAAGTGTGTCTTTTATAATAATAATAATGTTAGTTTGACCCGAGTTTGACCATATACTTGTACAATTACTTATGGTAAGTCAAGATGCAAATTAAGATACCTACTAATTTTAGAATAATTTTTTTTGTAAATTACAGTGTAACTCAAGGCAGTAGCAGTGGCTTAGCTGAGGCAAATTTGCGTATCTAAAAATTCTTGGACTGAATAAAAACACATATCTAATAAATATTTTTAAATTTTAGTTTTGAATGTATTGTAGGTGAGATCTTTTAAACTTTCAGGCAAATGATTTTACAGATCACATTAATTGAATTTTTGGCTGACATTTCAAGTCTGAAGCGTTTTTTGCTGAGTTGATTTTGTGATCTGGTGTTGTAGTGGTGAGCTTCACCGTTTCTTGGAAAAACTTCTTTTAGAAAGAGACGGAAAATACGGGCCAGCTTGGACCATGCATTCTGTGCATTCTATAACGATAAACAATGGACAAACAACAGTATCGATGGTAACGCACTGGCCCAGTAGTGATTTTTCTCTCTCGCACAGGATAAACAGAAATACCACGAATATACGGAGTGTTCACTCCTGTGTTTATATTATACTTCGTGTTAATAACTAACAGATTATTTTTGTAATATCGAAGAATACGAAAATCTCATTTTGGGATAAATTTAAACTCCTTATTATTACATGATTTCTGTATCGCCGTCACTGTTCTCGAGGAGACCACAGGATACCAGAAGGAACATAACTCACTGACAATATCGCAGCACATCCGGAGAAGGACCCTACAGGGTCGGACTGAATTATTTAAGGGTGGCCAGGGATAAGACACTACTGTAAATTAATTTATAAGGGATTCTGCTCATTTTAGATGCATGACCTGGTTATGGTTAACTATGTACGGTTACAAATTGTTTTACACTTGCTTCAGATTTACGAGAAATATACAGAACCGTACCAGGGGTTTCTAAAATGGAACTCATAATAATGCCAATTTTAGAACAGAAATATAAACAGAAAAGTATCACGGTACAATATACATACATACATATTGTATTGTAGGGGCGGCTAAAAATAAAAATAAATCTTTTTTTGCCATTAAAAGTTGGCAACACCCATGGTTAAAAAAAATAAATAATGACAGAGCCTCAAATTCGGCAATAATTTCAATATGGTTTGAAAACCATTGATTCCGCACGCTATTCTATAGCGTTTATTGATTTATTAAACATCAAAATAACAAATAATTTATGTTTGAGGGGAAACAATAATTTTGGCACCCATATTTGTAAAAAAAACTGTAATATTTGTAAAAAAGAGGATTTTCGCGCGCCACTGGACAGCTTTTATTTATAAGTGAATTAACTTCAAATTTTAATATATTGTCAACAAAGCTTTGATCTGCGAAATAACCGATCGAATTTTTTAAACTCGTTTTAAAATAAAAGATATTATTTCTGTTATAATAAAATAACAAACATTGTTAAAATTCAAATGAACATATTTCGATTTTAAAGCAAAATTTTAAAATTCTGCACCGACCATTGTGTAGATTCTACTTTTATCTTCAACAATATCTCTTTAGATTATTATATTTAACAAAACAAATAAATGCTGTGGAGTGGCGAGCGAAATCCATGTTTTTGGTTGTTTTCTGGCGCGGTAGAAGATCCTCTTAAGATGCGTCAATAATTTATAATATAAATAAAAATGTTAACCTTTGGTGTATTCTGACGATGTTGCATCCAAGGTGTCCCAGAAAGTCTTTAAATTGCTAATGGCACTACACTTTAAATTTAAAATAGCTGTTATTAATTTTATATCATTTTACGCATTAAAAAGTTCAATTACACGCATTTTAAGACATATCTATATGTAAATACATCAAAATATACACACAAAATTATTAATTCTATCTTATAAACATTGATACATGCACTACGACAATTCGCGGCAAACTGAACCTGCAAAGTTCGGTTCCTAGCGCAAACAAGGTTTCAACAGGTTTCGTTTATTCCTCTATGAGAATATTGTACTCAAAATATTATTTGATTTTAGTAAATCAGTTATACCCAACCTGTTTTTTATGATTATTGTGTTGATGTTGGTAATGAATGTGAAATCAAATAATCGCAAATAATATATAAATATAAAATCAATATTTTTTATTTTTTATATTCTTACACTTTTTTAGAGCCGCCTCTGGATTACAGAAAATTAATTTTTCGTAGATTTTTTTGCATAATATTTAAAATTTTAATTAAAATATTACGAAATGGGTAAATTAATGTCTATTTATGTATTTAGGCGTATAATCAATTTGGTTTTATGAGTACTTATGAAAATGCAGTGTTACTTATAATGGACCATGTAGGTAAACTGCCCTTAATTTTTTGAATTTTTGGAAAATTCTCTTGGTTTCATAATCATCATTTCAAATCTCGAAGTTATGATACATTCTGTATAGTACTATGTATATGTATATGACTGACATTATTTGAGGATACCACACTTATTTTTATTATTATTATTATTATTATTATTATTATTATTATTATTAGAGATATAGATATTTACTTAAGGGTCTCGTCTCCGGAACAAAATCTTGCGTGTTTAGAGGTGTAGCAGTTTCTGCTTTACTAATTGCATATTAAAAAGTTGAAGGAAAAACAGGTACTAGACGTTTGTGAATGAATTAATCTAGGTTTATGCCCAGTTAGAATTCTGAAAAAATCTTTGGAATCCATATAAAAAAATAATTAAAAACTGCGCTTTAAACAATTTTTAACATGCTTTATCTTATGATTAACAGATTTATTAGAAAATGTAATCTAGTTCCATTCTTCGTCTGTAAATACATTTTTGAAATTTTGCTTTATTTGTAAAACTTTGTGAGCATTTAAGATATTGCTAGACTGCTTTTACGTATTTTAGGCGAATGTTTCCATGCGTTACCATAGAACAAACGCGGTGTTGAGAAATGTGAAGTCGATACACTTAATTGAGGCAAAATAAATGTTTATGAATATGAATAGCGGATATATAGATTAGCTATTAGCTGGTAAGTGTGTTGTATATTTTTGAATAGATATATTGTATTAACTTGTCAGTCTGAGTGCTCGTGCAATCTTTATCTATGCATACATTTGATTATCATATTCTTAACTGCGTACTGTATTTCTACGAAATTTATTTCAGGAGGAACTAAGTCGAATTTCTTCAGAAGTGAAAAAAATTTTCGCCTCGCTAATTTTTTACTGGCCCACCTAAAATCCTAGTTACGTCCCTGTTCAACTAAAAATCATGATTACCCATAACTTGATGGCTGATTGCTATTATAAAAGGTGTGATAAATAAATAACTACCTACTAAATTTAATATTTCTGAATTTAGATTTAAATGAACCTTTTGCAGACCATTTAAAAGAGTAAATAAATCTTGCTCAAAGAAAACTTGTCCATTAGTCTAAATCCATTTAAGAACGAGTTCTTTATTTCTTGTCGGACGCAAGTTTCTTTAGAACTTCGTGTGAATTGTAACTTAAATTGATTACTTACGGATTTTGTTTGTCACATGACATCAGAAAACGGGAAAATGGTCTCCGGTACTAACCTGTAACAAAGAGAAGAACATTACGCTATTTTCAAATAGAAACCAGAAGAGTTCGCTAATTGTTCTACTTCTGTTGCGTTTGCGAAGAAGAAACTAAATGCAATTTTCCTAGATTCAAAGAGACGGAAGACTGTTTTCTACTTGAAGTACTTGTATGTTTTGTGTACATCTTGTTAAGGCTCAGTGTAAGGTGCTTATGCTACTAAAACGTGCCGCAGAATATTTTCACTGCAAATTTTACCACGAGATGTTTTGAAATTTACCATATTTTGAACAATATTGCTCGTATGCATTAGTGTAGATGGTTTCTTGTAACATATTCACACAAAATAAAGCAAGACTTACAATTTATTTACGCAAGAAATAATTTATATACATATACATGCCGTGCTTTTTCTTTTTATATTGGAGGAGTAAACGGATTACAATGTAAATTATTTTCACTCGTCAATATTATAAAATTACAAATTGTTCCTTCCAAATAAGGAATGAAACGTGAAATCTGTCAAATAATAGTAATTTACTTTACAAGTGGGTAAAGTAAGGAATTGCCCACGAGGGAAATCTTAACTCACGAGACCGAAGGCTGAGTGAGACAATTTTCTCGAGTGGATCATTCCTTTTTGCCCACGTGTGAAGTATAAAGTTTTATCCAACACCTCAATAACTGCATAAATATTTAAAAAAATATTAAGTTCCAACCTAAAACATCGGTACTATAGTGACTTCCAACATGCAAAGTAACACCGATGATTTAAATATGTTAAGGTGATCCTCTACCCATGGTAGAAAACAGTCAAAAACATTGATTCCGCACGCTATTCTATAGCGTTTATTGTTTTGTTAAACATAAAAATAACAAATATTTTATGTTTGAAGGGAAAAATAATTTTGTCACCCAGATTTGTAAAAAACTGCAATATATGTACAAAAGGGGGCGCCATTGTACAGCTTTTATTTTTAAGTGAATTAACTATGTTGTCAACAAAGATTGGCTCTGTGATATTCGTTTTAAAATAGAAGATATTTGTGTTAAAAGAATAACAAACATTGTCAAAATTCAAATGAATATATTTCAATTTTAAAGCAAAATTTTAAAATTCCGCATCGACCATTTTGTAGATTGTACTTTTATCTTCAACATCTTCAGATTATTATATTTAACAAAACAATAAACGCTGTGGAGTGGCGCGCGAAATACATGTTTTTGGCTGTTTTCTGGCGCAGTAGAAGAACGTCTTAAAGGCTCGTCTACCATTTTTTCGAATTCCTAGAATACTCTCGATATTACTTTTTTTCTATTTCACTTTCTTCCTCACTACTACGGCTGCCCGAAACCAGCCCGAAACTCGTACTTTCCCTTATCCTAGCTATGCAATGTCATTTTGAAGTTGAAAATTACTGTAAACATGGCTCCAGATTTCCATAATAACTTGTGTATTTTTAAAGAAATTAGGTAAAACAAAAATTATTCGAAAAAGGAAGCTTAGATGCATGCTTCTTGTTTTTTTAATCTTTTCTTGTTATTTATAGTGACCGAGGAAAATATTATCAAATAATGACAAAAAACGTCATTTTAAATATTTTTTACTTCAAATTCCTAGGCCAAAGAAAAAAAAATAAAAATATAGAAGCATTAAGATATCCTTTGTTAATACACTCATATGAAAAAGCATCATATACTTCAATTATAATTAAAGTAAACGTGGGAGGTGTACACCTCTGCAACGCTGTAAAATTTTAGGGTAGACGAACACCTTAAGCTACCACACTCAAGTTGTGTAAAACGATAAAAAGAGTGATAGATATGTATGTATCTATAACCCAGTTTGGTAAAAATGTGAGATACATAATATTTATTAAACGGTGTCACATATCTTTTGACTTTATTTTCAGTCGTTCAAATATATTCAGCGTGACCATACCATAAACAAACTATCGTATCTACTACCTAGTAAATTTAAAGCCCGCTTGCGGCCGTATTTCAACTTTGTAAACTTATTTCCTGTGCCTTATAACGTTATAAGGTTATAACCCACTCTGGCAAACACCGCAAGACGACGTAACATAAACAGCGCGGCCGCGGCGGAGTATGTAGCTCGCAACAAGAACATTGTAGAGTGGAGTTTACCTACCAACATAAACACTGTCTATCCACTTCGCCCTGTCCCACTTCAGACAAATTTAATTTGGTACCACTTGAAATTGTTGTCCAGTCAAAGATCAGTTGTAACAGAAAAGGGCCAGGCGGTAAATGTAAAAAAATGCACCGCAGAGTTAATATCTCTTAGACAAAAATTTTTGACAAGAGGATATAATGCAAGTTTTTATCTATTTTAGGTGTACAAATTAAGGGCATAATTTACATACTCGTATAGTCCGTTTTAAGTACTACTGGGTTCAGATAATTATTATTAAAAATAAATTTAATGATCACCTAAATATAATGAAATTCATTTACAACTAGAATTATTAGAAATACGTTTTTAAAATTTTGCTTGAACTGGCAGAATAAACCACCCTTACTGTATCCTCCCAAGTCTAGACTGTCTGGAATCTAGATTCTATAGTACAGATCAGAGGTTCCCAAACTTTTTTTCTCGTAGACCACTTTCAAAATTTTACTGGGTTCGGTGGACCCCCCTGATGCTACATTTCTACCATATTCCCAAAACTCGTCAAAAAAGTATTTAGTAACAGTCGCTGACCTTCTTAAAATACACTACTCAAAATATTAGGGAGGTTTAATAAAAAGGAAAATAATGCTAAATAAACAGGTTATCTGATTCATATGCCGGCCTAACTAAAAAAATTTTTTTCAAACCCATGGGCCAAAAAAAAGAAGCAAAAAATTTGCAATATAATTTTTTCGCGCTATCTAGCTAGCTCCTAAAAAATTTTAGCAAAAAAATCAGAAAATTAGAATCTCAAAACTTCAAAACGGTTTTTTTAATAGTCTCAATACGACTATTTTCACCAAAAAACAGCCTGTCAAAAATAACCGAAAATTTTTTTGTGCTCCCTTCATTTTTTTGAATAGTGCCTACGTTGATAGGTAAAGCCAAGCAAACATATTTGTTCTTTACTATCGAAACCAGATAAATTTTCGTGGACCCCCACTTACAACTTGTGAACCTCCTTTTTACTTCCTTGTACGGAGTAATAAGGAAGTATTGTAATCCCGAAAAATTTCGGTTTTCAGATTTTGATGGAAATATCCGTTTTGACCTTTTCTGAATCCATTATGACTAGTTTCGTCGTGACGTCTGTACGTATGTATGTACGTACGGACGGATGTGTGTCGCATACCTTTTATGTAAACTTAATTTTTATGTCAACGTTTGTAACACCAGATGCAACGTTACATTCCTTTGTGATTTTTCCAGGACCAACTACCACTATTTCTCGCCTATTAATTCTATATGTAGAATATACAATAATTACAGCTCCGACCTAGATTTGTCTTTAAATATTAAGGAATTTCGAAATATATTAAATCATATTACATAACTGTTTATTTTATATCGAAAATTTGTACTAACATTATTATCATACTTATCTTTTGTTAATATCTTATTATTATTATCTAGTAGTGTAGGCTAATTTCTCTTTGTAAATTTCTATGTAAAATTAATCTTTAATTGGGACTTGTTCCTGTTGATTAATAAAGTTTATTATAACTCAAATACGGTTAGACGTAGAAAGCTGAAATTTTGTATTTAGGACTGTTATAGCATCTAGTTGTGCACCTCCTATTTTTGGTTTCAATCTATAAACCGGAAGTAGTACTTTTAAAAAATATTTTGATAAATAATTAATTTTAGACAATTTTTTTTATTTTAAATGAAAGATTATGTGATTATTATCTACAATCGGTATTTTATAAATTTTTCTGTATCTTCTATCATTTAAGAATAATTAAAGTATATACTTATAATTTAGTATTTCGGTATCTTGTAGTCCATGATCGATTAACATTTGTTACAACGTAAAATTTAAATGATTATGACATGACAGTGACAGGAGCAGTGACAATAGTAAAATATCGTTTATATCTTCTTTTGCAGTTTAAATAAAATGACTAAAATATATAGTAGCAGTAGTAAGTAGTACTTATATATTAATATATTTGTATAATATAATTCTACATTTTAGTTATTAAGAAAAGTATGAACAGTTTAATAGGCGTACAAGGAAGTCATGTGGTGTCCACGTCAGATTTTTTATCACGTCAACGTAGACCCCCTTCGAGTCTCCCGTGGACCTCTGGGGGTCCACCTGGACCACTTTGGGAATCACTGGTATAGATGCTACAGAGTCAGCCTCAGTGCTCGGAATCTCCCGTGAAGAGCGGAGTTATTTTGTAATCCAGTGCGCGCCGTTTCCGGGCATGTCTTATATACGTCCGCGTGGTAATATCTCCGGAGCCCGGAATTAACGGCACGCAGTGATGTCAGACCGGAAGCCAGGCCCGGAGCGCCGGAAAGGAAACGAAGAGAGGATTTATAAGGGACATTGTTGCTGGAAACTGGAAGCGTCTTATTGTTTCTCGTTATGAAACTCACAAGTGAAATAATAATAATGGTCACTCTTCTTTAAGCTAATGAAGCTTTTCTAATTACCATGGAAACATCTTTCATTTCTTTCTTGTTTACAAATGGAAACGAGCGTGTGTGGGTGTGATTTTGTTTGATATTTTTAAAGAAGCTTCTTTATTATAGGGACGAGTGTTTAATTCGTTGTATAATACCGTAGAATAAATATTTAAAGAAAATGGTCCGAATTCAGCACTCTCCTCTAAGTTAAAGAAGCTTCTCTAAAATAACAAATAGAGAGAAACACAATCTGTAAATAAATAGAGATAAAAGATGTTTCCATGGTAATTAGAGAAGCTTCATTAGCTTCACAAAGAGGGCTGAGTTCGACCCAATGTCTAAAACTGGTGAAAAACTAAGAATCTTTATTTGATAATGTTTTTTTAAAATTCAATCATGTCATCGTTTTATACACTTAAATAACAAAAATTTTAAATAGAATACAATTGGAAATAAAATAAATTAAAATTTTATAGTTATATTTTAGTAGGTACCTATGGTAATTATAAATTTAAAAAAATTATTAATGAAAAAAACAATTTGAAATTTTTAACGCTTACTTTACCTATATTTAAAATCTAATAGAACACTTGTTGTAGTTAAGTTTAATCTCAATTATATTTCATTTCAATTGAATTTTTCTCAAAAATTTCACTACCTATGTACTTAATATGTATTATTGCAAACAAGGATAAAATGATTAGTAGAAAATATTAAACCTACTCTATCGAATGGACCAAAAATATATATAGGTAGTACCATTTATTTTGTACTATTTATTAATTATTGACATTACATTTAAATTATCATCTCTTGATGAATTATCCAAGAATCAGAAAGGACCGTTTGTAGGAGAAAAATACCTGTTTATTTTGTTTTGTATTGTGTAATAATAACATAATATGGCTATTTCCCTTGATAATTAATCTTTTTGTAAAAAAAATCTTTAGAAAAAAAATACATACATACATACATAAAAGCACGTCATTTCGCTAAAATTGAGGTTGCACGAACCCCATTACACAAAAATGTATAGGTACATCTTAAAAAAAAATCTCTCGAAAAAATCCCGTAAATCCCACCCTGCCTTTCTTCTCCAATAAACGTCTTGCAAATGTATGTCCTTCCGCCTCCCTTCCAGAGACAACAACCTGCCCAATATGCTCCTATATACCCTACAAGCCTCATCCCGCGATTTACCCCCATCTCCCCTGCTTGAAGTCTAAAAGTGTAGTTACATCACAGAGTCCTTGCCCGCGGCTAGTAAGCTGCCTATCATCGCCAGCCAGGATGAAAAGGGACGAAGGACGACGGAAGTTAGGTTAAGAAGCCTTAAAGACTATTCTATTAGCGGATAAAAGTCCCGGGTGAAATGAAAGGTGATGAAGACCTGAGATTGATTACGGTTAGAGTGTCAACGGAGAGTATTATCACTTATCACTATGATAGACGAGAGGGTCAGTTTTGTGCTAGATTCACGAAAAGGTTTACAGGAATAACAACAATGGCTTTAGGAGTGTTATGCCCAAGTCACACCTGTAATACTTGTATTATGTATGATGAAAATTGTCGTGTGTGACGAAAATCTCTCGCCTGGATGTAACACTTGTATGATATAAATAATATGAAAAATTATATAAATTATTTGGAGTAACAAACGGTTTCGTCTGTGTATATGACGAAAAATAGAAGCGCTGCTATTTCCGTCACACACAGGTTTGATCATACATGATACAGTATATTACAGGTGTGACATGGGCATTAGGTGGATAGCTGTATGGGAGTGCATTATGTGACTGAATGTGGTTTTAACAACTGAGGTTCAAATCCAATCAGTTATACAAATGTGGCTCAAACTACTGAACTCTAATTCTAACAACCAAGAGTGCGTTGATGGGTGGTAGGTAACAATAAGGTGCACACTGGGGCTGGGAGAAATAACCGATTAATCGAATGTTAATCGATCAAACAATTTTCAATTTTAAATAGTCGATTAATCGATTCATCGATTATCGGTCGATTTTTCGATTATAGATTGTTCGTTTATCGATTCATCGATTATAGATTGTTCGATTATCGATTCTTCGATTATCGGTTCATAGATGACCTATTTTTCGATTATTCATTTTTAAAGTTTCGATTAGGTATCGATTCTACGATTATCGATTCTTCGATTACCGGTTATTCAATTATCGATTATTTGATATGATAATTTGGTTAACTAGGTAAGTACCGATTTTTCTAAAAAAATTATTATAATGATCAATCGATTATTCTAGTTTTTCCTTAAACAGGGTTGGCCCCTTGAAACAAAAACTCATACCTACCTATTTTTAATTCATACGTAATACTTTTCACACAATTTCTTTCATTCTTCCTACTTGGCATCATTCGCACCTGCGATAATAATTATTTATCGAAATATTTAAAAAAAGTACTACTTGCGGTTTGTAGATTGAAACCAAAATTATATTGGGTTATTAAGAATCATATTAAAACCTTAAATATAAAATTTGAAATTTTAATGTTTCATATTTTTTGAGTTATCGTGAACGAAAAAAGTGTAACATACCTACGAACGCATGAACGCACGAACGAACGAACACACACGCGCACACACACACATAGACATTATCTCGAAAATGATAAATTCATACTCTAAGGACCCTAAAACGTGCTTATCCACCAAAAACTCATACTCGAATATTTTGACCCATATATAAAACCTCCCTTATAGAATATGAGGCAGGAGGTAAAAACACATTTTACCAAGTCAGATATCCTTAAAATTTTTGTTATAAATTGGCGTATAAATATCTCGCATTTTAATTAAAACTCGCAAATTTTCACGTCTTGTAAATTTGACTTACGAACATTTTCGTAACATACCTTCTGTGAGGGATCATTTAATAAAATTTCTGAAACCTTTTGCAATGTAACTTCTAAAGCTGTTTCAGCGCTTCAGCATCTCGTTACTGAAGAAATAATTTCTTATTTAGGTATTTAATAACATTAAAACCGTTCTTTAATCTCTGACGTGCACGAGAAAAGAAAATACTAATTAACCTGCTGAAAAGATCTTCTAATTAAGAGACCGCATGAAAGGACTGAAAGCTGAGCTTGGGATGGAGAGAATACTATTCCATAGAGGACTCACGGTTAACGACATGTGAAGGCTTCTTTTTAATATCTGTAATTACATACATACAGGGTGAGTCACCTAAGTGTTCCCTATTTCATTTGTTTGTAAAGTCTCAAGTTTTTGTGTAAAGTCCGCCAAATTTTTGCTGTAAATACAGTAGCCACTTGAGTTTTTGTTCGCAAAGTTTTATCATTATTGCTCTATTGCTTCCTAATTGGTGACTGAAATAATGATGAATTAATTAATGATTAGTCAAACGACTATTTGTAGGATTTTAAAGGACCTTAAGTGGCATCCTTATAAGATTCAAATTCTGCAGGCAATTTCTGAAGAGGATAAAGCAAACCGATTGGAATTTGCAGAAGACGAAATTGAACGAATGAATGAAAACCCTGGTCATCTGAATAACATCATGTTTTCTGATGAGACACATTTTTATCTTGATGGTGGATTTAATAGACACAATCATCGGTATTGGTCAGATGAAAATCCCCACTGGATTGTTGAACAATCCTTGCACTCTCCTAGAACGACTGTTTGGGCTGCAATTGGAGATTTTGGATTAATTGGTCCAATTTTCACATTGAAGTGAACCACTCGTGAAGTTTTTGTCTGATCGATTTGAAATTTCGGCAGTAAAAATTCCTTTAGATAGTTCATGTTTTGCAAAAATTTAGTCACTTTCTGATAAAAATTGCCTAAGTTATAAAAAATCCAAATAGGGAATAGTTAGCTGACTCATCCTGTACATACAGTACGCGAATGCCAACCCCACTGTTTTTAATGTACAATTTCAATTGTAATATCCCAAGAGCATGGATTAATCCAAAATTTTTTTCGAGGGTCGAAGACGAGTGAAATTGTATTGCAGCAATGCACGACAATAAATTTTCTGGATATTAATCCATGCCGAGGGGTATTCGAAAAGAAAATAGCATTTTTACTGTCTTTTGGAAAATGATGATTGTCTACAGAAATATTTCCGGAATATTGCTATATATTAGACAATATTTTCAGGAACAAATGAGATGTTCATGTTCATCAATAAATTATTTTAAAGATTCTGTATTTGATATGTTATTTTACATTTTGAGGTAAATGATATGGGTATTATTAAACAGAATTTTTTTTGTTAAGTGAATTTGGTTTACGCTTTACAATTGACAAATAATAGGTTAGAAAGGTTTACAAAGTGCTGAATTTTTAATAGTAAAGTAAAGAATAAGTTTTATAAAACATGATTTTTTCGCACGCGTCCAAATTTAGTAAAACAAGCCCTCAGGCGACTTTACTAAAGGACAAGTGTGAGAAAAGTTTTATAAAATGAGTTCTTTATACATTTGTTTCTATTTGGTACCTTTTTAATATTAAAATTTAAATTAAACTGCCACAATGTACACAAGTGGATTTTGAGAAAAGATGTGTAACGTTTTAGTTCGTGATATTAATATTAATATTATCTAACTGTCACTGACACTATAAAAGTGTATAATTACTGAACTATTCTAGGTGATAAGTGCAGATATTATAGAAAATATCGAATTTATATGTTTTCTATTAATAAATTCATGAATTTTATTGAATAAAAATTAATTAAGCAAAAGAAATTTAGAGGTTATACTGAAATTTGGCTGTTTTGATGTTTGACGTTTGACAATTGAATTAAATGTCATCTGATACTACTGATACCAACCTCGTTGCGTGTCACAAAGTTAACTTTGCGAACACCAAATAGAAAAAAAATTAAGTATACTTAAACGTTACAAAATCTTACAGCTTTGACTTACAAATATAATATTAATTGCTTTTTAACATTAAGTTTCATTTAAAAATTTAAAAAAATCTGCTGTGGCCACCACACGACCTCTCGCCTAATTCTGCTTATTCTACTAATCTCGAGACTAATCTAATAAATAGTTTTACTTACATTTTAATAGTTTCATGTTCATGTAAGATGTAAACCAAAATGCAAGCAAAAGATGTCAACTGTACTGTCACTGTCATAATAATTCAAATTTTATGTAGAAACAAATTTCATATCATGGACAACAAGATACTGGAATTTCAAAAAAATAGAATATTAATAATTGTACTTTATTTTATTTTAAATATTTCCAGATTCAGCAATTTGTATTTATAATTAACTGTACCCATAGATAATTACAATTTCTTTTATTTTTAATTTCAAACATTGTCATAAATAAATAATGTACCAATATATTTAAGAAAATCTTTTTCAAACTTCAAAAAGTACTACTTCCGGTTTGCGAATTTCTACCAAATTCTTATCCGGTGTTAAGATCCTTATTAAAACCTTAAATATGAAATTTGGTTATTAAAGGTTTGATACTTTTTAAGGTATCGTGGACGAAAAATCGTCACATAATTCATACATACATACGTCCATACGTCCATACGTCCATACATCCATACGTCCATACATACACACACACAGACATCATCGTGAAAATATTAAATTCGTATTCTAGAGACCCTGAAACGTGCTTATCTACCAAAAACTCATACTCGAAAATTTTGACCCATTACAATACCTCTCTTATAGAATATGAGGCGAGAGGTAAAAATGGTTTATTATATAAAATAAAACAATAGACCGAAAAAAATTATAAAATTAAAAAAGTGGTTGTATCCCTCGTTTCCATAGCCAAGGCGCTATGATACAGCGCAGTGGAAGGATAGCGACGGACTACTCTACTCTGCCAGTTCTATGCGCGACAGTCTCACTGAGAAAGAAAGCCACATGGGAGAACTGGGTGGGAATCGAACCCGGGACCTCACCTTCCAACGCCGAGCACGCTACCAACTACACCACGGCCCACGTGCTCGCAAGCGTGCGCCAGTAGTCAGTAATGTCGCCTCAAGGTCACGAGAATACATGCGGGCAAGTAGTTCGGTGGAGTTTGAAAGAGTTTTAGACTTCACAGGAAAGTTTGGAAGTTGTACTTTTGTACCTGTCCGGAGTGTGAATGTTTAGATTTAGACATGACTAAAATAGCTTATTATTCAACAGTGAGAATGGAATGATGGGTGTTATACATGGAATCGTATCTGAGTGAGAAATATTTATTAGAATCAGATGTAATGTAAAGTGTAAAGAAAACTAAAGGTGGGTTTATGCTCAAAAATTTCAGAATAAGATTTCAGAATTAGAATAGTTTTAAAGTTAAAACAGTTATCACATAAATGAGTCGGTTTATGCTGGAGAAATAATTCCTAATACTAATTCCTAATTCTTACTTCTGCAACTCATATGTTATAATTGTTTTAACTTTAAGACAATTCTTATTTTTAGTTCTTATTCTTGAATATTGTGGGGATAAACCCACCTTTAAAAGAGCAGATTGGTTACTCAGGAGTGACAGCAAGTACTTTCAGTCCTATAATGATGATTATTATTATTACTTAACACTGTTTTTAAATTTGCATTTATTATTACTTAATATTAAGATTTTTGTGACGCTTCCCATAAAGTGTAATATTTTCTAAGGGAATAAATAATTTTTTTATTATTATTATAAACTACTTTTTACGACTAAAAGTATACTACATAAATAAATGATAAATGATGACGTCATGTTGAGTTATTAATTAATAGTGAATAGTTTGTATTAGTAAAGAGTTAATTATGATATTTTGTTTTGACCAAATCCGGGGAATAATAGATAATTAGTTCTTTTGTATGTAGGCTATAACAATAATTTAATTAATTAAAGTGGAGAGCAGAGCACTATTGTGACTGATTGTGTTTCTGACAATGACAATAATTCAGTTTCAAATACAGACACATGTGTGTACATTTCAGTTTACCTTCACAAAAATGTCACATGTCTCATGTATGGTATTCTCCACTTATATTAATTTATAATTATTGTATTAGGTGTGAATAGGTACAGTTGAAAAAATGTTACATAATGTTACAAGAATGGTAAAATTTTATTTCAACAAGGATTATATACTTAAAGGATCAATTAACAGTTGTACCTTTTTAAAATTGTACCTGATTATAAAAATTTCTAAAAATTCATAAATCTATTCATCTCTATTAAATGATTTTTAAATCATTACATTGAAGTCAATAATACGATTAAACTATCAATTTACTCGCAACGAAAACACTTTTACAGTATTTTTCAACTTTAAAATGACATTGCATTGGCAGTCGTAGTAGTGGGGAAAAGAGTGGAATAGAAAAAAAAAGTAAAATCAAGAGTATTTTAGGAATTCTAAAAAAAAACGTAGATGGGCCGCTTTAATAAATTATTAGGTAGGTATTCCATCAATTTTTCGAAAATTATTTCTATCCTGAGCTTAGTAATGTTACATAATATACTTACTTTACTACTCTTAATTTTTTTCCTGATGTATTTCATGTTCCAATATTAAGAATTTATGAATTTTTCTTATAAATGATCTCTTATGCTGAATGTTTGTATTTGTATGTCTGTCTGTTTGTTTCGAATCTACATCTAGTCTAGACCGTTTGTCCGTTCCTTTTTTTCAGGCAGGTCTCTTTTGACCAAGATCAGATTTGACATCGATTGGACCATTAGGGATGGAGGTAAAAATTAAAAATTGCTCGCAATTTTTGTTTCTTTTGTAACAAAACTAGGTATATACCATTGAAATGAAATAAGATAGGTTTTTTTAAATCGAGTCATAAAAAATTCGTTTGGACTATATACAGAGTGTACGAGATACGATGTCGGTTAAATTAGACAAAAGTTGCCTCACTATTAGACCAATTTAGTGACGTATCGATTTTTTTTTTAAATGCATAGGTCACTAGATATCGCTGAAAATGTAATATTTACGATTTTTAATTTTTGCTTATAACTTTCCTATATGAAGTAATACACTATTTTAATTTGCACTTTATTAAGACACTTTTTCAAGAAGAATTTACAGGGATGCCCAAAATTGTTCCAACATTTACAGTTTTCGAGAAACTTTTCTCGAGATCCCCATGTCGAACAACTTATCTGGGACACATTCTATACGGTTTCGGGTTATAGATCATGAAGTAATCAATAAATCATAAATTCTTCTTTTCCAGGACTCATCGAAGATTCAATTTAGAGGCACCGCAATTTAACAGGTAATTCACACTAGAATTATTTAGAATCTTGAAAGAATCTTCACAGAATCCTCGTGTGACCAGAGCCTAAGAGAATCAACAAAACAACCTCCGTGTCTGTTCTGTTGACATCGTAGGTGCGTCTGTTGCATTATCATGGAAACGTCGCCTGCATTCAGCGCCGAGCGTGATGGCCGCAAGCGTGAAATTGCTGTCACGCTGCGGATAAACGTCCGTTTTATTGTTTTCACTACTTTATTGCGCGTGAAAAGCATGAAACTGTTCGGATTCTGTGGCAGGTATGCGGAGAATTAATTGTAATTATGTTGTTGTTGCGTTTGTTCTAGTGATGGAGATGTTTTAAATTTTAACGCTATGGTCAAATCAATAAGATAGAACACATTTAAACAACATTTTAATACTCTCGATTTTACTTTTTTTCTATTCCACTTCCTTCCTCACTATTACGGCTGCCTGAAACCAGCCCGAAACTCGTACTTTGCCGCATCCTAGCTATGTAATGTCATTTTGAAAATGAAAAATACTGTAAAAGTGTTTTCGTTCCGAGTAAACTTCCAGTTTCTTATTAACTCTAAGATGTTTCTATAAACATTTAATAGATAAAGGATAGATCTACAGATGTGCCTATTTAAAAAAAATAAATATCTATCATAAGATATAACCTTGTAAAGTTTGTATTAATTGGACATTTTTAAGAATTTTTCTGAATTTTTATAATTAAGTACAATTTCTTAATTAGCACAACTATTTTTAAACTTTTAAGTAAATATATAATCCTAATTGAAATAAAACTTTACCATTCTTGTGCTGGCTACGGATACTTTCTACGTTACTACATTTTATGCTGGATTTTAGAAGGTAACCAGGCCCTTATTAATAAATGGTCCATACAGCGAATTTAACCGATGTCGTCACAATTATTAAGAGGAGTAAAAATGATGCAAAGTATGTTTAGTTGTTTCATTAAAATTGAAGTAAAATTTCACATTTTCAGAATAACTAATACATTTTTGAATAGATAAAGGTTGTCTCCAAATGCGCATAATGCCAATTTTATATTTATTTTTGTACTCTTTTTACTTCCTTGTACGGAGTAATAAGGAAGTATTGTAATCGCGAAAAATTTCGGTTTTCAGATTTTGATGGAAATATCCGTTTTGACCTTTTCTGAATCCATTATGACTAGTTTCGTCGTGACGTCTGTTCGTATGTACGTACGTATGTACGTATGTACGTACGTATCTACGGACGTATGTGTGTCGCACTCAAATACGGTTAGACGTAGAAAGCTGAAATTTTGTATTTAGGACTGTTATAGCATCTAGTTGTGCACCTCCTATTTTTGGTTTCAATCTATAAACCGGAAGTAGTACTTTTTAAAAATATTTTGATAAATAATTAATTTTAGACAATTTTTTTTTATTTTAAATGAAAGATTATGTGATTATTATCTACAATCGGTATTTTATAAATTTTTCTGTATCTTCTATCATTTAAGAATAATTAAAGTATATACTTATAATTTAGTATTTCGGTATCTTGTACTCCATGATCGTTTAACATTTGTTACTACGTAAAATTTAAATGATTATGACATGACAGTGACAATAGTAAAATATGCTTTATATCTTCTTCTGCAGTTTAAATAAAATGATTAAAATTTATTTGTGAGTATACTAGTATAATAAGTTAAAAGAATTTTTTATATTATTCTACATTTTAGTTATTAAGAAAAGTATGAACAAACAAGGCGTACAAGGAAGTCATGTGGTGTCCACGTCAGATTTTTTACCCAAAAATTTCACGATCCGTGCCCATCTGTACTACCCTTATTTATAGAAATTTCGAAAAAAATCTTTGTTACAGAATCAGTACGCAAAATACTATAAGTATAAGTTCAAAAAAAGCTAAATTCAAAAGTTCGTTTTCTTATCTTGCTCCCACTTTATATAACAACATCCCGGATAATTTGAAATCTCTATCAATTAATTCTTTTAATATTCATATTGCTGATTTATTTAAACTAATTTAAGCTTAATATATAAAAATATATTTTTTATACATATCTAAACTTGTATTTTGCATTGTCTGTATTTCTGTTCTACTTTAAACATTTTTTTATTTTTTTATAAATATATTTACGATATTACCTTGTTTATATTATAATATTCAGAATATTACTTTTGCTGGTATTTACAGTTTGTTGTATATTGTACTATTACATGTCTTAATTTCATATAATGTAATTTCATAATGTATTTGGTTAGGTGGAAGAGCAGCCTTGGCTGAACTTCGCCATTGACTTTTTTACTTCCTTGTACGAAGTAAGGTAGTATTGTAATCGCGAAAAATTTCGGTTCTCAGATTTTGACGGAAATATCCGTTTTGACCTTTTCTGAATCCATTATGACTAGTTTCGACGTGACGTCTGTACGTACGTATGTGTGTCGCATAACTCAAATACGGTTAGACGTAGAAAGTTGAAATTTTGTATTTAGAACTGTTATAGCATCTAGTTGTGCACCTCCTATTTTTGGTTTCAGTCTACAAACCGGAAGTAGTACTTTTTTAAAATATTTCGATAAATATTTAATTTAAGACAATTTTTTTTATTTTAAATGAAAGATTATGTGATTATTACCTAAAATCGGTATTTTATAAATATTTTTGTATCTGGTATCATTTAGGAATAATTAAAGTATATATTTTTAATTTAGTATTTCTTTATCTTGTAGTCCATGATCGATTAACATTTGTTACTACGTAAAATTTAAATGATTATGACATGACAGTGACAATAGTAAAATATGCTTTATATATTCTTCTGCAGTTTAAATAAAATGACTAAAATATATTTGTGAGTATACTAGTATAATAAGTTAAAAGAATTTTTTATATTATTCTACATTTTAGTTATTAAGAAAAGTATGAACACACAAGGCGTACAAGGAAGTCATGTGGTGTCCACGTCAGATTTTTTTTGTCAATAAAGTTCAATTATTATTATTATATTATTATTATTATTACAATATGTACCACAAGTTATGGTAGAAAAGCTTATTGATTGCAAAGTAAAGTTTTGAATGTGAAAAAGCTAAAAAAGCCCCATCTGTTATCTGAAAGAAACAAAGTTAAACCTAAAATTCATCCTTCACCTATAAAGGCCGCACTTATTGATGACTATCGTCCTTCTAACCTTTAAAAATCGGCATTTTTACCAGCATAATTTAAATGTCAAAAGCAGAGCCTCGGATACAATGAATTTCCAACGTGTGTGCTATTTTCCGGCTCCGCACTTTCCATCGTGAAAAGGTAATAAGATTTTAAATGGCTGTCACACTCCGTGTGGTTTATTTATTGTTCAGATATGAAACAGCATGATTGAGAACGAGATTCTGGAAAGACTGAAGAAATTCCACCAGGAGATGAAGTTTGCAGAGAATTCAACAATGTAATATGAAATTATGACGCATGTAATCTTGTTATTTATGTAATCAGGACAATTTCGCGAGCTTTACTGTGTAGTAAAACACGTAAATTATGAGGGATTCGTCTAAATTTGAATTATGAATATAATTTATGAGGATATATCAGTATTCTGTTCATGAACGAACGTCTAAATAGTGCGTTTATCAGCCGAAATTTAGGCAATTCAAAATTCTGACAAATTTAAATCTTATGTTGTAGAAACTAAAAAGCAATAATACTATTGGGTAATTGTTGTAATTGTTGAATGGGTATCATTAAAAGGTAATATCCTTTAAATATTAAGGCGGATGTATAGTCCTCAAATTATAGGTTTCGGTTACAGGTATGTTATTACTTTAAGAGTGTCGTTTACCTAAATGACCAAAACATGCTTCACACAAGTTAGTGATTTATTTAACAACATACAAATGTAATAATCAAAAATTAGCGATGTACATTCCATTCTTCCATGTCTGATTTATCGAAGATTATGCTTTGTGAAACAAAATGTGTTTATTAAAACAAGATAATTCAAAACTAGTGAATGACCAATGGTCACAAAGCATACTCTTCGATAAATCAGACATGAAAGAATGGAATGTACTTCGCGAATTTTTAATTATTACATTTGTTTGTTGTTAAATAAATCACAAATTTGTGTGAAACATGTTTTGGTTATTTAGGTAAACGACACTCTTAAGAGTATCGTTTCCACGTAGCTCAACACCGCGTTTGTAACGCTTGGAAACATTCGCCTAAAATACGTAAAAGCAGTCTAGCAATTTCTTAAATGCTCACAAAGTTTTAAAAATAAAGCAAAATTTCCAAAATTTATTTACAGACGAAGAATGGAACTAGGTTAATGCCGAGTTACATTTTCTAATAAATCTCTTAATCGTAATATAAAGCATGTAAAAAATTCTTTAAAACACAGTTTTGATTTTTTCAGAATTCTAACTGGGCTTAAACCTAGATTAATTCTTTCACAAACGTCTAGTAGCTGTTTTTCCTTCAAATTTTTAATATGCAATGAGTAAAGCAGAAACTGCTACACGTCCAAACACGCAATATTTTGATACGGAGACGAGACCCTTAATAAACAAAGAATTACTTAGATTATTGTACAGCTAATAACACTAATAACTGAATTAAAAATTAAACTCCTTTCGCATTTTATAACCTAGAAAATTAAATTTAAAATAGACCAACATCAACAAATGTGGTTTAATTAATAAGATTTTTTTTTAAAAACACGTTTTCGAATAGCTTGAATAAATTGCCCTCTTTTAGCTCTAATTGCCACATTTTTAAAACCTTTATATAGGTACCTATTAAAAATAGACAAAACATATTTACAAAATAGGCCATGTTTAGCTATGTGCCATGCAGCACATAAAGAAATTGCAGACAAATCTAAAAAATTGGCATTGAACAAAAATAGAGCATCTTCAAATTATTCAAAACTGTTTTAGTTATTTCATCATTTTAACTATTCAATCACATAATACAGATTTCAGAATTGGTACAATTAAAATTGTAACAAATTTGAAATAAAAGTAAATTAAAAACAAATAAATATTTAATTAGCGTTAAATAAACAAATGAATTTAATTATAAACAAACAATTATCGCTGAAACAAATTTAACTTATTCAAATCAACAAAATTACAGTAATTGAGTCAATAAAAAACTTGATAACTCACACAATCACATTTATGATTTGAAATGCAAATGTGTAAACTGTACAGTTCCATTTACAAATTACAAACAATTGCTTTTCATGACTATCGATTGAATATGACTTCCAATTAATTAAATATTATGGTACTGAATAATTGAATTTTCGACAGGGATGGCTTGGCCCAAACGGACCTTACCAAAATTGAGAATGAAATACGTAAATTACTAGGGGCGAAGTAGGTATGATTATAGCTACTAATATAACAAGATATTATGCGATTTATAATACCGAGGATGTTGCTAAGCGACGAGGTGAAACCGAGTCTCTTTGAACATCCAAGGGGGCTTAAATCGCATATATTCGCGTTGTATTCAAAGCTTAATCGTATCATCGACAGCGATGTTAAAACAAATCAACAATTTTATCTGTCAATTAGTTGATAGTTTGCATATTATGGAAGGTTTTGATGTTATTATGATTGTATCTAACGTATTTAGTTTATAACTAATGAATTATAACATTATAAGTATCTAAGGTATTATAATAAGTAACTAATGTATTATATTGTTTATAATTATCAATAAATGTTGCATATTAAAAGATAATAACAGTTTATGATATGATTAAATAAATAATAACGTATTAAATGAAAAGTTAAGGCAATAATAATTGCGCAGGTTTAAGCACAGCTTTCTGCATGTGATGACGTACGAACCCGGAGTTCCGTGATTCAAATCTCTCGGCCAGCAGTTTCTTGCAATTAAATCGCACTCGCACACTTTAAGCTGGCCACTTGATCGTCTTAAATGTATTCCTGGTTGCATAAGAATCTCTCCGTTGTCTCTTTGAACTTCAAAGACCGTCGCACGGATTGAGATTTGACTACACCAAGACGAATCGGTCTAAGTGGTTGGATTCCACTATAATAACATGCACCGTTCTAAAATTTGAAGAAAAGCAAAATAATGAAACTCAAAAGAGATTGATTTCTTCATTGTTTTACTGAGCTAAGTACGAAAAACAGATTAGAACTAATAGCACCTAATCAAAGCGTTTGAAATCATTACAATTTTCGCAATACATTTGTCTCAATTTTGCAACAATAGCGGATCGTTTTTGTTTCGTTTATTCTTTTTCTAAAATGAGTCACGTTTTTCGTGTTGCAATTGTTTTTGGGCGGCGGCTTTCTCAGGCGCCGTGTCTCGATGTTCAGCTATTTTAGAGTTCTCCGGAATGACAAATGAGTGATGCGGAAAGGTGAACGTACTGTAGTAAATATACACACACCATGTTTACATTGCACCTTCTATACGACTGCGAATTTTGTTTGCAGAGAAAATAAATACGGTATCGCAATAATAAATAGCAACCAATGCGGTAAATGAAAGCGAAAGGAGGGAAAATGTGGGAACTTTTGGAGTCATGTTATACGCACAGGTTTTTTTTAATAAAAATGTGTGTTTACTTCCTGTGAATGTTTATGTTTACTTAACAAAATTTCTTTAATATTGACCTTCAAATGTGTTGGAGAAATGAGATAAAATTAACTTCAAGATTAACTTTATCGCTTCAAGGGGACCTTCTATAAATATAGGTACCTACTGTATATACGAAAGAAATGAATAAAGGAAAATTTGTTTTTTAGAATATCCTGGGATCGAACTAAGAACTTTTAGCTGGTTTCGTTAGGCAGACACACTAAAGACTAGTTTATAATGCATGTAACTTATTCTGTATTCTGTAGGGTTCGAGTTGAACAAAGGATTTCAAGATTACAGCTCCATGTCATTATGAACCATAACATAAATACGAGTATAGTTCAACTTTACAGATTACAGAATACAGTATAAGTAATCGGTTACATATATTATATACCAAGCCTAACTTTACCGTTGAGCTAACCAAGCCTCGAAATGGAAATTTTTAAGAAACTGAAAGCTAAGTTTGAAGAAAATGTCAATTTAATTTAAATATGTATAACAAGTTTTGAAAAATATAGTCTTCACGAACGCGAACGAAAATTGCAGCCCGAGCGAAGAGAGGGTTGCAATCGTTTAAGTTCGACAAAATAGTTTCAATACGTATTATGCACACAATTTTTTCTACTCCTGCAAAACAAGGAAGTTAAAAAATACAAAAATAACCATTAATTTTTTGACATTCACTATCAAAATTTTTGTAAAATAATAATGTTGTTGCGAAAACAATGGACATTAAAAAAAAGCAAAACTATGTTGGAAAGTGCCTAAAAGTGTGCGACAAAGTACTTTGTACTTAGGTATTTTGTCGTACAGTTAAGTACTTTGCAATACACTTGCGACAAACAACTGCTTTCAACATTTTAAAAGCAGGCGTAGAAAAAAAATAAAATTATAGACGGAAGACTTTGTCAATTTCTCGAACCGGAACAGCGTTCCGGTCCACTCCGGTCTATTTCAAGTGCTGCTAACCACGATTACTTATAAACATTAAATAGAATTCAACATTTTTAAAATGCTAACCTGTATTTATTGTTCACAAACTCCAAAGGATGTATCCACCACCAACACAAAACAAAACTTTACTTCACAAGATTTTCCTTCTTCGACAAGGATGTCTATCGCATCGTTCACTGCACTACTATGTCCAATGTGTGTTAGTAAATGTGTGTTAGTGAACCCTATGTGCGTGTGTGTGTGAGTTCGCACGCATCCTCAACCGCTCGAGGCTCGAGATCAAGAGAGGAGAGAGAGAAATGAGAGATGTTGTCGCTACAAATAAGTACCGAGAGATAAAGCACAACATGGAGATGAATACTGCAGGGCGGGAGTGAGCGATATTACGGAGATTAAAATTTAAATTCCGGAGTTATTAGAGTAGTTTATGTAATTAGTGATGGTGTGATGCACTTCCAGGAACTGCTGTGGGAGAACCCGTGAATGGGGGTTTCCACGATTTTTGTTTTTTAATATGTTAATCTATACATTAAAATATTAGACCCAGATTTTTTCTTTTCGCTAAAAAGCCAGAAAAAAGTCATAAAATTTAAAAAAATAGGTGCCGTGAAAAATGATACCGTGTGTAACGGGGTGACGTCACCGGCCCTGAGAACATACGTTCACCGCGCTGACAAGGACCGAATACGATACGTAGATCTAATTTCAACACAGGTCCGTTGTCCATTCCGTAGTCAAAACGACAAAAAACGAACTTACACGAACAAATCCACGCACGGTTTGGTTTCAATGTTGTCTACGTCACACAGGGCGCATTTTAATGCACGTTTCAAAGAGTTACATTTTCATTTTGATAAAAGGTAAGTATAATATAAAAACAGGAGTGAACACTCCGTATCTTAACAATACTGTTCATTCGTGGCATTTCTGTTTACCCTGTGTGCGAGAGATCACTACTGGTCCAGTGCGTTACCATCGTTAGCGTTGTTTATCGTCATAGAATGCATGCTCCGAGCTGGCCCGTATTTTCCGTCTCTCTCTAAAAGGTAAACAGAAAGGCCACACTTCATCCGCCCTAGTATTCACGCCTGTCATATTTTATACTTCGCGCAATTAACTTAATTAATCTATCACGTCTTTTACCCAACCTGGGTATGGTAACTGTGATTCATATTCTTGGGTATTTTGTTTAGATAAATACAGGGTGTATTTTGTATCATAATTTCGAGTAGGTTAAAGGAATATACAGTCTTGTGCGCTGATTACAAATTATAAATCAAATTCGAAAATTTTATAGGTTAGGTACTTTTCTTAAGTTACCGCTGGGTTCGCATAATTTCTATTAAATTAAATTTAATAAGCACCTAAATATAATGATATTCATTTAGAATAAGAATTATTAGAAATTATGTTAAAATAATTATTAATACAGTTAAATATACGACGTTTTATCTACGACTTTATAAATAAAACATTTCTTTACAAATTTTTATTCTTTAAAATATGAATCTAACCTCACATTTTGATGTTATGACAGTGACAGTATAGTGTTGAATAATGAACTCATAATAATATACGTATAAAATTATACTTTTAACAATAATTAATAAAAATTGGAACCAAGAACCAACTTCGCCCGGGCTCAATATGTAAGTTGTATACTCCTCATTTTAAATAAATTTGAATTCTTGAATGTTTTTTTATATATATATATATATATATATATATATATATATATATATATATATATATATATATATATATATATATATAATTAAATTGAATCTAACATAGCCCGAATCCAAATATAGAACAAATTTGATTCAAAATCACAATATTTTCTAAAAATAGATATCTCTACTGTTGCACTCCCAAAACATCATTCGAATTTAATCTACCAAAGTAAACTTCACTTCTTTCTCGTTCTATTTTGTGTTCGTACATCATCTTTGTCCCCACGCTATCGTTGATCGATCGCTGTTCCATCAAGATGATTGGAGATCAGCCCTTGTGTTCAAAGGGGTTAGGGTTAGGGGGATGTTGTCCGCAACAAGTGCCCTCAGGGTAAGCTAACACCTTCAGAGGATTGAACGCAATATGGCGAGTGCGAAGTGGGTACTACAACTTTCAAGAAACAATGAGGATTTGTCATTTTAGACTTTGTTTTAATTTACAAATTCTTGAGGTTCATTTATTTGCAACCATCTAAATTTCAACTGATTTATCCACAGAGTAAATAAATATAATATATCATACAGAGGGAATGTAAACTGGGTTGATGGGCAAGGGTGATTGCGCCATGAGACGGAAGGGGTATATATGAAAAAACGCCCGATCGCCATCTTGGTTCGCCCCACATTTAAAATTTGAATGCATACAAATACGTTACTTGCTGTCCTATTGACAAACCAAACGCTGCACATGGTTCCATTGCTTAAAATATTAATAAAAATTAATACTTTAGATTTTAATAAAACTTAATACTCAAATGTCAAATCATATACTTCTAAACTAAAGTGGCTACACGCCGATTTGACACATGCCCTCTGTAAGTTTATTTTCTCTGTGGATTTATCGATTATCTCATAATATGTGAGGTTGCTTTATATTAAAGTTAACCCTGTTTTACATTGTTGGTACTTTTTTCGGCTAGAAACTTTAACAAGTTTCATTCTAGATTAAATTTAGAATGCTAAATATGATAATGTAAAACACGAAAATCTACATACAAATTTCATACTAGAATAGTTATTTGTACCTAGGCTGCGAAATGCCTGTTTAGCTAAAGACAAAAGGCCGAGGCTAAAAAATACATATTTTATTTTTGATAATTCCACTCCTGTATAAAGTAAACCATAAACAAAACACAATTTTATGGCTTTGACAGCGGATAAAAAGGAAAGTAACTTTTTGCAAGTGATAAAACCTTATTTACCTTTTTCTTAGCAACCAAGACACAAAAATGTCATTTGTTTCATATTTCTAATATTTGTGAAATGATTGTATTTTGGGAATATTTGTGAAGAAGAACCAAAGGAGTCGTTAAATTATCTCGTTGAATTACATTCGAGCATTTTATTTCCTCAGAATAAATTTCTGTTTGACATCTCAACCTTGTCACCTGACAGCTATTTGAACCTAAAAATTGTTTTAAAATATAAAATAGTTGAAAATAGAAAAAAATCTCTCGGGTCATAGCCATAGCTATGAGCTCAAAATTAAAATTTGAATTTGGTTTGAATTTTTTGAAATCTGTAGAAAAATATGCAAATTAGAAAACTTGTATTAAATCAAACAAAAAAAGTTATAGGTGAAAAACAAAATTGGCAAAATTTACATTTTCGCGTAGTCACCTAGGTATGCATTTTTGTGGGAAGACAAAAACATTTCTAAATTGGCTCCCTAAAGGAGCAACTTTTGTCTATTTTAACCAACATTGTATCTCTTATGGATCTCGTCATGCCCATGCTGAAACAGTTTCATTGGACACCCTGTATACTTAAAAATAATTTCTATTTTCTATAAAGTCACCATCCACAAATAATAGAAAAAGTCTTTCAACACACGATGAAAATATTCTTGTCTGATTCGAACCGTCTTCTCTCGGGCGGGGTAAATAAGTGAAAGAATTCGTGATTAGACACATGTCACAGCGCTGAAGCCGCGAGGGCGAAACGGCAAAGCGACGCTGGAGTTTGTCGCTACGAATCACGCGGTATTTTCACACATTTCACACTTCCAATATTTGCTGTCTGAACTTCAATATCAACAACGGGAACCAGAGGTTTGACACATATTTTCACAAGAATCAAAAGAGAATAAAATGATTCTTGCGAGTGAGTGTCTTCTGTTTGTTCTTCTCGCTGATTATTTTACATGCCTGTGGGCACCAAGTGCTCTTTTTACCTCCCGCCTCATATTCTATAAGAGAGGTATTGTAGTGGCTCAAAATTTTCGAGTATGAGTTTTTAGTGGATAAGCACGTTTCAGGGTCTCTAGAATACTAATTTACTATTTTCACGATGATGTCTAGGTGTGTGCGCGTATGGACGTATGAACGGACGATTTTTCGTCCAGGATAACTTAAAAAGTATCAAACCTTTAATAACCAAATTTCATAATTAAGGTTTTAATAAGGATCTTAACACCAGATAAGATTTTGGTAGAAATCCGCAAAACGGAAGTAGTACTTTTTGAAACTTGATATAGTTTTCCTTAAATAAATTGATACATTATTAATTTATGATAGTTTTTGCAATTAAAAATAATAGAAAATATAATTATCTATAGGTACAGTTAATTTTAAATACAATTTGCTGAATTTGGTAGTATTTAACAATAAAATAAAGTACAATTAAGATTCTACTTTTTTAAAATTTCAGTATGTTGTTGTCCATGATAACATCAAATTTATTTCTACACAAAATTTGAGTGATTATGACAGTAACAGTACAGTTGACATCTTTTGCTTGCATCGTGGTTTACATTATCGTCTACATATTACATGAACATGAAACTATTAAAATGTAAGTATTTATTAGATTAGTAGAATAAGCAGAATTAGGCGAGAGGTCGTGTGCAGAAGGTTGGCAACGAAAAATGTGTGTTTATTGCGCAGATCTAGTATGAAACTTGGATAACAAATAGTACTGGAGCTATTTCTTTAATTCGGAAAAATACGTTTTTGTGTAACTGCCAAAAAAGTTTACATTGACATCCGCAATTCAGGTCGCGAAGTAAAACATTTGTGAATACGATACATTTCAAGGTCGCGTTATGCCTGCGAAGTAAATTTATTGAGTTATACATGTCAATGTTATATATTTTTGACAGTTGATATTAATTGTAATTACACAAGAGCTTTTTATTTTAACGGATAAATTTCTATTTGTATTGAAACCTTGTTGCCTAGCAATTTGAAAATAATAGTATATTATTTAACGAGTAAATAATGTAGGCTATAATTAATGAGGATGAAAGCTTGTTCACGAGCCGAAGGCGAGTGTATAAATCATTTCGAGTCAAATACGACGTTTTATCTACAATTTTTTAAATAAAGCAACATTTTCTTACTACAAATTTGTATTGATATTAACCTAACCTCAAACTTTAGTGTGATGACAATTTATCCGAGTAATTTAGAACTATTATAGGCTAGTTATATACAGCGTTTTACAAATTTTTATTATTTTTTCTGTTTCTGCTTACAACGTCATAAAATGATAACTTGATGTAACACTAATATTAAAACAGATGTGATGGCAGTTTGACAGTTTGAGAGAATAAAGTACTCATTATTTAACAGTGTGAAATAATGAATTCATTATTTCATAATGTGTCCTTATGGAGGGGTTTATTATACTACTTTCACGTATATAATGAATACATTATTCTATTGTTGTAGATAAAAACAATTTTATCTGTCAATTAGTTGACGGTCTTATATTATGGAAGGTTTTGATGTTATTATGGTTGTATCTAACGTATTAAGTCCGTAACAAATGAATTATAAGTATCTAAGGTATTATAAGTAACTAATGTATTATATTGTTTATAATTATCTATAAATTTTGCATATTAAAAGGTAATAACAGTTGATGGTACGATAAATATAATTTTTTATGTCTGTATGTGTGTATTAAGTATTGTACAGTGTTTAAACTTTAATCATTATATTATGGTAATATTTTCAACCCTCCTTACTAAATCGCATACGAATTGCGAATCCTGTAGAATCGATTTATTCGCGTGTTTAAATTCCCTTAGTTATAGATTACAAATCAAGTAATATATTTCATGCCAAATTCCGCCACTGATAATTCCTTACTCCCTTGTGATTGTATTTTCAATACACAAAAACATAATTCGTCGCTTTGTATCCACCACGATATCTGAGCATCAGCGCAGCGCTATGTCGGTAAAGTAGATTACCTCTTACCGACGTCGAAAGCTCAACAATAAGACGCGATGTTGGCGCGTCATTCCCAGAACTGCACTCGATATTGTCCTGAGCTTTGTGAGCGAAATTGTTGTCTTTATTGTCCTGCAAAAGCGCAAAATTAGGACAAGGAATTGATTATTTAGGTATTAGGACCACTGAAGAGTAGTTGAGGACATTATCTGTCAAAGGGGAAGATTTAACAGTACTTTATATTTATGTTTCTTTGATACTTTAATAAAGTAGTCATTTGTAGAGCTTTTGTGGTATATATATATATATATATATATATATATATATATATATATATATATATATATATATATATATATATATATATATATATATATATATATACATACAGAGTGTATCATTACTGCAAGTACATACTTTAAGGTGATACTCTACCCATGGCCGGAAAAAGTCAAAAACATTGATTCCACACGCTATTCTATACCGTTCATTGTTTTGTTAAACATAAAAATAACAAATAATTTATGTTGGAGGGAAAAATTATTTTGGCATTCATATTTGTAAAAAATCTGATGTGGCCAGTAAAGACCTCTCGCCATACTTACTTTATTCTTTTTACTTATAACTATATTATTATACTGGGTGTTTCTATACCTCTGTACGAAACTTTAATAGGTTATATAATTTGATACATTGATAATAGAGAAAAAGATTTTTTATCAAAATTCGCTAAAATAAGGGTAGTGAAATTTTTTGTGTCTCTGGCTAGAAAGTCCATTTAACTATTTATTTAATTATTATTATAGAAGAGACTATTTGTAGAGTGTATTTATGATCTTATTTTATTAATTACATAATGAATTAACAGTTAAATGGGCCTTTAAACCAGTGGCACTAAAATTTTCACTGCCCTTATTTTTGCGAATTTTGAAAAAAAATCTTTTTCTCTATTATGAATGTATCAAATTACGAGTATATAACCTATTAAAGTTTCGTGCATAGAGGTATAGAAAGGTGATCCTCTATCCATGGCAGGAAAAAGTCAAAAACATTGATTCCACACGCTATTCTATAGCGTTTATTGTTTTGTTAAACATAAAAATAACAAATAATTTATGTTTGAGGGGAAAAATAAATTTGGCATCCATATTTGTATAAAACTGCAATATTTGTAAAAAGAGTGTTTTCGCGCGCCACTGTACAGCTTTTATTTATAAGTGAATTATCTTCAAATTTTAATATGTTGTCAACAAAGCTTGGATCTGCGAAATAACCGATCGAATTTTTAAAATATGTTTTAAAATAGAAGATATTTGTGTTAAAAAATAACAAAAATTGCCAAAATTCAAATTCACATATTTAGATTTTAAAGAAAAATTTTTAAATTCTGCATCGACCATTTTGTAGATAGTACTTTTATCTTCAACAAATTCTTAACATATTATATTTAACAAAACAATAAACGCTGTGGAGAGGCGCTCGAAATCCATGTTTTTGGCTGATTAGCAGTCGAAACGTTGGTGTTTTATTGGATATTAATAAATTGACTGCTGCTCCAAGAAATTTTCCATTTTATGTTATTTTAAAGTTGAAAAATACTGCAATATTTTTTATATTAAAAATAAAATGAAATATGAACTGCCACCAACCACTTAATCTAATAACATTTAAGTCTGAAGATTGACCACGTTATAATGTATAATATATTCGATTTTATCGATTAAGATCTGTCTGATAATAAAATTGTTCTGTCAATCTTAATAAATTGAAGGAGGTGATAAAATATGTGTTCATTCAGATAATTGATGTAAACTGTCATTCTATACAAGTTGATGAACTTGACTGTTTTTTAAGCTTTCTTTTTATTTTTTTGAGTAGAACTCAAGTGTATCCACATCTGTTCTTTTAAAATTTTGAAATGTGGCACTTTAGGGTTAAAAGAGATAAGATATGGGCTTTTCGTAAGCATTTTTATATCTGTCAAAGTGGTTAAAAAGATGAATAGACTTCTCAAGCACAAGCATTTACCCTCGTTTTATATATTTTTTGTGTAAGGCTTCACTGTATTGATTTTTATTGCCGACAATATTCCAGACGACACAACTATGAAATAACCTAAAAACATAACTGCTACTTGGGAAATTAAATTTAATTCTATAAATAAAGAACTGCTAGAATACATAATACAATCGTTGCAAATCTTGTTTACTTCCAGAGAAATTGTTTCTATAATTTACTCTTGGTAGATTTCACTAATAAATGTAGGGTGTAACCCAATCTGTATAACAAAATTTAAGAGTGTACCTACTCGTATAGTATTGGATGCACTGATCATGAATCAAAATGAATTTTGTTGAAATTCGCAAATTAAAAAATGGGTCCAAGCAAATGAGACATTCTGTAAGTACCTACAAATTTCATTTCTTCCTGTTCGTAAAATTATTATTAGGTACATTAATGTAATTACGCTAATAAATACTGCATAACTATTGTGTAACTTTTTTGTATTTAAATGTGACAACCAATGGTAAGTATGTACCCAAAATGATATTGTTTTGTAAAGTACTGTTAATTTTACGAATTTCAACAAAATTCTTTTTGATTAATGATCAGTGCATCCAACTATACACCCTTAAATTTTGTTACACAGGCTGGGTTACATCCTGTATATTTAAAAAATTACAAGGCTCATCAGTTAAATTTTAATAGACTGACATATAATGTAAGAGCGTGTCTTCTATATTGTCATATTATAAAGTGTGTGCGGATAACAGTCGTCAACTTATGGGTATTAATGGTTGTTAGTGAGAAGGAAATCTAGAAACTCTAAAGCCTCATTCCCACCTCTATCATAGTCGTAGTCGTAAGTCGTTAGTCGTAACATTGAGAGTTTGACATACGAAACAACGTTACAGCGTTTCCACCTCTTGTCGTAGTCGCAAGTCGTTAGTCGTTAGTCGTTAGTCGTAGTCGTAAGGATTTGGCTCTGCCAAACTTTTTGTCGTAATCATAAATAGAAAGAGATGGAGATATGTAGTGCTGCTGGTTTCACTACTGTCACTGCACTACTCGCCGAAAGAAAGGTTATAGAAATATAAATATGAATAAAAATAATATTGTTTTATATATTTCTGAATGTTTTATAGCTTTTAAGGTAATTCAATATTACTATGATTTATTTCATATTTCTTATTACACATTTTTAAAAATCATGGTATGTTCACATGCAATTGAATACATTTTATGTATACATTTATTTTTTATTATTTGTCCTAATACTATAATTTTCTTCCTGGGCAAATTAGTATTGTTTCCAATATAACAGTAACATTTAATTATCAATTATTTGAAATGTATTTGACTCATTTATTAGTTTAGTTGTGAA